>JAXDDX010000007.1:6807500-8162500 GCA_034670405.1 Hoplostethus atlanticus
CAATGGCCCACTTTTGTCATTCGGTCTCATTCATTATCCCAACCTCGTCCTGACCTGAGCCCTAATAACGACAGTCATTCTGTGTCACTGCAGTGAGAGACTTCATGCTACAGTTTGCTTGATGTGCTCATTCTCATTGTGGTGACATGATGAGGATGAGAATGTTTTTCTCCTATATCATAAAATACCAAAAGTATTTACCTACTGTCTTTTTATGTCCCTCATAACACTAAAATAACAGCTAAGCGACTAGACAATGACCATAGTTTATCAGCAGTTCTGTTTTTATCTTGTAGCTGTCATCAAACAGGTCTTATCTCCATCAATCAGTCCTCAGTGGTAGATGAAATTAGATGGTACTGTTTGTGTCTACTCGTCTCAGAGAAAAGCAGTTTGAAGCTCCAAAATTTTGAACTCATGAAAACGACAGACTTTCTCCCCCTGGATTCTTGTCTCCCCGAGGGGCGGTGAGCAGATGATAGCGTTAGTAGCAGAAATCACAAAACATTTGAAAATACCACTAGAAAAAGGTTTGTCACAAAGGTTTGCACACTTATAGCCGCCGCCACGGTAGTTGTTCCCCACTGACAAGCGGACCTAGGTAGACACACCCAACTCCACCAGATGTGTGTGTGGGGGAGCTAAGGGGCAGCATCGTGGCGTAGGGGTAGCAGCATTCACAATGAATACTGGGTATTGTAGGATCTGTTGGAGAAGCTCTATAAGCTCTCTGTCAATATTGGGTGTATTTGAATGATTTCTGCTACTATTCATCAAGGTAACACATTCCTTTGATATAACTTCCACATGAATGATGGCGGAGAGTTCTTTTAAAAGGCTAGGTTTGCCCTTTGCTGTCAGGTGAGGAGCCCTAGGCAGTGTGATTGGCCTGTCATGGGAGTCCCATGGCTTAGTCAAGGCTAAGTCACTTTGACATGCTCATGCAGAAGCCTAGCAGGCGTTAGGAGATTTCACTAAACCTCTCTTTCAGGTTATAGAGGAATCCATATACTGTAGTGCAGCCCTTTGAGCTCCTGGGAACATGTTGAAGCTCTGAAGGATTCATCGGTGTCTCCTGGAGTCAAAATGTCTCCAGTCTTCGGGACACATTTTACAGCATTAGTACTGTGTTGTATGTCATATAATGCAGCCTAGGGTGCGGCAATATACATACATACATACATACAATACAATATTGTCTCCATATTTTACTGGGACATACGATTTCATCATGGTATGAAAATAATGTCCCCAAAAACAATCTAACATAGGTTTCCCCCCATTCCACACTGTGAGGGGTGTGAGTCAATAATAATGACGTGTTGGTTAATGTAGATGCCAAATGCTACATCGTCTCCTGCCAGTGGGTGGTGCCAGGCTGTGGCGTACGCTCAAGCGTAGTTACCTGTCTCACGTTTTGAATTACGAGCTAATTATTCATTATTGGACTATAAGCTTGGATAAAACAAGCTCGCTAACATCACACAGAAATAAGACGTGATGGAAATAGGCTGGGCAAGTTTAGACCTGCCCAATTATAATGGGGTTCTGGCCCAGTAGCTTTATTACTCGAACAAAAAAACTCACCAAATAAAAAACAATCTAACATAGGTTTCCCCCCCATTCCACACTCACAACCCGCCCCCCCTCCCCCCCCCCACGCACACGCGCATTGCACTTACCTATTGCACTATGTGTACAGTCAATTTTTGTGTACTACTAATCTTAATCTTAATTTTATCATTTTATCATTATTAAATTGCTTGTTTTATGTTTTTTAGCCGGAATAGGTACTCTAAGCATTTCACTGCGCATTGTACTCTGTATATTGTGTATGTGACAAATACAATTTGAAATTTGAAATTTGAAATTTGTTTCTGGCCAAAAATACCAGAATGTTGACTTTATCTGGCTTAAGCTGTGTGTAAATTAGATAAGTACATTCACCACCATATTTCCATGCTTTGCTTGTTTTCTACAAAACCTACATTCAACTTGGTCCTTGGCTTTCCAATATCATCCAGGTGCAGTAGTAGTATTTCTCTTTGGCGATGGCCATTGTTCTCATTTCTCTCGCCTTCCCCTCAGAGTGGGAGAACAGTGTAATTTCTGCTCCAGCTCCGACTACTAGTGGCCCTGCTGCATACACACCTTATGAATAATAATCACCATACTTAATATGATACCTTGAACATTTTCCATTTGCTATGTTGAACATATTTTCCAAATGCAAAATTTAACGACACCATTGTTGAAGTGTAGGCAGACGCTCGTGTCACACCTTGCACAGTCTTGGCACCTCTACACAGACGACAGGACTTTGACTCACTCTTCTCCCAACACCAAGCAAAAGCTCTTTATCACGGACCACAGTCAGAAAGAATAAACCTCGCCTTACCCTGATGGTGCACCAGAGCTGGTCTGGTGAACCAAGATTGTGTGAGGCTGAGAGACTGGTTTGCTGGTAACCAGTGACTTCTGAAATCAAACCTATTTGATCTCAAACCTACTTGATAATTTGGTACTCATCCCTTAAAAGCTGAACTCTTTAACAATCAGTCTAGCCTGAGGGCGAGTTCACGATGTTTATGTACTTGGCACAGAAAAAAGGAATTCTAATGTAAGGACTGGGACTGTTTGTTTGTTGTTTACGACACGATATCCGCCGATATTTTCAAAGATTGTCATGGCAACTAGTCTAAGCACCTTACTGGTTCAGACGTAATCACAGAGTCGATGGTTCCTTCAGAGTCGGCCATGTTGATGCAACATTGTTAACCAATCCCTCAGACTGTGGAGCTGGGAACGCCGCGGAGCCCGCAAACAGGACGATACTCTACTCTCAATGCTGCGCTAAATGAGCAATATTTTCAATAACAATCTACTCTCACTGTCTGCTTAAGCAATAAGCAATGGCCCTTGGAAACCGGGCCAAACCATCTTTCATGAAAACTATGGGATGTTTTTGGACCGATATATTATCTGTTTATTTTCTCTCTTTTGTTGATCATGCTAACAACCGTACAGAACATTGGCATCCACGATACCCGTGGTGGGAAACAGTCCATTACGGCACTTGCACTTTGTTTTAGCACTTGTTTATTTGTTTTATTTGTTTAAAAAAAAAATATATATATATATATATATATATATATATATATATATTGCATTTTTACTTTAGCACTGGTTATGCTCCTAGATGCTTGTCTGGGGAGGAGATGCACTTACGATTTGGATATGCTACTAAATTACTGTAATGTAGTGTACTGGTGTTAGCCCCTTGCTGCTACTGTAAAATACAAAAAAAAAACTGTGCTACTGTGCTTATGACGGGGTATGACAAAGTTGTCCAGAATGCCATTTGTACAGTCCACAGAGGCATGTTCCACTTCTCAAGAGTGGAAAATTAAAGCTGCACTAGACAAGATTTTTATGTAAAAATACACCTGTCTTATCAGCCTAAATCACAAAGTGGGGCTGCAACAGAGAAGAGTGTCCCATCCCCACTAATTGAGACCCTGTGGATTTGCCCTATTGAAATTATTATTTGCCCAAATGAAACTGTGGTGTCAGGTATTTCCACTGTCCACCCACAGGAAGTGACAAATTGAACAGGGAAATACAAACTGTCTCCTAAACAGAAGTGAGCGCTCTGTCCAGAGAAAGATGGACTCACCAGCGTTAGATCTCTCGACCCTCTGGTATCCTTTGGTATAAAACAAACATGAGCGTGCTGTGTGCCGTTTTACTGATGTCACGTGTTCTCTGGGCATTGAAATTCAAATTTTTCAAACAGTTACCTCTCACAGCCATTTGAAGCCGCCAGCGTGTGAAGTTGCCTAGTGCAGCTTTAAGAATTTAAACCTCGATTTACAGAGGATATGCTCTGTTGGCCCTATCGCTGCTGTAGCTTCTGATAATAACTTCCTCCTGCACCACCTCCTGTATGTCCCTTTCACCCTTTCTGCCTGTCCCCCTCTGCCAGCTTCCTCACGCCCACCCCTGCCGGTCCTCTGCCTTCTGTCTCTACATTCCTTCTCTACACCCATCTTATAAATTTCACCTGTAAGTCCCTCCTGGCTTTATGTTAGTAAGCCAACCTTTTCTTTATGGTATGAAATGAATTATGGGAGTTGGTAACCTCTGTAGACCGTCAGCTTCCATTTTGATGTGCCCATTCCCTCAGGTTACTGCCAGACGATTAACAGCAGCAGATAATGTGCCTGTTAACTACTGTTACATTCTGGCTCACTCATGACCTTGTTGTAAGGAACCCAAGTCAAATATCCCTTACTCTGTTTCATTTAGGTACATATGCTCTGACTGGCCTGGCATTAATGTCTCATTTGACTGTCTAGAAGCTTGTATAGGACTGACAATGAAAATTAGATTATTAGGGTCTTTAAAAGCAGATTTCCATTCAAAAGCCGTGAGATATATATCCTGGCACAATCGGGTCACTCAAGGAAAGGAAACAAAACAACCAATTAGGGTGATATTTCCGTTGGCCTTTCATGTCAGTTAAGTATGTAGGTCGATAGCGGTAATGGCGTGTTTCAAATGTTCAGCTGATGCATGCATTCCCATCAGCCATGTACTAACATATCTAATTAAGTACACGCTGTAGACTTAGATTATGATCATTTCATAATAGGCTGAGTGAATAAGAAATATATACTGAACTTCTTCATAATGTGTGCTAAAGACTAGTCCACTGTGAAGGTTGACATAGCGCCAGGTGGCTGCTTTGTGGAATCATCGTCGTTTCAGCGAGATTTTGTGTTTGGTTGTTCCTCAGAATAGCATCGCACCACAAGACTTGGGACGGTGGCAGATGTGCCTCTAATTAGTGGATGAATGACCAAATGCAATCCTATGCAATTCTACAGCCTTTACCCATAAACAGCCTGTATATCTGAACCATCATCCCCCCCCACCTTCCAATGCATTAAATCATCTGTTCTCTTCTCACCTGTCAGTCATGCCCCAAGTCATAAAGTTACGCAATCTAAGGTTGGCAGGTAAAGAGGCTACTGAACTGTGCATCTTGGAGGTAGGTGGTACGTAGATGGTGCTTCGCTCTAGTAAAGCCAGTGGCAGGCAGAGTTGAGGGAACCTGATGGGCCGTGGAGATCTGTGTGTTAGCATTACACAACCTAATGCACTCTATCTGCCAATCCACATTAAGACGTTAAAGACAGACTTCTGGGATGCCACAGCTGCGTTCCATTGGCAGGATGTGACACGTGGCTACCAAGCAGCCTCACTTCCTTTCTCCTGCCCAATTAAATGCCTCAGCTAGCAATTTTAAGCTGATGGGAAAGCCTGTTGTCTACAATGTAGTGACTGTGACTGAAATCCTCCTTCCTTAATAAGTGGGCATGGCTTGCCGTTTCACTCCCCATTCTACCCTCTTCAGACTTCTAATAACAGTCCCCTGCTTTATCGGTGCCTTGTTGAGGATTGCCAGTGTATGAGCCCTCAGCTGAAAAGGGCCTGTGCTTTGTGATTAAGCCAGTGTCTGTGCCTGCTTCACTCATTAATAGATGTTGTATAGAGTGTTGCCTAATCCCTAAGAGTCTGTACTGGTTAATATGCTTTGTGCTTCTATAACCTGTCACGGTTATTGGGATAATGGTCTGGGGCTGTTATTCAGGGTTTGGGCTTGGCCCCTTAGTTCCAGTGAAGGGTAATCTTAATGCTACAGGATACCAAGACATTTTAGCCAATTGGGCGCTTCCAACTTTGTGGCAACAGTTTGGGGAGGCCCTTTGCTGTTCCAGCATGACTGTGCCCCTGTGCACAAAGCGAGGTCCATAAAGACATGGTTAGACGAGTTTGGTGTGGAGGAACTCGATTGGCCTGCACAGAGCCCTGACCTCAACCCCATTGAACACCTTTGGGAGGAAGTAGAACGCCGATTGCAAGCCAGGCCTTCTCGTCCAACATCACTGCCTGACCTCACAAATGCTCTTTTTGGCTGAATGGGCACAAATTCCCACAGACACACTCCAAAAGCTTGTGAAAGCCTTCCCAGAAGAGTGGCGGCTGTTATAGCCGCAAAGGGGGGTCCAACTCCATATTAATGCCCATGGTTTTAGAAGCAAGCTCATATAGGTGTGATGGTCAGGTGTCCACTGACTTTTGGCCATATCGTGTAGACAGCGGATTATGCTGTTAAACTCAATGCAGTTGTGGTTACATGAGGACAAGCCACATAACTGTTAATTCCATAGTCAGTTTTGTTCAGCATGAGCTAAAGCTCACCAGCCTTTTATTGTGACGGGGTAGTGTCTGAAACTGACCTCAGGATCTCAAGTGAAAGATGTTTTAGTAAAGGATGTTTGCACTCACTCTGTAAACTCATGCTTGCCTGATTAGTTAAATTGATGCAGGGGAAACAGCCAGTGGAAGCTGACACACTGAATTAATTGGATTAATTAAACCAGGGGCATCAATAGGAGGCTAATTGGCTGAACGCAACGATGCAATGTTCTTTGCAGCAGTCCAACTTTTGTGCTCAGCGTCTAAGGCCTTAGTGGCAGATGAAGGTTAAATGTCTTTATACTGGACCCCACTTTCAACATGTTGATAGTCACATGGTCTGAATGACCGATTCATTGTTATTTAGACGTTAATTCATTTATCCAAGTAAAGAAGTTAAACTTCTCAGTTAACTTCTCAGTGTGCATTTACTTGATTAATTTCTTCTTAAGCTACTACCAGGCAATGTTATTACCTTAAACTAAAACTAACGAAAACTAGGTGTTAAAAAAACTAAAACTGAACCAAAACTGTATTTTCCACTTGGAGAACTAACTAATGTTTTAGTTTTTGTAGTGTTTCTTATGTGCAGGGTACAAAAGAGAATTAATTTTGGGTGGCGAATTGTTTCCAACTGTAAATTGGTTTAGGGTGTATTGAAAAATAAATGTAAATAAATCATTGTAAATAAAGTAAATATTATTGTAATTAATTTATTGTAATTAATGTAAATAAAGAATTTATTTATTGTTTGTATTACACAATACAAAGAGGTTGTATGAGGAGGTTGCAACATTTTTGACCCGTGTGGGTTATGAGAGCTCTTGTACAGACTTACAGTGCCCAGCCTGACCTCGTAGACTTCAGATATCGATGTGCAAAATGCCCCCGGCTCCAACAAGCACTCATGCTAATGGATCCATTTACCTTTTCCCTCACTCTTCCCATCCTCTAAGTATTTCAGGATAGGACTGCAGATTTGAGCGTCTTCTTCTTCAGTCATAGTGAAGTTTAGGTGTCATGTTTCATGTTTCCTGAACCAGTGATCTTAGATCAGTATTTCTACTTTAAAGACTTAAGACATAGTAAGCCCTGTTGTCTGCCTGTCCAGTCTCAGATAGTGAAAGAGTTTTAGCTATGAGACATCTGGATGTTCTTGACTGCTTAATGATTCACGTTTAATGGGTAGTTCATTCTGGTGTCTTTTTTCTGTAGTCAGCTGTTGTTCATTAACTAGTTTAGAAATCTTCTAATGCAGATGTGGATAGTTAATTTTGAATTAATAACAATAGCTGAATGGAAAGTTTTAGATAGAGGCATGTTTTGTGGACGGCATTTTATGAAAACATCTATAAATTTACATTTTATTCATCTTTGACTGTAAATTTGGGGAGCTATGGATATTATTTTCTCACCAGTAATTCCAAACAACAGTAGTCATTTGACCTTGTTGCACTAAAATGCCACATATGTTTCTAAAAATAAGTTCAGTCTGTTTTAACCTAAATGATGATTGTTTACTTTCTGCAGCAGGTTGTGTTAGGCACAACAACATTGTCTTGTGTGCAATCATTTATCCATTTATTTACTAATTTTGATTACATTGCCTTAGTTTGATTCTCAGCTGTAAAATTATACCAATATGACTCATTCAAAGTATGAAGGACTTAACCTGTAATCTGGATTTTTGTCTCTGTTTTTTTAGGACCTCAGGCGGGGAGACCAGAAAAGAAGCAGTAGTGAAAAGAACAGTTGGACCTAATGAAACGGGTGCCAGAAGAAAATGTGTGGATCTGAATGTTGCCACTATGTGCGGTTATGTGATTGAGCTGGGCTCTTCCATTGCACGTGGGATCTCGCTGAGTCCTACCAACTTTCACTAATATCCTACTGCCCCATATTTTCACCATGAGAGGATCGGTCTGGTGCTCGGCCACTGTGCCCTCATAACGGCGCTACCGTTGTGCTGCGTGAGCGCCCCCCACTCCTCCGGCGGTTATTGCACGGAATGGCCTCTCTGGACCTGCCATACCGCTGTCCTCGCTGCGGGGAGCACAAGCGCTTCAGAAGCCTGTCGTCCTTACGTGCCCACCTGGAGTACAACCACACGTACGAGACCCTCTACGTCCTCTCCAAATCTAACAGTGTATGTGACGCCGCCGCCCTGCTCCCCCTGGTGGCTGAGGGAGCTCTCCTTGCGCCCGCCAACAAAAACGACCCTTTTGAGCCACTTCGACCTTCAGCTTTCAAGGAGAGACGCTTCCCCTGCCGCGAGCTTCCCTGTCCGGACGACCTGGGTTTGATCCCGGCTAACTCCAACACTGCAGCCCGGTATATCCCCAATGTGGAGTTCCCCCTGGGGGAGATTTTTATGAAAAAAGCCATGACATCTACAGACCCGGGTCCCCATGGCAACCCCAGCACAGCTGTAGCAGTGGCAGCTAATGTAGCGGCTAGTGCAGTGGAGGCGGCCTACGAGGAAGGTCTGGCCAGGCTTAAGGCACGGGCGTTTGAACGACTGGAGCTGGATGAGAGGCTGGAGAAATTATCTGAAGAGGTAATTGTGATCATTACAGTAATGATGGTACTGGAGAAAGCCACGACACTGAGATGGTTTTAGTGAAAGTCTTTCAAATTAACGTTCTTTGTGACAATTTACAATTCAATTGACCCAAAACCAAATTAGCACACTAAACCATACTATTTGTTTTGTATACTGTGTATTGTTATTATCTCACAGTGTTCCTCCATGCAGAGCAACATTGGGCGGGGCATGACCTTCTGGGTTGGGCTGGTTAGACTTGTCAAGCACCAACCATGACATGTTTTCTTTGGTCTAGCAAACCCCACGAACATCAAAACTACCAGGGCCATTAAGGAAATAACTTTTGGGGTATTTTTTTATGGTATTCTCTAGGCTATGTGTAATTTGAGGATTATCTGGAAATAGATTTTTGTTGTTACTGGAAAAAGTAATTTCATTGTGTGTGGGTCATGGACTAATTTTATGTCAAAGTAACATCATTTTAACACGGTTTTAATGCTGACGTAGCTAACGTTAGTTTCTTATTCCCATAATTTTTCATGTTTCTGCAGGAGAAATCTTTTTCAGGTAAAAGTGGGAGCTCCCCTTCGCAGGTCAAGGAAGATGCAACCACCATTCTGCTGTTTTGTTTTGTAATCTTTGATTTTTTCTTGGTATCTTTTCTCATGAATTCATTAATTTGTTACACATAATTGTGTAACCTACAAGGTGGCAAAAATTCACTTCTTAAATCAATCTTATTCACTCAAAACCCGGATAACTTAACTTCCTGTTAACCCCGGTAGTTTTGACATTTGGCATGACCAATGAAAACGCGTCACGGGTGGGGCTTGACTAGTCTATCCCAACCCAGAAGGTCATGCCCGCCCAATGTGGCTCTACATCGAGGGACTTCTCCAAGTCAAACATCTCCAAGTCAAAACTTTAACCTACAAAATATATGGTCAAAATTGTGAGCCAGTGCTTCATTCCTATTTCATAGGTGGAGCAGAAAATAGCGGCGCGTGTAGGCCGTCTTCAGGCAGAGCTGGAGAGGAAGAGCTCAGAGCTGGAACGCGCCAAGCATGAGAGCGACCGGCTGAGTCAGGAGAAACAAGACCTGGAGGACAAGGCGTCAGAGCTCTCTCGGCAGGTGGACGTCTCCGTGGAGATGCTGGCTAATCTCAAACAGGACCTGGGTAACAAGGAGGATGAGCTCAACCACAAACAGCAGTGAGTGATATAGTGTACACACTTAGTATGGTGGTTTGCCACCACTCTTCCCAGTAACTGAGACATGTGCTGTGTTAAGGAGTCCTAGCTGAACCTTGCTACAGGCAGCTCTTATCTGTAGTTCCCGCTCATCCTTTTATTACCACAAACGCTCCCACGGCGCAGTAAGCTCAACGCAGAAGCACGCATTATCTCCCCTCCCCCTGCTCACTTCTGCCCGTCTGTTGATGGTGTGATTCTCAGTGGTATCCACCTTCCAGATGTGGGCTGCATCTGTCCCTCTGACGTCTCTGTACCTCTGAGTGCCTACCAGGGCTGGTTAGTTGCTCATGCTGAATGACGGGCTGGACGGGAGCAGCTGGGTTGGCAGCAGAGACGTCTGGTTCTTCTCAGACCACCTGGCCTGGCTCTCAGGCCTGTCTCTCCATATACGTCCATGCTGCTTCATGAACTAATAGTAAGCGTACTGTAAATAGGAGGTGTACTTGATGGAATTAATTTGCTCAGTATCTGATGATCATGATTTATATTTCTACCACAGGATGGCACAATGTGTAGGCTACGTTGTCTGACTGAGACCCAAACTGTGGCGGGAACACTCCTTAGTGAGACTGTGTTTTGCACTGAAGCGCTCAGCAATATGTTTTCAACCCTGATGCCAAGCTTCAGAAGACTAATTGTTAACCTTTCATCTAAATGAATCCCAGGGTAATTTGTTGTGTAGTCCAAATTGCGATGTTATTTTTCCTTTGACAGGCTAGAGGCAATGTAAAAAAAAAACACCACGTCTAACCCAATTTCTTCTGAAGGTAAGCCTATTTCAAAATGAAAGGTAATACATAAAATAATTGATCCTCTCACATTAATCATACACAGATGGTAGGTCAGCCTCTTGTATTCTCAGTAAGTTGGTTGACTTTTTCATTCAAATTGACTGTAACAATTGGATGTGACAAATCATAGCGTAGAATCTCCACAAAATGTAAACTAGTCTAAAGCTATCCAGCTTAACTTGGCAACCGGGGCAGACAGGAAACAGAAGAATTCAATATTTCGGTGCCACCCAAAGTTATGCCCCCTTGAAAGTCTGATTACAAATAAATATCTCCTCGTATCTGTTGTCTTACATGAGCTACCATACCACTTCTGTGTCACAGACGTGGCCATTGAGCTGGTTGAGTTTTTGATGATGAGTATTAGTCAGCAAAGGAATGTTTAAATGCAATTTCAAATACATATATATGGGTAGCATTAACTTATCTCCTTATCAGAACATTGATTTCATTTGAAGCTTTTCTTCTCCTTAAGCATTCGATTCGGTTCTCAGAAAACACAATAAAGGAATCCGGAAAAAAAAAAAGTAGGAGGTCTTGGTTTAGTGCTTTCATGTTGTTTTTGGGTGTTAGAAAAACCCTGAATGGGCTTCAGAAAAATTTAAAGGAGCTTTAGATCACATTCATCAACACACTACTATAATTGTGTCTAACTTCATACCCCCTGCAAACACAAGTTCTATGCGTGGTGGTATTTATTTTCTTGATTTCGAAATCAAGCCACTCTCTAACAGTGACCTACACACAGGGGCAAGCATCATCCGTGGCTAAGACAAGTGTGCTACTCTCTCAGCAGAGCCAACCCCATCTTTCTGTCTTCCTCTTGGATTTTATCACTTGTCTTCAGTCTCCTTATCAGGCCTAGACGTCAGCACTAGTCCACAGTCAGGAAGACTCTCTCCAGGGCAAGGCCTCTAATCTCATCGCAAACACAAAACTGGCATATCCCACACACTGTCACTGTGTGTGTGTGTGTGTGTGTGGTGTGTAAATGTCCCTTACATATCAGTGCAAGGCCGCGTATAGATTGTGGGGAATGATCATGTGTGTCATCCACCCTATTTCCGTGCTCTCATGTTGTATCCTGAGATAATGTGAGTTAGAGCGGTGCTGTGCTGTATCCGTCTAATAGATACACCCAGGTACTTACGAGGTACAGCTGACTCACAACAATGCTACCAATCTCTTTGTGCGTGCTAGCATTACAAAATGATTCATTATTTTCTTCCATAATCTGTGGACAGCCAAATATGTTGGCATGGCTGATCTCGTGACAGAATTTCAGTTGCTTTGAATGAGAATCTGAGCAGGAGTGTGTTTTTCCCCCATTTCTTCTGCTTAGCCCTGCCTCTCTGTGTGAACCTGTAGTATACAGCAGCTGTGGTCGCGTATCCCAAAGCTGTCAGTAATGAATTGTCTGGGAAGTTCAGTCACAAAGTCCTGCCTGGGCTGTGTGACTGCCTCTCAGCTATGCCAAAGGCCCAGCCCCTCTCTCTCTGGCAGTTGAACAGTGAGCTCTTTCAGACTGTAAAATACAGAGTGGCTCAGAGATGGAAAAAGAGCATCATGGGCGGTGAATGCTCAGCACAGTGGGCTGTGAGGATGACTAAGCAGTAGTCAGCAGACGCAGAGCAGCTCATCAGTTCAAACATGGTCGCCTAACACCATGGGCCTCAGTTACAGAAGCAGAATCTATCACTTTGGTTGGAAATTCATGATTTTTTTTTTATATATTTTTTTCAACAATGAATTTATTATTTATTTATGTGTCTATGAAGCTGAGTCCCATTTCAAGGAGGAAATGCATCTTTTTTTTTTTTACATCAAATACTGCCAGGAGCTAAAAATGCTAATCAGCTAACTGAGTGTTGCTACGCAACCACAGGAAACTTGTGAGAATTGGCTTTTGCTGCTAGCAATGCTATGCACAAAAATAAGACACAGATGTAATAATTTCTTGCTGCACTCAAAAGCATTGTAAATGATAAGGAAAAGTCATTGGTGTACAGAAACACGCCTCCGGTAGAGCTGTAGAGCCCTGATCAATCACAAACTTTAGCCTTCATTTTCCTTCGGGAAAGGCTTATCTACATCATTTCAGTGCTTTACAAAGTCATTCATCTTAGATTAGAAAACTGCAGCCTCATTGTGTGTCTGTCAGAGACATATGCCATAATCTTTCCAGCCATGAATGATTACTTGATGACATACAGGGCTTTTTGTTCTTATGGTTATTCTGTCATTTTGACAATTGCTAATAGGCTAATATTCTTGTGCCAGTTGATAATTTTGAAGTGCTATTGTCAGTAATTTCCGATTGCAGTTGTATTTGTATTGACTGTGCATTTTAGACTCAACCCAGGCAATGGCAGCCAACCTCACTGAGCGCTCATGCATGATCTAATTCGCTGCAGTGGCAGCCTGATCACCTCCCACTGTGACTGTAAGCTTTAAGACAAGTACAGGCAACTCTGCAAAAATAGAGAATAAATGTGTTTGTGGCTGTCGTTATGTACTGTACACCAGGGCTGTAGTCTCTATTGTCTCGATCTTGTGTCTATTTTCACTCGGACTCGTCTTTGTCTCGGCCAATATTGAAGGTTGACTTGACTTTTTTATGCCAATCAAATAATTTTTTAAAGATGCACAAAGTAATCTCAAATTAAATTATTGGCTGCATGCAATCCTAGATTTGAAAATTCTTCGATTGGCGAGAAGTAAGCAAGAAAAATTGAGCTCACACGCACCAGCCACACACTTTGCTACAGCCAACAAGTCACAGTCTCTTACACACTCAAGATGTTGGCTGTATATGGACACTGTTTATAGCCTTATTTGGTCTTGGTTTTGAATAGGACTCGATTTGTTCTGGTCTCAGTCTTGACATAGTCTCGACCCTTTGGACTTTGGACTCGAACCTGACTGGACCTGTACTTGGACTTGACTTGGACTCGACTGAGGTGGTCTTGACTGCAGCCCTGCTTTACACCTTAACTTAATTGAAGTTTGGTTTAGTACTTTATTGTCTCTCTTTTGAAAAGATGTATGTAAAGAGAAAGGAGAGCAATAGAGCACAATCACTGTGATGGGCATACGAAAGAAAAAGAGAGGAACATTTAGGCCCCTGTCAGTTTTTTTCATATCATATTCAGCACACGCCCAGCTGCTGCAGTAGGCCTCAACCCTGAAGCTTGATTCATCCCTATACCCAGATTTGATTAAGGGAGAGCGCACTATGCAGAATGAGAAAGAAATGTGACAAAATTAAAAGGACGTTCTCATAATGGCAGAAACATCCTCACAGTCTGTTCCCAGTAGACATTAGTGGGAAGGCGCCAGAGCACATGAAGGAGTCTTGCTGTCACTGTCACTGTTGCTGCCGTGGAAACAAGCATGTTTCTCATTGAGCAGCACCCTTGAATGTAAAGTGAAGCTGTCAGGGTAGCGAGAGAACTTGCCTCATTACCGGCAGCATCTGAGAGAGAGGAGCACACAGTATTAGCATAGCAAGCAAGGTTAATGCCATCTTCCTAATGAAATGAAATGAGTGGAAGAATGTGGTCAATGTTAAAGGGGGGGTATTGTACTAATTTTGGGCTATTTAAACTGTTCCTGGGGGTCTTTACAAGACGTTTGTGAAGTCTATATCAAAAAAAATCCTAAAACCAGCTTCTGTGGTGTGTTTCAGTCTCTCATTTTCTCCATTGTAGAGAACAGGCTGTTTTGAGGGCGTGTAGGTTGTATGTAATGAGCACTGCTCTGATTGGCCGCCTCACGCCTCACTCACGGCGTGAGGCGGCCAATCAGAGCAGTACACATACATCATTACATACAACCTACACGCGATCGCCTGGCGGAGACGGAGAGCAGAGCGCTCATGCTAACCATGGCGGCCGCTCCAGAACCAACACTGTTTGAAAACACTGTACATGTTTGAGCCAGAGTCTGACCCAGAATGGGAAGAGGCAGCTGAGGCGGTTCCACTTAGTTTCTCAATGATAACAATTCTGTGTAATATTGTACTTTCGTGCCTTGTGTTTGTGTATGTGGGTGTGTGAGCGACACTCTCTGCTGTAGCCGGTCTATTTATGGCTCATGTCCATAAGCTTATTGAATACAACTTGCAGACAAGCTAGGATTGACAATTTTGTTGAGCCAGTTAACCAATATATTATTGGATGCAATCTATTTGCATCCAAACAGCGCAGCCAAACAACCAAACACGATTGTACTAATGGTGGCTAAAGTTTACCAAGCCTGACACGTTCGACAGACTTATAAAACAGACACTGGTCCCAACAAATAACTTTAAGATGAGTCCTGATTCCAACCAATAACTTTACTTTTACTTTACTTTACTTTTAATGACTCCAGCTTTAGTTTTCTTACTTCTTCCACGCCCAACAAGCCCATGGCTAGCCCCGCTAGCTCGTTAGCTAACCAGCGGTGAATATACTAACCAGACTAATTTGGTAAATTAAATCAAAACATGGTGACACTTACAGATTCCAATTTTGCAGATGGGTCACGTACCTTATGAATTGCTCCATCTTTAAGCTTCAATTTAGATGCTAATCCTGCCGTTGCTCAAGCAGTCTGAGGACTGATCATCACACACAGAAAAAACTGTAGCCGTTGCCGTTAAAAATAAAATTAATCCACTCTGTCCTGGCATTTTCGCGTGTTGGGAGACTGTGCAGGGATCTATGTTGCTGCCTGCATCCTACAAAATAATAACTGGAGTTGATATATCTCCTGATATGTTGTTTTAGCTTCAGTCGTCGCGAAGTAATGGTGCATTCCAGTGTACTCGGAAAAAACGGCGTCCGAATGTGATATGCGCCGATTCTCTTCACTAATGGCGCTGTAGTAGTTGATGTTGAGTTTAGATGCTTGTAACATTCTGAGACTTACCATACAAACATGAGTTTGCTGCGGGCGATTATGTTTTCCCGAGCAGATGCACTGGAACACATTTAGATTGGAAGTTAGGAATACCGACTCGGAATTATCGATTTCCGAGTGCAATGGAATGCACCATAAGCAACGGCTTGCGGCACTGCCGTGAGCTGCATTTTGCGACGACGTAAATGTGATTGGTTGTTCAACTGGGCGTGGGCATGCTCTGAGAGGGGCTGGATTTGCACCTTATGACGTCCAAAGGAACCATTTTCTGAAACGGGCTGTTTTTCTCCTATCTTTGGCACCGTTTTGGGAAAAAGGAAAATACAGAAAAACGGATTGACTTCCAGATTTCAAATTTTCTCAGCTGCTTAGGGAAGTAATTTCCTGTGGAACATGTATAAGCGCCAGGAATAAACCGTTTTCCATAATATGGGTCCTTTAAATCTGAGAATGTGGTCAATTTGGTTTGTGAAATGTGGAAATTATTTTGAAATCTGTCATAAAGATGGATGTGATTCAGCATAGTTTTATCTTTTTGATATTATATTTAAAAAGTATATTAACATTAAAATCTATCTATTATAGATTCAAAGTGAAGTATAGTAGAATTTTGTTCATCCAAACCCCTCAGGAATGGAGATCATCCAATACAGCAAATTGTGTGAATACATTGCAATACTGATGCCAAACACATTCACACTATTAAACATGAATGCACAAAATGTCCTGTACAGTCTGTTTTGTCTTCACAATACCATTTATCAACAGGCAATATCCCATAATTGTGCACAATTGACCCCTGTGCCATTTATTTTGTGCATTGTCACATACAGTATTTGTTCATTATGCCCATTTGGTAGTCCAGTTGGATTGGATGTCTGGGGTTGGATAAATAAGGCTGTAATGTAATGTGTTGTAGAGCTGCAGTAGGCTAGCTCATGCAGAGTAAGATTGTGGCATTACATAAAACTTCAGACATTTACGTTTACCACAGACCAACATTATGCTGTAGCTCTGATTTCCACCAACAACATGCAGTGGCTTATAATGAGAAAGTGTTCTGCTTGTTAGTGGATAACCCAGAACATACGGTATGGAAGGTCCAATGAATCCTAGGCCTGAGTAAGAGCAGGGTTTACAGGCATAGGGCCGCTGGTCTCTTCCGTAGTTTGTTGTCATTTGATGGAAAGAGTGATTTGTGGGTCCTTGAGGCAGATGAAGTGCTCTGAAGAAAACAGGACAGCTGTTGCAAACATTCCTTCACTGTCTCACTTTGTTAACATTGGTTCAAGTGCATATTGCATCTTCTACTGTTATAAAATGCAATAAGCTCGTAGCAGTATAAGATGCTTAGAGGGTATGCTGGATTTCTGTGTCAGTGTGTGTGGTGCTGTTCCTCAGTGGAAATCCTAGTCCGAGGCTGCACTGTTATTTTTTATCTTGAGCTGTCAAGCTGTCATAGAGCTGAATGAATGCAGGCTATAGTGTGTATGTGTGTGTAGTGTGTATGTGTGCATGTGTGCATGTGTGCCGTACAGTAGCCTACTTAGCCCCAAATCTAAAGCTGTTCATTTTTCAAATTTGTTCTGATTATATCCATGTGTCAGCACATCAGTAGAAATAGTGGCGTTCCAAAGCTAGATATTCAGAAAAGTATTGCCTAGTCTGACAAAATGATTCCATGATGGAAAAACATATTATGGAATACTGTCAAGTACTGCCAAACTCTTTGCTTGCAAAACAGTAGCATTTGAGGATGGATTAATCTGTGTTTGTGAAATATTGGCAGCATTTTTTGCCCAAATGAACACACAGGATTTTGGAACGAATTCCCTTATGCACTGCATAATCACCTTGCTGTTGCAGCCCTGGGTGACTGAACTAGCTGATGGGTGTTTTAAATTGTGGAGAATGAGGGAGGTAGCGGGAACTCAACATGGTGCCGATCGAACCACAATAAAATATTTACTTTCGCTGATTGATAAAAGCCACACCTGGATTACTGGCTTCTTGGGAAGCCCGCTGTGCACTTCACTGCGAGGCTTTGAAAATAGGGTTGACGAATGCATCAGGTTGGTGAAACAATTTTCTCTTGCATTTACCTTGTAAATGCATCTGGTGTTCATTCTGCAATGTACACCTTACTCCAGGAGCAGATCTCTCTGAGCCTGATTTTAATGTCCATATTCATTCTCCTCATTGTGCTCCCCTTTCCGCTTAATTTGATTTCACCCTTTATTCTTTCAGCATCCATTCTCTCTCATCCTTTCATCCCCATCTTTCTCAGAGCATGTCTCTCATCTCCTCTCATGTTTCCATGTGTTTGAGTGTGTCCATGTGAGTGTCCAAGTGTGTGATGCATATAAATGTGTGCGTACGTGACACTATGACATGATGTAGCCTGCTGAATCTGTCTAACCAAAAAAACACAGTTTCCGGGGTCTGATGCGGGTCTCAGAGAGTGGCACACAAGCGGCTGCCTCTTGTTAAAGCGGACAAAGCATTTCTTCATACAATAGCGTCATATTCTTCATCTTACAGGCCTTTCAGTCAATCATCTCTGCTCTTTAATATTAATGAGGAGTCATTTTGAAATAATAGCCAGAGATGATGACAACTTTGAAAGGAGGCTGGCCAGTGATTGAAATTAACATTTAAACAGAACACTTTAGAAGATCATGCCTTATTAATCATGCCTGTTATGGCTCTACTGGACTGTCTGTCATGGCTGTTAAGTCATCGTGAAGTGACATTAGCGTGGCCATTCATTAACTCTTAACTTGCATATGGTAGCCTAAGACATGTATCAACGTTTCCACTACCGGTTGTGTCTTCTATCACAAATAACAGCAGCTTCAATAGTTGTTGGTTGCCGGCTCTCAAACCTAAATTCACCAAGACTGGTGCGCAAGAACAAATTTCCCTTTGTGTTTCCAAGAGCTTAAAGCCACATGTTGGCATCTGATTCACTTGGTGATGCATATCACACAAACATGAACAGTAAGTTCAGGGAATGTGTGCCACATGTGTGCCAAGTGTTATGCTCATGTAAAGCATTACTTAAAGCGTTCTAAGATGCCTCCATCTCTACCAATGTTTGTTAGCATTTACATAGTAAAGTATTTCCAAGTAGTGACGCACCCAGTTGCCTTGTATATAATATTTAGTCTAATTGTATGTTACAGTTTAACCTCCTCTTTAGAATTCATTGAAATAACTGTATAATAGTGCAGTAATAGTGTATAGGTAGAATGCACCCAAAGTCAAAATGACCACATCTTAGACTATCTTACAAATTGAATGTGGATAATGAGTCAATTTAATTTTCAAATGACTTAATTCAAGGCTATGATGAACACAAATGTATTGCAACATAAAGGAGGGCTACCCCTTTTATTCAATGTGTCTAGTTATCAGTCACTCAGGCCCAAGCCAAGTGAGACGGTTCTAGTCAATTTGTCATTTGTAATGACTTTTTGATTTTGCGTGAGATATGTCCTGTAAAATTCCAAGCAAATCTCTGGCTTCTGACACTATGAAAAATGTATTGGTCTTGATATTATGAGTTCATTTGTATCCATTTTAGGATATTACTATGGTAAGATCATGTTTTTACAATCTTCCTATCTATAATAAGCAATTCTCATACACAATGAGCTAATGGTTAATTACAGCATCAGCTCTGATTTATTCTGCCTCAATTTCATATGACATGCTGTGAAAACGTCCATATTTGATTCTTCAGTGTTCAGAAGCTGAATGCTGTTTTTGAGAGACAGAGACAGAGTGGATTTGTGTTTGCGTTGTGACGTCTGTATGTGTTGACATGTGTGGAAAAGAGAGAATGAGGTAAGAGACTAAATGTGTGAGACAGTTAGCAACCTGCCAACATGTCAAGTCCCAAATAGGTGCCCCCCCCCCACACCCCCCTCCTCAAACATGGAGTCATGAGGATGGTGGCACTCCACCATCGAAGCCCTGTTGTGCCTAGTCAGAATACTGAATCTGCCCTAGAATGATAACCTGCAGGAAAGATGGCGTTCTGCATTTCGACTCCCCCAGTGTCTGGCTAAATGTGTGCTCATATTTGTCACCTTGTGGCTGCGTTTCTGAGACGCTAGAGTGAGTAATGCTGTTCGAGTGAGGTGTGTGTTTAAATTAAGATTGACAACCGGGAGCAGACACATTCCATTTCTCTCTTTTCCTCTCAAGCGTCCTCTGCTTTCTGCTTCCACATGACTGCAGATTTCTGTTTGCTGTCTGTTGCTACTGCTGCAGTGTTTTTCTCTCACTCTGTGCCCATTCCACTCTCTGCCTGTGTCTTATCACTTTCTGTCCTGGTTTAGTCCTTTCCTCTATCTTTCTGCTTTTTACGCCTTTTTCTCTTTGCATGTCTCTCTTCATCTGGTGAGTGTATATTTTTCTCCCTTTTTACCTTCAATGTTTATTCCTGCTCTTCTGTTTGCCTCTCCCCCGTGTGATCTCTCACTCTCACACCCCTGCTATCCACACTCCACCACCCATCTTGTTGTTTCGATCTCTTTCCTCATTCCCCTCCCTCTCCGTGAGGAATTCCAACAGGAGTGAGCTGAGTGAGGTGCAGTCAGCTGAGTGGAGAGAGAGACAGAGTGAGAAGGGGATACAGAGAGAGGAAGAGGGAGAGGGAGAGGAGGGAGGGAGGGAGAGTGGGAGAGATAGTGAGAGAGAGGGAGGGAGAGAGACAGTGAGAGAGGGAGGGAGGGAGGTTTTTCTGTGTTGTACCCACTCTTCAGGTGGGTGTATCTATTCTTGGCGGTCTCCATTAACAACAGGAAACCGATACGGGATGACATGAAAATCCCGATGCCAAAACACAAAGGCGTTTTCTTTAGGCCACATACAACCTTAGCTTATCTATCGTATCCATAGCGATGCTAGATTAGCTATAGGCTACTACAGGCTTAACTCAACACAGACACAGTTAAAATCCAGTTCAGATTGCCTAATCATATTGCATCACATTAGCTACATTATCATGTTTAAATGATAATAATCATGTTTAAATGCATAGAGAGGAGGAATCAACAGGCTCAAGGCTTAACTTTCCTCTCTCTCCCAGTGATTCTCCTCCTCCACAGTGGTTTTACAAACAATCTCTCCTTCTCTCCTTGATTGGAAGGAGTAAAGCCATGCTGTGAATCTCAATCCTGTGCTAATTTTGATAGCGACTTTGAGTTTAGAGTGAATTCTCAATGTAAAACTCATTATTTCTGAAAGCCTATAATCTTAATCTGGCGACATTGGCAACCCCTCGGTCTGCCATCCTCCACTCTGTCACTTCCTGTAGTATCCTTGACAACGCCCGTTTTATCCAATGATATGGTGGAAATCAGACCCCGCCTTTTCCTGCCTCTCTCCATGTTTGTTTTACAGCTTTGTTGATATGACCTCTCTGATGTCTGCTGGATAGATAGTGAAATGCCTTTGCCCTCTGTTTGTAGGAGGGAGGAGAGTTTACAGTGTAGTGAGGCTGAGATGGGTGGAAGAGCATGGAGCTGAGACGAATGATCTCTGTCACACACACACACACACACACACACACACACACACACACACACACATTCTCCATGTTTACTCCATAACAGTGAAGAGCAATGGAGAGCGAGAGGATGACTAAAGTCTACTGTAATTAGTCTCGATCTCTATTAGCCCCATCACTTGACCACCTGATGCCAAATGTAGATACAAATGGCACATCATGTTATCTCACATTAATGACAATTACCAAGAGATAAACTCCAAATGGGATCATGTAAAGCCACATGACTTCATTTTGACACCGTTTTTCTGATTATGTACTTACTTTACTGACAGCCTATCTGCTTTCATTTCTCCCCTATAATTAAACACCTAGTCTAATTTTGGATTCATGTTTTTGAGCTCTTTGCCTGAAGACAGGAAAAGTTAACTGTGCCAGACACCAAACTATTTTTAGCCCAATATGCCCCCATTTCATGAAAATGTGTGTGTGAGTGCCAGTACAGTTTTAGGATGGATCATGGATTGGATAATGAATAATAGCGAACCATAGCTTAGCTGGATCAGACCTAACAGCGTCCTCCAGTGGACCTCCGGCATTAGGTAGAACCAAGTTTGTAGATGAGCAGAATTCACTTCAGCTTTTGGATGTGCAGCTTGGTTTATTTCACAACATGTTTAAGATGTTTAAAGGAAGGAATCAAGGAGCAGGAGCCCATTTAAACCACAAGGATGCAGTTTTTATGTTCCCATTCTCTGTCTGCAGTGATGAAATGAATTCATGCCTCATAAACTGACCTCAGAGCTGTTCCTTTGGCCTTGTCAAGGTCAGATGGCAGAATGGCCTCGTTTAGCTCTCCTGACGACATTGTTAAGACAGTGGCGGCTTGCACTGTTTATGAGGATGCAAAACACAGAGATAAAGGAAGGAGAGACAGTCTGAAAAATGTCTGCATCTGGGAATTGTACAATGCGGTTCCACATTAACAAGCATGAAAAGCGAGAGGAAGGAGTTGCAAGGGGGGCAGGGGAGAGAATGGCGAGATATTCAGATATGAAAAGATTTGTGAAGTCTGGGTGTGGAGAGGATCATAATAAACAGTACGAGCAGAATGTGAGGGGGTGCCATCATTTAGGTGGATCGTGTCCCTTTGTGTGTCTGTGTGCGTTATAACTGTAATTGACCTATACCATAAAATTGTGGGTTAACATTATCCTTTGATAATGTGCACTCTGTGGTTCCAGCTGGTTGATGTGGACCTCTGCTCATGTCCCATGTAGCTCAATGCCACTTCTCTTCGATGCAGGCCAGTCGTCAGCGTTGACTGTTCAGGACACTGCAGCTTAGCAAATAATGCACAATGCACAATGCAATGCACAAACTTGATTATTCAGCCATGCAGACTTTTTTTCAAAATTACTGTAGGGATAGCCAGAAATATATGTCAAGCAGGTTGGAGACAACCAATACATTCTGCATTAAGAGACGTTCATTCGTCAGAACAGTAGAATAGTGGGAATAGTGGCATTTAATCCTCAATGTGGCAGAGAGGAGTGAAAATGAAAGATGGGCAAAGTTCTGCTCCCTAGTTTGTTTGCCTCTGTATTTGCCTAGAGTGGGAAACATAGCACACTGCAGATATAACACTCGCTAAGCTGTGCAGTCCCTTGAAGTGATGGGAAGTTGCCACTATTCTGCCTGTGGAAGCATAAATATCCAGCTGCTCTCTCCGTCTCCCCTCCTCCTCAATCTTTGTGTTTCTATTGTGTATTTACCTCTGTTGCCACCTCTCTGTGTGTACACTCTTCACACAAAGGGAGGGACAGCAGATCCGCAGTCTGTGTGTATGTGAGAGGTGGCTTTCTTAAAAAGGTGGGAGAAGAGTCCCCTGTAGTCACATACAGACCCTTTCATAGAATATACAACCATCTGGTATAACGTGTCCCCCTCCTGTATCTTCCTGCCTTAAGGGAGGCACAGCAGTTCTGCAGTTTGTGCCCTAGTCAGAGACAGCTTTTCCAAATGATGGAGAAAGAAAAACTGCTGGGTTTAGTCATTATGTAGTATGTCCTGCAGTCTAATGAATGTCCCGCTAACGCTGCCGTTCTCCCTCTTGCCGCCAGGGAGGTTGCCCAGATCGACCAGTTCCTCCAGGAGACGGCTGCGCGTGAAGCCAACGCCAAGGTGCGCCTGCAGCAGTTCATCGAGGAGCTGCTGGACCGCGCCGACCGTGCCGAAAAGCAGCTGCAGATCATCAGCAGCTGTGGCACCACACCAAATGGCAGCCTGGGACGCTGCAGCCTCCAGGGCTCAAAGGGCAATGGACGCCAGGTGAGGAGTTTTAGGAGGGTGACGGAGATTATAACTTATATGTTGTGCTACAGTGTTGTATTACTGTTCAGAGCACATGCTAAATTGAATTTAAGCTATCATGCTTTTTTGTGTTTTAATTGTTTAATTGTGTTTGATTAAACCCTGTTGCTGAAATACTTTCCTGTTTTCAAACTGTCAGGACAGCAAGTAGAATAGGATCATTTTTAATTCTGTCAAAGCTTTTACTTTTAAATAATGCATAAGCATTGATTGTATTGGTCAATGTCCCTGTAGTGCATCAAGGCAAAACCATAATAGACCATAAAGATGCCTGAGACAACATGTCTACTGGTAATGAAGCTTGACAGACATGTAGTCCTTCTGACCAGAATCATGAACAGGGTCAGTTGAATTTCAGCTTCCTAGCCCAACCCAGAAAAAAGAGGTATAGGAGTGAAATGGGATTATTGACCTTCAGTGTGTGTGTGTGTGTGTGTGTGTGTGTGTGTGTGTGTGTGTGTGTGTGGTCGTTTAGCTCATCTGTTTTGTTGCCTGCTCAGGGAATTAGCCAGTCATTAACATGTTGTTAGTTATATTAGCACAGCTTTAATTAAACCTTGCAGAGATGTTTTTCTTTCCTGGAATACTACAATGAATTGAAGTTATGAAGTATGGACATGCCACAGGTGCTTATTGTGTGTTGTGACGCTTGATGTTCTCAGGGATTCAATTGTTTTGGCCATCTAAGCTTTTTTTGCAGACATATATTCTTGACTTCTTGACTTGACTTCTTGACTCTCTGTCTAGACAAGTCGACAAGACAAGAGTTTGACTCGTAGTGAGAAAATAAGCTTTTTCGAACACTCTTCTTTTCACTAAATTTCCAAAGTAAACAAAGTTTTTATAGCCCTAAAATAAATGTAAACTGCATGTGAAATTTTAAAAGCCGAGACAATAAATTGTGAGGGAAAATCCTCCAAATCAAATTAACTATGTAAACAAAACCAGTAGTGGGATGCCAGTGGTTCAACAGGGGGTGCCATTTACACACTTTGGATAAAAGATTTTGTCCTATAATCACGTGGTGTTCACTTCATTTGCTGCATTACAGTCAGTGAGGCTGGAGAGACTGACTAGTTATCTGCTAGACTGTGGGGTTATAGCGGTATACCCGAGCTCACTCCCTCTCTGCTTGGCTCTCAGCATCTAAAGCTTGGAAATGGAAGTGAAGCTCCACAACAGACCAGCATCCTGACCAGAGGGTGTACGTGCACATAATGCTGCCACATGCTACGGAAACAGGAGATTGGCTCTTGGCCTCTGAGCACACCACAGCTTGTGCAGTTGCTCTTTTCCCTTTTACTTTGCCTTATTAAGTCTTGCTATACATTTGCAGACACTTCTTTTTATTAAACATGTCAGTTATTTAAATCATTATACAACACTGTGTGAGAAAGAGGTGGCCAGTTTCACCGCACAGACCTGTGTGCTGCCATGGAAACCAACACTTGCTCTTGTACGAGATGCCAAGATGATTTTGTAATAGAGATAGTGCAGCAGAGAGAGAACCTCTCATTGCTTATTATATGACTGATCCCCAGTAAAACCCAAGATATTGTGTGCATTCTTAGCTCATTCACTTATGTGATATAAAGTAATGCAATGAAAAATCAAAGAGTTGCTATCCAGTGATATCTGTATTGTAATGGCTAAGTATGCTGTTGTGTTGGAGAAATGATGACTGAAATGGTTTAATGCCATTTTCTTTGCAAACTAGAATCAGGCCCTAGCAGTTGTTTTTTTTAATTCTTAGAATATTTTAAAGATTTTAATAACATTTTTTGCATCTTTCTTGTAATGTTATATTATTTGATCTGAGATTGACCTGTTTTTCAAATGCCAGCCTTGTGGGAGTGAAAAGTTCTGGACAGGCTGGCACCTTGATACACTGTTACACTGTCTGTCAAGGGATGCACAGCGATACCCCACCCAACCCGAGTCTCCATCTCTCTGTCATGGCATCAGCAAGGTCATCCTTATCTCCTAGGAGACGGCCTTTAGAAAAAGCTACAAAGATATTTTAGTAATGACAGTTAGAGAAGGGATGGATGACTGGTTTCGCCTCACTTGCCAGTTAAATCCAAGCTGAAACTAATCAATTTCTGCCAGGGGAAGAGCAAGGTGAAGATAGCCATAATTCACCGTTTGAATTTAACAACAGTTTGGCTTTGTAAGAGAGGAAAATGAGGGAGGATGAGAGAGAGGAATACAGAATTCAGTGTAGACTTAACTTCAGCGTATGTCCAGACTGTGGTTTTCTCCTCTGTCTGAGATGAATGGCGCAGACGCTTTGTGTTCCAGTACATTTCTGGGAGATTTGTCCCTGTTCTGCTTTCACTGCTAATTGGCTTGGAATGAGAGCGAGGGATAGTGTTTACCCGGTCCCTCCCTGGTCCGTTTTCACTGGCGCTGGGCCAGGGGGGTCAAGCTCTGAGAGGGAGGGATGGAGGGAGAGAGAGAGAGAGAGAGGGAGAGAGAGAGGGAGGGAGAGAGAGAACGAGGGGGGGGGGGGGGGAGGGGGGGGTTGTGTGTGTGCATTTTCCCATTTTCCCTTGGTGGCACCTCACTGGTCTGGTGCACAGAGTTCCACCTGGCACCAGTTGACACACACACACACACACACACACACACACACACACACACACACACACACACAGACACACACACTAACACTACACAGTATACTTCAATGCACAGGTTGCTTTGAGTACCGTGTGGAAGAGCGACTAGAAGGATTTTGCTTTAGGTCGATAGAAAGAATGTGAGTCAGATCGCACACCCACACCCAGACACACTTCCTTAATCCTCGCCTATCAACTGCCTCGGTTTCAGAGTGCTCCAACCAGACATTATAAGCTAAAGAGAGCTAAAGGTCTGACACACCTTTGCAGGCTGTGAAGTTAGCATATCTGCCATTTGGTGTGTAGTCCAAAATCCCTATGGAAAATATGAATTGGATTTGCAAGAAATGCCAAAAATACAGTTTGTACAAAGAGGCTTACTAGCGATACTACATTTTGTTCCATGAAATAAATGCTCATCGTTTGGGAACTACGACAGTGGCACACAAAATAACACAAAATGACGACGCTCTCTATAGCAAAGATGGTGATGTTTTTTTTTTTTATACGACTAACTTCTTTTCTGTTTGTCTCAATAGAGTGGTAGATGAACTGCTCTAGTGTTGCCAGTGATGGCTGGAGGGTATGATAGCACTTTATCATAATTGACTTTTCATGAAATGCTGTGATTATCTCGGCTTGTCACTCTCCAGGCGATCCCGATAGACTTAACGGGCTTCCTCTTGCGTAATCCTCATCTCTGACCATCATTCACTCTGATCTCATTGTGGTTGGAAAAAAGATTATCACTTATCAATGGATGTCCTTGCTGTAGGCCTTGTGCTGTCATCAATCACACTACATGATGCTCAAATCCTCTGTCTGTTAGAAAGGAGATCAAAGCACGCCACTTTACCATACAGAGATACAAAGTGTGTTTATTTTGAGGTCGGCTTTTGTAGCTCACGTCAACGCTGATTATATTGTATTTGACAAACATCTCAGTTCTCAGAGCTTATTTGAAATATTTAAAGAAAGATATTCTCAGAATAACACACAGCTACTGTTTGATTTACCATTTGATTGTTTCCACTGGGCATTTGTCGAGTGGTGGTTATTCTACTGTACTCATTTCATTTTAATAGCGACATTAATATAGTATGACAACCACTTGATAATCAAAAAATCTCATGTGCTTTAGTTTTCAGTGGGTTCTCTTCAATTAATATGCTTTAGAGTATTTATGAAGTAGCTCAGTACACATACCTATGATCCTGTCTGTGTTGTTTACCATTGTCAAAGTAACTGATGATACAGCGAGACTAAGACAGGTACCGCTCCCTCATCAGGAGCTGATTAGGAATCCACCGACATTTTATTAATAACACTTTTCTTTCTGGTTTTGCCCCCCCCCACACCCCCATTTTCTCCCATCTGCATCTTTTTGTCTCTCCAGAGAAACTCCAGCATCTCCGGGAGCACGAGGGGCATGTACCAAGTGTCTGACCGGCGTTCCTCCCCTAGCACAGGGTAAGTCAGCGCGCTGCACCTATTCCACACTATTCCACATTATATTCACATTCGGAGATGACTTCCATCCCAGTCACGCTGTTTAATGTATCGCTAGGGTTTTCCTCAACACTGTAGGTAGGGTGGGCCTCGAACACAGGGCCAACAGGGCCAACCATTCAGGGAGTTTGTCTTGTGTGAGGACACTATGGCAGGGTGGGCTGATATGGGGGCTCAAACCAGTGACCTAAAGGGTTACGAGATGGCCTCTCTAACCCTTGGGTCGGTAGCCAACTCGATCACTGGCTAGTGATCAATCTTCTGGGTGGTACCTACCTGAATAGAAAGCAATTCTGTCTCTCTGCATTGTAAACTCAATTAAAGTGCTGTACAAATGTGTTTATTTATTATCACACACACACACACACACACATACATACACACACCCAGAGCACACCTCATCTTTCTCATCTAGTAAGAGCTGCTGAAGCTAAACACAATCTGTCAGCTATGTGGAAGTATAACAGAACCCCATGAGCCCCATCACTTACCACCACCATCTACGGTGCACACTGACCCTGGCCTTTGGGGTACAACTTGTCAGTCCCATGTATAAATGCTTGTGAGTACAGCAGTGCAGTGACAATGCCTCAGAAAGACAATGAAGAACAGTGACAGTGTGTTCTTCATTGTGGTACTGTGTGGTAGTGGTGGTTGTATCCAGTGCTAGTTATGCTCACTGATAAGAGAGAAGAGAAGACAGAGTTGCAGGCTCTGTTGTTTGTTCCTAAAGCCTGAAGCCAGTTTTCATAACTACTGTACTTGTGCCATTCTACTGTAGTGTGTTTCTCCCACATGTGTAGCACTTAGTATTTTGGGTCTGCGAGTCAAGAGGCAGCAGTCGTTTCCACCAATCAGAAGTAATATAATACACAACAGTCAATCCTGGCTGAACCAGTGAATTGTGGGCTGCTGGCCCATGATTATTTAATTGAGACAGAGAAACTAATAATGTCAAACATACAATATGCTATTGCCTATATATTAAGTGATGTTATTAACTAACTAATTTGCACCTTAACCAACAGATCAGTGTCTTGAGGTACATTTAACCCTATTTCCACTCAAAGACACGCCCCCTCTTAGGAATGTTGAGACGGCATGTTGTTTCACACATTGACATTGACTTAAACAGTACAGTATATATAGTATAGTATAGTATAGCATATATCCCATTTCACTCTATAATATTCCTATAGGTGCAGTGAGGTGAAGGTAGGGTGTCACATAAGGTGTGTTTTTGTGCATTTCTGGATCTCTGCTTGAGGTTTCAGAAAACATGGACGTGACATAATCGTCTGACGTCTGTCATTCCCATTTGGTATGTGAATGTGTGTCCTAACATGACACATATTCAGGCCTTCTCCATTGAATCACAGATAGTGGCCTGACAACAACCCTCAAAGCCTTCTGTCTCTAGTTATTAATACTTCTTCATCAGATTGGCTATGTCTATGTATATTTTTGCCACTAGATGTATATGGTCATCATCTGGGGTGAGCAACAGTCTTACTTATTTATTGATATTGGCTTCACTAGATATTTATGTAACATTTAACATTTGCACCAGAACAGCCGTGTTGCTTGCATTCAGCCCTGTGCTGCTGATCAGGAAACTCTATCACCATGCTGTAATTTTGTAAAATCTTTGCCCACTTAGCTAGCTCCACCAATTGATTCTCCACGTCTCCACTGATTTAACCTGTGTCCTCATAGCGTTGGCCAGTACCACTAAGTTAAATAGCCTTTTAAACTGTGACAATAGTGAGTCACTAGTCATTATCAAACCCAATTACCAATCAATCCAGAGGAATAGGGTTAAATGTACCTCTAGACACTGATCATTATTGGAGGCCTTTAGTTTCTTTAGTTTCTTCAAGTTTATTTATATTGTGTGTGTATACAAATTAAGAAAAATACATCATGTGCAGCATGGGCGCGGGGGTTCAGGGCTGTGTGCAGGGCAACTCTTGTGGTGTAGGGCAACGCCACTAGAAAAAAGGAACATGGTAATGGAGGAACTGCATCATCAGGAGGAGGCAATCGGCTAGAAGAGGCTAGAAAAATGCTAGAAGTGAATTCTTTAGCTGTTAATAGGAAGGAAAATCAAATTGGCTTTGTACGTGAGAATAAGGGAGGGTTAGGTCTGTTTTTGCACTATTAGGCAAGTTGGGCATTCGCAGATGGAGTTTGAAACAAGCGGTTAGGAATATGTCTCAGGCAGTGGAAGGAGCAAGTGAGTGGTTGTGGCACACTGGTGGGGAGCACGCTAAGGGGAGCACGCTAAGGAGCACGCTAAGGTAAGCGCAGCTTGGTTGTATTGAGTGAAGTTGATTACTGTTTGGCATTGTTTGGCCATGTGTTGTATTGTGTAGTATTGTGTGGTATTGAGGGGGTTTGTAGTGCTAGCTAGCTAAGTGCCCGTCAGTCAAGCATGGTTGCATCCATCTCTTGTGTTTGGGTAACAACTGCAGCTCCAGGGACAGTGACAGAACTAGCCACTTGGTCATTATCCTTTATTTTGCCAGTTCACTTACTTGTAAGTGCTGCATGTCCTGAAATAATAATAGTATACCAGTTACCAATTAATTTTCTGCTATATTGTTTTCTCAGTTACAATACATTTGTTTTGTATATTATTGTATATTATTATTAGTATTATAATATATATATATATATACATATATATATATTTACTTTGTATTTAAGTGATTAATTGGCAAGAGGAGCTGCTCATGATTGAGATCAATTCATGTCATTATTCATATCATTCACATTTATATCGTATTGTTCCTTTACTTTTGACAGGAAATGTTTGCTTTGCAACCATTTTATTAGACAGTATTTGATACAGAAATTCCCATTTTATCATTGTCCTAGCAAAATGTTAATATAATAGGTTTGGTAGGTTATGGTGGATTTAAAGTCAAATTTGTGGCATAATATGCAGTTCATCTGCTGGGCATTGTTTTGACTTGTGGGCACTGAAGGTGATGAGAGGCTGTAACTAACAACCTACAGTATCACCAGTGATTCTCTTTCGTTATCATGGTGCATGCAGTTGCTTTGTCTCTTCATTATGCAATGGCAAAGAGGGATGCTCAGAAGAAAGAAATGGCGGAAGAAAATTGTCCTACTTTTCTGAGAGGCTGATATTTGTAACTGCATACTATTCGTGTCTGTTCAGAGGGAGGTTATTTTAAGTACTGTTGCAGTAAGTACAAAAGCCGCCCTCGTTCTACTGTAAATGCTCTGAAATGCAGCTTTTCCCTTGTCAGCCAATTTGCCAATTTCATTTTGCTTGAGTGGTTCAGTGGGTCCACTGAGTTTTTAGCATCATTTTTGACCAACAACATTGTTTTCCTCAGTGCACCTTTAAGAATCTTATAGAATGAAATGGGACTGAACTGTGAATTATAATGGACGTTCATTTAAGATGTAAATGAACAATTCACCAAAGGATGTATAGAAGATGTGATGATGCGACCTGCTACGTATGATATTTGTGGGTGGTTTTATGTGTGTACCTGTAGATACTAAGTTTTAATAATTTACTGAGTGCCCCATTAGGTTATCTGAGTCATATTTGATAATATCTAGGCAATACGGTTTTCACCAACGTCCCAGTCTCATTCTCCCCATTAACAGGGGCTGCATATCTCCAAATGAGTTAGAATTTAAGCCTCTAAACACATGGCTTACATGGGGATATGTTTTAAGTTATGATGGTTGATGTTTGAATATGAAATAAAATAGCATCTGATTATCAATCAAGTGATATGAATGTTATAAAAATAGTGCCACTAGACCAGAAAAGCCCCTCAAGCATCAGCCTTTGGACAGTGTTCAAGTTCAAATGCTTTTTTGGGTTTGAGGAAGCTCTTCTGAACACTGTCTGCACAGCATGTTCTCTATAAGTACATGTTGAAGAGACTTGATGGAAATGTCTTCACTTTACTGAATTTAAATCAAATAAACTTGGGAAATTCTACACTAGATAAGGCGTTTTATGGCACTTTGTTTTGTCAGTGTGGTAATGGCCCTGGATAGTGTAATCGGCATGATTGTGATATTGTTCTGTCTGTCTGAAAGGCTGAGCTAATTATTTCCTCACACTGATGAAGCACCATGAAAAGAGGGAGACAACTTTTTATGTTTCATGATCTCCTCGTCTGCTTGACACCGATGATTGGGCTTTCTGCACTTAACAAATGCTGTCTACAGAATATTGCTGTACACACGTATTGGCATGATTATTTAGCTTGTTGCTTGTAGATTGAGGGCGTTTGTAAAATCAGGCATTTCAAACATTTGTACCAAATTTCATGCAATTTGGCGAGAAGGGGACACTGTAGCGACATTTCAAGGCCATTTCTCACACAAAGTAAGTCGGACCAAACTTGGTAACCTGATTCAGCTATCCTTGCTCTACAAATTTGCTACTTGGACCACCAAGTCCACCATAATGATTTGCTTTTGCTTGTAGTGGCTGTTACCTGCAACAATGGCAGCTCATTTTGGGCTTAACTGTCATTAGGGCTTGTTGGAATGGTGCTATTATTATTATTATTATTATGATCATTATTATTATTATTATTATTGTTATTATTGTTGTTACTTCTTATCATTATTTAGTATTCTTACTCATCACCCACTCCCTCTTTTCCATAGAGCATCAGGGCGTCTCAAGTCAGTCTCACAGGGCTCTGGGGGTTACGATAGCGACAGTGTGGAGATGCACCCCATGGAGGAATGTCCTGAGGCCCAGTACTACCATGTCCAGTGCCGACTGGGTGAGGGGGGTTATGAGCGCTCCCCTGGGGGCGGTGGCGGTGTGTCACGGAGCTGGGGTCTCCGTAAACAGGCTATCCAGAACTGGCAGCGGCGACCATACCGGAACAGCACTGAAGGGGAGGAAGGAGATGTGTCAGATGTGGGCTCCAGGACCACCGAATCAGAAGTGGAGATGTGGGAGCAGGACAGGAGGGCTGTGGCTGAAGTCCAACAGTCTGCTGCCCCCCACCCTCACCACAGCAGGGCCGGCTACCGCCCTAACACAGGTAAAGGGATTCAGACTAGTAGAGACACTTTACTGGCTATTTTTGAGCTATTGTACATAGCTCACAAACATAAGGATCATTCCAATCTGCTAACATCCAGCCAACAGCATGTCTGACCAAACTGCTCTTGAGCCCAGATTCACAGACCAGCAGTATAATAGTTGAGATTACTCTCAGAAGAACCATGGCTGGTATGGATCTAGGTCAGGATGAGTTGCAATAGGGGTAGCTATAATAGCTGTAAGGACTGACCAGAGACCATTCTGCAAATTTACTCTGAGTTAGCCATGGAAAAAATCTGAAGAAAATGGAGGGCAGGGGTCCCATATCTGCTATGTCCACTCCTTGTGTGTGTCTGTGTGTTTGAAAGAGAGAGATTCATGTGTGTGAATGCACTGCATGCCTGTCTTATTGTCTCAATCTTTTCCCCTACCCCGTTTTGAGCTCTTATGAGAGAGCCAAAAAAGAGAGCCACTCTTGTCCACACACTTCAGACCCAACACAGATTGTACATCCCTCTCTTCTTACATTGTCTGCCCTGCCAAGATCCTTAACTCATTGTTGCTGCCCTACATTTTCTCCACCTGCGGCTGGGTTCACTATAAATACCCAGACTGTACCGTGGAAGTTGAGGAGCAAAACTGGGCCAGAGCCCTATGACAAATTTGTCTGGACTGCTGTGATTGTCCCATAAACTCAAATAGGTTCTTCTGACATAATAATAATGACATTCCTATGCTCTGACGTAGTTCTCCATATTGGGAGATTTTTATTGCCAGGTTTTATCAGATGGTATGTATCTACAAAATACACAGTTTTTCTAAGCATATAACAGTCTGGCTGTGCAACTCATTTGGCAATCTTGAGCGTAGGTGGTGTGTGTGTGTGTGTGTGTGTGTGTGTGTGTGTATATATGTGTGTATGAGAGAGAGAAAATAGAGCGAGAGAGAAAGAGTGTAAGCAATAGCTCATAGCCCTGTTGCTTTCAAGCAGACACCTTCCAAGGCCAAAGATGAAATGACTCATCTAGGAGCGCTCTTGCTGGGAGGAATAAGCTTGGGTTGGATTGGACACATGGTATCAGCCAATACATGGACATAAATAGAAGAAAAAACAATTTGAATGCAAGCGTGTCAGGTTGAAAGTTGGCGCCACCATGTGACAAAATATTTTAACATTTCTGTGATATGTGAAAATATTTTTTGTCTACTGTAATAAAACTGTGCAATAAAGAATAACATGAATATTCTGTCTAGAATATTCTCTCTCTGAATTCAATTAATTTGCTCATATTTGAATTGTACCTCTACAAGAAGCTCATAGCATTCAGGTTGCCAGCCTTTCTGCATATTAACCAAAAAACTGTTGCTTTCCCTTCCCACAGGACGGTCTGAAGGGGCCTACAATAAACCATGCCGCCATGAGAAGAGTCCGTCTAAGTCCAACGAGGTGATCAGCCCGGAGATCCTGAAGATGCGTGCAGCCCTCTTCTGCATCTTCACCTACCTGGATACCAAAACCTTGCTGAGGGCTGCTGAGGTCTGCCGTGACTGGAAGTTTGTGGCCCGTCACCCGGCCGTGTGGACCAGAGTGTTGCTGGAGAACGCTCGCATTTCTTCCAAGGTGAACACTGCAACACTGCACGCAGACAGTTTTTAATCAGAGGAGATTGCAGGAGAGCACTTTCCAAGTCATAACAGCAGTAGCATACGCTGCAGTAAACAGTGTTGCCCTTGCAGTATATAGCATTCATATTCATTCATCCCCACGTTTCTTTCTCAGTTCCTGAGCACACTATCTCAGTGGTGCACTCAGACGCACTCTCTCATCCTGCAAAACCTCAAACCACGACAGAGGGGCAAGAAGGAAACCAAGGAGGAGTACCTCAAAAGCACACGGTGAGACACACATGTAGTAGAAACAACGTGGTTATAATAGTTTTTCTCACATCCTCGTTTCTCTTCACCATTTTCACAGATGACCAGGGAAGCAGAATAGACTGTTTTATCATTTTTACCATGTGGGCACCTGCAACCTGTCACAGTTGAGTTGAATTACACTGCAGATGAGAATCTATTTCCTCCAACAAAATGGATTTTAAATGGTTCTGAAGGGTGCCAATAATCATGGCCGTATTTTTGAAACCATAAAAGATTTACTTACTGTTTGATGTGCTGCTGTAAATCGATAGATGAATGTGTGAAGAAAGAAGACTGAAAATGCAAGGGTGCCAATAATCTTGGCCGGAGCTGTACCTCCTACTGCCATCTTTTTTTCTCTCGTGTTTTTGCATGTGTGTGTGTGTGTGTGTGTGTGTGTGTGTGTGTGTGTGTGTGTATGTGTGTGCTTGTCTCTTATTTATGTATGGATGTGCAGTCTCCTTTCTCATTTCAGCATTCTCAGACTACTGTGTACTCTCAGACTACCTTCTCCATAGCCTCATCAAAACAAAATATCTATTCTTATATTCCATTTCACGATTTCTGCAGAATATATTACACATCAGTTCTGCAGATATCAGATAGACAATTTGATATGTGGCAAAAATAGTTGAAATACCTTGTTCAAGGACAGGAGAATTACCACTCATGCTTTGTTTCTGTCTACCTCTCTTTCTCTGTCAACCTCCCCTTACCACTCTATCTCAGTGGCTGTCTGGAGGAGGGTCTGGAGGCTCTACTGAAAGCCACAGGAAGCAACCTACTGATACTGAAGGTGTCTCACTGCCCCAACCTGCTGACCGACCGCTCCCTCTGGCTGGCCAGCTGCTACTGCCGAGCCCTGCAGGCCGTCACATACAGGTAGACCACAACACCAGGGTCCCATTCATAAAGCACCTTAGAGGAAGAGTACTTATCTGATAGCTCAGCATCTGAAGTCATAGTGACGTTTATGGTCATGTGATCAGGGCATGGTATCCCAAATGCACCTTGGTCCTGAGCTCTTCTAAAGACCATAAACCTAAGATGATCTTAGCACAAACATCCTCTTGAAAGCTCAAGAGGGCTCACACCCTGAAAAGTATGAAAAGCCCAGGTCTTTACAGTTTTGCCCTGGTGACTTTGCTCTAATGTTCTAATGTAAGTCTCCACTAGAAACTGGCGCTTAACTTTCTGAATTGTTTTTGAATGAATTGTATTTATTTATGTTGTTCCAGGAGCGCCACAGACCCAGTTGGCCAGGAGGTGATCTGGGCCCTTGGAGCAGGCTGTAGAGACATCATCTCCCTGCAGGTGGCCCCGCTACACCCGTGGTAAGAGAATTAGAGAACATGCCTCTGGCACCTTTTTATTGTTCCTAAATGATGTGGGTATTACAAAAACTATGTTATGTTTGGACACGACCTATATTCTCTCTCTTTTAGCCAACAGCCAGCTCGCTTCAGCAACCGATGCCTACAGACCATAGGAAGATGCTGGCCGCACCTCCGCGCTCTTGGTGTGGGTGGGGCTGGCTGTGGCATTCAGGGGCTGGCCTCACTGGGTAAATGTTGTAATCAGATTGCTGACAAATGCCAGGCAATGCAATTACAGTTTTTTACGATCACTAACAAGCATTTAGCTATACTTAAGATACTTTGTCTAAACTCCTAACACAGCAATACACCTACATCACACAATTAGCCAAATAGTTAATTTTCTGCTCAAAACCACATTTTGTTAATTAAATACTAAATCTACATTTCAAAATGCTAAAAAAATGTTCTCTACATACACTAACTCTACCAAAACACTGCAAACCTGACTCAAAATCAAATCATTCTTTCAAAACACTAGCACATGTTTTCTATCCAAGAGGAACATAGTCAATCATAGCATAACGACTTTCAAAATACTAACAGTTGATGGTATTACAAAAACTGCATTACTTTTCATGTTTAGTTCTACCTGCATACAATAGACAATATGAAATCCATTGTTTTTTATAATTCAGTTTCCTTTTACTGTAAACCACTGTTTTGGTTGAGTGTTGAATGTGTGCATTTTTGGCAACATACTATCTAAAAGTGAATGAGTCATCTTTACTTTATAGAAATGTACAGTAGAAAAAAAAATAGTAAGTGACAGAATTGCTGCAGTAAAAGCTTGAGTAGCAACATGAAATTGCTGCCAGTGATGAACAAAAAAATCCAACATACATGGTCTTTGGTTCCAAATGTGTAAAAACAAAATACACAAATACAGTAAAAAAGGCACAGAAGGGAAAAAACACCAAAATGCACAGTCCTGTTCTACAGTTTTTTACAGTCGCTAACTTCCTTTTGTCCAATCTGTAGTTACATTTTCAAAACTCTAAACACAATTAGCACAACATCCGTCTGTTGTGGACTGTAATCTGTAATCTGTAAACTGTAATCTATACGATCTTCAGCATTTGGCCACATGTTCTCGTCCACATCACATCTATGTCGTCTCTCGCTATGCACCTTGGATAGAAACGCTTGACATGCACAATATGTGTAAACACAGTATGTGTAAATACTTTTCAGTATGTCCTACTGTATGTACTGTAACCCATGTTTACATGTAGAGTAGCATAGTGTAAAACTCACTATAGAACAAGACATATTGGATAGACACCATACCTGGACGTATTGGTGCCGGTGCTGGTGACCCGCTCACTGTTCCTTTCAAAAGGAACTGTGTACAACTGTTTCATTCCAACTCTGTGTTTGGTCTATTTTACACAACTTAAATCAGCTATTTCTCAATGTTTCAGTGATCTGTTCATTCAGAAATGCTTATCAGCTGTTTCAATAAAGTCTGCTGTTGTTGCAGAAGTAGAGGCTTTATACTGTATTTAAGGTTTTGAACATTAGGTTTTCATTTCTGGCATGCTGTGTGCAAGCATTTGTAAATAAGACAAGAAAGATCCATAATTTTGGTATTGGGTAAGCTTGTATGTAAAGAAAATCGAAGCATTTTAGAAACGTGTTAATTGACTGCTTATTGTGTGAAAACAACATGAATTGTGTTAATGGTATGGTCCACAACCGACGGATGTTGTGCTAATTGTGTTTAGAGTTTTGAAAATGTGACTACAGATTGGACAAACGGGTGTTAGCTGCTGTAAAAAACTGTAAATGTGTTCAGTATAAGTGACAGTATAACAACTATAGTATAGTTGTTGTTGTTTTTGTTGTTTTTGTCATTGAGCCACTGGCCTGTGACACTAGTGGTTTTTTACATATAAGATATTTTCAGTAAAGGCAAATCATGTAAAGTTACAATACATGATTTGTTTTTTGAGCGTCATTTTCTCATCAAAATGTATCGCTATTACACAAGGGAACACAAAATGTTTTGTCATCTATAAACTGTATCATATATATATATATATAGAGAGAGAGAGAGAGCAATTAAGCCTTAATCTCTTACTGTAGCCTTTGTTGTACATCATCTTCTCCCCCTTCCTCTATTCCTTCTACCATCTTCTCTCTTTGTCTTCCTCATCTCCAAACCTCTTTACACCCCACCTCCCCTCACCTCCCGCCAGCGAGGAACTGCATGCGTCTGCAGGTATTAGAGCTGGACCATGTGAGTGAGATCAACCAGGAGGTGGCAGCAGAAGTTTGCAGGGAGGGCTTGAAGGGCCTGGAGATGTTGGTGCTCACCTCCACACCAGTCACCCCCAAGGCCCTGCTCCACTTCAACAGTGAGTTTGAACACTGCAGACTACTGACTGCAGTCCTATGGGGAATACACACCACGCTTTACACAGTTCTCTGTAATACTGTCCTTCTAAATTTAGGACTGAGTTAGTGTTAGTCATACAGTACTGTGCTGCAAGTGTTCATTGGGTGTATATCAGTATCTACACCATGTTTGCATCACACTGCTCCCTGAAACCTCTCCACTCATGTAGGTGTGTGCCGCAACCTGAAGTCTATTGTGGTTCAGATTGGCATAGAAGATTACTTTGAGGACCCCAACAGCCCCGAGGCTAGGAAGCTGTTTGATGAGATGGTTAACAAGCTGCAGGTAATGGCACCTTAATATCTCAGACTACACCTAGCACACACACGGTTTGATATACAGGTATTACAACCAATAATAGATGCATTACAAAATGAAGCCATCTTCATATTTGTACCATATTCTGCAGAGTATGACAACATGTATGGAATACAGACCTTGGAACAGCTGATCCCACTAAACATAATGACTTCCACAAACTAGTATATAGTAAAACATATACTAAATCAAAGCTTATAGTAGTTTTGCAATTAGCTTCTATTTGGATTTTATTGTCAATTTAGATTTCTATTCCAGTTAGTGATCCAAACACAGGAGTGTCTAGACCACTGGGTACACATGACTAACCCTTATATAATCCTCTAGCTAACAGCTGCTCAGTGGTTAAGATGCATCTATTTTTACTACAGCTACACAATTTTGAAACCACAACTTAAACCTAGAGGTCCCCTTGATTGCTGGTGGAGGAGATTGCTGGCTCAGTGGAGAAGAGTCTTATCATTAGAGTATGTGAGACATAGAGGCTCAGGTCATATGCCTATGGCTGACCGCTCACTCGAGAGGAAGATACAATAGCTGTGAAATCCCAGGCCTTTTATTTATGTTTTGTTTTTATGAGTCACTTACAGTGTGTCCCTCTTGGATACTACACTGTAGATGGTGAGATTGTTCATAGCGGTTAGGTAACCTCTCCTGAGCTGTAACCGAATCTGATTTATTTTCATCCCAGCCTCTTTTTACGTTTGCAGTCTAAAGGAAGCCAGCATTCTCCTCTCATATTTAATCAACCCTCTTCAAAAGTGATTCTGAAGAAAAAGTGATAGAAGTGAAGATTATGAACCAAGGCAATCATCAATAACCTGCACCGCATTGTTTTGCAGCAGCCAGCAGTTATAATTCTCAGGCTCAATTCTCCCCAAAATCTAATCTAAAACCCTGCCATTAGACTGGCAAGTTATTCATCAAACGTAGTGACTGGAAAGAGGGGAATGCTTATAGAAGAAACGATAGAAAGTACAAGTCCACAGGGAGCAATGAATGAACAATTTGACATTAATATATTTAGAGAGAATCTATGCACAGATTGCCTTTGAAGAAATGAGATTTGCTTTCTGATACCCCTTGTTCTATTTTCTTTCAGGCTCTGAAGAAGAGACCTGGCTTTTCCAAAATTCTCCATGTGAAGGCAGACAGTCTCTGCTAACATCATTCATGCAGCTAACAGTCTTGGAGAGGCACCATCTTGGCTCCAGCCACTCTTAACAGACCCAGTCAGGACCCAGTCTGAATGAGTCTGCAGCACCAACAGAAACAGTGGATGACCACAGACTGCCATGATGAACCAGGAAGCTAGCTATACCACAGAGGCTCAATCTGCATACTCTATAACTACAAACTTGCAAAAAACATATTTATTATTCCAGCAGGGGAAATCTTAATCTCTTTCACTTTGGTTATGACAGAACACCAGTCAGGTGGCTTATTGGACCACAAGTCTTTCCACAATGACATTATATATCAGACAAAGGGTCTGTCTTTAACTTGCCAATTAGACTCAAAAAGAAACCCAACAAAACTGTCAGATTCTTCATTCTCAGTTGTCTTTTGCTTTCATCCTCACAAGTGGGTCATGTCATAACAGAGCCAGATCCCTTCCTTTAAAAGCCTGGAGCTAAGTTGTGATGCTGAATTTAAGAGTTTGCATCTATATTGCATCTAAGAGCTGTACCTGAGACTACCTTAGACACCAACAACTCGGTGGCAGGAGCACATTATACATATATTTACCACCGAGAAGGACTTTAAACTGTGATGGGAAAAGAAAATTGTTTTGGATTTCTCAAGTGATTTCAAATGGCTTTTTTTGTGTAAGGACAAGAATCTTGAGCTGGTAAGGCTGTATGTTTGTGTGTGTATGTGTGTGTGTGTGTGTGTGTGTGTGTGCATGTGTGTGCGCGTATTGTCAACAAATGACCAAGGACAGAATAGATGGGTTTCATCCAGCTTGCCCTGCACTATCTTGACTCATCTCCTATATGGGCAACTTTCAGGAGAAAACCCATGGCTTCCACCCAGAAGAGGAACTTACTGTACCAACTCCAGGCACGGTGGAGAAGCAAGGACAACCTTTCTGCAATACACAGACAGTTTTCATCAGCAGCCCTCTAGTCACTGCATGGTGTGGTTGTCATGGCAGCATCTTCCACCATCCTCTGCTTTCCATGTGAACAGGATCATTAGGTACAGGATCAGGACCAGTTTCGCACAGACCTACATCTCACATCCCTGGACTCAGTGTTTGATTCTCTGTTGCATCTCAAGGCCAGCTGTCTGAGAGAACAGAACACCTTATCTGATCTTAACCAGGCTTAAACAAGGCTACAAGTTTATTCCTAATGCATTTCTCTCGAAACTGGTGCCATTTGTATGTGTTTGTCCTCATTCCACTGAGTGTTTTCTCCAATGTGCCATTAACGGGAAAAGAGGGACCATGTAAGGCAGATGTTTATCTCTTACAATTTTGAGTTTGATATGAGTGTAAGCAAATGTTACTTGTAACAAAAGGTGTTGTGCTTCGTATAGAACATGGTGTGTATAATTCTTCTCCAGGTATATACAAGTATGTTATGGTGTAACCATTGATATATGTATATATATCATGTGAGTTTCATGTTTTACCATTCTTTAACAGTGCCATGCAAAGGGTTTGTCATAGCTGAGTCCCTGACTTTTCCTCGCCAATACCAATAATTATCAGCCAACACTCTCTGGCTCCATCTGCTGGTTTAGTCAGGCAGTTACGCAGCTGAAAGGCCTGCTGGTGTATAGGAGTCAGCCAAGAGACTTTGTGCCCTTTGCAGTCCTGCATGCAACATTACCACCTTAACTATTATGCAGCACTCAAAACCAAGTCATCAGGTCGTCAGTATCATATTTATTAACCTTCAAGCTGAGAATTGTCTGGTTACAGTCTTAACTTACACATTTTAGCAAGAGACTGTCAAATAGTAGTACTTAGCAGCAATACTTGCAGGGGTAACCCTGTACAGAGTGCACACTCTCTTGTGCTGCAGATAAAAATAACTGACAAAAGCTCTTATTATAAGTACAGAGACTTGCATCTCCTTCGTCTTAAAGAAACAGTGTAGAGGACACGGTAACAAGGTTTGCATTTGAAAATTGTGAAACACATCAATGTCACGTCTCCTCTCTTGCAGCAAGTCTACTGCAGGTGCTGAATAAGTCATCCTTTATTTTATTTTCACAGTCACCTTATTTGTTGCCAGGCAACAAGCCTCGTCTCAAAGCTTAATAAACAACAAATTGGAACATTTGTGGGTTGGAGTGTACAACAGGCAATGCGACTAATTCCATGAATGCTGAGCGGACTAGCCGAGTGGGTTCTTTAATGTCCAAAGTTCACCGATGGAGAGAGGTGTCAGGCGCTGTTTTGGTCTCTACTTCAAAGTCAATCTGTTTATGAGGAGTCGTGTAGTTGCGTGTTGTAGTGCTGGTGTGCTTGTTCCAAATTAACACGTGAGACACATGGTAAGAGTTGTGGCTGTCCATCTTTTGATGTCTCTTCCAGTACAGCATATTATCCTGAGCTCGTACTGAGTTGCTGAAAGATTTTCTGCTCAATTTCATAGAGGGAAGTAGGTTTCAGGAAAGGGTGTTTCAACTTCACTGACACAATAGAGAAAACACAACGCACTTGTTGATTTTGAGTTTTAGACAATCCTGCCTTCGCTAAGAACTATTCTGTACATAAATTGTTTGTAAAAAAGAAAAAACAACAAACATTTGATGTTATATAATATTAAGGTCATAATTATGGGGATCTTCTTGATGGAAACAGTTGAAGTTTACAGGTCTTCATTCTGTAAGCATCTTCTCTCCAAAGTTGAATGAAAGATAAACATAGAGAATTATATTATGTATAACAGTAGTGTTGAAATTGCAGTTGTGTATTATAGATACTTTATATTAAATGTGCATCAGAGTCATATAGAGATGGAAATTATTTAAGAAGAGGATAAAGATGATAATTCAGCTATTTATTTCTATAAAAAAAGCAATGTCTATAATGTTGGCATGTTTGTGTTCAAGCATCAATCATTAAGTTGCCTTCTTAACTGTTCTGCTACTGTGGCAAGAAAATTATTAGATGTTTAAGAGCTTTGATTGCTTGCGGGTTAATACTGTTTCTCTTTATTTGATCAAGTCTGTTGTTGCACTAGTGAGAAAAAAATATTTCAGATGTTTATTAATAGAGTGTTGTTTTTAATGTTCAGCTATTTCTCAGTATTTGACAAAATATGATGCACTTTTTCTAGAACGCTTTCATTGGCCCGTTGGTGATCGGTTTTGTCAGAAACGTCACTGGTTTCTGTCAATGTGCTGCCTGGTGTCCTCTGTTGTAGTACGGTATGGGCTGTTCACTGACATGGAAAGAAGAAATCCAGAAGCCAGTGAAGCACTATGAGTGAACGGACTATGTACAGTTATCCTCTGGCAATGAAGAAAATGTGCTTATTCCAGTGCAGACCTTCTCTTTACACCATCGCTCTCATCTCTCATTGGTTGGGAAGTTCATGACTGAACCTGATTCAACCACATCCAAGTGCTTTTTAGGTTCATTGCCAATATGACCTTATGCTCACCTTTGTATTTGTTACTGTCTTAAGATTGCTGGGTATGAACAGTGTTTTCTCTATCCCCATAGCTTTATTTTCCTTTTGCACTATAAGATTTCAATTTCATATTTGTTTTATTATGTAAAAGGACCTGCTGAAGTTTTTCCAGAGCATATAGTCTGAAAATGGAGAATAGAGGTATGTATGCTAAGTATGCCAGAATAACTGTGGCTTACTTCTCCGCTCTCTGCCACTCCAAATGTCAACCAGATTTATTTCTTCTACCAATTTCTATTTTATTTATTGTATTGATTTAGCAACTGAAGCATCACTTATCAAACCAGGGTTCTTCCTTGTACGCACATTTATTTAATTTAGATTTTTTTTAAATCTAATTGTATTACTCCTTTGATGCAGCTATGCCAATTTGTCATGCTGTGCATTTGAAAAGCAGTATCTTTTTCAGCAATCTTAATGTACCTGTCTGTACATATTTCCTGTATGAATGATTGTACTCTGCCCATTCATCTGAATAATATTTTACACATTACCTCAACACTTATCTGGGCAATTAAGTGTGCATTTCTTTTTGTAATTTTAATTTTTGACTGCCATTGACAGATATGCCAATTGGTTCATGAACTTCACTCATGTTGTTACTATGACAGAATGGATTTTGTTGCTGAAATCTTTTCCAATAGAGGATCAGCATCCTAAGACGACTGCGACAGATGAAAATGTTTTATTATTCATTTTCACTCCTTCCTTGTCATCAATAAAACTGCTTAATGACATTTGCAAGTAGTTTCAGCTACTTTTTAATAATGTTACTTAGAACTCATGAGAGCTCACGATTAGAAGCTCAAATTCCTTTCTAGAGATCAATTTATTTTTCAGTCATCGGACCAGCATTGTGCACATTCAGACTGATTTTTGATATCTGACTTTTCTCAAATCAAAAATATCAGATTTGTAATCACTTCATTATAAATATAAAGTCATTTCAGATTGATTCAAAAGTATTCCTCTAATTGGTGCATAGATTATACATCCTTAAACCATCTTCCCCTTCCCCAACATAGTACCTTTCATGAGTAGGTTGGCACCAAAAATATTAAGAAATTACTTTTAGCTTTAATTAATACGTTGTATCTTTTAGTGCTCAAAGATTACATTACATTACATTACAGTCATTTAGCAGATGCTTTTATCCAAAGCGACTTACAATAAGTGCATTCAACTTAGGTAGGCAAGAAAACTACTAGTCACCAGAAATTGTAAGTGCTCCCTTGGTAAAAATACATCACTAAGCTTAAACCACCATCATTGTAAATGATCAGCTATGGCCTAGACACAATGAATACATATCTAATGGTTAGAAGAGTTGGTGATCAGTATGATTCAAGAGCTACAGATCGGAAGGAACAGTGTATAATAACTATAACATTTATATAACAAAAGTGGTTGGAAATGTACAAGTTAGTCAAACATGGTGGTAAGGAAACGTAAGTTACGTGGTTTGAGTGATGCTGGCCATGAACACTACAAAACAAACCATTTTAGCATTATGTACGGAGTTCATTCAGTTGGATGCACTATATTCCTGCGTTATTAAGTTGAAGCTCAGGTGATTTTTATGAATGTATCTCTAACCGTAAGAGCCTTTTACAGGAGAAGAACCCGAAAGCTTTGGTTTAATTTTTCCACTGACATGAGATGATTTGAGTGTTATTTAATTGGTCTCTCAGAATCTGTAAATTAAATCAAAACCCTCAATTTTTTCATCATCTGCCCCAAGGTGAGGACACTACTGTGAATATTTGCAAATTAGCTCTATGTTATATCGAGGAGATATTGAAGCTGAGCCTAATTGTTTATAACATTGTCTCATGGATAAACTATTATTAGGATGGAGTATGGGAACCTCAAAACTGATTTTGAGGTTCTTTTCTCAGAGGGTAAATGCTATTGTCCAAGAGAAGTGAGGACTGTGTTGGGGTCTGTTCTAACACCATCTGTCACTTTGGCAGAGTAATATAGGGTCTGGAGCCTTTTTTATTTCCATTTGCACTCATTTTGCTCACTTGCACTCATGGATTTGAAAGATGTTGGAAATATGGAAACATCTCTGTGGTTACACCCAACACGTGCCTTTACCTCACTGGAAAATATTTAAGGGGACAGAAGTGGGTGAAGAGGAGTGAAGTGAAGAGATGTTTGACGGCTACCTCTAGGTCCTTGGTGATGTCTGAACATGACGTTTGTGATATTTTAATGAATTAACAAGACAAAGACAGTTTGATCATGATACAATTTTTATTCTGTTAGAATTTCTCTGGTTTTTATTTAGTCTTGACATTATTTTTGAAATAACATAACATTAAGTACAGAAGGCACTTACAAAAAGAAGTTAAATTATAGACATTATTATAAACATTACTTTACTGATTAAAAAAACAGAAAAACAGAATGATAAAGACAAGAAATGACAGCACCATTGGCAACTTTTGAACAGTACGTCTCAAATAAACTCTAGTATGTTTTGAATCTATAATACAGTAAAAACAATACTTATTTGTTATCAATGCCCCTATTAATGCCCCAGCTATGCTTTAATATGTATAAATTAATCATTTTCTTATAAGATAGAAAGCTGAAAACACAACAGTTTTGTAAGTTTTTCACTAGTCAGTGGTTCTTTTTATTACATAGGCTTTGTGGTTTCAGCACTGTGCAAGTCCTGGTACATCTCTACCAGGTGAGTGGCCTCTCTCTGTCCTGACAGCAAAGCACCATGGGTAGTGGAATAGTATTTTCTGTGGGTGGCCTCGCCAGCGAACAGGACCTGTAGAGGCTGGGGAGGAGAGAGCAGGAGAAGGAGGGGGAGCAGGGAGGGCAAAAAAAGTGGAGAGGACGAGGGGAAGATTGAGAGAAGAAAAAAAGAGGGACGTTAAAAACAAAATCTGTGAATGTCCTCTTGACGCGACATACGTTTGGCCCCTCGACTGCCCCTGAGCAACACTATTCTATTTTGGTCACACACTCCCTCTTTAGTGCGCAATGTGTAGAAGTCTTCTAAGTGCCTACGCTTCCTGTTGCCAGTTTGACAGGGTTGAAGAAGGACGTCTGTAGAGGGGTCATGTTGTTCCTTCAGCAGCATTAAGTGGGCACACAGAAGCCCCCCCCTTCCACCAGGACGCATCAGGTTACACAGTCTAGTCTGCTGGCCGGGAATCAGGGTTCATAATTCCTCTGACCTGTATTTGCTCTGCATGTGCTGTGAGGTGACATGGTAATGATGGCCCTGCCACATTAGCGAGATGCTAGGAGTGCACGAAGGGATTGTAAACAACCGAATGTATCAGAAAGTCAGAGAGAATATTGTTGTACACGTCGCTGTGCCCCATTTCTCTATACCAGTTACATCAGAAATGAAAGTCAGATAAATCAAGTATAATGGAATATGAAAAAATGTTTTTAGCGATAAGAAGAAATACTGATGATACTACTGATTTGTCCTCCTTCCCCTTAATCTGTGATATAACACCAATGCACAGCTCACAAATGTTCACAATAATGTTCAATACTGTTTGGACTGTCCAAGATCAGTGGTGTACCATTATGAGATTGAGTAGTATTCTCCTTTAATTTAGGCTGGACGCAATTTGCAGACAGATCGAAGGCCTGGTCTGACGCTCAGCCATAAAAGGTTTTCCTCACCGGGGCCTTGGTGCTCTTGGCATAAGGCAGCGGCATGGCCAGCCTCTCAAAATCCCCACCACTGGACCCCACCCTGGTGAAGGAGTAGGAGCCCCGAATATAGGGGTTACTGCCCCACGAGGAGCGCAGGACCCGCCTTGGCTTTGGAATGTCGGGGTTCCCTGTGGATGGAGAGACAGGCAGACAGACAGACAGGTACACAGATAATGAGGGAGGAAAGTGAGAGAGAATTGAAGTGAATAAACTTGAGCGGTGCCTCAGTTTTAATGACTATCATGGGCAGCCCACTGATTACAAAAGCCAATACAGTATCAAGCTGGTTCAAATGCTGTGAGGCTGTGAGGTTCGGCCATTCCCCGGGAAATCCAAGTCCAATCTGCCAACACTAATCAACTCATGACCCTCTCAGAGCAGAGAGACACAAGCTAGTCTATATGTAATAAAGCAGCTGAGGGGATTAAACCACATTGACTTGAATCAGGAATGAATGTGTACGTGTGTGTGTGTGTGTGTGTGTGTGTGTGTGTGTGCATCCTGTGGGTGTAAGTTACACTATGTGTCCAGGAACCCCACAGACCCAATCATGAAGTGAAGCCAGTGCATTATTGACCTAATGCTGAACCCATTTCCGAGTTAATTACTTTGGCAAAGTAATAACATTTTCATTTTCATTTTTTTACTACTTTTACAACGTTTTACTACTCTCTATTTCCATTTGATGTAACACAATAGTGATTCCTCTGGCACACAGGAGGTGATGTGTATAATGTTTCAGCAACACCGATTTGTTTGGGATAAATAGAAGAACTGGATAGTTGGCAAGAGCAGCGATATGTACAGAAACTCAAACTTCATCAACAGAAAATCCAAGGAAGAAGACTTCTTGCCACAGAAGAAGTATTCCTTCTTATCACAGTACTGTGTATCCAGTTTGATTGCCAAGTGGTTTCTGGGAAGTGCAGTGCGAAAACACCACAGCAATGATGATAAAGGAAAACATGGATTTGCAGATTACTGCTTTAAACTGTGTGTTGACAAGGGGAAATACTTATAGTAAGCTACATACAAAACAGCTTTGTCCACTGCTGAGCTGTTGCACGTGCTTGACAAACTGAACAGCGGGCCATTGCTTTTAATAACATCCATCAGTATTTGAACTAATTAAAGGAGCTGATTGTGAAATATCAAAGCCAAATATCGGCTAAATTCATTACGTATGTACCTGTGTCCTGGCTGAGAAATATGCTTGCTATTTACAGCTGATGTGCAGGGTTGTGATGTCCACAACGGTACGAGAACCGGAGAGCTGAGGAAAACGGAGCTTTGTCCACAATAAATGTTTCATTGTGTAGGGAAGCCCTGAGGAAAACGCAGGGTGATACCACTTTATACCCATAGTGAATAGATCTGTGTTGTTTGAATCATATTTTTGGAAACAGATTGTGACATTTTTCAGGGCACTTTTTGAAGAAGCAGGGCACATTAGATTGTCTTTATATTCTGGATGTCTGTTGTTTCTTTTTTTCAATTTGCAGTCTTCTTTCATCACCATTACTTGCAGGTAATAAGACGGCACTCCGGGTTGAAAGATAGAAATAATTATCTCATCATTTATGTCCATGTGGCCGCACTGACACAAGAACAGTTAGTATGACACACTAAACTGCCAGACACACAGAGTCATTCAGCCTTATCCATCAGCCTTTTCTGGGAAAATAAAACATTTACATCACAGCTAAAGCTTATGTCATTTCCCATATGTGTGTGCGTGTGTGTCCTAACACCTGTGAAGCGCCGCAGCAGCTCAGTGCAGGTCTCTGCCACTGTTTCGTCGTCGCAGCGCTCCATGAGCAGCGCCTCCTGGCCACAGATCCAGCCACTTAACATGTAGCCGTAGCGCTCTGGTGGGTAGAGCACGTCGAAACTGCAGATCTTCTTGTACCACAGCTCCTCGGGGTAGACCAGCTGCTCCAGCTGGGCCTCATCCTCCCACACAAACTGAATGCTGTTGCACTCAGGGCTCCAGAAGGGTTCGGCAAACTCTAGGAATATCTTGTCGGTAGTGCTGATGCCCAGCTTCTCGATAGCCAGCACCTTGTCCTCTGGCAGAGAGGGCGAGAACATGGCCTCATGGCTCTCCTTTAGCACACCCAGGGAGGCTGTCACAATTACGTGGTCGGCTGTGATCCACTCCTCATCTTCGCACTCCACAGAAATGGGGTGACCTAGGATCAGGGGGTCCTTGTGAGGTTGGCAGCCATGGTTGTTTTCATTGTGATTGTTTTCCTGGTTGGTGTTGTTGCCCTTGGTGATCTCCTCCTGTTGCTGGGCGGAGTAGTTCCAGTGGATGCAGCGGACCGGTTTGCTAAGGCAGATGGTGTGGGAGGGGATGTCCTGGGCCAGGAGCTCCACAATCTTCAGGAAACCTCCCGGAATGACATGATGGGCGCCAGGGATCTCTGTCCACTCACCAAACTCACTCAAAGACACTTCATCCATACTGGGAGAGCTGCTTTCACAGCTCTCCACCTGAAAGGGAGGAGAGCATTGATAAAGGTAATCAGACAAAAAGTCAGTTACATGCCAATTAATAAATGTATGCATATCTGCAGCCAAATTACCAATTACTATGAATGTTTTTGCTAAGCACCATCATTTATTGATTACTTTACTTGACAAAAGGTTCTCCATTCCTGATCAAATGAAGCCTGCGTGTTTTGCTATCATGTGGAGCACGCTGGCACTGGATACTCTGGATATTAACACTGGATATTCAGTTTCTACTATTCTTCAGTAAACACAAGCTCTGGAATTAAGTGGTAGGAAATTAACACATGAAGACACTGCTGTGCCAATAATAATAGTCCCTGGTCTAAGCATTTGTCAGTTGCAACCTACATGTATTGTAGGTGGTGGCTATATAACTCATTATTACTATCTAATTAGTGAACTGACCTTTTTGTAATTAACAGTTATTAATTAATGTTGTATTAAGTAACTATCAGAGCCAGGAAGTGTACAGATTAGAGCAATATTTGTGGACTAACTCTGCTGTATTTAACGGCAAAGTTTCCACTTCATCTCCCAAATTTCTGACTTGATGATTCATGAATGCACTTCGCTGACTATCACTTTGTGTGAGATGAGGGTCTAAACATAGGATCACCACTGAACCACCCCTTACTCTTGAGCTTCAGGTTTAAGTCCCCCATTCACTGATACACACTGATTGTTTTTCAAAGAGAAGGTGAAAAGAAAAGAGTAGTAATGCATTGTTACAGTGTGTCACACACACACACACACACACACACACACACACTTAAACACACCTTGAGGTATTGCTGAAGCATGGACAGTTTGAGCTTCTTGGTGCTCTCAGAATCATCAGGATCCAGCATGATCCTCTTGCGTACCACATCCCGTGTAAAGATACCGACGCTGTTCTGGCTCTCAGCGCACACAGGCTTCCCATTCTGGAAGAACTCCTGGGTCAGCTCGTACACCTAAGGGAAGAGAAAGACGGAGAGAAGGAGGGCGATCAGGAGGAAGGTGGAGGAAGGATACATACAACGTTGAGGAGAAAGTGAATAATAGAAAGATGAATAATAGGGAGTTTACCACCTGAAAGGTTGTAAAATTAGAGGACCATTATTCAGAAGATGACGCTGGTGAAAGAAAACAACTTCTGTTACTACTGGATTCCATTATAAGCCTGCATAGACGCCTAGATGACAATGTGTACACGCACACACACTCACACACACCACACACATACACAAGGAAAAAGAAAGAAAGAAAGAAAATTGCTAGCCAGTGTGGAGAGGATTAAAAGGCGGCCTATTTCACTAAACTGATATTATGAGCTGAGTGGGTGAGAACCAGAACTAAGGCAGCTCTGGGAGGTTATGAGACTCAGGGATTTGTGTGTTTGGTAACAAGAGCCCTTACCAAGCCCTTAACAATGTCTGCTGCAACTATGACATGATTTTCTCATTGCTGTTTTAAGGGCAGAGAACCACATACAGACGTGTGGCTAAAGCAGAATCTCAATGAGAAACATTCCTCCAACAACATGTCGCTGCTTATGCAGAATTATAGCATTAATATTATTTCCTCAAGCCCTTACATGAAATCAACCGGCCTGATCTTGCTAGTAGAGTGAAGCAAATATCCAGGCAGATGTCCAGTGAATAGTTAGTGAGACTGTTTCAGAGCTGCAGTGCAGTACAGATGGCAGTAGTCTGACGGTTATGGAACTCAGCTTGTGAACGGAAAGGATGCAGGCTCCAACCACCAGGCTGACCGGAGAGACTCGGGCAAAGAGAACAAGATGTGCTCTCCCCTCCCTCAGCAATTTCTGTCGAGCAAGGCACCTAACCCCTAACGGCTCCAGTGTAGCTGCTCTGTGGCCCGCAATGGAACAGATTGTACTATGCAAAACCCAGGCACGTGTGTGTGTGTGTATGAGTGTGTGAATGTGTGTGTTGTCTTCCCTTCCTGCCCATGCAATGCCACCTGCAGGCTGTATTTGCAAATGTATCATTAGTCAATTTGCCTGATTAAACAAATTTCAAAAAACACGCACAGACTTGCAGGCCAATTGGCACCTTTTACAATCAATCGCATACAGTCTGTCTCTGCTATACCTTCCCTCTGTGACTGTTTTTCCAGACGTGACCCAGTTCAACGACGCTAATCACACTCTAGTGGGAGCTCCGTTGGCGGTCATGTCATACTGTCACAACAATAAATAAATAAATCAACATTAGTGTGTTGTGCTTGGCAGTGGGACCTGAGAATAATGGGGTGATGAGGCAGACAACAGAGTTACAGATAAGAATGTTTACCCCCTTGCACTTGTGTCTAAATGGTGGTGGGAGCATCAATACACTGTGATTAATGCAGAGATCTGAAAAAGTAAATAAAGCACAACACCGTTCAGCTGACCAAGGTAAATGTGTGTGTGTGTGTGTGTTTGAGAGAGAGAGAGAGACAGAGAGAGCAGGGTGAGACACCTTTGTATGCAGATAAATGCATACGTGCATTTGTGCATGTGTGTGTGTGTGTGTGTGTGTGTGTGTGTGTGTGTGTGTGTGTGCATGTGTGCATATTTACCCCTCATCTCACCTCATTGTACAGGTCACTGAACTCCTCCACCAAGTCCTTGGGGATCCTCTTCCCACTGTTGGTTTGGTAGTGCGCCACACCATTCTTGGTGTACAGGCTGATGCGTCCCACACTCCTCTCCCCATCTGTGGTGTGCTCCAGCAGCCTGTTCTCCTCTGCCAGGTGGTACACTGGGTTCCCATTCGCTCCATGGATCCAGGTGGCTCCAAGCTCCAAAGTCGCGTTTTCTTCATAAACAACAGATAAGGCATTATTGAGATCGTACAGAAAATGGATCTCTGAAAATGCAACACCCGCTGCAGGGCTAGGAATGAAACTCCATATCTAGTCTGCAATGCTTAGGCACAATCACACTAGAAGGGGGTCAATTCAATTAACATGGCTGCTCAAGCCCATTCAAATGTTGCCCATTTATTATTTTTCCTGAGCATGATGGAATCACACATGCAAGACTCATTAGTGAAATATCTTTTGAAATTAATTTATGTAATAAAGATAGACCAATGCCAGAGACAAAGATGGCAAAATGCCTCTAGGATTACATAATGTGAGAGCACATAAACAGACGTTTACATAACTGGGACAAATTAGAATTATGATCTAAAGCAGCCGCCCATATATTCATGCACTTATGAAGTGCATGAATATATGGGCGGCTGCTTTCAGTTTTCCAATCAATATGACAATTAATTACTGATCAAGATTTAATATGTGGCTTTAGAAAAAGAAAGAATTGTATTGCACTTTGATATGGACTGCATAAAATAATTGGTTCTGTGGAATTTGAACATTGTAACCCCAATTTGTCTCATAGGTTCAGTTCAATCTCTCATAGTCCAGCAATCAAAAAATAATGTCCAATCTTGCTTTATATGAATCTTAACTGAGCACAGTGCGGAATATGAATACCATGAACATCTCTGACAATGTTGAAATTAAATTATTATTACGAAATAGATGCTGAAAAAATATATTTTTCTATCCACGGTATTCAACAAAAGGCAAAAGAAACACAACCATTAATTCTTTGGTCAGTGTACCAGATATAACAGTTTAGTAATTTGCAGCCCAAGGATTAGTAACAACCCCTTGACTCATCCTAATGCTGGGAACCCCCATATAAGACCCATTCCATTAAAAACCAGTGGTGGAAAATCCAGGTTCAGAAAGTAAAAGGATCAGAGTTTTATTTAGGGTGTCAAGCCCATGAAGAAAATGTACAGTGAGCTTACCCACAATTATCAGGGCAGGCACTTCATGTAGTAAAAATGTATTTTGGGGGGAAATGAAGGCAAAGATGTTTTTTAGAGAGCTTACTACATTTAAAGTTTTTTTTGTCAACAGTACAAACTGAATTTAAAGTCACCAACATGGGTCTTTAATACACTACTGGTGAGGTAGTGTATCTGTGAAGGTTACCATTTTATTGTTGAGTATCTTATCTGGTTATTAGGAGCTCGAGGCGGAGCACCTCAGTACGAGCTCTGTGTGTTCATTAGAGCTGGCGTCGTCTGTGAGGATGTACATACAGGATGAGGTGCTAGATAGTGTTGAGATTGGACATGTGTGTATTAACTGTTGCTCTATCCCACCTAAGAAGCACTTAGTGCACTTGACTGGTTTTGTTCAGTTAAGGAATCAATTGGTAGGACATTTCAGTTCTAATAATGCTCATTGTTGTGAGCAGGTTGTTGACATATAGATCATATTCATACCATATAATCAGAAAGATGGCAGTACATCATGTGAGTATGATGTAGCCCTTTCCCATTTAACTTGAAACGCACATGCATAACATTATACCAATAATCCAAAAAGCCTGAAACTCAACATGATTTCACTTCATTTTTTAGTCTGAAACTGCCACCCCTACAGTTGTTCTCAATGATGCCATTAAAGGGGGAATGTTAAAACTGAAGTGAGAAGTGATTGGGTCTAAGGAGAATCATAGCCAGCAGCGAGTCTGCCGACAGGTACTGAATCGCTAAGAACTGCCCATTCAAGAATAAGTGTAAGGCAAAACTACATGGATACATTTCAATAATAATAGTGACTTTAATTTAAGAACAGCTTTCAGAGTACCCCAGGCATTGTTTCTCACCTTGCTGAACGCTTTGAACTCTCCCTCCTATGTGGCGTGACGCCTCTAGGATTGTGACATCCGTGAAGCCGTTTTCCAATAGGATCTTAGTTGCAGCGAGGCCGGCCAAGCCAGCACCGATCACTACTATTCGAGGCTGCCGGTGAGTGCGTAGGCCACTACTAAGAGGATCATCAGTGCCGTCTGACGAAATTTCACAACTTTGCATGCCGTCCAAGCTCCTCTTCTACGGGGTCTGAGAACAAATGAAATCAAAGTGAAAAATGGCTCATGCCACAGGAGCAGGCGACAGTGGAGTGGAGACTGGACCTCATACAGGATGAGATGGTATCAATGGGACAAAAGTTCAATTGTCATAAGTTCAAAAAGACAAACACTGTTATTGCTGTCAGAGCCTAGACTATACTAAAATTGATTTCATAACATCTCTTAATATACTGGTCCGCTTGCTATGAATGTATGGACAGCTGTGTGTGAGAGGCACGCCCTTGGGGACATATTCAAAGGACATTCCTCTTATCCCATTCATTCATTCATTCCACAGTCTTGTGTTTCTCTTGGTCCTTACATTCACAAGCAAATCTATTTAGTCATCTGAGGTAGGAGAGTTCACCCTTCCTGTTACACAATACACACACACACACACACACACACACACACACACACACACACACACAAACTCCTCCCTGCTTTGTTACTACAGCAATACTGGACACATGGCAGCACACATGGAACTATACAGTACAATGTGATTTTTCCTCATGTTGACGTCAAACCAGTTGAATGAATTCATCTGTTCCATGTGTTATTCTGTTATACAACGCTTAATGTAGCCTACAGGTACAGACGTACGTACAAATACACAAATATCTACACTGGGTAATATATCCAAATCCAGGACAGTGGTTAACATTAAAGGGGAAAGGAAATATGCCTTCTCTCAGAGCAATTGCAAAAGAAAAAATAGATTTTTACTGTGCTCACAGCGACCCCTCAAGCTATTTTGATTCAGACACAGAACACAGACAAGTACAGCTGTACCCTACAAATACAGATAATTTATACACCATACCAATTTGCAAGTCACGCCAAACAGGATAGTTGTCATCTTCATGGGAAGCATGATGACACTGAAACTGTTTCGTAAGCACAAAGGTTTCCCATCAGCGTCTTCCCTTCTGACTCAGCTCCTTGCATCACATCACCATGAGTGCTGACAAAGGAACATTTTAAATTTTTTAGAAGTCTTTTTAATTTTAATTTCTCAACATGAAACTTAAAGACACGCCCTGACAGACCTGTGCTGCTGATTCTGAATGATTCCAAGTCAATACACTTGTAATAACAACACATACTGACGCAACATATGTGTTATTAACACGTTGTGTTTTGAAGTGTGCTGTCCCAATCTGGACACATGGATGTGTTGAAAATGGCCACAGTGGCCATTGGTTATAAAGGTTTTGACACAAAAGACATCTGTGTGCTGATATAGATCTAATCAGCAACGCACCAATGGTGGTGGTTAAAATGTACTTTAAAAAACATTCATAAAACTGAATTTGCTGTTTTACTAGGTTAGGCATTCAATCATCCATCCGGTAGTTTAGGTAGTTGCACTATCATATTTCTGTGTGAAAAGTACAACGTAAACAAATTCACATTCTTTCTCGGGAAAACTCCATAGCACATAGGTCCAAGTGTTCAGTGGGACTCATTCTGTCCGCGTCAGGGTTGATTCAAAGAATAAAAGTGCTAGTATATGATGAACATGATGCCATAAATGTATGCTCGTGCAGACGGGGACACATGATGCGCATAGAACGACTTACCAAAGTAACAACAGTTAAACAAGACTGACAGATCTAATTCATAGGAAGCATTTGATCACTCTGGTTTTCTCTGACACACAGAGACGGTGCATCCTTCCCGGGTTGCTTGTAATTCCATGGCTGGTTAATACACTCGCCACGTCACCACTCCATGCTTACCCGCTACAGATTACTGGTGGGCTGGCCTTAGGTAGGTGGGGGCTGGGGTGGGGGGGGTTACATGGCTACGACTGACCTAGAAATGGCAACCTACATCTGACAGTGGCCTTCTCAAGGGCAGGGCAGGCCTTGAGCAGGAATGCCTTAGATGCCTGTTTGTGAGTTCGAATGACCCCACCGTCTCACCATCTTTTCCTTATATACACTCAGCTTTCCTCAATCGCTCTCCTTCAATTCTGGACTCATCCCTGTCCGACTGTCCACACTCACAGGGCCACTTCCGTTATCAGTCCCCTGGGAGTACTAGCATGGCAACTAACATCTCACTTCCTTCGACATCAAAAACGCAGTGTGGTCTGGGGCCTTGTGCCAAAGGCCTGACATTCCACACCTCTCTTCCAGCTCTGATGTTCCCAAGCTGGGATGCTTGGGAACATCCCACATCCCACCCTCCCACCACCCCCCACCACCCTGCTACTGTAGCATGCACTTGGATGTTATCCTGGTCTAAATAAACAGCAGCACAGTGCCCCGGGACTGCAGTAGTAAAACCAAAAGTAAACACAAGTCAAGGTAGTGCAGTCTCCCCAGACAACAGGCGCAATACGTTCATTCATAAGTAGAGGTGCCAAGCACATTATGGCCATTAGGTGGGATGATTCACTGAAGGACCTATTGAACAGCTTCCAGCAAAGAAAATCATGAATGTGAATGGTTGGGTAGACATTGTTCATATTACTTAAGCCAAATATATCCAAATCCAGGACAGTGATTAACATTAAGGGGGAAATAAAACATCCCTTCCCTCAGAGCAATTGCCAAAGAAAAATTAGATTTTTACTGAGAGTGCTGACAGTGACCCCTCTAGCTACTTTGATTCAGACACAGAGCACAGACAGTGCAAAAGCAACGAAAAGATGCCAAATGTACGAGTGAAGACAGAAAGCAGATAAAGAAGAAAGAGGACGTGAATCACACTGTCTTATCTATGATGTGTGCTGCCTGGACTACTATATTGCAATGGGTAGCCTATGTCCAGTCATCGCTGCCACGTAATGAAGCCCTGACGCAAAAAGTGGCAGCAGTTTGAAACAAAGAAACAACTTCAGTGAGTCACTGTGATTAACTCCGCGAAACCCAACATGTGGTGGAAACCTTAGAAAACTTGAATACAACACAATTTCAGGCATCAAATGAAGCGAAAAATACACCCCGTTATTCTAGAGTAACGTGCCCTGTCAAATAACGACCTATAATCTATACATCAATACACGTTTGATCTAATCTGATCTGATCTAATAATGTATCTGCGCCTGCTCATAGCACTGACAAGTGCGGTAAATCAGATGTTTAGCCTACTTATGGTCACAACATGGACTGATATAGCCTTTTCCTTACAGTTAACATTTCTATCACTTGAATCATCACCGCGGTCCGCTATTTTCTCATTTAATTTCATCGAGCTTTAGGAGGGTACTGGTTACCTGACTCTGTTGGTCTTCAGCTTTAAAACCTCAGTTATCCGCTTTCCTTTGTGCCTTTTTTCCCTGAGACCGGCTCAGCTTTGTATTTATGTGTGCCTTGAAACCAGAAGCAGCCAGTTTTTCCGTGGCCGCTGCCTCCTGATTAATAAATATGAGGGACAATGACGCCAAAGTCCAGCCCTCCACTGTGCAAGCCTGCTGTCACTGCTGCACGGGGATGCTTCCCTATACATACATCCTCTGTGCCTAATAAAATAACATTAAATTAAATAAAAAATTAAATAAGATTAAAGATTAAAAGATTAAAAGATTTCAAAGATTAAAATAAAAATAAAAAAATAAATGAAATAGAATACATGCATGAAACAAAATTATATAATAATAAAAGAATAAATAATAATGAAATAAAATACTCATGCATGCTAATCCTTCCCTATAAATGAAATAAAATTAAATAAATAATAATAAACAACAATAAAACTACAACAACAACAATAATAATAATAATAACATAGAACATTTTTACTTTTTTAGCCCATTTTAAAAAACTGATTTTGCAATGTGCTTTATCAATCCAACTGAAGCAAACATCATACTCATGCTCAACATCAACCCCATTATGAATAGATAATAGTGGGTGTTGTTGAGCAGGAAACCCCTCAGGAAGCAGGAGCCTATTTGTTTTGCTGGGTTGACCCTTTTACATCTCCAAAGGCCACCCCCAACTGTTTTGTCTACAGGTCCAAACCCATAAATCAACAGGAAGTCAAGTGGATGATGCAATCGTGGGGTGAACCTTTCGGATGTCATCAGCGGTTGTCTGTGTATGAGCCAATAATCACTGAAGTTCATCTCGCAGGTCGCCTCCCTTCCTGCCTTGTGCTTTGTCCATAAAGAAGGATGTTTATTATACAATTATTGCAATAATCAGCAGAAAATGTAATGTTATCGCAGAACTAGGTGAGGCGTCTTTATTGCTAAAGAAAGCCCTAAATTTCCAGTTTGATAAATGCATGTGACAATACAGTGTCACTTATTTCAAGGTCACACCTCAAAAAAAGTCAAACAAAACTGTTTTACAAGCTGTGCATGCTAAATATGATCCTCTTGCACAAATGTTTTACTATATCAAGAAAGGTAAACTTGTTTCACCTGTCCTTATTAATCGAAACCACCAGCACTTAACCACCTGGGCCATTGGCAGAGCAACATTTTTTTGATATTTACAAAAATATTAAGACTTACAAAACTGTTAGCTTCTGTCAATGAGTAGCAAAGTGAGAATATAAACTGCGTAATTCTACCCTTGTGGGCAATAATACACGTCTGTGTGATTGCTAAAGTCAAGTGTTTTTCTTTTCTATCAACATCTTTCAGCATGAAAAAATGTTTGAGATAAATTACAACCGTTGAAATAGATTGAGGTAACTCTCACTACTCTGTTGTTTCCTAATCTAATATTCTCACTTTTGATACATCGGGTCTGAAGTTCAGAATTGCAATGGGAGTCCAGGACAATCTCAGCTGAGTAATGTGAAGTAGGTTAGATCTACAGTACCACAAAATCTAAGTTTCCTGTCTATGCAGCAGTGCTGTGAGGAACTGGAACAATGTTTATCTGCTGAAGGAGACAAGTTTCCCTTAAATTGGCTGATTGTATGAAAAGTATGTGTGTGATAGGCTTATGTGTTCAAATAGTGTAGGGTTCTGTTATTAATGCAATCAGATTTTACTGCTTATATTGTATTATTTTAATATATTAAACACACTTTTCCTTACAATGATGTCATTCCAGTGTATTAACCTATGCATTACCCTATGGCAGTACACAGTAATACTCTGTAAGTACTTAAATAATAAGCTCTTAAGTGCCTTATTCTGTGGGTACTTACCTTTTGTTACACCTCTGTAAGTAAAATATGTATTAGTATATTCCACACTCGTCCACTAACCACCTGGGAACAGCATTAATGAAATTATTGTTTTGACACGGGATGGAACCATACTGTGGTTCATTAAAGCTTAGCTAAAATTGTAAGGGCACAGCATGAAGCCCTGTGGGCCCCCACAAGGCACATCAACACTCTGAGAAAAAAAACAATCAGCCAGTCTTTTATTGACACTGTTACGCAATCACTGACAACACATTTTTATCCTTTCTATGTATTTATCTTCCTGGGCCAAATGCTGGAGTCGAGGTGACCGATGTTGTGTGATTGGCACGTGAATACGCGTGTGTTTTCTGCATAATAAAAGTACAGAGGAATGCTGCGTGGGATTGGTAAAGCAGTTGGATCATGAGAATGGCTTCTCTGTTTGTTGGTCCACTAGGGTACAGAGACCTCACATTGTGAGTTTGGCCAGCATTGGGTTTACTGTATTGTCCATCGTTTCCCCACCTCCCTTTCGCTCTCTTGCACAGCCACGCACAAAACAGGGGAAAGAAAGTGCCTTTTCATTGATGGGGGAGTTGGACCATACACAGGAACTCAGTGAAGAGGGGAGCTAGTCAGCTGGCTACAACTGCCTTTCATGACTCTAAGTGAGTTTCCCCAGCAACAACCAACCTGCACGAAGCTTATAGAGCAATTCACTACCAGCACCAGTGGTATGAAGCAGTGAGGAGGGTATAAAGGACCTATCAGAGTGCAGTCATTAATGGTTGGTTGATTGCTGTTGTGTAACTTGCTTTGGTCAGACTTTAAGGCTCTCTGTGAGTTTGGAAAGAATACGCGCTAGACCAAGCTTCTCTTCTCTGGTAAGGAGTCAGCTGGAGAGTTCAGCTCAGGACTTGTTGGACAGAGAGCACTCCTATTTTAAGTGAGAGAACTGCTTACTTTCTGGGGCAAATGGAAAACCTTTGTAAATTACATATTTTGTTGCCAAGATGTACATATAGCTCTATCAAGCAGAATAAAGCAGTTTAATGAATCTTGTCTATGTATTATTCCACATCGAAGCGCTGAACTTTATACTGGTGCTGAAGGAATTTACAACAGATGACATGTGATGTTAGATTAGTAATTCCTGCCACTGAAATGCTCTGTCTAAATAATAAACACATTCTTTTTCATTTATCAAGTCACAACAATAAATGTACTCACTCGATTAGAGCAATACATGTAGGAGATTCGTCACTCAACAAGGGAGGAAGTTGAAGGGAAGAATTTTAAAATGTGATTTAGTATTGTTAGCGTTAACTGGAGCAGGTATACAGCACATAACGTCACGCTGGAGAGATTTCATTCACAAGAATTCCCAGCTATCATTCTGATATTTTCTGGGGGGGTTTTCTCTTCTCCCTTCCCCTCTGTTTCTCCTTAGTGGACCTCACTCTCTTTTGTATACACCATCACACCATCAGTTGCGCAACTGATCTTGGCCAGAGGTCTGTTGTTGTAGTGTAACATGGAGTCTTGTCACAAAGTGTTATGCCTCTAATCCTTCCCCCCTGAAGTTGATGCCCCCCCCCCGCCCGTCTCTATCAAAAAGAGCACAGCCATGTTAACTAGTAAGCTGCCTTTTTTGCAGACTGCTCCAAAATAAAGCTGCTTATCTTATTTAGGGTGAGAAGTGACGACTATGTGCATATACAGTAGTGTAAACCTTCCCCTCCCTCTACCTTTATATTCAGTTACTCCAAAATAAAGCCCAAAATCTAATGTTGTTGATATGGGGATTATATTAATTTTAGTAATGAGGACAGAGTTTAATGAATTGAAGTTCAATCTTTGACCTCTATGATCCATTCATTGTGATAATGCACTGAAATCACTTTTTTCCCCATTTCCAACAGTTCTCATTTAGGGAACAAACAGGATCAAACAAAGCTTGAAAGGATTGAAAAAATCTTTCAGATAATAATAGCACTTTCATACCAAAATATGGTGCTGGTAGTATGGTGCTGCTTTAAGACATTTCAAAACTGTAACAATGTGTGGGATTGGGATTGAAATGTAACCTTGCGGTCGGAGGGCACGTGGCAGTATATATGGTGGAATGAGATCTGCTAAATAAGACGGTGCTAGATGTCATATTTTATGTTAGTAGAAGCTTAAAGACCTTAAAGTCCCATCTGGCATGGTCCAATAACCAACATTTTTGTCAGCATTGAAGAGCAGGAAGTTCATGAAGGACATTTTGGCCTACATGCTCTGACTAAATTCAGCATTTCAAACAATAAACCAAAGATAGACAAATGCAGTGAAAAACATTTTGCCATATTAAATTCAATTTAAATTAATGACAGAAATGGTCCCAAATAAACTGCTTAAAGACTGCTTAATAGAGTTTAATTTAATAATTGTATTAAAGTTGAGACAAGTCGATACCTTTTTTCTACTATATCAGCGTTGCACATTCACAAAGAATGTAACATGATTGTAGCAGCAGGAGGATTATAGGTGTTTGTACATTATTGTACACCTCCCCTATTGTTTCAGTCTGGGGGAAAAATAATAGGAGTTTGAGTGAGCGAGGGAGGGATAGAGTGAGAGTTTGGGAAGAGTGGCAGAGGCAATGTAACTGAGGTTTTACAATAATATATTGCAATGACACAAACATGAACTTTGTGTGTCTGTGTGACTCTGTGTCATCTGTCTGTCTGTTTCACAACTCAGCATATTCAAGTCCTTGGTCTATTCCCACTTCTTCATTGGATGCTGTATCAGCAGAACAATCAGGGGCGGCCTTACCATTCGGCAAAAGTACCCGATTGGCTTAGGCCCCGGCAGCCAGAGGGCCCCACAAAAGACAAGAATATGAAGTACTATATGCTTATTAGTTTCAAAGAAATGTACTTATTGAAAAACACCGCAGTCAGGATACAGTGAACTATTCCACTTGATTTCTAGTGCTACATTGACACTTTAAGTTCATTTTCTTTCCCCAGTTTCTGTGAGAGAAGTAAAAACAGGAAGTAAAGCTACCCAAGTGACGCAGACAAACAAAAAAGGAAAGGAAAATCAAAATTTTGTTGATAAGCTCAACAAGATCTAGAGAGCTGTAGCTTTTCTATACTTTGCTCAGCCCCAGCCTGAAGGTAATGTATGGAAAGGATAGATTGAAAATAGTGAAGGATGGGATTCAGGGGGCCCCATGCTTGCCTTTGTCTAGGGCTCCAAAATCACTAAGTCTGCTCCTGAGAACAATAGGCTGCAATCCTCACTGTGTGTTTTCAACTAACCCTGCCTGGAATAAGCAAACTTTTTGTTTGTTTTTTTATCCCCCTGAAAATACCTTTTCTATTAGTTGAGTAATTTCTGCTGTGTCGTGCTCCATGCAAATCTGAACAATAAACACACAGCCTTTTTGCTATTTGCTTTGTGCTGATTGGGATGGGAAGTTGTCAAGTTATTGTTTATTCAAGTTATTGTTATTGACAAGACGTCAATGAGTGAAGTAACTGATTAGCAATGTCTAATATCTTAAGCTTTAAGATATTAACTCTGTTTCAATAGGAGCCCTATAATTTATATCAGTCCCTGTGATGTCTGCAGTGGCTTTAGTCTGCCTGGGCTTGTGTAGGTCAGGAATCATGCTGCATGTGGCTTCTGAATGTCCACACACATTTTCCATTCGGTCCATCTATTCTTGATTCCCCTGAGTGAGGAATTGGAATGAGGATGGTGCGTCGAATAGATACAGTAAGGAGGGTGGGGCAGTAAGATCGATGTTGAAAAGTAGTGAGGAGTTTCGAGGAGGGAGAGAGGGATAAAAGGAGAGCGCAGACAGGAGAGAGAAACAGAGAGCGAGAGCAAGACAGAGAGATGGAGAGGGAAGGGGACACTGCAATGACAAATACACCTTCCTGCCTTGTCTGTGGCCTGAAGAAGGAGGAATGACAAACGACTATTACATTAGTGTACAGGCTATTCTCTGTGACTCATCCAGTGATCCTACAGTGAGGACGTGACTGTGGGGTGGGAGATAACCCTCTGACCTGACCAGTGCACACAAGGTTAATTTTAGAAGCAAGTCCAGGAAGTAGATGAGTGACCAACGCCCTGATGCAGTCATTCTATGACCTGCATTGGTGAATATTTAAACTGAGTGGTATTCTCCTTTAAACTGGGTTACAGAAAGTGAAAACTATCATATAATACACTATATATTGTACATATATGGGTGATTCTACAGAAGTGGTTCAAATTGCAGTCTCTACCAAAGTTTTCAGATTTTGAACAGAAAATGACATCATGTATCACTATTGTAGTGATCTAATTAAAGTTAAAAATAAAAACAATCTCTGTTAAAATTCCACTTTATATTGGAAGGTGTACATCTCCACCTCAAAGCCTTAAATTTATGTTGATCAAAATAATACCAGAAACATTTTTGCCAATGTTTGAGTCATCAAAATGAGCCTGGTTTTAGCCACACCCCTACAATTGCACCCAGGAAACCAGACTGCATCACTGTCCATCAAAGCCACAACTCAACAAAGAGGCATGTCCACATTAACCCAAGAGCATTTGAAAAATTAGGTCTTTGAATGGCCAGAAGTCAATAACCCAACATTGTTGGGTTATGAGGTTGTAGCAAGTTTGCGATTGTTTTGAATGGCATTACATAACATCATAACATCATAACATTAGTCCTTTTTAATAATTTGTTTATGTATTATTGTTCTTCTAGTCTTTTCGTGTTTTATTGTTTAATCCTGTCTGTATTATTTTATTTGTATGTGTGTCTGAAAAGCGCTATACAAATAAAGGGATTATTATTATTATTGTTATTATTATAGTAGTAGTAGTAGTAGTAGTATTTTTGGTATTGAGTTGTTGAAGTTGAAGTCAATATACAAGATTAAAGCAGCAGGGTCGCAGGTTATAATATGGTTAAGTATTACTGACGTTCAGGCATGGCAATTGAAATTAGCAATTTTCAATGAGGCTGATTAGTTTTATGTTTTGAGTGATAGTTTTGGAAGATTATTAGGGACTGCATCCATTGGTATGTCAGGCAGTGTTGTGTCTTAAGATCTTGCCATAAACTGGCCTATATATGTTACTACCACAGGCATCTACACTATATGGCCAAAAGTCAGTGGACACCTGACCATCACATATGAGCTTGCTGGACCTCCCATTCTAAAACCATGGGCATTAATATGGAGTTGGAGTTTTGCCCATTCAGCCAAAAGAGCATTTGTGAGGTCAGGCAGTGACGTTGGACGAGAAGGCCTGGCTCCCAATCGGCGTTCTACTTCCTCCCAAAGGTGTTCAATGGGGTTGAGGTCAGGGCTCTGTGCAGGCCAATCGAGTTCCTCCACACCAAACTCGTCTAACCATGTCTTTATGGACCTCGCTTTGTGCACAGGGGCACAGTCATGCTGGAACAGCAAAGGGCCTCCCCAAACTGTTGCCACAAAGTTGGAAGCACCCAATTGGCTAAAATGTCTTTGTATCCTGTAGCATTAAGATTACCCTTCACTGGAACTAAGGGGCCAAGCCCAAACCCTGAAAAACAGCCCCAGACCATTATCCCTCCTCCACCAATTAGTAGGGGTGTCCACTGACTTTTGGCCATATAGTGTATATAAAACTATAAAAATTGTATAGTCACTTAGTGACTTCAGCAGGCCTACAGGGATGTAGATGTAGATGCTTACCCTACTGTCAAGCACAAAAGTTCCCTGGAATGTCAAAACGGTATGAGAATGTTTGTCTCTGCTCAGTTTAGTCTACAAACTGGTGTCACTGCCTTTCTGTTGTTATATGTTGGGGCCATATGGAAACTATTGTTGTTTTAGCATATTACTAGTGATATAAATGTTTCTAAACTACAAAGACAGATTGTATTAATATCATTTGTATTACAGGAGTCCCCTTCAGAAAACAATGCCTTGAGGGGCGGCAAAGAAATTGTAATTGCTGCCATATAGCAATACCAAAATTAAGAAAAGTAAATCTTTCAAAAAAAGAAAAAAGAAAAAAGTTTTTGTTGTAATTACTAAGAAATCACACCTAGATATTTACATTGCTTACTAAAGCACGGTATGCAAAAACCCTTCTGCATCCACCTCCCCTTGGTGTTTGTCACTGGATACACTTCCTCGTCACAGACCACTCTGCTATATATGTCTTAGTGGGAGAGCTCGGGGAGTTAGGTGACCATGGACATGGGCAACGGCCCATCTTTGCTGATTTCAAATGTCACAAGGATATGCCCCTCACATACATGTAGGATAGACTTTGCAGGATATTCTTCTAATATCAAACCAAGCTGACAGGATTGTAAACATTGGACAACCTGTTGGCTGTGGTTGATAGGTGATTATAGTAGTAGTTGATTTGTAGTGCAAAGAACATTGACCCTTATGATTGTTGACTGGGCCTCAGACTGTGTCAGAGTAAATTAATAACCACAGCACATTTGGCAAAGGGCACAGTAATGTCAGTGTGACAGTAAGAAATGCAACAAACGGAATGCCCCTGAATGCCCCTTTCAAATTAAATATAAGAGGAAATCATACTCAAACTTTAGGGGGTTTTGAGGCCTTGAAGTCTGCATACCATTTCAATGACTTTCATTTTCACTTTCACAGATCCTGTGGGTTTTTTTAACGCCAAATTTAAGCATATTTCCCCAATATAAGGTAGCTCATATGCCACTAATCAATTGTGCATTACACCAGACAAAAATATTTAAATAAATAAATATATGTGTTAAAGATATTGTTTTTAAGTTTTTAGGAAATTGTCTGAATGTTACCTGCATCATTGTTGCTCTACCTTCTGACTGCCTACATCTCCTTTTCATTTGCTTAGTCTTCCCTTTAGCACTGGAAAAGCACCACTCCGCCCTCTACAGGCAACTGATAACACCCTAGCCCCATTCTCCTGCTGGGATAGGAGAACCAAGAGGTGGCTGCAGATTGTGCTATTGTACTCAACTACATGTATTACAGAGTATTAACCATATGCATTATACACTCTATATTTTCATGAAAAGCACACCTAGGGAGCATCTTTTTGCATTGAAGATACAGATATTAATGTCTTAAAATCATGCACAACACTTACAGGCACACGTACCTCTATCTTCATCTATTAACCAATATTTATTTTATTTTAATTTTATCGCCCCGCCTCCATATTGTATTACTTGCAACTTTAAAACTATAAACATATTCACTAACTTTACCACTAGAGGGCGGCAAATATACATTAGTGCAATAATGTGTCTCTATACAAAAACACCAAGAAGGAAAAGCCAGGAGGATCATTATAGCCACTGGCGAAATTTCACTTAATTTCTTTTCAGCAACTTGGTGAAAATGACAGATTCTCAATTTAACCTCTGGAAATGACACAATGAACAAGGATCAAGGACAATGTCAGGGTCTTATGTGCTCATTTAAACCTGTGGCTTTTTGCAATGTATCTGGAAATATACTTTAAACAACTGAAAATCACCACATTTGATGAAAATGTCATGCTTACCTTGAAGGTGTCACTTTTTTCCTGAAAAAAGTGCATGGAAAGAACTTCCACTTCTGCCCTTTAAATCTATGAAGTTGTGATCATTTTCAGTGGGTTTTCAGGTTGTGTAAGGTACATTTTCAGATACACCAGAGCCAAATGGCAGTGTGAACTGAAACAAAATAGCTACCACATATTTCAGTAATGATTAAAGATGAGGTATAATCAGATTTATAATTCTATTATGCCTGTTTGATGATTTTAGTTGTTGTTGAATTTGATTACTTTATCGAAATCTGCCTGCCTTGAAATTAACTTCTGCTTAAAGGCTGTCAATTTACATACTAATCCTTAGATTTCCCCCAACAACTTCCAACACATAGAGAACTGAACATCATTTTTCATTACTGAAACCATTACTGAAACCATTCATTACTTGTTTTGAGTAAGCAGTGATCTTTACAGGGATGGAAGACAATACAAAATTTTCATGGTTGACCATACAGTCACATGCACACCATCATGAGGTCTACTTCTTCGAGAAAAAAACATTAAATATTAAAAGACTGAGTACAGAACATAAATAAGGAATTATTTTTCCAAGACCCTCATTCTGTGGCATTTTACAAGGTCTTTGTGGTGCTGAAAATGCACCAATCTATACTAGGTTGTATGGCCAGGACGCAACAGTAAATATAACAAGACAGTAGCGTATGTGCAGAACTGGACATAATGACCACCAGACTGGATGAAGTGTAACATGGTGATAATCAACCTCCTCTCTCCAATTCTTCCAAAAGAATCCCTCCATTCAGTCAGTACCAGGCAGCAGCCTCCTCCTCCATCCACCCCACTCATGCTTGCCATCCCATGGAAGGGAAGGAGGACCAGTGCCAGTCTAGTACCTAGTATGCCACCCTTCAATGGGCCTTTGTGGATGCTGCCATCCTTCCCCCAACCAACCCCCGGCAGCCCATTCAGGAGGGTCACATGGCACTCCCACTCAGTGCCCATCTCACAATGCACCCCTGTCATTTGCACCTCATTGACATGCACTCATAGTTATGTGCATTGGGGAATGGTCGTGCTCTTCCACTAGCCTCAAAGGAAATGGGGTGCCAGGCTGGCTGGGCGTAGTGTGGCTTCCTGGATACGTTATTCATATTTCTTAGGAGGAAGTATTGAAATGTGTGTGTCTGTGTGTGTGTGTGTCCTGGTGGGTGAAAGTGGGGGTCTAGAATTATAGCAAATATGCCATAGTGAGCTCTCACACCTTTAATTATCAGTAACCATAAGCAATATTATAGACATTATCAACATTGGACACCACTGATATTCTTGTTCACAGCATTTAAAGAAGGGGTTCTTTTCAACCCAGGACTGAGATTGAATCCCTAAAATCACCTTGGGATACCAAGGGCTCCTCCATCTATTTAATGTCAACAAATAGACTAACTATGACATTTGGCAAAACACTCAGAATAATTAAAGGCTCTAGGCCTGAGGAATCAAAACATTATTGTTAAATGTGCAGATTGTCTGTTAAGTCTAACAGAGCCCAATTTCACTGAAATTCTACATTCAAAGCATAGCAAGTGTAAATCCAGAGTATGGCTCTCCTTAGGGGCTGGATCAAGCTTTCAGACATATTTATGTTAAGCAGATTTCTTAAGCAGATGTGTTTTGATTCGTAATTACTTGCCAGTGAAAAGTAATCAGTTACCTTATGATGGCTGATTATTAAAATTCAAAAGTAATGACTTTCCAGGCTAGATTCCTTTCACCGTGTTTTTAAGTGTATGTGCTCAACCTAAGACTAGTTTGGGTTTTCACACCTACTCAGACTGCAAGAAAGGCTGAAACGATGCCTGATAGACCTATTTGCTTTCAGGCTTGATTTAAACTCTTTAGAACAGAATGGGGTGAAAAAATCTCTTAAAACTAACTATATTCAGAATACACTTGGAAACAACCTAGGGCGACAACCTGTACAATGGATGGTCAAAATGTGTTTGCACATGCAGGTGACATTGATACAGGATATCCTTGCAAGTTGCCAACAGCACATAGGAAGAATATGTGGTCAACTACACGTAAAATAGAAAGAAATCATCATCATCACCATCATCACCACATTAACAGGCGGACAGCATATAGTTCAGTACTGAGACCAGACAGAAATAAACATTGCCTGCCGATGTTGCAACCAGCTACGTGACCATGTGTAGCACAGCGCACCCCCACATGCTCGCATCACTGCCCTCGTGCACGCCGTCCTCAAAACCCCCACCGCCCACACGCGCCTCGGTCTATGTACGTTCAACCAACTGGGAGGAGGTGGGATCTAGTCGTGTTGGACTACATGCGAACCGTTCAAATTATCAACGATAGTGCTCGCGTCGGTAACGATTTGGAAATCCCAAGAAAGTCCTTTAGATGAGTTGTTTTTTTCTCCCCAATCCAATGACCGGCGTGTCCTGCTCTGTTCGACACTCCTCTCCGTTTCCCACTCGGACCCAGTGAGATCTCCGTACCACCGCCCAACAACATCGCAAAACGGAGGCTGTGTGATGAAGTCGCTTTGCAGGGGCTGGCGTTGAGATAAGACTGTTTTCGTTCCCCGAATAGTGTCCGCTTTCAGTTTCATTGACTTGTTCCCATTTTATTTTTCACCCTGCGTGTCTGAAGAAATACACACGAGGAGAATAGCCTGGGGCCGAGGGAATCGCTGGTGAGTGGATGATCTTCCTCTGTGCCCCTCACATATTGACGTTAGCGGGTATGCTAGCTCTGCCGAATTAGGCGACACTCGTTGATGCTGTCAATGTTCCAGGTAACTAGCAAAGCGACATAATCTTTAGTCGTCGTAAATGGCCCACTGTTAACCAATACATTGCTATAATTGCTAAGAAGGCGACGCGTATTTTATGAGAACGCCTGCTAGCTAATTACTTTTTAATGTGGACTGAAGTGCTGAAGTTACGTTTGTCATTCCTAGCGAAGGTTAACCGTTAACATTAACTGAAATGCTAGCTAGCGTGCCCACGCCCAGCTGTCCCCAGTCCTGAAATACGCCCAACAAACTAGAGTTTAATTAGAGATGCCAGTTTAGGCTTGTATCTATAAGTTAAATCAGTATAGTTGGATCTCAAGGCGCCTTATAGCCAACGACACAGACACAATTATGATCCGTGGCTATCAGTATCTCTGTACACTGGCCTGCGGCAGAAGCGAAACAGTGATGGTCATAAGTAAAAGTCACTTGTTGTCAAAAAAAAGTCAAAGGCTTGTTGGCTAACAGTATCTGCTAACGCACCTTTTTCGCAATGTTTCAGTCAATATTGTCAGCATGGCGTGGACCCTGAGTGAGCCATCTCACCCTGTCAGTGGAGTTGTTTTGTGGCCCAGGTGTGCGTGAGAGAGAATCCAACCCCATTCTTACTTTAGGAAAATTGGAATTGAGGGTGGAAAGTGACACACAGTGTGCATGGCTAATAGAAGATGAAAATATAAGATGTGAGTACTATTGTACTGTAGCTGTTAATGAAAAAACTAGCTAGTCTACAGAGCCCACTTATTTCACAGGCCTGTGAGCATCACAGCTGAATCATGCAGCCCTGATGCAGGCATTTTACTGTACAGCATGTTCTTACCCTGGGAGCAACTATTAAGAAATAATCACAGTTGTTATTGTGCACAATGTCCAAATATGTCACTTATCCTTTCAGCATCTTTGGTGTGTAGAGAACAGAGAAGACTAGATACTCTGGGGAATATGGGGGTCAATTGTGTTTCTTGAGACCCAGTGTCACCAAATATAAAAACACCGCTCTGATCAAAGGGCTACCTCCTATAAGAAACTGACCTTAGCAGTGAGCATCTTGCCCCTAAATACCCCTCTTAATAAACCTGCCAGTCAATGGCAGTATAGTATATGTAGTTCCATTCTGCATTAATGATAATTATGTAACTTTCCCGTCAAGAATAAAACACTAATGGACATTATTGAACATTCATTAAGAGTAGTGAGCCTCCTTTTGTCACTCACATTGAGGGCAGGGGTTAAATGTTCCAATAACATCATATAAATGATTATAGTAAAACTAGTGTCTGACAATGTTGTCAGCCTCTGTCTCAGCTAAAGAAGCCAAAGAGATTAAAACTACAACTGGTACGATTAGTCGTTAATCCAGAATAAGCCAAAATATGTTTTGTTTAAAAAGTCCAATGCAGGTTGTCACATTAGATCCAGTATAGTATATGTAATTCCCTTCTGCATTAATCACAATTATGTAACTTTCCCGTCAAGAATAAAACACTACTGGACATTATTGAACATTCATTAAGAGTAGTGAGCCTCCTTTTGTCACTCACATTGAGGGCAGGGATTAAATGTTCCAATAACATCATATAACTGATTATAGTCAAACTAGTGTCTGACAATGTTGTCAGCCTCTGTCTCAGCTAAAGAAGCCAAAGAGATTAAAACTACAACTGGTATGATTTAGTCGTTAAACCAGAATAAACCAAGGTATGTTTTGTTTTAAAAGTCCAATGCAGGTTGTCACATTAGATCCAGCTTTGTAGGTTAAGCATGAAGAGGAACAGGTGCATTTAAAGGGAAATGCAATGCAGCTGGACTGGTCTTATTTCCATGAAAGTAAGCTAGGCTAGCAATGACTAGTAAATCCATTTTACCTGGGGCTGTTGTCATTTTTATTAGTAACTGGATCTGCAACATAGCTTGATCTTAGGCCGCAGCTTAATTTATATCTCATCCCTGTGGCCAGAATAATGGAAAACCTGTTCAAGGAAATTATGGCTTAAATGCTACATCCTCATTTGTAAATGTAATAGCAAATTGATTTTTTTTTTCATTTTAGTAAGAAAGAAAAAGCTCCCCTACAGTCTACTGTACTTTGCAATTGTATCTTTATTGAGAACCTTTCAGTTCTAATACTTTCATCAGGTTATCTTAAAAGAAATGGGAGAGAACCATAGATTGACATACAAGGACCAACCAGGTAACACACATAATTGACAGCAATTAATCAGTCAAGCATAACAACAATACATACAAAACATACAATAGGCCTACATATCAATATTTGTGGTGATAAATTCATCAACCATGCTACCATACAAAGAAAAAATATAAATCCATTATCCAAACTTGGATGGAGCCTGTAAAAAGCCTGTGTCCTAGAATTTGTCGCTAAACAAGAGGGGGGAATTAGAGACTGATCATAAAAACGGACAAGTACCATAGGAATGATTAAGATACAAAATCACATAGAGTAAGATAAAGATCATTATAGAAAAAAATGACATGGAATCATGGAAATCATCATTGTACAAGATCAGTAATAGATAACCCCAGGCACTGATATGGCTTGTTCTGAGTTTGGGTTGTTTTCATGTTTCATCTTGGCTTGCTCACCCTCACATGACTGCAGGTTTTATTTAGCGGTGGTGACCCTGTTCTTTGCAGACCAAGGGTCCTGTTTCTCAAAAGTGGGTAGCTGTGGCAGAACATTACCAATCAGCTTGTCACTGCTGGAACTTAATTTACTAAGTATGAAGGAATTTCCTTTATCATGTGAATATCATCTTGTTCTGTGAGGAATTGTCTTTTTTCAAATGAATTGACCCATAGTTATTGGAAGGGCATATAGGTTTGTGGCTACTACACAATGCAACAGAGTGAAAGAAAATAGGGTAGAAAAGAAGGCCACAGAAAAGTACGACTGTCAAACAATGATGGACAATACATTACAGTCATTTGGCAGACGGTTTTATCCAAAGTGACTTACAATAAGTGCATTCAAAGCAAGTAGGCACGAGAACTACTAGTCACCAAAAATCGGAAGTGCATCTCCTCCCCAAACAAGCATCTAAGAGCATAACCAGTGCTAAAACAGTGTAAAAGTGCAATAAGCTATAAACATACAACAATATATATAAAATGATTATTATTTTTTTAGTAGTTGTTTATAAGGTGACAGGGAGGACTGAAAGCAGAAAAAGCCCAGGGTAAGACAAGAGAGCTATGAGACAGCTGCGCGTGTTAGTTCCTCTTGTTTGTGTCAGCTTGTGTTACTGTCAAGAGTCCACTGAGGAATGAGGAAATCGAGGAGGAGAAGCGGCTTGATGAAGGCATATATCTAATTTATTCCAGATTGGGGAGTTTAAGGGAGGGAGAGAACAAAAGGGCAAATATAGAAAAGGTCATAATAAACAGTATATTTTCATTTCAGTCCTATTTGGATGAGGCTCCACATTTCCCAGTCAAATCAAAAGCTATTAAGATGTTTTCTTATTTATGGATAGTAAAATCCTAAATCTATTACTTGTAGCCCTTGTCAAAACATAAGCCTGTCTCTTTCTCTGGTGAGCTGTTGGGAGTTGAGCCTCTCAGGATAACTGTACATCACCAGATCAGACCCTGTTGTAAAGTGGATTAAATACCTGATTAGAAATACTGTTGCCCTGCATCAAGGATGAATCATATCAAGGGTACAAGATCTTAATTCCTACTTAAATCCTACCTTGTTCAGGGGGCCATCTGATTTAAAATACAGCCCCATGTGATTTGTAAATTAGAGTGGTTAATATTGTGACCTCATTTTGTTTTTGTAATTAATTGTTCCCAGCATTCAAAATATGGTCTAGTAATAGTTCCCTAATGATATTCCATTCTGGTAACAAATATGAAACATTTTTGTTTTCTGCAAAACCTGTTTGAGCAAATTCCTTGGCTTAGACGTATTGGTATTGTGTGCACCACAATGAAACAAGGAGATGCAAATAAAGAAAAGGCTGCACAAACTCAGCAACAAACTCAACTTACTGCTTTTTTGTTGTATAAAACTTTGCAGATCCAGTTTACTCCTGTAAGGTAATGAGAGCATCTGGACCACTTCAAAATAAAACACTGTTTTTGTCAAAAAAGGGAATGTCAAATGTGTCGAATGCCCAAGGGCAAGCCCTGCACACATACAGTGGGTGCAGGACATACAGTGGGTCCCAAACGTTTGAGTGCACTGTTTTTCATAATTTATCAAAAGGTATTACATTTATTTACTCAGTTGATACTTCTTATTCAGGAATACATTATTTAGAACTGATACAAATCAAAATTTTTAGATATTTGAGAAATGCTCGTATGAAATTGAAATATATCTGAATATCTGGTTTGAGCACTGTGGCAAGGTGCCACATTACCGGGGTCCGTGACAGACAGAGACATAGGCAGGGGAGAGTTAATTGGCCAGCAGGGCCGTTTTATTCACCAACAAACAATAAACCCGGCCCCGGTGTTGACGGCAGCTGATAACGCCGTCTCCCTCCGCCGACGCACCTCAGTCCTCCCCGGCGGGTCAGCCGCGGAACCCCAAAGCCGGCCAGCCTGCCAGGCTTGCAGGGGCATCCCGCCCCAACCCCGACTGTCACCAGCTCTTGCAGGCGGCTCCCGACTGCACCCCCGGGGACCTCCGTCGGTCGTCGCCGCGGAGGGAGACGCCGCTCTCCCACTCCGTCCCGCATCTCGCGCCCTCGCCTCCGTCCCGGCACTCCAGCCGCGGACCCCGCTCAGACGCGGCTGCTGCTGGCTCGCTCTCCGCTCCTCCGCTCCTCCGGTCTGCCGGCCCTCGATCCTCCCGATCGCCGCCGGCTCCCGCATCCACGCCGCCAGCCTCTCACACTGGCGCGTCCCTCTCACACTCACATTCACACACACGTTAAAAAGGCCCCAGCTGCAATCAGTCCCAACTGGCTGCAGCTGGAACCGGATCCAGGAAAGAAGCAGTCCACTAACTCACCTCTCTCCTGGATCCAATTAAGCCTCCCCCACCCTCCCTCCAGTCCGCCACAAGCACCATTTGGTAAGGTTTTCTCAAATTGTTGTTTCACCATATATTTAATTCAAATATTAACACATGTATGCTCATAATACACAGTGTGAATTGTTCTGGTCTTTTAACAACTAATACCAGATATTGACTAAATTAATATGGTCTGTTTATAGAGCTGAAATGACAGGTTGTGGAAGTAAAAATACAATTCATAATCATCATAGGGAATTTTATCAGCCATAATGGAGTAACCATACAAGTTTGGCTTACGAGGTACGAGATTGTGTATCTTCCGCTTTTCCCATTTTTCCCCTATCACATGAACGTGGCATTGAATAACACGCTAGTGTGATTGGCTGAAATGGAAAGAGACATCTGATAGGCTACAGAGAAAGTCTTATAGAAAAATGCATTTGTGAGTCCGGGAACTCCACACACAAATGTAATGAAGTTCACACGTGTCTGGCAGTTTGTAAATGCAGATTAGACAGTCTGTAAATAAATATAACAACATTGAAATATGTTTTTAGATGAACATCGCAACTGTTTTTAAATATGTATATTTGTGGATTTTGTTTTACATTTATATAAAATGGTAAATGTTCGTGTGTGCATTGGAAAATATATTTGTGAACAGTCATTTATATATAAATCGCAAAATACATTTGTGAATCGTATTGTTTGTTTGTGAATATTGAGAGTTATCTGATCCCATATCAGAGCCTCTCATTTTGACTTTCATGAAATGTGGTATTTTATAGAAATCCACATTTCATTTTGATTTCACTTTCATTTTGACTTCATTTTGATTTCACTTTCATTTTGATTTCATTTTGATTTCACTTTCAGTTTGATTTCACTTTCACTTTCATTTTGATTTCACTTTCATTTTGATGATGGGGAGCAGATCATTGAACATTATGCTCCAAACTGCTCCCATGTGTTTGTGACGATGCGTGTTAGACAGTAATTTGACACTTCTTAGTCAGAAATTAGTTTTCTCATAGTTTTGAGATATTTAAACCTGAACCCTCAGATGTAAGATGAACTTGAGTATCATCATATGCATGTGATGATAATAAACAAACATTACAATAATTAAACATTAAATAAGGAAATAAGATTTAGATTCAACATACAGTTCATGTACACTTAAAAACATACATTTATTAGTAAATACCAATGCCTACAGTACAAAACATTACAATAAGCATACATAGTTTGCACTATAAAAGAAGGTTTAAATTAAAAATAAATTTCATGAACCAAAACAATATTGAAGATATATACAATTGAATGGGGGTGACAGTGGCGAATGGGGTGATACCAGGTGGAGGCCTGGTAATTCTATCAGCAGATGACATTAGGTTGACCTTGTCAGCTCCACAGAAGTCCTGTGCCTCCCTCATCTCCATAACTGGAGTTATAGTTACAGTGACCTAAGTCTGGAAAAACAATCATTTTACAGTGCCCATTTCAGGGCCTGAACTGGAAGCACTGTTGGTTTCTTTCAGAACTGATAGGCTGCCTGATTATCACTATCACCCTCCTCTCCCCTCCCACCAAATAACATAATTAAACCCTGTGCATTGTGCCTCAGTTTCAACTGAACAATGTGGAGTTTTTCCAAGGTTTCTTCTTGTAGTGACTGCTGTAGGGTAGGCCTATACTTAGTATGCTTTGTGAGTGATGGGTGTTTCCTCCTCCTCTGAGTTGGAAACACAGATTAGCTTGCCACTGTTCACAAAACACAATCACTGGGTGCAATTATACCCGTATTTTGGCTGACACCCCCACCCCAAATTGCAGAAAAGTTGGACTATCTAGCTCAATGAAACATCATCAGATGAATGTGGGAGTTGCACTCATGACAGGCAACACATTTTGAAGAGCCCCTTGCGCTGCCTCTCAGGCCCTGAGGTTTGTTGTTGCCCTTTGGCATATTAAGTTTCAGATGTGCAAATCTCATGGCTGGCCCTGGCTGCTAGTGGAAATTTCCACTTCACATTCAGACAGCAACCTTTTGAATGTGGTGTGGTGGGCTTACCACAAGTAAACTGCATAACAGGGCAAATTTGTTGGGGTTATTGGAAGGACATTTGGATATTTCAGTAGAAAGGGAAAAAGTAAAGAAGAAAAGTATTTGGGAAATAACTAGTTTTGCTGAGGGGAGGGTAGTTTTGTAAACTGAGTAGTTTTGTGCAGTTGCCTGATTTATTACTTTAAAGCATTTGCCTTTATTCCACTACTGCCAGGAATGTCTATCCCAATATCCAATGCCAATATTATTATTATATTATAATGTTGAGCCAACATTTTGTCAGCATGACTAATATGAAATGTAGTCTCAAAGATCATCATTTGTCCATGTGATGTGGCTACTAATGTTACACCCACTATTGATTATGAGTGGGGTCTAGAAGGGGGGGGGGGGGTGGGGGGTCTGTTCAATTTGTTGGGGTTTGGATGTCATGTTCACAGGCTATGGAGCTTTTAGAAATATTGAAACAGAATTTGTACTGCAACTCTACAGATTTTATGCCAGGTAGCTACAAGCTACTAGTGCCTCTGTACTGGTGAGGGACAAGGGGCGGAAGGGTTGAGGATGACTGTAAATGGGGCATTTTTGTTATTTTGACTAAGCCCTCTACATTGTAGTTACTCTCACCTTATGGAGTACATTTTCCATAGGTTAGTTCTTTTGTCCACTGTCCTTTTGGTCACCCATTGACATTAGGCCAGGTTAATCCTACCCGAGTCCTGTCAAATGCAATGGAAGATTCCTGGAGTTATACAGACAAGCTGCTCTTTCTTGGGGTTCACTTGGCTGGTGAACAAGCTTGGGGGCAACTCCGGTTTCAGCTCCAGTGTTAATACTGAAGCCATATTAGCTGGGTTCACTGGCAGCAGGCTCTGAGACTTCAGAGAAAAGCTGAGCATTCAAGAAAAAATTCACAGACCAGAATTTCATCCCTGTCATCGCAGCAAGCTCTGCATTTAGGATACTATGATAAATTATGTAATTTGTGAACATTGTGGCTGCACAAGGAGAAAGGAAGCGTTAATTTGGTCAGAGATGTTTTAAGAAGGGTCTTAGGTTGTCTATTTTAAACCTTTTTTTGTTTGTAATTGCAATATCTAAGCCCAATGTAGGGATAGAGATTTAGAGGATTTTGGGCAATGATTTGTTAGTTAGTAGGCTGGATTTTCAGAACTTTCACTAAGGTACACTAAGGTACAAATGTACAGTGTACATTCTGAAATAGAAAATAAATTTCAGCTGTCAGAAACTTTGAGGAATTTATTTATTATATTGGGTGTTGTGACCAAGTTGTTGAATGATAAAGGTTTGCTGCACTGTAGCCTACCAACTTTGTAACCCATATGCCTGTACCTATAAAACAGATTTTCCTTGCAAATACAAGCTCAACTCAAAATTATCATTTGAGAATCCAATGCCTTTGTAAAATGACAAAAAACAACTGCACTCTTAAACATCCTATTTCACAATATTGTCAAGTGACCAAGAACTTATTAGTCTGTCTACATCCTCTAGACATGGCATAGGCCGAAGTATACAGGGAAACCCCTTTGTTATGTAGATAAGTGATTACTTACTGGCATAGGCCTAATGGTGAAAATTCTGGGAAAGTGTTTGTGGGTGTAGCCTGGGTCATCATATCAAATGGAAGAAAAATGAAACATACATACATACATACATACATACATACATACACATTTTACACACTGTGTAATTGGTTGTTCATCAATGGAGGTTTTTATTGGAAAGGAAAAGCTTAGTGTCATTGACATTTCTTCCCTCCCACACTAAATGGAACCTACTTCCAGCGAGTTTGTTGCTCAAACACCGGTAGGGTGTTCAGTGTTTATCAACATGTGAAGCAGTTGTGTTTTGTGTGCATTTGTGTGCTGTGGTGTACTGATTGAATCATGTCAAACCATCTTCAAACAACAGTCTTGAAGTGCTCTGTGATTCTGTTAGGCACACTTATTTGTACACCAATCAGGAACAGAATAATGCTCATCTGGTTGATTTGTGAATAGTCCTCCAGAGAAGAATCATCTTGTCAGCTGCTTGGCAATCGCTAAGGAGTCCTTAAGTGTGTGTGTGCATGTGGACATGTTTGTTTTCCTAAATTTGTGCCAGTGTTTGCATAAAGTAGCCTATGCTTGACTTCCTTCAGTCAGGATATCCAGTTTACAATTCCCTGGTAATAAGTGCATTTATCAGTGACGGTTCCCCCCATCTTTCTAGATAACAGCAGGCTTCTTACACAGGTCTGGAAAATGAATTTGATAATTTACATGACTTGAATAGTTTGGGCAATGCATAAAAAGTCTAGAAAGAAGCACTTTAGAAAGTTCTCCACTACCAAGAACTCTTCTGTGTCATCATTTATCAAAAAAAATACAAATCTTTAGTCAAATGATATTTCTCAAACAAGAAAGAAACACAAATACTAGTCAAAAGAAGTTTGAATTTTTCAATATTTCAAAACTGTTTCGCCATTTGATTTAAAGTCAAAATTATAGCTCAACTCAGGCCACTCTGCCCTCTGCAGCTTTTCAGCTCATTGTTGAGGTGGCGTCTTCTCTCCTGCCTCGTTCCCACACTGGAAAAAGATACACGCATTGTTACATCAGTCCCAGGCTGCCGTTATCCAATTAGTCTCAATTGGCAGCAGCCGGTGTCAGATGCAGGGAGAACCAGCCTACCAGTCTGATTCCCTCCCATATCCAGCCAAGGGCTCACCCACACCCTCTCCCGTCTGCCACACAACCATTATAAAAACTATAAGAAATGGTTAAACTTGAAGTTGAAAATAAGCAATAAAGAAGGAATCTTCTACAGTCATAATTTGTTTCCATTTAAACTTAAAATATTGTGACTGTATCGAACTGTGAACCCTGTACCGTGTATCGTACCGTGCTGTGAGCTGAGTGTATCGTTACAGCCCTAGTTTGCAGTTATCTTATAGATCTAATCCTACTATCTGAATTAAACCTCCACTATGTAACTTTCTGTAAGATAATCGTGGTGGTCCCAAGTGGCACCTAGAGCTAACGGTTTGTATTTTGAAGACTGGAGGCGCTAGCTCACTCACTGCTGTTTCGGAGCTGTGTGTGTTCGGCTCAAGCAAAACGCTCGCACTGTACAGCCCTGTGCTATGGTATCGCGGTCCTTTAAGCCAAACTGGTAAGGACAGAGAGAGAGAACGTGCCTCTTTGTGGCGCTCCCTATCCATGCTTAGGGCAGATTGCCATGGGTAAGCCCGTGCTGCTATAGTATTACTCTTAAAGACTGACTTGAGGAACAATGTTCTGTTCCATTGTCAGCCAGGACAAGAAAACCACACAGATTTTGTGAGGTTCGCAATGATTGTGTGAAAAGTTCTTTGCTCCCTCACTCATTTGTCAGGAATGTGATATTGTGCTGAACCGTGTCTTGTTGCCGATTATGTAATGGGGTGAGGTGATGAGAAAATGTGTGCGCGAGAGAGGCAGATGGTGGGAGAAAAAAGTGGGATGAGGAGGCAGAATTAAGTCACATCTGCCACATCTGCAGCCTTTCCGAATTGTTTTTGTCATTTCATCGCACGCTGTCCTTTTGAGAGATCTATTTTGTGTTTCTGTATAACAAATAACATTTATAATAGGTACACATCACTATGTACATAGAAATACGTTAAAATCTCTCAGTGTTATGCAATAGCTGTAGTGACCCCCCCCACGCCCCCCCCCCCATTAACTCTCAACCATGCTTCACTGTACATTCACATTTTTATCCCCTCTAGTCTTGTCTCCAATCAAGCATGCTATGGTTGCTTGTTGTGTCCTCAGTAGGCCCAGTTTTTCTCAAAATCTGGGAGATCGCCTAATTTCATAGAAACTCTGTTTATTTGCTTAGTGATCCCTATAGCCATATGCAATAGTAACTAGGAGGAGGAATGAAATGGCACACAGGGACCATTTTGGAGTCTTATTAGTCAGTGTCTAACTGACTGAATTGGTGTATTATTTTCTGATCCTTTTAAAATAGTTAGCAGTTCATCTGGGTCCTTTTTGTAATTGAAGCCTATGTGCCTTCCTGTGTGACACCCCAAATTAATTTTTGTAGTAGGTGGGTTGTTTACTGCAAAGGGGTAAGATTTCTAGATGATTGCATGTACCCAAGACCCTCTAGCTCAGCGAATCTTGATACTTACCGTAGGGGTGTTGAACAGAGGGAGGGCGACTAGGGCTGCACGATATGAGGAAAAGGGGGATGGTGGATAGACCTATATTTAATTTACGTCACAGCTGCGCAGTGCCGAGCAACAGCAATCGACATCAATCATCGACCAATGAGGTTACCATCCATTGCGTAACCCGGGTCCCCCATTCACACCGCAGCTGAGCAGCATCTGACCCGCGTTATTCCTAGGTTGGGAACATCTGATAACCTCTGTAGACCCATTCGCACAAGTCACCTTTTTAATGTTATCCCCAAGAGGGACCTTTTATAAATCCTCTGGTCTTCTGACATCCTGCCACTGTATAAACAGTTTTGTAATCTGAAAATATACTAACCAAATTAGTTTTACAACTAATCACTGTGAATGCCATATCTGATTATTAGTCACAGATTGACAACCACAGTGTACAAACCTAATGCCAGCCACAAACCCAGACTGGGCCAACCACACACTTGATTATTGTAGCTTAGCAACCCTGCCAGTCTATCATCTCTACCGCAAATTATCATAATAATACCTTCATAAAGAGAATGATTATATCTGAGTAATGGCGCCTTTCTGCATGTGGCTTTGAAAAGATATTTCAACCCTTTCAATGCTTATCCCATTATTAATCCTTGTTCGTATTTGTATGATTTAATACATACTGCGTAAAAAAGGCCTTGTAACCCTCTAACTTTAGTTTTTTTTTAATTTGAGTGAGAAGTTGAACATTTGTCTGATCAAGTGCACAATAATTTGGGGCCGCTCTGCTCACACTTTGATTCTTATAGCTCTGTGATGCAGTTGGAAACTGGATTGTATTAGGAGGAATACATTATCAGTGGGTGTGGTGAGTCTGTGATCTGTCAAATCACCTGTTTTACTTTCCTTTTAAGAAGCAGTGTGCTCTGCGCCATGGTGCTTTGGGGGGCTTGATTCTGTCATGGCTTAAACATTTGCATTCCCTTTCCATTGTGATAATAACGGATACCGCTGTAGCTACTCCTGAAATTAATTAAGTTAACCCCTTTGTGGTTTAGGGCTTTTTAAGTTTAATCTGCATGTTTTGCATCTACCTCAGGCTCGGATTCCCTTTGGCTTTCTTCCTCCTCTCGAGGCTTTTCCCTTGTAAAATACTTTTCAGTGCTCACCTGAGGGAACAAACGTTCAATGCAATTATGCGACTTGTTGAATATATAGACTCCACTAGCAGCAGCGGTAATGTGACTTCGCGGACAGTAATATCCTAAATTCAATATCGGAGGAAAAAAAACTGAACAATTACCTTCCATTGTCGAGTCAATATCAGGTTTGTGTCGGACTGCTTTTTTGTTTAAGTCAGACATTGTCGATCTAGCAAGTGATGGCTGTCTCACACAAGCGAATGAGGAAGAAAGGCTTGTGCGTGTGGTGTGTTTACAAACAACAGCTGAGTGGTGCTCCAGCCTCTCTGGTGTGACAGAGAACATAACGTGTTAGAGATCAATTTAGATCAATTTCTATACATTGACCAACTTTTTATTTTGTGGCAGTCGTTCTGATACTGTGGCGGTGCACCACAGATGAGTGTATATATATGAGTAGATGAGTATATGTAGGGGAACCACTGCACTGTTATTAAGCTTGTTTGGATATAATTGTTCAAATACGTATACTTTCACTGTGCCTGTCTCCATTTAGTTTTTTATAGAAAAGGTCGATGCTGTTACAAATACTGATAGAACTGTCCTAGCACATTGCTTTTAACAAAATACTTGAAATTGAGTGGTAGAAGTATGCAGTATGTGAAATTTGGTGGCTGTACTTACAAGGAAAATTAGCAGTTATGTTATTCAGTGTACAGTGACCATTGAAGATTTATAAACTAGATAAAGTGCTGCTTAATCACCTTTACAGTATTCAGTATTTTATCAATATTCCAACCAACCCTCTCTATGTTAACCTACATTAGACTATGTAGAATGGAATGTCAGTGTATAGGTTTCATAGAGGTTTCATGTTGCTGTGTGTGTGTGTGTGTGCGTGCGCGTGTGTGTGTGTGTGCGCGTGTGCGTGCGCATGCCCACTCCTGGAATGTGGATGTCAAAGAGCCATGTGGTTCCAGTGTATTTGTGTGCTCAGATAAGCAGGGAGAGGTCAATGTGGCTCTGTTTTGGTAGTTGGAGAGAGCAAAGCAGAGAAAAGCTAAGTTTGAGCTTGTCCTAGAGCCTTTATGGATGGGCAGAGCAGGGCGAAATCCCAAACCAGTTAACAAGAGAGCAGCTCTATTTGTGAATAACCACCGATTGACAAGACTCTTGAGGATTAACAATGTTATTATTTCTACTCAGGGCTGTGTTATAGATCTATACACTGGTTTCTGCTCTACAGCATGAAGGCACCACTTGGGTAAGTGTGTGTGTGTGTGTGTGTGTGTGTGTGTTTGTTTGCGTGCGCGTATGTGTCTGTTTTTGTGTGTGAGGGAGTGGGTATGTGCTTGTCCATCAGGGTGATGCTTTGTGTTGGTCTGAGAGGAAAGCTGGGTTTAGCCTGGCTTGGTTGAATAGAGAAGAGTGAATCTTTTGGTGTTGTGTATAAATGAGCTTACTTTCTCCTCCTCTTTTCTGGTTAGACTCAGGCATGTCTAGTCATGTCCCTCTTTTCCATGGAGAGTGGTGATGGGAATTACGGCTCTTTTCAGTGATCATTTGGCTCAGCAATAAGAGCCGGCTCTTTTGGCTCCCAAACAGCTCTTCATTCAGTAGCACTTCTAGCTTTTTAAAGTTAGCCAAATTAAGCAATATTTGACCTATGATTAGTATGTGCACATCAAAATTTGCGCCCGCTGCCCAGTAGAAACAAGTTACATCCTTGCAGTTACTTCCGCTACACAGTAATACCATAGTTACTTTCCCATTTGGTAAAAGAAATAAATAAGCAAGATTCTTCATCTGCAATATACGGAGCCCGGGATGAGACACGGATGTAATTTTTTTTATAAAGCGTGAATGCGTTTTACCAAGTCGCATGTGCGTTTTACCAAGTCACACGCGCACTTTACCAAGTCGCACACGTGTTTTAAGTAAGTCACACGCGCACTTTACTAAAGTGCATACCCCCCCTGCCCTACGGCATTTCAGTGCTCAGTTAAAGCCGTGTAATGCCGAGTTCATTGGTTTATGCCGGAACATTGGTTTAACTACAAACCAGCGGTCACTGGACGCTATGTTTTGTGAAGAGAATTCTTATTTTTATACTAGTACTAACCTTCACTGTTATTCATCAACAATATATAGAGTCAATATGAAACAAAAACGAATAAAAATTGACCATACAACATCACATCCATAACGTTCTGTGGAAATATACAGGGTCACATGCATGAAACTTTCAACAATTCATAAGCCACGCTTAATCTGTATTGTTATTACATGTGCTGGTTGCTAAATTGAAGTTGTTATAGATTATTTCTGGCTAAATTGTGTACCGATTCAGTGTTTGGTGCTGCCGATATGGAGGAACTCAGTAAACATTAACTTCCTTTAGCTTGGATCCAAGTGCAGTATACAAATAAGTGTAGTATACAATAAAGCATGGGGTTTAATCTCGAAACAGAGACGCAGTTTTACACCACAGTTAAGGAGCAAAAACCTCTTCCGGAAATACTTCAAAATAAAAGCCAACAAACAACCAAATATACTTCTTACAAAATTAGAGTCTTAGAATAGAAATGCTTCAGAACTAAGGCTACAAAAGTAATAGAGTTACATAACCCGCTACGAAAATTTGATTTGTCTGTGCTGTGAAAATCTTTTGACAGTAGGAAGGCTACAAGAGAAGTTGAAAGGTGGATGCATTATTCGGCAGGGCTTGTGTTGTACCTGCCGAGAAATGCGCGTGCGTCTTAGTAAAGTGTGTGTGTGCTTTAGTAAAGCGCGCATGCGACTTACTTAAAACGTGTTATAAAGCCCATTTTTAATAGCCAGCTACATTTCTAATGGAAATGTTATGAGCCTTGTAGTCAGCACCAGACAGACATGTCCACATTTTGTTTCACTTCATTTTAGCACTGTGCAGCAGCTTTTTGCTCCTGTTGTATCTCATCCAGTCTGACAGATGCTATGCTCCAAACGCCAAACTGTCACGGTGTATTTCATGCGACCCTGCTCTCGACCTGGGAATAACGCCTGTCAGATGCTGCTCGGCTGCGATGTGAACTGGGACCTGGGTTACGGTGTGGTCACGGTAGTTAGCATTAGCATTTAGATGTTCCATACTGTGTTCCAGTTTGGTAACATTAGTGTAGGTTGCATTTGTAACTCCAAGACAGTTTCATGTAACTATTGTAGTTTGCTACCTGTATATATTTGCAATCGTGTCCAATGTCCTTGCTAGCACTATTATCGAGGTCCATTGGAAAAGTTACTGTGTAATTAATGGCTAAATCGATGACAACTAGGCTAGAAAGAGATACCTGAAAAAGATGTGGGTGTAGTTCAATTTAGTAACATTATGAGTAAAATGAATAGTCTGATAAGAGATTTGTTTCAAAATTTAGGGTGCTGTGACTTGTCTTTAGCCCTAGCTTCTAGTCCAAAGCACTTGAGTCAGCTCAGTTAACCTGAACAAAGAGTTGTTTTTTGACTTTGTTCACTACATACCTAATTTAGCAAAGCACCCGATGTAAATATTAACATGCATCTACCAGCCACTATCAATGATAGCTTCTTCTAGATACGTTAGATAGTATGCAAATTAGATGTTTTTACAATAAGTAATGGCTAGCTGACCAGATACTAGTTAGCTAGCTAACAAGCTGACATTAGCCAAATTCAAAATCGATTAGTTATCAGAAATTATCAGTTGGCAGTCAAAAACACCACAGAAATTAATCATGTCTATTCACTTATGTTGAGGCAAGCAAGTTTTATGTTTAAAAGCACAATCAGTTTGTAGCAACTTGCTACAATACCGGGTCCGTGACAGACAGAGACCAAGGCAGAAGGGAAGAGTTAACAGGCCAGCAGGCCGTTTTATTTGCAACATAAATAAGACGACGCGGTGTGTTCGGCGGCGTCTCCCTCAGCTGGCGCACCTCCCTTCCGTCCCGGCAGGTCAGCCGCGGAGCACCAAAGCTGCCTGTCCGCCAGGCTTCCAGGAGCGTCCTGCTCCAACCCCGACTGGGCAGCCCTTCCAGGCTGCTCCCGGCTGCATCCTCCGCGGACCCTGGTCGGTCCGTCGCTGCTGGAGACGGACGTTTCCCCACTCAGTCTCTCCCGCCTGCGCACCTTGCCTCCTGTCCCGGCAACCCAGCCGCGGACCTCGCTCAGTCGCTGCAGCTGGTCTCATTCTTCGCTCCATCCTGCAGACAGTAGACTCCCTTGTCTCCTGCCGAACTCAGACTCATTCAGTCAGCCTCTCACACTGACGCAACCGCTCTCTCACAGTCACACACACAGGTTAAAAGGGCCCGGCTGCAATCAGTCTTAATTGGCCGCAGCCATGCTGGATCCAGGGAGAATCAGCCCACGCCTCACCCACTCCCTCCCCCCAGTCTGCCATACAACTATTCACAGACACTGTTGGCCAAGAGCTGAGGTCCACTAGAAAAAAAGTAATTCTGGGAAATCAGGGCTCAACAATAAGGATTTAGCTATTTTGAGCTATGTATTTCCAAATAAGGCCATGTGAATTTAACTAACTGTTTGACAGATGCCCCGCTTCACTTTAAAAAAATAAAAATAATAATAAATATAAATAATAAAAATTGTTGATGCATCGTTTTTATGTCGTCCTACAATCTAATTCCTACACTGGCTTCAAACATTCTGTCTACCCCCGCTACAGTCGCTACCACTTTCTACCCCGCAGCTGTGACCGACAGAGACACCGGCAGGATGAGAAGAGTTACATTTATTTGTATCACAACAACATAAGACGACCCGATCTCGTCTGTTGCTTTTCAGCTCGGCTCTCTAGGCCGGCTCACCTTCTGTCCATCCCCCTACCCCTATTTTGTTTTTGCTCGCTCGCCTCACTTTTCTGAAAAAAAAAATCTGTTAAAGAGTTAATTAAATTTGTATGGCCTAACGAGAAATCAAAATCCAGGTTTATAATAATGCTATGGTATGCAGTGTTGGTCAGCCTTTCCCAGCGTATAAAATCGCCGGGAAGTGACAGATCAATCAACTGTCCCAAACCTCTCTCATACTGGCCCCAGACCATCGGGCTATCCTCATTGTCGAGCCATGGAAATATGGGAAATATACTTAACACTCATTTGTCATTTTTGCTCTGTGATTGTTAGTGGACATTTTGTGTGTCAGTACAGTGTTGAAGTCTGTGGAATTACTCATCTGTCTCATTTTGTTCTGTCTCCATCCAGAATATCCATGAGCTCCGACTTCCAGCATTACAGTTTCAGGATGCCAAACATAGGGTTCCAGAACCTCCCCCTTAATATTTACATTGTGGTGTTTGGGACAGCCATCTTTGTCTTCATCCTCAGCCTTCTCTTCTGCTGCTACTTGATAAGGTAAGAGCCATACAGCCTCTAGCTTTGGCTGAGGCTCTTTGTCTAGAATTTCCACTGTGTGTTATGTTGCTTTGCTGTTTGGGTTTGTTGCCATAAGTGCCATACAGGGGTTTCTTCAGTCAGTCAACTATTTATTAAACATGCTCGCTTCAGTGGTTGCAATATTTCATTAATCCAGTGATGGTGCATGACAAGGTGTCTCCTTTAAAAGATTTGAATGGACAATGTGGTGTTAAAGAACCGCCCTATTTAAAGAAGGTTGCTCATCTCAGCAAAATCCTTTAAAACAGTTTAACAGACACTTTGGCGTGAGTCCTCATGCCATGGCCACTTACCAAAAGATAGAAGAAAAAATGCATCTGTTTTTCGAGTCACATGCTATTTAGGCTTGGTTAGCTGCTATCCTTTAGGAAAGATTATCTATTTGTAACTTCTGTTGCAGTCTGTTATTGCTACAACAATTGCAACATTGAAACTGAGCAATGGAAGGCTTCATTAGTTATAATAGTTAATTAAAAATTCAAAAAAGTTACAAAGATAAAGCTGTGTCCACGTTTCAAAATTGATTTTGAAATATTTAGAAAAAGTGCACATTATTTTTTAATCTTACTTTGAAGATGTGCACAGCTTTCAACATAAAAACTACCAATAAAATTGTGCATTTGTACTCTTTAGGAATATGACTAGAAACAGAATATACTCTACTTAATGAGATCAGAAAGTTAAATCTTCCAGATTTCCATTATGCAGCTCTCCTCAAACTGTGGGGTTGTTCATTTTAGGTCATTTAGACTCATGAATTAATGGTTCAAAAATCTCCTTATGTACTATTTCACTGTAGCTGTATTCAGATTAACTGGGTGCATAAGCAAGACTAACACGTGTTGGATGCTTCTTAATGTATTTGCTTAGCACCAGAAGCAAAACTCTTATTTCCAATACTATTCTATTACAGTGGACTTGGAGTTTGTTCAATTCCTGGGATCTATATGTTATATGTTATAACTGTAGTTTTTCTAACATACTGTATGGCACTTGGCATTATGGCTTTTAGTTAAGTTTGGATCATAAGGCTATTGCTTTTTCTTATTACTCTTGATAATTTAGTATTTTCAAAAGGGTGAAATGTTTCAACAGCACAGTTTGGAGAAGGTAGCTACAGTACTACAATTGCTGACTTGATAATCTGAACTGATAAAAGATCCCACCAGTAATATCATGGAGACATTCAAGCTGCTTTTCCACGTTGTTTTGATCATGGCACTCGACCTCAAAGAGACATATAATTTTTCTGAAGACTCTTTAACTCCCTGTAATGTCTCCATTTTAATGCTAATTTCAATTAGTATGTTTGTATATTCAAATATCCTCTTAAAGCACCCCTTTACTCAATGGTGGCCTTTAAGTGTAATCCTACAATTGTTACCCCTAGAGGAAAGAAGGAGGTGGTTACTAGTCAACCAACTGGCTGTTGCCATGGGGGTTATGTCCTTGCAATGGCAAACCATAGAAATTAAGTCCAGAAACCCGAAGATGCTGCTTGAGATGCTGCAGTTCTCAACAAAATTCACCCCTCACCACCTTGTCCTATCCTATCCAGCAAGGCAAATGTGCACTCCTGTGTTCCTATATGGAGGGATGCCACTGATACAGTCTGACAGCTTGAAGCTACGTTTTAAAAGCTTGAAGTTCAGTTTTGAATCTTTGTGGGAATTAATTTGTAATCATGTTTGAAGTGGTCGTAAGAAAGTTTGCATACTTGAAATAAGTAAGAAGAAATAATCAGTCTTTGTAATTCCGGTTTAAATACTGTCAGAATTTGTTAGCAGCAGATATGTAGAGATGTTTACAATCTCACAAACTGATACTAGACAATATTAGACAGTTGTTAATGGGTTAGCCTGCTACTTTTCCTCCTTAAAATTGTCTAATATTGGGTTGCAGGATGGTAAAAAACTCTAAATAACTGCTGCTAACAAATTCTGACATCACATTTCACATATAAACATTTTTACCGAGGATGGTTAGAAATTTAAAATAACATTACAATACAAAAACTCTCATTCACAAAACGGCAGCCATCTCTGTTGGTGTACCTTTGACTGATTGAATCCAGCCAATGACAAGTTTCAGTGTGAAAGACAGCATGTGAAACTGTGTGAAGAGCTTTCATGTAAAAGCTCTGTGATTTCATTACGTGTTAACATTAGTCAGACTTATACCAACATTAAGTTACAAGCATTCAAAAATCAAACATGACTACAAAATGAATTCCCGCAAAGATTCAAAATTGAGCTTAAACCATTCATAACTAGCTTCAAGCTGTAGAGCTCTCCATATTACAATTCCTCCTCTAGTCCTAAAGAGAAACTTTATGACTTTGATGCAGTACCATGATTCAATACTGACAGGACATATTGTCAGATTACCAAGTCATTTGTAGGAATAAGGAAAAACAGCAATTTTGCTCTGTAAAAGGCTTTTAAAGATGCAGTCTCCCAATGTTCTGGCCCAACATGACTTTAATGAATACATAATTCAAACCCTTCATACTGAAATGTGATTCTCAGATTACAAGTGTCAAATTCAGAAGAACTAGGTCAAATAGTAGGCCTAAGAAAACAAGGTGGAGTCCTGTGGCTCTCTGTAGTCAACTTTATTGGCGGTGTTTAGATGGCCAACTACAGACAGTTGAACGAAGGGAACGAGGGACGTCGTGTGTTAGAGTTGACGTGTGAATGCTCACCACACTGACAAAGACACACACACACACTTATTGATGCACAGCAATACTCTACTACCTCCATCAGTGAGTCTATCATGCACACATGAAATAAGAAATATTTTTAAATTTGTGTGCATTGCATTGCATGAGGTATGTTGTTTTTTTTGTTGTTTTTTTTTAAAGGGAAAGCGAGAGACATGAGTTGACCAATCAAGGCCTCCTTCACTAAGTATGACATGAAGGTTAATGAATGTGCAATGTAAACAACTGCAGATTGAGTTTTCACTAAGTAACCTATACCAACATACAATGTTTTTTATTAGTCAACATTGCACTTTTCACCATTTATTTAGATCTCATGAATGTCCTATACATGGCGTACCATAAGATGGACCAAAACATTTGTAGAACGTCAACCCTACAGTAAGGGCTTGTATACATATTTTACACTTTAACTTGCCCATTGACTGCAGTGAAATAATGATCTTAATTGCAGTATGAGGAGGGTCGACTGGGATGCCTGTGTTTTTCAGCCAGGAGTTCACCTCGCCCCTTCTCACCACTGTGCTAAAAGGTCCATTCAACAACCCCCCACCCCGTCCCATAACATTCAACCCCAACCACGCAACCATGATCCTTCACCCATGACCTTGTCCCCTGCCCTTGGGAGTCTCTGCACCTTTACCTGCTGGTCTCTTTCAAAATGTCAGTTTCTCTCCTAGACTGTGCTGCCTGTTTTACAGATCCCTCTCACTCTGCTGCGAGAGGTTAAGGTTACTTGTTATGGAGGTAAATCTTACAAACCTATGAATCTCTCTTCTCTTTTGCTCAAACTTTCTTCCCTCTTTTCCTCCCTTGTTTCCACATATGTTTTCCCATTCTCTGCACCTAGACTCTCTTCTTATCCCGTCCTCTTCCTGTTCTCTCCTTGTTCGCCGAGTTGTGGTTTGGGCATAAAACAACAAGCAAAGAGTGTGGTGTAAACCTTAACAAACAATGGTTTTGTATCTGTACTCTCCTTTAATTTGTAAGGAGTTGTGCAAGTTTCAAACACCTACATTAATGTATTTTTATTGTCTGATCCAGTGTATCTGTTTTGGTGATATTCTGCGTTGATATTCTACTTAAAGTTCAGTGTTTGTTTTGACAAGAAACTAAAATCTAGGTCTAAGGCCTTAAGAATTAAGTCTGTTAATATCCAAGCTTACATTACATGACGAGAGAGAGTTTCAGTCAAATGTCATAGTGTTGTCAGATCTATACTTTTCTTCTGTAATTTGTAAATCTCAGTCAGCATTCTCATTACTGTTCTGCCTGAGTTATGGCAGAATCATAATTTACCCTTCAACACATACTTACATACACATACAGACACCCCAAAATGGTATTTACCTCAATAATGTGGACTTCCCTCCATCTGCTTGGCTGACTCTTTCTGAGATTACCAAGAAGGCTATATAAAGTTAGCATATGGAGAAAGACACACTTCGGGTAAGGTTATTGTTGACATATAGGTTAGTATGTCTGAGTGGTTTCCATCCTTTGCCTGAAGGTTATTGGTTTCCTGTATTTCCTGTGTTTTCCTGCCTTGATCATATATGACCCTCTTCCTATTATGATGCCATTTTTGTAACCGTACACATTTATAATTGCTTTTGAATTCTACCACTTATCCTGTATCCCAATAATACACTAGAATACAAAGCGGTATCAAGTAGTACATATGTAGTATGTTTGCTACTTTTGCTCTCCTTTTCCAGGAGGTTTTCATATGTCAGTTTGTCTGTATGTAATGTAGTCAGTTGAGGCAGGACACTAACTAATCAAAAAGATGTTTTGTCTTTACGTCTCCTCAGGTTACGGCACCAGGCGCACAAAGAGCTGTATGCATACAAACAAGTAAGTAGCCCAATGACTGGCACACATACATACACAGCCCACCCTGCTGATATTTTCAGCATCGCAGTTTATAAAAGCCCTGCTGGCCCAATAACAGCTTCTGTGTCACTGTCACGGGCTGAGCTTCGCTCTGTGGGGTTTGCAATGTGCCTCTTATTAATTGCTGGAGGTAAATAATTCCCTCATGACTAAATCGGTAGCGCTTTACCCCTTTCATCGACAAGACCTCTGTTACAAACGGTGCGGTCATTTCTGCTGTTGGATGGTGTGTGATTTCACCAGGTGGCTTTTATTTATTCAAATTATCCAGCTAACTTGAACTTAAACCTGAGTTTTTGCAGCTTTGCGTTTAAGAGACCGTTGCCCCGTTGCCCACAAGTCTGACTAAATTGTGAACTTGCTTCATTAAACGGACAATCCTGGGCTTATCCCAAATTGTCAACACACTAATCTGTTTAACTCTGTTAGCCATGTAAGTGAAACGGGGCCCTGGTCAATTTTAAAACGTCAACAACCAGTTCTTGAACAAAATTGCCCAGTGTAGGCCCAAAAACTCTAAATAAAGTCCAGGGGCAGCAAGTGACTCAGCTGGAAAATCAGGTTCATGGCTAATCAGGTTCATGGCTAGTTGGAGCTGACCTTGTCAGCAGAGCATTGGCACCAAGGGGGTGGTGGTGGAGGACATCAACATGACACTCTTGTCCTGTATTTATGTCATGCCAGTGTGCGAAACAGTTTACAGGCCCTGTCAAAACAGGTGAAAGACGCGCGCGCGCACACACACACACACACACACACACACACACACACACACACACACACACACACGCTGGCATACAGACACTAGGGCTATCACACTACCTCCCTGCTAGTTACAGAAGCAATGAGGTTAACCTGGCCAGCTCCTCGGCAGGTTATATAATACCAACACTCACACGCATACTGGTACCACAGACCAGATCAGCTGTTACTGTCTCCTGTGTCCTTCATTTAGCCTGAACGGCTGATTGTCCATATCAGTTCATGAGTAGCACAGTCATTATTGGTTGTATTTGTATTGCATTTGTATTCCAAACATTGTTTGTGTCAATTAGTGATTAGTTGATATCTCTCCTAATCTATTATACCCCTGTCCCTCTCAGGTTATACAGAAGGAAAAAGTCAAAGAACTAAATTTGCATGAGGTAAGCACTTAATCTTCTTTCTTCTTTCTTCTTCTATTGTCTGTTGTTATCAGTTGATGTTGTGACTTGACACAGTAATTCCAAAAACATCTAGGCCTATCTTGTGGACCGGGACATTCTGTAATGTAGACTGACACACTGTGTACACTGTGTACACTGTGTACTGTTATCTTTGCTAATTTTGGACTAACCAGCCATGTGTTACATAATTCAATAATGCTACAGTCACAATGTCTGCCATTTAGGTAGGTAGGTAGGTAGGTCATGTTAGGTCTTTCTTGTACTTCTTTTGTCATGGAATCCGATGATGCAATGTACCTTCAATTATTGATTAAAAATGAAAGCCAGCTGTGACTCTAATCACCAATCAAATGTTCCAAATGGCACTGTTGGAAAACAACCTTTGACATGCGTAATGGGTAAAAAGTAGTTCCCAACCCAAGACTACTTTCCCTTTAGCACATTGGCGCAAATTAAATGCTAGCAGTAGCATCTACATGTTAAGGGGTCTGCGCTGTGCCACCAGGCAAAACACTTCTTGTCATCAGGGCTGGAATTTCCAACAGTCCACTGCTGGGCTTCAGTCTGCACCCGTTGCCCTTTATTTTCTCTGTTATTAGAAACTGAGAGTGCATCAGAATGAGTCATGTGAGTAAAGTGTGTGACCGAGCAGCCAAGCTGTTTTGTATAGTTAAAGACAATAACACTCACATGCACACCAGCCTGGGGGAATGACCCAGTTTTGAAAGCAACCAGTCCAAACGAACACCCTAGAAACATGAGTATAGATAAGTGTTGCACGGTATGCCAGTACTGAAAAAGTACCAACATCCAACCTATACAATTTATATCCTACAACATGGTGGCATGAAATATAGCTGCTGTACATGTACTGCATGTTTGTGAGGGGTTGTATTGTGAAGGAGGATATTCTTTGAGCGGTCTAAAGTCTTCTCCAATTCAACCGTAGTTTACACACTGCAGGATTTGCTTAAATATTTTTTCCAAGGAATAGTGTCAAATATTCATTTCACATTTAATACCTGTCCTTTGTGTTCGGTTCCACTAGGGTAACTTGTAGAATTGTGTTCTAGTGTTTTCTCCCAGCTGTAGGCTAGAGGTCATGGTTGTTGTTTTTTTCATTCTTGTATCTTAGAGTAAGTCATATCTGGCATTATAAGGCTCAGTGTAACCCTGCATTAGTCTGTGTTATTACTTTGAAAATGTAACTGGTTCCATGTTGCCATTGGTTTTGATATCAGTTATAATAGTTAGGAAATGTCTGGCACCCGCATCTGTAAATATTGACATTAGCAATGATGTTATTTAAATATTGACTGAGCTTGACTGAGCAAATACTTAGCATTGTTTTTATTGCAGATAACTTGATAGCTGACATAAAGAAGTACTTGGTGACCCATCTCTCTTTCAATCAATCTTTTATTAAATATCTTTTAAGCCATTTTCAGATTGCTAGCTTGCTTGTTCAGTGCGATGTGTAGTGTAGCTTGTTCAGAGCGATGTGTACTTTGCACTTATGAGGATGTTTTGTCCAATGGTTTCTCGATCATAACGGTTTGAGTGTGTTGGAAGGTGAGAGAACTAATGGCAACTGCGGGTCTGTGGCCAGAAATGTCTACATAAATTTGGACACAGCCAGGTTCCAGATCAGCTGGATCTGGCCTGCAGGCCAGAGTTTCATACATAAAAGCGGTATAGTCATCTCACACGAGATGACAAGATCTCTGTTTCTCTCGGCCTCTCTTGGACCAAGCCTCTAAATTGTTGTAGCCTACATTCTGTGATGTTTCAGTAACAGAAATGTATGTTACACTTAGTGTTTCTTGACATAGGCACTCTTTTGATTCACCTTTAGTGTAAAGTTGGATAAAATCTCTAAACAATGTTTGGTATAAAATCTCTAAACACAATAGATTCTTTACTCAGGCCTGTTTCGCCTTCGAACCCTGCTTGTTTTGCAGCCCTACAATCAACTAAGCCCTAAAGGTCTGAAGTAGTAATGGCATGACATGTTATATGTAATGACCTGCACACTGATATGTAATGAATGAATTATTCAACACTTAACTTGTCGATTCCTCTCTTACTGTAATAATTGTTCAGGCCAGGAAATGCTTCATAAGATCTTAAGAATCTGAGGAAGCTTCCCAACAACATTTCATTAAATAATATTCACAGCCATGACTTTTCTGATTAGTGCATGATCTTGCTCTTCCATAAAATGTGCAAATCCACTAAAGCTTACAGGACTCTGTCACTTGTTGGGGAAAAAGTTCTATAAAACAGTTGGCTATGGCTGCCAGGCTTCTGCTGTGAGTGGAAGACTATGGCCAAGGCATTGATAAGAACAGAAGCATAGATCTATTCACCAAGAAAGGGAGCAAAGCAAACATCTATAGAGACTTGTTCCCTTTATCCAAAAAAAATCCCCAGGAGAGAAGCTTAAGAGCCCTCATGCTGTTCCCTTTCATCATCAGTCATCCAACCACCTGTTATAAATCGAGGGAAGAGAGAAAGAAAGAAGTATGGCCTGTGTCCCTTTGCTCCGCTAGCAATGTTAGACAACAGCCAAAAGAAAGAACCGAAAGCAAAACCTCTGCCATGAAAGTGATGCCTGCTGGATGGGTGCTGTTATGATGGGAAGTTATGTGCTTTCTTTCTTGTGTAGAAGAACAGAGCTATTTTCTAAGGCATTGCCCCTATCAGTCTCTTATAGGGAATTGGTTATCCACAGCCAATAATCTCACAGACATATACAGTTGTGAGAGAAAGTTTATGAACTCCTAAAATACTGTCTGATCTTCATCTAAGTGGCAAACAGGGGATGTAAAAAGTACCCAGCAATTCTACTTCAAAATTCAAAGTTCAAAATCTTACTCAATTACAAGTCAAAGTGTCTAGCTAAAAATACACTTGAGTAAAAGTTTCTACTTTTAAATGTACTCATGTATTAAAAAGTGTATTTATTATTGCAATGGATAGCCAATTCTGGAATTAAAGAACAGAGGAGACTTTTTTGCGTTAAAATTACTTTAATGCACTTCCCCATTGAATTTGAAAAAACATGTTGATGTAAAAATAAGGACAGCATTCACATCACAGTGTCCAAAAGCCAATTGGGACATCAGGAAACCCAATCGTAACACCACGAAAGCCAATCGTGACATCACTAATGCCAATTAATGATGCTGCCTGAGGATTTGTTCTTGGTATGCAGTGTTTTTTCTCCTCCAAACATAGCGATGTGCACTTTTGCCAATTTATTATTTATTTTTTTTTTCTTTGGTTCATCTGTCCACAAAACATTGTTCCAGTAGCTTTGTGGAACATCCAGGTCGTCTTTGTTAAACTTGAGACGGGCAGCAATGTTGAGCAGTGGTTTCCTCCTTGGTATCCTCCCATAAACACCACTCTTGTTTAGTGTTTTCCTTATTGTGGAGACATATGTTAGAAAGTTCAAGAGATGCCTGCAGACCCATCATTGTTACCTTGGGGTTCTTTGTCACCTCCTTGACCATCACCAGAGTGAAACTGGCTTAGGTTGGCATGTATTGTGTGTGCTTTTTTTGGAGGGCGGAGGACAAATTCATGTGTAAGTCAGCAGGCCATGATGGGAGGGAAAGAAATTCCACTCCCATGTTTGCTGCTGAAGGTTTGCTGCTGAAGAACTACTCAGAAGCACTTTTACGTAACAGAGCGTCTGGAAACACAAGTCTGCCTTTATATGCATCTGCCTCTTTACCTCTTCTGTCTCTTACATAACAGATTCATTACTGGCACTTTTCAAAACAGCATTTTTCTCTTGCCTTGAAGGAAAATTACCTTGAAAGTTTGTGAACCCTACAGGGGGTGGTCATTATTTAATATAATATAAATAATAATTGTAATTAATATATCACAGAGGAAAAACCTTATAAAATCTGTATATAACCCAAATAAAAAGGTTGCACAAATAAATCTTCAGGTTTTTTCAGGCAAACTGGCTCCTCCTGGCTTTCCTTGCATGAATGTCATTTCTATTCAGTGGTGTTCTTGACAAAAAAGGTTTTATTGCACACACACACTTACACCTTGGACAGCAGACGTTTGACATAAGTAATCCAGTCACACTTACTACGTAGTAGTTGCTAATGTATTACTTGTTTTTAATAATACATTAACAATTTGTTGGTGCAGACTTTGCAAAGGGATGCACATTCTGTGTTTGAACAATGCAGATTGTAACCTGACACCTTTAGCTGCTCTTAGGCACAGTAACCTACAGAGTAGATTATGACTAAAGTGGGAGTGAAATTTGTGAATGCAGAAAGTGATGTCAAGTGATTGGACAGAGGGAGTATAAGTGAGTATCAAAGACAACAAATGAACAAACTGAACAGAACCCGGTTCCACACAAGACTGGAGACAAGTGTCTGTGTATGAAGAAGAGGCTACTGCTGCAGGGCATGATGGATTGTTTGTCGGAGCCTGGTGGCGATGGGCCAACTGCATAACACCCCCCCCCCCCCCCACCCCAGTCCTGACCATTTCAACTGAGCTGTTTATCTCCGCCTACTGCTCAAAAATAAATGTACTTAGAAAAGCCTATAGAAAATAATTGCAATTTAAAGCACAATATTTGTCAGAAAAATCGCAATTAGATATTTTCTCCAAATAGTTCAGCCCTAATTACAAGCAAAACCCAAACCATGATGCTGAGGTTTTGCTCTTGGTATGCAGTGTTTTTTCTCCTCCAAACATAGATTGGACAATAGATTTTTTTGGGAAAAGGGCACATCAGCCCTTTTCCCAAAAAAATCTATTTTTGTCTCATCTGTCCACAAAACATAGTTCCAATAGTTTTGTGGAACATCCAGGTGGTCTTTGGTAAACTTGAGACGGGCAGCAATGTTGAGCAGTGGTTTCCTCCTTGGTATGGTCCCATGAACACCACTCTTGTTTAGTGTTTTCCTTATTGTGGACACAGACGTTAGAAAGTTCAAGAGATGCCTGCAGATCCTTCGTTGTTACCTTGGTGTTCTTTGTCTCCTCCTTGACCGTTATGCGTTGTGTTCTTGCTGTGACCTTTGCTGGACGCCCACTCCTAGGGAGAGCAGCAATGGCACTGAATTTTCTCCATTTGTATCCAATCTGTCTGACTGTAGGCTGATGGAGGCCCAAGTCTTTGGAATTGCTTGGAATTGCTGTTAATGTTTGGACAATATGTTCAATAAAAGCATGTAAAAGTACATTTGCTGTGTTATTTGTTAAATTACATTGTGTTTATTGTAATGACATGAAGATGAAGATCAGACCATAAGCATTTGCATAATTAAGGAGTTATTGCAGATTTTCCTGCTTTTTTGGGGACCTTGTCGCCACGTAACTAGTCCAACAGTTTTCATGCCACATACATGTGTCATATGTCAAAATGTCCAGCATTATTTGTAGATAGGTGCTATGCCTTTTGGGAATGATACCTGTGGTACTTGTTGAATTATGAAGTATTTTGTCCTCTCCATAGTATTTGTAATTCAACTTCATTCAATTTTCTACTACTACTAGTACTGCTACTACTGCTAACACTACTAGCACAATGACCTAGAAACACCTTAGCAACTGCCTAGTACATCTTAGCAGCCACCTAGTACAGCCTGCAATTTATACTTCACAGTTTGCAATCTCACACATTTTCTCCAGGAAATACATTTCTAGTTCACACCATCAATCTTTGTCATGATCCCAATCACGTTTCCTCATTCCAGCATGATAATAATCCAAAATGCCTCTATTACTCAATAACTTTTTTTTTTTTTTTTTTTTGGACCATACACATAGTAATGCTCATTGATCAAAAGTGAGTCTTTCTCCAACGGACTTTTCCCCCCAGTAGATCGGATTGTTCCACTACTTTGGCCAAAAATATTTTTTTACTGGTTAGATATTATTTATAGTCGTTTGGAAACATGTTCTGAAGTGACTAACATATTCTGTATGTCTGTGCAGGGATACATGAATACTTCAATAACACTGTTAAACTTGTGCTAGGCCCCATGCAAGTATTTTTACTCTAAGACTTAAATAGTACTGTAAATAAACCGGACTGCAAATAGTTGTGTTGGTGGCTAGCAGTTCTACAGTGCCTAACTATTGGTAGTGTGGTACTTTAATCTGACTGTGAAATCAGGTTTCTGACAGAATGATCCTAATCATGGCACAGGTGTGTCAAGGGGTTAGGTTGGCATTTATTGTGTGTGCTTTTATTAGAGGGTGGAGGACAAATTTGTGTGTTCGTCAGCAGGCCATGATGAAAAAAAAATCCACTCCCATGTTTGCTGCTGAAGGTTTGCTGCTGAAGAACTACTCAGAAGCACTTTTACGTAACAGAGCGTCAGGAAACACAAGTCTGCCTTTATATGCATCTGCCTTCTTCTGTCTCTTACATAAAAGATTCATTATTGGCACTTTTCAAAAGAGCGTTTTTCTCTTGCCTGCAGAGAGAAAAAAGTTTCAAGATGCACCAATCTTTCTGTCACTGCTTTGCTTGGATGTGCACTACTGCAATAGTGGTGTGTGGCTCTGTCCTTGAAGGAAAATTCCCTCAGATACTCTTACACTGTTATACAGTCATGCTTGAAAGTTTGCGAACCCTACAGGAGGTGGTCATTATTTAATATAATAATATAATTAGTAATTTTAATTAATATATTAGAGGAAAAACATCATAAAATCCTTATATAAACCCCAAATATCAATGACTATCGCAAATAAAGAACATGCACCAATACATTTTCCTCCTGGCTTTTCCTTACAATGTCCTTTCTATTCAGTGTTCCTCTAATTGTTGTTGGCTGCACAATGTCATCAGATGCAGCAATGGAGGCTTGTAGATCTCTGGATGTTATTCTTGGGTTGTTTTTTTTTGTAGTTTTAATATTTATCTTGAGGCTCTTGGTGATATTTTAGAAGGACATCGGACTGATGGAACCCAAATATTTTTGATATGACTTTATAAGCTTCCCCAGACTGATGCACATTCACCACTCACTTTCTGAGGTCCTCTGAGGTCTCCTTAGATTGCAGCAAAGTGTGTTTCCGTTCCAACCTGACCAGGTTTCTCACCTATATTTATGAGGAGTGCCACACTCCTTCTCAAACATCTGACCTTGCTGGTTAACTTCATACCCAATTATTTACCTACCTGATTCTACTTATCTACTTGATTTAACTAATACAAGAGGAGGTTCACTTATTTGTGCACCTGCACTAATTCCTTTTAAACTAATAAACATAACTAAGCATAACTAAAATGTATTAAATTGGTAAATATAGATACTTTATTTCAGTTAAGAAAAGGGTAATTTTGCTTAAATAAGGATTTCTATATATCTATATATCAATTTCTATAATTGCAGGTGTTCACAAACTAGGTCAGTTACTGTTCCGGTGTTTGTGTAAAATTTCTCCCACACTTGAAGCCAGTTAATGGGTGATTATTGGCCCAGAGAAAGTGTTATCCAATCAAATTACTTTTACCACCAAGACATTAATCTCTCTCTCTTTCTCTCAGATATGTGCAGTGTGCTTGGAGGAGTTCAAACAGAAAGATGAGCTGGGAATTTGCCCATGCAAACATGCCTTTCACAGGAAGTAAGTACAAAAAAGGTTTTATTGTAACATGCTTGCACACACACACACACACACACACACTTACACCTTGGACAGCAGATGTTTGACGTAAGTAATCCAGTCACACTTACTACGTAGTAGTTGTTAATGTATTACTTGTTTTTAATAATACATTAACAATTTGTTGGTGCAGACTTTGCAAAGGGATGCACATTCTGTGTTTGAACAATGCAGATTGTAACCTGACACCTTTAGCTGCTCTTAGGCACAGTAACCTACAGAGTAGATTATGACTAAAGTGGGAGTGAAATTTGTGAATGCAGAAAGTGATGTCAAGTGATTGGACAGAGGGAGTGTAAGTGAGTATCAAAGACAACAAATGAACAAACTGAACAGAACCCGGTTCCACACAAGACTGGAGACAAGTGTCTGTGTATGAAGAAGAAGCAACTGCTGCAGGGCATGATGGATTGTTTGTCGGAGCCTGGTGGCGATGGGCCAACTCTATCCCACCCCCCACCCCAGTCCTGACCATTTCAACTGAGCTGTTTATATCAGCAAGGTACCTCCCTTGGCCTAGTTTTGTTCCACCAATCACAGCCAGAGTGGACACCGCTCACTGAATACACTGAATAAACACTTGTGTACATGTATAGCCATGCTGTTACAGACTACGCACACGCCACCTCCAAAACAGGTGACAACACAACCACGGGGGGGCTTGCTCTACGCTAATATATTTATGGAGACTTGAGGACTGTTTTGGAGGTGGCGTGTGGTATGTGTGTAGTCTCTGTAACAGCATGGCTATACATGTACACAAGGGTTTATTCAGTGCATCCAGTGAGTGGGGGGGGGGCTTTGCCATTGACCACCATTGATAGTGTCCTTTCAATAGTTTGCCTCCTCTGACTATTAGGCTTAGGAAAGATCCGAAACTCAATTGATGCAATCTGGGGCCGTATAGTGACTTTGAATAAGCTTTGAGTCAACTTAACCTTTCTCTACCCCTCTCCCCACCTCCATCTGTCTCCCTCTCTTTCACTCTGCTCCTACTGCTCTCTTTCTCCCAGGTGCCTCATTAAGTGGTTGGAGGTGAGGAAAGTGTGCCCGCTGTGCAACATGCCCGTCTTGCAGCTCGCCCAGCAGGCTGGCACCACGGACCCCCCTGTGGCAATACAGCAGCCTCTACCTGGTGTTGAGAACCTGGTGTAGCAGACACAGGCCCTCTGTCACCATACACTACATACACAAACAGATATACATCCCAAGACACATTCTCTCACACAACCACAGAGGGGGCGGGGGGTAGGTACTGTATAGGTACCTTTGTATGAGTCAGACGGACCGGAGAAACTGGTGTTACTATGCAGAGACTCGCAAGAATGTGAATCTGCTGCTCTCCTTTCCTCTCTTGTCTTTGCCCTGGTTCACTAAAGGATTTCCTGGAATCAGTAGTTACTGATGATCTACTGTTATTTCTTATTTCATTTTGTTCTTTTCATGGACACTGAAGAAGAGTTCTAAATTTTCTTCTTGACCAAGCCTTGGTCAATAACTGTTTCACAGCCAAAGCACTTTTCTGGGGAAACCAACAGAAGACAAGAAGAAGAAAAAAAAACAACACAAAAGCCAAGAACTACAAAACATTACATATGAATGGTTGGATTTTTTTGTTTGTTTTTTAACAAGCACTTTACGACAAGTCATACCTTAATTGCTTGTGATCGTAGTAGCAAGGTCATATTTTATATTTTACTATCATTAACTCTTTGTTTATATGTACAAAGCCACATGGGTTTTAATTTTTAATTGAGTGAACTTTGATTTTTAAAGGACAAAATATTTCTTAAAGGGACAACAATACCTATGTCAGTGCATGTCAGGAGATGTGGACACATACACACATAAGAAAACAAGCTCGAAGCAACCTCGGGACTTGATGTCCAACTAAATGTGAATTAAAGTTGAAGGTTTGAATGTGTTGTAACCTAGAAATTTACTCACACACATAAACACACACACCTTTATATGAAGGCTATACAATTTATTCTCACATCACCAGTTTGTCTTTAATACAACGTGACCACTGTCATTGTCCTTTCAAAACAACCAACCATTACGATTATGTGGCAGCAGCTGAATACCTCAGCGTAGTGCATCAATGCTAAGACCAGAAAATACTGTGAATACAGCGAGGAGATACTATAACGAACAAATTAAATTATATTACTTAAAGCAGTATACCGGGTACACCCAGCTATATAGTTCCCATGTTAGGGACAGTAGACAAATAGAGACACCGCATACCCCTGATTCCCTCAGTCACAGCCAATCAGACGTCAGGATTCGTGTTCCATAAGTAAAGGCCCCAGTTAATTGTGCCCGAAGCATTGTGCTTGATTTTGGCAAGCCTATTGTGAAAAGCATTGTAAAAGCATATGTAGCCAAATTGTTGTCAAATCCCCCCTTAATACAGTTTTACAGAACAGTCAGCCAATGTTCCAGTTTTGTTTTGTTGCTTTATCATTTTATTTTATTTCATCAATGCTGAGCTATGCCAGTGAATGTCACAGTGGCATGCTTCAGATTTAGGCTGAATAGTGAAATTGAGACACTGCGGAAAGGAACAAATGCGTAACTGTTATGTTTATCTGAAATTATGTAGTATCTTGCCAAAAAAAATGATTGGTAATTCAATTTGGGAAGAGACCAGAACCAGCCAGGCTGCTGCTGTTATTCAACTCATATTTAAAATGTGCTGCATACACAATTGCACAAATGTGTTTTACCTTTTGCTTTTACCCTGATACTATATTTTTTTGGGCTAGGCTGTAGGCACAGCACCATACATTGCCCTGGGGTTTAACATATTGCTAGTTTTAACATTTTGAAGTGTGCATGTCTGGAGGCCAGAACGGCCCTGCCATCACTAGGGACCCCTAGTCTTGTTTAAATTGCAATAGCTGCCTGCACAAAGTGAGTTAGTGGATTGACACATGCAACAGAATTACTGCACTCAGCATATCAGTACACTTCATCAGCATACCTTTTTGTTAAGGTACACTCTACTTAATACCCCCGACACACACATACACAGAGAGAGGGAGGGACGGACAAGAGTACATACTAGCCATCCCTAGCTGGGCTGCCAGAGAGGCAGTGGTCAGCAGGTTGGAGTGAAGCAGCATTTTCATTCATCGGCACACATAGTAGTCCTGCTTTTTGGGCCCAGTATTCTGGTGCTTTCCCCTCTCGCCCTCTTTCTGTACAGTACAGAGTGTTTTTGTTCACCACTACACAGACCCCTCTGAGCCATGCTTTTGTGCATTTTTTTTTTTTTGTCTTCTTGTTAGCCTCATTGGGTGAAAGTGCTGTGCGGATGACTTTAATAAGGAGGGGAAAGGTGTGCCATAGTGTGATGGACCCAATATAGGTTAAGGATTATGGATTACCTGTGATATGTATTGTCAAATGACAATTATAACAATTATTATAAACTTTAACAACACTATTCCCAAATGGATTTAATCCTATAAAGACAAACACCGTCAAGGCTTGAAGTGAATAGGTTCCTGGACACATGGATGGCTCAAGCAGTTCAATTGGTTCTTACCTGATGGTGTGCCTTTAGTGAGACCCATCCCTCTTCCATTGATGCAGCATGGTAGTATGATACCATGGCAGACTGGCAAAGCTAGAAAAATGCACAGGGCAGGGTGTTGATTGCCAATATCAAAAGCTTTTCACTCCATAATTATGGTGTATTTTGAGGTCAGGTCAGGGTGAAAGTTATTTTTATTGCGCTTTGCCTCTGTTCTTGTCAGTCTTAGCAAGGAGATTGTGGTTTAATATTGAACAAGAGAAAAAACTGTATTTGGTACCTTTTTTCTTCTAGCCTTTGGTTATTCAGAGGCGATGACTGTTTCACTGACCTTGTATCATTCATTACAAATGTAAAAATCTGAGAACAAATATTCGGTATCCATTGGCTAGTAGCCCTGCCACTGTTCCTAAAGACAACACATTTTTGTATGTAGAATAACACTAGTCTTAAAGCTTTGTTCCTCTGTTAATGGTTTTGTCTTTGAATGTATGGTTCATTGGAGAAAAAAAGAATATGAGAGAATGGTATGGTATTTTGCATAGGCAAATTGTCACTGAAATCACCATTGTTAAATGTACATGGAGAAGAGTATCCGTAGTAGTGTATTTATACATAATGGAAGATGAAGATTGCTCCTTCTTAGAAAAGAAATGGCAGCTGTGCACATCCTGCTATTTACCCATCCAAGTATTGTTTGATTGACAGTTTTAGTCTTTCCATCTGAATTCCCTGTTTCTTCCTGTGTGCCGTCCTAATCCCACTTAAGACAAAGTGCCAACACAGCAGTAAAAATGAACATTTAAGGATTTTAGTCGTGTCATTGATTGATTTCGAGTGGAGAACAGCTAGTCATAGCAACAGTCAGTTACAGATTATGGCCAAAAATAATGAAAACTGCTGTCTCTACTGAATTCAGTAATAAATGGCTACTCCCCATTGTAATCGCCATTGATGTCAGTGCTGCCTCTGAGTTAACTGTTATAAATAGACATGGCACAATCAGACTGAAAAGCCACAGTAAGGAAAACCACCTGACTTTCACTGATATGACTGACTGACGACATCAGAAACGCATTTATGCAATTGTCCCTAACTGCACAACATATTACGACAGACAATGTTATTTAGAAGAGCTTTTAAAGTAGGAGTGTTTTGTCAGAATGACAAAACTCAAAAAGTAGCATTAAATTGGTACACACACCTTGGGTTTTCATGATCCCTGATACCTGTGGTTGGTTTTAGCGACCAGACCATTTGGGCTTTCTAATCTATATCACTGCCTCCCTGAACTGAACTTTCTTGTTATTGGTGTGTATTTATTCTCGCTGTAGCTCTAGTAGTGCCCCTCCAACCCTAAACTAACTTCTCCCTCCATCTTCTCCCAAACTAACCCTTCCTACCTGTACCAGTGTTGCCCTGTCCTCTATCCACCAACCACCCCATGTACCACAACCTTTTTGTTAACACTGATTATGTTTGTGGACTGTCACAGACATTGTTTGTAAAACTAAGAATTCTGCAGCAGAATATTTTTGGAGATGATTGCTGTACAGTATTTGTAAGCTCTATTTTTGTATATTTAATTGCTATTTTGGAGAAAATAAGATTTTTTTTCTTGTTTTTGCTAATTTCATGTTTATTCATTTTAAGAAAATGTTGCATGTGACTGACTTGAACTGTAAATAAAATTTCCAGGTTTTGGAATCAAGTATTTTGACTTGCATACATATTCAAAATGTATTGTTTGTGCATTAAAAAAAATGTTCATGGTGTGCCAAAGTGAATAAGGTTGGAACAATCACCTGGTATTATTTTTTTCAGATGTGGACTCAACACAAACTCCCAAGATCAAGAGAAGCGTAAATTCAACCAGGACGTCTTTCATCCATACATCTGTCAGATAATTAATTAATTTGAGTTGAGTGTGCAGATTAATAGTCACCTTAAAATATGTTTTGGCATCATTCATCACCAGTTAAACAAGTTTATGACTGGTGTTGAAGGGTGGTGTCCTGATGATGTGGATGCCTGACACACCTGCCATCACATCCCCACAACTATGTGCCTCAACTAATTCTGAGAGTCCAACTGTTCCCTCTTCCTTAATGTGGCACTTCCCCCTCTTTGTAAATCAATAGGCTCATGGTGACTAAGACTTTTTGCTCAGTTAATTATGGATTATTTACTGCAGTATTGTAAGCACATCTCTAGTATCAAAACAATTAGACTGAACATCTTGGTGTCCAAGTTTTTTGTACAGCCCAATTCTTATAAACATTTATACATTTGTGTACAATATGTGCTGTTGTGCCTTAATGGTAACTTGTGATTGGTAACTTGTTTCGTCTGGAACCCAAGATTAGTGTTGTCATCCACACCAACACACTGATTGATGCCTTCAGCATGAGCTCATGCCTCAGTCTTGTAATCTGAAAAACTATTTTTACAGTTACATAAATTTAACTACACTTTTTAAAAACATTTTTGGTTAAGTATATGTTTTCGATTGATTACTCATTTTTTGATTAATTTTATAGGAGATTAATTTAGGTTTACTGTTGAAGGAAAGGCTCCATCCTCTGCTGCTTCACTTATTTGTTTTGTCCAATTTGGAATTAGAGCTAAATTTGACTGGTCAAACATTTAGCACACCCAACATAGCATATGTTTGGACACCATTAATGTGCCAAAAGGGGACCCCATATACTGTACATACTCTTTGGAGTCACCACTAGATTACACACGTCTTTTTAAAGTTGATAGATTATAGCATGGCATAAAACAATTATTGACTGAAATAACTTTACACATTCATGGTTTACAGAACTGTAGCCAATTTATATGCATCTGTTTTAAGAAGTAGGGCCACCCTTTCCCTCAAGGAAGCCTGCAGCTCTTTGAGGGATGAAGGAGGTGGAAATCTCCAGAGCTTCCCATCGGGGTTCAATGATGTTTAGATATGGTGATTAGGGAGGCCATGGAAGGTGTTTGACATCCTGGTGTTCATGAAACAACTCCATAAAGCATCAATGCTTTATGGCTCATTTGTAAAGGGCAATGTCAATAATCTCTAAAAGATGTCAAATAGTCTTAATGTGACTATACAGGTTAAATAAAAAACATTGTGTGAAACAACCAGTAGTCCACCCCCTGCTCAGCTGGTTCAATGAATTCTTGACTTGCCATCGGACAAGGTTGTGACATTGAATCAAGGATGGTGCTGAAGAAACAACACAATCTCAATGCTGTGATTTGAGCAAATATGTGACTTCTGATATATATATATATTATATATTGATTATGGCACATATAATGTGACTTGTCCAGAAGGACTTCAATGCCACTTCAAAGACATAATAGTTTATTGGGTGGGACATCCAAATCTGATGTGAGCCGTCACAGCAAACAGCAACTCAGTCAGCGTCATAGGAGTCGGGGACCACGCAAATGCCAACACAGATGCAGCCTGAAAACAGATAGGAGACACACCTGCACACACCCATACACGCAAGCAGACTCATTCATGTACTCTTACTCACATAGAAATACCTGACCGGCGTCACTGGACAGAAGCAGATAATCTGGGAGAACAGGACATGTAGGCGAAATGCTAAGTATCCATCGGCAGGAACCTGAGCTAGGGTGAGTGCTAACTGGTCTAGACTTACTGAGACTGAGCCACTCCCTCAAGGCTATGTTTGTTCAAATGATAAAGAGAATAAATGGGCTTTTAGCGTTGACTTAAAGATTTGGATAGAGCCTGTCTCTCTGATTGAGGCAGGCAGACTGTTCCAGAGATGAGGAGCCCGGTAAGAAAAAGCTCTGTTACCTGCAGTTTTCTTTTTGACTGCTGGGCAGCCAACGTCCTGTGATCTGAGGGCGCGTGGCGGTTTATATGGTGTGATCAGATCTGATAAGTAGAACGGTGCCATCCCATGTAGTGATTTATATGCAAGTAGAAGTAGCTTGAAGTCACACCTGGCCTGAATTGGGAGCCAGTGTAATGAGGACAGGATAGGCGTTATGTGGTCGAATCTAGTTTTGGTCAGGATTCTGGCAGCAGCATTCTGAACCAGTTGGAGATTTTTAGTGCGCCCAGTAGGTAAGTCTGAAAAGAGAACGTTGGAATAGTAGATTCTCGATGATACAAGACTTAGATTAACTCATCAGATAAATTCTAATGAGCAAGTTGCAAGTCAAGTTGGAAATCTTTTAGGTCTCTCCGAATGCCAGTACAATCTCATAGGCTACAATTAAACTAATTAATAGCCTATTTGATTTTTATTTCAGCTGCACCCTGTTTAGGGAGCAGTCGGACCAGAAGAATGTAGTTAGGCTACCTACGTACTAAAAGGTAGTCTACTCTTGAGTATGGGCCTTAATAAGCTTTAAGTGCCAATAATCACATCAGCCATCTTCTCAGAATAAAGGCAAAGACACATTGAAAATATTGCAAATTGCTATTTCAAAGCTGCAGCCTTTGTGGTTCATCTTTACTAAGGTTGCCTATACATCTGGGGCCACTATAAATCTCTGCAGGTCAAACTGCATAATCAATATGATTCAGAAGTTCACATAAATATAGGTCCAATATACACACAAAGAGGCCTCAGACTTGGCCACCGACTGTTTTAGCCCATCTACAGAATTTAGGGGCACCAGGGGAAAGCTGTGAACAACTCAAGCCTACTCAAGCCTACTTTCCCAATTTTGTCTAGGCTGTGCATCAGAGAGTAATGGATGAGTTCATGAAAGAAAATGAGTAGCTAAACAGTTTTTCATTCTTTTTTTATTGTTCAGCATGTTTGAGGATGTTATTTGCAGCACAGCAGCATGGCTCCTTCTAGCACGAGAGTTAACCTAGATGTAGGCTTGATGGCGTATGCTTTGTTAGCCATAGGAAACGCAACATTTATAAATCATTTCCATCAGAGTTAGGGTTGCTCATCATTACCATCCCCATTATCCATTAGGCGTATCCACACAGCTTGTTACTATGATTACCATCCAAACTCAGTGTAGTTATTTTTACTCCTTAGTCTAACCTGTTTGGGTACATTGCTTATCTGCATTCTTGCTGGCTCCTAAAATTAACTTCATCTAAGTCACAAAAATAGATATGAAACACAATATGATTTTATGAATAACACACAAAATGTTTTGCCCAAATATCACCAACATCAGCTGCCCTATGCGGGAGGAGAAGATGCTGGACCACTTCTAAGGGGTTCTCCGCTCTCTCCCACACTCTCCCCTTGGCAACTTGGACCAAGCTGGCTAAACCCGCCAAGACAATCAGCCGGCAATGGACAGCTAAATCAGTGGAGGGTCTGCTTCGCCTTCACCGACCAGGAGGCCACGAGAGCTTGGTGTGACTGTAGAGGACTACACTGACACTGTAACCTCATACGTCTCCTTTTGTGAGGAGGCATGTCTCCTGAAACCATCAAAAAACCATTGTGAGGTACAAGACTCTTCTCTTACTCTTCTCTTACTCTTCTCTTACGCCTTCTCCACATTCAATCAGCAAACCCAAAGTAACACTATAACTGGTTTGACAACAGCAAGAAATGCCATATGAATGACTCAGAATGAATGAATGGATCAGGAATCTGAAATTACTAAGCCAGCGAACAAAGGCAGGTGGACCTACTTCCATGAAACCATCCTGTTTATTTCTCATTCATTCATGCATTCATTCTTTATTCTTCTCAACTACAATAGATGCCATTGTACAATACGAACTTCACTGAACATCTCTAGACTTATTGTCGCCTTGTTAAAGATGAGACAAAAGTCTGTAGAAAATTAATACAAGTAATGATTTTTGTACTCAATAATTGTATAATCATTGTTTAAATCTGTTCAGCTTTTCAGAAAGAATGACAGTTTTCATTTTATGCAGATAAATTATCTCCTGAAATAATTTGAAATTCAAACAATTCAAATTTCTTCTCACTCATCTATAAATTTACAACAGCACATGATCAAAAACATTTAAAAACATTAAAAAAATGAAAAAAAGTAGTAGTGAAAAGTAGCCATGACCATGATTATTGGCATCCTGTTTCCACAGCCCGTACTATCACTAGACACTGAACCAAGAAGGGCTTTACGGTCAGAGATCTTTTCCAAGACCCACCTGGACAAACCTAAATCCTTCGGGGAAAATTCCTTATGTGGTCCGATGAAACCAAATTAGAGCTCTTTGGTAATGCAGATCAATGCTTTGTTTACAGATGACAAAATTAAGCTTTTAACCTTTTTTACCTACCATAATGCTCTCATGGGTCCTCCAGCAGGACAATGACTCAAAACACACATCCAAAAGCAAGAGAAAAGAAAAAAACGTTGGACTTTTCTGGAGTGGCCAGCGATGAGGCTTGATCTCATTCGCATTGAGAACCAATAGCGAGACCTGAAATGTGCAGTTTTGAAGCCACGAAATTGTATTAATATTTGTATTCTTATTGTTTGATCATGTGCTGTTAAATAAAACAGATGAGTGTGAAGACTAAAAGTTGTTTCAATTTCTAATCATTTCAGAAGATATATACATTATCTGCATAAACTGCAAGGGTGCCAATGATGTTGGCCAGAACTGTATGTTTTATAATATGTTGTAACTGCTTCAGATATAACGCATCTCGATCACTATAGCTTGTTAGATTTTTTTTTGTGTGCATCTCTTGGCCCTGCATGACATGTATAAGTTGTTTGGGTTTGTCATTGACTTGCCTTGGATTTGAATGAATCGTAAAGGATTGGCCCCCACCCCCACTCCACCTCCTAAATGACTGATGAAAATAAATAAATGTAGGCTGTGCTTAGAAGCATGGTGTGGTGCAAGTATAGCCCGACGCACTATTTGTGACAAGACTAGACAAGACAAGACAATACTAGCAACTTGTTTAAACACTTAAAAACCACACCGAAATCTTTGTTGTGTCTATTTTTATTTAATTTAATTTATATTTGTATTACATTACATTATTGTTACATTATTTAAATATATACTGACCCATACCAATTAATAAATAATAAATAATCATTTCAAAAGTACTTACTATCATTTAAAAAATCATATTCGTATGGGTGTGTCTCCTATCTGATTGAAAAATCAGAAACATTGACATTGAAAAATGTCCAACCACACCTTGGGCGTGACCCTCTTTCACCCTATTCCTTATTGAAAAAGAACAGAAATGGTATGAAGATAAATTTTGGTTGACAGTGAAACTAGAAAAAAATGTTTCCACAGAGGAAAGAAGGAAATTCCGTGACAACAAAAATAAATAGAAAAATATCAATCCTTGTTCTAAGCCAAGCTATTTGCAAATATGATCTTCAGTCAGTGCTGTTATGGTGAGTATGCAGTGGTGGTCCTGATTCATTTGGTATCCTCGGCGAGATCACCTATGGACGCCGTTGCATGTTATTTTGTTGGATGTGATTTCACTGACCAGGGGTGGGTTTCCTGAAAGGCATCGTAGTGCTAACTATAACTTGAAGTAATTCTTCAAGACATTTGTGAATTTCACAAGTGTTTCCCGAAATGTGTCACAACTCATGAAATACGTGAAATCTCTTGTTCGTTCACGATGATCTGGTGCTCTTCGTGACATTTCAATTATCTATTTGCAGGTGGCGTGTAGGCAAGATAATTTTCTGCAGGCACAGATTGATTGTCAAAAGCATGCCATACTTTGAAAGAAAAAAGCTAGACCTACCTTTTTTACAACACTATATAAATCTATATTTTTAACAGTGATTTCCTCTTTGGAAAATATTGCTCTTCTCTTTTTATCTTCTGCCATGTTGATGGAAGCAAGGAACTGTACTTCAGGTAACCCTTTTATTATAGGCTACAGAACACTGACAGTCTAATTGGATAATTATATGGCAGAATTTCCACATTTAAAGGCAACAATCATTGAGATGGGCATCCAACTTTGGGCCAAAGCAGACTCATTTGGCAAATAAGTCTTACTCCAAGAGTAAACGATAGTTGTCAAGCCAGGTCTTTTTAAAGTACTTGCAGACTTCACTTCCAAGTTCAGAATGGTTAATTGTTATAAAACAATTAGAATAGAGGAAAAGCCCATTAACCCACTTAAAAAGCACTTGATAGCATAAACAAAACCTCACAAATAGGATAGAGTCAAAATTATTAAGATAGTGTTATGCCTTTAATTTAACTTTGTTTTGTACATTAGGGTTAGGGTTACCTCATCACTTCATCACTGAAAGTTATTTGGGGCCAAATAACAAGGGTCCATGTTCACGGTAGAGAGGGTCAATTGATCGCATTCGCTGGCCCACACAAGTACCACCAAAGCCCTTTTCTGAGCCAGGAAAAACCCTGATTTAGGTAGATGAGCAAGACATGTTTGAGGTCAAATTAGGTTGTACAAGGTGTAATTTGTTGGCATGACATTTTTCTGTTTCTTTAGATGAATGCAGTCAAAATCAGTTGTGTCATCCAGCTGAGCCCCTGCATCCACAATGACAAATCATAAATTACATTATCAGTTGACCTTTTAGCAGTACATTTCTATGACTATTGTCCTAAAACATTGCACACATTTGCCATAAATGGGTTGGTTCACCAAGTATCTCTTGAAATTTTCGCTTCATGACATCCTTTGGGGAAAATTGTCAAGAACTGTAATGAAACTGTGCGTGAAGTATGTCGTGAATTTTCAAGATCAATTGCTATCAGGAAACCCACTGGTCACTGTACAGTGAGAGATTTGGAGAGAGTAGAGCTGCACTTTGACTGCCACCCCTCCCCCATCTCATTCTCCTTGCTGGTGAGGAGACAGCAGCAGAGTGAAAAGCGCGCCCTATGGGAGATAAGTGCAGATTGAGATACAGAGCTGTGTATGTGTGTGCCCTTCAAGCATTTGCCACTGTAGGCAATTTCCTATATCACCTATGACAGAAACCACATCTGAGTATATGTGCCTGCATGTGTGTTGGCCTGTGAGTGAATTTGTACTTTTGTTACTGTGGTGTCTGTGTCAAATACCAGTTTAGATATACAGCTTTCATGACAACTGGACAACTAGTCTGCCCAGTCCCATGAAATTGTAGAGAGACTAATTTTGCAAGCTGAAAAACAGGCTCTTCCAATTCCTCACTATTCAAACAACCAACCAAGCTAAACAATGTGGTGTTTAGTTTGGTAAGCAATTCAACTAAAGTGCGTGCGACACAGGGTGCGACTCAGCCTTGTTTTTCAGTTGTGCGTCTCTCGCAGCAAAAATGCTTTCATTTTGACCAATGCTGCTGTCTACACTAGCTCTGAGGGAGGTTAGGGTGCCTTCGTGGAGGGAGGTTCGGGTGCCTGGTGTGGAGGGGGGTTAGGGACGCTCCCCTGCTCCTCTGGAGGTGTTCCATCCTTCCTCTTTTGCAGGGTGTCAGTGGTTTTCTCTTAGGGTCTGCGGCCCATCGGATGATAGTAGCGAAACTGGATGAATCCCATGGGCAGAGGGTCTTGTGTGGCTGGGCCCATCTGGCTTTCCAAAGGTTTGTGTTCATGTAGTGCTCTGCATTTCATCGGTAGCCACAGCTGCAGGGCGTGCGTGGTCCATGAAAAGCTCTAAAGCTCCTTGCACTCCACAGACTCCTTTTTGAAACTGGAGCTGCAAATCTAGGGGGTTCACTCCAACTTAGTTTGGGAGGTTCCTTGTGATCTGGGGGATCTCCACGACAAGATTCAAGATTCAAGATTCAAGAAGTTTAATTGTCACATACACACGAGGTGTGTAGTGAAATGCAGCCCTGGCTTCCTCCCAGTTCATATTCTCCTGATCAGGGTTGTCTAAATATTAAGTATAAGTATTCTGGTTCAGATAGTCTCTTTTGTATATATAGGGTGTTTTTCCCAAAGGCAAATGGTTACATTTACTGTATATAGTGCTTTTTATCCAACGCGCTTCACAATATTTTGCCTGTCATTCACCCATGTCAGGTGCTGGCCTGACCATCGGGAGCAATTTGGGGTTCAGTGTCTTGCCCATGGACACTTTAACATGTGGACAGGAGGAGCTGGGGATCGAACCACCAACCTTGTGATCAGTGAACAACCTGCTCTACCACTGAGCCACAGCCAGCTGGCTATTGTGAAGGGGAGATTTCAAGAGATACTTTTTTTCAGTTTCAAATCCCACCATGCACACTCTGCGGCTACAGAATATGTGTAAATGTTGTATTCACATAAATAACTGGAAATCCACTGTTAAAAATATATTACAAAACATTGTAGAAAAGACATAAAAGACAGCCTAATTTTTTAATTTAAGTGTGGCATGCTGGGGCTGTAAGACAATGGAGATAATTCTATTGACTATTAATAATATATTATTATTATTAAGAGAATGAGGTAATAAAACTGTCTCTTCAACGAACACACCCATATGCAGTTGCCTGATTATTTATGTTGCTACTGTGGCACAACTGGAATTTCAAGATCAAACTATTGCAATCCTTGTTGTGCAATTGTGTAATGAAAGGAGGGCATGATGGCCAAAGAAGATGCTTCTTTAGAAGTGGCGCAGAGTGATGCACAATAGTGGAGGAATGTTGGGGAGGGTTCTTACATTAACAGAAAGCTTAAGAGCATAAAAGAACTTCAAATTCAGCAGTGCAGTTTCAGGGAAATTCATTTCTTGAATTCGCTTCCATTTGCACCACTGTTCAGGAGAGTGGAAGTCACAAACAACTGCAGCAACTGGTGAAACATAACTTGGACAATAATATTTAAGGGGATTTCTTTTATTCAGGAATTTCAGGTGAGTGATTTTTGTCATGCAAGGTTTACATGAGATGCAACACATCTTTATTTTAGCAAAAGCATACAAAAATCATTTAATTGTAGTATATTAAAATTAATTAAAAATAAAATTAGATTTTTTTCAAAGTACAGTAGGAACATGGAACATGGCATTTCAGCACAACTGACAATTTCTTGATTATCCTCCTCTGCTTTATGTTGATACATTTATTATCATTATATTTGTATTTCATGCATTTTGTTGGTGTAAGAGTCAACTTTTACATTTAAAAAAAAATATTTTCTCACATTTAAGGGAAACAATGTCTCAAGTTGAAAACAATATAGATGTTTCAGCTGAGACCACTTACAGAACACATACCCCTTGTATGTGTTCTCTCTGAGTCTGGCTGAGGCATTCTAATTGACTAATTGCGGTCTAGCAAGACTTTGCTGGCTTAAGCAGGTGTACAATTAACTGTCAAAAAACAAAATACCTTGGCTGTGTGACTGATAACTAAATACTTAGGCTTAAGTACCTGCGTTTACAATTGGCAATGATATTTTGTCATCTTTCTTCTTGACAATATCAAAGTAATGTGAATACTTCCAGCCGCTGAATGTAAACTTATCCATCTTTAATCCAAGTGTGTGGCGTGCGACGTGTCCTTTAGTTAAGATGTAAATAAATCCTGGGATGGAGATTGGTTTATTAAACTTAAATGTGATATGAAGAGATGATAATAAAAGTAATGCAATTATTTATTTCTCTGATTGCTAACTGTAATATTATTACAGAAATTCATATTTTAATAAATACATTTTGTTACACTCCTTGTTACCGAGGAAAGTAATATTACTGTAACGTGTTACCGCCCATCACTGGGTACATATGAGCATGTTTTCAAGGTCTATAAAAGTCTATTAAGAAATTGACATCCAAAAGCAGTAAATGCAACTCAAGTCAGTCAAACAAACACAAGAGACAGTACAAAGCACTGCAAACATTACCACACTCCACTAAACACTATAGTACAGATACTGTGGTGTAATGCTTCACCTTAAAGGAGGAAACCATATACTTTCATAATTCATGTATTAAGTCACATATATTATTTCAATGGTGTAGAAATATCCAGTCAAAATTTGATTTGTCAACATTTGGAACAAATCACTTATCATGCTAAATAAAAAGATCCAAGAGTGTAATCTGTCATCAAAGCCTGCAGTTGCTGCAATAACAAATAATAACAAATGCAATAACAAAAAATGTATGACTTTAAAATGATATCACAATATTTTTTAGGTAGAATGAACGATATATCTTGATTTAGTTTAAATTATTCGATAACCAAAATAAAAATAACGTTTAAACATTGTAAAAAGCTGAATATCTCGATATGAATTTTCATATCGTTCAGTAAAATCATATCTATCATATTGGAGAATTCGATATATTGCCCAGCCCTACAATAAATAGGGACTTAGTTTGTGAACAGTGTTTGTTTACATTCAAAGAAAGCTTTAAGTCATGGTAGCACTATTAGTCTTTACCCAGAAAGGGCATACTTATTCTAGAAAATAATCCAATATACTATTAAGAGTCACCTTTTCCATATTTCCATGTCTTTCAAATTATTCTCCATATTTTCCAATAAATGACCTCTGTGATATCTTAGCATATCAACTACAGAAGACTGGATACTAACACTCTTCATTTAGGTTTATTTAGAACTCTGCCTCTGGGCTAACAGGTGTTCCTTTCCTGCCTACATAGATTGGTGCTAGAGCCACCCATTGGACAAAACCTGTAATAACACATGTAATGCTCACTTCATTACATGCCTAGTACTCAGTACCCAGTGTGCCTGTTATTGTACAGTAACCTGTGTCTTCTGGTACCACACCGGTTGCTGAACTAGACTTTGTATAGTCTTCTTCTGTAGTCTCAGCTACTGGTTCTGGGAGATGCTCCTCTTCTGGTCAACATTTCGCTTACCACTATGCCATCCCCCAACAATACTTGATAAGAGACTGGCCCTTTGATCTCCTGAACTAGCCCTGCTATCCATTTAGGTTCTTGATCTATACAGAGTCTGCGTTGTGACATGTCTGTCATGGTCCGTTGTTTGACCAGTTTGCTCTGCCTCCACTTTTTGTTTTATGGTTATGTTTTGTATTATTGTAATGGGTGAAGTCCATGAACAGAATATCCTAAGAATGTTACTTCCTTCTCTATGGAATGGCATTTAGTCAGCGTAGCCCTGGATCCTCTAGACGTTGCAACACTAAGTGTTTGGATATGATCTAGCTCATTCTTTCCAGTTAGGATATCATACAGGTAAACAGCCATTTGAACATCCCCTCCATCGTGCCATTGCTGGATTTAAGATAATGCCAAATGAAAACCTTGTATGTGTGAATAATTCTTTGTGCATATTCACGACAACATATGCCTCATCTAGCACTATTTGTTGATTAGAATGGCCCATGTCCAGTTTCCTGTATTATGCTCCGCCAGCTATGGATGCAAACATGTCTTGTTTTTGGACTATTCAAGTGATGACATCTTGTTTACACCACACTCTAGTGGTAAAATGTGGTATTAATAATGGGACAACCACTGCTGCAGATTTTGGGAATTTTAATGGTTATATGATTTTCTCTTGTTGCAGCCCCTACCTTTTTTTAGTACTGACATTGGATGCCACATGTTTGTGGCATCACTACATGTATGCCACAAATATGTAATGGCTACATGTATCTTTTCTGGGAATCCTTTCAGCATTCCCAAATCACACCTCCTAATCATTTGTGGCCCCAAGTGGCAGCGAGAGGTAGCTATTTGCAGCTTTGTTAGCTTCGGACATCTTTGCTCATGGTAAATCCAGCTTTCTATATCGATAGCCGAGGCACTTGCTTGCTCACTGCTGTTTTGGAGCTGTACGTTGGAGCTTCAAGTTTCAATTCGTCACTTCCTGTGCTTAGAGAAAACTTTCCCGCCAGTGTACCTACCCGACTCCAAAACGTCATTGTATTTTGACATGAAACACTAATGGTTGTACTCTGAAGTCCATAATTCCGAGTCGGTATTCCCGACTTCCAATCAAATGCCTTCCAGTGCATCTGCTCGGGAGAACATGCAAGCATGCAGCAAACTCATGTTTGTGTGGCAAGTCTCTAAATTTCACAAGCATCTAAAGAGGACCTACATCAACTACTACAGCGCCATTAGTGAAGAGAAACGGCGCAGTAGGCTAGTACCACACACTCGTAAAGACTTATATCTCTTAACGTTGAGCACAAATCAACCGAATTTCGTTACAGATGTAAACTACAAAGTTGTTTCAACATGTTTTCATAACAAAAACGACATATGAAGTAAAAATTGATGCAAAGGGAATTGTGTTTACTGTTCACGGTGTGCGCCGCTATATTGCTGTGACGTCACATGTATATTGTTTATATTGAATGCCTGTTCTATTGCACTGTTCTATTGCACTTGTGTGAGAGGTCGTTTTTTTCTTTACTGCCTATACAGATTACTCCACCAACTGGACAAAACCTGTAATAACACATATGTAATGTTCACTTCACAAAAATATCAATTGTTAAAAAGAAATGCTGTATGTACATGTATGAAGGCATGATGAAATGTGACAGTGAATAAAGGACAGTTCCTGTGTGTTTGGAGATATAATAATGTTCTATCTCACAGGTGGTGAGAGATGGCTAAGAGATGGAGGACCCTACTTCTGTATGTTATGGGTAAGTAATGAAAAACTTGAAGAATGTATATTCAGTTAGGAATGAAGAGGAATGGTGTACAATTTGATTATATTATATATGTTGGCCAGTTTGACTTTGATATAAATCCCTCAAGCTGGAAAAATAACTTTTTAAACAACTTTTTAAAATCCTAACTATATTCACTTGTGCTGAGGTGTGAATAATTGGCATTCAACATTCATTAATACACAGGACAAGATGTTACTATCCCTTGTGCCATAATCCAAGGTACACACATGTAGAAACCCAATTCAGATTAACAAAACAAAACAAACAAGTGATATAACCACCATCAGATGCAATACTATGCAATACCATAGCAGACATCAGGCTACACCGTCATAGATCTACGGAGTCATTCGTCATATGGCACCATTCGCCAGTTACCTACCCTAGCCAATAGCCGTATGCGGCACTTCATTGGGGTTATCAAGTGGGCACCTTCCTTCACCGATGTTTTGTTAAATTAGGCCCACAACACCTCAAGAAGGCTCAACTGTGTATTCCAGCGTAATGTAACCACCCCCCGCTATGCCACTACCTCACAACTCCCTTTTAGCCTCGCCATCTAATGCCTGCCATCAACCTAGCATTACCCTAGCCTTAGTTAGCCTTGATCCTAGCCTTGACCTAGCATTAGCCTAGCCATATCAGTACAAGCCTGCCTAACTGATACATCAACACAACTAGACAACACAGCTAAACACACAGTGTGTGTGAGTGTGAAGGGAGGGGAGGATTCGAACCCTGTGTAGGGTAAGGGGTGGGGGTTGGGGTAGGATAACCCTGGTTGGATACTATTCCCGGGTTAGGGAAATGGAAGGTCGTCCCTTTTTCTCCCTCACGTACAAATGCAATCTGTTTAACTTCCTTACTAACAGCTAAAGAATTTACTTCTAGCTGTTTTTCCTCAACTGCAGCTGCCAAACATTTCAACACCTGATTGTGACGCCAAGTGTATCGCCCTTGGGAAAGACTAACTTTACACCCTGACATTATATGCCTAAGCGTACATAGCATCCTCACCCATACTGATTTTGGAGAGATGGCAGTGTGACGCTTCTGGTCCTGTCCTCTGAACCAACCAGTCTGGAGACGCACTACTTGTTGGATGTGGAGGTTTATTGGCGCGGCTGCAGTAACAGGGGAATATACATGTACAGAAGGGTGTGACTGCTCTGAAGTCAAACATGCAATTCCCAGCCGATCTCCATAAATGCAGTCTACAAAATAATAAACAATACAATAAACAAAGAGCTTATTCTTCATAATGACCGTATAGTGGATTTCTTTTAAGCTTTTATATATATAATGCAATAATGTATAATAATAATAGTATATATAATAATAATAACAACTAATATTTATATTTCTAATTACAAAAACCTATAGAATAGAAAGAAACTTCCATCATCCATTTTATATTATTAGAGGAACGCTTATAAATGGAACCAATTATACCACGACACACTCTAGTGGCGAAAAATGGTATAACACTGAATTAACAGGCTGGCTGGCTAGCCATGTGCAACTGGTGTAATCAAAATCATTTACCTGCAGTAACAGGGGAATATACATGTACAGAAGGTTGTGACTGCTCTGAAGTCAAACATGCAATTCCTAAAGAGGATAAGATATCATTAGTTGGCTAGCCATACTAGCCAGGCAAACCCACGTGCAAACTGAGACAAATAACATATTTACAGTGGTTTATTTGACGCCAGGTGGAACAAAACAATATCTAATAGTGTAACACAAAACAATATTATGGTCTAATAACTTAAAATGTGGATTTGACACTCTTTTTGTACATTTCATCCTCACATATTGCATCAGTCAACCTACCCAGCAGATCTCCATAAATGCAGTGAAATACCCATGATTCCGTGCTTTCCTATAAAGTATTCCACCAGGAGATGGCAGTATTCCCAACTTTTAACAGGATTTACTCAACTTATTTACACCGTTACAGCAGCACATCATAAGCAGCCCCGATAATAAATCTAATTCTGCTTGCCTCAATGCTCCCCAACTCTCTCCACTTCAAACCTCTCTTCTCTACACTCTCCCAATTCACCCACTGTCCTTGTTTTGCCTGCGACACTGCCTTAGTACATCTTACCACCTCCTCCTGACGATGTAATTCTTCAACTACCAGTTTTCTTTTTTCTACTACTGTTGCCTTACTCCACACAGGTTTTCTTTGCACACAGCCCTAAGCCCCCACGCCCATGCTGCACCTGGCCTACGATGTCCCTATGTCTAAGGGATGCCTGTGCTTGCTGCACTGCCTCTTTTGTGTTCCACTTCCTCCCTGTTTTAACTGTGGGCCCTACGCTCCTAACCACTGGATCCTTTGACTGGGTCAGAGTCATTTCCAGTCTAACCTTAGCACACTTGTAGTCCTCTGTCAGGCTATATATCGGCAGCTCTAACATGCCTTTCCCGTACAAGGCCACACTACTCAGACAGCGTGGGGCTCCAAGCCATTTTCTAATAACTGAGTTGATCATCCTTTCTAGTTTTTCTACCTTCGATAGGGGAACCTCATACATTGTCAGCGGCCACATCAGCCGAGGCAAGAATCCAAACTGTACAGTAGACACCACAATTTTAACTTTCCTGTGAGCCCTGACTTGTCTATACCTGAAATGCCTCGAATCATTTCCTGCCTCAACTCCTGAAATTGACCCTTATCACTGAGGCTTGCGTCATACCATCGTCCTAAGCTTTTGACCGGTTTCTCTATCACTGTTGGCACCACTTCATCATCCATAAAAAATGTCTTGTCCTTCCCTTTAACAATTGAAATACTCGTAGACTTACTTGGCTTCACTTTCATCCTAGCCCACTATAGATTACTATTTAGTTTATCTAGTAACGTACTAGTACATGGACATGGACATTTCATGGTGTAGGTTTTCACTGACAGTTATGATCCACACAGCAATAACAATTTTCTTTTTCTTTCACAGTAGTCTTAATGTCATTGAAAGTGATGAATGCCTCCAGCACAACTTCCCAGACCACCACAGTAGCTCCAACAACTACAACAGCAGCACTAACAACTACAACAGCTTCTCCAACCAGCACAACTTCCCAGACCACCACTGTAGCTCCCACAAGTACAACAGCAGTACCAACAACTACAACATCTCCTCAAACCACCACAACAACTGCTGAGACCACAACAATGACAGCTCCAACAACTACCACAACAGCTCCCACAACTACAACAGCACCTCCAACAACTACAACAGCAGAGCCAACAACTACAACAGCAACTACAACCACCACAACAACTGCTCAGATCACAACGACAGTTCCAACACATACCGTAACAGCTCCGACAAGTACAACAGCAAGAACGACTACAACAGCTCCTCCAACCACAACAACTGCCCAGACCACAACCATGACAGCTCCAACAACTACCACAACAGATCCAATAACTAGAACATCTCCTCCAACCAGCACAACTTTGCAGACCACCACGACAGCTCCGACAAGTACAACAGCAGCAACAACTACAACAGCACCTCCAACCACCACAACAACTGCCCAGACCACAACAACGACAGCTCCCACAACTACAACAGCACGTCCAACAACTACAACATCTCCTCCAACCAGCACAACAACTGCTGAGACCACAATGACAGTTCCAACAACTACCACAACAGCTCCCACAACTACAACAGCACCTCCAACAACTACAACAGCAACTACAACAGCTCCCCCAACCACCACAACAACTACCCAGACCACAACAACGACAGCTCCAACAACTACCCCAACAGCTCCCACAACTACAAAAGCACCTTCAACAACTACAACAGCAGAACCAACAACTACAACATCTCCTCCAACCAGCACAATTGCTGAAACCACAAAGAGAGTTCCAACTACCACGACAGCTCCGACAAGTACAACAGCAGCAACAACTACAACAGCACCTCCAACCACAACAGCAACAACAACTACAACAGCTCCCACAACCACCACAACTGCCCAGACCATAACGACAGCTGCAACAACTGCAACAATAACTACAACAGCTCCCCCAACCACCACAACAACTACCCAGACCACAACATCAACAGCTCCAACAACTACCCCAACAGCTCCCACGACTACAAAAGCACCTTCAACAACTACAACAGCAGAACCAACAACTACAACATCTCCTCCAACCAGCACAACAACTGCTGAGACCACAATGACAGTTCCAACAACTACCACAACAGCTCCCACAACTACAACATCTCCTCCAACCAGCACAACTTTGCAGACCACAACGACAGCGCCATCAAGTACAACAGCAGGAACGACTACAACAGCTCCTCCAACCACAACAACTGCCCAGACCACAACCATGACAGCTCCAACACTTACCACAACAGATCCAACAACTACAACATCTCCTCCAACCAGCACAACTTTGCACACCACCACGACAGCTCCGACAAGTACAACAGCAGCAACAACTACAACAGCACCTCCATCCACCACAACAACTGCTGAGACCACAACGACAGCTCCGACAAGTACAACAGCAGCAACAACTACAAGAGCACCTCCAACCACCACAACAACTGCCCAGACCACAACCATGACTACCCCAACAACTACCACAACAGCTCCCACAACTACAACAGCAGCACCAACAACTACAACAGCAGCACCAACAACTACAACATCTCCTCCAACCAGCACAACATCCCAGACAACCACGGTAGCTCCAACAACTACAACAGCACCACCAACAACTACAACAGCTCCTCCAACCACCTCAACAACTGCCCAGACCACAACAGTTCCAACAACTACCACAACAGCTCCCACGAGTACAACATCACCGACAAGTACAACAACATCACCAACAACTACAACTGCTTCTCCAACCACCACAACTGTCCAGACCACAATGACAGCTCCCACAACTGCAACAACAGCTCCCACAACTACAACAGCACCTCCAAAAACTACAACAGTAGCACCAACAACATCTCCTCCAACCAGCACTACTTCCCAGACCACCACAGTAGCTTCAACAACTACAACAGCAGCACCAACAACTGCAAGAGCTCCTCCAACCACCACAACTACTGCTCAGACCAGAACAACGACAGCTCCAACAACTTCCACAGTAGCTCCCTCAACTACAATAGCATCTCCAACAACTACAACAGCAGTACCAACAACTACAACATCTCCTCCAACGAGCACAACTTCCCAGACAACCAGGTTGGCTCCAACAAGTACAACATCACCGACAAGTACAACAACATCACCAACAACTACAACTGCTTCTCCAACCACCACAACTGTCCAGACCACAATGACAGCTCCCACAACTGCAACAACAGCTCCCACAACTACAACAGCACCTCCAACAACTACAACAGCAGCACCAACAACTGCAAGAGCTCCTCCAACCACCACAACTACTGCTCAGACCACAAGAACGACAGCTCCAACAACTACCACAACATCTCCCACAACTACAACAGCACCTCCAACAACTATAACAGCAGCACCATCAACTACCACAACAGCTCCCACAACTACAGCAGCACCTCCAACAACTACAACAGCAGCACCGACAACTACAACATCTCCTCCAAACAGCACAACTTCCGAGACCACCACGGTAGCTCCAACAACTACAACAGCAGCACCAACAACTACAACAGCTCCTCCAAGCACCACAACTACTGCTCAGACCACAACAATGACAGCTCCAACAACTACCACAACAGCTCCCACAACTACAACAGCACCTCCAACAACTATAACAGCAGCACCGACAACTACAACATCTCCAACAACTACAACAGCAGCACCGACAACTACAACATCTCCTCCAACCAGCACAACTTCCCAGACCACCACGGTAGCTCCAACAACTACAACAGCAGCACCGACAACTACAACATCTCCAACAAGCACAACTTCCCAGACCACCACGGTAGCTCCAACAGCAGCTCCCATAAGGACAAGAGCAGTAACAACAACAGCTCCTACAACCACAACAAGTGCCCAGACCACAACATTAGCTACAACAACTGCTCCTCCAACCACCATAACTGCACAGACTACAACAGCAGCTCCAACAACTACAACAACTCCTTCAATCACCACAACAACTGCCCAGACCACCACAGTACCTCCAACAACTATAACAGCAACACCAACAACTACAACAGCTCCTGCAACCATAACAGCACAGACTACAACTGCTTCTCCAACCACCACAACTGCCCAGACCACAATGACAGCTCCCACAACTGCAACAACAGCTCCCACAACTACAACAGCACCTCCAACAACTACAACAGTAGCTTCAACAACTACAACAGCAGCACCAACAACTGCAAGAGCTCCTCCAACCACCACAACTACTGCTCAGACCACAACAACGACAGCTCCAACAACTACAACAGCACCTCCAACAACTATAACAGCAGCACCATCAACTACCACAACAGCTCCCACAACTACAGCAGCACCTCCAACAACTACAACAGCAGCACCGACAACTACAACATCTCCTCCAACCAGCACAACTTCCCAGACCACCACGGTAGCTCCAACAACTACAACAGCAGCACCGACAACTACAACATCTCCTCCAACCAGCACAACTTCCCAGACCACCACGGTAGCTCCAACAACTACAACAGCAGCACCGACAACTACAACAGCTCCTCCAAGCACCACAACTACTGCTCAGACCACAACAACGACAGCTCCAACAACTACCACAACAGCTCCCACAACTACAGCAGCACCTCCAACAACTACAACAGCAGCACCGACAACTACAACATCTCCAACCAGTACAACTTCCCAGACCACCACGGTAGCTCCAACAACTACAAAAGCAGCACCAACAACTACAACAGCTCCTCCAAGCACCACAACTACTGCTCAGACCACAACAGTTCCAATAACTACCACAACAACTGTCCGGACAAGAACAACGACAGCTTCAACAACTACCACAGTAGCTCCCACAACTACAATAGCACCTCCAACAACTACAACAGCAGTACCAACAACTACAACATCTTTTCCAACCAGCACAACTTCCCAGACCACCAGGTTGGCTCCAACAACTACAACAGTAGCACCAACAACTACAACATCTCCTCCAACCAGCACAACGTCCCAGACCACCACGGTAGCTCCAACAACTACAACAGCACCACCAACAACTACAACAGCTCCTCCAACCACCACAACAACTGCCCAGACCACAACAGTTCCAACAACTACCACAACAGCTCCCACGAGTACAACATCACCGACAAGTACAACAACATCACCAACAACTACAACTGTTTCTCCAACCACCACAACTGCCCAGACCACAATGACAGCTCCCACAACTGCAACAACAGCTCCCACAACTACAACAGCACCTCCAACAACTACAACATCTCCAACAAGCACAACGTCCCAGACCACCACGGTAGCTCCAACAGCAGCTCCCATAAGGACAAGAGCAGTAACAACAACAGCTCCTACAACCACAACAAGTGCCCAGACCACAACATTAGCTCCAACAACTGCTCCTCCAACCATCATAACTGCACAGACTACAACAGCAGCTCCAACAACTACAACAACTCCTTCAATCACCACAACAACTGCCCAGACCACCACAGTACCTCCAACAACTATAACAGCAACACCAACAACTACAACAGCTCCTGCAACCACAACAGCACAGACTACAACAACTGCTTCTCCAACCACCACAACTGTCCAGACCACAATGACAGCTCCCACAACTGCAACAACAGCTCCCACAACTACAACAGCACCTCCAACAACTACAACAGTAGCACCAACAACTACAACATCTCCTCCAACCAGCACAACTTCCCAGACCACCACGGTTGCTTCAACAACTACAACAGCAGCACCAACAACTGCAAGAGCTCCTCCAACCACTACAACTACTGCTCAGACCACAACAACGACAGCTCCAACAACTACCACAACAGCTCCCACAATTACAGCAGCACCTCCAACAACTACAACAGCAGCACCGACAACTACAACATCTCCTCCAACCAGCACAACTTCCCAGACCACCACGGTAGCTCCAACAACTACAACAGCAGCACCAACAACTACAACTGCTCCTCCAAGCAGCACAACGTCCCAGACAACCACGGTAGCTCCAACAACTACAACAGCACCACCAACAACTACAACAGCTCCTCCAACCACCTCAACAACTGCCCAGACCACAACAGTTCCAACAACTACCACAACAGCTCCCACGAGTACAACATCACCGATAAGTACAACATCACCAACAACTACAACTGCTTCTCCAACTACCACAACTGCCCAGACCACAATGACAGCTCCCACAACTGCAACAACAGCTCCCACAACTACAACAGCACCTCCAACAACTACAACAGTAGCACCAACAACATCTCCTCCAACCAGCACAACTTCCCAGACCACCACAGTAGCTTCAACAACTACAACAGCAGCACCAACAACTGCAAGAGCTCCTCCAACCACCACAACTACTGCTCAGACCACAACAACAACAGCTCCCACAACTACCACAACAGCTCCCACAACTACAACAGCACCTCCAACAACTACAACAGCACCTCCAACAACTACAACAGCAGCACCGACAACTACAACAGCAGCACCGACAACTACAACATCTCCTCCAACAAGCACAACTTCCCAGACCACCACGGTAGCTCCAACAACTACAACAGCAGCACCAACAACTACAACAGCTCCTCCAAGCACCACAACTACTGCTCAGACCACAACAACGACAGCTCCAACAACTACCACAACAGCTCCCACAATACAACAGCACCTCCAACAACTACAACTTCACAAGCACAACTTCCAGACCCCCACGTAGCCCAACAACAACTCTCCATACAACAGCAGCAAACTCCTACACCACAACAGTGCCAACAACACATTAGCCAACAACTGCTCCTCAACACCATAACTGCAACTACAACACAGCTCCAACCAACACAACAACTCCTCAACACACCAACAACTGACCAGCCCCACATACCTCCAACAATATACACCAGCACCAACAACTACAGCAGCTCCTCCAAGCGCACAACGTCCCAGACAACCACGACAACTCCAGACAACCAGGTGCCCAACAAAACACAGTAGCACAACAACTACAACTCTCCTCCAACCAGCACAACATCCCAGAAAACCACGGTAGCTCCAACAACTACAACAGCACCACCAACAACTACAACAGCTCCTCCGACAACACAACACAGACGCAATAAAACACTCTAAAAACCACACAATTCCCAACCCCCACGGAGGTTCCAACAAAACCCTAAAAACAGCAGCCCCAACAACTAAAAACACCCCTTCCAAGCACCACAAAATGCCAGCCCAAAACACGACCTCCAACAAATAACAAAAGCCCACAACAAAAACACCCCCCAAAAACTCAAAAACCACGACAAAACTAAAACACACCCACAACTAAACCTCCTCCAAACACAATTTCCCAACCACCACGGGTGCCAAAAAACAAACAACAGCAGCACCAACAATACAACACTCCCCAACACCACAATTTTCTAACCACAACAACACAGCTCCCAAAACTCCAAAACAGCCCAAAAACTAAAACGCCCTCCAACAACTAAACAGAGCACCACAAACCACAACACTCCCAAACCCCACGACCCCAACAACTACAACAGCAGCCCCAAACAAAACGCAGCCCCCAAAAAATAAACATCTCCCCCAACAACACAACTTTCCAACCACCACAGCCCCCAACTACACAGCACCCAACACTAAACAGCCCCCAAAAACACCAAAAACCCTCCCACAACAACGACACTCCAACAATACCACAACACCCAAAACTACAACAGCACCCCAACAACTAAACTCTCCAAAGCAAATTCCCGACCACCAGGGGAGCCCCAAAAACACAGCCCCAAAACAAAGCGTAACCACACTCCTCAACCAAAAACAAAGTCCCAAAACCCAAAAAGCCCCCAACAACGCCCTCCAACCACAAACGCCCCGACAAAAAAAGCAGCCCTACAACTAACAACAACTCCCCCAACACCAAACAAGCCCAGCCCCACCACAGGCCTCCCAACAACTATAACACACACCATCAACTACCAAAAACAGCCCCCCACAACACCAGACCCCCAACAACTAAACACGCACCAAACTACAACATTCCCAACAAGCAAAATTTCCCAACCCAACCATAGCCCAAACAACTACAACAGCAGCCCCCAACAATACAAACTCCTCCAACCCCACAATTTGCCAACCACCACGAAGCTCCAACAACTCCCAAACAGCCCCACAACCCACCCTCCAACAACAAAAGCACACCACAACAACAAAGCTCCACAACAACCCACACCTCCAACAACTACAACGCACCCACAACTAAACATCCCAAACAAGAAAACTTCCCAACCACCAGGTGCTCCAACCCGCCCATAAGACAAAGCAAAACAAAAACAGCCCCTAAAACCCACAAAAAACCAGACCACAACATTTCCAACAATGCTCCTCCAACCACCTACTGCACAACACAACGCAGCCCCAACAATTTCAACAATCCTTCAATCACCACAACAACGCCCAGACCCACAGTCCTCCAAAACAACTAAACACAAACCAAAAACACAAACAGCCCTAAACCATAAACAGCACAAAAACTAAAAAACTCCCCCAAACCCACCACAACTCCCAGACCACAAGGAGCCCCCAAACTAACAACAGCCCCCAACTACAACAGCCCTCCAAAAACACAACATGCTTCAACAAACACAACGCACCCAAAACCCCCAAAAAGGCTCCCCCAACCACCAACAACTATCCAACCAACAAACACAGCCCCAAACAACAAAACAGCCCCTCCAACAAACAAACAGCAGCACCACAACCCCACAAAGCTTCCCACAACTACAACACACCCCAAAACAACTACAACACAGCCCACAACACAACATCCCCCAACCAGCAAAAATTTCCCCCAACCACCATACTAAACAACTAAACACAGCCCACAACTACAACACTCCCAACACCCAAAAACACTGCCAACCACAACAAAACACGCCCCAAAACTCAAAAACCCCCACAAACCCACAGCACCCCCCCAAAAAATCAAAAGCAGCCCCCAACTACAACACTCCCCAACCACCCCCTTTCCCAACCCCCACGGTACCCCCCCAACAACTACAAACAGCACCAACAACTAAAAGCCCCTCCAACACCAAATATTTCTCGCCCCAAACAGTTAAAAAAACCCCCAACAAAAAATTTTCCACCAAAACACACCCAAAACAACTACCACAAAGCTCCCCAAAACACAAGCACCTCCAACAATACAACAGCAACCAACAACTAAACATCTTTCCAACCAGCACAATTCCCCCCCACCAGGTTTCCCCAAACAACTAAACAGAGCCCCAACAATAAAAACCTCCCCAACACACAACTCCCAGACCACCAGGGAGCTCCAACAACTACAACCACCCCAAACAACTAAAACAGCCCCCCCAACACCACAAAAACGCCCGACCACAACATTCCAACCACCCAACCTCCCAGACAAACACACCACAATACAACAAAACCCCAAAAACACAATTTTTTCTCCAACCCCCAAAAATCCAGACCCCCCAATACACCCCACAACTGCAAAACAACAGTTTCCCACAACTACAACGCCACATCATCAACACAACGTAGCACCAAAAACTAAAACTTCTAAAACACAAATTCCCAAACCCCCAGGTGCTTTTCAAAATAAAAAGACCCCAAAATAAGATTTCCTCAAAACCACACAACTATCTAAAACCCAAACGACACCCCCAACAATACCCAAAAGCTCCCAAAAACTACAACACCTTCCAAAAACTTAACCCCACCATCAACTCCACAAAGGGCCCCAAACAGAAACACCCCAAACAACTAAAACGCAGAAACCAAAAACTAAAAACACTCTCCAACCCACAATTTCCCAGCCAAACCACTAGCCCAAAAAACTCCGCACACCAACAACACAACAGCCCCTCCAACACCACAACAAACGCTCAGAACAACAACACAGCCCAAAAACACCCAACGCTCCCAAAAATTTAAACAGCACCTCAACCAACTAAACACAGCCCGACAATACAACAGCACCCCAAACAACTCAAAGCCCCTCCAAACCCCCCAAAAACTACTGCTCAACCCAAAAACAACAGTCCCAAAAAATACCAAAAAACAGCTCCAACAATACACAAAACCTCCAACAACAAACGCCCCCCTCCAAAATTTAAAACCCCACCACCAAACACAACAGCAGCACCCCCAACCCCCAACACTCCTTCCCAACAACACCCTTCCCAGACCACACGGGCCCCAACAACACAACACCAAAACAAAATACAAACCCTCCAACACCACAAACTTTTAAACCCCGCCCCAAAACCCCCCAAACAACCCCAACGCCCCAACCTCCAAAAAACCCAACAACCCCCCCAACCCCCCCGCTCCCACAAAAAAACCCCCCCAAAAAAAAAAAAAAAAAAATAAAAAAAAAAAAAAAAAAAACAACCCAACAATCCCAAAGGAAAAAGGCAGTAACAACAAACACCCTTTCAACCACAAAAGTCCCCAACCAAACATTGCTCCCAAAAACTCTCCCCCAACCACCAAACGCACAGACAACAACAGCGCCAAACAACACAAACAACCCTTCAACACCCACAACAACTCCCAACCCCCACAGACCCCAACAACTAAACAGCAGCCCCAAACCCTACAAAAAACTCTCCCACAAAACGTCCCAACAACCAGGGTCTCAAAAAACTACAACAGCACCACCAAAAAACACAACCACTCCCCCCAAACCCACCCAAACAACTGGCCAGACCACAACTTCCAAAACACCACAACGCTCCCACGAGTACAACACACCGACAAAAAAAAACACTCACCAAAAACACAACTGCTTCTCCAACCACCAAACCCCCAACCACAAGCATTTCCACAACTGCAACAACGCCCCACAATAAACACCCCTCCAAACAACTAAAACATCACCAAAAACATCCCCCAACCAAAATTTCCCCAACACCACAGATTTCAACAACTACAACACACCCCAATGCAGTTTTCCTCCAACCAAACAACACTGCTCACCACAACAACACCCCCAAACAACGACCAACAACACTCCAATAACTACAACGCACCTCCAAAAACATAAACGCAGCACCATCAACTCCAAAAACGCCCCACAACTACACAAAACCTCCAACAACTAAAAACAGCAGCACCGACAACTACAACAGCAGCACCGACAACTACAACATCTCCTCCAACCAGCACAACTTCCCAGACCACCACGGTAGGTCCAACAACTACAACAGCAGCACCAACAACTACAACAGCTCCTCCAAGCACCACAACTACTGCTCAGACCACAACAACGACAGCTCCAACAACTACCACAACAGCTCCCACAACTACAGCAGCACCTCCAACAACTACAACAGCAGCACCGACAACTACAACAGCAGCACCGACAACTACAACATCTCCTCCAACAAGCACAACTTCCCAGACCACCACGGTAGCTCCAACAACTACAACAGCAGCACCAACAACTACAACAGCTCCTCCAAGCACCACAACTACTGCTCAGACCACAACAACGACAGCTCCAACAACTACCACAACAGCTCCCACAACTACAACAGCACCTCCAACAACTATAACAGCAGCACCATCAACTACCACAACAGCTCCCACAACTACAGCAGCACCTCCAACAACTACAACAGCAGCACCGACAACTACAACAGCAGCACCGACAACTACAGCAGCACCGACAACTACAACATCTCCTCCAACAAGCACAACTTACCAGACCACCACGGTAGCTCCAACAACTACAACAGCAGCACCAACAACTACAACAGCTCCTCCAAGCACCACAACTACTGCTCAGACCACAACAACGACAGCTCCAACAACTACCACAACAGCTCCCACAACTACAACAGCACCTCCAACAACTACAACATCTCCAACAAGCACAACTTCCCAGACCACCACGGTAGCTCCAACAGCAGCTCCCATAAGGACAAGAGCAGTAACAACAGCTCCTACAACCACAACAAGTGCCCAGACCACAACATTAGCTCCAACAACTGCTCCTCCAACCACCATAACTGCACAGACTACAACAGCAGCTCCAACAACTACAACAACTCCTTCAATCACCACAACAACTGCCCAGACCACCACAGTGCCTCCAACAACTATAACAGCAGCACCATCAACTACTACAACAGCTCCCACAACTACAGCAGCACCTCCAACAACTACAACAGCAGCACCGACAACTACAACATCTCCTCCAACAAGCACAACTTCCCAGACCACCACGGTAGCTCCAACAACTACAACAGCAGCACCAACAACTACAACAGCTCCTCCAAGCACCACAACTACTGCTCAGACCACAACAACGACAGCTCCAACAACTACCACAACAGCTCCCACAACTACAACAGCACCTCCAACAACTATAACAGCAGCACCATCAACTACCACAACAGCTCCCACAACTACAGCAGCACCTCCAACAACTACAACAGCAGCACCGACAACTACAACATCTCCAACAAGCACAACTTCCCAGACCACCACGGTAGCTCCAACAGCAGCTCCCATAAGGACAAGAGCAGTAACAACAACAGCTCCTACAACCACAACAAGTGCCCAGACCACAACATTAGCTACAACAACTGCTCCTCCAACCACCATAACTGCACAGACTACAACAGCAGCTCCAACAACTACAACAACTCCTTCAATCACCACAACAACTGCCCAGACCACCACAGTACCTCCAACAACTATAACAGCAACACCAACAACTACAACAGCTCCTGCAACCATAACAGCACAGACTACAACAACTGCTTCTCCAACCACCACAACTGCCCAGACCACAATGACAGCTCCCACAACTGCAACAACAGCTCCCACAACTACAACAGCACCTCCAACAACTACAACAGTAGCTTCAACAACTACAACAGCAGCACCAACAACTGCAAGAGCTCCTCCAACCACCACAACTACTGCTCAGACCACAACAACGACAGCTCCAACAACTACAACAGCACCTCCAACAACTATAACAGCAGCACCATCAACTACCACAACAGCTCCCACAACTACAGCAGCACCTCCAACAACTACAACAGCAGCACCGACAACTACAACATCTCCTCCAACCAGCACAACTTCCCAGACCACCACGGTAGCTCCAACAACTACAACAGCAGCACCAACAACTACAACAGCTCCTCCAAGCACCACAACTACTGCTCAGACCACAACAACGACAGCTCCAACAACTACCACAACAGCTCCCACAACTACAGCAGCACCTCCAACAACTACAACAGCAGCACCGACAACTACAACATCTCCTCCAACCAGCACAACTTCCCAGACCACCACGGTAGCTCCAACAACTACAACAGCAGCACCAACAACTACAACAGCTCCTCCAAGCACCACAACTACTTCTCAGACCACAACAGTTCCAATAACTACCACAACAACTGTCCGGACCAGAACAACGACAGCTTCAACAACTACCACAGTAGCTCCCACAACTACAATAGCACCTCCAACAACTACAACAGCAGTACCAACAACTACAACATCATTTCCAACCAGCACAACTTCCCAGACCACCAGGTTGGCTCCAACAACTACAACAGTAGCACCAACAACTACAACATCTCCTCCAACCAGCACAACGTCCCAGACCACCACGGTAGCTCCAACAACTACAACAGCACCACCAACAACTACAACAGCTCCTCCAACCACCACAACAACTGCCCAGACCACAACAGTTCCAACAACTACCACAACAGCTCCCACGAGTACAACATCACCGACAAGTACAACAACATCACCAACAACTACAACTGTTTCTCCAACCACCACAACTGCCCAGACCACAATGACAGCTCCCACAACTGCAACAACAGCTTCCACAACTACAACAGCACCTCCAACAACTACAACAGTAGCACCAACAACTACAACATCTCCTCCAAACAGCACAACTTCCCAGACCACCACGGTAGCTTCAACAACTACAACAGCAGCATCAACAACTGCAAGAGCTCCTCCAACCACCACAACTACTGCTCAGACCACAACGACAGCTCCAACAACTACCACAACAGCTCCCACAACTACAACAGCACTTCCAACAACTATAACAGCAGCACCATCAACTACCACAACAGCTCCCACAACTACAGTAACACCTCCAACAACTACAACAGCAGCACCGACAACTACAACATCTCCTCCAACCAGCACAACTTCCCAGACCACCACGGTAGCTCCAACAACTACAACAGCAGCACCAACAACTACAACAGCTCCTCCAAGCACCACAACTACTGCTCAGACCACAACAACGACAGCTCCAACAACTACCACAACAGCTCCCACAACTACAACAGCACCTCCAACAACTACAACATCTCCAACAAGCACAACTTCCCAGACCACCACGGTACCTCCAACAGCAGCTCCCATAAGGACAAGAGCAGTAACAACAACAGCTCCTACAACCACAACAAGTGCCCAGACCACAACATTAGCTCCAACAACTGCTCCTCCAACCATCATAACTGCACAGACTACACCAGCAGCTCCAACAACTACAACAGCTCCTGCAACCACAACAGCACAGACTACAACAGCAGCTCCAACAACCACCGCCACTGCCCAAACTACAACAGCAGCTACAACAATTACAACTGTGCAGACTACAACAACAGCTGGTCAGACAACAACTACTCCTCCAACCATCACGACAGCTGGCCAAACTACAACAACAGCAACCCCTACAAGTACCACAGTAGCATCAACAACTGTAGCTACCCTACTCACACAGTCCCCATCCAGTAACAGTGCAATGGTAATTTTATTAACATTTGTTTTCTTTATCATAAAATAAACTAACACAGAATTGATAAAAGACAAATTATTATGCAGACAAATGATGCATGATATTTCTATAAATATGTATTTTTACTTTAAGACAACACAACAAGCAATTATAATCACCGTGGTCAAAATTAACAATAACATTTTAGTTGCAATAGGACACATCACATGATTTTGCCAATAATAAACTCCATTGTCAGGCACAATGACTTTTGAATTCCTCAACCCACCACCAACCTAGCATCTACCGCTGACATTTTAAAAAGTCCTATTGAAAAAGACATCTCTATGTTAATCTTCAAATACATTTCTAAAATCAGTAGGATGAGATGTCATATTTGACGAAGTTTTTTAGAAAGTATAAATTCATTCTTTTGAATCTTAATTTCTAGATAGTCGTCCCATAGCTACTTTAACCATGCCATTAAAGTATTACTCTCACTTACTTTTCTTTATCAGTTTGTTTCTTTCATTGCCATGTAAACAATCACCCTTAAAAATGAGTTACTAATTTGGCATACTAACATAAAACAATAAATAGAGCCACATGGTCTAAAAAATCAAGGCAAATGGAATAATGTAAAACATGACTAACTAGCATTCCTCCCATTTGTTCAATTATTGCTTACAATTAAAAATTGTAATTGTCTTCCAGATTTCTATGAATGCAAAACAAGCTAAATTCTAAATTGACTCACATAGTCTGTGTCCATATGTGAGGATGTACAAACATGATTAGCCCCAATGAGATGCTAGATGGCATTGAGATTGGATGTGCGAACATGTAAACTTTTACTGTTGCTTTTTACCTCCATACTCCAATGATGTATACCGCCCAAGCACCTAAGAAGCATGAGCGCACTTGTAGAATAATGAGAGCAACAGGATGGAGGACTCTATTCAAGTTGCTAGCAGAAGATTATGTGTGAAATTCTGCATGATTCTTTTACTTGATGATCCACTGAAAAATCTAACTACAACATTGTAAAAAAAAAAATTCTAAAGTCACAGTCACTTTCTATACTTTGCACTCTTTGTCCACTTCCAGAGTTCAGCAGCTGCAACAACAGAAGCATCTACAACCAGAAATTTGATAACTTTAGCCCCTACCACTGCACCTACTACTACTGCAGTCACTGCACAGACAAACAGAACCATCCCTGCCACCACCAAAACCACAACTACACTATCAACTGATCCTCCACAACCAGATGAAGGCTACCTGATACTGGTATTTCGGCTTGACCGTGAATTCATCCAAGAATACAACAACCCACAGTCTCAAGAATTCAAAGCGCTGGTTAATAATATCACAGCAGAGGTAATATACCACTCATTTATTCAAATGTTCTCTTTTGAGATAAAGCAAATGTAACATTTATTTACATACATTATTTACATACATTTATATCCATTTAAAATGTAATAATTGAGAGACATTAAACACACTAATAAATATTCACATTTTTCCATTCTTTAGTGTAACAATGGGTACCGCATTATATATCCATTGACTTTCCTGAGATGCATTGTCATAAGTTTGAGGTACGTAATACTCACAGACTTTCAGAAATGTGTATGATGTTTCAAAGATAATATTCCAAACTGACCAACTTTTCTCTCATTAGGCCCGGTTCTGTTGTGGTGGAAAACAATCTGATCTTTACCAACCAGTCAGTGGTTCCTACAACCACCAACGCAGTGGAATCTCTACAAATGGCACTCAATAATTCAGTTGTATTCCTCAATGTCCTCCCCAACAGTATTAGTGCAGGTTAGTGTCCTTGCCATGCATCATCTCACCTTTAGTGTTATTGACGACTCTGGCACACTTACAATTGTGTGCATAATTAATTATAGGTTATTTTTCTTTTTACAAATGTAGGTTATATGTCATTTTACAAATGTGACCATGGAATAATTTTGTTATTAAACATTCAATAGCTGCTTTAATCCACTATCTTGGAGTAGAAAGATGATTAGGAAAAAGTAACTGAGTACACTGTATGTTGACAACATACAACTAATATGTTTTATTTTACTTTCATAACAGCTTTGCCAAATACAACAACAACTACAACTGTTTCTCCAACCACCACAACTGCCCAGACCACAATGACAGCTCCCACAACTGCAACAACAGCTTCCACAACTACAACAGCACCTCCAACAACTACAACAGTAGCACCAACAACTACAACATCTCCTCCAAACAGCACAACTTCCCAGACCACCACGGTAGCTTCAACAACTACAACAGCAGCATCAACAACTGCAAGAGCTCCTCCAACCACCACAACTACTGCTCAGACCACAACGACAGCTCCAACAACTACCACAACAGCTCCCACAACTACAACAGCACTTCCAACAACTATAACAGCAGCACCATCAACTACCACAACAGCTCCCACAACTACAGTAACACCTCCAACAACTACAACAGCAGCACCGACAACTACAACATCTCCTCCAACCAGCACAACTTCCCAGACCACCACGGTAGCTCCAACAACTACAACAGCAGCACCAACAACTACAACAGCTCCTCCAAGCACCACAACTACTGCTCAGACCACAACAACGACAGCTCCAACAACTACCACAACAGCTCCCACAACTACAACAGCACCTCCAACAACTACAACATCTCCAACAAGCACAACTTCCCAGACCACCATGGTACCTCCAACAGCAGCTCCCATAAGGACAAGAGCAGTAACAACAACAGCTCCTACAACCACAACAAGTGCCCAGACCACAACATTAGCTCCAACAACTGCTCCTCCAACCATCATAACTGCACAGACTACACCAGCAGCTCCAACAACTACAACAGCTCCTGCAACCACAACAGCACAGACTACAACAACAGCAGCTCCAACAACCACCGCCACTGCCCAAACTACAACAGCAGCTACAACAATTACAACTGTGCAGACTACAACAACAGCTGGTCAGACAACAACTACTCCTCCAACCATCACGACAGCTGGCCAAACTACAACAACAGCAACCCCTACAAGTACCACAGTAGCATCAACAACTGTAGCTACCCTACTCACACAGTCCCCATCCAGTAACAGTGCAATGGTAATTTTATTAACATTTGTTTTCTTTATCATAAAATAAACTAACACAGAATTGATAAAAGACAAATTATTATGCAGAAAAATGATGCATGATATTTCTATAAATATGTATTTTTACTTTAAGACAACACAACAAGCAATTATAATCACCGTGGTCAAAATTAACAATAACATTTTAGTTGCAATAGGACACATCACATGATTTTGCCAATAATAAACTCCATTGTCAGGCACAATGACTTTTGAATTCCTCAACCCACCACCAACCTAGCATCTACCGCTGACATTTTAAAAAGTCCTATTGAAAAAGACATCTCTATGTTAATCTTCAAATACATTTCTAAAATCAGTAGGATGAGATGTCATATTTGACGAAGTTTTTTAGAAAGTATAAATTCATTCTTTTGAATCTTAATTTCTAGATAGTCGTCCCATAGCTACTTTAACCATGCCATTAAAGTATTACTCTCACTTACTTTTCTTTATCAGTTTGTTTCTTTCATTGCCATGTAAACAATCACCCTTAAAAATGAGTTACTAATTTGGCATACTAACATAAAACAATAAATAGAGCCACATGGTCTAAAAAATCAAGGCAAATGGAATAATGTAAAACATGACTAACTAGCATTCCTCCCATTTGTTCAATTATTGCTTACAATTAAAAATTGTAATTGTCTTCCAGATTTCTATGAATGCAAAACAAGCTAAATTCTAAATTGACTCACATAGTCTGTGTCCATATGTGAGGATGTACAAACATGATTAGCCCCAATGAGATGCTAGATGGCATTGAGATTGGATGTGCGAACATGTAAACTTTTACTGTTGCTTTTTACCTCCATACTCCAATGATGTATACCGCCCAAGCACCTAAGAAGCATGAGCGCACTTGTAGAATAATGAGAGCAACAGGATGGAGGACTCTATTCAAGTTGCTAGCAGAAGATTATGTGTGAAATTCTGCATGATTCTTTTACTTGATGATCCACTGAAAAATCTAACTACAACATTGTAAAAAAAAAATTCTAAAGTCACAGTCACTTTCTATACTTTGCACTCTTTGTCCACTTCCAGAGTTCAGCAGCTGCAACAACAGAAGCATCTACAACCAGAAATTTGATAACTTTAGCCCCTACCACTGCACCTACTACTACTGCAGTCACTGCACAGACAAACAGAACCATCCCTGCCACCACCAAAACCACAACTACACTATCAACTGATCCTCCACAACCAGATGAAGGCTACCTGATACTGGTATTTCGGCTTGACCGTGAATTCATCCAAGAATACAACAACCCACAGTCTCAAGAATTCAAAGCGCTGGTTAATAATATCACAGCAGAGGTAATATACCACTCATTTATTCAAATGTTCTCTTTTGAGATAAAGCAAATGTAACATTTATTTACATACATTATTTACATACATTTATATCCATTTAAAATGTAATAATTGAGAGACATTAAACACACTAATAAATATTCACATTTTTCCATTCTTTAGTGTAACAATGGGTACCGCATTATATATCCATTGACTTTCCTGAGATGCATTGTCATAAGTTTGAGGTACGTAATACTCACAGACTTTCAGAAATGTGTATGATGTTTCAAAGATAATATTCCAAACTGACCAACTTTTCTCTCATTAGGCCCGGTTCTGTTGTGGTGGAAAACAATCTGATCTTTACCAACCAGTCAGTGGTTCCTACAACCACCAACGCAGTGGAATCTCTACAAATGGCACTCAATAATTCAGTTGTATTCCTCAATGTCCTCCCCAACAGTATTAGTGCAGGTTAGTGTCCTTGCCATGCATCATCTCACCTTTAGTGTTATTGACGACTCTGGCACACTTACAATTGTGTGCATAATTAATTATAGGTTATTTTTCTTTTTACAAATGTAGGTTATATGTCATTTTACAAATGTGACCATGGAATAATTTTGTTATTAAACATTCAATAGCTGCTTTAATCCACTATCTTGGAGTAGAAAGATGATTAGGAAAAAGTAACTGAGTACACTGTATGTTGACAACATACAACTAATATGTTTTATTTTACTTTCATAACAGCTTTGCCAAATACAACAACTACAACTGTTGCTGCAGCAACATCAACAACAACAACAACAGTCACACTGACAACTACAGCTGTACATGTAGCAACAATAACAACACCAACAACAGTGACACTGACGACTACAGCTGCAACATCAACACCAACAACAGTGACACTGACGACTACAGCTGCAACATCAGCTCCCACCAGCAGAGCTGTGACAACAAGCAGACCACTGAATGTGATCAGTTTATTGCTCCTTTCTCTCGCTTACTTTGGACCAGATAGGCAATGGTTTCTCTAGGAATGGTTTAAAGATGAGAGATGTACAAAGCAGATAATAATCAGGAATCAACATGGTTGAAAAGATTAATTTACAATATTTTGCAACAAATCATAATGTCAGACCGTGTATCTTAATTCATTTTTTTTGTAACTAGTAGATGAAATCATAACAAAAATCTGTTTCTTGTATTATTTATTAGACATTCATAAATGTACTTTCCTTTTCTTTATGTTGCTTACACTGCACAGCATGTGTTAAATGGTTTGTTGTATTATCCTAAAGGAAACATTATGTTTTAATAAGAGGGAAGTTTGATCTGTATCTGATGTAAAATACTTTTTATAAATTTATAAATTAATTCATCCTTAAATGTATTTTTGATATGTGTGATATAAGCCATTAAATTATAATAAAGAACAATGCAGCAAATCATCAATGTTTAATCACTCTTTAAAATTAACCATCTATGAGCCTTTTCAAAAACTTACCTGACTTAACTGACTTACTTAACTGAGTATACTGTATGCTGACAAAGACTTTCAGTTACACCTAATATGTTTTATTTTCCTTTCATAACAGCTTTGCCAAATACAATAGCAAATACAACTGTTGCTGTAGCAACAACAATCACACTGACAACTACAACTGTAGATGCAGCAGCATCAACAACAACACCAACAACAGTCACACTAACAACATCAACTTCCACCAGCAGAGCTGCCAACAAGCAGACCACTGAATGTGATCACTTTTCTGCTCCTTTCTCTCGCTTACTTTGTACCAGACAGGCAATGGCTTCTCTAGGAATGGGTTAAAAATTAAAGATGTCGAAAGCAGATAATAATCAGGAATCAACATAGTAGAACAGATTAATTTTAAGATTTGGGCAAAATTGCAGTTACATATTTCTATATCACATGTCAAAGTCCCATTTATTGTCATTCAAATGAATGTTTTCAAACCATACCAGAGTTGTACTAAGGTCATTTTTCATCCTATTATCATGTGGTTTGGTTTTAGGATAAAATATATCAATGCACAATTGATAAGACAACCCTTGCTTTTCTTCTTTTCAAGATTCAAGATTCAAGAAGTTTATTTGTCACATACACACACGAGGTGTGCAGTGAAATGTAAAGTGGCAATGCTCAGCAGAAATGTGCAAAGGGCAAAATAACAGGTTCACACTATTTACAATAAACCAACACAATATTTACAATGTCACAGTAAGAGCTCTATATAAAAAACAACACAATATTTACAATAAGAGCACTTTATAAAAATATAGTAAAAAAGGGAAATTGTATGTATGTAATATAATATAAATTATGTGTAGTCTTTACCTAAGTGTGTGTGTGCATAAGAGGGGCAGTGTGTGTGTCTTGGTGGGGGCCCTGGTGAGGTCAGAGTTCACAGTCCTGATGGCCTGAAAGAAACTCCGTCTCAGTCTCTCTGTTTTGGCAGCGTGACTACGGAGGCGCTTGCCTGACGGCAGCAGCTGAAACAGTCCGTTGTTAGGGTGGTGAGGATCCTTCATGATCCTGCAGGCTCTGGTTCTGCACCTCCTGGTGTATAAGTCCTGCAGGGTGGGGAGTGCAGTTCTACTCTCTGCAGAGCCTTCCTGTCCTAAATCATACTTAATCTTAGTAGATAATCGCCGCGTAGCTAGTTCAAATATGCTAAAGTATTACTTTCATTTAGTTTTTTCATTGACAGGTAAATATACACCTAATAAAAAGTGTTACTAAATTACACCAAATTTTACATCTTTAGTGATCAAACACAATGGGCCTCATTCACGAAATGTGCGAGTGTTCGTACAAACGTTTCAACTAAGATAGTCTGATTCATCGTTTTGTTCTATCTGAATTTGTTTGTTGGTACGATCAAATCCCACGTGTGTTTGGAAACATGCAGGAATTTGTTCGTATGTTTGGAAACATGCGGGAAGGCTCTTAGAACGGCTTATTCTTAATGAAAAATCAATTAATAGTGCCAAACCTCATTACCAACAAGATGTTTCAGTGGCCTTGCACAAAAAAGACCTAATAGGCTAGGGTGACCAGACGTCCCCGTTTTCCGGGGACAGTCCCCGTTTTTGGTGGCCTGTCCCCAGCTGGAGCTGTCCCCGGAAATGTCCCCGTTTTTAACTGTGCGTTAAAAACAGACCGCAAAGTGAAATAATATTTTACGTGGCAAGAAAGACCGGGCAGCAGAGCCTACCGGTTGACGTCTCAATCGCGTTGTGCTTGTTTTGGCCAACAGAGGGGGCTGCTCGCTAGAGCTATATATATATCACTCTTCTTCTTCTACTAACTATCCCCAAACGTCGTTTCAAACCAGGTAAATTACAATCGTTTGACATACTAGCTAGTGATGTTATAATGTCAAAATGTATTATATAGCTAGATAATAGGGTTGAGCCGAATACTCGGATGAAACGAGTATCCGGTACGGATAATGTACTTTTTACGAGCACGAGTATCATCCGAGTAAAATTTGTCAATATCTGTACTCGTGATGAAGAAAAATCCTCATTGGGTAGCTGTGTCCACATCGTTCCGCGATAGGCCAGCCACACACGGAGCTGCTCTACTACACAGAGCCTATACATAGTTCACTGCTGCTGCCGCGCCACACAACACAATCTTACCATCGTCACAGACACTCTGTCCACAGGGATTAACAGCTCGCGACTCTCACTGCTTCTACACCGGTTAGGTTTTCTTCCATCGGCTCCCTCCTACCTCGGTTTGTAAAATATCTAAAGTCAGCCGAGTTACTTGGAGAACTTGGCTCGTACCGGACGCGGTGCTTTTGACAATAATACAGTCGCGAGGCTGAATGCATATTTCCATGTTTGATCGTCAACACGGGCTGTTTGCATAAATCACCCAGGTTCACACCGTCAGTTCATTTAAAAAAAAATAAAACCAGAGTAACGATCTAGGCTGCAAATAAATAACAGGCTGAATCTTGCATTGTGTCTCTCTCACTCACTCACGCACACACACACACGCACACTACATAATTAACATTGTGTTTTACTTTGTGTAGAAATAAAAAATACCGCCCCCCCCCAAAAAATAGTAGTAAAAAAAAGGTAGTTAAAAAGCCCTTTGATCACACACACAAACATCACACTGTTTCAGGCTGCAACAAGTTATTTTGAGTATGAAAACTTTAGTTCATGCATTTTACTTCATGTGTTGTGTTCATTGATTGAAGTTTATTCATTCAAGTTTATAAAAAACTTTTCATGGATAACATTAGTGTCATGTTTTCTGTTAGAGAGTGGAGAGGAGGGAGAGGAGGAAGACTGGATAAGAAGAAGAGTGAAGGAGATAGGAGGAAAGGTAAAGATATGATTACAGAGCCTGCCAATTTATTATTCCAAACAATGTTTTGAGATAAAATACAAAAATGAGGCAAGCAATGGGAATCTGTTAAGCAAAGTATTTTATCTTATAGTGTACTATTTATTATTAAAGATTGGAGAGGAAGGAGAAGAGAGTGACAAGGAAAAATTAAGGGAGTAAAGAGAGTGACGGTGAAAAGGTAAAGAGAAGTAAATATACAGATTAGGTTGGTATAAGTATATTATGAAGTCACCAATCGCATCATCTTATTTCTTTATTATGTTTAGTATTTCACATACTATTGTCTCTGTTTTTTAAAATTTTGCTCATTTGCTCTCTTCTGCTCTTATTCTACCCAGACTACCAGGACCACTGAATGGCTGTTCAGATTGGATAGTTCTGTCTTGTCTGTAGTGTTGCTGTAATATAGTGCCTGTTAGTGTTGTCTGTCATAGTGTGTCTGTTACAGTGTGTCAGTCTGGTAGTGTTGCTTGTCTGTCTTCTCTGTCTTGTACGTATACCTAATTAAATACACTGTATCGAACCATTGTAGTTGGACCATTTTCTTTATTGTGTGTTCCATAGTTTCCATAGCTTCACTCACCATGGTACTGTAAACTATGATTTTCTGACATGGTTTACAAAGTTACTTTGTAGAAGTTAGTACCCAATTTTATCAGTCGGCCTGCACCATAGTTTATTACAGTACAACAGTGGTCAAAACACATGAAACCGGAATTGTCCCCCTTTTTTATTTCATAGATAATAACATTGCATATTTTAATGATATATTGACCGCCGAACTGGAAATGTCCCCGGTTTTCATTTCAGAATTCTGGTCACCTTATAATAGGCTTCTATGGCGTATTTGCCGAACTGTCCTCATTCATAACAATACAAGATTATTTTATAAGATTAACTTGTAATTGGTTGATCACATGGACTGGACGCCTTACAAATACAATAACATAGTCCTACCATCTGATGAAGATGCAGGCTGTATTTGATCTGTCCAACTCCGATGCTGACTGGACACCCGACAGTGAGGTCTCTTCTATTATTAATTGATCCTCTGATCCATGGCTGATAGCGGCTCAGTGCGCTGCCGTCCTCCTATGGCTGATAATACGCGTCTACTTCTCCGTCTACTTTTTTGCAATCTAGTTTCATGTCGAACCATTAATGTTAGCTTCTGAACTACCCTGGTAGAGCACCTCGGAGCCTCTGGCTCAGAATGTGAGAGTCCTGGTGCATGAATAACAGAGTCACTTAGTCCTTGCCCATCTTCAACTAGAGTGTCCATAATCTCCTGTGCTGTCAGAAGAGGTGCAAGCTGTCTATGTTCAGGTCTCAAACTTTGCACAACAGAGCCCATCTGTTCTGTAACCAACGTCGGAATCCACTTGGGGCTGGTAATTGCATATTTTGTTTAATATTCGGTTTGTCTTTTTCCTCTACTTAATCGTATTACTGTTGCTGCTTCAAGAACAACCTAATTCCACTATGAGGGTCAGTAAAGTTTCATCTTCTCTTGGGGTACATACATACTGGCCAAAATGCAGCAGTTTGTCCCAGTATACATTAAGTATACTATTAGTTTCTCATGCTAAAATGTAATTATTTTAGTGCATTTGTTTCCACCTCGGTATGGTACTCAATGAACCGCATACAGCAATTCAGCCAAACCATTGCACTTCAGTCACTGAAGTGCATTAATGCAACAATTTGATCAGCTTTGAGCACTTTTCAGTATTTGGCAGAAAATCCAAAGTGAAACAGAGCTGGCTATTTGCTTTCATAATATTGGATATTGCAAAAACATGATATATATATATATTGTTACATGTGTTATCTTCACAGGCACTCCAAGATGATCAACTACGAAACAAAATATAATTCCAAGTCAAATTCAACAATAAAAACATAAGACTTTGTCCACTCATCTAGGTCTAAATCTAACTGCCTTGACATCAAGTACCTGTCTGGCATCCATCACACTAGGTGCTGCAGGATGCATTACATCTTTTTGAAAATCACTTTGAATTACTTGACATTTATCTATTAAGGACTTTATTGGATTCATATGTAAATTAACCATCTGCATTGTTCTAATAACTCAGGATACACAACCATGGCTTGTTTAGGTTTATACAACTTGGCAAGGGGGAGGCGGGGGGCTGGGATTGCTGAGGCTCTAGCAGTGAGGTGCTCTCTGCCACACACAGTACAGTCATGTAAATCTTTACATCACAGTAACTCTGTTCATGTCTATTGGTCACTCTTATTGCTCCCTCGCCCTCTGGCTTTTAGATTTTGGGGCTGTGACTTCTGCAGCAACGTCAGTGTGTCCCTCTTCTCAATTTTCCTTAGGTGTTTCTTCTTCATCCTCTTAATCTTTGCTGTATTCCGAATCTGTGATACATATGAGACAAGAGAAAACATTGAAGAGGAAGGTCAAATCACCAACATAGTGAGAGAGAGTGTGTGTGTACAATGACAAATTAACCACCACTTGACAGAAGATGAAGAAAGAGCGCACACTATGCAGTAGTCTTGGCCGGATTGCTGGTATTCTTTTTCTGATCCGATCGTTTCACCCTTATGAAATCCTGCTATGCACATGTGGTAAAGGCTCCAACTTTGTATGATAAAGTAAGCATTTAAGCGTTGATGCCATCCAAGGACTATTGAAATTGTATTGTTATTACCAATCTCATGCACGCAGTATTGTACTATACTAATAAGCTGACTGAAGACTGTGTGTTATGTTAATGTGTGTGCTTGGGTGAGTGAAGGTCTCATGAACCATGCTAGTGTGTACAAAGGCAGTTGACGTACCACTTGGACAACTTCTGCCTTGCGTTCATTCTCAGCACGGCGTTTCAAGTTCTCTTCTCGCCTTTTCCTCTTTTCCTATTAAGGCAAGACATACGGGTATAAGAAAGGTGCACAAATGCTTCTGTATTGCAAGGGTCAAAGCAACCTGCACTGTATGGCCTACCTCTTTCTCTCTGGATTTCTCGTCTTTAAGTTGTAGAGAATACTTTTTGACCAGCTCTCTCTCACGTTTGGCCGCCATTTTTTTTTCCCAAGAAGAGCACAACGGCTTATCTCTTACCAGTGCAGAGAACCTGGAAGGCAAGCTCACATTTAGCCAGGTTAAGGAAGACACTTCATAAGGCAGGACTGTGTAAAGGATGGTTTGAGGAAGAGGGAAAAAAAGTCCACCTAAATAAAACAACTTTTAATGTCTAAAACCACCAACCATCTGGCTGGTTTTATAGGACACAGCACAAGTGTATGCAATCAACATCGTCACGTGACAATAAAGACTGCTATTAGGTTATAGAGAGAAATGTTCACACGAAGTTAGTTAGGCTCAAGTGATGACCTCACCTTTGTTTATTGCGGTCCTTCCATACTCTTCCTGATTTTGGTTTCCCCAGTGGAATAACCGTGTTTTGTTTCCCACTTGACACTGAATGAGGATTCTTCCCGGCTATGTTTTCTGGATGAGCGGGTGCCGTTTCCGCTGGTGTAACATTAGGCTTAGAAAGGTGAACGTCAGCTGGGTCTGCAGGTTCTGGACACGGCTCTGTTTGCTTGGACTCCGTGCAAGGTACAGGCGTGGGCTCGATAGACACGCTGGTGGCCTCCAACGCTGGAGTTTCAGCCTCTGTATTTTCGCCCGGCAGCTCCTGGAGAGCAGTTCTCCTCGTCCGCCGACCGGGAGCCTTCATCGGACTTGGTACCTTGAGAGTCGAGAAGCGTAGCCGGAGTGCGTACCCTGCGTCCGCTGCGAGTCCATGTTACTGGGTGTTGGATGTTCTCGTCCTCCTGAGCCACTTCAGGAATGCTCTTTTCATTTGGCAGAACTTCTTCCGTCGTCGACATGTTATCTATAAACTGTGTATCCGGTATAAATCTGATACTTCTACCAAACACCAGCAAAATGTCAAGTTAAGCCTTCGGGTACCCACCTCCACGTGCGGATAGTGGTGTACGTTGGGTAGGAATCGTATGACACTTCCGCTTACTCGCCCGTCTTCTTCTTCTTTTAGTTATTTTTAGTAGATGGTAAATTATAGTATTCGTAACACTGCCGCCTAGTGATCAAATAACCGTTTTGCCACAACAACTGTATCACATGACTTCACTTCCGCAACTCATGATGCCTCATGCCATCACACGGTGTTGGAGGAAACAGGCGGCGGTGTCCAGTTAAATAAAAAGACATTATTTTCGGTCAGGACTCACCATGTCTTTCTTCCGAGTTGGAACCATGGTGCTGCTCTTGTTGCTTGGAGATTCAGTAAGTAATCCTGAGTTTCCTGAGTAATCCTGATAATAGGTTTTGTTTTTTATAGTCTGTCTTCAACAATGTCATTGCTGTTCATTAATATATCTTAGCTTGATCTTAGATGTTGTGTCACTTGCTATGTGGGTTTGTATCTCACATTGAAGCATTGTGCATAACGTTCATCAGACTTTCATTGCAAGATTGGCAGGACTGCATGACACAGCCTAATGTCAACCAAGGATCGTATGATGAACATGTATTCTGTCAGTCACTTTTTTCAAAAGTCTAAATAATGGCACAGAATAGACAGACTTAGCTTATTACAAATGAAGATCATTGTAACATAAATGCAGGTGCCAAGTTATGTTTTACCTCTGTGTTGCCCATCAGCTTGGGGCTCCCCGTTCATTCAGCGTGGACTACAAGAATGACTGCTTTCAGAAAGATGGGGAAGAGTTTCGTTACATATCTGGGAGCATCCTTTACAGCAGGATCCCGAGAGTCTACTGGAAAGATCGTCTGCTCAAGATGTATATGGCCGGGCTGAATGCCATTCAGATGTACGTTTATCTCATGTCCACTCTCTTAATGCTTTGGTGTGAGTTTTGCTGTGTGTAGGCTTGCCCCAAGTAGCACTGAATCAGTTGTTCTCAATCATGGGCCCTTGGGATTGTGCCACGCTCCAACTGGCTTTCATACAACACAAAAAACTGATAATGGAAATGGTTTGAAAATTAGGCTAGAGAAAAAGTTTCAAGACTGTTAAAGGTATCCCATAAACAACACTTAACTAAATGGTGTCATTTGCCAGATGCCACCTGCATTGGAATACAGTGAGGCGTGGTTAGAAACATACTCAACATGTGATGAATGGTCTCCTATTGACATGTTACCATATATTCTGTAATGCAAAAATGCAAAAAAGCCACAGTATGCATCCTCAAGCTAAAAGAAATCTATCAGAATGTGAGTTTATTACTATAATCTGGGATGAATAACTACAACTGGATCATAAAATACATAATTTCATTACATGTTAGTATAACATTATAATCCCAATTCACTTACTCTTTCAGGTTGAGGAAGAATTAAAAAAAAATCACTGTAATAACAGGAAAGTTTAATTTAAATTCCTTCTAATATTATATTATGAACATAGTAATGTATATTAAAACGGAATTGTGTGCTTTTTGGAAAGTGCTCACTCTTCATTCACATTGAAGGTACATTCCCTGGAACTACCATGAGCAGTTTCCAGGCCAATACAACTTCAGTGGAGACCGGGATCTGGCACATTTCCTTCAGCTGGCCCACGACATTGGTTTACTGGTCATCCTTAGGCCTGGGCCCTATATATGTGCAGAGTGGGACATGGTGAGAGAGGGTGTCTGTGAATTTAACTACTGTATGTGTGGGGTATTCAGAGCTTTTCAAGTCAAGTAGGAAAGTATTGAAAATGTCAAACTCTTAGCCTATGGTATGTCACAAATGCAGCTGCCTATACTGTGGAGAATGTCTAGTTCGGAATGCACTGATACCAATGCTGGTATTGGATATTAGCAGATACAAGTATGGGAGAATACCCCCAATGCTGAATTCCATTACCAAGAGCCACACAAAACATGTCTCTGCAAAGTGACTTGATTTTCTAACTGTTTCACACATAGAAGATGATAGAACTCTTTAATGGATAAAAATGTTTTATATCTCAGCCATCTTGTCCACTGACCCCAAACTAATGGTGTAAGTTTATTGTCCAGTAAAAGTAGTGGATCAGATCAGTACTCATTATGGGCTGATAGTAGGTTGAATACTGGGAATCAGTGTGAGTGATGCTTAAATTCAGTTGCACTGAATATATAGTAATCGGCACTGCATATACCTTGCATGGTAATCTGTTACATGAAGTTGTACTACAAAACTTTCCCACACTGTTTGAATATTGCTGTCATCTAGGGTGGCTTGCCTGCTTGGCTTCTCAACAAGAAAGACATTGTGCTCCGCTCTTCAGATCCAGGTGTGAAATGAAATGAGAATCAAAGATAAACAGGATAAGTGTAAAGAAAATATGGCCTTGGTTGCATGCTGGAATATATAATTCATGTTCATTCATTTCAGATTACATTGCAGCAGTAGACAAGTGGATGGGGAAGTTACTGCCCATGATAAAGCCTTTTCTCTATCAGAACGGTGGTCCTGTCATCACTGTACAGGTAAGTATGGAGTTCTGGATTGATTGTTGCAAGTTGGTACCCTTTGCTTTTATCGCTGCCTAGGGCCTTGAAGAATCTCATAGAATATTTAATACTGAAATAGCCCCTCTCTCCTGATATTTCTTCCTTCGATAGGTGGAGAATGAATATGGCAGCTACTTTGCCTGCGACTACAACTACATGCGTCACCTGACCAAGGTATTCCGATCCCACCTGGGGGAGGAGGTGGTGCTGTTCACCACAGATGGGGCCGGGCTACACTACCTCAAGTGTGGCTCAATACAAGGGCTCTACGCCACCGTCGACTTTGGGCCAGGTAGGTGTCAGGCAGATGTTTCTTTGATCATTTCTGGCAAAATAATCTCCCCCTGACAAGGTAAATTCTCATTTTAGCCTGGTAGTGTAATCTCTCACATCTATCTGATTCTCTGCAATTTGCAGTAAAGAGAGCACTTATCCACTTACACTTCAAATGTGACTTTCATGTAGATTCTTGAAAGAAAACCATGGAGAATTGAACTTGTGTATTAGAGGCTTTAACAGTCAATGTTTAACTTAAGGGTGTGTTTATGTGTTGGGTATACTCAGGCAGGGCTGAACTGTATAATAAGCAATAGATGAGAAGCTTTATTAGTAAGTGGTCATGTTCTTGGTTTGCACCGTGTTGACTCATTGCCACATTTAGATTAGTCAGAGTCGTGTGGAATGTTTTTTTTATTTTTTTTTTATCTATGACTGTGTGTGAATGCATGTATGCTTGTTTTGTGTTGATTGTACTAGGTGGAAATGTAACCGCTGCATTTGAAGCACAGAGACACGCTGAACCTCATGGACCTTTGGTAAGCATTTCCCTCAATACATTTTGTACTTGCTGAGTCTATTCTGCATTTCACCTAAGACTTTAATAGGGTTGCCTTGTGTGTTACAGGTCAACTCTGAATTCTACACTGGCTGGCTGGACCACTGGGGCAGCCCCCACTCAGTAGTGGCCAGTGCTGCAGTGGCCAGGTCCCTCAACGAGATCCTGGCTCGAAGAGCAAATATCAATCTGTGAGTCTACAGATTCCTAGGAGAGGTTTAGACCCACTGATACAAGCACACGCACACACGCACACGCACACACACACACACACACACACACACACACGGATGTGCAACAGATATGCAGAATCTACTAAAGCTTATCAGCTAATGCCTAACATTTAAAATATGTAGTTATGAAGGGTACTAGTTTTTACACTCTATAGTCTTCACTACCTGCTTCCCAATCAACAATGTAATTGAAATGTCACTAATTAGATACATCTACAAGTAAACAAGACCTGACAGAGAGAGAGTGACCCAGAAGCAAGGAGCCCATCTGTTGTTTTGTGGTTTGAAGGCAACCTACTAAGCTCCATTGGAGACTTTCAACATTTCAACATCGTTCCTCTCCTCACAGGTACATGTTCATTGGAGGAACAAGTTTTGGATACTGGAATGGTGAGTGCCCTTGGACAGAACGGTTTGATGAGATGATATGGTCATCCTTAGTGAGTCTTGTCTTGTCCCCATGATGATTACCCAAGGAGAACATTCACCATCTGATCGCCTCTTTAATATCCTCAGGTGCCAATTCACCATATGCCCCTCAGCCCACCAGCTATGACTATGATGCTCCTCTCACAGAAGCAGGAGACTTCACAGACAAGTACTTTGCCATTCGAGATGTTATCAAAATGGTATGCAAAATAACACAGGTTTCTAATTTTGCATTTAAAAATCACTTTACTCGGCATTGAGCTTAAGAGAAGGACCTTAATACGGGCATTATTCATGCACAACAGCTGTAGATAGACATTTAGCACTTTTAAATAAGTATTGGTGAGCTCATGTACAGTATGTGTAATCTGGACGAAATATTATATCTTCTCTCAACAGTACCGCAAGATACCAGAGGGACCAGTACCTCCAGCAACTCCAAAATACGCGTACGGGGCTGTTAAAATGATGAAAGTATGTACTCAGGAATTACATATCATATTACAACTCACTGGTGAGAGAGAGTTGTGACATGATAAAGCACGTAAAATAAATCATAAAATGCAACCCTCTGCCATTGCAGCTCCAGACGGTATCAGATGCTGTAGAAGACCTGTCTTTCTCAGGTGGTGTCAAAAGCATGTATCCTCTGACTTTCATCGAAATGAACCAGGTACACTTTGATATGTTTTTCTTTTGATGTAATGAAAAAGGAATGACTGCATTTAGTTGTAAAGAGAGTCAGTAATAATTTAGCATTGTTTTATTGATATATTATACGTTTTGCTGTTTGTGCTGTTTTCCCTCTGTCCTGTAGGCCTTTGGGTTTGTTCTCTACAGGACCAAGCTGCCTGTTGACTGCAGCACACAAACTCCTCTGTCTTCCCCACTGAATGGGGTCCATGATAGGGCATATGTGTCAGTGGATGGGGTAAGTCTGCAAATACAAATGTGACTGTGACTTATTAGAAAATATACACCATTACACCCACAACTCTTCATGGTCTGATGTCACAGATTTTGTTATCTTTACCTACCTGTTATCTTTACCTGCTCGATCAATTAAAACTGTAAGCATGCTAGCCATCAGTTAACTATTTGAGGTATGTCTGTTCTGGTTGTGCTTCCAGGCTGGGGTGTTTGTGCTGGTTAACAAAGTAAAATTATTTCTGGTGATTTAGAGATGTCGCCACATGATCGTTCTGGTTTCTCCTGAAGGTGGCAGTAGGGATCCTTGAAAGGGACAAAGTCTTAACCATCAACGTGACGGGGAAGGCTGGCAGTCAGGTGGACATACTGGTGGAGAATACGGGTCGACTCAACTTCGGAAAAAACATCAATGACTTTAAGGTTCTTTTCAAAGTTACTGCATGTCACTAACAGTAATATTGTGACTGCTCCAAGTTCCTGAGGCACTCCAAGGCTTTATTGATGTTCAAATGCAGGTTGTACAAGCCACACTACATCATGAATGTGTCTTATTTTGTGAATTAAAAGAGCAAGACTAGGTTAAACTACAACTTAATGACATTAAGTTTGACATTGCCTACTTTGAGCTCCCCCTCTTCTCTCCTTTTTTGTGCTCTCTATTCACTATCCTCCTTCACTGCACAGGGCTTGGTGTCCAACCTGACCCTGGGGACAGACTTGCTCACTGGCTGGACTATCTACAGTCTTAGTATTGATGAAGCAATCAGCCAGGGCCTTTTCGGGGAAGTGGAGCCTGCAGCAACAGACGCACCTCAGTCTGCCACTCTCTCGCCCCCGGCCTTCTACAGGGGCAGCTTTATCATTCCTGATGGCATCCCAGACTTGCCCCAAGACACCTACATTAAGTTCCCTAACTGGAGGAAGGCATGTTACCCATAATTGATTTTTAGTTGGAGTGTAGAACTCACTGGAGTTTACAGAGAAATTAGTATTATTTTCAGCCTAGATTATTAAAATGAACACACAGTGCACGGAGGTCAGAAAAAAGCATGTGGTGTTCAGGGAACCTCAGGGCAGCTGAGCTCAATGGTTGATTATTCATGAACTCATGGCTGTATGCACACTCATGTGGAAAAGGTGCTAGTAAAGTATATATCACTTTAAGTGTCTCACTTAAGCAAGTTGTTTCCCTGGCGTGAGGGATTTATCTAGGTCTATCAAATGGTTTCCTTAGCTAAAGGTTTACATTTATTGTTTTATGGTAGCTTCAGGCATGAGACTGATGTTGAGTTCCCAGTTTCCTCTTTTGTCTTTTGGCTGTGGTTAACATGAGTTTTAGTTGTGGTTTGGTCATTTCACAAAACAAAGCCATATCCCTTAAGCAAGTGGAAATCGACTGATTAATCTGTCTTTGGTGAATTTGTTTTTTCAGGGGCAGGTTTGGATTAATGGCTTCAACTTGGGTCGTTACTGGCCCAGCCGAGGCCCCCAGGTGACACTGTATGTACCTGTCAGCATCCTCACCACAGCGGCACCCAACAATGTGACTGTCCTAGAGCTGGAAGCGGCACCCTGTACCACAGGACCATGCACTGTGGAGTTTACTAGCACCCCCACCCTGAATGGCACGGCCCATCCTGACTACAAACAGCAGAGGGAGTTATTTATTAGATTGTAACTCGGTTTACACACCATCAGAAACATTTTATTGCCTAGTATGGTTGCATAAAAGGGATCAATTTGCACTACTCATTGACACACAGTCTCAAATTAACACGTCTTAACTAGATGTGTGTTTGATTTGCAAAAGCTGAATTGATGTAATCAATAATGTGAAAGTCATGCCTAACTATATTATTAACCACCATTATTATTATCCTATAATAATCTTAACAGTTAAATTAAAGGAGGCATGGATTCATTGTCATGATTAGCACTGTCTTCATGAAAAGCAGTGTAGTAAATATAGATTTTTTAATGATCACATCACTCTTGGCTCTACCTCAATGATTCTGCATGGCAACTTAGTCTGTTCAAAGCCTTTGCCATTTTATGTCTGAAGGGAATATTGACAATTGAAGCATTGCCAATGCGTCATTGTTAACAGGCTGTTATGGAAACCAGGGAAATGTGTTGTAGGATAAAACTGCTGGTACAGACTTTGGTGTTTTAAAACTTGAAGTGATTTTGCACACACTGAAAATGTATTTTGTATCTAAATGGTTATTAACAAACCTGTGCCTTTTTAATGTAAAAAAAATCAAATGAATTAAAGATGTTTGATAAGTGTGTGTGCGTGTGCGTGCGTGTGCGTGTCTGTGTGTGCGCCCAGCCCAGCCCACTGGGCAATAAAATGAATGGAGGTGGGGATTCATTGCAGTTATAGTTATGGGCATTAAAGTAAAGTCGTTAAGGGGATTTGATAGAACTTTGCTGATTTTATTAGTGTTACGTGTTGCCTGTCTATTAGTATTACCTTCACTAGGCGGCAGTAATGTACCTCATGTTTTTCCCATCTACCATCAAGCAAAGAAGAAGAAGGCTTGTGTCTACCGGAAATTATAAGAAGAAGAAAAAATGGTGGTCTTATGAACTTTTCTCTAAGGAGGTAAAATCTGAATACCTTGATAGATCTACGACGTGGAATGTTCATAGAAAAGCTAGGTTACACGAAAATGTATCATTAAATATCGAGCCAATGCTACTCAAAGATAACGCTTCAGGTCAACTGTATGACAAGTGTGATAGAAAGGTAGCGTTAGCTAGCTAACAAGATGATGCACAGCTGTGCTAGGTAGTTATGACTAATAACATTTCTAACAATACGTTAATGTCATAATTTTTAACGTGCCGGCTGACTTAGCTAGCCAACTAAACACGATGTAATATGTTTTAAACTAACGTTTGCTTGACTATTAACGTTACTGTATTTTGTTCTACGTAGGCTATGAATGAGGCTGGATTGCACTGAAGTGGAGCAACGACAAGAGACAAGTGTTACCTCTCTGCTTGGGATAACGTTACACAAAATGCAGTACAGTCGAAGTAGTGTGATTTAAATAGCAAAGCCATGATGCTCTGACACCATCATATAACATACTAGTTAACAGACATGCCAGAGTGCCTGCTGCTACCAAGTGAACTTACAGCCTCTGCTTCATCCCACACACGTATAGGAGTGAAAGCCTAACTACATCATTTTGATCAGAAGACGTTTTCCTCCTTTTAGACACACAGTCAAATCAAACTCCCTTCATCTAGATCATGGTAGATAACCGCTATGCCACTGCCCTGGTCATTGGCTCGGTGCTGAGCCTTCTGGCCACTGTGTACCTCTCTGTGGCTGTGGGGACACAGCATTGGTATCAGTACCGTAGTCTGCCTGTCAAACATGAGGCAAACAATGCCTCAGAACTCCGCGAAGACTTTGTCAGTGGAGACTTTGATGAGAAGGCTTACAGCGACACAATGTTTCGTCTGAATGGCACCCTAGGACTGTGGTGGAGGTGTATCCTGGTGCCGGATCAGTCACACTGGTTCAAAGAGCCTGGTATGAATTCTTGCTCACAGTGTTACTTCGCTGCTGTTACAATGCATGTTACTTACATCGGAATTGAATGTTTGTTAAATCAAATCCTGCGTAATGGTAAATCAAGATGGCATTGAATTCAAGCGCTCTTGCTCTCGCTCTCTCAGATCCCAAGATGGTGACCCAGTGTGTGAGCTTCACTCTTCCTCAACAGTTTTCTCCAAAGTACAAAGAACCTGGGAACCATAACAGTGGCGAAAATCTGCTGAGGACATGTGAGTATTCTGCTCTTCCTCCCTTTTTTTTGAATATTGTCCATCAGTCTTACCCTCTAATGTCTTTCCAATTAATGTGAGTGAGAGTAAGTCACACTATTTTTTCCCTACATTCAGACAGGAAGCTACTTGCATGAATTTTGTCACTTGACTTGAGAAATAAGCAAGCAAAACTGGCCGTGACGACTGATATCAAGCACATTTGATGACTGATACAACAGAAAGCAGCCAGGGTGAGCCAGTGATGAGTGGTTTTGGTTGACCTCTTACTGGACTTACTTGAAGACGGTGGGGGATGATGAGAGATGGTTATTTGAAGCCATTATATTTAATTTATTATTATATTTTTATTATATTTTATTATTATTATATTATATTTTTATTTATTAAATCATGCTTGATTTTAACCCTTGCACCAGGTATGGAAGCCAGCATGACCATTGTCATCTTTAGGGAATCTAGCTTTTATAAAGTTTTTGCACTGTTTTTATTGATTAGTGTTATTGGTCACAAATACCCAATGGACATTTTTCCTGCTGTAATCCTATGTGGGGGAAGAAATTTACAGGCACCTGGATAGACTCCTGTAGATAGACTCATTGAAGCTGATTGACTTTCGCTTCACTGCGTGAGGCAAATTTGTTGCTCAGTGTATAAATTTTCAACTCGAGCAAATGCGTCTTCACTCACTTTTTTCATCCCTAGAGTGAAATTGCGTCCAACTCTCTTCGCCTCCTTCCACTGACTTTGCATACATTCACGCCACCTCTAATTTGGTTTATGGCATTTTGTCTGAATATAGAGTTTGAGTTTCATTGGGTAATGTCTTTGAGCAGACCTGTGGAGGTGCCAGTTCCTCCTGCCCCTAGTGTCACTGGCCTTGGTTTTCCTCAGCGGCCTCGTTGGAGTCTGTGCCTGCCTGTGCCGTAGCCTCACCCCCACCTTGGGTGTGGGAGTACTCCATCTTCTGGCAGGTGAGAGAAATGCATGCATAATCTCTCTGCGATCACCAACACACACACACTAACACACTTCATCAGTCCCTCTAATCCTGTTTCCTTCACACCTCCACCAACAAAATCACTTTGCACACAACCGTGTATGATTGTACAATAGCATTCTACATGTTTGAGAATCTGCACGTCTCTCCACTTCTCACTTGTGCGTCCTTGCTTCCTCAGGTCTGTGTTCTTTGGGAACAGTATGCTGCTTCCAGGCGGGGATGGACCTCCTCCACCGGAATTCTGCACTACCAGATGGGGTGGATGGCTCACTGGGCTGGTCCCTCTACCTAGCCCTCATCTCCTCCCCACTGCAGATGATGGCAGCTGCTTTGTTCCTTTGGGCAGCTAGGAGTCACCGCAAGAACTACACCCGCATGACTGCATACAGGGTAGCCTAAAAGAGAGACTATTTTCCAACAACATACCTGAGAACAGCCAACTGGACTAAACAATTTATATAGGGTTTCTGTTAATAGAGGATATCAACTCACTGAAGTGAAACAACTCTATAGGTTGAACTTTGGCCTTTTCACCTCCACCATAGTAATGTTTAAATGGTTTCCAAGACAACCTACAGACCTAAAAGCCAAAAGAAACCCACCAGTGTTCAGCCAATGATCATAAGTGCTGTTAAATGAGGGTTGGAGGGGACTACTATTTGCAACAAATTATTGATGTTCTCATTTCATTTTATGAATTTTCAGTTGTGATATCTCACCTCTGTTTTTTCTTTAGCACCCATAACCCTTATCTTACCCAAAGTACATTTTTAATGTATTTTAACACTCAGATGTTATGGATGATTTTATTTTTGTTGTTACTGTGTTGGTGTGCAGTATTTGATTGCCTTTGTTTCTGTTGCTTCTACAGCCTCTCACCACATTGTCCTTATTCAATTATAGTTTATAAAGTTAATGAACACTTACACTGGCACAAATATTACACCCGCAGAGTTTTCTGAGTCAGGACAGGTTGCTGCATTATTGCATGACTATATTACACAGGCCTATTTTTTATTTGTTGTTTTTGTGCTTTTGTCTTTTTGCCTAATCTCTTATTATAGAGCCTTTGCAGTGCATGCCTTTTTACTGACATTTGAGTCCTCTGTAGTCTTATCTGTGGTATTTTTTTTTATTTCACTCTGTGGTATGTGTTGACTGAATGTCACTCATTGAAAAGTAACCACTCATTTGGATTTGTCACCCATATTTATAGATGTTCATTTGAATGTCAAAAACTTGATTTGATGCCACTCCAGCAAATGTGTGATCTTTTGTAAGGTTATATTTAAATTCTAATAGATGTTTCTGCCCCACATTGTTGTATCTACTGCTGTTGTCTAGTTCCTATACCAAATTAATTTCCACTGAGGGGAGAAACACCTCTAGATCTATAACTGAGCTGTTAAAAAAAGGTTGACAACATGTGACAGCTAAATATGATTTTTATATTTGTTGGTTGTTAAGACTGTTAAAGGTTTCATCACTTTGGTAATGTTTGTAAATTTAAAGTAAAACATACTTGTATTTTGAGTAAAAATTGCACACAAACAAATACCTTGTGCAAACCCAAATACCACAACTCTACATCAGTATCCTGATAATTCCCATGGACAAATAAATTGTGACTTGGAGCTTTCAACTGGGAGATTTAATAGATGCCCTCTGAAATTGCGATCAGTTTTTCAGAACCAGAATACAGATTGTGATGTTTTTGTGTCACAACATTGTTACATGTCTAATGTTTATACACGCAGTAGCTTTTGTAAATGTTTACTCTATCCCAAAGTACACTGTACTCAGTTGTTTCTGTATTAATAAATCTGACCTTTGCTGACTCCTGTGATTTATTATTGACATGTTATGTTTCCTAGGCGGAGTAAAGCTGGCCCTCGTCAGGCTGTGCAGTACAGTTCTATTGCTTTTAAAAAGGATTTTTCTGAGCATGCATACACTTTTTCAGCAACATCCTGAGTCATGTCTACACAGTTGCACACATTCACACCTGGAAGCTGTCTAATACAACCACACTCCTCTGTTGGCAACTGAGCTGGAATTCAATTTTGTAAAGTCTTTGGACTTGTTTGTGCTTTGTGCTTATTCCAGTTTTATGATTTTTGTTCATCCAAAATGTCGGTATCTTCTCTTTCTCTCTGCTCTCAGTCCCTCTGCACACTAATGGATGGGATGATTACAGTGATCTTCCGAGCTAAATGGAAGGCAATCTTCTTCTCATAGTATGCACATTCATTCACAAAGAAAGGGTGGAGTTCTTCCCCCTGATATTTAATGGTCTCTCCAGAGAATGACAGGAATATGGGGTCACCTGGTTGGAGAAGGCTGAAGTCGTTATCCTGGGGAAGACAGAAAGAGAAAGTGAAGAGGTAAATGCAATGCAATAGCTTTTAGATGTAAATAAGTTTCAGTCTTGGGCACACACATACTCACAAGCAACCATATTCTCCCAAATGTATCGCTTACAACCTTGAATTTATGCTTGTAAATGTAAGGCTACTATGTATTTTTTTTATCATTACATTTTATCAAAGTTTTATCATTAAAATAAATAAATGGACCTATTTATACAATACTACACAATATTGAAATATCCCTGTACCTGTAGGTGGGGGTGTACGGCAGCAGTAATCTCATGGGTCTCAGGGTCTCTTGGGTAGTCCATACTCTTCTCGAAAATGAATGCTTCCACTTCACCCCCCTCAAACATATCTCCTATAGGACAAGGAGAATGTGAATAACGTAGGGATATTGATACCAACCAATAAATATTGGCAATATTAGTTTGAGGATGTTGGTGTACCAGAATTGAAACTTTGAATCCAATCCATTGACTGGTCCACTGCCTGCTTCATCAAGTTAAAGATATCAGCTCTGACCACTCCATGGGGTTGAGGTCCAACCTCTATTGCTGTGGAGAAGGGGAGAAACACCCCTGAGATCTATAAATGTCATCAATTATTGGGAATTCAATTGACTAATAATTGAACAAGAAAAATTCACACACACACATACTTACTTACACAAATACACACACCTATAGTCACTTACAGAAGCCGTGCTTGCCCAGTGAGTCTTGGCTGTAAACCTTCTGTATATCCAACAGGATTAATCTGACCGGCGCTGAGGTTATCTTTCTCTGAAAACCCAAAACATGAGCTATTATCCCCACAGCATGCCTCATTACAGCCACAAATGTTTTGCTTATGTCTGATATGATGCTTATGTCTCTTATGTCTGATGTCAGATTGCAACTCGCTCACTTCCTTCATAAAAGTAATTTCGCACCTAAAACTCAATCCCATATTAACTTTAGACATTTTGTTATTTGGTGATTGAGATAATTACGGGATGAGATTAGTGCCACCAGATACTGGGTAATTTGAATTTGTAATACTCAAATAGAATTTTTTTTAATTTGAATTGCATAATTTGAATTTGTTTTACACAATTTGAAATTGAATATAATGGTTTGAAATTGAATTTGATCCTCATTGCATTCAACTGTGAACGTCTAGTTTGGAGTAAAAACTCAATGCTTCAAGTTCAGTTCTTAAAATTACAATTCAGTTCTCTGACACACACATCCAAGGACTTGGGAAAAGTAAACAAGCACAGACTCAATTTATATTTCCTCCCACAGCGCAAATCTTCTAACAAACACAGCACCAGCATTTGCTGTTAACTAACATTTGCGTTAGCGTCTGCGTTACAATAGTTACAAAATAATCTCCATTGTGCATAAGTGAATTGCAACATGTTCAACAAAACATTGATGAAAAGTGTAATCTTTACTGCCTAAAATATTCATCTTTCAGTTTGTTTGAAGGAATGCCTACATGATGAAGCTCCTACCTGTATATATTTATAGATGTGCAGGGGGATCCAGTCTAAGGACCAGCAGAGGATGCACAGGCCCATGTTGGCAGTGGTGTTGTGGAGATCGCATACCAGGTCCATGGCCTCTTGGCCACCTCTGGGCCCAAGTTCAGCGTTCAGCTCCTGGGCTCGCCTCACCTCATAGGGTGTGTCATCTGTTATGGGGGCACTGGAGGACAGAAGATGTGAGATATTTCTAAGTTCAGGGTATGAAAAAAAAAGCTCTCTCATAGATGCATACTGTAGTCCAACAGTTCAAAAGGGGTCCTAATTTTGCTATTCACTATGCAGTGTTATTGAGCAGAACGCTCAGTTGGATGGATTCTCAACTGAAAGCCTTGGTATGAAAAGGTTTGAAAATCTCTATTTTAATCAACAGTACTTTTGGTACCATTTCTAAATTTTTACTCACCTGAGTAAGGCATTTGTGAAACAACGGTTGAGATCTGTTTCTGTGTATCTTTTGCAAGCTTCAACGGCCCGTGGGTTTGACATGACTGTGGTTATAGAGACTGATCCAACTTTATCTATCTTCCGTTTTTGCATTTCTCGCACCAGGTACACCCCTGACATCTCATTCCCATGGGTGCCACCACAAATGGCAAAACGGGACAAGGCTGGGAGTGAGACATGCTCCATCTGTTGGCAAGAAAAACAACGCTGATAGATGAGTGTTGTTGTTGTCTTTTCTTCCTTCTTTCTAGTCCTTATATGTTTCAAAGGAAAGGTAAACTTTCAAAGTCTGTCAAAACCTGTTTGAAAAGTAATAATTTTATACCAGAAACCCCACAGATGTCCGTTGCATGTGATTGGATCAGGTTCAGCCCATGGCCACAAACTGTGGTCAGAAGGTCAAAGCTTTTGCAGGATGACTAAACTATAGGCTTTCTGTTAATGGTCAATAAGAGGCATTTAGTCATTTAACTGACTGCCCAGATCTAAGTTACAAAAAAGAGATACCAGAAGATTGGTTGATTAGTGATAATGATAGTGCATAGTACAAATATTGCATACAAACATCACCTGAGAGGTTAGGGCCTGTTAAAACAGTGTTTCATCGTTTGTTGTTTGAACATTGTCTTTTTGTGGCTGATTGCATATGAGACGTCCTTGGACACAAACAGCCCCGGCATGCAGTTAAAAAACTGTGTGTCCTTTCCAAGTGTAAATTCTTAGCTTTGTTTTAGATAATAGATAACTTCAGCTATGCTTTTCCTATGTGCCTGCTGGTGTTATTCATAAACTAAGGTTAGTTTAATGAGTGAGTGTTTCTGAGGCACTTGTCTTGGTCATACTAAGGGCAGGGTAATGATCCATAAGGGTGAATCTCTTTTCTCCATTGCTATACAAACACTATAGTATATAGAAAAACATAAAACCTCAAGCATTCCTTTATATAGTCGGTGCAGCCTGATGCTATTTTTTGTTACTATTATGTATTCTCACTGCAATTCTTCTGTAACTTTTCAGTTTCATATTAGTGGCATTTTCAATACGCCAGTATGTGAAGCATCATTCTCACAATGAGCTTCCCATTCATTTAGCATGGAGCACGGAATGAACAATCTACCCTATTTATGGTGATTTGGGTGTCTATGTTGACCAACAGACTGACTTCTTTGTAATCTTTTTTAAAAGTTTTGTTTCATATCTGTAAAGCACTAAAGCACTATGTACCTAGAGAAGAAATCTTTTACACAGTCAGAGTAGTCTTTTCTTCATCTCTTCAGAAATAGATAAGATCTCCATTTTGCATCATTTTGTGATCACCTACATCAGAAATGTTTCTCCTAAAACCCCCGTAGGAGCAAAGAGGAGATAACAGAGAACCGAATTCCTGAGACTTTATCAAATAAATTTGAAGATGCTAACATATATACAGTATTTAATTGTAATAAGGTCCTATTATATGGCCATTGCCCCCGTGGCTTCAATAGGAAAATACAGCAGTATGTTAAAAGTGTTCATGTTTGAGAAAAAGCATCCAAATTGTAGGAGTCAAAACATCATACTAAGTTTACTTTGAGATCTGTCTCTAATCTCATGGAGACATAATCAGGAGAGCAAAACCCAAGAAGATATCTTATATTTCTACCTTTATATGAGATCTCTTCTCTTAATATGGACACAGTCTGCATGCATGCACATGTGTAAGCATGTGCACAGGGATTCTTTTTACCCTTCATGTTTTTAGAGATCCAGTCTAACTAGCAACTAGAAGCTGTGCTGCCAGTCCGTTCAATTAGTCACATTCGGTCCCCCCTTACACATTAAACTAATGCTAATAAACAGTTGCAATGAATCTGGATTTCAGTTTCTTTAGTGAAAGAGAAATACAGAAAAATAAAGCCTATTGTGTAGCAGTCAAGAACTTATTTAAAACTTTTAAAAATGTGTCTAGATTTGGTTGGGACACTTCAAATTGACACTACCCAGGCACCCAGGCAAATCATGTCAAATCGGTTGCTCTTTAACAGACTTGATCACATTGATGGCTATCTGTATCTAAAAGGCACATAACGCTCCGTTTACAGCCTGCATAAGGCCACTGCATTCTCCACCGTACAAATTGTATGACATGCACAGAAAAAAACAGAATGAACCATTTTCAACTAACAGGTCTTGAAATAAAAGACAGTTAAATACAAAATGCTATGGAGATAACAATATTCAAGGCTAGATATCTTACCTTTCTTTAAGTTAAAGGTTCTGGCCTACTCAGCGTGTACTGTATAACACGTTCAGTGTTATACAGTATTGAACTTTGAACTGAAGTTCTGTAAACAAACTCAAGCTACTCAAACTGCTACAAGCTACTTTCCAACCAGAGCAGTTTACTGATTCACATGTGCGCACAGAAAGCACAGACCACACCCATACATACTGACTGTTCTTGTTTTTCAGCCTTCTGGCTTCCTTATTTTATGTACCCATAACATGGAGGAGAGGGAGGAGAGGGAGGTGCAAATATTTGCACCTCCCTCTCCTGAAATCGTTTTCTTCAGGTCAGATTTCAACCAGTTTAGGACTTCATGATGTAACAGGAACTCAGTGAGTGTGTTTGCATGTCCCTGTTGGAAAATCCTGTTTTGAAACAGCTACATGACCAGCTACCAACTCCTGCTGGACTAGCTACCAACTATTTCAAAACCTAGCTTGAGCTGGACAAGCTGGTGCTACCAGCTACCAGCTACTAATCACCAGACCCCCCTGGTAATACTAGAGGGCATTTGAATGTAATCCTGTAGGCCTAGAATATCCAAACCGCAAAGATATTTCTTGCACAGGGTTCCAACATTTGCTTAAGTTTGGGCCAAAATACATTTGATACCTTTTGATATTTTCTCTAAACTTATACATTTAAACATTTAAATAATAACTATAGTCTATGATTATGCAGCATTTTTTAGGATGTTACACTATCAAAAAGAAGAAAATGTCCCCCTGCACATATTGGACAATTTGGCCAGGGTTATTATTTTATTAGATTATATGGCATTTTAGAACAGTCATCAATGATTGCTTGCCCAAATAAGTTTCTCAAATTATATTGAGGGTTGCATGACGGATAGGGTAATTCCTGTAGACAGCTGATCTACAGGGTAGGAGAGGCTGATGGTAACTTGTGATCCAACTTGTACAGAACTGGATTTAGTCTTATTTGTATGCTGTAAGTGAGCAGCAGGTGAAGTGATTCATACATACATCTTTATATGGTGTTTTTTGGTGTGTTTTTTTTTAAAACTAATTGACTGGCGACACCTGGGGACAATTTGAGTGATAGCAGGGTTCAACAGATACAGAGATCTATGTGCCAGAACAGTGTTGTGTCGTCATCCTTCCCTGCAAAGGGTTTTTGCCAGAAGAGGGCAGAAAAGCTCAAATTTAAGTGTTGAATAAATCTGGTAACTAAAGAGTTCAGAGTCAAGTCGTGATTTGCTTGAGTACATTTATTTGCAATAGCTGAGTGCTCAGGAGACACTGAACTACTGTAACAAAATCCTGTCAGTCAATTTCATTTTCTTCAGTCAGATCAAACTTTGTCCTAGTATGACACATGGATGGCTGAATCAGACAAAGACAGACACTCCTCTCCCCTTCTGTTGCCTGCAGAATACACCCCATGTGATTAAATGACTCTTGAATCATTCATAGAAAATTGAGAAAAATAATTTCCGATGCAGCTAATGATATTATTAGCAGTTACTTAATAGCTTGTGACCTTTTTTAGTATGGGGCACAGGCACTGTTTAGAAGAGGTTTCAATCGTGACATTTCAGACAGGGAGTGGCCCAAAAAAGGTGGCCTCTGGTTAATGAGGTCACGCTGAGAGGAAGCATACTTTTTGACCTTCTAGAGGCATTTTCCTAGTGTGCACAGCTTATATGTGTTTGTGTGTGCATGTGCTCTAAAGCGAATGACCTGTAGACTCATTGAACTGCCTTGTTCTTCCTGGATCAGAAAATATTTTTAGTGTAGGGAATGCCAAATTCTAAAGACCCATAACTGACCTTGCAGTGGAGAGACAACGGACTGTACAATGCAGCACGTTAAAATAGGAACACCAGCTGCAATCCAAGCTAAATGGCAGAAGTGTACCCACCAGGAGCAGAAGACACTAATTGGGTATTGGGTGTGATTGAAATTGATGTTTTATTCATCTATAGTTAAAGAAAAAATATGAATACATTTCAGTTTGCTGATTTTTTTGTTTGTTTGTTTTACTGTATATACTGTAAGTTTGTAGACCATTTTGGAAGGCTTTGGAGGCTTCACTCAATTAGTGAGTTGGTTTTCACACTGAAATGTTAATTATTCCACATAGTTTCATAGTTTATTGCTTGTTTTCCATTTGTATCCATTCACAAGAGACATCTCAGAGATAGAATAATATGAGGCAGCAGACTTTTCATGGACCAACACTTAATGGATGTCTATTTTTTATTCAGCTTGTCATGATTACATAATACAGACCAGCCTACATAAAATACTTAAGCCATATGCTCGCATTTCATTTTGATGGCACAGCTACTGACATTGGGACATCAGATTAGATTACTGATGTAAGAAGCCCACTTGGCTCAGTGCACCAGATGCAGCACAAAACTCAAGTTCTTCCCTTGAGAAACGGCCTGCACATTTTCCACTGTTTTCAGGGAAAAGTAATTCCTTCAAGAATATTAGCTACTGTATATTGAATAGTTGGGATTGGTTATGACAGTGTGATGCCACTCACTATGATATATATATACTACATATTTACCTCATAAAGATTTATGTCCGGCTAAAATGTGGGTAAACTCCATTCATAAAATAAACAGGTGGGTTTACGCTCCACTACACCCCTGGTTGTAGGTAGAGGAAGAAGCGCACCAGGCTGCTCTCTCTCTCTTTCTCTCTCGCTCTCTCTCTCTCACACTCTCTCTCTCTCTCTCTCTCTCTCTCTCTGACCATCTTGCTCGTACCGTGTGTGCGCGTCGGGTGTGCCAAAGTGATTTTATGTTGCCAAGAACGAGTTTAAGTAAATCTGAGGCAATGGCTACCGTGCAGTACACATCCAACACAACGCGAAACTTGACCAATCAGTTCGTCCAGCCACCCTGGCGCATCGCCTTGTGGTCGGTGGCTTACGGCACCGTCCTCGCCGTGGCGGTTTTTGGGAACCTGATTGTGATTTGGATTATACTAGCGCACAAGCGGATGAGAACTGTGACCAACTATTTCCTGCTGAACTTGGCTTTCTCCGATGTTTCCATGGCTGCTTTCAACACGCTGATCAACTTCATCTACGCGGCTCACGGCGAGTGGTACTTTGGAGAGGCATACTGCAGGTTCCACAACTTCTTCCCTGTCACCGCGGTGTTTGCCAGCATCTACTCTATGACTGCTATTGCTATTGACAGGTGACGATTGGGAAGGTTGTTTTGTTGCATTTCTGATGGAAACGTTTATTATCCAGTTTGAGATGATTTCGTGTTAATCATAGGTTTAAGTTTTTGAATGTATCTTTTGTTTTATCAGTCCGATTAATCCGAATAATCAATAGTCAATTTAGAGATGCAGAATAAGAAATTGGACCAAGCAGTTCCAGTCACTTCACCTTTGGTGATTTAAAAATAAATCCTGGAAAATACCAAACATGATAATCAACATCCTAGGGTATAGACATCCTTGTGTGTATTCTGTATGCAGTAGCTAGGTTACGGCCCAAGACTATTTTGTAACCTCTGCCCTGCAGGTACATGGCCATCATCCATCCTCTGACGCCACGTCTGTCGGCGACGGCCACCAAGGTGGTCATTGTGTGTATCTGGAGTCTGGCCGTGGTGCTGGCCTTCCCTCTCTGCTTCTTCTCCACCATCCGCACGCTGCCCCGCAGGACCATCTGCTATGTGGCCTGGCCCCGGATGGCAGACGACCCCTTCATGTGAGTGCAAACATACATGAACCATGCAGACATGACTAGACTCACACACACACGCACACATAAACAAATAAACTAATTCTCATGCCAACAGAATGGTATAATCTCCTTTCATACATTTATATTTGTCTTTGCTTTGTCTGTAGCCAACATTGTGTTTATCGCTAACCCTGGATATGCCATTGTTCATCCCCTCTTCAACATGCATGCCATCATTGTGTCATGAACTGCTTCAGTAGCACAACTGAAAAATATTTCCAATTTATATTTCCAAGTTATTTGTTCCTCTACCTGTGCAGGTATCATATCATAGTGACAGTGCTGGTCTACCTGCTACCCTTAGTGGTGATGGGCATCACCTACACCATTGTGGGGGTGACACTGTGGGGAGGGGAGATCCCCGGGGATTCATCTGATAACTATCATGGACAGCTCAGAGCCAAAAGGAAGGTAAGCATCTCCTTTTTTTCAGTACATGTACACACTGCACATACAAAACTATTACATTCATTTTGTTTATGTGTGTGTGTATGTGTGTGTGTGTTTGCACTGGAAGTGGAGAGAAGTATTTGTAGCCAGGCAACACTCTCATTTAGGTAAGGTTTTGCCTCTCACCCTTTAATCAACTAAACAAACAGGTTCTTTGATGACAACAGGAGCACGGTCAAACCTGGTTTCATGAGGACCCTGGTGGTTGGATAAGACTGGTAGATAAAGTACTACTTAGCTCTGCTCTTGCTTTATGTTGCCATGTTATGATGCACACCCATATATATTATTGCAAGCATCATTTATTGTCCAAATGCATCTCCAGCTTTGAAGAAGAGAAAAACATCAGTTTCAGTAAGGAAAACACCCTTTTCTGCTGTAGTTTGACATCAGCCTGGCTAGAAAATGTGCTTTTCAACAGTTACTGTGTGGGCATGGGTTATACAGGGATTAAGGTCATCACAGCTCGCACGGCGAACATCTATTAAACCAGCTGTGGGATTAATGCCAAAGGATACAATTTATTGATAAACACCACAGATACCACAGGTTTACATGTGGGATTATTCAAAGAAAGCCCATAAAGGCTAGACTGTGGAAACCATCAGTGAGAAAGGACTGTAATGTTTTGGTTGGAATAGAAAACTACTGAATCATGCAGATTATTTTCTAATCGGTGGATCAGTGTGTTGTTTTTTGTCAGTGACCCTAGATCAGAAGCTGATGTAAGTAATGAGTAAAAAAATCATAAATTCTTCATTAAGAACATAGAGCTCCTCAAACATCTCTACATAAATAGATGCAATAGAAAGAGATATAGCAGCTCCCATAGCAAACCCCTTAACCTGTTTGTAGATAGTGCCTTCAAAGTCAAAAAAGTTGTTCTTGAGGACAATAGAAGCAAGTTTGGTTATAAAATCATTAGAGGGAGCCTGTTCAGTCTTCTGTTGCGCTATGCACTCTGTGGACCATTGGTGTACAGGGACTCTATGCCAAATGTGGCCAGTGTGAGATTATTGATATCAACAGGATTATCCTGAAGTTTGGTAATGAGGTCTGCAGAGTCTCTGATATGTGACGGTAGTATCTGTGCAAGCTTCTGCTCAGGGAGTTCTCCATTGTTCTGCGATAAATTGAAAAGCTCAGGGCTGCCGTCATATCCATCCTACCTGGGACCTGCTGTGGCTTTTGCGTCATTATTGACCTTTCCGTCTCTTTGTGTGGCGGCCATTTGGCCAGAATGAAAGGCAGTTTTATCAAACAACATCCATTCTGCTACAGACATTTGAAATGGCCACCCCAGCTTTGAATGGACTAATCATTCAGGTGGACTTGTCTGCAGAGTCGATTTTGTATTCCATTTTTCCTCCAGTTGAGGTGACTGTCACTACCAAATAAAAGGGATATCACTTGTCACTTGATTGTCTGTATCCTGTGGAGAAAAGGGTGATTAGTGCACATGGTCAAAACTGATCACTTATTATAAATTTGGTTAAAATAATGGCAAGAATGCTCAAGGATGTACAGCAGATGTATGCCGACTGTGAGCCAGGTCTGATCGCCCAACATCAGTGCATAGTGCATAACCTCACTAATGCTCTTGTGGCTGAATGGAAGCAAATCCATGTAGCAATGTTCCAACATCTAGTGGAAAGTTTTCCCAGAAGAGTGGAGGGGGGACCAACTCCGTATTAATGCCCATGATTTTGGAATGAGATATTTGATGAGCAGGTGTCCACATACTGTTGGCCATGTAGTGTATCAATAAGATGCAACTGTTTTGTGCACCATGCTCCCAATATTTCCCCCACTTCCTTGTAAATGATGCATTTTAACTTTTGAATGTGTATTCATGAGGTTTTACACAGGGGTTGGATTTGTCAAGTTGTGTAAGACAGATGAAAACACCAACCTGAGGATGAATAAATTAGTTTGGCCTCACACTACTAAGCATGATGTCATTCTGTGCGACATAACATGGCATCCTGAGTGGGCATCTAACTGTCATCTAACTTTGACATCAAGTTCTCGGTTTAACCATCACTCGCAATGTTCTCCATTGTTTGTCTCTCTTTCTCTTTGTCTGTGTCAAGTCTTCCATAACTAAAGATTAAGAGTTCAGTCAAGTTGTTATTTACTTGAGTATATTTATTTGAAATAGCTGAGCTCTCAGGAGAGATATACACACTGTATGGGGTATGCAGATCTCTGAAGGAAGAGCAATTAGGGATGAGGTTTCATAGAAAATACAAGGTCACTGCAAAGTCATAACAGCTGCATAGATAACAACAAGACTATAGTTTCCCACTAGCAGTTTGTTCAGTAGTAATACAAAATGGTAGAGTACAATATGTCACGTAAGGCTGGCTGACTACACCACCTAGTGTTTGAGGACTAGGACCTCTACATGGTTAAACTTAGGAGACACCCATGTTTGTTTGCTCTGGTTTTGCCAAACACACAGACACAGGAAAAAGGGTATAATATTTTTTTTTGAAAAAGTCTTTCAAAAAAAGGGTTTAAAAGAGTCTGTAGCCAAAAAGGTTTAAAAAGATAAAACAAATCCACCATTCACGGGGCAGTAGGAGCAGGGCAGTAGAGCTCTGTACTTCCCCTTTAATAGGACTAGAGTGGAGCAGTCAGTCGCAGTCCGCAACAAATACAAAGAGGTAGTGATAGAAAATGGTTGACATAAGAAATATTGAAATAGTGCATTTATTATTTTCTTCTACCACAATTACTGAACATTTTTGCAACTAGACAGCCAGGCTATGTTGAGCTGCAGGTGTGGTTCCTCTGTATTTAGCGATCATTGTGTTACTCACAACACGCACGCACACACTCTCACACCCACACACACACACACACTTGTGTTAAAGGGTCATTCCTCTTCCCTTTTTGAAATGAGACTTTTTGACCCCATAAAATCTCTCTCACTCACTCACACACGCACGTACGCACATCTCTCTTGTTTCAATGTAACTCTCTCTTTTCTTTTCTCTGGCAGGTGGTAAAGATGATGATCATCGTAGTGGTGACCTTTGCACTCTGCTGGCTCCCCTATCATGTCTACTTCATTGTGACGGGCTTCAACAAGCATCTGAAGAGGTGGAAGTACATCCAGCAGGTTTATCTGTCAGTGCTGTGGCTGGCCATGAGCTCCACCATGTACAACCCCATCATCTACTGCTGCCTCAACAGCAGGTAGGTAAAAGACTACACCACACACACACACACACACACACACACACACACATAGACGACAGCATCATTCTTGATTATGTGTTGGGGTGATTTGGGTCCAGGTTCCGGGCTGGGTTCAAGCAGGTTTTCCGCTGGTGTCCATTTGTGCGGGTGTCAAGCTACGATGAGCTGGAGCTTCAAAACGCACGGCTTAGACCGGGTCACCAGAGCAGCATGTGCACCCTCTCTCGTGTCGGGACGAGCATCCACAGCAACGATCGTTACCTCAGCAAGAAGAAGAACACTTGTTCTCATGAAAATAGATCAAGGTTGTACTCTGAGTCCAATAATATCGAGGGTTAATTATCTTGAGTGGGCACCCTTCAGTAGAGTATTCCCTCAAGGATAAGGGTGTTATAGTATTACCAGATATATTTTTGTAGTATTATTGATTTTTCTATTCTTTTTTTTTTTTTTGAGCTAGTGCTGGAGTAGTTTTTATCTTCATCAAATTATTTTGTGATTGTAGTCCACCACAACTAACACCGGATGACTTCATAGCTTATAATGATGGATTTTCTTCATTGAATGAAATTAATTGAATTTTAGTCAGTGTTGACATCATAAACAGATGGTGAATACTTAGTTGACATCTTGTTATATTATTGTAATAGATCTCAGATGAGATCGGATAACATATCCTTGCTATTTCTTGCTTTTTCTTTCGGCTCCAGGGGTTTGATTTACTTTGTATTAGTTTATAATTGTAAATTATTGCCTTTTAATAGAGCATTTCCAACACAGTGTGCAATATTTATATTATTATCCCTATGCATAGCTGATTAAGTTAGGCAAGTTTGAATCTTGCAAAACCTGTGGAAAGATTAGTCAGTGTGAGAATATTGATGAATATAATATAGAAGTGGGTATTTCATGTAAGTATTAAATTGTTCAATGATTATCAGAACAAATTGAATGGCACTTATGATTGGTGTATAACTATATATGGAAACATTATTACTTTAACCTCCTTTGAGTGAATTGTTCCCATTCAAATTGGGACTTTTACAATACAGTGCTTTTAAGTAAAGTGGTAAGGTTGGATCCTTCTTACAACAAACCAGCAGATGTGGGTGGTCCTTATATTGTCAATGGGAAGGATATATAATTGTCTATGTATTTACAAGCTTATTTATTTATTTATTTATTTATTTATTTATTTATTTATTTATTTATTTATTTATTTATTTATTCCAAGATGCCTTTCCTTGGCAACAAATATACAGTTTATGCCAAACTACTGCTGATTGTAAGCCTTGTTCAAACACAAGTGAAACTGGTCCAACTGAGTGGTTACCAGTATAATTAAAGTTGTTTAAGGAGACATTTCACCTATAATACATCTGAATACTTTGTTACCTTCTTGGGTTTAATTAATCCCCCAATAGAATTTAGCTGTGGCTCTTAGTTGAAACATCTATTGTAAAACAATTGGTATGCCACTAAGGCTTTGGGCTATGCTATTTTATATGGGTGATTCTACCAAAATGGTTCAAATTTGGGGTTGCAATTTTAAAATTCTATTTTGTCCAAACTTTGACCATATACAGTATGTTACACCACATCGAAGACACACATATCCACTACAGTTTAATTTATGTTTTCAGAATTTTAGAAAAATGTGTCACTATTGAAACATGGTAGAAATTGTGAAATAAAGATACATTCACTTCTTAATATTTAGTTTTTTAGTTTTCTTGTTTGGTAATATTTGTACAATCGGATTCACACACACACACACACACACACACACACACACACACACACACACATGCTAGTGCTGAAAGTGTATACTATTATTGTAATATGTATTTTACTATTGTATCATGATCTGGAAATACAATAAAAGCTTTTGTCGTCTCTTTCTCTCTATTTTGTTACATTTTATTTTGATTCTATTTGGTCATACATCAGTGCTTTGAGTAATCACAGAAATCTACATATCCAGTGGATGAGAGTATCTGTTCCTAAATGCCACTGAAAGGGTTTTTTTTAGTCCCCAGCAGTACTAATTATGCACAGGAAAACCATTGAATGATTATGGCATAATAGAAACATGGGGTGTTTTGTAACTATTGTTATGAAGCTCTACTGGGCCCGATCTAAGGCTTGGACCTCAGGAAGGAAGAGGAAACGCAACCATCTCTCATCCTGCTGTTATGCCTTCTATCAGTTATAGTTCTCAGTCTGCACTAATCGATTCACACCACTCTTTACAAACTGCTGTAACTACAATCATCACATCAAAAGATGCTCACAGGTAAATCCTGGAATGGACGTATGAAATGTGAAAGAAAGGGCAGTCCGATCACTTTATTTATGTATTTATTTTGTCTTATATTCATGCCTGTTCCACAGCAGGAAAATGCCAAACATTGAGGAAATGGTGCCATAGTGTACATATAAGCATATTTTGTTTGTTAATGACATTTAACTCAGAGCATTCAGAGACTCCAATTATTGATCCTTAGCAGGTAAACAGAAAAAGAGATAAAGCCATAAGGACCAACAAAATACTGCCCAGCCATTGGGTGGAGGAGTCAGTTGGGGACCTAGAGAAAGAAAAAGAGAGGGATCAATATATTATTGCATTGGTACTATTACAATATTAAAATATCTTAAATCATGTGATTGAGCGTAATAATATTGAAATTACATAAAAGACTGTTAAGTCTCACCGAGGAAAAAGGTAACAGTCGTGGTAGCTGTGAAGTTTTGAATGTTTCAAAATGATCTTGGTGTACTCATAATCATCTTTGATGTCCTTTATTTCCTCCACCATGAACACTTCGGCCGGGGATAAGAGCTGCTCAAAATCCAGTTCTTGGTTGCATATGTTCAAGTTGAGAACAGAGCAAGAAGTGATATTGAATAAGACTCCTCCGTCTAAATCGGGTTTTTCAATTACTTCCGAATAGTCCGAATGAACTGAGGTGAACCTACCGAATCTCACCTCTGAGCTTATTTGTGCCATATATTTTTTGCCTGAGACACGGTACACAGTCTGACATTTGCTTTCGTTCAGCTTCATGGAATCCATTAGCAGGAAGTGAAGAGACTTGAAATGGAAGTCGCTGTGATAGACACTAGCATTCCCACCCAAAGTTTCCACTGCATCGTTAAAGGCTTTTCTGAAGTCTTTGCCCCCATTTGCAAATGTTAACAGTGCAGCAGTGTGTTCCTTTACTCCTCCACGGATCAGTGTTGAACACTGTGTATTTGCACCCCACACTTTCTTGAATTCTTCACTGTGGCTTAGTTCTTCTTTCAACAGGCCTGCCTTAACCTTCTCCAGGACCTTGTCCCGGCATTCAGTGTACTGATCATCTACAGCATCTGGGGCCATGTCCATTTGTTTTGCAGTCACTACAGCGACCTGTAATTGATCGTGGCATTCAAAATATGGTTTGATGAGAAGAGAATATCTTTTTAGTGTATTTAATATATAATAGCAATTTTGGAAAATCAATTTGTATGAGAAATGAAGCTTACTTTGCAATAAAGAGCTGCGAAAAAAATAACAGCAAGGACCTTTTCTCTTTTATCCCACATTTTACAAGGGCTGTTGTCCTCTTCTTCTCACCACTGAAAGAGATAAAAGGAAAACGCTGCAGAACCTGATGTAAAGTTCAATCAAGGCTAATAATGAAAGGACACTATCCGTGGATGTAATGATCATAAAGGCATAGTTTGTTGCTCAGCTGGTTTGTTTAGACAAGCCCTCGATCTGGTTGAAATCACTCTACTCTACTATCAGTTTTCTGCCTTGACATACGGCAGCCCCACCCACACTACATATACAAACATATCTGTAAACTTAACTAAAATATTGGCCTGAAAATTAATAAAGTGAATGTAGAAAAGGTTGAGATGCAGGCACATACCTTTAGCAAGAGGTGTTAATCTGATGAAGTAAATCAGAAAATGTGGGGAAAGCTGAAACTACAGCAAGTCCATCTACACCGGATTTCAGGGGCGTTTTTCTGTTCCCTCTGGACCACTGACTATGGGAAACCAATGTTTATCTTCACAAGAGCAACTCCTTTTCCTTCCCATGGAAGGAAATAACACAGCGTTTAGTACCACAGGGTCTTGTTTTCTTCTGCTGTAGCTACTTAATGGCTGGAGTTAGTAAGCTCCTACTGATGGATTCATGTGTTGATGAAGTTTATACTACCAAGCTAAACATCTCTAGCCCAGCCTTTGATAAACCAATTGTTACTTCTCTGAAAGGTTATGATTTTTGCGGCAGTCAGCATTGTTAACCTTAATGCAACCAACACGCTCTCAACGCTTTGGCAGTGGTTCAGTTATGATTTCCCTGGAATTTTGGAAACACCAATCATGTTTAATATAATATAATATAATATACTCGCCACCCCTCATTAGAATGGGTATTGGGGTAATGGGTAAGACTCTTTTAATTCATGAAATGTCTCAGCATTTGGCAGGTCTTTTCCATTCCTGACAAGAGTGTCTGCAGTGCTTTTTAGAGATCCACCTCTCCCCTTTCCCATGACTTGCCTCGAAAAAGTTACATGTCTGTAACTGATATATCCCACTGTCCACAGTGGGATATATAATTTCAAGGACAGGCTCCAGGTGGCCCCCTACGTTCTTGGTACTCTCCATAAGCACATGCCTTATATTCTGTGCTGAAAACTATTAAATCTGCAATTTCTTCAATATTTCTGGAGGGTAGGATGTTGAGTGTGAAGAGTTTGCCAGTCGTGTATTGAAGATTTTACAAAGACATGTTTCCTTATCTAATTCTTTTGGTGCTGTGACCCACAATGGTCGTTGGCTGCAGAAGAATGTTTCATGTTCTGACACATATTTATTGTGACGGTTGACTAATGAATCATTAAGGACTTTTCTCTGCTGTTTCCGAGTGATTGTATTCTTTTTACCTGGTAGCAATCTGCTCACATCATCTCCTAACCTCCAGTATTTCCTAACATTGTTCTGCTTCATTTGAGAGGAACTGCGTTGGTTTCTGGTAAAACGTGGGCCATTCCCTACTGCTTTAAATCACTTATAAGATAATCCAATGTGGCTTTGGCATTGGTATTGACACTTGCACTTCACTTTGCTACATACCAGTTGTGCACAATGTTGTCTGTCTCTCTCTCTCTTGGTTTCAGCATATTTTTTCCTGGATCTCAACAGACTGTTTTTTGTGTCACATTTTTTTTATTGAAATTGAGAAATGGACAGACAAACAGACAATTCAACACAAGGAGGGTAGACCAACAAAAAGCATACACATACATTTGTCAACATTAGTTATCTACCTAAATAGTTACATTAAATCCACTAATGTATATGTAGATCAGAAAACTTCCAGGAGAAATGACCGAAAAAAGGGGGAAGTGATAAAAATAATAATGGTAACCATCTAATTATTAAGATAACATGATAGTTATCAAAATACCTCTTTAACTCCTGAGTTAGTCCCTTACGGATGATGCAATCCCTATCCAAGACTGCACTGTAGACGCCCTAGCCGTTTGATCTGGCAGACAGCCCAGTGAGATGATAACTTGGTAGTCAATTTTATCGTAAGGTGGTTAAACCGTTTCTGATGTGGATCACATCCCTCTGTACTTTTTCAACCTGAATTTTCCGTTTGAATTCTTCTTCAAGCTTGAATTGCAAAATGTAAAAAGTGTTTTTTTCAGGTAATAAATATGAAGTCAATATAGCCAATATAAAGGCAGCTCTGTATAAATCTACTGTAACACCATAGAAATCAATTCTTGGGAAACATTTTGGCCAAGATTATTGGCACCCTTGCATTTTATCATGCTGCTTTTCATGTTTAGCAGGCATTACTAACACATTAAAATACATAAATATTAGCACCATGGTAACATGCAACTTGCTAACATGAAATATTAGCAAGTTTTCTTGTTGTTTCATTTAAAATGAGGTAATTAAAAGCAAACACATCATTCTATGAGAACGATGTGTTTTTTCAGACTTTTATATAATGTGAAAGTGCCGGACACCATTTACCACCCAAATGAAGAAATCACCCCTTTACAAATTTCATGAATTCACATTTTGGTGTACTAAACAATATATAAGTCCTATGGATATCACAGAAAGCCAACAAAAAATATATATTTTCTGTAATCCTTGGTTTACGATTTAGCAATGCACTTAAAAGTAGGTGCAAACATCTCACAGATGATATTTCAATGTTTGAAATCACTCAGGCAGTGGTCTCTACCAACTGACAACAGAGCCAGCAAAGGCGAGTGTTGTGTTACAGAGCCATACCATCTTTTTTCCCCTGGCTGCCTTCTGCCTATGTGGACAATGTAGATGAGGCACTATGAACTATAAACTACTGTTCCCATCATGCCTTGAGATGTTTCGGAAGACATTAACAGAAGCTATTTGCGTCTAGAATGCCGGGAATAGCAGTAAAAATACTTCCGGTAAAGCGATCTTGTCTTCAAAATAAAATGGAAATTGTGATTTGAATGAATATGTGTATAGAACAACAAAAAAGAAATTATGTATATATAATTCGTTTTTTTATATATGTATAACCTGTATATATATTTGTACTATATGGTATTTTCGTCAATGGCCAGAGGAATATACAAACATACACAACCGTCAATTTCAATACTAAAAAATATTAAGTAGAAATGTATGAATGAATGTATGAAAAAGTATCCTTAGATTACCTGTGATAAATAGCAGCAATAATGGCAGTAGAACTCAACAACAAAAGAATGAATGAAAAATATATATGTATACCAAAAAATGAACTATGTGCAAATAAGTGAAAAAATTAGACACAATAGTAATATTTATGCACAATGTAACAAAATGAGAGGGAAATGTGAATATGAAGAAATATGTGAAATCTCTGAAATGACAGCATATATAGAGGATACGCAAAACTGTGCTTGTATTCACTTTAACATATCTACAAAAAGACATACATATGCACAGAAAGTGTCCACGTGTGAAGACATGTACAGAAACCTTAAATTACAGATAACATGTACATACATTTGTAACATGTGTACATTTGCATAGGTGCAGTACAGGCTGTCCAACTTATAAAAAATTCCAGACTGAGAAACCATATGTACAGAACAATTTGCAAGATGCATGTGCATTATTATAACAGTCATAAGGATAAAAAATTATATTTGATGACTCAAGGACAAAACATAATAAGTTAATATAGAGGGATGATTTTTGCAGTCCTTTATATATGGCAACCAGTCTGGCTTTCACACTGGGTACTGGAGACCTCACTATATAGCAAGTGGGTACAGATTAGATGAATAAAGAAATAACAATTGGATTTTCATACAGCCATATATTCTTTCCACTTGGTAACTTCTATTACATTAATCAGCTGCAATGTTCCTCATGAAGGCTTTTATTTTGGAAAACACAACCGGAAGTCTTATACCTGTGATATTTACAGTTGAGAAGAACGCTGCTTATACTTTTGAAGTTCCCTCCATTGTTTATATTATTGGACTACAGTATGGTATTGGGTATGTCAGGTCTAAATATCGACACGGACTATTGAAACCTATATTTGCAATGCATTCAGAGACAGAAAACGGCGCGTTTGTGTGACTGGGAACGGCTGTCTCGGTCGAAGAGGCTCAAAAAGCGACAGTGACGGGACTACTGCTGAATGTAAACACGTTGCCTACATCTTAGACACTTTTACCTTTGCTGGGGGAGATTTCTGACAACATCACATCTATGGTCAAAGTGCCTGCAAAACCAATGATAGGTTAAGGCATGTATTTGCCTACTGACACGGTACAAACATTAACTATTATTGCTGCCACAATTACCATTGGCACTCAAGTTTTAAGATCAAGCTGTCCTCAATACTTAGCACGAGTAACTTATTAGGTATTGCTAGTATTAGACCAGGGCTGTTCTTGATCTGGTTGTCTGCATTTCTTAACCTTGTATCCACAAATGCTTTTGTAGTTTCCCATCGAAAGCATTACAGGAAGTTGTTCAGCAGCATTGCTCTTTTTGCTTTAAATTTGATCAGTCAGCAACACCAAGGCACCCCCTTGATAGCTTATTTGGAGGGCTGTAAAGGCAAGAAGCTGAAGGCCTTAGGTTGCTGTTTTTGGACAGCAGGGTGACATAGTGAGGAGGGTGACTGCCCTTAAACAGCAGAACCCAGGTCCAAGCTCTGCCCTGCTGAAGTGTCCTTGAGCAAGACACAGAAGCTGCAGGGTGCTGTAGCTGACCTCTGACCTCCTTGTGGAGGGGGGCAAGTGGAAAAAATAAGTGGCCTACAGGAATCAATAAAGTATCGCGTTAAGTGGGTTAGTAAGCAGCTGAGGATGAGAAAGTGGGGAGACCGACTGAAGAAGGTTGAGCTTCTTGCTCAGTCTTTCCAGCAGACTCCTCTGGCCACACACTACAAACCTCGACTGTGGCCATGCCAGCCCTCCTCCGTTTGGAAACTCTTCCCTCGTCAAAGTATGGCGATCAACTTCTCTCAGAGCTGCAAAGAGGTACACAGGGCTCTGTTGAGGCTGGTATATCTCATTTGTCTGTACCTCAGACTTTGTCTCAACTTATCAGGAAGAAATGTGCTGACATTTGTGCCATGTATTCCCTAGGACGTGCATGTTTTTGCGCTTGAAAAAGAAACGACCAACCTGGGTCAAAGGATCTATTTGGTCACCAGTTACAGTGAGCTGTGGCATTACTACAGGTATGTATTAGGATTACCTTGCATAATAAGGAGCGTCTACATTTGTACATTTGAAAAATGCTGATGATGTGCATTCATGGTGATTTAACCCCTGTTTTCCTCAGGACTTACCATCAGTCCTTGATGCATTGCTATGAGGTGATCCCAGAGGGAGCTGTTTGTAAGCTTTATTTTGACTTGGAGTTCCACAGGGCCTCAAACAAAGCGCTTGATGGAAAAACAATGGTATCTTCTCTTATCCAGGTAGACTCCATTTTTGCAACTTAATTCACAATCTAGCCGACTACTTTCTACTTTCATCCTATATTTAAACTTGTGAAAACTGCAAAACATGGATTTGGATTTTTGTCTCTCTTTTGTGTGTGTTGTCAGTATGTATGTGAAAAGCTGATGGAAGTTTATGGGGTTGAATGCTCTGAAAAGGATGTCCTGAATCTTGACTCCAGCACAGAAGAGAAGTTCAGTCGTCATCTTATCTTCATGCTACCAAATGCAGCTTTCAAAGACAACATACATGTTGGTAGGTTTTGTTTTGTTTTGTGTAAAAAACAATAATAAATTGATTGATTGTTTAATTGCCATGATCAAGTATTTTTTCCAACATTTTCTTTAGGGAGGTTTATTCATGCAATTCTACAACAAGTTCGGAGCACACTCAAAAGGGGAGGTCATTTGGATGTTGACGTGAACACAGTGGCAGAGGACAATGGAGCACGGTCTGTTCCTCAGTGATGTAAAAAAAATGTCTTACAGTTAAAATGTCTTAAATTATATTAGCTAAACACAAGTCCTCAAAGGTCGTAAATTCAGTTTTAGAGGCCTTCAAAATTTTGTGGTTTCTTGGTGTGGTATTCGTCCATTGAGAAATTAGTTCAGTCATGCAGACCATACTCTGATAGGTCTACAGTTCTTTTCATTTTCATGTTTTTCACATGTGAAATTGGTCTTGTATTTAATTCTGTTATTAAAAAGGTCATAAAAGTCTTAAATTTAAGTTGACGAAATGTGCAGACACCCTGCCATCACTATGTGTGACTTTTCTCAATACTGCCGCAGAACACATCATATCCCTATGGAGAGCCCAGCAGAGGCAGGTGGGATGGCTGAGAATCCACCGACCAAGAGACGGAAACAGGAAGAGAGAGAACTCAGCTTCCTTTTGGTGAAAAACAAGGATGGCCAGGAAGGTCTTTTTGTTGATCTTGGTAAGAGAAGCCTTGAAATGTTGTTTGTCTTTTACGATGTATTAGATAAACACATTGTAAACCCTGCAAGGATGTACTTGTGATTTTTTTTTTTTTTTTTTTTTTACATTTGTTACAATTTACAAAAATAGGTGTCTACACCAAGAACAGAAATTTCCGTCTTTACAAGTCATCAAAGGTGGGGAAGCATGCTGCATTCACTGTGGCAGAGGACAACACATTTGTTGCCAAACCTGAGAGGAGCATTTCTGCAGAGGAAAGCCTATTCTTGGCTTCTTTAGTCTGCAATGTGAGGTACAATGATCACACTTACCCAGTTTTATGCATATTGTTGCTATTATCTTCATTGAGCCACTACATTGGAGATTATTCCTGTATATCAACAGTTTCACTGGTCAGACAATCCTTACGTGGGAAAACCCTGATGCAAAGGAATGTAAAACCATGATGCCTCATTGCCAGCAGGGCTCAGCAACCATTTCAGGTAACTGAATTGAGAGCAGAGGCTTCTCTGTATGGTTTGCATGCACACACGTATATAATCGGTAATTTTGTTATTATAATGAATAATATATATATTATTATTACCATGATATTTTCAACATCAATATTTCGATTTACGACAGTGGTAGTTTTTCCACATCCCTCTCTGACAGGCTCACTGGGTGGCTACCAATGCTCTCCTCACCAAGAAGTGGACAACTTTGTACTGACTGTGGTTAAAAAGGATGGGATAGAAGGAAGTAAGTGCTTGGCCATCACAGACTACGCTCTTGCAAAATATGTAATTTTCAACACATTTGTGTGTCTAGTTTATGAAAACACACATTTCTGTTTTTCAACAAACATGTTTTGTCAGTATGTGTTGCACATACGGTCTGTTTAAAAGTGTTTTTCCAAACTAGAATCACAGATATGTTCAAAATAACCCATCCTTTTTAGGAGTGCACTATGCAAAGACTGTAACAGTATGTGTCCAAACTGCCAAGGCCTCTTATGTTCACCTCAACAGGCATAAGACGCTGGAACTACTTTGTCTCTGAGCAACTGCTTGTCTACGACATCCTGAAATACCGCTGGTGTGAAAATGTGGGCAGGTTCCATAAGAGCAACAACATCATGTAGGTGTTTTTCATGTTGTGTAGACTGTCTTTGCGTGCACTCCATCCTCCTGAGATTTGGTGTCATCCTCCTCTGCAGGATTCTTGTGGATCTCAAAGAGGAAGTGTGGTACCAGAAGTGTCACGATCCTGCTTGCAAGAACTTCAGATCCTCAAGTATGCTGCTTTGCATTTCCAAACATATTCAAGTACACAAGGTTTGTCTGTGAGGTAAACAACTGCATAAACGTGGTAATATAACTTGACTGAACTAAACATTTCTTCTGTCACAGGTTACCCACTACCACAGGAGATCTGTGTCAGCTACCTCATGATAATGGTCAGTTTACTTCATTTCCACTAGTATCCTGATTGGCAAGGCTGCTCTGAGGTTAAGCAAAAATATTGTTAAATCAGTTTGCCAGGAATCTTACTCATCTCCTGTTAGGCTCAAATAAAGGCGTGGCGTTCTGCACATCATACAACATTGTAATAGTATGTATCGTATCATTGTATCGTCATGTGTTTGCTGACAGGACGAGGAGGACCAGGTGTTTTTAATGGATGAGGCTGGTAACATTGAACTCAGCCAGGCACCGAACCAAGCACCACATTCAAAGGCAGAAGAGGCTGGTGCCTGGGGAGACGGACAGGATGATCAGGCCTATTTAGAGGCCCTGGAGGACATTGAAAGAAGCAAAGAGGAGATCTCAGACCAGCTTCTGCTCCAGTGCATGGCAGATTTTGATTCCCGTTAGAGGGTGATGTTGAATGTCATGACGTTAATTTTCATTGCTTGGTTAGTATCAGAGATGATTGATTTATTAATGCACTTTATAGACAAATTAACATGAAAGGAAAATGTTTTACTTTTTTGTAACTAATGGAGAACAAAACAATTGATGTAAATGTATGGAGTTCATGAAAACAAGTTTTATTAAATAGCCTTTTAATAATCCACCAAAATGCGCTGACCATTATCAAAGACAAAACCAGACAGCACAGTTTAGGGAGAAACATAAGTGTTTATTTGATACAGTTGAAAAAGATAACTCCAGCACAAAACTCTTATCTTGACCAGAAACAACACCGTTGGCCCTTCTTGGCACCAAGCAACCTTCTGAAGGGACGACATAGAAGGGGACATTGCTGATTTGCTAATTGTTTATTTTCATATCCTAATTCATTCTTTCAAGATCTTTGTAAAGGCCATAGAAAGTTTCTAGAAAAAAAAAGATGGCTTGAACTGTCAAGTTGGCATCTACATGATAGATGAAATCTTCAACGTACAGAAAAACACCTGGACACAGATGTGTGCAAAGATCACAATTTATCCGGAATTCTGAATTCATAAATGTCCTTTTCTTCAAGCAGCTGAAATGTTGTTCCTTCCACAAGATGGTTTTGTTGACCGCCAATAGATAGTAAATGTTAAATTAATTAAATGCTATTGAACATTGCTATGTGAAATACAACATGGACATTGGCTCTTATAGACTTATAGGTCACAGTATGCATCTCAGCACAAAGGTATACTGCACTCAATTTGTTTTTCCCATGCAGCGTTAAGAGGCAAACAAAACTTCCTACATGACAGACAATGCCTGAAAGGCCAGTGAGTATACACTCAAATAGTTTGAAAAAGACAATGGCCCTTTTCTGGCCTACAGCGTTGAAAAGCACGGGAATGCAGGGAATTAATTACACTTGAGTATTGACCATGATCCAACCCTTCACCCTCATACTAACTTTGTATAGATATAATATTTACAGGTTCAACTATGACATTAAATATCAAATTAAATAGAAAACCAAAACATTAAATAGCCTAGTATATAAATAGCCAATATTTGTTGTTGTTTGAAAAACATGTTTTGTGGCAGTTTAATTCTCACCAAAAAGCAAAATGTCCCTCAACATTGAAAAACTCTTAACAAAAAAAGGACAGATGGACGGGAAGTTTCTGACCATAGGACTTGGTAGTCATGGACAGTAGTCAGACTGATTAGCAGTTAAGGCATGAATGAGTCCCATTTCCCCATCGTTTGTTTTACCACTGCTCCCCAGATAAGTAAATAATACCAGTGGCATCACATGCTGGGACATTCTCAGCCTTGACTTCTTCATTAGCTAGCTATAGTGGGGGAAATGTAATGGTGCAGCGTGGGCATAAGACAGGGATAACACAGGTTAACCTTTGATTACAAACAGACATACATCCAGTTTGTTTGAAAACAATCCCCACAAAATAGTTAGTCACTGGCAGAAAAATCTCCCTCAATAAACGCTATTTGGTTCAGGTTATGGGTTCCAAGTGATTGTCAGCTTTCCCTACTCCTCCATCAGGGATCATATCTTAATCTTGGCATAGAGCGCATCAATCTGCTCTCTGAAGTGGTTACGAAGCTCAACCCTCTTGGTCTTGAGGGTGGGTGTCAGCAGACCATTCTGAATGGAAAACATCTCTGGGTGTAATGCAATTTCCCTCACCTGCAGAAAGAAAAATGAGCAGAGGAAGTAGAGAGAGAGTAATTATAGTAATTATAGAAAAGGAGCAAAGGATGGTGGGTGTGTCAAAGCATAATTGTTATTGTCCTAGACCACAATAAGGTATGTGTCAAGTATGTTGTTGCATTAAAAACACAACTTTGCCTTGTGGATGGACCAGATACAGCCATCAAGCCACGTTTTACTTTTATTGCCCCAAGTTAAGAAAACCAAAACAACAATCACCTGTTCGAAAGACTTCAGTCCCCCTTCTTTCCCCAACATTAGGATGTCCTCCAGAATGCCATTCTTTACATCCTAAAAACAGTCAACAGTAAAAATGTTACAATGCATAGTTAATGCTACATTGCAACATTGCTAATGCACCATTAGCAATGTTGGCCTGCTAATGGTGATGAATCTAACCTTGTTATTGCAGAGTTCAGAGTAGGAACCCTCAAGCTGTCTTTTCTTGGCCCAACCAGGTAAAAAGTCAGGATCAGGCACGACTATGCCCACCAGGCATGCCTTAACACAGAAACATGGGCAATATCAATATCCACAACACAAAATGTACCACCAAACCAGTCTGTCTGCATTACTTCTTGTGTAGAAGTCAACTAGCCATTGTTATTTAGTGCTAGATAATATCCAGATCAAAACAGTTGCTCACCTGTAAGCTATCACCGTGGACAAATATCTGGGCCACTGGATCGCAACGCATATAGATATTTTCTATTTTCTCGGGGGCAATGTATTCTCCTTGTGCCAGCTTAAAAATGTGCTTCTTTCTATCAATGATCTTCAAAGTACCATTCTACAAGAATCCAGAAAAGAAAGACACGTTGTAATATTGAGGTTGCAACTGATGTTATGACAATGGACGTATCTACCCACTTACTTAACGCACTCATGCATTTACACACAACAATGATCAAAGAGTTCAAGGTGAACGTAAATTTAAGCACGATTCGGATACAGATCACACAATATGTTGAAAACGGCAAACAAACTAGACAAGTCAAATCTGAGCCATGAACTAGTTGGGCTCGAGTCGACAATGCTATCCAGCCTGGTCTGCTTCCATAGTGTTGCTTACAGGTAGCCATTTCCCAACGTCTCCTGTGTGAAGCCACCCATCCTGGTCAATTGCTTCTGCTGTTTTCTCAGGGTCTTTCAGGTACCCCTGGAATACATTTGGTCCTTTAATACACACCTAGCAAGAGAAGAGATTTCATAGATGAAAACCATTTTATTTATAACCACATTATATTTTAAACTTTCCAGGTTGCACAAAGAACTTGACATGCCATATATCAAATATGTATTCACTGAGACTTATTGGAAAAGGAACTTTGGTCCATTATCCACCGCCGTCATCCGTCCACCTCTGTCATCCTAATCTGGCCACAGCTGTTCATTTTGTACTTCATTTACCATGATTCTCTCTGCCTCCTGTTTTTATATTCTTTCCCCTGTCCGTTTTCCCTTTTTGCATTTTCATTTGTGATTTTGAGACATGTCCCTGCTTTTGCTCCGTTTTCTTGCGGTTTATTTCAGTAATGCACCTTCAGGCTCTGTGGGTGTTTTCATGTATAGTTCCCTTTGCATATACACTGTATGTTCACTTGAAAGAGGACTCAGTTCTTATGGTGCGCTTGTAATAAAGCATCCATTTCCTTGCGGTATTTCCTTTTTCAATTATCCCACAGAAATAGGGAAAATGAAAAAAACAAACATAGAAGTTGAACTATTCTATTTTTATAATGATTCCATTTATATAATTTCAATAATTAAAAAAATGTAACAGAATAGGTTTCAATAAAAAAAAATTGACAACTATGGCAACACTGAGGAAATACTGAATTAGAAATAAAATGTAAAAGAAATAAACAGGCCTGTTGTGCATTAAACAAGTGAACGGCAAAACGAACCGCCCTCAGACCAGCTCCTGCGATGGTCTCAGTTTGGTTTGTTTCACAGTCTGAGATCGTTCGGAGCGTTCACATGTGTTCTGAAAGTGTGAAAACACCCTATGTCTATTATTGCTTCAACTCACTTTGCAGCTGCTGTTGTGTGAATGTGGTTTGATATTCACATATATACCATGTATGATTTAGTTCCTGTTTTGTCTTGTATTTGTTATGGTCTTTTTACATTTTTCTTTCAATAATGCTCATTAACTAAGTTAGTCTTTCACTGTTCTCTGGTTGTCTAGTGGCCACACATGTAGGTATTGGACAGCTACTGCAGCAGCACGCCTCACCTCTCCCTCTCCATTGGCTGCCAGGTAATTCATTTCAGTCACATCCACCAGCTTGACAGAGTTGCAGGGGAGTGGGGCCCCAACGTGACCTGGATAAATGAGAGAATGGTCACATCTCAACTTGATTAGCATTAACACCAGAGAAACTGAAATCCAAGAGTAAGATTTCCACCAGTGCACATAAAACACTAGCTGTTACCTGCTGTCCAGTCCCCAGGCATTGACATGGAGCACCCAGCTGTACATTCAGTCTGGCCATATCCTTCATAAAACTGAAATGCAGGACATGTTGTTAGTTGCATTAATGTTAAAACAACCACAGTCGCTGACGAATGACCAAACAGTAAACGGGTGATGTGGACATGCTCACCTGACAGCCCAGAGCAGCCCGTAGGAACGTCAGGACCGTTGGGGATACTGGGGCTGCTCCTGTAATCATGAGCCTCACACGGCCACCCAGGCTTGACTGCAAAGTGTAAAACAAATTGCAATCTTGGAATATTTGAAATTAAAAAATAAACACTGGCCCTGATTTATCATGCCATCGTGGACCCCACTGCAACGTCAAATATTAAAAGGATTGTGACAAACTTGTCTCATCTGATTGATGAAACTATCCGGTCCGCCAATGAGTACATCCAACATAAAAGGCATATTTTCCAGAATATACCCACTTTAATAAGGAGACATATATTGCCTGTGCAACGCCCAATATTAATTCTGTGCATTTCTATGGTGTGCATACAGTTGCAATATTATCTCCAGAAACAAAATTAACTGACTGAAAAAAGGTTAGTAGCATTGTTCGGAAGAAAAAAACAGCACTAGGCTAGCCAATATACCTACTGGATTTAGTTGGATTTAGGGGCGGTCCTTGTGAACGTGAAGCCAGGCACCAAAAAGACAGAACGCCTCTAGGGAGCATGTGATGTTTACCTGTACTTTTTTGAAGATGAGTTTGTCCCACATGCTGTCCTTTCTGACCACACCGCTTCGAAGCTCTGCCTCCTTCCTCCTGGAGGCAAAACCTAGCACCCATCTCTTCAGCGGTGTATTGGCTTGGCTAAATATCTGTGGAGAATTGACACTGCAGATTTTAAGAGCCCCATTACTACTAAATGCCACAGTGAATCACCATCATTTACATTAACCCAGAGATTAGAGACATGGGCTTGTGGTGGAGTAATGCTGTTCCCTCCTTCAACAACTACTGCCGCGGTACCGTTAAGTACCGCGGCAGTAGTTTGGGTCCTTAACCCAAACAGGAAAGACTGGTTATACACTGGACAGCTTCCAGGTGTGTACGTGTCTAACTGTATGTCAAACAGGATATTGCTGGAAAAGAGTATGTATGCTCAGTCGACTTTCCCTGAATAAATAAAGAAAAAAAATCCAACATAAATAAACATGAGGTAATGAGGACATTGTAAATGTAAGGCTGGTTCTCCTATCAGTACAATTCTCTGCAACAAATGAACAACAACATGACCAACTTATGAAACCTAGATTTTGTCTGACCTTATCAAACATGCGGTTGAGAAGACGTGGGACAACGGGGAAGACTGTTGGCTGCAGTGCTTTCAAATCATCCATCAAAAGACGGATATCCCCCTGGAAGTAGCCGATCCGAGCGCCATGGATAAGAATGACACCCTGATTTAAAAATGAGAGCAGGTTATTTCACTACAAGTCAAAGATGCATGCAACTTGTACCACGAGAGGGCCCTGTTGTTCAGAGCATCTGGACATACCATGCATCTACTATTTTTACATTTCTAAAGGCATTTAATAGGCATCATGGGATGGCGCTCTTGGCACCAGACTCACCAATCTGAAATATCTTTAATAATGCCATTGGGTGTTTGGCTGTATGTAAACCACCAAACAAAGCTGATACACTCCCATGTAGAATTAGACTCATTCATTGAAACACATTCACATGACCTTAATATTTCCAGGCAGCCCAGTTAAATACATACCTCCACAGCCCTCTCAAACATGTGTGCTAGGGGGAGATAGGACATATGAATATCATGGATGTTCAGCATGCAATGCACCTGCAGAAGACACACAAAACACATGCATGTACACAGGTCAAGCATGGCATACCTCTACTACCCTTTCAAACATATGGGCCAAAGGGAGGAAAGAGATGAGCACGTCTTTATTGCTGGGCTTCAGAGTGCCCTGGATCCCATACACAGGGGACAAGCAGGAAAAATAGAGGGCAGGAAAATAAGAGAATTAACCAGACCTGGGTCAAGAAATATACTAAAGACAAGGTCAGTAATCTCAGGAAACTATACTGAAATTCTCTCAGCCGGTTTATCTGTTGTCTTGGCTCACCTGTGTTATTCTGATGAAAGCTGCAGTGTTGGCGATAACATTTCCATGGGTAAGGATTGCACCTTTTGGATTTCCTATGAGGACAACAGTGGTTATATCACAATGATAATCATTATAAATGGTGTAAAAATAACATTTCTAAAATGTTAAAGTCGTATAAAATCCTATTCTCACCAAGTCCTACAATCATTACCTGTGGTTCCAGAGGTAAAGCAGATGAGAGCAAGGTCCTGTGGTGCAGGGGGCTGTAGCCGGATCACAAATATCAACAAACCCATATGAACCCTGAATCATGAACACTTAATAATACTTAATCTTAGGCCATTACTAATGCATTAGAAATGTGTATAGTGCTGAATTTTAGTGTAACATTAAAATTGATGATCCAAGTTGGAAAGCTAATCTTTTTCTTCATACCATCAACCGGTTTAAATAAAGTGTGCCATTCCTACTTACCACTGGTTTCTGATGGTTGGCTTTACCAAGATCCTGCAAATAAACATGTAACATACAGTAAAGCAGCATGTCCACTGGTGACCCACCTTTAGGGTCTGCTGAGAATATGCATGTTTTTAGCACACAGTGCACCTAATGCTAAATATTACAACCATTTCTATGTAGGCCTATCAAGAACATGTGATTGGCGTAGTAAGAATAGAAAGCATAGAAAGTATCAGCAGATGATTGCCAACATCAAAGAAGTGCTCAGTAGAGGCATGGCAGAAAGCTTGACCCAGTGCAATTTATTTTGCCTCAAGTAGCTCATTGCTACTTAGATATTAAACAATGTACAAATGAGGAATGAAGAAAATGAGTGAATTGTTAAAATCCATACGTGTTTAAGAGATACAAATTGTTATGCTCACCTCCAATTCCCCCAGGCTAAGGATCTCAATGCCACACTTCTGTCCGCGGGTCACCAGGTCGCTGTCAAAGGCCTCCATGAGGACAATCGTTTTTACTGTATGCTCCTTTTCACTGACACAGTCCAGAATTAGCCTAGCCTTGTCAGGTACATCGCAAACTACTGTTGAGATGGTAGCTGTAAACACAAAACACCAGATTATCTAAATAGCTATGAAATGGCTGTAGATAGTGAGAGGCTTGGCAGATAATGTTTGAAGATGCCCTCTTATGTACCTTTGTCAATAATGTAGCCAATGGCCTCTGTGCCCAGTGTGTCATACAGTGGAACTGCCACAAGGGAGTATGTGTAACAAGCCAGCTCTGAAATGGTCCACTGAAAGAGAAAATATGGACACATCAGTACAACACATTAAAATTCACTAATAATAATGTAGCTTATAATGTAGCTAATAATATTTAAATTGTTGCACCCCCTTTGGGTCAGTCAGTATAATTCTCTGAATGTAGAAATGCGGTGGCAAGTTGCATTAATCTGCCGGGTTCCATCGAAATTGGACCAGTGGTGTCCAAGATATCCCCCCATTTGTCTTGGCTGACAGAGATGGACCATAAAATGCAGAATCGCAAAGTATGGGAAAGGAAAAGAACTAAGAAAATCTATAAAAATCCAACAATGCATCTCCGTATTGATCTTACCTCTGGCCTGTTCTGGGAAAAGATGCCAATAAACTTGTCTCCAGTATGAGAGTGTCCTCTGTGGAGGAAAGCAGAACCTATGTACTCCGCTCTGTCTGCCACCTTTACAAAAGACAGCAAAAAAATGAAAACCTAATTTTTTTGAACATATACGGACTCAGCTTGTTGCACATTATCAAGATGTAGCTTGTTAGATCTACATGTAGAGGTTCAGATCCCATGTTCCCTCAATACAAGCCCACATCTCACCTCTCTGTAAGACTGCCATTCATAAGGCTGGTTGGGTTTCCTTGATCCCAGGCAAGGCCCATCATCTGTGAAGCAAAAATCATAAAACGGTGGACATCATTTAATGCCTTCACAGAATATCATATTTTTGGTTGATGTAAGCAGAGCACTCACTTGAGACCCTTAGCCCTCGTAGGAACACCTCATACATAGTACGTGCATCACTGTAGTAGTACATCATGGGTTCATCGCTGTCATTCAGTACTGACCTTCGTGCATATTCTTCACCCTGTGAGAAAAAGAAAACATCAAATGTCAACTTTTCTAAGATGAGCTAGACTTTGACGCTGATGTCAAAGCTTGTGAGTTAGACAATAAAGTACTTCACCAACATCAATTGTGAGGAAGTTCCTGGACAGGATCGCAGGAAAATACCTCCCGAATAATGTCCGCTATCTACTTGATCCTCTCCTTTTCCTGTTAAACCTCCTCCTGCCTCCCGTTTCTGTTTGCTCCATATAGTATCACCCTCCTCAACAATAAAATAAAACTTGTGACACTTATATACCCTAAATATATGTGATGCACTTTATTTTCATGTCTGTATTCTTTCATGTGTTGTACTCTTAAAACATGATAGCTGTTACTACTCAAGGTTACACAAGATCAGAGTGCTAAATTTGGACTGGCAGTGAATTGGGGTGTCAGTAAAAAATGAAATGACTGGAGTAGTGAATGTTCTCTTGTTTGTAACACTATCAAAACAAAAGCTATGACTGCTCTACAAAACATGATGCGTTACTGCTATGTTGAATCTTCAGTCAAAGAGAAATTGGTGTTTGTAAACAAACTCCTTTCAAGCAAAACAGCTAGGCAGTAGTGAGTGACATCAGTTGGCTAGTGACCAAGACTGGCAGATGTGCTCCAGCATTCCTATTTGATTCTGTCAGAGAGGAAGTCTTATCTCAGCAGCTGTTAGCATGCCTGCTCTGTGATAGCTTTAACCATAGCTGCAAAACCGACTCACTTGGTCAGACGCACATAGTGTGGAGTTTTTCCAAGACAGTTTGTGAAACCCATAATCAGAAATAAACTTGTCAACATGAAATGTCACCAATGTGATAGCTTTTGGTGCTTTTGCATTGGCCATTCTCTGGATACAGCATTGGCTGCATGCAATACATCAATACATAGTACAGGGACCAATTACCACCAGTCATAAATTGGCATGCAAGCAGTGTGATAATATGTACAAGTTTAGTCAGCTTGAACCTTCCTGGGTGAGTTATTGTTAACAATGTCCACTTGCTGTTTGCTTAAATGTTATTATTGGTTTCTGTATAATTACAGTACTAAAAACAGGCCCCCACCTCCCATTATTGTTCTGTTAACTGTGAACACTTAAGAGGACAGTTGTTCTGGTGCTGTTTCCTGTGTGGTATAATCACACTAACACAAATACACACTCCAGGAGGTAATATAAGAGATTGGTGGCTAAAAGAGAAGAAAAAAAAAATCACACCAGGTAAATGGATGCGAAAATAAAATTGTTTTATCAAACTGCTGATAACTTGATAGGTACACAAAAAGAGAGTGATCACCTACCACTACTTCCACTGACTGCACAGAGAGGTCACAAGGTGGTTTGAGGGCTTTCGGCCGGGTGGCATACCAGTAGGTGGTGATGGCAGCAAAGGCACCCATGCCCATGAGTGTATTAGCGGGCAAACTGAGCAGATACCGCCGAAAGTCATCCAGCTCGGGAATCCGCAGCTGTCTCAGGACTTCCTGAGCCTGCATGGCTTTTCTGCACTGTCCAAGGAGGAAGAGAGAGAGAGAGAGGGAACATTTAATGTGAAAACATTTAGCTGTGATACTGCACTTTTTCCTACACCTGCAATCCTAATCCACTTAATCTCAGAGATAATGTAACAGAAAGTAACAGTGTTATTCCAAAATGACATAACCACCATTTACTTGCCACCTATTATGCAGCATATTATAAATTCTGCAGATTTAAACAGATTTTCCTACTGCTTTTAAAAGGAAACGGCCTGAAGTGGTCTACCGTTCCGCTTAATACAAAGTTCTTAAAAGATGTTTTTGACACTCTAGGTCCTAGTATTTTATTAATCGTAAATGACTCTCTGGTGACGCCACTGCTATGTTCCCTTCTAGTTATAAGCATACAACAGTTCCACTCCTCCTGAGGGAATCTGCCGTTTTTTATCAAAAGCTTTGGAAAAAAGCAGTTCCCACTCTGTTTTCAAAATAATTACATTTTACAGACTGGATGTTTTAGAGATGTTGAAAGCGTTTTTAAAAAATGGAGTATAACTCTTCAGATGTACCTCACATTAAAATAGTTCAGACAAAGGGAGCTGTGTTGTCCTATTCAACAGCCGTGCACTTGGCAACATAATGAATGACACGGGGAGGAAACACGACACTACAAAACTCCTCATAGAGTTCAGGTCACCATGAAGAGGATCAGGCCACAGACACATGCCACATCTCATTTATGTAATTCTGTAATTTAGCGAGAATGACCAAATTAAGCTCACCATACAAATACCATTATTTCTGACAGTTTATGAATTATTGTATCATTTCAATAACTTACTGTAAACTACACCGCACGAATGCAAAGGATTTTCAAACCTATCCCAGTCTTCTGTTATCACATATCACACATCCTTTACCTCCTGTTACCAGACTATACAATTAAGTAAATGTTCAACTCTAGTAAATGTTGACCTCTAGTATGGAAGATAACAGCCATATGGCTAAGTGCACAACCACAAAAAAACCTAACAACTAACTTCTCACCTACCTCTATTATTATCACCTAGCCTATGACAAACTGGCTTGGTGCCAACTGGGGCAAAGTGCTGCACAAAAGCTGCCAAACCGGGACACTTTTCTTTTCTAACTTTATTAATTATAGTTACAGTAGTTAAGTCTTGTAAATTGTCAAATCTGTTAAATTGGTTTTAATTAAAAGCTCCATCAATTTTATGATTTTAAAGCCAAAAGTAAAAACACCAGCTATTATCATTAAAACATTTTAACTGTTCTTTATTTGTTATCTTTAGGGGAAAAAACACATGCAAACACCATCAAAACCTCCAGGTCAATGAATGAATTTTCAGTAAGATCTGTATTAATAATTGATTAAGAGGTATAATGTGAAAAACAATACTTACAATGCCACAAAATGTGTATTTGATGAGAAGTAGGAACTCTATCCAAAGAGGGAAGAGGTATAGTTATCTTCAAGGCCCTTTGCTGCTGCAGTTACTAATAGAAGGGGTTTGAACTGACCTCTAATAGATCTCCGAGGTCCTACCAACTATGAATAGCAGAACCCCGCCCACTCCAAACAGAAACACAAACGCATGAGGCAGTGACACTGCTAAGCACACACAACAATTCAAGTAGCAGGTTGATTTAAACCCACGAGATGAAACTTCTATCTACTGCCGTGGCCTTTTTGTCCCCATGTAAATCAAACCTCACATAACATGTTGCTGTACAATAGGTTAACAAATATGTGCATGGCAATTGGCTATCAGTTCAAATGTGTGCATGTGTCATGTGTCTACATTAGTGCAACCATAATGGTTGCTGGACATTCAATCTGGAATTATGAAGAAAGGTTCAAAATGAACAGCAGAGTGATTCAAGCATAACCAGGAATGTTAAATCAAGCTTTAATGACCGGTGTGCCCTTATCAGAAGTAATCAGGCACAATGCGTGCCGTTCTTGGGTTGTTGAGCTCCCAAACCTTTGTGTATGGCCCTGATGAATTTAGTGAAACAAAGACGTAGAAGACAAATCACAGGGAGCATTGTGTAGGCTACCTGATAGAAATGTTTACACAACTCATTCCCCTATCCTGGCTCCTTCTGCTTCCATACCAATGTTGTCAGTCTCCTTGAGTATAGGTAGCCTAGCGAGTTGGAAAATATAAAAAGGGTCAGCCTTGTGCCTGATTTCACAATATTTTCAACTGATGATACAGAGGTGTAACTGAATACTGTGATGGCGATACCCAAATGTGGACAGAAATGTCTGAAACACATGTCCGGTGTTGCCAATTCCTGCTGAAATAGTCTTAAAGTAAAACAGCATCAGGGGCAACCACCCCCGAACAAAATGTGCATGAACTTATGTGTAGTACATTGAGATGAACAAAAGCGCATGTGAGTGTATACGCATGTGGTTGTGTCAGCTGGCCAAGAGCAGGGGCATGCCAAAAGTGTCACATGGTCAGCTGTGAGTAGATTGAGGCAAAAGGTAGCCTCCCCACCCCCACCACTCTCCATACTTGGCCTGGGAGGATGACAAGCCAATGGCAGAGCTAGCCCGCCAGTCACCCCACTCTCCAGCGAACAGAAGACATTGATTGGATTGGAAAGAAGGGGAAGTGTGTGTGTGTGTGTGTGTGTGTGTGTGTGTGTGTGTGTGTGTGTGTGTGTGTGTGTGTGTGTGTGTGTGTGTGTGTGTGTGTGTGTGTGTGTGTGTGTGTGTGTGTGTGTGGGGTTGCTGGTCTGTTTGGCACAGAACATCAAGTATATTAGGCAACCTACAGCTCAAAAGACATGGCAAGTTTTGAACAACAGTTGCCCCAACCTCAAGCCAGGAAGTTACATCGAAGATCCTCTTTGTGGCATGCTGTAGCTGTGAGAAAAAGAGATGTGCAGCAGTGATTTCGCCACCCCTGATTAGACCTTAAGTTCTTGTCCTTTGAATGTTTACAAGAAATAGTTTACCAAGAAGCGTACTGAGGGGACTGACAAACATGCGAGAGAAAAAGATTCCCTGAAAGCTAGATTCATCTGAAAGCTAGAGCACCGCAACTGCAAGATAAGTAGGCTCGTTCTTGAGATCACGAAGACTGTCAGGCAGGGTGTTGAGAGCCACTTCAAATGCAATCAAATCCCACACTGATCAGTTGAAGCTCATTATTACTGCCTTATCACTGGAGGATTAGCACGGTGAAATTTAAACACACTCAACGTAATCCCATCTCGACAAGACAGCGGCTTCCGAATCTCAGAAGCCGCTGTCTTTAGGCTGCTCCATGAAACAGCAGACTTTAGTTCATATCACGTACAAGTGCAGCATGTGACTCATGTTGCATGGAATTCACACTATTATAAATTTCCTGTGTTTATAGAACCCACTAAGGCAGAAGGTTTTGTCTAGTTTAGATGTGGGTATCTTCACAGTAAAAACAACCCAAAGCTCCAGTCAAAACTTTTTGTTCCTCAAACAAATATTCAAAACTGATCACATCTCAATCTTTTGCAAAACTAAAATCTCATGTCAGCTAAAAGAACATATAATATGTAACAAACATTGACTCCTTTCTAAATTATTCTCATATGGTGCTGGCAATAATCTTTTTCTTGCAAAATCGCCATTATCATGATTGCCCAATATCATTCATATTTAATGATTCGATGAAATATGATCCATTAAACTGGTTACAGTGTCTGCAGACCATTGTGTTGCAGTTGGTCAGTTGCCAATACCTCATTGATAATTAAACAGTTCTATAAATAGTACAGCAATGACGCAAAACAGGCATAAACTGCTCTGACCTGACCCGTGCCAGTCTGGTCACACTGACATTGCTTTAAAAAGGTGAAAGATGAAAGAGCACAGGCTTACATCTGGCTTACTGTGGGTGAATACTGAATGTGACTGGCTGGCCAGGAGTCGCAAGACACCAAGAATGGGGTGACGGGAAAGGCTGCTTGTCAATGCATGGCTGCTGGATGGTGTTGGGCTGCAGTGTTGCCCTTTCGCCCCATTTAACCACCGTGAACCTACTGCACTGTTGATTCTCTCCATCCTATCCCCAAATTCACCCTGGTTTGGGAGACAAAGGCCAACCTTGCACAGGACAACGCCACTAAAGATTCTCGGTCCTGACCCTGAATGAACTCACACACTCTTGGTCACGCACAGTGAATGGTCATATGTGTGGGGGTTGTTGGGGGACGGGATTTGTGAAATGGGACAAAGGTCATTCATTCATCCACCCATCAACAGCTAGGAATACAGTGTCAGACAAGATGACCTCTACATGGGCACTCATCATTTATTCTGCTGTCTTTGAAACTACTGATACTAGTGACAAATGTTTCCATCCCACTGATAATGAGCACAAAATCTAATCTGAAAGCCACATTCTCACGAGTACAACCGAATTAATGTGCATTTCCAATTAAATAAATGAAGTAACCCAGACTGACTAGTTTGTTGCATTGTCCCAAGATTAATTGGCTACAGTTACACATGTTTTTGTGTGACTTATCATCATTTGGCCTCACAGCAGGTGGAGCTGAAGCGAGGCACAAGGTCAGAATAAGACTGTGCCTCTGCGCATGATCTCTCTATTCACATTCAAAAAACAACATAGGTTAGGCATTTTCAATCATACTTCTCTGGGAATTAGGTGTCCTGCAAAAGTACTGCACCTTTTAACAGGACAGAACTGCTATGATACAACAGCTTCTCAGACTGTGCAAAAACCCAACTTCAGAGCTTGGTAATGTGCCACACTGGTTGACATTCGGCTGCGGTTGACAACTCTTACTGTGAAATGACAAAGACTATGAAGTTAAAGTGGAGATGATCAGCTTTAGTTTGAGCTCATTTTCAGCCATGCCAGATGAAAAGTTAAATATTACTTGTACTCATTCCAGGGTACCATCAGTATTTGGATAGATAAATATTATTTTCAATCAAGTATTATAAAGCAGGCCTACATGGCTGGATGAATGAGCTCAAGCAGTGAATGGTCTGAGTCATGAAGCCAGCGTGAAAGCATCACACTCCTGCTACGGAGCTGTAAGATGAGGCCGATGAATGACTTAAGTGTTTTTTCCCCATTCAATAGGAAAAACAGTGGGCATTCAAAGTCATTCATGCTATTCTTAATGCTCCATAGTCAGAGCATGATAATTTGAGGCTGGTTTGTACACTCAGATCCTTGATTACTTGTAGTCACATGATTTCACTTTTTTTCTTAATTCATCATACTGACAGAAAACCAACTGTTTCAATATGGAATATTAGAATATTCTGCAATACCTTTTGCAACAAATAGTTTGGTAAATCAATACAGTATATTGGCTCACATTTATCTCACATTGAGTTTAGTAAGTGAGTGTGACATCATTTTGGGGCAAATATTTTGACACCACCAAATCCACCAATGGAAATATGTGTGGCACAAGAGCCATGCACATGTCTGTTCAAGCCTGTTCAAGTCAGAGCTAGAGTTGGCTGGAAGTATGAAGTAAATAACAGCTAGCTTACATGCTGTGGGATGTAACTATTTTGCCTGATAGTAACCCCAAGACAGGGAGGAGGCATGTTGCTTATCACTGGTCTCAAATTACCAAAACTAGACAGACACTAGACTGGCTGTCTGATCTTGAATCACAAAACCACAGAGTGTTTCTCTTTTTCCTTTAAACCATTTCCTCTGATGAAAGCAGTTATTGTGCCAAGTAACTGAAAAGTGGAAAAAAACACATGATGATGAGCAAGTGTGGATATGCATAAGGGAGGTGACTATACTGGCCGAAAGAGAGTTTTGCAAGTAGAAAGTGATAGCTACTTGCAAAATGAAGGAAAGTATGCTGTAAAAGAGCCACGTGTAACATGACATGAACACCACTAACTGGAGAAAAATGTACAACGTCTGAAGGAGCCAAAGACAGGGATGTGAAGTCAAGAACAAGCGAGTGTTACCTAGAGTCTCAAATGATGTTGTGTAAAAGCGCTGCAACCAAATACATTAGACTCAGGCTAAATTCCACAGATTCCTGTTATGGGAAGTTTGCCATAAAACTGTTCCACTACTGGCCTACTTCTGTACCACCACCCGGTACCATGCACGTCTCTGAACATCACTCCCACAAAATATCAACTGTTACCGAGCCAGCTAACAGTTTACCATCCTCCTCATATGAACCATCAGTAAAACCTGATGTCACACAAATAAGCACCAACAGGATCACACACACGCATGCATCTCTGCCCTCAACTTTTTCTGTCGCAGGTGAAGGCGAATGCCAACAAACAAGCAGAGCAAGCAGCCTGTAAATAAGTCATTAAAACACAGTCTAATCACAGCTTCACATAGTGGTGATACACTCAAGTGCCCGATCATTATCTGCCTTAAGAACTTTTCTTTACTGTAGGACAGGACCATGAGATGTTTTACATTCTCTCCCAGTGCTAAATAAAGTGAATGCATCAATCGTGAAATTAAAATATTGCTCATTTTCCTGGGGATCCCCCGGACACCCCCTCAAGGAGGCCCGGGGGATCCCTGGAGCCCCAGTTTGGGAACCGCTGTTGGCCACTTGTCTAGTCGCAGAGAGAGAGAGAGAGTTGAAGTGGTATGGCGGGGATGCCACGACATGCACTTGACAATGGTTGCATTGTTTACAATATTATCTTATCAACTAACAATGGCGTCTGCCGAGCCCTTTTTTCACACCGATACAAAGTGGCTAGCAGGTAGATAAAAAGTTTCTAAACAAAGCAGGATTTCACGTAATCTGCTTTCACCTCGGATGCTACGTGTCCCTCCCTCTCTTCCTCACCTCGGAGGACAGTCAGAAACCGTACATACAACTGGTGGGGGTTCTCCGTGATGGCGACACAGTGGGTAACGCGCTAAAACAAGACATACGTGTGGATTTAGTTGATATAAACATTACCGGGTGAATGCGAACGGAGAACGGGTGTGAGATGTACAACATAAGGCTCGGTTCGTCTCTATTTTAAGGAAATGCGAAAAGCAATGGTTTCAGAGGGTAGGCTACGACAACGCTTCCTGCTTCTAATGAATCTCTCTACATGTCATGTAGTCGACACGAGTGTAGGCTTGAATACATATTTTTTTTCCAGTAGCTTAGAAGTGGCAAATGTATCCACAAACCTGTGTTGATCAGATCCGAGGACTTAACCAGAGTCTTCAAGAGACAAGAGCGCAGCCGTCTAGAATGGATTCAGCTTCACTATCACTTAGCCAATCAGGGATGACCTCACATATTCTTTCCCATAAAGTTTAAGAGAGGTGCTGTCATTGGCCAATATTTTCTGTCACTCGAAGTAGGTTGTACATGCCTAATACATACATTTTGTATTAAACCAGATAATATATTGGCTTAAATCACACGCAGCCATATCCGGGGATGCAGTGGAAGGCAGGTTTCATGAGGATTGGGTCTTTTAAGGAAAAAATAAATAATTCTGAAAATAGAATTGATTTTTCTTGGTGGTCTGCGTTTTTTATTGGTGTGGTCTGCGTAGTGGTGATTAACCACTGGAGGTCATCGTTTTTATTCACCATTACACCACCATATGAGTTTCTTCCATATCATATTATGTTTTCTTTACTGGCAGAGTAGAAAATCATCTCTGTAATCCAGCCCATCGGTTTAATCCAAAAGTATTATGGGCTACAAACTTCTTGTGCAGTCTAAATCTCTGTAATAGTCATATTCCTATAGAGTACTCAATAGTGAGTTCATGGTGACTTTTTCGAACTTTCTCCTATGGTATTACTATAGGACTTTCCGTGGTATATCCTATTTTTACCTATAGTAGCTGCAAATGTCAGGTTTTCCAATGAGCGACATCCTGCTATAATTAATTATAGGATTACTATAGTCCTTTTAAGGGAGAATGGCATAGTGTAACATACGTAGCCTAGAGGTTTGTTTTATATTTTTGCCCCAACACGAAAATATCAGAGCATCTTAACATGAATTCCACTTAGTAGATAGAGACTACCACCCGAGGGAGCAGTTTTGCATTTGATGTAAAAATGGAGGGGAAGTTCATTACTTACAGACTGCAAGCTGGATTCCTATATGGGGACTTAGTTTATAGTGTGTCCGTAATACTCAATAGTGAGTTTATAGTGACATTTTAGTACTTAATGGTAGTTTCTTCTTCATTTCTTGTGGTATCACTGTAGGAATATTCATATAAGGACTAATCGTGTATCTATAATACTCAATAGTGAGTTTATGATTCATAGTAGTTTTACCTCCTTTGGTATCACTGTGATATTCCTATAATATTACTACAGGGACATATATGGATATCATAGTTTTGCTGCGATGTTCGCACAGTATCATTTATCAGTAACATTTATCATAGGATTACTATACTAGGCCTAGTTATTTTCCGAAAGGGCCTACTATAGCTGCTGAACTATAGGTGGTTAGTTTTGCAGTAGGCTTAGTCTGGAGCGATCTTACATCCCTGTGATTTCCACAAATTCAATGGGGGCCGTGTGAACTGCTGCAGTTCAGGCTGAGGGTGGCGCACCAAGCCAAAGGATTGTGTTGGGACCCACAGAGGTCACCACGGGTCAGCGCACAGCGCCTGACAACACAGTCCACCCTGGTGTCACAAATTACACTTATAGGCTTGGCTGTAGCCTGTCTTGCTTTGAAATAATATAATAACTTTCAGTTGGATAGCTACAAATATCACAAATATCGGAACTATAAGACCCTAGGATCGCTAATAGCAGGAATATATTGTGGTGATACCATAGAAGTTTAAAAAATACCATAAAGAACGATAAGGTCGTTATAATATATATCTGTGAACCAGAAATGCAGGATTAGGCTACAACACTAAACTATATACAAGTGAAGGACCTGTATAAAACGACCCCATTCAATACAATATCCATGAAGATTATATTGGAAAACAGGCCCCAAGACTTATGCTTGCAGGGAAACTCTTCAGTTGCACTTATTTAGGCAATAAAAACGATATAGATATAGATTCATACTAATATTAAGAATTTTCCATACTAGTATTTAAACAATGTTGCATTAAATAATATACTTTTAAAGTCAAGCTATAGTGGACTGTGTATGGTGTCACATATCTGACTATGTGATTAATGATTTCAATGCATTTGTACCTTTTACAGATTTGAATAGTCATGTGAATATATTTTTCTTGCTTCATTTGCAGCCTAGAAATCGCTATAACCATGTGGGCTAAATATTATATGCTATACAGACAAAATTATAATTTTTATTAACGAGACATTTAAGTGGCATCAATCCAATAACAGACTCAACCAATGTGCAGCAATATGCAATAAAAGCTGAACAGACAGTCAAAACTTCAAGAAAATTAAAGGTGGGATTAATATTCCCTATATATTTGACTAAGGGCAGTCTCTGGAGACTGTAGACAGCAGGCCTACTGTAAAAATCAATGGTTCGCTGAGGAATAATTCTTGAAATTGAAAATCGAACAAAAAACAACAATCACTGTCTTATCTTTTTTTTTTATTTCCTGTGTCATCATTATTTATTCATTTACTATTTATCCAGGAATATAAACATAAATAAACATTAAAATCATTGTTATGTTGTGATATTTGTATAGCATCCTTCTAAAATTGCTCGTAGGATTATGGCTGTTCTTTTTTGTAAGCGCCCTTTTGGAAGAACTTTATATACTTCACTGAGAAAAATGAATACATTAAAATGCTATTTTAGAGTTAGAATTCATCTCATCTGCCTTAGCAACGAAGTTTTGCTGTCGGTCTCAAAATATTCATTCGGTCATGAGTGTCCAGCAATGACCTGATCATGTTATGAAAATCTCCACATGAACGCACGTCTTCATCAGTATCAAGATGGTGAATGCAACCATGAACATATAAATGCAAACTGGCTCCTAAATCGTTGTGATAGTTACACGTTTGCAAAGCATGCCACTACAAATAGCCTAGGCAAATTCGAAGGGTCAGTGCAGGATTTAATGATAATACTAAACATATTAATAAGGTTCCTCAAAGCAACGACGCTTCAGGGGTGCACCTTTATGAGCAGCCTTTGGACAATGGCACCTCAAAGGTCATAAAGGTGCCCCTAAAGAACCCGCTATTTTATAGTCTAGTAAAAGATGTGGAAACATGTTGAACAATGATTCCCCAAATTAGGCCTGTGGCTATAATAAAAAACCCGCCCATTTCGCAAAAGAATAGATGGCTGTTGGTAACAAAAATGATAACAAAAACACACATTTCACATTTGAAGGTGGAAATGCAATTTTCACACCAAGTAATCCATAATAATAATAATTGTGAAGAAGAATCTTGACGCGTCACTTGGCTTAATTTACTGACGCAATAGTTGGCGATTATACAACATCCGTCGGCAAAAAGTTGGAATATAAAATTGAATGAAAAGCAACAGCAGAGGGGTTTCGCCATATTTCAAAGGACAAATACATAAAAAGTGTTAAAACTGCACAGTCAAGTAATTGGATTTTATGCCCCCGTCCCGCTCGCTTGCGCCTTTCTCTCCATGGTGCTATAAAAACTCTCCAAACGCTTCAGATGTCTTGTGAGCCTTTTCTTTTTCAATCTCCGCCGCTTTTTATTCTTCGACAATGCTCACAGGATCAAATATATCAAAACACGGTGAAACTTTCAAGATTAAAACGTTCTCAATGAAAAAGCATCGGTGCAAACTGTTTTGGCGCATGAGACCAGTTTGAATCTGTGAGAAGGAGCGCACACAATAAACCTGTTGTTAACCTTGCTGTGAAAATATGTTTGAAGAAAACAGCCAATTGTTGTATGAAATGTATTCAAGTATAAAATAATGCCCTTTGTTGGGGGAAAAAACTTGAGCAATGTGAGGGTACAAAAGTCCCCTGTGGCATTTACTAGCACCCTTTGTGCAGTTTGCGCTTTGGCGTCTCCACTTGGCGCATTACCCAGGCCCCTTTAAACGCGATTGTTTCTTTCTTTCTAATGACATTTACCGGATCAAAACATGCTGTTAATTCGATCAGAAAGCTTCACCCTTCATAACAATGGCAGTATAATTTCTCCCAAAGTTTGTTAAGTTGACCGAAATTAGGCAAATGAATAGGGGTCTCCAGGCTACCCATCTTGCAGGTGACAGGGAATAATGCGCGTTCACACCAGCTGCATTCTTCTTTATTTCTCCCTTTCTTTCACAGCATTATTAAAATTTAGGCCAATGAAACTATTCATTCGACTGAATAGACATTTTCTTATAGGATAATAGGATACAAATTGAGCCTCTCCAAAGAGTCTCCAGTGGTGGGTAACCCTCGTGTGCCAGAGGCTGCTGGAGACGCTGGCCTTGACGCAGACGACGCTCGTGTGCCAGGGCTAATCACACACCTGCCGAGGAGTCCAACAAAATAAAGAATGTAAACAAAAAGCTTGCCATCTCTCATAAAAGATGGACGTGTCACCAAGTCGTGTGAGAAACGCTGAGAACAAACGGGGGGACTCCGTCTCCAAAAGATCTCCCCTGAACTTGGCGGAACAGCCTATTAAAGGCTTACTTAATTACTCTAATGACACTGGACAGGCCTTAAAACTCGGACTGAGCTTGGTTGAGAGTTAAGATCGCTGGCTGGGATTTGTAAACAGGCGATCGTGTGAGAAACGCGAGTTGGAAGAAAGAGGGTTTCTTTTTTGCCGGCTTTGTTTTCAGTGCGCACAGTGCGCCCCATCGGATCAGCCGAATCCAACGCTCAGTTCTTATTTCCCGCCTGGGTTGTTACTATGCAAATAATATTCCAAAAGTAATCACGTGTCTTTTGAACAGCCACGTGGATTAACAAAGCAGGTTTGCCCCCCTGCTAGCCCGTGGCTTTAGATTTTTACTATTTCTTTAACTGATCCTAAATGCACACATTTACCCAAAGCATGGCTCTAATCCCAAGGAATAATTTACACCATGAATGCCAGAGTCCCTTGGATGATCCCTTTATAAGGACCAGCTTTCCCCTCAAACCTCAGTCTGCCTCATCTCCCACCAGAGCAACACATCTCTCTAACTCCCAGATAAACTGATAGAATAAGAAGTTTGTCAGAAATTCGTCGATGGCATCTAAAATGAAGGATCGGAAGGTATGCGCTCCGTGTGCGCTCTGCATTATGAGGACTGAAATATTTTGGTTGTTGTGGTATTTTTTAACACTTTTGAGTTACTTATTGAAAATGTGTACTTCGGTATTTATACCAAACCACTACTTAACTACTACTTAGTGGAAATATAATGCTAGTGAAGGAGAAATCCATCAGGCACGACGCTTGTGCCGCGCGTCATTGGGTAACCACGGCGTTTTCCTTGCATTGCCGATGTAAAGAACACATCTGCAACTTCATATTTGGCATTAATAATGTCATTAACGACATTACAAACAGTTACGATATGCTAAGAAGTGCTAAAAGGTGTGTTAACTATTTCCACGGATGCGTCAGAATTATAGGAACTGCCCGGAGCGCAGACAATGTGCACTGGCGCTGTGCGCACCAGAGCGCACAGAGCTCACGACTAGCGACTAGTCTCATCATCCAGTTCCCAAACTATTTCGTCCTCGCGTATGCTGGATTTTATAGTTTACTTGAGCGCCTATATGACTAATGAACAAACTGTAAATTGTATTTAATTTCGCATTGGCACTTCCTTATGTGCTCTCTTTCTCTTTTTTTACAGAGAACTCCAATCTCTCACAAAGTCATCGAGAAACGAAGACGGGACCGTATCAATCGCTGCCTGAACGAACTAGGAAAAACAGTACCCATGGCACTTGCTAAACAGGTATTGTGATAGCCCAGTTCATTTTGGCCTATTTATAATATATAGTATATATAGTTTATTGTATTATCTTAATATGATATTAGATTGATCAGTTACGACAATTGACAAAACATGTGATCATTTTCAATGCCTGTGAACATGGTTAGTAGCAGTCAAACATATATTTATTTATGTATTTATTTATTTATGTATTGCTAGAACTCTGGAAAACTCGAGAAGGCTGAAATCTTGGAGATGACAGTTCAGTACCTGCGAGCGCTCCACTCAGCAGATTTTCCCCGTGGAAGAGATAAGGGTAAGTAACCCTACCACCCTACCAGCTTGCTCTTGTAAGCTACTTGACGCATCTCAGCAGCACCCTGTCAATATATAGCACTGTTTCTTAGTAAAGTTGAACTGGAATTGATTCGTGTTTTTGGTGCATTACGCTAACTTTGGAATACACTTTTGAACTTCTATATGTTAGAATTTGCTGCAAGTCCAACTTCATGCAAGGGAAGAAATCGCGTCACACTGAGGAGGTTGTCTATAATTTAATACCGTAGTTTGTAATGGCCTCCTCGTATTGATTCATTCCAGGTGAGCTGCTGGCTGAGTTCGCAAACTACTTCCACTACGGATACCACGAGTGTATGAAGAACCTGGTGCACTACCTCACCACGGAGGACCGAGCTGAAACCAAAGACATCAAGTACGCACGGATCCTCGCGTTCTTACAGTCCAAGTCCCGAGTCGTCACCGAGCCAGTGTTCGGCGCTGTTGGCTCAATGCCAGAACCGGCCGAGTACCTTGGCCAGTTGCACTCATCCCCAGAGCACCAAAGTCACAGTCCCACCGACTCCATCTACCAGCAGAGTCCACCGGGGCATTTCTGGCACAGTTCAGGCCGCAGCCCGGCCATCACGTACCCGACAGTACCTCTCTCCGCGCCCACGCAACAGCACGGTGGATACTTGTCACCCGTGCAGGGACTCGATCACCACTATTTCAACTTCATCGGTCACACACATGCAAACGCGTTTAGTTTGCATAGTGCGCAACATGCCATGTAAATAATTTCACCATTGTTGTTTTGTTTTTTTGTTTTTTTATTTATATATTGCGCGTGATGAAAATAGATACTGATTGTGAATGGAATAAATATTTCTGACGGAAAGTTCATTTTGTTTGTCATTTATGTTTTAGGTACGTAATCAGAGCTAATAAGTGCAGCAGTGGATCACCAACATTACAAGCAACCAGAAATAGGGAGTACAAGGGTCAGGGCTTTGGTGACCTTACAATATTCCCATCATGTAAGAACAAAGTGTTGCATGGGAAAATAAATTACAGAGAATATTTTTAAGAGCGCAATTAGAGAGGATGATTTAGTGGGGGAAGTGAGGTACTTCTTGAAAAGATAAGTTTTCAGCCTCCAGCACGACAGAGGATGGGGTGTGACTGCTGTGTAACACTGTCAGGATGAGCCTTACATATTTTCATAGACTATAAAATGATGATAAGCACTGATCCCCAAATAGGTAAACAATTATTTAATAAAAAAAAATGAAAAGAAGAAGAAAAGATTTCAGAAAAAAATAATTAAAATGTTGACTTACAAATACATTTGATGGCGTTTGGTGAGTTCAGTGTTCACTTGCTCACAGAAAGGTATTTGGTATTGACAGAAACAAAAATGGTATAAGATAAGATGCATATTTGTCTGAACAATAATCAGCTTAATTTACATTTATTCTATTTAATATATGAAAAAAATCATAAAACTTAAAGAGGAGAAATTACAGCAAATGATCGAGTCATTGGGAATTCAGTGGTTTTGCCATATACCTTATTAAGGAGTACAAAACCTGATCCGATAGAAAGAAACTGAGTTGCCAAATTTTGCACATATCTGATTTCTGGTCATAAATAGAAAAACAAAAACATGGCCTAAGACTTTGGAGTTATCTTTTATGGAGGAGTGGACCATTCGGACAAGGCAGATTTAACTCAAGTTTCAATGAAAGCTTAAAGAGGCTCATTATTTTAACCTATATTTAAATGCAAATAACAAAAAAGGTTTCTAGGCTCTTCTTGGGTCAATCTCTGTGTTTCAAGAGCAGAGGGAAGCAATGTGTTGCAGAGGGAAGCCACGACGGGTGTTTTCCACAGGGACACCCCTCTCCTAACTTAAACAAACCTGCACTTAAACAACCCATTGATTCACATTCACTCTCCTCCACTTAAAGGTAAAAACAGTGTCATTTCACTCAAGATAACCACAACACTGTTGTACTTCTGCTACTACTGTTGTAAATCAGCTTTCAATCATGTAAAGGAATTATAGAATCAGCCAATATGTTTTGATAATAAAGGAAACAAAACCAATTGTAGTGTGTTACTCATCATTTTGAATAAATGGTTGAGTTTCTCAGCATTTCAAATGTTTACAGATGATAATTTTCAGGGGAAAGAGTAGGAAAAACAATCATCCACTCTAAACTTTTGCCAAGTATTACCATTTCCATATATTTAGGCAAATGAGGTCGACCATTCATCACTATGGAGGATTAAAAAGGGAGTTTCTGCATGGCAGAGAGCCACCATGGTTGAAAGTTGCCCCTTATTTACACACAATTTGAGGATCTCCCAGTCAACCTGGCATCCACAGCCTATAGAGCAGCATTACCTTGCTATCACCCACTCTATCAGGACATAAAATGTGTGGGATTTCCATGAAAAAATGACTTCCTTTTACTTTTAATATTGACTTCATTGTACCCCCCTGTTCTCTCTTTCTGAAAGACATTTGACAATCCTTTCAGCTAAACTCATGCCATATTGGGACAAGCCATTTGTGGTAGGGGTTCCTTGCCTCCCACAGTAAAAGAAATCACTTTGATCGAGTGAGAATTGTTTTTTTCAAGGCTTGTGTCTGCTATATGCAACTACTGTGTCTCAATAACTGCACTAATCTCCTTCCCGGCCCCTGTCCCTTCTCTCTTTCTTTAAGTAAGTTGTATAGTTTTGGGTTCTAAGAAAGCACCAAAAAGAGAGGTAAAAAAAGAAAGGGTGGTAAAAAAAGAAAGGGTGAAACTCCTTGTTTTTTTTTTTAACCAAGAGCCCTATTGTGGTGCATCTGAAAGGGGGGCAATCTCTGGGTCCTTGGGCTTCATCCTTGAGTGATTGCGAAGAAAAATAATCAACACCATGAAATCAAAGTTTCTCTCTGAGAGAAATGCACAAAACACTGTTTCTCCCAGGCTTCCTTTAGAACCAACATTGGAACCATTATCAGCATCTTCCTCGTCTGTCAAGTTAGATCACCATACCTGGGCATACTATTCAAACACACACACACACACACACACACACACACACACACACACACACACACACACACACACACAAACTGGGTGTGTCTTTCAGGTGTCCCTGTATGTATGTGTGTACGTAGACAGACAGAAGGATGGAGGAATCATTTATGGATGGATGGATAGATGATAGATGCATGGATAAACCCACACTAATCGCCTGGATGGTTGGATAAACCCACATTAACCAGCCCCTGACCAAAAGACAAGCAACAAGGGAGCAAAAGAAAGAAATGAAAGACAGTGCCCATGCAGATGGAAAAGTGACAATACGATAAAAGAGAAGAGCATTGAAGGAATACTTGGATCCCTACAGCCCCAATATTGGTTTAAATCCTGACTCCAAACAGAAAGTTTAGCAGAGATAAAAGACTCATGTTCAGCCAGATGAGAAAGATTCAGCCACAGCACATCACATGAATAATAATAAATTGAGCAAGGGAAAAAGGACTCCAAACCATTTATTGTCATGTAAACTGAGCCTCAATGGCAAAGCCTCAGTTTGAGAATGTTTATCTTTCACATTAATATCACACACTGAACATTAACAATCCACTCTTTCAAAAATCATTCTTCACTGGAACATCAAAGAAAACCATAATCACATGAGAATTTTGTAATTCTAGCTTTGATGAGCACAAAGCCATAAAAATTCAAATGGTAAAACAAGAACGTTTCTTCACCCACGCTAGAAAAAAATATGATTTTTCTGTGGTACTTAGTTCAAGTTCAGTGTATTCAAGTATGTATTCAAGGCAAAGCAAGGAGGAGAAATATTGACTATTAATGCAACTTGAATTTGTGCACATAAATATTGTTCACATAAAATGTTTAACATCTCACATCTTTTTTCATTTTCTGCAGCAAGTTTCATATTTGGCAGCGAAACAGGAGGGATTCACAGGATCACTCCAAGTGTGTAACCTTCAAGCCATAGTGTATGAATTATTATGGCATTACTGAAAGGCTGTTGAAAAACAATTCTGAAATGTTTCCATTAGTAGAGGTTACATGCTTTTCTCACCATAATGCGAGGTATTTTAATAATAATTATCACTGATACTTGAAGAAACATGAAGGTGTTTCCTCTGTACATTTTAATAAAACTTGTGGTGCACAATGTGTTGTTTTCTTTCATGTGGAGGAAAACAGCCTCCTACTCCCACCAACCTTTACTCAGCGTAATGTGTGTGTGCATGTGTGTGCTCACGTGCAGGTGTGTGCATGCATGTGTGAATGTGTTTGTATACACATATTTAGTCTAAAGAAGGTCACAAGACAAGACCCACCCTTGCTTCCCCCCTATGCTGTTCCAGCTCTGATCTTCCCGCCCTTACCAGCACCAAAGTCATGCAGACGGTTAACTAAGCTTCTGAGAGTACAGCAGCCAATCTTGGTCCCGTTTCCATGGGTGTAGTCTGTGTGTGTGTGTGTGTGTGTGTGTGTGTGTGTGTGTGTGTGTGTGTGTGTGTGTGTGTGTGTGTGTGTGTGTGTGTGTGTGTGTGTGTGTGTGTGTGTGTGAAGGGGGGTCGGGGGTACAGTCGTTGGGAGTGAAGCCAAAGAAGTACACAAGCTGTGAGAAATCCAACAGTCAGTCCTGGTTGGTAATCAAAGTGCTCCAATGGCATCGGATCTCCGCCGGCTCACCTCAGGATGGTTGTCTGATCTACAGCATGAAAAGGCAGAGACAGGGAGCAAGAAAGGGGTGGGGGTGGTGGGTGGCTGGGTGGGGTGGGGGGGATGATCCCAGTGAGAGAGAGAGATAAAGAGAGAGAGAGAGAGAGAGAGAGAGAGACAGAGAGAGAGAGAGAAAAGGGGGGAAAGGGATGGAGATCATTCCCACAACAGATACCACTATCTCACAGGGTTTAAAGGACCCCCTTTCTGTATACCCTCTCCACAGCCCCCCTCCCTTCACCAATAATGCCAAAACTTGGCAGCCAACCCAGCACATGAGCAACAGTTTCCCATCAGAGAGAGGCAGCCATCCTACTGCCTTGGCACCAGTGATGTCTGAAGAATGACGGGCGCTGTAAGAGCAGACATGAATGGAGTCTGTCAGGAATCTTAAAGGAAAACAAACAATATCGGTGCCTTTTCACTGTCTGGGAATTATTTGGGGGAGAACGCACCACCGTATTGACATGACTCATAGTGTACCTAAGTTATGTTAAGAGGTGAAAATAATTTGAAGAATACAATCTGGTGACAAATGTGTGAGTTTTGCTATCATATGCACAGAGAAAAATAGAAAAGGATATTCTGTTAAGAGTAATACAGAAAAGAAAAGTTCATAATAATTTATTGGATAGATTTTTTTTTTTTTACCATCCCCAGACTATAAATTGATGTCAGGTCAAGCACATCGGCTATGAAGTTTGACTACTAAATTGTTGTATTAGGGCTCGCAGAGTGCTCCCCGCCCCCTGCCAAGGGATGAGGGCTTTACCTTTCTGCAGTTGGCACAGCCACTATGTGCTCACCAGCAAGCCAACCCGATGCCACGAGATTATGCAAATCCATGAGATGTCCTATTGAACACTACCTCTATTTAGAGCAGCAACCAAGATATTTGAGCCAAAAATGAATAGAGTGATAAAAGAAGCAGTGTTATAAAGGGGGGGAAAGTAGAGGAGGGTCAAAGACATCTCAGATATAAATGAAAAAATAATGAATACTGTACAGAATATCCCACTGTGGCCTTTCGTTTCAGTCATGCCCCCTCTTTCTTGTTCTTAGCCTTTTTCTGTTGTTTTATAAAGTTTTACTTGTCGGCCAATGTACAGTATGGTCACTGCCACTCTGATTTGGCAGACACTATCTGAGAAAGATGGAGCCAGAGAGCAGGACATGGCATGGGAACATCCCAACAAGCGTGCAATATACCATAGAAAAGAACTGCCGAATCTCTCAAAGTTGGAGGGGGGAAAAAACAAAATTGCGCTAAACTCTTTGTTATTCATGGGAAAAAAGAGCAAGCTTGTTAACTTGCACAATTAAGGCATCATTTGCCAAGAGAAAGTGCAGTTCTCTGTTTTCCATTGTTTTTGGGGACAAAAGGTTGAAAAAGCGAGTGCTAGATTGGTGCTGTGTGTATCATGAGGGTGGATTTGGTTATCTTGTGTGCCACAACAAGGGGCACTTTTGTCACAAGCACAGACAGTGTGACATTGGAAAGTGCTCAAGATAAATCAGGTAATTTTGCATGGTAGTTAGACAAAGAGTGCTATACATTCCAGTTCCTGTGCGTATTTATAAAAGGAGTATGCTTCAAGGGGAGGCAAATATAATACCATGTGAGTAATTTCACAAGACGTTTCCAATGGAGTGGCATAATTTATGATTTAAGGCCTTTTTGTTAAAGCCTAATAGCATTAAGTTTGACAACATCAATCAATTATTCATATTTTAAAGAATGTGTTAAATCGAAAGAACTCCAAGAGTGATATTTCCCCAACATCACTCTCATTCCTCAGTAAAACAATCAACTATGGACAGAAATACAAGAAAAGAATGCACAGTAATAATCCATGCATGCAGTATTCACTCTCACGGCAGTAAAACAATGTCTTGGTGTGAACTTTTTGTGGACCATTTTGTTGTTCTCGGGATAGCTGAGATTTAATTTTCATTACTCAACTTTGATGATTACTGTCAGTCCGCTCTCAATGGTCCATATTTCTTTATAAAGAGGAGTAACCACCAGGTTATAGTTTCTATAACTACACAGAGTAAAAGACAGGGAGTTACATTTAATAACTATTGAATGGTCAAGCACAGTTTGAGAGCATATCTGAAAGCTTCCCCAGACTGAGAACTAGAACTGTACTCTGTGTTTGCAAATAGAAACAACTCAAATAGCTTGTTAAACTGTAACCTGCCCTAAGTTCATCATTCCACCACTTTTTTCTGCATCACATAATTAACTCACCCTCTCCTCCTGTATTCTGCTAGTAGGTCAAGATCTCAAGACCTCTCATGTCAGATTCAGTCACTCTCCTGCCCGTGAGATTTCATTCACATGTAAAGGTTTCTTTAAGGAATCCTTTAAAATGTACCAGGGCTGGTTTTAAGTTGATTCCTGCCAGCACCTTTCTCAAACATAACGCTTCAATGGCAAATGGAGAATATGAAACCCGACAACGCAAATCAGGAGAATACAACATGAAGTGCTTTGGCAGCCTGAAAGGGTGTGTGTGATGTGGTCAGTCACAGTTGAAGCACCTGACAAACTTGACGGCCCAGTCAACTCTTTGCGGGGCCAAGAAGAAAGGGTAAATAAAACCCAGTGGTCCTAATATGCTCCCTGTGCGCTTGGCTGGACTCATGAGGGGCTAGCGTGGTGTGTTCGCCTGATAGGCCGCCTTTTGTCCAGGGAGATGGCGGCCGCTCCTCTGTATTTAGCTGTGTCCAGGGCCAGCGTAGGGCCAGCAAGGGAGGACTGAGGGCTTCACAGGTCAGCCTCTGAGGTCATGATCTGAGTAACCAATCCAGTCAAAGAAACAAAGCAGAAATTAGATTGGCAGCCAGTGAGGGTGAATGGTCTGCTGAAGACTTCATCTCAAGTGACTACAGTCAAACTGAAAGGCTCTGATGGCATCTAACAATTGTGTGTTTATGTGTGTGTGTTGATTGTTGAGACCGAGCGTATCGATTTCAGTTGAAGTAATATAGTTTTTCAGCAAAAAAAATAGTAACAAAAAAGTAAACAACATACAGTGTGTGTGTGTGTGTGTGTGTGTGTGTGTGTGTGTGTGTTGCGTGAGTTGGTTCTTTTAGCAGAATCAAAGAAAGACACTTTGGGGAAACTTTCTCACTTTGGGCAGAGGCACTGGACAATGATGGCAATACAGGAAAACTCACAATATAGTAAATCTAAAGAATGTTTCCACGTAATACTTTAGTATTACAGTATTTACAACAGTTCATTTGGTAGCATGCAGTGGTCGTAATGCAGGGTGAAGCGGTCGGACCCTCAGTGACCTCACCAGGACCTTCACAGCAGGGCACCCATGTCTGACACCAAGAACACAGTGCAGCAACACAGACTAGGGAACAACAACCACATAAGGCCATCAGTTTAAAACACGCTTCACATATCCAAAACCACTTGTGCACGGAGCTTCCACATTTGGGAAAACAATCTTATATTTTAATCTGTCCCCATGTGATGGCTCCCTAAGCATCTTAAATATTCTTTCAGTCTTCAATGTGTAATTATCACCTTTAAAATAGACAAAAAAAACGACATTTAAGAAAAACATCAAATCATTTGTTACAACTACGGCAGTGTTGTAAGTGTTTTACAAACCAGCAGTGCTACCACTAAACTGAAGACAGTCAAACCTCTTAAATTGACAGTGTTTGCTAACCACAGCTCTTTTGTGATATATATATATACTGTATACATGTTTCTTTGAGGCACTCAACAGAGAAGTTTTGAAAGTTTTGAAACCATATGAAACACTTGGAAAATAGACACATTATTCCCTCTGAACTACACAATCTTCTCTTGCTAGTCACATTATGTGCACCCCTTAGCATAGCATTGCATAGCATATCATTTGGGCATATAGCATAGTACTGAGAGCAGGGTCAGCCTCCTTCACCATTTGGTTTGGTTGTCAGGTAATACAGTAAAAGATGCACAGGAAAGATATAGAACGATGTAACAACATGTATCAAAATCCCAATTTAACAAGTTAACAATCTCTCTCTCAGCAGTGGATTTCAAATACAAAGGAGTGGGCTTTTTTTGTATATCCAATGTAAATGCTCATTAGGAAAACAAACAAAGTGCTTGGGAGTGCATCATTCAACGGTATCTGGTGCAGTCAGAGTTGGAGGCTCTCCCATGTCACTTGGACAGAGAGAGTAATGGAAGAGGAGGGGCAAGGCCACTGGAGATCTCTCCAAATCGTCCCCAGGTGGGCTGGGATCCACTCAGTAAAATGAGTGTCCACTTAGACAGAGAGTCTCCCGGAGGATCCTTCAGTCCTTCTACTCTGGAGCTGTAGAGAGCATCCTGACAGGAAGCATCACTGCCTGGTTTGGCAGCAGCTCCGCTCAGGACAGGAAGGCTCTGCAGAGAGTAGTGCGTTCGGCTGAACGCACTATTGGAACTACACTCCCCACCCTGCAGGACTTATACACCAGGAGGTGCAGAACCAGAGCCTGCAGGATCATGAAGGATCCTCACCACCCCAACAACGGACTGTTTCAGCTGCTGCGGTCAGGCAAGCGCCTCCGTAGTCACGCTGCCAAAACAGAGAGACTGAGACGGAGTTTCTTTCCTCAGGCCATCAGGACTGTGAACTCTGACCTCACCAGGGCCCCCACCAAGACACACACACTGCCCCTCTTATGCACACACACACTCACACACACACACACTTAGGTAATGACTACACATAATTTATAGTATATTACATTCATACGATTTCCCTTCCTACTATATTTTCATTTCCAAAAGTGCTCTTACTGTATATATTGTGTTGTTTTTTTTATATAAGAGCGCTTACTGTAATTACTGTAATACTGTAAATATTGTGTTTTTTTTTTTATTGTAAATACTGTGTACTGTTGCCCTTTTGCACATTCCCGTGAGCATTGCCACTTTTCATTTCACTACACACCCCGTGTGTGTATGTGACAAATAAAGTTCTTGAATCTTGAATCTTGAGATTCAATTCTACCTTCTAGCCGCCAGGAATTTAACCTGATCAAAGTAATTTTTAAAGCATCAAATCTTTTCAGAATAAATCAGCCAACATGTTTCTCAACATATGCTGTAATAATTTTCAAAGTTAAGAAAATTTATACAAATTTGTTCTAGGTCAACGGGAACTGTGTGGTAAATAAACAGACAGGCAGGGATTAACATTTAACATCCATATACGCAACTTGCAGGCACTGCTCATCATTTTTGTCCTTGAATTACACAGAGAAATTTAAAGAAGCTCCTATAATCACAAAGGCTCCTGTGGTTGGACACAACAAGATGCAGTAAGGAAGTGAAGATTTTTTTCAGTGCCTCTGAGTGAAACCAGGAAATCCATATGATGAGGGGTGGTTTACTGAGATAACCGATTCATTTTTAATTTGTTTCTAATCTAAAATCATCTGTCTTTCAAAAGTAATGGAAAATTAATGATCTCATTTATTTTTGATTGTCAGTGCCAACATATAGTGCACGCCTTTCTCTTTTCACTCCGGGATGATGTTGGCCAGGGGAATGTATCACTGAGAAATAGCCATGGGAACGTTTTCACTAATAATAAGCAAATAAAATAATAAAAAAATAGTTTTATTCCTTTTGGTTCAGTAGTGTATAATATGTTAAATTCCAGAGGCAGAGAAAGAAATAGAAGGATGAAAATAGACACAGAGCAAGTTGCCATTTGTGGTGAGAAGACACCCACAGATAACTTTTCTGAATGGTACGTTTCTCCTTTTCTCTATCTATCCTAAGATAGGAGAGGAGAGAAAAGGACTAACAAGATGCACATTTTACATTGAAAACTGTTATTGTTCCTTCCCTAATCTGGCCCACCATCTGAGAGGAGGGCTGCGCTAAGAGCGGGGGGCTTGAATGGGAGGACGAGAGCCAACTCAGGGACAGGGGATGGGGAGAGGCGGGGGGTGGGGGTTAGTCTTTGGCTTTAAGGGGGGATCAGTAGGGAAGTGTAGAATGGATGTTTCTTTTTCTCTATGGGGGGAACTTTGTATTTGACTGTTGTTTATATCTGTCTTTCAGTGGCCTGATCCCCGTGGGCCTGGACAGCGAGATGCCTCTATATGTGTTTGCATGTGTGGAATAGTGTGCATGTCTGTTTGTGTGTGTGTGTGTGTGTGTGTGTGTGTGTGAGTGAGATAGAGCGAGAGAGACAGAGAGAGGGAGAGAGAGAGAGAGAGAGAGAGAGAGAGAGAGAAAGCAAGGCTGATGGTGGGATCTACCCCTCTTCTTTCCTACAGCTGCAGCTCAGCGGATTAGCCGTCATCCACAAGGCAACATTACACAAGTAGCCTTTGAACAAAAGTCATGGATACTATTAATGATATGGTAATCCTTAATGGAGCTACCTCCCAGTAGTGATTATACTGACATGGGAAGAATGTCCAAGACTCCTGGACGCAACTACCCAAACAACACTGTGGCTATTGTTACCAGGCCTGGTCTGAGGCCTGCACCTACATCCACTGGCATCAGACTAACAATCCCTTCCTGCTACAGACACACACACACACACACACACACATCTCTGCCCCCTGCTTTCTTGACACCCTTCCCTCCACCCCTATCACCCTATGAATAAAAATGAAAACCCAAAAATGGAGAGAAGGGGGGGCAGGGGGAGTGGAGGGGAGAAAAACAAAGTGTCTTGGCCAGGATCAGCCAGGGATTTTGCCTTATGTGGTTCCCACACACTGATTTGAGCTGGATCCCTCCTCTCTCTCTCTCTCTCTCGCACTCTCTTCCTCTCTCTCTCCCTCTCTCTCTCTGTCCTCTCCCACTCGTCTTTCCTTTCTCCCCACAGCCAGGGAAGACCACACAAACACTAAATGATTTCATGATTTAATCTGAGTGTGTTGTAGGAGTATGGTGGTGGAGAGGATGAGAGTTGAGTCTGTGCTCCCCCTTCACTCCTGGGGTGCTACAAGTCGCTAGTGAGGGTGGGTTGGGGGTTTCCAGGGGGTAGAGGGAGGCCTCTGTTTGCCTGGGTAAATGCTCTCTGCTAGGTCACAGCAGGGGTGTTTAACCCTCAAAACTTGGCTCTTTTAAATACAATTACCAATTACTGTGTTCCTGCACCTAATCCAATAATGAAAATGAAACACACTTATAGGAACTCATAATGTAATAACGGTGTATAATGTGTAATAAAACTCATAATCTGCTTAAAATGTAATACAACTTTTGAATGCACATATTACATTATACTCTGGCTATTACAATATAATTTTAGCAGCATTTTTTTCAATAATGTAATAACAAAGAAAAGTAAATATTTCAGTGCATTTCATGTGTTATACGTGATAGATACACCTTTGATTAACTATGTATTTTTTCTGGACTTTTACAATGCAGATGGGGAAAACTCAGAGAATGAAAGACCTTTACCAAGATCACTGCAAGCTGCGTTGTACTTTAATGCAGACTCCATCAGAGGCTCTCACCCTGACACCCTGACCTTAGCGGGCTCCATCACATGCTCCTCTTACCCTCTAATATGAACTGCAACCCTCTGACATAAACTCTCACCTTGGTTCTGTCATAGTCTCTCACACTGTTTCTCACCCTGGCTCAGATGAAGGGTCACACACTGAAACTGAGAACTCACCATACTTGCCATTGAATGTAGCTTCTACTATAGCTTCACACCGGCCGCCTCAATGTCACACCAGTGGTATTGTTAATGCGTTAAACGTCAAAATCAAGACCACGTTTCCAATAAACCTCATTGCTTCCTGTTGCAAAGAGGATATTGCTACATTTCCCCCTTGTCCCTCTCTGGTGTCGCTTTGTTTGCCTGGAAGAGCAAGAAGAAGAAGAAGAGACGATAACAGTGATGTAAGACCAGTGACCCTCTTTCTGTGTTGTGCCATGAGCCAAGTTCCTGTTGTACTTTAAAGCAAATCCAGCAGATTTCCTGCCAAATCCGACCCGGGGCACAAAACGCAGCGTAGAGAGTGGTTGAGGCTGCTCCACATCTCACCTTTAATGCTCCCACTATTACAGTGATGGGACTGTGCCATTTCAGTCGACTGTTTCTCTGATATACTGTACGCTATTATAGAAAGTGTTATTGTGTCAGGCAGTTTTCTCACAGTAACAGGATTTCAACTCATTAGGATTTCATACATTATATGTCAAGTTATTACATTATTCTTGAAAGAATTCTACTAGAATTCTAATAATAACCAGGAAGTCATATAAGAACGTCTTACATTATGTGCAAAAAGTTATTATGTTTTGCGTTCAAGGTTTTATTACATTATAAGCAGATTGTTACATTATGAACTTCTACACACACTCATCCACACACCCCAATATTGCTATGCTACGCACAATTTGGGTCTAACGATACATGAAAGACAGATATCTTATTAACGCCATAGCTGAAGATGCAGACTCTTGATCTCTCATATTTTTGAGGAAAAGTTTTGAACTTGAAGCGACTCGAAGCGACTCGTTTCAAGGGGCCTGTTCATTCATGCTAATTTACAAACAACATTTAAAATGCCACTTTTTAACCACTAGGCTGCCTCTGGATCAGTACTCTTTGTAACAGCTCTGTCCTTGCTTGACTGATATGTCAAAGTTGAGGACATGGAGGAAAGAAGAGAATGAAAATACCACACAGGCACTGACACAGGGATCAATCCGATTGGAATGATTTAGCATTTCTACGTTTTGAATAAAAATGAGAGCGCTAGACGGTGGAGCAGTTTGATTAGTGAGATCCTTAAGTCCCTAGAAGCCTTGAAGGCCCTTTCTCTCTTCCTTCACTGCTAGAAGAAAAGTCCTCTTTCTCTCTTTTCAGAAGTCCCTTGGTACCTCGGCTTTTTCCTCACTGTTGGTATTACAAAATCCCCATTCAAAACAACCCTTGTCACCTGTCAACTAAGCCAGGCTGGTTTGCTAGGTCTTTATCCTCAGCACATACACACACATACACAGAGGCTAACTCCCAGCCCCCACTCCCATTTATGCACATATCCCCTACATTCATACAGATACATAGACACAGACACGACCACAAATCCCAACCACACACACACACACACCCACTGGCCCATGCTCACACACTAAAACCACATGTCTGAGAGCTGTTACTATAGCAGTTTAAAATTCATTACCCTGTTCACTTTAAGAAATGTCTACACTGGGTTGGGCTGCTTTCAGCTGTTCTTTTGCTAGCGGAGGTGAGGCCTAAGTCTTCACGTGCACCAGGAACCAACCCTGTTACATCGCAGGTCAAATCTGCTGACCACATGTGATCAAATGAGACAACAGAAAAAGTGAAAACGTATGTGGAAATTAAATGTAAAAGATAAAAGCAGAGTCTTGTGCAAGATTATTTGGTTAAAAATATCCGGTTACACTCCACCACATTTTATCAGTAATCTCTTGTTTTGTTTCCTGAATGCAGTCTGAATGCAATAAATAAAATGTTACATTAAATAAAATGAAAAAGGGCATGGGATGGGGCTGTCAGCTGTTACTTTTGCATAAAATGAATTTCTCAAACCATTAGAATATTGTTTGCATTATAAAATCTATATCTAATTTCAAAACATTATACATACAATAACATGCCATTAGTACTATGATGCTATTGACGTGCATGCATACGTGTCCCCATCTGCTCTTACTGACCCAGCATTATACAGATAATGTAATGTGTGTGTGTGTGTCTGCCTGTGTTGGGAGGGGCATTGCTATGTCCCTAACTACCATGACGGTGGGGTAGTGAACATTTCCGTTGTTGACCAGGGAAAGCCTGTCCGGCAGCTGTACAAACCTGGGCTTAAGCGAGAGCTCCAGCTCCGATCTGGGAGCGGAGAAAGGAAGAGTGAGAAAGACGGAGGTTGGGGGGGTAGGGGTGGCCTTAGAGAGGCATAAGGGTCAGAGCAGAGGGTGGTCATCCGGCCTGGTCACTTAGCCAAGGCCGACAATGCCCTGAGCAGCCGTCGCTCATTAACCCGCTGACAGGAGCTCTGGACATGGAGGACCGTCACCCCACACAGAAAGGTCATGGGGTCAATCAGCCCCCTCTCCGGCCATCACATCGAGATGGACACACAGCAACGGATCAGTGATGCATTGTCACACACACACACACACACACACACACATACCGAAACAAATTGATTTATCAAAGGTATTTAGGCTTTCTCAAACTACTCTACTTTTCAGGTCTTTGGATGATCTTGTGCCGTTTAATCTTAAAGCAACCAATTTGAACAAAGACAGAAGGAGCATGAAGACATTACATTTTGGCTAATCACTGAAGACCCATTTCATTTCTTTTTATCTAAAGCATTGGAGAAAGTACTCACAATTATCATTGTTTTTAAACCAAAATAACATTCTTTAAATATTTCAGTCTGGCTTCAAAGCGTTCCACAGCACAGTCTGCCATTTGAAGGTATCAAATGATCTCCTTTTAGCTGCTGATGCAGGTGACAGCTCCATTTTGATCCTTGACCTCAGTGTAGCCTTTGACACAGTTGACCACTCCATTTTACTAGACCGTCTGAGGACATGGGTTGGCATCACAGACATAGCTCTAGACTGGTTTGCCTCATATCTTTCTGATATAACTTTCTCAGTTTCATTTGGTGACTCATCTTCATCTCCTGCTTCTATTCCCTGTGGGGTTCCTCAAGGTTCTATTTTAGGACCTATCCTCTTTTCTTTCTACATGCTCCCTCTGGGTCAAATTATTCAAAAACAATTCGATTGCTTCATGGACGATGCACAGATATACCTCCCCATAAAGCTGCAAAACCAGACCAGCCTCACTGCCCTCAGTTTCTCCAGGACATTAAATGTTGGATGGCAAACAACTTTCTCTAGCTAAATGAGGATAAATCTGACATTATTTTATTTGGCCCTCCTGCCCCTAAAGCAACTATTTATCAGAACCTGCGAAATTTGGAACAACATCAATTGAAATGAATTACTTTCAGCCTCCACTTGTATTCTTCCGTTACTATCACAGTATTTACATTGGCGAGTGGATGTGGGCAGCTGAAAAGCCACACCTTTCTTCCTCATCCGTTCCCCAGTGAAACACAAAGAACCACCAGGCATTTTGTTCTGCATAGCATTCTACTCGTGGCATACTAATACCTGTGGACAAGGCTAATCCCACCCTCACAAATCAAGTTTGCATCATTTTAATAGGACGGCTGGTATTATATGCCCTTCACTGTCCAGTGCTGTTACCATACCCATGTTTTAAAATGTGTTGATAAAATTTAGCAAGAAAGTAACCTCTGGATACTCGTACAGACCTTTCCTGTGTGTAACTGGGTGAGGTCATCCAGTTTGAATCTTGTTTTGCGCCTTTCATGCTGAACACAAGTTGCACATAACGATGCCGTTAGTACTCTAGAACATCCTGGCTTTTGTTGAACCCCTTCAGCTTCCTAATGAAATGGGCTTTCTTACAAATAAATGCAGCTCATTACACTGAAGGTAGGTTAGATGGGGCTCCAGGATAGAGATACTAGAGGACAAGGTTGATAGGTTGTCTCCCAATGTCCCATTACACTCTCTAATCCCAGAAAAGATTATTTCACAGTTAAGATGACCCCACTCGTTTAGGACTGAGGGCTGTTGAGAGGGTTTCTGTGCAGGTCTTAAATGGCCTGGAGTTTTGAAGAGGTTGTTGTCTTATTGAGTAGAACGAAGAATGGAAAGCTCTTATATAGAGCTAGTTCACAAACTTGTGAGAAGGGCCATCACCTTAAGGGTGCTACAAGCGTATTTCTGTTCTGAATTGATTAGACACCACTGACCACTGGTTTAAGTGGAATTCTTTTTCACTGAGAGAGGGCCGTCCACTGTCATTCAGAATTGATTACACTTTGGTATGAAGACAGCAGGTATTAGAAGGTAAAAGACTGAAATGTTACAGCAAAGAAAAAAGAGATTTATTGTGGTGCTGACATCCAGATAGGAATTCAATGAGCACATTTATGTACCTGCTAATACGTATTTGGGACACCAGAGTTTGAGTTGGTGCAAGTAAACGTTATCCAGTTTACAGTGTTCATAATGAGCTCTCTCTCTCTCGAGCTCTCTCACACACACACACACACACACACACACACACACACTAATATAGGGACTGATCCTGGTAATTTGCAACTGACACCCTCCTTAAGCCCCGAAAATGGACTGCGAACAATGTTTACTTTGACCACTTTATCCAATTTAGAGACTTTAATCTGTAAAAGCTTTGATACATTGAGCCCAGCTGCTGCACAGCAACTACACAGCTGAAATATAAACACTGTGACACTATTAAACACTGGAAATCCCTGAACTAACCCTAACACAAATGACAACCAATAATGTTAACTATGTAATTATGAAATACAGAGGGATTTAATAAAAAAAAAAAAGTCAGCAAGCTGTATGTGGTAGATAGCACTCATGTCAGATACAATCAATTCACCAAATTTGCACTTTGCAGCAAGTACAATACATCCAGGTAGTGAAACATTGTACACTTATGCAATGGTAAATGGTATAAAAGGCATCAAGAAGGCATTAATTGAGCCACAGAGTATACCAAACATATCCCATATCCCAATACAATTAGAAAAAAAAATGATAAAATCACCTTTTTCAACAAGAGGGGATTGACATTACACTTCTGTTTTCTAGTAGCTGAGATGTTTTGGAATCAGGCCTGTCAAGTCACAAAAATGCAATTTATTGAGGCAGCATATAATTTCCTATCAAAAATTCAAAACTCACCTAAATCTGTTAAATTTCTAGGGATACGTGGCACAGTGATTGATAAGAATGTATTATTATTATTGGGCCAATGTGATAAATTATAGTTGTCGGTCACCAAACACAGATGCACATAGCCCAGGGGGAACACTGGTCCTGAATGTTCCCCGACTGAGATTGTTTTTACATTACAAAGATTGTGATTTTTGTTTGGGTAATTTATTTTCATGATTATAATGGTGAAGATTATGATGTCCAGTTTGGACTATGAAGATCAGGTATGGCCAGTGCCACACCTTGCCATGCTGGAGCCACTGCACCACTGGAACCATTCTAGTTGGGACATAGAAAGTAAGGGCACAGGTAAAAACTTGCAACAACACCACAGATAGATGTTCAGACCAACATACCCTGCAAATTCTCTCCACACAATGCGAATGGCTACTAGACTTACAAACATTTTCAAAAGATAACAATATGCGGACACTGTCAGAGGCTTATGGAAACGTCCTGTCACTCAGTGCCAAATGGCAATGGATAATGAGCTTAAAGAGTTTGACTCTCCCCCCAAAGCTCAGACTTCCTACTCCCCACTCTGTCTCTTTCTCGCTCTCCTTCTCTGCACCTCACTAGTGCTACTATCATCTTCTCTCCCCTTCTTACTTTCACCCCACCCCTCGTTCTCATGAACCCCTTTCATTCTGCCTCTTTCCCTCAGCCCCAACGTCTCTCAGCCTTCACCCCCCTGCCCCATCCATCCATCCCTTCGTCCCCCACTGACTGTGTGTCTCCAGGTCTTCCTGATTGGTCATGGGGATTTCTCCTCCCTCTCCCTCTCCATTGCTCTGTGTGTGTGTGTGTGTGCATGCTCCTGTCTGTCCACCGTAGCTGCTCTGCCACTGCCACTGCCCTGACTGCGGGTGAGAAACGTCAGCTGCGTGGCGCTCTATCTTTTTTTACACACAGACACACACATGCGCCTTTGACTCATATTGTCCCCAGTCAGCTTCTTTAACGTTTATGAAAACAGGCCTACAATGGCACCAAAGAGAAGAGGGAAACACTTAAATAATCTCCTTCCCCCTGCGCCCTGGAGATCTCTGTTCCTCTGTCCACCGAGGAGTGCCCAGTGTGCATCCTACCCTGCTGGATTTGAGGCGAGAGGATTGCATTAGCATTGTGACTTTAAACAGGGGACTGTTAGGATCTGGCATTGTTGGGTTATAAACAGCTGACACTCCTTGTTGTAGCCCCCATGCTCTGCTCCTTGGAAGGCTGTTGTTGACCCACAGCCCTGTTGTTCTGTGTACAAACTGCTGGATATTATTGTTGGTAGCAGTACGTATCAAACCACACATGATGTAACAATATTTAAATATATTATAGTTTAAATATATATACTACTTACTGTAGTTACTACTTAACCACTGGTTTTGGAAAACAATATTCAATATTCAGAATTACTATGGAAATTATTCCAAACAATAACAAATAGACACGATATGGTTTAAACATATAGTTTGAACTATATATATATGAGTTACACTGAGGAACTTTGTGTGAACCTGTATTTTACCAACCTGTGCTACATCAAAACTCAACTCAACAACAAGCCCTGTGCTCCAACAATGTAATAATTTCTTAGTATACTTTGTGCTTCCATTCCAGTTTCAGAAAATGGAATTGCTTGGCTAAAATTTGTCCTGAGTTATATGCTGATGTCAGAAGCAGCCAGTGGTCCCATGCTGGTGAGTTTTGACCCTAATATCTGTGGTTTTAACCCTGTCTGACATTCATAATCTCTATTATGCTGGGATCTTTACTGATCTAAGGTAGACAGTAGGGGGTTGTCAGTGTTGCCTCTTAAGAGATAATATCAATGACTGTATTGGCGTAAGGGTTGTGTGCAAGTGCTGTGTGTGTGTGTGTGTGTGTGTGTGTGTGTGTGTGGGTGGGGGGGGGGGGGGTTAACCGTCTGACACCTGCAGCTCTTCATACTCAAAATGCTAATCCAAGCCCACACCCCTGCCTCCTCCTCCCAGCCCAAGATCCAAGGCACTCGCTGAACGTACCAAACAACCACTTTCCTAGATCAGATTTAAACAACAATAAAATAAAAAATAAATAAATAAAAAAGGTTTTCAATGGCTGTGAACAAAAAAGTGCTAGCATGCTGAAAATAATATGACAGACAAACTTGGTGATACACTCTAGATTGATTGGGGTATTATTTAATTTTAAAGGAAAAAAACATATCTAACAGTAACATTAACCATGCCAAGGAATTACACCAGCTCAGAAAAGAGGTGTTGTGATAAAGAAAGGTATGCTGGACAAGCCGACTGACCGAGGTATTAGCCTCTGCGCTGTGCAACTGCAACAGTATGATTTTTGCTTGCAAAATCCAGGTTCAAGCCCCTGTGTCAGCAAGCACCTGCTTTACTGAAATGTCCTTGAGCAAGACACTGGATCCCTACCAGCTCTGGCGGTGTTGTTCTGCTGACCCTGCACTCTGACCTCCACAGAGCGAACTATTGAAAAGAGAATTCCCCTTTGGGGATTGAGAATATATTGCATTAGCAGTATTGTCTTCACACCATAAAGAGGAAGTGTGGAGTAAATAAGGAAAAGCACCTGTTTCACTGAGGTCCAGAAGTTAATGCTGATCCTGAATGTAACCCAGCTCTCTACTGCCATCCACAGCCTAGTCTCCACAACAGCACGCATGGCATGGTAATAGAAAGGTAGAAAGGCATATTTTAACTTGAAGTTCAAGTTACTCTGGTAACTTCTACATAAGCAACTGACAGTTCATTGCATTAGTTGTTCATGTTCAGCATTATTGATCATATGCAGTACGGATCAAATGGCATCATGAGGGGAGTTCTCAAATAGATGTTGTTTATGGGTCTACTAGGTTGCCAGAAATAGTGTGGGTCCTAATCTCACAGCCACATCTCACAGAGGAGTGGGCAAACAGTATTTCACATTAAGGGTTAGAAAATAACCTATTCAAATAAAATAATATAGAATTCACCTTACTAACTGTTATGACATGAAAACTAATAAGAGGACAACATCCTGGGAATTTTGTTGCCTTCTAGTACTACTATTAGTATGAGTATTAGAATTATTATTAGTGTTATTAGTGTTAGTACTAGTATTAGTGTTAGTACTAGTATTATAATTATTATTAGCACTGGTATTAGTATTAGTGTTATTATTACTATTAGGCATCAAGATTACAAACTTGCCCATCTTTGAATTCATCCACACAGTAACAGAGCGCCACCAAGTGGTAATTTAAGAGAGTGCTGTTTGTGGTCCTGGGAGAGAGATGGCAAGAGAGAGGCTCAAACTTCTGGCTTAGCTTTAGTTTAGTTTAGTTGTACATCCATGATAAAAAACAAACAAATAAAAGGGGACAGAAATACAAACCACAATGTGTGTGTGTGTGTGTGTGTGTGTGTGTGTGTGTGTGAGGAGAGAAGAGAGAAGGATGAAGGAAGTGTGTGTTGTAATGTTCAGCTTCAGAAAGTTTGATTAATCACAAATCTAATAGTACAAATTACTTTCCCCTTTCCTTCTTCAAAAACGGATTTTCTAGGTTGCTTTGATATTGTTCATCAAACTTGTTATTGTTATTCTTAATAAATGAGTAATTTATTCTCTTTATTGGCAGACTGGCTGAACAGACTGGGGTGAACTAATACTTCAGGTGACCATTACTTGGGTCAGATACACAAGTCCAAAAATATCTGAATATTATAGCAATATTATGGTGATTCTCCGTTAGACATAAAAAGCTGTGTGTGATAATGTGCCAGTGTGCTTGATCTATCTGTCTTCCACTGTAAACAACCAGTTGGGAAGCTGGGCCCTGGCGAGAAAACCCACCTCTCTAAAAAGTCAATGGCACTCGTCTTGCCCAGGCTTTGAATTCAGTGGAACAGTGGGCTACTAGGTAGGCTAGTAGGATTTGTGAAATCACCTGGTGTAGTGTTTGGTTGGAGTGAAAACCTGCAGACTCTTAGCCCTCCATGGCACATGATGGCCCACCCCTGATTTAGGAGACTACTTTAACTACACTGGCTGACAGCAGGTTGTGCGTCATGCTCTGGCCAATCCCTTCATTACAGCAAAACGAGTGCACAGGCTAACCAGGGTCTGCATCATATTGCTCTTTTATGGACGCTGGCAGTGGTACACCAATGTCAAGCCAACAAAAATAACGTGTCAGTTCCGGTCATAGCTTTCAAAATAAAACCCTCATTTACATAATTATCGGTTTTTGTGACATTTTTATTTTGAAGAAAAATCGCCTTTTGCGGTATTGTTCTGTTCATCTGTTTCAGCTTGACGAATCCGCCGCCCCTCTCCACACGACAGGTGCCAAAAATGAGTGTGCAGCAAAATTGCCAGTGCGCTGCGTTGAAACACCTACAGTGCCAACAAATATAGTGAAAGCAGGTAACATGCGAAATGGCTAGAGCACACCACATGCTTTCCTTGCCTTTGCTCCAAAATAAAGCCATAGCCAGCTCTCCCATATCACCACACAACACACAAATAATTCATTAACCCTAGATGCTTATCAGCAGGCTTCATATTGGTTCTGTATGGATCTACCTCAACGTGTAGTAAAAGCCTTTCTCTTATCAATAATATCTTGGTTTGCTTCTTCCACAGTACGTGTGGGTGTGTAAAACGGGTAATCTCAGTTCTGAATTGAACCAAGTGAAGGGTTTAACAGTCTTTTAACATGATGACTCTAAAACGTACAGCTGACAGACTGGGTCCCATTTAGACCCATTCGCCTCAATTAATTTATTCATTTTAGGGCTTTTGGAAACGCATTTAACCTACAAGTGGTCAGTATGGTTGGACTATGGATGAGAAGGCCTGTACTACTAAAATTACTTCGATTTAGAGACTTTACCATGTTCAGGATTAGATTAGATTCCAGTCGAAACTGTTTTTTAAATAATAGTTAAATCACGTTGGCAATTTACAGACTGGTAATTTACTTGATTGTGCCCTTTAAACGCCCCCGGGGCATTGGCCGAATCTTTATTTCAAGAACATGGTAGCCTTGAACTTTAACCTCGGATATTTTTTCGGCCTCGTTTATCTGTTCGACAAACTGCAAATCCATCATCCTCCATTCTCGCGATAAATAGCGCTGATATATTAGCAGAGATGGGGGTGCTTCGTCCACTTGGAGGGGTGTCTGGTTTCCTTGAGGACCTCGGTGGGGTTTGGATCAGTTAAGGGTCTCACCTCTGCACGAGGAGCAACATCCAACCATGTCGGACGCGGTGGTTAGCTTCATTAAGGACTTTTTGGCTGGTGGCATTGCTGCTGCCATCTCTAAGACAGCTGTTGCTCCTATTGAGAGAGTCAAGTTGTTGCTGCAGGTGAGACAATTGAGCCAAAAGTTGCCCGTGGCATATTCAGGATCGGCGTAATGTGTGCGTAAAGCGTGCGTAAAGATTGGTTAAGTGACAAACCAGACGCTTAAAATGTACTGAAATCTCTTTATGGATCACTTTATAAACCTATAATGTGAATCAAGCAGTGTACTGACTAGGTTCAATTGGTGAGGTTGCATAAAGGCTCGGTGGATGCGAGAACCCCCTCATTGTGGAGATGCTTTTACGCACTAGTCGCTCTCCAAGGTTACTGCTTTGGTTGAGTTAGTATGACTAACTGATTTAAAGCGGGAAGCTTGTGACTATGTGGCCTTTCCTTCTGTGACAATTAAAAAAAACGTTTTTGAAAAACTGGGCTCAAAATGAATATATTGTAGGCTACCCTGCATGTGCCTCTTATATACAATGAATTATTGATATGGCCATTGATATGATACTAGATTTAATGGGCTGCTTTGTATGTTCGTTAAGTTCATTACTGGTCCAATCTAAAACGTGACAGCAGTAATATTCAGTGTAAGTAAATTGCTAAATTTAACTTGGAGCAAGCAACCCAATACGCACAGCCGTTTCAAGTGACACTAATGAGTGGGCCTGTAGCCTACTACAGCTACAGAATGAATGGCCAGAGAATATTAAGCACTACGTAAAATAATCTAAATACTAAGATATACGTTATTAAAACTCTCCAGTTTTAATAACGTATATCTTAACATATTTACCCAAAACCTAATTATTTAGCTCGGGAAATAAGTTCAATTTCGCTAATTTGTGCTCGAGAACTGATCACACTTTGCAGGCTAATAGTAATCAATGTATGTTTCAGTGCATTTTCAGTATTTATTATGACCGTTTTTGGTTTTCTTACAGGTCCAATATGCCAGCAAACAGATCACCGTAGAGACACGGTACAAGGGAATCATTGACTGTGTGGTTAGGATCCCAAAGGAACAGGGCTTTATTTCCTTCTGGAGAGGCAACCTGGCCAATGTGATCCGTTACTTCCCCACCCAAGCCCTCAACTTCGCCTTCAAAGACAAGTACAAGAAGGTCTTCCTTGGTGGAGTGGATCAAAAAACACAATTCTGGCGTTATTTCGCTGGAAACCTGGCATCTGGTGGTGCGGCTGGTGCGACTTCCCTCTGCTTTGTGTATCCTCTTGACTTCGCCAGAACCAGACTTGCTGCCGACATTGGCAAGGGCGCAGCTGAGAGAGAGTTCAACGGTCTTGGACACTGCCTCAGCAAGATCTACAAGACCGATGGCCTCAGGGGCCTTTACCTCGGATTCAATGTGTCTGTCCAGGGCATTATCATCTACAGAGCGGCCTATTTCGGATGCTTCGACACAGCTAAAGGTTAGTGACTTTATCCAAGTCTTATTGGCCTTAAGCAATGCATTTTTAACATCATATTACCACATTAAGAGTCACTGACTTCACTTCTGTTGACCCAACGTCTTCGTTCATATAGGTATGCTACCAGACCCCAAGAACACGCACATCGTTGTCACCTGGATGATTGCCCAGACTGTCACCGCCGTATCCGGTCTCATCTCATACCCCTTCGACACAGTTAGGCGTCGTATGATGATGCAGTCTGGACGCAAAGGAGGTAAGACACTTGTGTTTAGTCACATCGTAATCATAATGATGTGCCAATATTAGAGTTCACTATATTTATTTAATAGGTTTGCGTAATTACGCAATTTACGCACGCAAGTGGGCACTGTGTATTGACAACCAAATGTGTCCTTTTCCTTAGCGGATATCATGTACAAGGGCACAATTGATTGCTGGAGGAAGATCTTAAAGGACGAGGGATCCAACGCCTTCTTCAAGGGTGCCTGGTCCAACGTGATCAGAGGCATGGGCGGTGCCTTTGTGTTGGTGCTCTACGACGAGATCAAGAAGTACACATAAACATTCTCATCTACCTGTCCCCAAGGAATCTCACGCGTTGCATATGTCTTAATCCATGTAATAGAGTGATAACAGCTTGTGGTGAATTACAAGGTAGGCATGTACTCTTGTGAGACAGCCCAGGAAAAGTAGGCGTATTTGGTCTGGATAAACGTGCCTCCTCGGAAATCTGTATACATCTCATCTAAGATGAGCTAAAAGGCGCAGCTAGTCTATCAGTGTGACAAAGTCAAGCTGGTCGCACAATGGGATTGTTCCATGAATTGCATGCTGATGCAAAGGATGATGCCACCACCTTGCATTTGCTCCTCATACAATTAGTCCATCATGTTACCGTCAATTTGTAGAAGTTGCTGAGGCCCATGTGATGTTATGTGGTGTCCTTTCTCATCATGTATCTCAGCTCATACATTCTTTTAATAACAATAAAAATGAATTAGTTCTGTTTTGTGTTGGTGAATTTATTTTGTCATGACAACATGGCCCTTGATTTTTAGTTTAGATTTTTAGATTGCAGTTAAGATTAGAAATCAAAAAATATTATTATATTATATTTATTATAAATTATAAATTATATTATATTAATATTATTGGACTTTTTTTATTCTACTCGTGGGAAACTCTACAGGGGTAGTCTAAAAATCCATATGGATTCAAAATAATCGTTACTGGAAAATGACAGTAACTGTGCCCTGACTTTCACCTGTAGTAGAATGTTTGACAACAGACATTTGTAAATGCCTGATTTTACAACCAGTTATTAAATGTTATTTGACAGCCTTTATTATGACAAAAAAAGTGCTATATAGTACCAGAAAATAGTCCATAGCAGAGCCCCTTTGGTGCTATAAAGAAACCTCTATGAATCATTCCAAATCAGCAGTATTACAGTGGTACACATTGAGTCACTGTGGTTTAAAGAAGCATTTCCCCAACCAAAAAAATATTGAAGAATCTCCCTTTTTCTGCGGCATATGTCTGATTAGTATTGACATAAGGCAGGAGGTGTAGGCAGGAGGTGATTTGAGGGGGGATAAGTGTGGATGTCTTCCTTGCCATTTTTGAGTTAATTCCTATTGTTCGCAATACATTTTTCAGAAAAGGCGTGTAAAGGCAATGATATACCAGTTCACTGTGACCCTACTTAAAGTTATAAAACATGCACTGCTTATTGGTGGAAGAAGCAGCTTTATTTGATAAGGAACAACAGAATACAGAATCAGGGAACATATCAATTTTCAAATTATGATTGTTCAACAAAGCAAAAAGATAACTCAAGAATACATCATAAAGCATAGAAATGCTCTTTTACAAAACATAGCACACTTTGCAGCATGGTCATATTTTATGGCGAAACTCCATTCACTGAGTTGAGCGAGTATAGGCAACCTAAGTGCATTTCTGGTCATTTTACAATTTTAACAAAAGCATTTTTGTAATGAGCTACAATGGTTTTCAGAAGCCGAAGTGGAGCTATTACATTACAATGCTTACCGGTCCATAGCAAAACTGATTATCGTTCAGGATCAGTCAAAGTTAAGTTAACATTTAACCTATCAAGTTAAAGCCATATTAATTTATTTGGATAATCACTATAGCACATTCACCAATTAGTGTATTAAGTCAATTAAAATATTTGAATAGCACTAAATAAATCTGAAAAGTATGCTGATCCTATGTGTAAAAAGATCCTTCAAGTACCTTAAACGTAACCTTTCTGGAATGAAGGAATACCACTGGATGAATTCAAGAACTTGCTACCTTCTGGATGAACCATTCTAGATGTTTGAATCAAAAAGCAAGTTTCTCAGCACCAAGCTGGTCGGGGCACACTGACTTTGTTGGACCTGGGTACAGGTGTGGTGGTGGAGTCAACAGTAGCAGCACTGGCTAGCCTGGAGCCCTTACCTGCAGACAAGGAGGACACAGACCACCAGCTATAAGCCAAAAATATTTTCCAGTTTCAATAGCAAATTAGATTTCTCTGACGATTTAGCAATGACAAAATAAACTGGGTACATGTGCATATTCTGTGCAATTTTCATGTTTTAATCCTGAAATATTTAAGGCAAAGCAAGGGTTTTCTTGTTCAAAATGGACTGAGAGGCCTGTTTTGTGTCTGTAGTGGGTAATTTTCAGATTATTACAAATCACATAAATGGCTCATATGCGCAAGATAAAATCACTGACAAGCTCAACAAATTTGACAGATATTTGGTCTGCAGATAATACTTGACCCAAGTGAATAGGGATTTAGACAGTTTGCTGCTGCTGGACAAAAATCACAGAGATACAGGCTAATCAATTTGTGAAAATCAAGTTACTTTGCTTTGCTTTCTAACATATTACACATGCTTTTTGTATCAGACTAATTTAGACTGGTATTGATTTGGTGTATCATACCAGTATTGGAATGTATACATCTGTACCTTTAGTATAAGTAAATTCTTTACAAAATAACTTTTGATTTATACAAAGTTACCTACCTGATGGTGTCCTGCTGGAGGACCTCTCTTTTTTAGAGGAGGACCTGTAGATGGAGCATGGGGAAGCTCCCAGGTACCTAGCTTGGCGTTGGTAGTCTGCCAGCTGCTCTGAGCGCCTCATGCCAGGTGTGGGCTTGACAGTCTCCAACCTCTTCAGGAAAGCCTGTAAGAAAACGCATGGGGTGTCTTCACCTTGTCAGTAACAATTCAAACCAAGCATACAATGTCCTTTCATGTGCTGGCACACTATGGACCTACTTAGACTGTTAGACAACGACTTTCACCTTGGAGAGATATGGGCAAGCAGGAGGTCAATGTCAGCAGCTTTGATGGGGAGGCTATCATCTCTGTCATGCTGTTAATTTTGAACATTAAATGGTTTCGATGCTCCAAGAATGTCTCTAAGGGCTACATGAGTGTGTGCTTTGTGGAGATTAATCACAGAACGTACATGCACTGGCAGGTTTGCTAGCAGGTTGAGCATTATGTGGTGAATGAGAAGGTTTGTATTTAGATAAAGCTATGGTTTGCTGTTAATAGATTACATTCATTCCTGCTGCTGACCTACAGATGAGCTACTCAGGTGCACCATTTATGAAAGCAGTATGCAGATTTTAAATATTTCTATTAAATATTTTGACTCACAAATGAAGAACAAAATGGTCCACATTCTACAAATCCCAATTAAATCAAACCAAAAATCATGAGAATAAACTAAACCTGGTAAGCTGGACTGTAGCGCTGGGGAAAGAAATGGCATTTCAAAGCAAAAACAATCAAATAACATGGCCAATTCAGAAGAAAAACAAGCAGAGTAGGCAAGAGGTTAGAATGTCACACATGCAGTCACACTCCCACGTGCATGCTCTGTGGAAATCCCTCAGTAAGCAAAAACCTCAGAAAGAAACGCAACTAGAAAGAAGCTGGGGGTCAAGAGACCTTCCTCCTAAATTTCTTCCTCCTAAAAGGTTGTTTCAGAGATCAAAAAAGGCACTATTAGCTTCTAACTGGAAGCAGATTAGCCACCTACTGATATTCCAATGTGTGACCACTTTGAAACCTCTTCAGACAAAATCTATGCCTCTCTATTTGCATCACCTTCTTGACAGATGATATGGCAATAACATAGTTTATCCATCTTGAAATTCAAAGAACCAGTCCAACTTTTATGCAGGACAAATGCACGTGTAATGTGTGGGGTGGATACACCGATCACACGGCATATTCAATTACTTCACTCTAAGAATAGAGAAGAGAGGGCGAAAGAAGCCTTGACGACATAGAGAGAGCCTCAAGAGAGAGAACAGCCTGTTCTGAAAAGGACAGGAACACATTCCCTGATAATAGCAGCACTAAACATTATTGCAAGGTCTCCAATGAGCAATAGTGAGAAATCTAAGTACCACTGTATTTATGTGGAAGAAATTTTTACTTAGAATGCATAAGTTATGTTATGAAATGTGATGGTAAACACCCTGATCACAAATGGCTATTGCAATTATCATTTCCCAACCCATTTTTAAACAATGCTGCCTGTCTGACCCTATGTTTCTCCCTCTGAGTGGTCAAGCAGAGTTAATATAAAGGGGTGAAGGTGCTGAGCTCTCTTCTAATGTCACTCTGTGGCGCTGCTGCTGGCCTGCCACCTGCTACTATCTGTCCAAGTCCATCCGTGTCTGCTTTCACTGGTGGCTCTCTCAGACTGACACTACCCCAACCAAACTAAATAACTAGTGTACCCCAATAGAGTACATGCACACACTTCAGGAGGCAAACACCTAATAAAATAATAAATACACAACCACGCAGTCACACACACATGCATACATGGCTAGAAATATAAAGCCCCCTTCACACCTATAGTAATAAGCTACAAAAAGATGAACATTTTAAGCAGATAGTATGATGGTAACAAAGATAAGTACAAGCACAGGCATAACCTTCAGATTGCTCTCAGATATTTTTCTAACTCTACAACAACAACAACAGATAATTAAAACCAATTAAAAGGGCATTCTAATAACCATAAATCCATGTGTGGTGCATCATGAGGAAATGTTTTAGAGGAAATTGATGATGCAGTAAAAATGCTAACATTTGCTATCCAGTTATCAATGCATCATTTACAGATACGCATCATACGCTACACTGCTTGATGCAAATTCTATAAAATATGTCAGGAATGCCTTATTACAGATGTCTAACTGAAAAAAAATGTTGAACGTTTGCATTGCAATGTGGGTTTATAGATATTACACTCAGTATCTGGCACCTGTCTTTAGAGATACACCAATACCAGTTTGAATGTTGCTAACAATTGTAAATACTAAACTTATCCATCCATCCATATTACTATCCATATAGTATCCATATCCATCCATATTACCATTTGCCAATCCAATTAATTTATCTATTTTCTTCCATTACAGAGATCTAGCCTATGTGTGAAAAATGCAGATAATCAAGTCCCCTTTCTATTGTTTCTGAAATGCAACACATGGCTTTTAGTATCATATTTTTGTATTGTGGAAATTCGTGGCATATGTTTTTGTCTGGCACTGACCCCAGATGCCATGCCAGTAGCAGATTGACAGAAAGATATGTCCAAATAACCCTCACAAAATCATAGACTACTGAGCTGGTAGTACCAGGAAAACAAATGCTGATGGAGCTTGAAGAGGTGCATCTCCTAGCATTGTAAACATTGTTGATGAAACATTGAAACAGTAATGATACTGAGCAGTGAGCAGGCTAATGATTTTAAGCAGGGCTATATCAGGTCTAGATTGTGAAAATAAAAATAAAAAATAAAATAAAATCAGTGTCTAAAATCAATAACTGAAACCCCTGATTACACTGAAGGGGAAAGGTGATTTTCCAACCTGGTTTTGGTGTTTCTTTAGACTGTCAGCTAATGAATGGACAGTTAATTAATAGGTATTAATATAGGTATTAATAACATCAATCTTCAGATTGTGTTAAGCACATAACATCTTTACATTTTATACAACTGAATATAGTCTGTTTTTTCAGGAGGTTCATGATGGTAAAAAAAAAAACGTACAATTTAAGTATCCACTCTAGGGAAACTCACCAGGTTCTCCCTTTCAATGCGCTGCTGTTCCCGCTGCCTGTTGAGTCCACTATGATAGAGGCGAATGGGAGTTGAGTTATTTGCACCATGGATTTTCCCAGCCACCACACTTTCTGGTTTGGACCTGGGAGACAGGCGTGACAACTCTTGAAGAAGCCGCTGGTTCTCCCGATCTATGCGTCGGACCTCATCATTACTGAATGAGTAGTTCTTCCTGTTCCTCCCTCCAGGACTGTTGAAGACCAGTTCACCTCCAACTTGACTCTCTGAACCCAGAGAGCCTTATTGATGAAAGGATAATTATGGAAAAAGTTAACAAAACTTGTTTTTAAATGATAATTCCTGTTTTCTATGTGATACTTAAACAATTCTTTGATTTGGGAGTATATAGTATATATTCCTGTTTGAGAGAAAGGAGAAATATCACATTACTTACACCCAAATCTCAACAGGTAGATAAAAAATGGAGCATACCAAACATATCTGACTGAGACTAGAACGCCATGGTCAGACTCACATTCATCCAAATTGTGATCTGAATCCTCATCCTCTTGGGGTACATTGCTAAGGCCACTGGAGGGCGCACTCTCTGGCTGCTGCTCTTGAAGACTCCTATCTCCAGTCTCTGTTACTCCAGATCCCTCAGTCAGGTCCAAAGACTGGAGTGGACTGATGTCAGGAGTGGAGAGGGGGGTCACATCTGTCACTGTGTCTTCAGACTCCTCTGTAGGGATGGGGGGCCAATCTCGAGACCCTGCTGAGCCCACCCTGGTCCTTCTCACTCTGGGGGATGAAGAGGTCTTCGGCCTGGTCAAGGTGCGGGGCTCCAAACTGTAGCTCTCATCACTGCTGCCACTGGACCGATCTGTATCTGTATCTGTGTCTGCACCTGCCTCAGTTGAAGGGGGGGATGGACTTCGGGTGTGACACTTTATCAGTTTCTTAGAAGTGAATACATTCCTCCCTTTCAAGGCTGAGTACTTGTGAGTGGACAGAAACCTGCCTTCTTCTTCGCTCTCATTTTGACTTTGATGGTAGCCATCTTCGTCATCCATCTCTCTGCCCTCAGCCAACAAAGCTATAAATGTTTCATGGACACTTTTAGAGTGCACACTGGAAACCGCCTCAACATCGCCACCATTGCTGAACACTTTATCTGATGTACAGACAATAGATGATATGCTGGACGTCCTGCTCATCTCTTCTTCCTCTGATCCATAGCTGTCTTCTTTCTTTTTTGCCCCACTAGTATTATTCTTCTCCACTTGCTTCAAATGGGTTTTTGTTCCATTAGTCCTTGGGGATCTACCACCTACAAGCGCCTCTATATTTTGACTCTGTCTAGCATGCAGCGTCTCAGGCACTGGTAGGTTCTCCTTTTCAGCCTTCAAACCCTTGTCCGACTTCTTCCCTCCATCTTTGCTAGTGGTACTATCATCACAGTCGCTATCAAAAAATGAGTGATCCACTTCTCCTTCTAGTTCACTAGGACTGAACATGTCAGTCTGTCCCAACACTTCAGCAGAGAAGAGTAAAAACTGAATCTGTGAGATAGTGTAATATTAAGACATTAGATTACCTTTTACAATTAAAATACCAAGTAATTTGAGCCTAACTAGTTTATTATATCTACACGACGAGCATTTAGCAAGGGACTTAGACAGATATAAGTCATGGTACTGCTATTAAAGAATGTTTCCACGGTAAACCAACGTTCCAACTATAACGTTACACATTCACACACAGCCAAGGCGAAGCCGGTGAGCAATGTGAGTTAGCGAGTTAATACGACATAGAGCTTGCTAAATTGACTAAATTAGATTAGCTTACTTAACGTTTACCTCTATGGTGACCAATATAGTCTCACCTGGAGCTGGGCAGCACGATAAACAGTATGTCACGTTACATTAGAATTTACTTTGCATTTAGTTCTCTTGGACGATGTATTAGTCTTGGTGTCTTCGAAAAATAAACAACACGCATGTAGGCATTTTGAACTAAACATAAAGCGTCGTTAGCTGGCTAGGCTAGCTGCTAAGGGAGCTTGGCAAGGGGCTGTGTAACTAGGCAACGTCACTTCCTGACAACGGTAGAGGCAAGTGTCACTGTTACAACTTGGCCTTATTTTTCTCGAAAACATACCTTTTTATTTCTCCAAGAAAATGGAGCCAATCTGTATGAGACAGTTAAAACTGTTAATTAATTAAATTAAAAAAAGTTAAATAATCTGTCGATGTATTGTATTTTACCAAAAATGCCTTGAAAATTGAAACTAAATCGCCTATGAGAAACTGGTATTTCTCACTTTGATCACAAAATCCACTTTTGATAGAGAGACAAAGACAGAGGGACAATCAGCACTTTTTCTAAGAGAACATTTGCTATCACAATGTCTGATGATGAGTTACCAACACAGCAACCAGTTGTTTATACAAATTTGTCTTAGGGGAATTTTTGTTTACAAAAAGTTGCAAATAGAGAGGAGATAACATACCACTGAATTCAAATTCAGAAACACCTCAGTCCGCTGAGCCATGTAGCTGAGGCACCAATAACAGCAAGATTTACTAATATGTACTGGATTACTTGGCCTCTACTGCTCTACAATTCCCAGAGCGAATCTAAATGTCCTAACTTATAGTAATATAAGCAACCTTTCTTCAGCAGCACCAGGACTAGGGCCAACTCAAAATCTTAAAAAAACAAACAATAAACCTAAACTATTTATTATTTGAAAGCAAAATCCAAATGACCTATGACAGAAATTGGCCTCAGCTTTAAAAAAAAAAAAAAAAAAAAAAGGTTTGAAAGGAAACCAATGTTCAGAATTGCCAAATACAATCTAAATATTAAGTAACAGTAATCCGAAATGTTGAACATATTTTGCTACAGTGGCAACTTACCCTGAACGAAACAAAGCCGCTGAATACTTATGCAAACTTGATTTCTCTGTTATTTTAATTTTATCCTTCCACATAAATTTCAACAATTGTGCTTTCACTTTGATAGAATAGAGTCCTTTGCATAGATGTCAGATGAAATATACCAAATAAATCTGTTTTGAAATAACTTAATAGCACAACAAAATGTGCAAAAAGTCAAGGGGCTTGAATACTTTTGCAAGGCACTGTATCTATAAAACAATATTGCTACTGAATGGAAAAGGGCAGCATAGTTGCTGGTCCACACAATATTCTTTAGCTTTCTTTTTGTCTTAATAATTCTGTGGTGCAGTGTGACTTGCCCTTGTGGTCGATTTAGGTTCACTAAAACAACCTTTGTGAAAAGGGAAATATAAGAAAGAAATATAGTTGCCATAGATTGGCAAATTATTTTTCTTTGATAGTCAGTAAAGGAATTATGAGAGCGGACATCAGTTGGGTTTTGCTTGTGGGTCTATTATGCCAAAGTAACTGCTCTCCCTAGTCCATCTCCATCAACAAGAAAAGGATTATCTTGAGGAGCGTCCCCTGAAATTACAATTTGTCACGGAGGTTTTTTAATAACATAGTTAGACCTAGAACTGACACACACTAATGAGACGCCAATACCCCAGAACAAAACAACTTTAGGGAATACATCACATAAACCTGTGTCTGGTCACTGTCATAGAATTTGTATGCCAATGCAAGGGAGGTAGAGTTGGCAATTGGATGGGGCGTATTTCTATGGTAGCCCCACACTTCTATAGACGCACCAACCCCAGGGTACAAAAGGACAAAGACTGACTATAAGGTGTCTACAGAATGAGCAATCAGTTTCAATTTCTTTGAAAAATTCACATTTCTTTGTAAAAAGTATGCCTGCTGTTCAGGACGACAGCAAAGCAATCCATTTGACTCTTGACAACTGATGACTGGTTTAATTTCACTGTAATTTAATTCAGTAGAAATGATCCCAATTAGAGAATGTATAAGAGTGACCACAATCATAGATTTCACTCTCACTACATTATCTCCTCATATGCAGTGTAAACGATAAACAATTCAATACTGCATATTCTGGGGAAAAATCTTGTTAAATTGGGGTCTGTGGCCTAATGTGTGTATTTGGGGGGGGGGGGGGGGGGGGGGGGTTCTGAAGAAAACATTTGAGAACCCCTGTTCAATACTATCTGTTTCATGCCTTGTGTTTTGTTGTGGTGGGACTAATAAGAATTAGCTTATTTAAATTAGGTTGGATAGAGGACAAGAGGAACCTATTTTATACTGTACAATTTAATTATTTGTAAATACAGCCATATAGTACAATAGAGAAAGCCTTTTACAAGAGTAGACCACAGTGTAGACCACAGTGTAAGGGTGTTGGCATCAGGTGCACCCAACTCTAAGAGAGTAAGGGCCTAGTGTTGCATCACAGGTGCTGCAATCTTTTGCCTACAAATACTCTTTGAGACAAGTATGATTACAAACTTCATTTAATGTTTAGTCTTACTTTGCTGCCGTCTCTGTAGACTGTTTCTCTCTAAACTGATTCAAGATTCAAGAAGTTTAATTGTCACATACACACACGAGGTGTGCAGTGAAATGCAAAGTGGCAATGCTCAGCAGAAATGTGCACTCAGTATATTTCTTTACTCAGGCATATTAACTAATGACAGCAAAGTATATGATATGATCCTTTTGGAAACCCTGACGTAATAATTTATTTGGGATTTGATTAAAAACACCTGAGTTTAAATCACATGAATTTTATATCATCACAGATACATCAGCCAAACTTCAAGTTCAACAGGCTACAGTTATTGTAAAATAAATGGTTACAATATCACTTTAAGGAACAGTATGGCTCCAAAGTTTTGCATATGCTTTACCAATGCCAACATGTCCATCTGAAAGGCCATTATGAATTCATATGGTCTTTGGCCTCTGAGGCAGGCAGAGATTATAATAGGCAGTTTGATCCCAAAAGTCTGGGCCTTTCCAGCCGCACCAGCCCTGTGGAAGATAACATATAGATAAAAGTCAGCCTCCCATATGAAAGTGTATAGAGTATCAAGATGAATGCAGCCAATGTGGATGCTTATAAACAACTAGGTTACCTTGTCTGTGATAACCTGTAAGTCCTCTGCTCCTGTGTAATGTGGATCTAGGATGAGATAACGGATCTGTCCAGTGGTCTCACTCCATGCCACGCCTAGAATAGTGTGAGCTAACACTCCTCCTCCTGGAAAGGACAACAAAGCAAACTATGATTTTGTTATGTGTCATTAATACAGGCTTCTCAAAATCTTGAACAGTCTGCTGGCAGTCGTGGTCTGGAGAGGAGCCAAAGGGGGGCTAAAGAGACCTCTTGCCTGCTGGGGATGTGTAGAAATGAGACCCCAAAGGTGGCCTTACTTTGACAACCCAGGGGGCCCAATTTATGATGACTACCGTGACCTCAAGAAGGAATTTAAAGTGTTGAGTATGGGTAATGGACCCAAAGATACCAGCTGGAGACTGGCATGGGTATCAGGCCCTAATGTCAGCCTTAAAGTCTTTCTCAACCCTATATGGGGAATCCAGTGGTGCTCACTGCTATAGCAATGGGACAAGAATTGGCACCATGAGGGCTGGTGGTGGCACTGGTGATGGCTAGGAATGCCCTAAGAAAATGAGGAATCCTAAATCAATCCAAGGAGAGGGTGTCATGAATTCTAAGCAATCCACTAAGGGGGTGTGATTGTAAAGGCACTCCAGAATTTGGGAAGGCTAAGGCCCCCTAAGCCTAACCCAAAACCGTCTAGCTCACCCAAGGTCAAGCACCAACTATCTAAAGAAAGTCAGAAAGAGGAGGGAAAAGGCCAAGGAGATATAACAGAAGAAAAAGCAAGAGAGCCAGGACAAACTTGAATCCTGAAGATTGAAATAAAGCAAGTTTGTGTGAGTTTCGTCCGGTGCTCCGGTTTCCTCCCACACTCCAAAGACATGCACGACAGGTGGATTGGAGACTAAATTACCCATACGTGTGAATGTGAGTATGTTTGTCCGTCTATGTGCTTGCCCTGTGGTGGACTGACGACCTGTCCAGGGTGTTTCCCTGCCTCCTCCCCATGACTGGAATAAGTGGGTATGGAAAATGGATGAATGGCATATATTCCTCAAACCCACAAAAGTCATTCAATGTATTAGTGTAGTTGTACCTTTGCTTGGTATGAGGTCCTCTGCACAGAACCATGAATTGTATAAATACTGACAATGTAAATCAGCTCACCAATCATGACAGGGGTCCCTTCACTAAGGAAGTGGTTGGCCAGTTCTCTGCCTTTGGATGCCAACTCAGATCCCTGACTAAAGAATAAACACAATTGTTAGCGGATAAATCCACATAATCATCAATACATATCGTGCACACAAGGTGTTATCTTCAGGCACATGATCATAAAATGTACCTCACAAACATGATCTTGGAAGTGACCCCAAGCAGCTGGTCCAGAACAGCCTGAACCTCAATGGATCCAATCCACTGGTGTGATCCCACAAATGATGCCTGTTTGTCTCCAACGTCAACTAAAGCCTGGAAAGGAGTAATCCAAATAAAAAAACATCCAGCAATATGTGCACCACTGTGACACCAATTTCATATGAATTTAAAAAACAAATAGTCATATTTCTATTATTTTGTGATCGTCATTCAGTGTGTCAAATCTACAGGGCCACTACCTGTTGGATCTCCTTGTGAGTGGGTACAGACCGTTCTACATAGCCTTGCTGCTGGAACCAGGAGCAGATAGTCTGGAGGGAGCGATAAGCACAGCCCCAGCCGTTGTCATCCATACGGTCCTGCATGTAGTGGTGGTAGCTGTAGATCCCCTGGACCAAGTACAACTAAAAAACAAATATGAGAAAAGATGTTTGTTACACATTTCAGAAAAAATTGATAATATGTAGCGGGTCTGACTTTGATTTGGTAATGTTTGGTAATGATTTGGTAAGATCTGAATAGTTCAACCTTGCCATTTTCCAGGGTGGGATGTGTGAGGACCAGATGAGGGTTTCGAAGGTAGCCATCTTTGTAGGTCTCATTGGGAAAATGATAAGCATTGGCTCTTCTGAAATACGGCCTGTCCTCTGGTAGCTCAAACCGACGATGCAACTCCTACATAGACACTTTTTAGTGCAAAATGACAAAGATCTATAACATACATAAAGTGTAAATCTCTACCAGACGACTAACTGATGTTGAAGAAAATACTAACCTTACCTAGCTAAGGCACTGTGCCACACGAACATGACATGTTTGATCTACTGCCTATTGTATCAACTGTTGAATTTACAGTTGCACGTTCAGTGACTCAGCATTCAAATAAGCTAAGTCTGTTTGGTTCTTACCTTACGGTGCGTCTCCAGTTGGCTGTCAGGTACTCCTGCTGGGTAAACCACAGTCACCAGTCCTTTTGGCACTGGAAGGAGGAAGTGGATTGGTTGGGGCACCAGCAGAGCTGTTCCCTTCATGTGCTGCAGTGACACTTTCTCCATCTCATCCAGCTGGTAGATTAGCTCCTCCACCAGGCGTCCACAGGCACTGCAACACAATAACAACAATTTCATAGTGAGAGAGAAGCTTCATAAAGCAATACTAATCATAGTAGTTGTTTCTTTCAAAATGTTGCACATGTAGCAGAATAAGTAGTATGTATGTTAACATCAGCGAAATGGCTGGTGCAGTAGAATGGAGTTGTTAATCATGAGCTTATCAATTTACAAATATGAGTTTTCAGATTTTAGTCAATGATATAAAAATTAAATCCTCTGAAGCAAGACATACACTCTGATCGTCTCGTCACAGGTGGTATGGACAACACAATCCATGGGTAGAGTTGTACACAGGAAGTGATGTTTCTGGACTGTTCTGCTGAGGGTAGGGGCCGAGAGGGGGCCTGGCTTTGTCACCTCCATCATCAGGCGAAGGTTTATGACACTCTAAAAGACAAGTACGCACACACACACACACACAAGCATAGGTGAATATCCTCAAGTTAAACCTGCAATGCAAAATACTGCTTACTGTAGCAGATGATTCCTATTGGTGTAGAGGGAGAAGTAAAAAGTAAGTATTTCTGGTGCTTCAAATTGTATCATAGGCTATTCAAATAAAAGCCATTTTGAAATGGAAGCATTAGTTAACCACCTACAGTAATATAATATTTCATAATTAGAAACTCTGCACTTGCACCCCCACCCCTACCTCCATACAAGAAACTGTACTCACTGCTGTCGAAATCTTTTTGCCTTTCTTTTTTGCAGATTTCTTGCTAGTGCTCTCTTGTTCATCGGTCCTAAAAAAACAAAACAGACTTGAGTTTCCATTCAGCTATACAAAAAAGGCAGCAGTTCCTAGTAATAAGAAGTAAAAGAACTTACTTTATCCAATGTTGGACATCTACTACCAGCGTATTTGGCGTTATTTCTTGAGGTGTTACATAAAAGTTTTTGTTTGGCCAAATAAAAACAGGACTTTCACAGACTGCGAGAACAAACGATTCCGATTTCACTTGGGAGCGAAGGGTCTCAAACGTCCTTGAGATTACCTTGTGCATGAGCAGCGCTGAAAGACAATAGACAATATTACCCCTTTACCATCAATAACTAAGAGTCACCATGTGTAAAATGTCAGAATGAAAGCAAAGTAGCTTGATTTCTCTGCCTTTTTTCACAAGTAAATCTCTAATTAAGAAAAATAACTCATTATATCCGAGTCATTGTTTCCATTGATCCTAAATTAATGTGTATCAGTACTGATAGTATTTAGTTCTCAGATTGATATTGGCAAAGAAAAAGTGGTATCAGCAAAAACTATTGTGTTTTGAGTTGCCACTACGGAAACCAGACAGTGGTTCACAAACATTTTCACGTCAAGGACCCCCAAATAGATACACATTAGAATATGGACTCCATTAGATCACATTTTGCACCCTACTTTGGGAAAAACTGCGTTAGGCTATGGAACGCAGTGGAAAACGTCCATGAACGTACCATCTGTGCTGTCCAGTTGACACTTGAACTCCAGTGGCCCTCTTACACGTAAGATGGTCCCAGTCTCGGAGGGATTTGAGTCACCAACAACCTGAGATAATAACACCGAGTCAAGTGAGTGTCAGCAGCGAGGGAATCAACTGATAGACCTACATAGCGTTACATCCATTTTGTGGGCTATGGTTACGTTATTTGCAAGCGAGGAAGTTAAAGACACAACGAGGAAAGTCTCTGTACCCTTTCAGACTACAGAAACCATGGAGATTTTCTCATCAGATATACAAACTAGTTCGCAATTATTTGAGAACTAACGTTACATGAGTGGTTGACAACAAGCTCTGCCAGTTAAGAAACAGATCATCCGTATTTATGTCAACCAGCTGGCAGTAAACTAAGCTAGCTTATCATATGTAGCTGAACAGAAGCAACAAGGTTTCGAAGCTGAGTTCAGTTTAGCAACAAACTTACCATCGTGGAAGCCAACAGTGACAAATACCAAACTAGGCTACCTGCGGGGCTAAACTGGCAGTGGAGGCTGACATGTCTGTTTGAGAAGATGCATAATTCAACGTGTCCCTTTTTGCTAGACTCTATTGGACCAAAATGGTCCCGCCCAGTTATCGTGACGTCACGCCGTGTCTTTTACAGGAAGTGCTTGATTTTGCAGCATTCATGGTAACATGGTACTTCCGGTCTCAATGCTGGAAACAATACAAAACAATACAAAAAATTGTGATAACTTCATTTGTTCCACACATTCAAGCGGAGAGTCCGACGTGATTTCCAAGAACAGATAAAACAGGAGACAAGTAGATGTCATTTCAAAAATATAGTACAAATACAAATAAATAAAAATATAGTATAAAATCCCTCAAAATTAAAAAAAATCTTTGTAAAACAACAATGGCACAGTGGTAATAAAATTAAAAAGCAAAAATCAGACATTTGGAGAAAAAACAAAGTCCAGTCACACAATATTTATACAGCACATTTCATACACACTCAATGTGCTTCACACAAAAGCAACAAAAATAAAGAGTAGTTCAGGTATGCCATAAAAATACATAATATATATACATAATATATATACAGTATACATATAATATACATACATTCACCGGTCACTTTATTAGGTACTCCTGCTCGTTAACGCAATAGGTGGCTGCAAATCAATATATAAAGCTTGCAGACAAGTGATTTAATTTTTTGTTTGGCCAAACAGTAGAATGGGCAAGATGCGTGATCTAAGCGACTTTGATTGTTGATGCCAAACGTGGTGGTTCCAGCATCTCAGAAACAGCTGCCCTCCTGGGATTTTCACACACACTACAGTCTCTAGGGTTTACAGAGAATGGTAAACAAAAAACATCCAGTGAGCAGCAGTTCTGTGGCCAAAAACACATTGTTAATGAGAGAGGTCAGAGGAGAATGGGCAGACTTCAAGTTCAAGTTCAAGCTGACAGAAAGGCCACAAATGCTCAAATGACAGCTCTTTACAACAGTGGTGTGCAGAAGGGCACCTTGTTGAATCCATGCTGCGAAGAATTCAGGCTTTTCTGGAGGCAAAAGGGGATCCTACCCAGTACTAGATAGGTGTACCCAATAAAGTGGCTGGTGAGTGACTATTACATAGAAAACTCTCTGTCCAGGACGTGCACACACACAAACTCACACACACACAGTTTTTTTTAAGACTGGAAAAGAGGCATCACATCAGTCTAATCTACTTGTAATGAAGGTACACACGGTTTTCAGAGCTTGACTGTGACAGAATACCACTGACTTTAGAAATGTTTTTTTCCAGGAAGCTGGAACAGGAAGCTGTTTTAGTGATGCTGTTTATATGACCTTGGGAGTTCAGGTTAGCATCCATCATCCATGCTCACTGTACTTCAGAAAGACGTATAACTAGTTGCATAACTATGATAACAAATATTGTGTTTCTATATTAACCAAAACATGTACAGATTGAATAATTGGTGACCAAGATTTGACCCTTGTGTAACACCACACATTACGAAGAGAAACAGAAATGTCTGCTTTTCAGGTATGACCCAGAACAACTTAGAAATCGGCCAGATAGATCAACTCAGTGTAAACTGTCATGATTGACTGTGTCAAAGGGCGTGCGCAGGTCCAATAGTACAAACACAGAAAGCCTGTTTACATTCTAGGTCATTAACTACCTCGGAAAGGGCTGTTTCTGTGCTGTTGCTAGCCAAGAAAAGGAAGGTTAAATATTGGTCAGACGTTTCTGATTATGGAGGTATCTAGACTGCTCTTCTTTTGTAATGGTTTAATAATAGCAGTTTTAAGAGACCCAGGGGAAAAAAACAGATTGCAAGAATGTGAAGTACTTGAAATTGGGAGTAGGGGATTTAAGAATTGTAAAAATGGTAGCAAAAAGAACCTGCACTATAATCTTGGAGAAATATGTTTGCCTACTAAGTTTCAATTCTTTTTTTTAGTTATGTAGTATGTCTTAGATGTCATAATAAAATTTTTTTTTTTTAAATGAAAACTTTCAAAGTTCATTACCTGTTTGCATAGATCAAAACTTTAAAGACCTAATAGAACAAATTATATAGTATTAATGAAAATTGATGCCACATGGAGAGTAAAATGAATCAATGATGGGAAGCCCAGCTGCAGTGGCTTAAGTTGGTGTGTGGTTTATGGGCTCTGCTGCTCTCAGGAGGCACTCAAACTGTTCACCTCCAACTACTGTACATACTCAGACTTGTCCTGCCAAGGACTGACCAACTTGGCAAAGTATCCCCTTAGAACGAGATTTACTATTAGTTCACAAATCCACAAATGCATGCTATAGAATTGATTATATTTGTAAGTTCTTATACCATCAGCTATAATAATTCTAATTCTAATTATGTATAAGATTCTTAGATTGTGTGATGCTTTGTAACCTCATGTATTTAGACATGAATAAAGTTTATATTGCATACTGTACTGTATGTGTACCTTCATGTAATCAACACACTGAGTATAAATAGAAAATTAGTCTACATAGAGACACATTATATTACTTGCTGGTATTATTGCTACTTTACATCCTGAAGTACAACACAGAAATAATAGGTCAACACATTTATGAAAACGATTTTGTAATTACTAGCGATGGCATTAACATTTCTTACATTCAATATTGACATGTCAGGCTGTCACATGTGTAACAAAATATATAACTCTACTCTTACTCTACATACCGCTCTAAAATGCAAAATCTTTCAACTCTGGCAAACAAAAAAAATTACAAAAATATAATCTTGCATTACGACTGCTGGCTATAATACAAAACATTATTATACCATAAATATGATTACAATTAAAAATTCAAGTTTTTATTAGGTAAGTTTGAAACACACTGCGTAACATACAGTAGGCTACATATTATACGGGTGGTATGTTACAGTTCAAGAGTTATTTTCGGAATGGTATAGTTTTATTGGGTGGACTCCAAGGGGGAGGCGGACTATTTTGGAGGATAGCCTGTATCCGTCTTTCTTCCCTGTGTCTTCTCTGCTCTAGCTCTTTCCTTTTCTGTTGGAAAATTGCAGAGACAAGTGTCACTAAAAATCACCAACAAGATATATAATCCCCTTTCCAGATACCATTGCCACTGAACACTTCTCTGAGTATTGTTGGCTCTACTGGCCTGTAGTCCATATATGTAAGAAATTATATCAAGGATAGAGTTCAGAGGAAGGGACTGTCGGCGTTATTTGCTAAGTAAGATCATTTGTCTCAAAAACAAATTAGCAAGGTTACTGAAACTTTGTGTTCACTACTGGATACCATTACCATCGCTAATACCACTAGTATTGCTACTTACCAGCCACTTTTCATACGTCTCTAAAGCCATTTGATCTCTCTCTTCTTTTTGGTATCTTTCCTCCTCTGCTGTATTTTTGTTTTTCCTGTGCTCCGTCATGACTTTGTCATTGAGAACATTCTTCTTTTTTTCATCCCTTAATCATTTTGAGAGATAAGAAAACAATTTTTTAGATGAGGTTTTATTCACTTTCGTTGTGATTTAGTCAAGCACTAACCTTGTAATTCATGAAATACAAATCTGTCTTTAAAGGTTGATAGGATGTTGTTGTTAATACAACATTTAACGAGGAAGAGGATGCCTTTCCTCAGAGGGCATCAGAGTGTGACATTTTTGTGGTTTTCTGAAGTGTTTTAGTTACATTTTTAAATACACTAGAAGTCAACGACAAATACGCAAAAATTAAAAGTCAATTATTTATACTCACCAATTGGAAAAAGCAGATTTGCTATTTATCTTTCTTTCCTCCTCTGTTTCTTGTTTTTTCAGCTTGAGTTTATTTTCAGCTTCTCTTTGTTTTCTGTACTTCTCTTTGAGTACTTCATCATGCTCATGTTTCCATTTTTTAAACACCTGTAATAGTTATAACATTACTGATCAACATTACAGCTTTCCACATGTGGTTATTATATCATTCAGCTTAATGCACTATAAATCAGCTACATACCCTTTCAGCAGATTCCCTTATTTCTTCTCTCTCTTCAATTGCTCTTTGCTCTTTTCTAATCATGTCTTGCTTTTCTTTGACCTTTGCTTTGAGGGACTCTGCTTTCTTTTCTTTCCAAGCTTCATAGGATGCAATGGCATCTTCCTTTTTAGCTTGCTGGTCCTGTTGAGAAGCGGTGTGCACATAGATTAAATAACCTAGTTTTCTCTTGTATTATTTAGTAGTTTTCCATAACAGCATGGTCTGCTGAGCTACATTTTCCTTCTACAAAACAGAGTCACCTTTTTTGTTTTAGCTTCTTTCAAAGTTTCCTCTTGCTTCTGTAGTTGCATGTTTTCTCTCGACTTTTCCTTTTTCTTTTGAAGCCATTCCTGTAATTTTCAGATTTTAGGAGTACAAGTGAGTGGGTTGTGATATAAATCCACTACTGTAGACTGACCATCCAGTGTAGATATTTTGTTGCCCTCTACTGACATTAAAAGACATTAAATCAAATCAAGAAAAGGAATCAAGAAAAGTAAAAACAGAAAAAAAAAAAAAAAAAAGAGCATAAAAATCTAAATAAAAATCTAACTCTATCTAAGTGTTAAGTATATATATACCTGTTCCCCGATGGACATCGCTGTGTGAGTCAACTTGGATTTAAATGTGTGAAATGAACCTTCTCTCAAAGGTGCATATAAATTGCAGAGTGCATATTGCTCCCTTCCCCTTGAGATTATTGTGCAGACAGGCTACACTCTGGATTTTTTATACTCTTTTAAGTGCAGCAATGTGAAGCCCCACAGGCTCTCTCATCTATCATGTGGTTTACATTCTAAATGATAGCAAAAAGGCTACATCGACAGTGATGCTTTATCATACTGACCTGGTAAATGGCAGCCCTGAGTGAATCTGCTGCTTGTTGCTGTGGCTCTTCTAGAGGCACTTTACGGTCCAGAACTTTCAGTGTTCCCATGTACTTTGACTCTACTTTTGAGGAACACACACTCTGGGATCTCTGGGAGCTTTTAGTGAGAGAATGTGATGTCCTAATTTAAACAAAACAAAATTACGGTCAATTACCAACCTGTTTCATCCATTAAGCTGTAAAGGTCTATTCGCCTTGCTTAGTACAAACATTTACCTACCTGGTAGCAAATGATTTTTTGAGTCGACCAATAGAATGATCAGAGTGATCGTCTGAGTCTTCCTAAAAGAAAACAATAAAACGTGCTTGGCATAAAATGTAATATTTACTTTTATTATACAAAAATACAACTTTTTTCTATGACAGATATGTTACTGTAACTGAATTACATATGCTCTGCCATATGCGATACATGCCATTAGCTAGTTATCAAGGTAGATAGTCTAGTTTAAGCTATAGTATAGTTAGCAAACTAGCCAAATTGGTGTATATTTAACCATGGACACACTTACTGAAACTGAGTATATGTAATGTGAGACTAACCAACCTATAGATTAGCATCACAGTAAAACCTAATAATGAATGTCTTACATGAAATTCTTCAAATGACGTGGAATACTTTCCCTCTTGCTCTTTACTGTCATCCGAATTAAGGCCATCTAAAACAATAAATATGTCAGAGGATAAAATGTGTCAAAAACAAAAGTAAAAAAATTATGTGGAGATAATGGCAGCTGAACATTTCAATTTGTACCTCTAGATCCAGAATCAACTGTGGACTTGGTGAATGAGGGTGACTGCTCGCTCCTTACTAGGGAAAAGGCTTTGCTGAGGCCTCCTTCAGTTCTCTATGATAAAACCATAAAACAACACATTCTCTCCAATTGGTTAAGAAAATCATTATTTTGCTTAAGAACTTGTAAAGCTGTTGAACAAACTCACGTGTGGACTACAGCTCCCAGCAGTGGTCCTGTCAGGAGATGAGACTGTGGTGATGTGGCTGGCTGTATCATTTGAGAGGGGAATGGACACAGAGGAAGTGGGGGGCCTGCTGAGATCCTGAGATCCAGTGTTTTCAGCCCGCTCCTCCATAGTGTGAAAGTTCAATCCAAAGGTTCTTTGCCTCGGTTTGGGTCTGGGTGGCTCCCTCTCAATAACACTGTCTGAATAACATGGGAGTTTATAGAATTATAAAAAATGAGGCAAACATAAAGATGCAGCATTCAGCACACTGACATTTGCAGGCCTTGTTCAACAAAAGTAACATATAATGTGTCCTTTGTGATTCTTACATGAAATATACTGTGGAAACAGACCTGTTGAGGACATCAAGCCAGTTGCAATTGACTGTTGAGTATGGGATTTTTGTCCTTCTCCATGAAAAGAGTCGTTCCGCTCTGCACTACATTCAGAGAACAAGGGACCTGGGGTTTCTATCACACCATTGTCAGATGGTAAGGGCAAGGGTGTGTCCAGCTGACTACTTCCCGATGTGTGATATGTCATTGATTCACTTGGGATTTTTCCTGTGGATTCAGGATGGGTAGAATCCCCACCACTTTTTTCAGAAACTATTGATCTGTTGTCCTCTTTGCTGAAATGTCTGGAGTGTTGTGAGTGAAATGAGGAATTCTGGTTGCTGCATTCATTGATGGAGGAGTCAGTTAGCTCATGTTCATGTGAATCTGAGGTCATCACATCTTGCAAGGGGGAGCTAACTCTTTGGGTTTTCAGGAATGAAACTCTCTTTGGTCTACCACTTTTGCCTTCATCATCTGAAAGCTCAAAGTCATTGATTTTGGCTTTACTCTTCCCAGCCTTGAATGCGCCGCTCTTCTTTTTTCTTGATGTGAGAAGTTCCTTAAGAAAATCTGTGAAATAATATTATTCTGGTGAATGATCAAGAAAGAGAGAGAGCTATGTCCAGTTTTTATACTGCTTATATCTAAATTTAAGGTATTACCTTAAGGTATACCTACCGTCTTACCCATGCATATATTAAGAAAGTGTACACTAGCCACTGCGATCAGCTAGAGGGGGTTATTGTGCATGTTTTAAGCTTCTGTTCTGTTAGTGATGGTCTTGTGTCATTCTTGTTGCCATGCCATTTTCTGAACACCTACTATTTGCATACAGTCAGTAAGCACCTTATCCTCCAGGCAGTTATAGAAATCCCTTATTCTATTAACATTTGCAGGGAAACATTATGTGGACTAGATTGTCTTTCAGTGGCAGTAAAGTATTGCTATGCTAGATAGACTGTGTTGCCGACTGTCTTACACTGCTTCACTGTAGTGGCTCTTCATTTATTGGCGCATTTTTATTGTGAAGCGGAGTAAAATGGATTAAAGTACAGTGAAATTTGTGAAATAGTTAGGGAAATGCCATTTACACAAAGTACTCTTCTAGCAGTTTAAGATTAGGGATGTACTACTACTAGGAGGAGACATTATTAGAGCCTGGACAGCAGCAACAGTAGACACAGAAAAGGTGATTGGACACTAATGACAATGAAACATGGACACTACCTATGAACAACCTCTGGTGGATGAGAAAGGAATAGTCTTGCCCTTAGCACCATGTATCATATTAGCTAGTTAGACGTTTCTATGATCTGTGATCTTACCATCGTCATCCTCATTGAAGTCATCTGAATAGAGTATTGATCAGCATTTGTTTTACTTGTCCTGGCAGAGACAGCAGCTTCAAGTTCATCCTACGAATACAATGATATAATTTGAGGAGCGACATGATACTTCACAACTGGCTTCAGAGGGCTGGCAGTGTAATACAGTGTTTCTATTTACCACTGAACAATGTTAACTCATCATTTCTCTCCAGCATTTCCAGGTTAGCTTAGCTTTTACCTGAAACGTTGTTCTTCTTGACGCTTTCGGGCTTTTAGTGTAAGCCAGTGTCCTGAACTGCTGATCTGTCATTCTGAAAACCACGTACAAATGCACACGTTTGGCTAGCTAGCTAGTGTTCGCTAGCTAACGTTAACTGTCCATGAGGCTACAACAATGTTAGCTATTAACGTTAAGCTTCCTAACGCTGGTAACTAAATTATCCAGAATGTTTAGTTACCAGCGGTTAGTTGTCAGGTTCACAACTCAGAAAATCTACAATAATGTTAATGCCAAATAGCACTGGTAAAATAAATAACTTTAGCTAACAATATTTGCTGGCTTCAACGTTAGCTGGCTGTGTTGTTGACAGTAACCTAGGGAAACGAGAGAACGGAGGACAGTTCCGGGTTAAACAATGCGCATGCTCAAAAGATTCTCATTCTTATCAGTTTTATGATCTGCGTCTGATTTTTTCTTATAGCCTATACGTTATTGCTTTGTTGATCAGAACATGGCGTTAGAGGGTACTATAATATTGCTAGTATCATATATTAGGGGTGTAATACACTCAGCTCAACGTTCGGTATGATACACGGTACAGGGTTTACGGTTCTGTACCGTCACAATATTTTTAACTAAGTTTAAATGGAAACAAATTATGAGTGATTATTGTGCATGTAATAGAGGTCCTATATTAAGTGTGCTTCTGATTCTGGTCTGGATACTAGGATTGAGTGAGGCATGCTCTATCTAATTATTCCAGCATCACTGCCCATGTTACTCATGTTATGCAATACCTGAAAACATGCTTCAGTGGTCTTTATAGTGTAATCTTTATTTGTTCTGCTATTTATCTTTACTTTTTACAAGAATGAAGTATGAAAGGGAAGTGAAAATGGTCAGAAATCAGAAATAATATATAGCAAACTGAAATAATTTCTTTGGTGCATTGTCTATTTGCTTCAGGGCAATGCATTGGCAGCCATGCATGCTAACCAACACAGGGTAAATGGACACAGGGTTTTAGATGGGTCTGCTGAACACAGAAATGGGAGCTTTCTAGTTATGATCACATAACCCACAAACGTCTTTGAACTCGAGAAACTCAGATGAATAATGTTGCATTTCAACAAATCATCTTCATCAAAGGCTGTACCAATACAAATCAGATAATAATGTATTTAACTGCTTCTTCTCATATTACAGTCTATTTTTTGAGTATATGAATTATGGGTAAGCTACATGGCTATCCATAAATGAAAGGGTATGCTGAAAATGAATCACATTATAGCATTATGTCATTAATGCACCTTTTAAAGCTTTAAAATATGTCTAAAACAAAGGATTATCTTTCATATATTGTCAGCCCTTGTATCGAAGTCAAGTACAACATAAATACAGTAAACAAATGTTAAACCATCTATGTAGTTGTGAATTAATTGTGCGACATTTACCAAAATTTGCTTAGAAATAGATGAAATCGGTGAAAAAGAGCTGAAATGGTCCTTCTCATCACAGCATTCAATATGGTAAAATCAATCTGCAGGGTCTGGATATGAAAGACTGTTCAAATAAATGCATTTAATAAGACTAATGTATGTGGTTGACAGTTTTGAACTGTGGTATTAGCTGTGCAGTAATTAACATACAAATGAAATGGTTACATAGTACTTGAATAACATTTCATAAATAACTTTGACTTTGATTGACTTTGATTCGTAACGTGAAAATTAAACTTACTCAGACCAAGGATCTACATCATAGCATTGACTGACGGTTTCAGTCGTTTGGTTAAATGGGCTTGGCCCATAGTGTCGTGCCTTGAAAACTACACAGTAAAATCCACTAAAGTACATGAAGAGCAACACTACAAAGAAAGATTTAGGCAGCTAGTAAAGTCCTTTATGTGCCTGAACAAATGTTTCTTAATGGTGTTGGACTGAGTACAGCTGTGTCTACCCATCAAGTATAGAACATTTCGACTCTCTAAATTCATGGGTCTCAGGTTGCTATACTTGGAGTGTTGGGCTTTGATTTGTTGAGATTTTGGCCATCTCCCTGCTTATCATAAACACAGCATATTGTGTTCTTCTGAGAATTGTGTGCACAGACTGAACATGTGGCAGACACTATAGGAACTCAATTTATAAATACACATTAATCATTATATGAACATAGACAACGTTTATTTTAGGATATACAGTACTTGGCTATGCAATGCGCTTGACAAAATGACAGATGACATAAGGACGTAAGAATGCCAGCGAGAAAGTAAAAGGATTCTTGAAATGAAGAAAAAAGGTTTCCATCTCAGCCACCTGTCTAAATACATACCTAAATCATCTTTAGGGAGGGTCAAAATGTCTTGTGTCTTGATATTGTATGGACATGAACATTGAAAACTGTAAGGTTATTTTTTCAGTTACAAATCAAATCAAATTTCAGCATGAATTCGACCATTTTGGTCATTCTTGGCAGGTAAAGATGACAGAAATACAATGTGCAAATGCAGTTTTTACCTCAGACAGTATGAAAAAAGTATCTTGAACCAAAGTATCTTGAACATGAAATTTTTCTAAAATGTAACTGCACAGATGTGAAGCTGCCGCATGCTGTGGCAGAAGCTTGTGTTTGTGTTTTTCCTCCTTTTCCCATTACGTTGCCAATGCCTGTCTCATTTTTATAGGCATACTTTATAGTCATATTAACATTCTGCCACTTCTATGGTTCGCAGTTCATTTTCTTTCCCACTGTGTTTTATCTTTGAGATTTGTGATTTGTTTTTAATAAGAAGTGTGTTATAAATAAATGCATTATTATTATTTTTTTATTATTTTATTATTATTAGAATCATGCATTGCCTCATTCTAGCTCATGAGTTTAATCATGTTAGTTGTTGCTGTAACCTACAAGCTTACAAATTGCTGCTGAAGAGCAGTGGAGCTCTCAGGATTATGTTGTGCTCCGTGGTCACATTCATAAAACAACCTGCTGCACGTATGGTATCTGTATGTATGTGCACTAAAACACTACATGGATTCTATTCCTTAAAGCCCTCCTCTTCCTGTGGACATAGATCCTTGTAGAAGCATTAACATAAATCATTAAGGTTTCAACTTATTTTACAGATTAACAGTGTAAAGGCAATACTTAGCCATCAGTGAGGCAAGGGGCCAACCATGTTCTGCTCCTCAGCTAGGAGAATGTTGTTTGTGGACAGAAAGAGAAATAACATTGAGAACGCATTCTGTTCCTGTTTCTACTGATGTGAGTGGTCCGATATCCAGTCCTACCTTCAGCTTCAGGGTAGATGCTCCTCATTCTGTTGGGCTGACTCCTTGGCACCCTGAAAAGCCTTGTCTTCTGTTGCGCTGTTTCCTCCTCTTCAGCTCTGAATTGTCCTTCTGACAGGACACAATGATGTGACAGAGCAATCAAAGCATAAAAACAAGCTAGACCAGGGAAACTATGTTTTATATTTGTATGTCTTCGACCACTCCATGTCCTCCATTTGCCTTAGTGGGCAAGCGTCCTTCTCCACATCTGTGTTGCATGAAGTCAAGATAAGAGTGATACATGGATCAAACAAACCAAACAAAAGCCATAAATAGTCATGTATGGTACAGTATTATGGCCTTGTAAATTAGGCTTTTGGTCTGCATATCACTCACTCTCACACACACACACACCAAGTTGAGTTCAACCCGACCACTTATATTCAAAGTAGTTTATACTGTCAATACAACTTAGTTTTTATTAGTTTCAATGATCCTTTACTGATGAGTTTGTTGGTGTCACCCCAAACCCTAGTCCTTTGACAAATTAGCTGCTCTGGCTTAATTTCCACATTCAGTTTGATAATTCAACTTGTTGTCCTTATTCTCTAGATCTTGTTTCAACTGGGATTATTCCAAAATGCAAAAGTCAGACAGATGGTCCTTTTAATTGGTCCCCATGAACTGATGCTTTTATACTGTAAACAAAAGCTCTAATAAGTCTTCTTTAATTTGGCCTCAGAAGTAAGAGCACAAGATATGGTTAATGACTTTCATCAGCTCTATCAGTTGATCTTTAAGAGGAGACGTTTGATGGGTCTCTTACGTTTGGGTGTGTAGCTATTTATAGTTAAATTGAGTACTTCCTGGTAGGACAGTGAGACCAAAACAGGTTAAATTAAGATCTTAAAGTGATAGTTCAGTTTGAGTGCACTTCCCTTACTCCTGTAATTATACTGTAATTAGAAATAATTTTTCATTCGAACGTTATTCTTACAAATTGGAAACAAATAGAAATTACTTAACATTATTGGCCTTAAACCAAGTACCCTGAACTGTTAGAAAGTATATTATAGCTTACATACATACAAGCACTACGTTTACAACAACATAATAATGAAATGTCAAATATTATTTAACAAAAGTTGTAAAAGTTTTTCTGATTTCAACACCCTTGCAAGAGAAACATGTTTACTCAGTGGAGATATAAGAGCTAAGATGATAAGAAAAAACTAAAACCCTCCTTCAAAATTGAGTTCTGACCACAGCTTGTTGGGTGATTTCATGTTGTTTTTGGTAGGAACATCAGCTTCTTGGTCCAACATAAGCAACATGCTGGTCAAATGTTACCCCAAGAGAGATGAGAAAGCTTTATTATTGAAGCTCTGAAATTAATTTGTTAAGTTAGAAATTGCTATTTTCAGGGAAGATAAGGCTAGCTCTATCATATCTGTAACCAATAAAATCAATATTGAAGGTTTTTAGATCACACATCTAAATCGTTTTCTAAATTATCACTGAATTGTTTTCTGAAAGTTGTTGGAGAAAAACTAATTTGATTGACTTGGTATACGCACATTGTTTTCAACCAAGGTCATGTATCTGAAGATAGAGAAAGATAACTGTTTAATGCAACAGAGACATTGTTAATGTGTTAATGTCTTAATGTCTTAATAATGTAGTAAATGTATGGGTGGAAGTTAATAACGGATCCATCTATGGATTTAATAGGTAAATCAATAAGGAATCACAACCTTCACCTGGATTCACCTGGTCAGCCTGTTTCATAGAAAGAGCAGGTCATCCAACTTCATATCACAAGGTGCATTTCTAAGTCTGATCTAAATGGTCTGCTGCATGCGTGGAGTGGCCTGGAAAGAATTTCTCATTCTGCAGCTGGTAGGTTGTTAGGTTATACCAACCCTACTTGAGCGTGGATTGGCCCATCGGAGTCTTTCTCCAGCTCCTCATTGGCTTTTGGTAACGGTGGTTCCCTGTCATCATATGCCCAAGTATTTTTCAATGAATATTGTATGTCGTCTCTAGCTTCGGTGCGGATCATTTGAATCAGCAGGGTGAGGGGAGGAAGGTACCATGGATGAGCACACCAGATGATGGAATTTGTGCCAGAGACGCATTTGCCCGACTCGGATTATCCCTGTGCGAAATGAGATAAGAGTAGACGAGGGAGATTACAGCATCAAGATGTTTTGCGCCAAACTGAAAGAATTGAAAATATCCGGAGAGTGTCCCTTCTCCCACATCGCCAAAAATAATGAGCCCGGAGACTTTGAGGAGCGCTCAATTGATGCCGCGGATAAAATGCCTGTTTCTAAGGACGTGCATGGAAAGATAAGTGAGGATCTGCCTCGACACAAAAATAGAGCCAAAGTTAAGAGCCTTCATACACTTGGGGAGAGCATCCGAAAATTGGCATGTCCCGAGGTGAGTTTAAAAAAAAAAGCATTTAATTTTAACCTTAATTAGTAGTCTATTTAAGACAGAATGTTTTACCAAGATATGATGTATCAAAAAAAACGAATTCCGTATTGACTTTGCAAGGGTTTGTCTGACAACACTGTCTCGCCTGCCTTAATTCTAGCCTTCACGCACAGTACTGTCATCTCTCTTGGTCCGCTTCAGATGCAATGAGATAAAATCCTACTGAAGCCGTTTGTTTTACTAGTGGTACAATAATGACAATGGCTGTTTAAGTCATTTCTTGCTACGCGTTGGCCTTTAACTTGCTGAACACTTTGCCATACAGTTTGAAAGACTGCATACTGCCCTCCACCGAATAATGAGACCATCAATACATACAAGGGACAATGAAAGGTAAGAAAACGTTTTTAAATACTGCTACCACTACTACAGCAACATCAACAGCTACTACTTCACTACTACTACTAATGTTATAGATGTGATACTGCCTCAAATATACTGTTATATGGATACCTGGACATAATTGAAAATGTTGAAAATCATAGTTACTGTAGACAACAGTGTGAAATGATACAATTTTAGGGCTTGATTGGGTAAACAGTTGCACATCATTTTCTCAAGACATTTAGAGTTATTATAGGAATTTAAATGATTCCCAATAGCCACTGAACAACAGACAACATGTAGCATTCCAGGTTATGTGTACTAGTGTGATATTTGTCTCTCCAGTCTTTGCAGTCCAGCAATGTGCTATACAGACCATCAAGGTTGCATTGATAAACCAGAGCATTTACTGGAGATAATGAACACTTACTCAAGAACAACAGGTAATGTCGAGTCTTCAACTAGCACAGTTGCATATTACAAAATATTTGTCATTTTGAGATATTTGGTCATGTGTCCCCCCCACCCCTTCACATCTTTCCCTTCATGTTATCCATCAGCTACCAAAATGGATGCATTGAAAGTCACCCTTGGCGAGGAGCTCTTCAAAATGTGTTATGAGGAGGACGGACATATTTTGAGGGTGGTGGGGGGAGCTCTTCACGACTTCCTCAACAGCTTCAATGTCCTGTTGAAACAGAGCAGCACGCTGCCCAACCCGGACAGAACGGATTGTGTAAACGAACCCTCGGTGCTGTGCTTAGACAAGGATCTGGGTCTGCTTACTGTCTACTACTTCAACCCCCACTCCACCACTGAGCTCTTCTTCCCCGGAGTCATCAAAGCCGCAGCACGCCTGCTGTATCACACCACTGTGGATGTGTTGATGGACCCCCCTGGTGCCAAGGACAGCATCTTGCAGTGCAGCCCACAGTCCAGTCTTCTCTACACAGTAGTAGTGAAGGATGCTAAAAACCTGAGCCCCAGTCCCCTCCGGGCCACCTCAGCCGGGACCCTTCCTACCTCTCTGTTCTCCACCATCTTCCCGTTCCATCTGTTCCTGGACCAGGACTTGGTCTTGATGCAAATAGGACATGGGCTCAGAAAGAGATTGACCAGAAAAGATGGATTGAGGCGGCCTGCTACCTTTCAAGAACTCTTCTCTATTGTCTCTCCCCAGATCAAATGTACCTTTCAAGGTATTCTGACCATGTTAAACACACAGTTTATCATTCGGATCAAGCATGGAGTTTCTGCCACAGATAACACAGGGAAGGTAGGTCGATATATATCTGTGAGATATGACCTGAAAAAATTGACATCAGTGACTAAAGGTAAAAAGGTCTTCTGAATGTTAACTTGATATTAAATTAATAAAAAATAAAACATACGATCTTAGAAAATAAATCCGTTTTTTTATACGCGGTAGAGCTTGTTAGTGGTATACTTGTAGAGATCAACATTATACCCCCAGAGGAGATCAGAAGCAAATGTCAAACTATTTTATTCATCAAAGGCACAACGATGCTCATGCTATTTATGTAAGGGTGCACAGCAATTGGTCGGCATGATGAGAAAAAACAGCATCAGTGAATAAACTAGGTGATTGTAAAATTAATAATGACATTCAATCAAATAATTATTTGGGGATAATTATTTAGGAGTCTTCCAGTGGTAGTTACCTTTAGCAGCAACAGAGTCCAGATAAAACAGATAAAACCATTCAGTATCCATCCTATTTATGTGCATAAAGCAAGTGGACATCAAACACCTCCATGTTTGACATGCGGGTCCCACGTCATTCTTTCTTTTTCCTTGGCACCAGATCTAAAGGGGTCATTTTGCATCGCTGTATTCATTTATTAGATGATGTTAATGTAGGAAATTAAATGGACTACTCAGTTGACAAAATCTTATGACTTTTAGTTAACTAACAATTTCTTTAGTTGTGGATAGCCCTATATTCAATTAAGTTAATTTAGTGCAAAAGATTACAAAACCTTAACAGACCTTAACCCTAAACCTTAACTATTCAGCTTTAAGTATTTTATAACATTCAAAATGCTACTGCTAACTATTTTTTTCCTAGCCACTATTGTGACAGCACTTCAAAGCAATGGCTTTGCTTTTGTTGGTAGATAGGGTTTTTGAGGACTTCAATATTTCTTGGGTTTACCTTGCACTGGGAACAAAGCAGGAATTTGTTTAAACCCCATTTTATGACTTCAAAAACAACAACAGTCACCATGGGGAAATTGTACTGAAAGATAATAACCTTGTTCCAGGATACACACTAAACCTAATGAGTCCACTGACAGAAAAAAATTGTTTATTTGATTCCATCAATTAGTTTAACATTAGTTTTTCTCCCACTCAACTTTTTTTCTTAGTAAAGAATTTTACTTTATCTAGAATTCTCATCAACTGAATTTTCCTTTCAGCTTATGGACTTAAAAGGTCAGATGATCTACGTTTCTGAGTCCAATGCTATCTTGTTCTTGGGCTCGCCCTGTGTGGACAAGCTTGAGGAGCTAACAGGCCGCGGCCTCTACCTGTCGGACATCCCCATCCATAACGCGCTGCGTGACGTAGTCCTGGTTGGTGAGCAAGCCAAAGCCCAGGATGGTTTGAAGAAGCGTCTGGGAAAGGCCAAGGCTGCCTTGGAGCATGCTCATCAAGCACTGGAGGAAGAGAAGAAAAGGACGGTGGACCTCCTCTTCACAATCTTCCCTGGCACTGTGGCACAGCAGCTGTGGCAGGGCCACACAGTCCACGCCAAGAAGTTTGACCACGTTACAATGTTGTTCTCTGACATTGTGGGCTTCACGGCTGTGTGCTCACGCTGTACTCCAATGCAGGTGGTCACCATGCTTAATGAGCTGTACACCAGGTTTGACCACCACTGTGGGGAGCTTGATGTTTATAAGGTAGGTTAATGCAATTCTAGGACCACCTTTGTTCTGTTCATTTGTTTAAAAGCAAGAAAGCAACAGTCCAGCAATTGTAATGGAAATTAATCTTTTCAGAACCACCCACATTTTCTTACAAAACAATCAAATGCAAACAAACCATTTCTTTAAAAGTCATATTTAGCTGTCAGCACTGACCTTTTATCAGGCTCATATTATTTCCAACAATCAGGGAATGAAAAAAATGCCTTCAATTTAATAAAAGAAACAGCGTCAATAGTTGAACAATCTGGGCATCAGAAGTTCAACTATTGTGCCCTTTTTATGGCAAAGTATGAATGGCATCATTAATACAATACAGATTTAGATTTAACTTGACTTTTGTGCCTACTTAAACACAAAATTTCACCATTGTGAATGTTTTTATTCCTCACAATATCTATTGACAATCATGTCTCAGCAAATCCTTTTGAAAAACCTGTAGCTTGCTTAAACAAGCCCAAACTGCCCACTTTTAATGAATGATTTGGCTTCATCACTGAGAAAAAGTTACATCTTAATCTCACTTAATCTCAAAAACTCATCCTAGAGAAAGAGTACATTTATAAAGCTGTCCCATAAAACTGGATTTTTAAGTATAAAAAGTACCTATAAAACTTAAGCAGCTGACAAAAAGTATAAATGCATTTTCTTACTTTTTACAGGACAAGGATGAGTATTACAGTGTACAGTACACCAAGCACTACCATAACCTCAAATGATTTCCATCAATTTATCACACAGATTTAAAATAGTGAACAAAATGACACAATACCGTACCTTATCCTGCTTATACGTGTTTTTAGGGCAGACTGGCTGTAGCTCTACCAACTACCAACTGCTCCCAATCTACAGGGAGCTTGGCTAATGTAATCAGAGTGTCATGGAAGCATAACACAGAGAGCATGTTTGACAAATATCTCGTAAAACACTAGGAAGTCAGCGGTTCCTTCAGGACCCTGTTTCCATTCCACAAATGTGCCTAAAAATAGTTTCATTTTGTCTTTGCCACCTATATGTTGAGTGCTCTCCTACCCAGATTTACATGGAAGAAGAAAAAAACAACAACCTTCTTTGGACTTAATAATTTGCCAGATTGCCAGGTGTCAAGTACTATTACAGTCTTTTAGTTTCATTATTCCTTGTCTTTCACTCGCTCTCTTGTTTCTACTGCAATGTGAAAAGCAGGTCAAATTATAGAGGTCGCTTCAAGAGATATTTGTGATTATACAGGACTTCAGATTTGCCTCAAGGACTTGGCATAGCAAATTTGTAATAATAAGATGACACATCTCAGCCAGACTAACTACTGTCTGAGCACAGTAAATGAGCTTTGAGCACATCGAGGGGGTAGCCCTGTGTTTGTGTGCAGAAACATTCTTCTGAAAAACCTTTTTTGTGCTTCAGTTGGCAATGCAGAAATCGCTCTGATGATCCTTCACTCTATGTAGGTGGAGACCATTGGTGATGCTTATTGTGTAGCTGGTGGCTTGCATAAAGAAAGTGAGACTCATGCGGTCCAAATTGCACTCATGGCCTTAAAGATGATGGAGCTTTCAGATGAGGTTATGACGCCAACTGGGGAACCAATACAGGTGAGGGTCAAGCATTACTAACCAATGCTCATTATTCAACTTGATGAGGTAATCAATTCCAAATGTATTATTGTAGTATCAAAGAGAGTTTTTGAGTGAGAGTTTCCTCACAAAATGATGCCTACTTGTAACAAAATGGTTGCTGTCATGAAATTAAAGTACATTATGGCTTACTATCAAAACTATGAGTCACCCTAAGAACCTTTCTTCCAAAATAGTTTTAGATTGATAGTATTACCTGTGGTTTTGAAATATTGATTGATGAATTTCAGACCACAACATTTTTCTAGACAGGATCTATACCTTGGAATGAAACCCTTTATATGTGTAGAAAACATACTGTAATAACATCAACCAGGTGAAACCAGAAAATGAATTGAATATCTGGTATCTGGTTGAGCATGTTAGTGTGAACTATTTAGATCCTGATACAGATACATACAAAAATGATATATGGTTAAAAGGGATAAATCACGGTGTTGTTGCAGTGTTGAATTACACTCGTTCCAAAAACACAATGGATGAGAAAAGCAAATATAATAGAAACCTGATCCATGTTTAATGTCTAATATTTTTTTTAACCCATTTCTTTTACAGATACGAATAGGCCTCCACACTGGTTCAATACTTGCTGGTGTCGTTGGCGTTAAGATGCCACGCTACTGCCTTTTTGGCAACAATGTGACGTTGGCAAACAAATTCGAATCCTGTAGCCAACCTACAAAAATCAACATCAGCCCTACAACCCACAGGTGAAGTAACACTGCTTCCATGTATTACCCAGCCCTGATCTTTACATGCCCCTACATAACCAAGTGATTTCTGGTACAATTCCTGCTAATATTTGTGTATAGAATGTATGTTATACCGGATGCTAGTAGTTCCTGCACTTTATGCGCCAGTACATTTTATGCGATTCAAGTTCTTACAAACAAGGAAATGCTGGCCAGCTAAAATATACAGTAGTCAGATTCACTTGATCTAATACATTATGTTGCCATTTGCTCCCAAGAGCAAATTGTTCCAGGGAAAAACATAATGTGCATGTTTTTTTTTACACAGGAAACCCAAGTTAGCGCTGTGTTTCCTCTTGTGTCAAATAAGTTGCCATCTTTTTTAGATTCATGTGTTATTTGTATGGTCTTTGTCCCAGATTGCTGAAAGATCGCCCAGAGTTTGTCTTCATTCCCAGGACCAGGCAGGAGCTTCCGGCCAACTTCCCAGCAGATATCCCTGGTGTTTGTTACTTTTTGGAGGCTTTTGATAAACGGTCCCTTTGAAACTATGAATGACTCTGAAATGAAATGAAGTCGCTGCAGCACCACAAACCTCATGCCTGTGCAAATCATCGAGTGTATACAATGTACATGCCTTGTATATTTTGAAGATATTGGTCCACCAGTTAAACTCTGACAGCTGTTTACATTTAGAGAGTTGTCAGTTTGTTGTCAGATATTTGAGTTTCGTTCCTGTTCAACGAACCATCTGTACAATGAGAGAAGGTTTTTGAGACAGTTTAGTTAATCTGACCATTTAATACGTATGAAATTCATGAAACGTGCGTATAAACTGGCCAAAAAGAACATAAGCAAGTCATTTAAAACAAGTCAGTTGTCATTGTCTTTGATTTGATTTGCAGCACTGTAACAAAATTTGAATATAGTATCATAATATATGGATATGATAGAGCATTGCTTTCCGGATGTTGATCCTCAAACAGTGTTATGTTGTTACAAATTGTGTCACCTTTTATCAGATATTATTCTACAAAAAAAAAAAATCCTTTCACATCCCAAGAATATTGTGACACCTGATACCTGATACTGCACCTTGGTCTGATGTTATGAAAGGAAAAATTAAGACAAATATTGAATTGGCTTTATATGTTTCAAAGCAGAATTCCGTCACAAATTATCTGAAAAAGTTGAAGAAAACGGTCTGGTTTCTAAGAGATTTAGAGAATATCTCTGATCCAAAGTCTTCCCATTTCCCCTCTTAGTGAAGTGATGTAGAGCAGATACAGGTGCCTTATGGGAACTATAGACAGGGTCAGGTTCAGTTTTTAAACCTAGGTGAGTTTCCCTTTTCAGTTCACTTTGGGAATTCTAAATATGATCTTGCATGCCATAATAATCTCCTATACAGAAAATTTAAGTTTTTAGTTTTATGATGATTTTTGGTGTGATTGTGTGGTTCCAACATAGTATATATTTTGAATAACATGTAACTTAAACTGACATATATTTGGTCTAAAGAATTAAAGAATCCATTTTCATAGGTAATCTTTTTTTTTTTTGTAACTTTTTCACTAAACACTCTAATTTATACTATATTTATTACATTGGTTTCCTAGCACGCCTTTCGCATACAGTGAGAATAGGACACAAAAATAATACAATGAATGTTCTACTATCACTCATAATGATTTACTTTAATCATTACTATTGTTATTATTTGTAATGTAACCAAAGCGCAATAAATATTGATATTAACCAACTTGTATGGAAGTGACTGTCTCTTTCTAGACTGTCCACACAGATACAAATGATTGGCAGCTTGGCTTTTGACACCAATAAAAACATGGCAAATAATTTTTTTATTGTAGGTGTTTGGCGTTGTATTGCATCTATGACTTTTTTTGGGGGGGGGGGAAATAACCATATCTCTCATTTTTTTGAAGATGTAGTATTTGTGTTTGAACAGGCAGATAGAATTCATTATAAAGTGTGTGGCATAAAACATTTTGTTAAGCACTAAAATTAAAATTGTGCTGGCAGTGGGTGCCTGTACGTAAGAGAGAGCCCAGGTCCGTCAACATCGGTGGTACAACCCCCCACAAACCAACGCCTCGTTTTCATTGGTCAGTGTTGATGCGTGCGTCGTCCCCCTCCATCTCCTATTGGACAGACTCACCGTCAATTCCTGGCTGAGGGGGAAAAAAGGGAATGGACGCTCAGAGACTCAGCATCCGTACCAAACGATGAAGGTTGTCTGAGACGCTGCTATATTCTATTAAAAACAAGGATTTGGGAGGAGCAGCTGCTATCATGGTATGTGCCACAGGATCTTCTATAATGTTCCGCTGTTCTTGACCCGCGCTGTTTGGTCGGTGGCGCAGTGTGTTTGCGTTTGACGTTTCCTGTAGAGGGACCCTTATTTGGCTGTTATACAACATTTTCCATGACTGTAGACCACTGTGTGTATTTACAGGTGAACAAAACCTGCATGTGAAATCTATGCATTTCTATTGACTAGCTTTTGAACACTGAATGTACCTATAGGACTGCAGGCATGTTTCACTTTGTTGTCTGTTTGTTTGAAATAATATTCCTCTGTTGCTCGTGTTTTCCATCCATTTTCAGTATGGGTTTGTGAATCACGCCTTGGAGCTCCTCGTTTTAAGAAATTACGGCCCAGAAATGTGGGAAGACATCAAGTGAGTTTGGGGATACTGTTTACTGCTCCTCCTTATGAGTGTCAGAGGCTCCACTGTGACCAGCCAGGCTACAAGACACCAAACTTTACCCTGAAACATTTTAACAAGGATCGACCCTCCTTGGAATGATCAACCTTGATCCTCTTACTGCAGGCCTACACTGACATTGGTAACTTGTAATGATCCATAGTATGAAGATAACCTTATCACATTTAGAATAATATCCCATAAGGTTTTGCTGTGTAAGCCATAATCAATAGCATACCTTTAGTCTTTGTAGACACGTAGAACAGAAAATATTAATGTTTTATCCTTTGTTTGTTCTCCTAAAATCACACATTGCATTGCAAAATATATTTATCTTCTACAGAGGGAGAATATGACACACCAGTCCAGTCCAGCAAATAGTAAAAAAAAAAAAGTTACCCATAACACAACAGATCAGTCTTTAAAGAATGAATGTTTTTTTTCATATGTAACTAGATAAATGTTTGCTCAGTTCCACTACATAGGATGAATGTAGTTTTCATGAAACAGAGGCCTGGTTTTTATGTGAACACACTATTTTTTCAGCATGCTGAAACATTTGGCTCAGCCCAAGTTTATTTTTCATCTGGAGTCTGAACTGCCCCACACTTGACCCAACCTAAAAAAAAACAGAGCAGCAGCTGCCTTGTGTAAATGTTTTGAATGTGGTCATTTCTTGCCCACCAGAAAAACTGGCGCTCAACAGCATCTTAATGTTATCTCTGCAAATGTAACTCATCATTATTTAATGCACAATTTATCAGACTTGGTCTATTTTCAGATTTTGATGCTCTGAGGAATTTAAAAATGAAGTCCTTATTTTCTATGTGAAGCTTTTTCACTATTTGGTATGTTTATTCAGCTGGATAAAATGGTAGTTGCTAGTCAGCCCTGCAAATCAGCTCTGTTTTCTCTGTCCAACATAATAATCAGGACCTCATCTGGTTTTCTATCAGGCTGTTTATCGGTTTGACAAATGTATGTAATGCCAAGGTGCTGTCCAAGCAGAGAACCGTGAAATTATATTCTAATTTACCGAGGGACTAACAATAGATTTAAACATGAGTATGTGTAATTATTTAACCATGTAGTTTTGGAACAGTTCAAAGCAAGGATTTTATTGTGGTAATTTTGGCAATATAGATTGGAACAACTCGCAGCAATAGGCTGCAAAGTGAAACACAAGGTTGTTATTGTTATTAAAATGTTTCTTGTCAACAAATGCTCCTATGTGATTGAAGCAACAGTACAGAAAGGTTGCTTTATGATTCAGTGTTCTGCTTCATGAGTAACAGCTTAACATTTTTCCAGGAGGGAGGCTCAGCTTGATGTCGAGGGTCAGTTCCTTGTTAGAATCATATATGATGATACCAAAACATACGATCTTGTCGCCGCTGCAAGCAAAGTTCTCAGTAAGTGTCCTCATCATGTTTGTTGATATATTTGGAAATGCATTTTGTTCTGCCTCACCTGGGGCCAGTGACCATAAGAGTATTAACACATCCTGATTCAAACAATAAAATGATATGTAATAGTACTATATGACACAAATGGTGGTGTATAAAACAATTAGAACTTTTATTACTGCTTTAGTTATTTATTAGTTGGTGAATAAAGCATTTATCTGGTCTATATTTCAGAGATCAATGCAGGTGACATTTTGCAGATGTTTGGGAAAATGTTTTTTGAGTTTTGTCAAGAGTCGGGATATGATACCATCTTGCGAGTTTTAGGATCTAATGTCCGTGAATTCCTGCAGGTAAGTATATATGTAGGCTATCTGCCTGTAGGAGAACTGGATAATAGTGTTAACTGAAATCGTTTGTAAAATTGTTGTGTTTAATGGATAGTTTACTACCATGAAATATGTCTTTAAATGCCTCAGGAAGGTTTAATTGAGTGTGCAGGTAAGGTGCGAATGCTGTAATTTTAATCTTTTTTCCTAATCTTTCATATTTTCAGAATTTGGATGCTCTACATGACCACCTGGGTACCATTTATCCTGGGATGAGGGCTCCTTCATTCCGCTGCACAGATGCAGAGAAGGGAAACAATCTGATCCTTCACTACTACTCAGAGAGGGAAGGCCTCCAGGACATCGTAATTGGCATCATTAAAACCGTTGCCCAGCAAATCCATGGAACAGAGATAGAGATGAAGGTCTGCTTTTCTGATGCACCCCTTTGGCATATAGTGGAGTCAAACCACAACCTATGGCTGACATTACTATGCTGCTGAATGCAGATGACTTAGCTTTCTTTCCAGTGTCAGTGTGTGTGTGTATTTGTCTCAGGAAATAATGTGCAAGATAATGTCAGAAAATATCAAGATTATATATAAGATAGGTTCAGTAAGGTAAAATAGCCAAATGGGAACAGTGCTGTGCAATGACAAATCCAGTTCAGCGGCGAGATGAGATAAGAGTTTTGGCTAATTTCTGTGACTCAGACAATATTTTTAGATCTGAGTTGTAAAATCTGCAGCTTGGGGATCGGGAGTCTTTCAGGCTCAGCTTTTGGTATCGTTTTATTGTAACTTTGTCTACATGTGCCTGAATTCAAATTTGTATTCAAGGGGAGATCCATTCTTTTTTACCTTGGAAGTTATGCTCATCTGGCTCAACCAGATTAATCAGATTTTGTCTAAACTAGTCAGAATATCTGTGAGCTGGATATCATCAACTATTTATCGTTGGTATTATTATTTGTATGTTAATGTACAACCCACGAATCAGATCCTGTAATTAATCCCAATAATTGTGACATGATTCACCAACTAACCCAAGTTTACTCTTTTTCTAAGCTAGCAACATTTTTCAAACCTAATCACATTGCAGAGACAGGATAATGTTTTCCAGTGATTCTGTGTGTAATGGAAGAACAGAAAATGACAGATGCTCCAAATGTGACACCTAACATTTCTGGAAATGTTAGCCACCGTTGCCACAGCAACAGTGTGCAGAGACAGCAGCTTTACGTCAGCATGCCTTATGCCCATAAACCCATTGCACAATATTATTGTAACCTATACTCTCTCAACTCTATAATACTACATGTATGAACAATAGACTTTCGATTGATTATAGACCTAGATGTGCACAATGTTTCCTCACATGCATCTATGCTTTCTGAAAAGCATAGTAAAGCATAATATTGGAAGGGTTGTTTTATTACGCACTTTCTGTAATCATCTGCCACAAAATACAAAAATATATATTTAGACATACATTAATATTTAATCGATTCAATCACTTCATCCCGTGCAGGTGGTCCAAGAGAAGAGCGAGGAGTGTGACCACATCAAGTTCTTGATTGAGGAGAAGGACTCAGAGGAAGAGGCTTTCTATGAGGACCTGGATGGCTTTGAGGAGAACGGCACTCAGGAGACCCGGATCAGCCCTTACACGTTTTGCAAGGCCTTCCCATTCCACCTCATGTTTGACAAGGATCTGATGCTCACACAGTGTGGAAACGCCATTTATCGTGTGCTGCCCCAGGTGTGGATTTAGAGCCAACATCAGATAAGTCTGTTTGACATGTAGCCAGCCAAAACAGTATTTCATCATGTCAACACTTGATTACATTTATTAGTGCAGCAGAACCTGTTTGGCTCAAACTGAGCAGGTGACTATACTATAAGACCACCAAGGATGCTACAATAATAGATAATAGAAATACATATCTGTATAGGAAACAAAGTACAATTCCCAATCTAATCATATGTAATTGAACTAAGTGTATTTGGGTTTTATTCCGCAGCTCCAGCCTGGTACCTGTAACCTCCCTGCAGTTTTTTCCTTGGTTCGTCCTCACATTGACTTCAGTTTTCATGGCATCCTCTCACACATCAACACTGTCTTTGTTCTACGAAGCAAGGTAGATATAACATATTACTGTCTTTTTGTCAACAGTATCATTGGCTGATCGTATCACTGTCTTCCTAATACTAGAATAAGAAACAGTTCTGGGAAGGGGAAAAACACTAAAACAGAAAACTGACTAAATTGATCAAAACATGGCCTGTTTGTACCAATGTGTTTGTAGACTCACGTAATGATATTGATGAGCTTGCTGATTTTTGTTAGTATCCATAGGGGAGTTGAACCTGTGTCCTTGTACTCTGGTAGTGCCAGTAAGCACATAGGGACTAACTGCATTTCCTTGAGAAGGCAGATTGCATTCATTGTCAACAGACTGTTCTCTGCTCAATAAATGAATGAGTTCCAGTAGGGTACTCTTTGAGGATGCTACTTCAACCATAAAAGAGAAATAAAAACTATTTATCTTTTATGGTTGAAAGATAAATAAAAACTATTTTCTTTACTCACACTGATCACGGTGAATGTCAAGGATAATGTGACATGTGACAAGGCTTTCAGAGAAGAATATACAGTTGCAATAATAAAGAGTGAGCTTAACCGATATACAGTTTTGTAGCATATTTATAGAAGTAGATATTATGTAACATACTCTCCAGTGTTTGTAAGTATGATGTAATCCTTACAGGAGGGTCTGCTGAATGTGGAGACTGTAGAGAATGAGGATGAGCTGACAGGGGTGGAGATCAGCTGTCTGAGGTTGAAAGGACAGATGATTTACTTGCCAGAGGCGGAGAACATTCTTTTTCTCTGCTCACCCAGGTAGGCCCACGGTGCGTCTGCCCAGACAGAGTCATGGACTGGGTTTATATGCACACCAAAAGTGAGATCTTAATGTAACTACCGGATGGGAATACTCATAAGTCATGTGAACATGTTAAAGTGATAACTTGACATTTTGAATTGCACTCACAATATGGAAAACAATCTCAGTATTTGCACTTCAGTTCACCAGAAAGTGATTTTTCTTTCCGCATTCCAACAATTACTACTCATCAGTTTAATGAAGAAGGCTAATAATATTAACTAGCAATTTCTGCTCAAAATACCTTCACTGTGTTTAAGCTGTTTATGTTTACACCTAATGTGTTTGTTTTCATCCAGCCGTATGCCTGCCTCTTCAGCATCAGTATTTTGATAACATACAGGAAAATTACAACAGACCTACAAACAACACCAGAAATATAAATATAATAGTCTATTCAATCAACATTTGCAGTATGAAAGATCGCATGGAAAGAGGAGAACCTTCCACTGTGCATCTAAACATCAACATTCAGATTATTATGTCCATGTAACCAGAGTTGGGGATAAATTACACAGTCAGTAAATTACTGCTGTATGCAAAATTACATAAAAATGGAAGGTCAACATTCCCATTTTCCCAACATGTTTGTGATAAACGGCTATATAAATAAACTTGACTTGACTTGACTTAACATATTTATTTGTATTTGTTTTAAATAAATAATATACAGGCACACATGGCCAGTGAAAAAAACACAAACAAAGAGAGAAACCTGCCAGCTGGTAATCCAAAACAAAAATGTCATTGGTTCCTCTGTTGCTATCTCCATTAGCCTCTGTGGCCCTTGCATAACCAATCAGACATTCCAGTGAAATGTTTTATGCAGGAAACAGATATTGTCCTTTGCAAAGGTCAAAGACACTAAGATCAGTGTTTTCACAAAAGGTTGCTGCCGACTGGGAATAACATAATTAGTCAAAATGCCACCATTTCAGCCCCATCAACATCAATATTAGAAGAGCCAATAGAATATACCGCAAAACCATGCTGAAACTGAGCTACGAATGCCACTGTAAGCAGGGCAGGGATTGAGCGTTGTTTGGCAGGCGAATAGAGCCAGGAGCGATCCAGCCGGTCAATGAAGCACATGGACTGAACCAGGACTCATGCCTGTTTACCTGACAAGGCTGAAAAGTCTACGACTACAGACTGTTACACAAGAGGAACATTTATCTAAAGACTGTAGACCCAACTCTGGAAGGGGGACAGTCATTTCATCACCGGGGGTGCATACTTGTATGTTCTGTTTAATTTATGTTGGTGCCAAATAGACAACGAGCAAGAAGCAGAAGCAGATCTCAAGTGACCTTCCTACCCTTAGATGCAAAACATTGTCCCAGCATCAAATCAGATATATCCAGGTGTTTATTTTTGAGTTAGTGGCAAAAACATTATGACACTGTTTTTCTCCTTTCTATTCTTATCTGTTTTTCTGTACTCGACCTTTGTGGTTAGTGTCATGAACCTGGATGACCTTACGCGAAGAGGGCTGTACCTGAGCGACATACCGCTACATGACGCCACGCGTGACCTGGTGCTGCTGGGTGAACAGTTCCGTGAAGAGTACAAGCTGACCCAAGAGCTGGAAATCTTGACCGATCGTCTACAGCACACACTCCGGGCTCTGGAGGACGAGAAGAAGAAGACGGACAGGTTTGACCTCTCTTCCCTGGCTTACCTGAGTTGGCCATAACTGTAGCCTACAAACCAAGCTAATACTGTAACTTTAGCATATAGGCAACCAGAGGCTTGGCATTATAGTGCCACATTAATGTAGTGTATCATCGATAGAGTTTCATACCAAATCCTAAAACCTGGCTAGCTGTCTATTTGACCCAAGCTCGATCTAAGTATGTGTTGTAAATAACTTGTAAAGTGAACTTGTACACCATCGAAACTTTGGCAAAATTTGTGCAATTGGTAGTATGCATGGTATGTCTTCTCAGCTTTTCACTCATGACCAAATATAGCAATGTTTACAAGATTTTCCCTCCAGTAAGTTACCTCTTACAACTCTGACTAAAGACTAAAGAAAAAGACTAAAGTATAAAAGGTATACATTTTTGAGGATGGATTTGAGACAATGAACATTGCTGATACAGACGATAGTCGCTAGCAGATCTCAAGCCCATACAGTTGTATTAAGGCTGTGGGGCTGTAGGACCGCCGAGGATTGCAATCTATTGTTACACCCAAGTAGATATGTGCCTGAGCTACTCTTAAGTCCCTGTCACTGGAAAGAAACTCAGTTAGATTTGACTCTGGCTTTCAGAAAAGGGTCTGCCATAGTAATTTGGCACAGCAGCGGGAGACAGCTGGAGAGGAACATGGAGGTGGAACATGCTCTTTATTAAGTGTGCTGTAGCGGCCCTATCTTCTCATAGGAAAAGACTTTCTCTCTGCCGTTGGATTCCATTATTATTCCTCTTGCCATTCTCTGGTCTGAGAGTGCCTCAGGAGATGACTGGGCTCAGAACGTTGATTAGAATTCAGAGCTCCTCTCTAAATATTTAAGAGCACTGCTGCACTGTGATTGCTTTTCAGAGGGTTACACCAGCAAGGTTTCTGATCATGAAAACACACAAAGATAGTATATTCACCTTCTGTATTTGTTGTCTTGCTCAATGATACTCTCAATGCTCTGGTGTGTATTTCAAGAAATGCACCAGTGAGTCAGTGGAATTTGTAAGGCCTGTTATATTAATAGTAAAAGATATTACAGATTAATCTATTTTCATGCTTCCTGGGAAAAGTCATTTGCATGTGTATATTTATGTATTGTAACAGTTATCTGTATGCATCATATGCCCTCCTCCAATTCTGATGCATCATTTAAGACATTTTGCTTTTGACGGGCAGCCATGAGCTAACCAGTTACCATAGAAACACCACCCTCCCCATCTGAGAACAGCTTGCATAAAAAATTTGCCAAAAGGTTGTGGATGAGCAAGTAAAAAGACGCTCCATTGGCAAATGTAGAGAAGGATGGACTTTGGGCAGCCTCAGTCCATTACTCTGCCGCATGACTTCTCCATCACTTCTCTTGCTCTCAAAATACACATTCGATTCTCTGCTTCCTTTTAGATTGCTCTATTCTGTTCTGCCTCCATCTGTTGCCAACGAGTTGCGACACAAACGGCCAGTTCCAGCAAAGCGCTACGACAACGTGACCATCCTCTTTAGTGGCATTGTAGGATTCAATGCCTTCTGCAGCAAGCATGCCTCAGCCGAGGGAGCCATCAAGATAGTCAACCTGCTCAATGATGTTTACACACGCTTTGACATCTTGACAGACTCTCGGAAGAATCCTTATGTATACAAGGTTGGGAGCAAAATGTTACCATGACACAATGTTATGTATTTGTGCAAATGTCTCTATTTCTCTAATACAGAGGAAGGAATGCATATAACAAGATAGTGATGATAATGAAAATGACACTCTTTTATCTTTTGTGACCCAAATTAGAGAATTTGAGTGGTTTTAACTACAACTGGTTCTGCAAGTCAAATCCATCAGTTGAGACACACTGTCTCAACTCCCTGTTATAATAGTTTGCAATTTGAGTACATACAAGTCAGTAAGAGAGTATTTACATTAACTGACTTGGGGTTTTCTCCATAAGAAAAGTATTACTGAGTTCCAAACAAATAGTAGTTTTACAGAGGGACTTCACCATTTTATAGGGTTCATGCAGAAGATTTACACTCTAGGCTTTCAGACAAGAATGCACTTTAAAAAGTCAAACAGACTTCGCCACTTGCAAGGGACTGGCATCAGGCACTGGGTCACCAAAAGAAGTAATATTTACTCTACAAGCTCAATGACTAGGTGGTCCCAGGTTTTAAGCGGGGCTCTAAGAGGCCCTGAATGTCTTAAAGCTGACGTAAGTGTTTAAGCGTTTGTCTCACAATGTTTCAATTTATTTCTGGCCGTACAGCGAGTCACTGTTACACAATGGGATACAGTGATTTTACATGAGCCGAAAATAAAACAAAGCAAATTGGGTTTTGATGTTGTTGATGGTGTGATAGAATGACAAATTTGCTCTTTTTCATGCAGGTTGAAACAGTGGGTGATAAGTACATGACAGTGAGTGGCCTCCCAGAGCCATGCACACACCACGCCCAGTCAATCTGCCACCTGGCTCTTGATATGATGGAGATTGCTGGACAGGTCAAAGTGGATGATGAACCGGTGCAGGTGTGATGTGTTATATGGTTCTTAGGCTTCAGAAAATATTTTCTGTATTGCTTGGCAATATATATACCCATCGAATGTTATACGATGATAGAGGTGTGAAACTTAATTGTCACATATTACATAGATTGTGGTGTTATTTGTAAATGTGACAAGTTGTACACCACCTACTTACCAACACAAAGATTGCTTTTTTCTTTTTACATTTTTTTTTTAGCTAGGAACAGAAACATGACAACATACTTGTACAGGCCAGGATGATGCCTTTATGCTTTTTTTGATGATTTTCAGAAGGACAATTATATTAAATATGTCTGTTCAACTGGACATATTTTCATGCTGATGTAATGAGCAGCAATACGTTTGATGTAAAACAGCAGACTTTTGTTTAACTGACTGGTTGAGTTTGTTATTGTATTGATGACTGTTGAGACTTAACTTTGGAAAATCATGTCTGGTTAACAAAAGTCTGTTTACTAGGGACATGGCATTGGCTGAAGAGGAGTCCAGTTTGGCAGCAGAAACAAACTCAAATCATCTTACCATCCTGTGGTTAAAAATAGATTCGCATTACATTTGTCCCAAACACTTGGAGCTTGTTCAGGCTCTGAGGACATGAGCCTTATACCAACAAGTTGAAATGTAAACATTAGTCTATAGATTCTTCAAAACGCTACAGAGTGTTTCGGAATTGTTAGCTTATAGCAGAATTAAAACACTGCATCTAATTTTGTCCATGTACTGATTTCTGGCAAAGTTACCTTACAACCACCCACACAACTGTTCCAAACCATTTCAGTAGCTAGCTGTAGGAATTTGTGCCAGCAGATATTAAAGGAAACATTCAGCTGGATAGGTGCTTATCTGTAAGGTCTCTGTTTTATTTCTGTCTCTGTGGAGCACCAATCATTTACAGTGTCTATTGTTTAACTTTCACACAGACACGTTCGGTTGTTTTCAAACTCATGCCCAAACAATGAATTTACTGTAGGCAGATAGTTTTGAAATGGCTGAACTATAGCTGTTGTCTAGGTGTCATCATGTGCCAATTCAAGTAATGAATTTACATCTTGTCAGCAAAGAGCCATTTCCATTAGTTTTCCTACCAGTTTTCAGTACAGCATGTACATGTTTCCTGATAACTGATTATCAATAATGTGGATATGTCATGTCCATGATAACAACTGTAACTTTCCAGTATTGGAAAAGAGCTATGAATATCTTTAACTTTAGACATGTTTATTTGCTGTGTGTTAAATGACAACTGACAAACAATTCAATTACAATGGATTGCATTTACAGTGATTTATGGTTAGCGTTGTCCTCTCTTGCCAGATCACTATTGGAATCCACACAGGAGAAGTGGTGACTGGCGTGATTGGCCAGAGGATGCCCCGGTATTGCCTTTTTGGGAATACAGTCAACCTCACAAGTCGCACGGAAACTACCGGTGAAAAGGGGAAAATAAACGTCTCAGAATACACTTACCGGTAAGCAGAAGCACCTTCTCGTGTCAGATCTATGGCACAGTCATGGGTTTTCTAATTTTGCAAAATTGTTTTATGATGTTTGCAGTCAGGCAATAAGGTGGGTTTATAGCTTTGAATCAACCTTGTAAATGGTAATCAAGGGTACATGTAATGTGTTTGTAAAGTAGTAGACACTGATGAGGAGCTGGAATCCACCGGAAACATCAACCAGTATATGAGCAACCCTCGACCTTTCTGATGTTCTTTGTTGACACAAACAAAAGGCTTACCAAAGAGTCAAAATAATAATAAGATACAAAAATCACATGAAATTGTACAAATTGAGTCAGCTTAGTCATGAAATTGTTTTCCAGGTGTTTGCAGTCTGCCGAGAACGCTGACCCTCAGTTTCATTTGGAGTATCGGGGACCTGTGACCATGAAAGGGAAGAAGGAACCAATGAAGGTGTGGTTTCTGTCTAGGACAACCGCAGGCACAGATAGTTAAACACATTTAAGGCTTCCCTATGAGCTTATTGATTTCTAAAATAATACTAGAAGACGTAACACCACTGGCGTCATCAGACACTAAGTGTCACCATGGTACTGCCTTCAGCAAATTTAGATGTTGATATCGATGTAAATTTTGATGCAAAAATGACATGGACCAGGCCAAATGAGACAAGAAAGATAGATAGATAGATAGATAGATAGATAGATAGATAGATAGATAGATAGATAGATAGATAGATAGATAGATAGATAGATAGATTGATTGATTGACATTTTCCATGATGGACACAAGAAGTGATTATCTATCCACAGACAGATATTTGTAATACAATGAAGCAAAGTTGGTTAAAAGTGAATTTGAACTTGAGTGACTCTGTGCTTTCCTGGCCTATCTTTGCTTGATCATGTCCTTTCATGGCCTCTCCTTTCTTCCAGACACCATATGTTTAGTGTAGTGATTCAAAAGTAGTTAAAGTTGATGACGTACAGTACACTCAAGTTTGATGCACTTTTAGGGTGCATTGAAGCTTTTATGTGAATGGAGATTGTTTTGTAGGATCCTTTTTTCACAACATGTACTTAGTATAAAATATACAAAGGTATAGCGTATACTTCTGAACAGATTTTGATAAGGCAAACATTTTTTCAAGTATCTTCTTATCAGCCTAAAAAACTAATGTAACATTAGACGAGTAAGTTCAAGCTTTGCAGGGAGTTGATGCCAAGTAATATATGTTTTAACCCTCATCACTATTCAATATTAGAATAGGCAGAATAAATATTGTGTACAAAATAGAGATACAAAAAGATCTGACTTATATGTATAATAATCACCATTTCAGACTCCGCACTACTGTATACATTGAAAGTCAGAGGCAGATCTTTTGAAGGACCTTTTTTTTTTTTTTTACTCCAAATGATGTGAGAGTTATAATCTGTTTTATATTGAATATGCTAAATTGGCATTCAGAGCATGAAATGTTTAGTTCAGCTGTACCAGAGCAAGTGCCCTTCTATAAGCCTCCTTCAGTGTTTGTCTAGATTTGCCTCACAAAGCCCATTAGAAATAAGAAGTGAGAAGCTGTATACATAGAAAATGTATACAAAAAAGCCCCTGTTTGTCAGTTCTGTGCCACAGAAACTTCTATGCCAGCTAGTTTTGATGTCGAAGTGTAAGAGGTATTTCATGTTTGGTTACTTTGTATTATGAAAGTCACAAGGGCCTATCTGATGTAGAATAAGCACAAAGATGTATTGATACAGTGTTTAAGCCATAAGTATATCTTTATATATCTATGATCCTATGATTGAAATGATCCCACAATTTGGAGTAAGCACTACACAGTATCTTATAGGAGATATGCAGTTCTCTGCTTATTCATTCACTTTATGTCTACACCTATTAAATCATTTTAAATATTACTTTCATTACTATTGGCCGTTGTTGAGATATTCTTAAATAACTATATATTTATTTGTTAACATTATGTTCTTTGATATTTATTCTTTTATTATGTGGTAAGAAGGCCAAAATGTCATATACATGTGATGGGAGAGAGAGAGAGAGGGAGAGGTTGGGGATAAAACTATGTGCCTCCATAATCATTTTAGCAAACCTAAATTGTTCTGTGCTGTATGTGTGGGATTAATTTCACATGTATTTGTATAATCTTTTTTTCACAATGTGTTATTCCAAATTCATTATTATCACACTCTGCATAATGTCCTTGCAAACAATCTGCTGTTGTACTGGGACTGATGCACACAATCCACAACCTCTGCATATTGATGTATTGTTGTGCCCCCAACCCATGTGTAAGTAATTGTAAGGTGCTTCTTATATGAGTGCATTTATTTTATGTGTGTGTGTGTAAGAAATTATTGTTATATCTGAACACTATTTTGTTGCAGGAGGGGGTTAATAAACGGGGACAGGTCACCAGAGTTCTTGAGATGTGTTAATTATTGTTTCTTTCATTTTTACTATAAGATAGACAGGTGAAACTAAAAATGATGGCTAAAGGTTTACACTGAGGCCTAGAAAAGTTTTTCAAAACAGGACCATAACTTCGGCTTCTGTGTTACATGTAGCCTACAGTGCACTACAACCATAGGGTTAGAATCAATAGAATCAACGGCCACTTCCTGATGGATCAAGGTCATCTCTTTTGGTACACTTCAGGATGGCTGCATTAGAATGTTGATGTCGTTGTCATGGAAACGAGCATTGTGGACAGTGCACAAGACACAGAAAGTTGGAATGTTCAGCATGGCTGCCATCAGAATGCCTAGCTAAATGACGCCATCGCCATAGTAACACGATGTTCCTTGACTCCCCTGCACTGAACCAATGCTGATCATCCATGATAACATTACAACATTACACAAACATTCTGTGGCAGCCATCTTGAGGTGAACCAGTCAAATGACCATTCAAGATTGCTGATTTGATTTAGGTACGGTCATTCTAATCATTCCAGTTCTGTGGCTACAACCTCGTCTTGCATGCAGCCTGCTTATGGAGGCGCTGATTCTGTAGACTAAATCAATAAAGCCTCGACTTCCAAATTTTGGTGAAAAGAGAAAAAAATAATGCTGTTTGACCTTTAGTTTCACTGAGGGCAGTGTTGAAGCACAATTCAGGGAAATGAGCCTTGGGCGCAGAGCATTGACAGCTTGAGAACATATTTATTGTAGTAAAGTCTTCCCTCTAGTGGCCCGTTAAAGGATTACAGTACTGCGGACAGAAACCCCTGAATTTGACAGATGATTCAAAATACCATGATGAAACTGGAGATTACAGACGCAACTGCTGCCATTATGATCACAAAAGATATAAAGGTAACTATGTAATATAAAAAAACTTGATGATTTATACTATATATAGTATATATAGTACCAGAAAATTGTTCTTTAAGCTTGTTCTTTCAGCACCCCTTTTGATGCTATAAAGAACCCTTTTAGAATGAATGAAATGTTCCATTACAGCAGTATGAAATGAAGTTTTTAAGGACAATATTGGTTCTGATTTTGTGTTTTTCTATTTCAACAGTCACGAGTCATTGCAGTTCCATATAAAACCACTACCTTAACCAATGAAGCCTGGAAAAACCCTCCATTTTCTGGCTGTAGCACTTTTTGGCACTTGTTTTAGCTGAAAGGTGATACAACTAGGACATACCAACAAGGATATAATCCTGTAAATGATTAGCTCCCAGTGCTTAACCAAATATGTTTCCTGCTCACCCATCGATTACATCACTCGAGTGAGTAGAAAGGTCTTTTCCACGATAACAGATTGTCAGACTTAGATAAGGGGCCATTTAAGGTGAATGCATTTGTACTTAATCCCTTAATTTTTTAAATCCTAGTTTAACAATTGTTGTGTATGCAGGTAGCCTGGTAGTTTTTAATAAGACGTTTTAGTGCTATTTGTTTTCACATGCATTTTTAGTGTCTTTTTTCTCTGCCCTTGAGAGGCCATGCTCTGCAACTGACATTTTATGATCCCTCAAACAGTTTGGAGTAAGTCAATTGGATCTAAAACATTTCTGTGTATCAACTGAGGTTTTCCACTCCCAATTCAAAAGTAAGGGGAAAACCTAAAAAAGAAAATATGTCTCACTAACATCCACTAATATTGTCAAACTGTTACCTTTGACATCAAGTCTAGCCAACATTTGGTAACATTTGGTTCAGTGTACCAGACAGAATGATTGGCACATAATTACTGTGTCCACTGATGTCAGTATAATATTAACTTAAAACTTCAAAGGTCTTATTTATGGGGTCATGAAGAATGGGCATATTAAACACTATCAAAGATAGTGTGTATCATTGGAAACACATTATCAAAGTTAATATCAACATATTACGACAATGCAAATATGTCTAGCACAATAAACTGAATGATCAACTAAACTGGGTTCACAAAACTACATTACAGAATATTAAAATGGGGACAATTATTGCAAAATCTGTATGGTAAAATATTTGCAGCACCACTTCTGCTCAGCAAATCTGAGTATAGTGTGATGATATACTGCATGAGATATAGGAAAATATATATAAATATATATAAAATATATATAATATAAAAATGTAAACATGAAAATCCTTCTATAGGTTAGCATTCAAATAATTTATTTCAATGTATTTCTTCATTTCTTGTATGCTCAATGCTCAATGCATTCTGAATAGTGCTACACTGAACACACACTGGCTGTGAGGCATGGACCAACACCCTTTGTAAACAGTTACAGGACTTCCAGGACATAAAAATGTAATATCTCATGGTGTTTCACAAGACACCCACTCTATTCAGAATCATGGCAGTGCAGCAGTGAGTATAGCCTTGAAAAAGAATATATACCGTGAGCTTTAAACAGCCACATCAGCATACAGATACATGGCAAGATAAGAGTTTGCTGGCTACAATCCAATCCAATCCAATACAATAAAAGGAGCAGCACAGACTTCAGTAAGACACTCCTTACTGTAGAGTAGTCCACCGTCGCACTAACCATGGCTTTCAACGGCACTTGGAAAATAGACCGCAATGACAACTATGAGAAATTCATGGAAAAAATGGGTGAGTGATCACTGGCGAAACAGGAATTTTATGGAATTCTAGGAACATTAATCATTTACCATGTCTAACTCACAATTAGATAAAATATTTTCAATTTTCAAATTCAAAGACCTTATTGGGCGGTTTGGATATGTAAAGCACAGAGTGTGATCACATCTTGTAAAGATATTTGCTTCTAAATCAAAACTAAATTGTAATTCATGCAGCAAATTACAATCTGATACTTATGTGAAATTTCTTTTTTTGGGATCAAATTTAGGGAATATTTTAAATCCAACACTCAGTCATTTAAAACTGTCAAGTCAATAGAATCTCAGTCAATAAAGACTGAAGTTGGAAACTGAAGCAGATAGAACTGGAACGTTTAAAATGAAAACACTGGTTCCTTAATAATTCCTTACATTTTTGTTGTTTGGCTTTTGTACCTACTTACCCTCTAAACATGCACAATTGAAGCAACTATAGCACATGTGCACAAGTGATTAAGTCATGACTAGCTTCCTCTGATTGTTCAGAGTCTGTGAAACCTATTTGGTGTGTCTGTTGATAGGAGTCAACATGGTGAAAAGGAAGCTGGCTGCTCACGACAACCTCAAGATAATCATCGAACAAACTGGAGACAAGTTGCATATCAAGGAGACCAGTGCTTTCCGCACGCTGGAAATAGACATCACTCTGGGAGTTACATTTGAATACAGCCTTGCAGATGGAACAGAGCTATCAGTAAGCTGTATTGGCATCTAGTTTGAAAATCCCTCCTATCATCTGAATTAATTTTGTGTTATCTTTCTGTTTTTGTGTTATCTTTCTGTTATTACTTTGAGATGAACTGGCTATTGCATTCATTGTAGACTTTGAACCTTTCTGTAAGTATTGCACTGAGCTGTAATAGTGAAGCGTTCATACATCAGCTGGAAAAATAATCAATACATTGAGGCTGGCCTTTTATTTTGGTAACCCCTGTGCACAATGCATTTTTAATCAGCCCCTTGTACAGCCACAAAAATATCACAATAATGGACTTGTCAAGTGTACCAAGTGTATCTACAGGATTCGTATGATAAGGAAATGTCATGTTTCACCCCACAGGGTTCATGGAATATGGAAGGAGAGATGATGAAGGGAATATTCACCAGAAAGGACAATGGAAACCAACTGACAACCACCAGAGTCATTGAAGGAGATGAACTTGTACAGGTGGGCTAGCTTTATCTACTTAATGTGTGTTTTATCAATTAGGGGCCAAACATACTTTTTCTATCAAATGCATAACAATTATTAGAAAGACTTTATAGAGGGCAAATATATAAATATGTCTTATTAACTGAAATGGCCTGGCTAATTATTACTCAGGCAGAGTAAAACTAATGACTAAAAAGTAAGACGCAAGGAAACTATCAAATATTGTTGTAATTCTATCTGACATAAACTTTCTCTAACAGAGCTACAGCTACGAAGGTGTGGATGCAAAGAGGATTTTCAAGAGGGGTTAGAGCAAACTGGTGCAACAAGCCACAAATTATGACTGGAAAATCGCCAACATGCATCAAAATTCACTATTTGTAATGCGTATATATTAAAGTGTTTAAAGAGCTGGATTTTGATACTTAAAGCAATAAAGCCATTTCCTAAGTACCTATTGTCTGATTTTTGCTATTTTGTATTTGCTGAGATTATAATCATTCAAAGATGTGCAACCTGCCTGCTCTGTGGTGTGTGCAAATTCAAAGAGATATACAGTAAAAATGATTTTAGAGTGATAGAATAATTTAAAGTTTATTTAACAACGAATAAAAATAAATATATATTGACATCTACAAAAATATAAAGTGTAGACAGTTACACTTTACATGTTTCTTTTCAAATTGATCCGTACTTACACAATTCATAAAGCATTCACTGAAGCACCAACAATTCAATTCAGCATTCATTTAAGGCCAAATCCTAAGCACACACACAAGAATAACAGTAGGATTCAGCCAATCATACAGGTCCTACACAGGCCATAACTTATCATATGACCCCAGTGACATAATATATAACTTCTCTTTTTGTTCTTGAGTGTTGATTTGATACACTGTAATTAGCTCTGTATGCGATGTCCCCATAAATTGAGTACAAGATATGAACTGATGCAGTGCCAACTATGACAGGCCTCTAGATAACATAAAGCCTTAACTGAAGGTCAATTTCCTTATCCATGCGTAAAAGGTATAACACACACACACACACACACGCACACACACACACACACACACACGAGGATAAGATGTATCTGATAAGATATATCTGATCCACACAGAGGACATGTCACTATTAGCACTGCATATTGAAAAGATGTGCATGACAAGTGTGGTTACACTTATGAACGTCATATCCCACTGAAAATGTGAAGGCACTCTTGATACAACTGAAGACACAAGTTCAGAATTCAAAATATAACCTGTGTAAAAACAATAGTATTCCTAACGATACAACATTTATAGAAACAAATTCAGTAAGAGGAAAAAAAAAGTCATAAATAAATGACATAACCAACAACCAGTTAAAAAAACACAGAAAACAGATTGAAAGTGACACAAATAAATACGTCATGACCATTGACAGACATGATTAATATGCTCTGATTGGGCTTCAACTAATGCCATCAATATAATTACTGATTCTGATTTATTTACCCAGTGGAAATATGAAATATCACTTTAATTTTGTGGTAAAAAAAATAATTTAGAATGACTATAGCACAATTTAAGTTGTTTAAAGCCATCTTAAAATAATTTGTCAATACGGCAATTGTGTCACTGTATTTCAGATGTTCTGTGAGAGATCACAGAAGACTATTCAATGAATGAAATTCTTCATAGTTTAGATACATTTTAGTGGACTCAAATTAAAAGCTTAGTGTGATTACACAATAAATCTCAACAACAAATCTAGAAATGTCATTAGCTGGTGTATATGTATATGGTTGCAAAATACGATTAAATACAATTTCTGGATAGAAAAAAACAGCAGGAGTGAATGAAAAATTATTTAAATGGCAGAGTTTTTAGGAACAATATTCTATTAGACTTGGCAATTCTAGTGGGCACAATAGGAAACATGCTGATTGATATTAAAATTTGAAAGCTGAAAAATACTCTGCTTTTTACGAGTTATCAGGAATGTTGTACAGAATACAAAGCCTTAACAATAGGAAATCTGCTTTTAAAATAATCTCACCCAGTAACTTTACTGTATGCATAGCATGTCTTGTTTTGCAGCGTGTTGTTTGCATCATACTTTCCTATTTACAAAGGATGCATAACCTACAATATGAGTCCTTAAGTGAACAAGAGTAGAGAACAACATTCAAGTGTAAATTCAAAGTGGGTTTGAGCCTTCGGTAAAAAATAAACTGCCTATGTAAAATGTTTTAAAATCATTTGTGGTTATGAATAACGACTCAGTGAATTAATTACCTTTTTGGCTGTCATTCCTAAGCCATGAAACAGTTAAATAAACCATACGAATTTATATCTGCTGGACTCACAGTCCATTATCTTCATGCTCATGCTTCTACTGCACACAATGCTATTAAGACTTTGTAAAGGCCACATGCAGGTTTTATAAAATTATTCTTAAGAGCAAGATAATGTGGTGTTGTGTTGCATGGTCAAATGTTTCTATGTGCTGATAATATTGTCAGATAGATATTATTTATGTTGGCATCATTTTTTTTTTTAAATACCTGCAAATATAGAGCTGTATAAATCTGTCTACTTAAAGTGGAAGACTAAAAAAATATAATATGACAACACTGTGGTTCACAAAAACAGATGACAAGCACCAGCACATACAAAAGTAGAATACACAAGGTTACGCCATCAGCATCATAGCATACAGTGACCTACAGAATCACTCAAGGCCTGCCCCAACCAGAGATTCTTAGTCGACTAATAGTAGGATTTTGTAGACAGTACAATAGTCACTTTTTCCTGTATCAGTGTCTGCCAGCAATTGAATGCAGTCATGCAAAATTGCCATTCTAGAAGTGGCATTTATCAAAGACCAATACATATTTATGAATACTGGCATGGTGCCAGAAGCGTGCCTTTAATTTTCCAGGAAAATTTACTTGAAAAATCATTAATAACAATGAATCAACTTGAAATATTTGCCCACAAAGACCCTCAAAACCAAATAGTCAACTGGTTGACTAGGAAGGGACAGGAATTGATGATAGTTGAAACAAATCAGTATCTATGACTATATATGTTTTAAAATCTGTTCATTGGCAATCTGCAGCCCCCAATGCACTTAAAGTCAGTGAGCTGCCCAAAAGGTCATGGAAAAACCCATCCAACATCTACCAATCATTTCAAAATGTACCCTCCACTGATAGATGCACACCTGATAGATGCACACCTTGGCAAACAAATTTCAATACGCAGCCACTCTGCATTTTATTTTGTTGTGTAGGATGACATCATTTTACTGAGTCTGATAAAGTACATTTAACTTCAGCTGTTTTCAACCAATTTAGACAGTTTCATGCTTGACCTCACCACCAATATCATCATATCTGCAGAATTATAGCACAACAAAAATAAATCAGCATTTTAAACATAACAGAAGGTGATTAAAGAGAATAATAAGTTAAGGACTCAAAAACCATTTGAGCAGACTGAGTACAGCTCAGACAGAAACATTCCTGTTGCAGCAATACTGGGGGGAAATGGAATACATTTTTAGTGATAGTTGATAATCCAGTGAACAATATTTAACAGCATTTCAAAATAAGTTATAGTTATGTAAAAGCTTGCATAAATTCCATTAAATTTGAAGATGTTGGGCCCCAGGTGATATTTCCATTCTGTAAACTCTTTGGCATCCAGTCCGCACACAAAGATTGATTATACTTTCCCTTTAATATTAAATACTGAATGATTTGTTCGTACTGCACTGACCACTGTCCATCCATGTAAACAGAACTTACCGAGTAATACCCTCATAAAAAACCACGCTCATCCAGTCCTTTGGCAGTCACTGGGTTCCACTTTGCTGTGGGCTTATTGCTATTATGGCCTGTAAAAAAAGAAAAATATGAAAATGTTTTTCAGTGAAAAGTTTCATGTCATGTGTGTACAGTGACACCACAGCAAAGATAACGTTATGCTTCCTAAGTAGTTTCAGGTTTGCAAGTATAACACTGAGAGGCTTACTTGTATCAGGTCTGGTTTTCGGCACATCTTGTGAGTGTGTGTCCATGGGGAGTGTGTGGCTGGCATCTCTGCGCTCAGTCAAAACCACTGTCCGTGGCACCGTGGCAGAGAGGACGAGGGGTCTCTGGTTGTGGTACTTGAGGCGGTACGTTTCCGTCATACAATTGTCCACATTGAAGTACGTTGTCAGAGAAACCTCCTGGGCAGGCGCGGCCCGCTCCACTCCTGCAGGCCTGTATCCAGTTAGTCTTTCCTCGCTGTCACATGATGATGGAGTACTCCTCTCTGGGTCAGAGCCCGACTTGGAGCTTGCATCTGAGTAGGGTCTGTTGCCTGAAATTTCTGCCTTCCTGGGAGGACTAACGTAGGATGTGGTTCCTCTGGTAGAAAGACGCGGACTTGGTGGAAAGGGTTCTTGAAGCAGCCTCGGGCGGAACACAGCATGGCTTGTTTCACCCTGGTGAGGAGAGATTTGCTGGGCGGGTCTAAGGTGAGGTGACACGATTGTGCCTAGCTGACGTTGATTGGTCAGCTGAGAGGGTTCTGCTGTCACGTTACGGTGTGGCAGGGTTAGACGAGAGCACTGGGAATTAGAGGTGACGGCCTCGCTGTTGCTGGAACGGTAAGCACTGTCCCTGTCCTCAGGCTCAGAGAGAGCAAGATCATCTGAGCTGTTCCACTCTGAACTGCTGGTTTTTGCAAAGTGCCTCAGGGCTGAACTTTCTCCATTGTGCCCTCTACAGTTTGTCATCTCTGGCTGTTCGCTCTGCCAAGTCCTGTTCTCTGAATTAGAGGAATCCCTCTCTGTAGTCACTCCTTTCCTGGAGGTGCTTGTGTTGTATTTTGACTTTCGTCTATAGAAAAGAGAAAATGATGAAATCTATTTTTCAGAGATGATCATTGAAATTCCATAGGAACCGAAACGCATACATTGAAACACAGCAACCACTTTTTCTTTTAATGAAAAAAGAACATTACCTTGAACTTGGACTACACTTTAGATGTGAATGTGAACCTTGATCATAGTTCTTTCCCTGAGGTTTCAACTGATGTTTTCCTAGATGTAAAACAAAATAATAATTATAACAAAGAATCAATAGGCAGAAACTCCTAACTGATGATATTCCCATACTCTCTGGGCTTCATAATGACGACAATTGATGGACTACATACAATTCATAAAAAGTAATGGAAGTCATAGCTATTATCAAATTAGCACAAACAAAGAGAAATAAATAATAAATAAAAATAAATAATGATCAAAAGTAAAAACAAAGCAGACACAGCAGAGACAAGATCAAGAGCAAGGGTCTGACTGTGTGGCTGGGAGGCTATTGTTCTCAGGACACATGGTGGCAGCAGAGTGTTTGTCTTCTAAGACTTTCTCACAGCTGGGTCAACCAGTCGGCCTGCTCACCGAGTACACAAGCGCAGTGAGAGGCAGCATGCAAGCTGAATTCCTTCACTTTAAAAATAGATGTGTTATTTTTTCTTCGCTGTTGCCCTGGAGAGGTCCATGCAAGGATAAACTCTTTAACTGTTGGTTGGAAACGTTGGCTCTAGATACACATAGCTTTGAAGCACGTCCGAAGCATTGCGTAAAACAGAAAGATATTGACGACAATGCCAGCAGCCATGTCCAGCTGTGCTATCTGAATGAGCTTTTTGGGATTATCATCAGATTAATGACTGTGCAGGGTTTACTGGGTGACTAGGTTAAAGAAGCCAGTCCAAGCTCATAAATCAACAATACATGAATTATTCCACAGTAATACATTATACGTACAAATGTGTATAACTGTATATGTATGAACAAGATGAGGTGTGTGATTGCTCCCTCTAGGAAACCGTTGTATGGGTCATTCTTGGTCAAGAAATCAAGAGCTCTCATGTCACAAACAACAAATCACATAGTTAGTGCAGTACTGTATTTTTCTCTTAGTCTTAAGAATGAAAGTGTGTAGAAAACACTTAAATACACACACACAGTCTCAAAACAACACATACTGTCTGAAGACATATTAAGTCCATGTGAGTCAAGTCATTGCTGTCATATAAAATCTCAATCAATTTCTAAACTTAATTCTTATCTTTTCTTTGAAATCTCCCTACATGTATTGCAGTAACATCCAGATAAGAGATAAAATAATGTTTTGCAAGACTAAATAAACTGCAATCATGACAAAGGTCAAAGTGTTTATCTCTTCATGCCCTTGCTTTAGTCATAGTCTTGCACTTCTTGGATAAAAATGAACGTTCAATAAAGGGAATGTTCATTTTATCCAACTGTTGCACCTTTAAAAGCTGCCGCCTCAGAAGAATAGGGAAAATGGTAAAAAACCTATATTTTTAAATCATACATGTTGTTTAGATGTGTAACATTAATGAGGCTAAGAGTGACAGTTGGGTGATGATTAATAGGTGCTTTGCTGGCTCATGACCTGGACCTCCTGTAAATTATTGAGACACTTTATCAGAACTCTGAGAAGGGATTTTTGGCTGGTAGTTATCAAGCACCTTGGAGAATAAAACTGCTGATAGCTGCTTGAAAACTGTGAGCGCAATAAAAATGTGGTCTTGGCCCACCTTTATGCATAAAAAAAAGCATATAATCAAGACTCCTAGCAGATGGTGTTTGGCTGGATGTGTACAGTTTGATACCGTGTGGAAGGGCTATGTAAATTTAATTAATTCCAACATTCACAGACATCACAGACCAACAAATGTTCTGAGGTCAGATATATACTGTGTGTACTTTCAGTGACTTTTATTGATCTCTTTCTTTCATATAATGAAGAGCATTGTCTTTTTGCCTTTTATTATTGTGGCAACCAGGGGCCACAGTTGGCTACAGTACTGCACGAATGAGACATGTTATTCATTGGGTTTTCACTGTCTGACATGTTCTTTCCACAATATGATATTGTGGCAACAATGTCAAACCAACTTTATTTAAATACCCATCTAAAGCATTGATCAAAGGTTACTGACAGCAATAACCATAACCAGCCTGGTTGTGCTTGTTCCATACTAACATGCACATTTGTTACCAGCTAAGCCATTTACTGTGCCAGGAAAACTTGAGCATAAGTTCAAAATGTTGGAACTTACCATTATGTGGAGGTGAGCACATTGTGCTTAGTTTTGCATCGCCTCCTTTTTGGTGCAGCTGGCTCTGACTGAAAACAAAAGACTCAAATTATTATGGATGTTTATTTGGATGTTGGATGATTAGTCTTCTTGCAGTTTAGGTTTTCTACTAATATTTACACTACTAGGGAGTTATTTCCTTCATAAAGCTACTAATTTTCTCCATCCACTTAATGCATGTGTATGATTGGCATGTGTTGGTCTGAGGGCTGATTTGACAGACAAACCCATGTTGGCTTGTAGGCCTGTCCAGATCCTTAACATTTATGACCAGTGGAAGGAAATTCATTATAATGTTGTACAGACCAAGTTTGCATCCCTACCTAGCCTCAAATTGTCAGTGTTGCCCCTCGTCAATTTGGGCTACATTTGAGCCACACAAAGGATACACTCTGCCTAGGAATTGCACCTTACATATGACTGAGTTATTTATGGGTTACTTACTTCTTTGTGGAGCCTACAATTGTCCTTCCCAAAAATACAAATGTATATTAAATAATAGACAATAGTTTCTTACCATTGCAACTCTGGTGTTACTTTCTGGTCTTTACCAGCAAAGCCATCTACCCCAGGTGAGTCGGGATTGGTGGAGCCACTGCTAAGTCTATCACTGCTCTCATAGCCAGACTCAGTCCGCTGAATGGTCCAGGTGTCGCTACGCAACAGGGTCTTGGGGCCACCCTTAAGTCTGCTGCCCTTCTGCTGGTTGGTCCGGCTCTCTGACTCTAGAGAGCTGTGGCTCTCTGTCTCATGCCGCTGCTCATCTTCATAGATGGTCATCAAACACTTCTGCTTACGATCGTCTCGGTTCCGGACATATTCCCGTTCACGGTCTCGGCCTTGTTCAGTGTGCACCCTCTCCTGGGGGGAAGGCTTACTGCGCCGCGGGCTATCATGTTGCTGCTGACGCCGCTGCTCCAGTTCATTCAGTACACTGTCCACATTTAACACCTCTCGAATGGGTCTCCATGTGGACTTGGGTTTGCTGCGGCTTTCTCCACCCCCACCTTTATCCCATTGCTCCTGGCAGCCATCCTGATCGTAGTGACTGGTGGAAGTATTGTTCCTCCGGCTATGCCCACTACCCTGTATACCAAAGGACTGCCCACGTGGCTCCTGAGATCCTCTGCTTGAATGGCTTAATGACTTCTCAGTTCGTGGACAGCTTTTTAATTTCTGGTCTGCATGTGGTCTCAGTCCGTTCTCTGGAGGAGAGGAAGATTTAGCATGCGTCATCTCTAAAAGGAGTGGCCATGGATCATTTTTAGAAAGACCACCTCATACATGTTCTGACATAGGTATCTACACTGGCTTGTTATTTTGTGTCTTTGCCACTCTAACGTTAATGTTCCCCTATTGGAAATGCATACACTATACTGTACCTTTGTGTTGTGATGGGTCACATCTACGATGCCCTCTCTCCTTTTTAGATGTCTCACCAGGCCTCTGTAAATTCTCCATGAAAGGTTCCTGGAATTTATTTGGACTGCCAAGGGGACGTTTCACTGAGGATGAAAATCAACGAAATGGCCAGTGAGTGTTGCTCCATGATACAGAAAGTATCCTTGATGGGTGCATAATTCCACATGATGTTCTTGAACATATAATGATGATATCAATCCTGAACTAACCTCTACTGAGGCCTGACATCAACGGAGAAGGTAGTAAATAATTGTTTTGTAGCCAAACAGAGCATTACAACACGTAATTCTCCTGCATATGAGCCATGTGCTATGCTCCTGTATGCCCCTGGATCTTGTGATGCCCTCAATCACATTTACAACAGGGTGTACAGTGTTACAAGAGTGGCACTCTTGAGGGCACTTAGCCTGAGGTTGGACTACAGGTTGGACTCTCTGACCAAAAAGGCCACCCAGCTAGCTCGTTTCAAATTTCAATGCAGTAGTCTTCTTTGAACTGCAGTACTCTCTTGCCTTGTATCTTTGCTGCAGAGGGGGCAGGAGACAAAGCAACAAATCTCACCAAACAACAGATGCCACTGCATCATTAGCTTTTATAAAATACACTACTGCTGCCATTGGCCAACCCTTTGATCCATTTCTGAGGATGTGTGAGCTGCAAACATCTGTCCCTACTCTGCACATTTACCCAACACTTTCTTTCACTTATACTCTACTCTTCAATATGACTTCTAATAAGATACATGTATGATAAAAAAAAAAAAGATGGAAAAAATGCACTGCTGTAGGCAACCAAACAGGTGAGGGTGTTCAACAGATGCTCTTTTGTGAGGGGATAGAAACTGCATATTATTAAAAATGTGGACCAACACATGTCTTCCTTTCTGACATATAATGGTACTTTTCTACAGCATGCAATTTTATCATCTCTATGTTCTTGTGTATGTAATTGCTGTAAAACTGAACTGCTTACTGATTTCTGATTGGTTGTCTAGTTTGGGTACGCGCCTCTTTCCATTTCTATAAATTATAATGTTTGCCATTTATTAAGTTTCTGTCTCACTGAATGATGAAGGACAGTAGGCCAAACATGTCAGTAGATTTTATGTTCCATTAGTATACCTGCAGAATAGTGGCTAACATTTATTTCAAGAAGAGTTTCCTCTGTGCACATTTTTGTTAAGACCTACAAAATAATCTTATATATAATGGTAACAGGTGAGGAAAACTCTGAAAGCCTCTCTATAGCATAACATAGCAAACAATTGCATAATGCTATGTGCATAGACACGTTAATTGGATGTGTTCATTGATTAAATGTTGTGAGTAAGCTATAACGTAATGGATTTTCAGGCTTGTTCATATAGCCTAATGTTAAGGGACATCTGAGTGGTTCCACTGAAAAAACAAAATAATATCATGTATCCCATATGGATGGGATACACCTTACCCAATGGCCCACCAATTAACCAATACACACCTAACGTGTAGCCTGAAGCTATCCTGATAATGTAACTTTGCAAGGCAATTGTTTTGTTAAAGCTATTTGCAATTGTAAGAGTAGATCTACTTTTCTAAGTTGTATTGTCATAGCAAAATAAAAATACTGAAACATAGCTTGTCAACATCAACATCAATAAACTACAAAATGGAATTCTCTTACAAAATAGACAGTAGTAAAAAATACAAATAATGTTTAAAATACTGCTTCAAAGCCTTATCACTAAACCCTATTCAAGCCTGAAACGTGCCGAAAACTAACAAATCCATTACTTACGCTTATTTTCATGAAAACAGGGATCCAATCCCATGCCAGTAATAGTGCCTGAACACAACACTACAGCAAAACAATCCTTTTAACAGAGCAAGGCGCCATTGCCAAAAACCGAGCAGATAAGTTAATGGAGGCTAACATCGGAAATGTCTAGGGGAGGAGTGAGAACTGTGGAGCAGGAGTGCGCCCGGCCCCAGGAGCAGGGATTAGGGAGGGAGGCGTGGGTGGTAATCTGCGTGCAACAGAAGCATCATCCTCATGTCAAATTCAACCCAGCACACAGGCCTTTCTGCCTGGGGAATGGTTTAATAGCACTCTCTCAATCCCACTGCAAACCATATCTATAATTGGTCTAGTCAAATGGTTATTCTCATCACACTAACATTGTTTTAATATTTATTTTTAATATTTAATATTATTTAATGGTACTTTCAAAATTAGTTTTGATGCTCAAATAGATTGGGATGTTTGGGGCATGACACAAATTGAAATTGATCAGTACTCCAATTTTTATCCCAAGGCTTTATCATTCTTTACTTTATACACTGTGTTACTCCTTCAATCCACTTTAAGTTACAACTGGTGATGTTAACCTCCTTGATTGCCCTTACAGCAATTATTTTCTGGCAGCAAATAACCACGTACTTCCATAGCTTACTGTACACACAGCAGCAAAAGTAGAAGGTAGTAACTATGAGGATGCTGCAAGATGTGTGTGTGTGTGTGTGTGTCATTTGTATGCTGATCTGCAAAACCCATAACGTCAAGTTATATGGTGTAATAAATTAATATTAGCTGCCTAGTATTATGTTAGTATGCATCAAATTGCAGATTCAACTTTATTGTCATTGCACAGAGTACAAGTACTGAGACAATGAAATGCAGTTTGGCATCTAACCAGAAGTGCAAATAGCAGTAAAGTGCAGAGTATGTATATATGTATAGTGGTAATATAAATATTACATAAACAGTAAGGGATAGAGATGAATACGCTAAGATATATACAGTATGGACAATACTGACAGTATGAACAGTATGAAATGAATACTCTAAATATGTACAGTATAAATAATAATGATTCTAAACTAGGTACAAAATATATGGTGCAAAGGTATAAGTAGTGTAAAAAATATAGATAAATAGAGACCTGTAGCGCCTCCTAGACTACATGGCTGAATCCTGGAAGAAAACCACAGCTGGGCCTTTTCTTGCTCTCACACTTGTCATTTATTTTCTTTCTTTCTTTTCTTTCAAAAGATGGCAAATACATGCATTTTGGAGAGCAAGGGCCAGATGTTCTTGTAATTGTATTAGATTATGTCCATTCATTCTGATAAAGGTTTGCCTTACCTGTCACGTCACCATTGGCTTTGTAACGGGAGCACATGGTGGTTTGCCTTGGTGCATCTTCACTGGAGATTGGAGTCCCCTCAGGATTGGTGTAAAATAAAAGGAGTGGCTGGAAATGTCCCCGGATACATTTAGAGGCAACATCTTTCCATCTGGATCCAATCTGGGGAGAGAAAAGTGGGATCTAAGAACATGTAACACACATATAATGTGTTGAAAATGTAGTAGCCTTGATGCCATTGAAAGAAAAAGTAGGATAATAACATAGTCACTAACCTCCTTTACAGTAGCATCGTCAAAAAACACCCATTTTGACGATTTGGTGTGATAGGCAAAAGCTGAGTAATGTTTACTCGAAAAGCAGATCATCCCCACCAGATGTAACTCACTCCTTTTGGCATTCTCATCAGTGACACGGTTAAAAAGCTGAAAGATAAGAAATTGCTCTTTGGCAGACGCTGAATCATCCCATAGTATGAAAATAAAACGTTTTTGATAGCCTAACTTATTGTTCATTGCTCAATATTTCCAAAATACAGATTACAATACATTGCCCTTCATCACTTTTACCAGTTTATAAGTCATAGCTACGAACTTTAATGCCAGTCATTTTGTAAGAGTATGTGTTTAATTGTTCAGTGAATTGTTCATTTTGGAACAAACAACTAACAATTATTCTTCCTACAGAGGCCCTTTCAGATGATGTGGACATACATCCATATATTATTGTCTCTTGCAGTGGTTTTGGTGTTGAAGTGCATTTAGCCTATTCAGCTCTTACCCCAGAGAGGTTCAAACATGGGCCAAGTGACCTAATGACATCGTCTGTAAGATCAGACTGCTCAGCGTCCCATACAAATCCAATAGTGACAATCTCTGGACAGTTCATGAGCACACGGCGGATCTTGATGCTCTGACCACAGTTACTCTGCAAAACATTCAATAAAAAAAAACATATTATATATATATATATAGCATATTATTATAAAAAACATTGATCCTACTGACGTTTGTCAATATACGTTTTATAGGGCATGAAAATAAATATCTAGGAAAAACAATACAAGCACAGCAATTAGGCCATGCTTTAAATTACAGATGTAATGTCATTGTGCATCACACACATCCTTGTAACAGAGTGTAATCCAGAGATCACACACACATGCACACGCACGCATACACACACACAAACATACACACACACACACCAGAACAAACTAAAAAAATGATTTTCGTTGATGTGATTTAGCACTTAAAAAATTACCACCAAATTGCTACTATAATCAAGGCTGGCTTTTGAATAGAATAGAAAAACGTATTATCCATTTCTGGAAAATTGTCTTTGGCTTCACCATGGTTGCATTAAAAACAACAATCATCATCATAGACACAAACAGACGACACAAGGCACTACATAACCCAACACAACATAATAGGGAACGTTCACAAGAAATACACACGGTGTCTGCGTAGACTTCACAGTGTTATTAAGTCAATACTGTAGCTTGTGATTTGTGGAAGAATAAAGGGTTAAGGCAACAGAAGCACTTAGCTACACCAATCTGACGCACACTGAAGTGTTAGACAGCAGTAGCCAATACAGATGAGAGGGAAACAGTGGATAAGACCTTACTGCTATTTATATCCTAACACTAGTCTGGCACCCTCTCCTTCCGGCTGCTTCAAGTGCAATGTCACAGCAGCATGCACAGAGAGTCAGTGTCCTCTGCACATTTGCAAGAATCAGTTATATTCATTAAACCTGTTCATCAACATATTACTCGTTAATAGTTAAATGCAACAGATGTTTGCAAACACATGAGAAAGACATGCAAAAGTATTCAACCACCACTTCAGCTGTAACTGTCTGTAACCTTTTTTAGAACAACTTAAAGAGTACGACAAGCAATGACTCTAAGCCACATACCGGACAGCTTCGGAGGTCACCTGTGGTGTTTGCTGCCTGCAGCAATTCTCCAAACATGTCTGACCTTAGACGTTCATTCTTCCCCATCATGCGATCAACCTGTTGGCTGTGGCATAAAGAAAGAGACTTTGTGGATGGTGGAACTGGGGAACTGGGGTTTTCTTGAAATGGAAAATGTTATAATTTACACCAACATTTGTACCCTCATTGAGCAAGTGCTCCCGTTGAAGTTCTTCAGCAATTCACAATGAGACCAATAGACATAAACACACAGCCCTGGTGTGCACAGTCTGCAGGTTATTCTTATTTGTTCACTCCGCAGTTTCAGCGACTACAGCATGCATACAGAGAGTGAACTGAGCAGGTTCCTCACGAATGTTGCACCAAAGGGAGAAGTAGCCTAGTTACTTGAACTTCATGAACCAAGACTGAATGATTATCTTCAGTCCAAGATTCATGAAATATGTTGCTTTGCTTTTTTTGTTGCACCTCAAATTATTATAACTTTTGAATTGTGAATTGATTAAATCACCTCAGGAATCATCGCAAAATCCAGTAAGAGGAGTGCTTGATGGTCAAATCTGATACAGATCCCACCCTATAATTACAGCAACATCCTCAAGGTAAAGTGCAGGACTATGTATGTGTGACTAAGGACTACAGTAAGGTTGAAAACAGTAAAGACGTATTAAATAAATATTATTATTATTATTATTATTATTATTATTATTATTAATAATAATAATAAAGATTAAATAAATAGGGTGTATACAAATTTAAAACAAGGAAATGAAAAAGCAACACAGGTGTAAGAATAAAAAATGAATGTAAGATAAAACAACTACAATTTTATTTTTTTAAAGGCTTGTTCATACAAGTGCTTTTTAAGAAGATTTAAAAATAAAACTGATTCTGCTAGTCTGATCTCCTCGAGGGAGGGCGTTCCAAATCCCCGGGGTTCTGACGGCACCTTTCGTCTTTGGCCTTGTGATCATAACATTTAGCAAAATCAGAATCAGTATTTTAGCCATAACTGTGGAGTTTTATATCCCATTTTTGTAACCTACGGTAAGAAATGGAGCTACTCACCATAAAGCAGTGGTTGAGACATAATGCACTAATTCTGTGAATGGGTGGGGGTCTGAAGATGCACCACAACACCGACACACAAACTGAAGAAGAAAAGATGAACACGATTTTACAGATTACTATAACAATTCACATTTACACTTAGTCATCCGTTATTATTTCTACAGCTTAAACTGTTCAACTATTTGAATAGTTGATTATTGTCTGGCCATACAGTGCTCTCTCAGAGCTCACTGGAAGAGAATAGCTTTGGCTGGAAACAGTTTTACAAGTGGCAATGTACTTTAGCTTATTTTGCATTTACATTATTTTGCTTAGTTACTTATTTAGCAGATTAAATGACAATTTGTTTTGGAAAATGATTTACCTGCTCATAAAGCATCATTGCAAACTTCTGGTGAGTAATGCAGGATTTGGATGAACAAGCATCAGTTGCAGTGTCTGCAACTATGTGTAAATGAATCCGCTCCAAGATGTTCTCCTAATATGTGAGAAATAAGAGTAGTTACACAGTAAATTCATATACAACTCATAATAACATAATTTGGTTGGAAACATCATTAATATATAAGTGACAATGATACTGTTTCTTGAGAACAATTAGCAGAAATAGAATGGGGAAAATGTCAGTCAGACTTAACTACCCACTACTTACCCTTTCCCTAAGACTTCCATAAACATATTATATACAATATAATGGAACAGCTGTGCTGCAAATTAACAACACTTGACAACAAAATAATTTGCAATGATAGAATACGCATGCAGACAGAGACTGCAGCCTCTGAATTTTAGATTCAGTTTGGGATTGCACTGGTGAAGAAAAACCCAATACTAAAATATTGACCTGTAAACTGGTATGTGTCTAGGCCACTTTACAGGAGAATCAGCTCAAAACTGTTAAAGGACATTTATTTTTCAGTAGATGTCAATGTTCTTTAATCTACCAACAAAGAAAGTGTAAAAGTAGAGTGGTGCAATTTATTTCAAAGTAAATCCGCAGTCCTAACAGGTCCAAAATCAGCTTTAAAAGCCAGAGGCCTAAATGCTTTACACCTTCACTTAGGTATACTGGTGACAACACAAAGCTGAAGCATTTTGTCTGTGACCTGTGCGTCCTTTTCCTACACGTCAACAAACTAGGCTTTCGGTACATCAAGGTCACAGATGACCCTGCACCCATAACATTAATCCACAGTAGTGTGTAGAGGTTGTTCATCTCAATATGCACTTAAAACCCAGCATGCTCCCAAACTGAAGCCACCGTGTAGACGTACAAAGCACTCAGCAGCATCATCCATGAGGCCAAGCTGGAAACGCTGCTCATCCTTAAAAGTTTCAGCTAGGGCATTACGCAGACTGTCAGAGGGCAGGACGCGCTCCCTACTCTGTTGAAACTGGCTGAATATACTCTGAAAAAGAAAAACATTTTGTTGGTGAATATGGTATACAAAACTGCTCATGATTAGGGAGAATACAATCAGTGACTGAACACAAAAACATATCTGCTGTTCACCAAATAATACCAGTTTTCCACTTTCCCAAACCCCCATTGTATCATCAGAAATCTTTTGAATTACCAGGAAAATCATCTTTAAGAATTTAAATGGAAACAAATGAATGATCAATGTACAGTAATTTCAACAAATACAAACCTTTAAAGCACAGAAAATGCAGGCATCACCAAGACAAAAGTGACCTGAGAGCTGCCTCAGACTTCTCCTGAAAATGTCCAGCTGCCAAAGCACCTGTGAAGGTTGAACAACAGCATGTTCATCATATATCACAATGAGATTCATCGTAACTGAAACTCTTTGTAAAACACTGATAATAATATTTTCACTCAAGGGTTTCAGCAGCTTACTTTAAGGGAACATTGACATCTCAAACTAAATGACACATTAGCAGAGGTGAGTGTGTTGCAGTGTTTTGATGTTTGATGTTGAAGGTCTCTTCTTTTGTCTCAGCTGGGTATTGAGACAGATTTGTTCAGCGAAGTATCTGTATGTCAGTAATAGTGGGTCTGTAGAATATGAACGCTCACCTGTACAGCACTGTTGAGGAAGCAGCTATTCTGCCCAGGTTCATTCAGCAGGCCTTTGGTCAGAGCGAGAGACAGCATGCTCCCAGGCTGGTAGGATTTCTTCAGGCCCCCTCCAGGTTTTTTGAACATCTTCACCCATGCCATTGAGTTAGAGCTTGCGCCTGATGAAATATCACAAATTATTTATGTTTGATATTTGATGTTTAGTAGAGTGTGTGTCTGTGTTTGTTAAGCTAATTGGAATCATAATAAAGAAAAAATAGAAATACAATATGCTTCATTAAAATCATCAGTTCATCTGAACAGAATTGTAACTGACCTTTGTGTGGAGATTTTATGACAAGTACCAAATACCATAACCGAAAAGTTTCATCTGCCTATTTACTGCAACTCTCCGAATGTACATTACCACCTGTATATTTCAGTGAACATCCTTTCCTGTCCGGGCCTCATCATTGCATGGTACTACAGAGGCGTAATAAGCAGCTCTGGATGAAAATTCAGTTCAGCTTGGACACAGTTTTCATTACATCACTAATCCAAATGAGTGATTTGGTTAGACGCCAGATGAATCATGTTATCCACCTTCTCCGGAGATGGGGGGAGACTTGCTGCAGCTGGACATGCTGGGAGGAGGGAGCTGGTACAGCGGTCTGGCCATGGGCTCCATCCATTTTATCCCCACGCACCTCCGCAGTTGTCAGTTGAAGGCATTGTCAGGATCAGCCATAGGGCAACCTCAGCCTTGGACTACTGGACATTAAATGACAACCGGACAAAATCTAGGAGGGGAAAGCAAAGGAAGAGAAGAGATAAATCATGTGCCAAGCAAAGAATTATTAGTGGAGCATGCAGTGTTGCACTACACATTGCAACTAGCAATGCATAACAGAAGAATATCCATACATGTAACACTTTTAACTCCGAAAAAAGTAATTCTAGACCGAGTTCCTCACTCCTAACATATACAAAAGACAATACCAACACAGAAAAGCCAAACATGAAGCTGGAAATATTTTTCTCCTAATCAAAATAACTGCTCTTGATAAAGAGCAGAACATAACAGGTAAACACTCATTAATGTTCATTTTGAAGCTATGTACTGTGTGCATGCACTGCTCAGAAACAACTGAGTTAAGACCTGGGCTTTGAGTTGTGTCGCACTTCTATTATCTGCAACAGTGCTATTACATTAATACTAAGTGTGATGGTTTAATGCAATACTTCTATTACATTAAAACATTATACTATTCACAAAAAAAACATAATCAGTAGTAGTCAGTGAGTAACTTTTCATTTGTGCACCAAAAACAGAATTCCATCACAAGGAATTGCACATTATAACAGATGTTCAGATGAAGGTAGGTCATATTTGAACTGTTTTTTATTTATTTGTAGTCAACTCTGTCTTTTATACTACACTTAGCCCTGCCTTTAGCTTTGGTTCTGTATCTTTGCTTATCACTTATCACTGTAAACTATTTAGGGTGCATTTGGTGTCAGTGCCCAGGGACTCACACTGTTTTTCTCACAACCTCTTTGACACCATGTGATGCCATCGGCCTACATTCGTACATAATCGCCCATCTTTCAATCTAGGCTTCATCTGTTGTTGTTTTTTTATTAAATGTGTGCTTCATATAAACCTTTCCATTTTCTGAACCGCTTCGATGAGCGAGGGAGACATGCTGCCAGGTGATCTGTGCGGCAGCAGCCCCCCTCAGCTACAGCAGCATAAATATGCCGCAACTTGCAATCATGATGTTACAAAAGAAGAAATAAGCAAGGCGCGTTGCACACTCACCTTACAGACTGGGCGCTTGGCTGTTGCCCTGTAGCTGTAACAAGGGCGGTCCAGCTGTCAACACACGAATCTCACGATTTATACTCGAATACATCTAATAAACATCACTGCAGAAATGCTCAGACGCATGTAACGCACTATCTGGCACAGTGCAGCGTTTGCCACCAGGCACTTCCAGTCCCTCCGATACACAAACAGACCCTCACCTCTTCGATACCATGCAGATCCAGCCGGCACGGTGTTATTTCGATTACATTTCGTCCCTCGTCGCACGGCGGGGCCACTGGTGGTCTGTGTGCCACAATGTCCGACGCAGATTAGTGATGTTTTGATACTCAGGAGGTCAAACTACGCCCCTAGTGTAGCCTGGAGGGCACTGCTGTGTTGCGATCCCCAGTCCCTGCATGGCAAACTGTGTTCTGGCGGAAGGTCAGACTTCCAAATTGTCATGACGATGATGAGAGAAGACGTCACATGACTGCACTGGTTTCATAATCATGCAGCACTTATGGGGACTTAACCCAGCCTGTGTTTTGTTTTTGTAAATCCACTGCAGTTATCACTGAAATGTAGATTTTGCAAAATAAAAATACTATTTTGTAGTTGCAGGGCCAAGCAGGCTTTGATGGAATTGAGGAGGAGGAAACTAGACTGAAGGTCCGAGGAGGGCAAAGTCAGTCAAATGTAATAACCAACCAACCATATGCAATCTCAAAGACAAAAAACCCAAACAAACTAAAATATCCTGGTGCAGTTGCCAGATTTGCAAAATCATTTCACACATTCAAGATAAAATGTGTCATTTTATAACACTGTGAACCTAACACCATGTTGTTATTAATGTAGTTTACCATCATCTGCTGCTGCTATTCTTACTTTCTTTAAATATAGTGTCTCAATGGATCCCTGGTAGTTTATTTACAGTGTGTGTGTGTGTGTGTGTGTGTGTGTGTGTGTGTTTGCGTCTACAGCATGTGGGCCAGACTGTAAAAAATAGTGCAATATATTATTGGTGAATTCTTAAACAGATAGCTCCTCGCTGAATTACTGTCCAAGAATGAAAGGTGTGGAAGAATAATTGCTCCTAATCGTAGAGAAACCGACTTTTGATGCTATCGGACCTCTAGGTGCCATATACACTCATTCACATGGTACACAGTGTTTCTCTGATGTTATCTAAAGGAACTGCCTGGGTCTTGTTCAGTGAACAAGATACACTCTGTTGTTAGCTCAGACCCAGCAATAGCACTGGAGCCTCCCTAGAGACACTTGAAGTGTTCCTGGTATTATTTATAAAATGGTTGAGAATATTAGGCTCCACATGTCTCCTCCTGCCTGCTGAGTTCTGCTCTGTTGAGCTGTTTTGAACACCTTACCTTTAGTCCAAGAGAGGAAACTGCAGCTCACATGAAGCCCACCAGCTGTTCCTGAGGTTATTATTGCATCTAATCTATCATCGGTAGCTTGTTGCTCACTGATATCCTCTTTTCTAGATTCCAGTGTGCAGTGGCTCAGCCCTCCTAAAGAAAGTTAGACTATAGGCTATAGATCTCTCCCAGCAGCAGTAAATCCATACATTACCATTATTCACATTTTTAGAGAGTAGTTTAAATTCATATGATTTCATGTATTAAAATTACCCCGTTGTACAAAAACTGTTGCCTTCTTCGTTTATGTTCAATTTCAATCTTTTTTAGACTTCAGTGAGGCATATGACATCACAGACTTGCCATTAAGCATTGATTATCTTAAAACCAGATGCTGTCCTTAACACAACACTTAGTTAATACAAACCACATCCTGAATCAAATCTAGATTCTAGATTTGTCTTCAGCTTCACTGCAAGTGTACTCCGAGAGACCTGCTGGCTCAGTAGCAGACACTGGCCTCTATAAACATCAAATGAAAACACAACACCCACTTCCACTGCTATGCCACTGGTTATATTTTCCCATAAAACGTCAGTGGTCAACCTAAGATATTAAGTCTAAGAGAGAAATTCACACTCTTTATGAAGTTATAACAGTGAATGTGACAATATCCATTTGTACTGTTCTGTGGTCATAGCTTATAAAGACATAGATGAAATGGAACATTAGTTACACCACATGGACAACTGGTCTTTTTATGCAACCAACACTATTTGTTAGATAGGATCTTATAGCATTTTTAAGTGACATATTTGGCATGAAAAGTGAAGACTGTTACTTTCTCATGATTACAGAATCACCATCTCCACCTAATCTAAAACTGTGTCCGCACTGTGAGGATGCAAGACACAAAGGACACAGGACACACATTTTTACAGATCTGTTACTGAAAACGTCAATTCTAGTTAGGAAATATTGTGTTGAATGTATTGAATTGAGCTTAATTAGTTCATATTTCTTAATTTAACATTTGAAATCTGTATTCAAATCTGGTCTTCATACAGTGCCTAATCATTAATGGCAAGGCAATTACTCAGTTCTTTGGTATAATATTGTGTATAATCTCCCCAATACAACTTTTAGATAACAGAAATGCAACTTACTTTATATACCAATTCGGTTCTTATTATCATTTCATCATATCATGATAAAATAACACACATTCTTTATTTACATACTGATCAATTTATTTCAACATTTAACATTTAAATTTACAGGTCTACATTTTCATTATCAATGGAAATTTTTAGACCAACCGTATGTGTGAATGTATACTACAAGCCTTTTATGATATTCTTTGGACACAAAATTGTTTAATGTACAGGTAGTTCAGCAAACATTCAAGTAAACCCAACCGAACAGCAAAAGCCGACATTGAAACATTTTGTTGTTCATTGCATTGGAAGTATCAACAAAGATTTAGGTATTTACTTTCAACCCCATTACATATTAAAGAGCACTGATTAGTACAAAATTCTCAGTTAATGTTTTCTTGTACTGTTATTCAAACGTAAATACTACGGTTGTTGAACTAAGTACAAATTGAAGCTGGGCTACTAAATGACCTTTACTCTGAAGTCACAGGCAAGACCAAACCGTTACAACCAAGGCCATGTTGCCAGGTAACACAAGGTTCATCTAGAGGTCGTCGGACTCTGGGACGACCACAGGCTCCAGAGCAACAGTGGGTAGGATAAGAGAGATGCCATCAGATATCCAACCCTGGGCTGTCCTGTTGAAGGTGGGCCGCTTCATGCCTGGCTCCTGGAGCTCTGGGTACCTAGAAAGGCTCAGGTCTATCTCAGGGAGTTTGAATGTGATTCCTCGGGGCGCTTTGTCAAAGCCACCAAAAGGGGTGGCAACCCTGCAATTCAGATGAAGTGTGTGAATGCTACTCTTTTCAGCACTGATTAAACAAAACAGCAAAATAGCTATGACGTGCTCACCGGTTAAAGCATTTGTAGTCAGGAAGCTCTGGTTGTGGCTCAGGAACCGGCATTCCAAGTTTGAGAGTTTCAGCGAGGGCAGGGTCACTGAGGATAGCCTGCTCCCATGGGGAGTGATAGGACTTGGGCATAGCTGTAGAGTTGAACTTCTCAGCAGTCAAGTCTTTGAAAGAAACACACCAGAAAAATGGCAAGATGCCAAAATAAGATCATGTTGTTGAGGGTTATGCTAACATTGCAAACAGAATGATTTGACAGCATGATTGAGGGTGAGGGTGAATACTGAGCTTTTATTCGGAGATTAAAGTGTGACTGAGATAGGACGCTATGAACTGAGGCAGTGATCTGAGAACACTTAACACAGGCAGACTGCTGTCCATCATTACTATCTGAGGCCTTAAAATAGCGCATACTCTAAGTGTGCGCTCATCGTGTCAAAAGGCAGTTCGCTGAGTTGACATGGGATGACACCGCACAGGAGTGTATCAGATTATACATGGTGCTCCATTGGCTATTAAAGAGATAGCTCTGTGCTGCAGGAGAAGCGAATGTTTGTCAAATATAGGCTACCTTTGAAGTGTATGCGATATGTGATCTTTTCACTGCCATGAAAATAATCTTATTTTTATCAATTACATGGAAACATTGCTTGTATCATGCTAGTCATGTCAGCTGCCATGAGAGTAGACCAGCTGTTATGACTGTATGATGAGTTTTCATTAATATGACAGGGTTATGTAACCACTAGCTCTCATTTGACTGTACAGCCAGGCTTGTGTTTGATGGTATCACAGAGCAATTTGACAGTGGTGGGAGAAAAGGTAACTATAGTTAGGGATTTTGAACGATCCAGACACACAACCTACCCCCACACCCACTTAATTATGTATTTATTTCATTGTATAAATGTATATATTGTTTGACTGTTTGAGTTTCTTTATTTGATTGCTGTCCCTGTCTGTTTTTTTAATGCACCAGTGTCACCGAGTCAAATTCCTGTGCCAATAAATGTGATTCTGATTCTGATTCTGATTCTGATTCTGATTCTGATTCTGATTCTGATTTTGATTCTGAATTACCTGGGGCAATGCTTTCTGGATTAGCAGCATTCCCATCTGCTGGTGCATTGCCCTCATCCACGTTAATTTCAACTTTGTTTGCCGTCTCATTCTGCAAAACAGGATAAAGTACAGTACACTTGAATTTGGATTTCATTTCATCATTTATATAAAACAAAAGTGGCACCCTCTATGGCTTACATGCACTCTTACTGTTTTCACATACATATAGACACTCATATGCACACTCACACACACATGCATGCATGCGCACACACACACACACACACACACACACACACACACGCACACACGCATCAACAGGCACTGATAAGCAAGGGAGCAACTCCACAGAAAAGTGGCTGGGCAGCTTGTCAGAAGATTTGGCCAGAGCAGAACAGGCAAAGGGCACGAGGCACGTGTCTCTTCCTATCGTTCATGTGTTCTTGCATTTTTGCCAAGAGCAGAATTTTCCAATACATGTGCTTAATGAGTAGTATGTGGACAATTTTCATTTTTCGTGCTGTCAAAACTCTGATTACAGTCAATATGGCGTAAGAGGATATAATTGAAGTATTCAGTATTCAGATATCCAGTTATCACACAAATGAAATGCTTGAATGACACATATGTTGTGCATGTCCCATATCTCAAGATCAGCATAATTACTATTTTTGCGTAGCGTAGCAATGTACACAACACATGACTCACATTTAGCTGTGTATTTGCCTCGTTTTGGATACTTTCAAATGTGTATTTCTCAGATCTCCTCTGGCGCATTTTAAAAAGACGGGAACCTCTGTTGGACAGCAATGATAACTCCTCCAACATAATGTCTTTTGGAGTGCTGAGCTTCTTTCCTAGATCCATTACGTCCCCTGTCAGGCAACAAAGGTGAGAAAGAAATTATGACGCAGAAAAAATAAACTATGCTTCCCCTTAGGATGCATCTACAGTAGGTAATCATCTATATTAGTACATTAGTTGCATAATACATATTCACTGTGAATGGTGCGCTAACAACTTCTTCACAGTACCATAAACATGTAGATCAAACAAGTATTCAGTTGAGGTGCATTCACTAAAACAAAAGACCAATTATTTGCCTATCATGTCCAACATTCATTGAGATTACAATGTGAAAATACATTGGGAAACAAATTCCCTCACACAAACAGAAAATGAACCCATATTCACAGAAAGAGTCACTTTTCATTATCCTTGTCAACTGAGCAGCCTTACATCACAGACATATACACAAGTATCACAAAACCCACATTTGCTATTATCAAAGTCCACTGATGGAAATAGAGTTATCATTGTACTTTTGGACAAACATGTTGCCTCCTTAACAACCGCTGTGGATGGAATTTACCGCAGCTGTCACGGGCCTTCACAACAGCTACACAGTTGGCCCACACTCGCTCCCTCCCCTCTACCACCCTCCCACCCATAAATAGCCTTTTGAAAAGGACAACGACAAAGGATTAGTCGCCAAAGGTAGTAAATCAGCCCATTAGCTTATTTATGGAAGTGCTGGAGAGTAGCCCTCACATTTTGAGCTAAGATCAAAATGGATCTTTTCTGGCGGCAGTGTGTTTCTTCGCTCTAGATCATACCATTGGTACCATGGACCTCTTGGCAAATAGCTGCTGCATGCATCTTCCTCTCTCCAGTTGGCATTGTACAGAATTGTGACATTGTGGCTTTGGGAAGGGTGGCAGAACCCAGGAGTACTGGAAACACATAAAGGACACAGGATGTAGTTGTTCTGCCCAACTTAAAGTGAAGGATTTTTATTCTAACCACCATGAACCCATTGGCAAGTCCATGTAATACTATTCAATTGGTTAATAGGTTACAGATTAACACGCTGGAATAAGGCCATTACAAAGTGTTGCCCATTGTAATTATATTATATAATGCAATACTATGATTGACACTATGAAACTGGTGTGTAGGGCATTACATTTTATAAGCATTTACATGTATAGATTCAGTGTTACCTTAACTATCCAAACAACAACAACAAACTGTTTTGTTCAAATTTCCAAATGTTTTATATTTATTTTTCATTAAAAACAAAGCTTACTTTTAAATATACCGTAGGTTTTTCATGTAAAGTGAAGTACTGTACCATTGAATTTCAACACTGATAGATTATTCAAATGCTTGAGAACTGCTTGTTGAGTATTAGTATTAGTATTAGTATTAGTAGTAGTATTAGTATTAGTGATAGTATTAGTAGTAGTGTAGAGCCTACGTTCATCACTGTCCTCTCGAGAGGAAAACCTGAACCGGTGATGTCATACCGATGTACATTGTCCGCATGAATTGGAGAACATGGAAAAGATGACAGGGACAGGATGAAACACGGGGGCAGAATGATTTTCTGGGGATAAGGACATATTTCATATTTCAGATCTATTCTATCTATTCTGTTATACAATCTAAACTAATATGATATATAGATTGTTGAGCTAAAAGAGAAATTCAGACATTCAACATTCAACATTTTTGAGCCCACAAAGTCATTCTCCCATTTGCTGTCAGTGTAAATTGGAATTTGGGGCAAAATTGGAAGGCGCGCTAGTAAACACATGTTTTTTATTTCTATATTAGCGTTTGCTGTGCTATGATCAATCACTGTAGAGGTTACATTCAGGCATTTGTTATAAGCAAACAATGCAATGCATAATCCTCCAATAGGCTCCATTTCATTTGCAACTGAACCATGCCGGTAATTTCTAAAACTTGGACACTGGAACTTCACTGGAACACTGGAACTGGAACTTTCAAGCATGTGAACTAACGTGAGTGGTATTTCCCTTTAAGATGTCACAAGTTATGAAACATTATGAATCATTTGTGTAAGGGTTGAGGGTGAACATTGTGTCCTAAGGTTGTATGTGCAGTTGGACACAACGAATGTGATCTTGCCAAAATAAATGATTGTTCTCATGCAAGTATTCTCCAACATGATTCAAATATATTCAAATATATTCAAATATTCAAAAGAACTTCCTTTCACTTGCAGTGCGAAATGTATTCTCATAACATCAAGAGTGCATTTTTACATTACAGACTAAAAAATATTTTGTCTTTGTTGTTGTATGATACTGTACAGTATGTTTCTAAACATACATTTTTCATGTAGTCACAAACCATAGTACACCAATCAGCTCCTCATCATTTTCACAATTTTTCAATTAAAAGTGGTAATTCACTCAGTTTTGCCTATCTGGGGAAATAGTTGAAATGATGTACATTCAAAATACTGAAAGTCTAAAAACCTATGCACTCCAAGGAGAATGGATATTTGATGATCGAAATCACAGCTTATTAAATTATAATGTATTGTCTTTGCTTATCCATAAAGGATTGAGAAGTATTCTTTTAATTTACGGGACAATTTAAAGAAAAATGTAATGTATATTACGATACTAGTAGCAAGAATTGTGATAGCGCATAACATAATGAGTTGTCGCTGGTTGTAATGTAACATGGATATGTTTTCGCTATACCTCACATTCACAGAAACACACAGCGACGAGGCTTATCCATACCTGTGATGGTGTCCCTAGTATGCAACCTGTATCCTTGAGGGGAGGCAAGGAGGCTCAGGGGTCAACCAAGGTAGTTTGATCTTCCCTGATCTTCACACTCCCGGACACTAAAGCCAAACTGTGAGGGTGTCTCTGTGTCTGTTGTCAATGGAATGTAGCTTACATCAATAGGCTAAATTTAACCTGCCAAACACTCAAAACCCACTCACAAATGCCACGGGACAAGGATAGTTACCAGAGAGAGAGGAGCTTATGGACAACACCCGTGCCCAATGCCGTTCTCCAGGGCAAGGACTCCCTTCCAGGCACCAGTTTCTTTTCCTTTCTTTTTGAATCTTCAAAGACAGCATGCCTCTGTGGTGACCTTTCCATGTTGATGTAAACTTGGAGGCACCAAGCATTCAAGTTAGAGACATCTTTAATTGTGGGCATCCCTGTAACTTAGGGGACCTATGTAGTTCTCTCTCTCCAAACTGTGCTGTGTTACCATACCCATGATTACCCACTTTAGATAATGATGAAAATCGCTGAGGAGGGTTAAATGGGAGTGCAACCTCGGCCCTGAGATGGTGAGGTCACCCAAAGGCTTTTTACACCTTCTCACCATCATCAAGATTATCACCCTGGCAACCTGTTGTCATACTACAGACACACATTCACTTGATTGTGTAATACATGGACTTGAAAGATAATACAATATCTGTATTATACATTTAATGTAATTATTATACATTGTTTTGATAGATAGATATTATTGTCTATTTATATTTTTTAGCTACACACATAGGAATTGTATTGTTGTAGTCTATGAAATGGATGTAATTACAGGTGTAATTTCTCCATACTATGAATATATAATATATTATTCAAGTTTTTAAATAATGATAGACAAAACTGTTTTCATCTGCACTGGATAGTATATTGCTTTTTTTTCAATTCACAGCGTGATGCGTATTTTGAGTAGAGAAATAAAGATGAAAAAAAAACATTTTAAAACATGTAAAGCATTGTCATTTTTAAAAAGTTTTACTGTGTTGTTATGAGGTGAAAAAATAACATTTAATTCAAGCAAATTGTCCAACAGAGAGCAACAGCCCATCTCTCTGTCAGATGGGCTAGGAAAGTAGTCATGCCGTTCACACTAAAACCCTGACACTAGAAGCCAGGATCTGTTGGCTGAAAGTTATTTCTTTTAACACTGCAATGTCACACAGTGCATCATCAGAAGTGACATAATTCATAAATGTACACATGCAAGGCGTATCCCCTTAATAACTGAAAATGTAAATAATAGAATAAACACTTATAATCGTTTTTGGAAGCTTGCATATAGTTTCGAACAGAGCAATGTTAAAATGTAACCATCATAGAAATCTCAATTCTTACTGCAGGTTTGTGCACTGTATCTTCCTTGCAGAAGGAGATAAATTGTTTGGAATTCAGCTCTAGCATCTAGACATTTGAGATACATACATTATCTGTAACAATAATAATAATCAGTTCTACTTTATTATATCTCAGTGCAGTAGACTGCAATCCTATATTAATAATGAGATAAATACCGGATAAATGCATGATGAGTGACCTCTATAAATGAAATATTCAGATGCCAAACAATATGAAAAACTGAACTCAAGTGGTCATTAAATCACAGTGTGTTTTAAAGCTAATGATATCATTTTGCAAAGTGCAGAACATTTAATATACCAGTGATAATCCATACATGAGATTTCTTAAAGTGTCCTATTTCACCCCACCCCTACTAAATATGTTAACGTAAACTCAAACATAATCTGTCAACAATACCATTTTCAGTGAGCAAAACCACTCTGCCTGTTTAAAGTCAGTGTTCCAAACATTTGATTCATGATATCCATAGACCTCTCAAGAACATACTACACGCTCAGTTCAATTTACATGTCACATTGCTTAATCTCATCTAAATGACACATCGCTTTACATCATTGCTTTTCAGTAAGATTTCTAAAATGTATGTGGTATGAAGATATTTATCTTGATGATTTTGGTGGTAAATGTCTCATAATTGTAGAATCTCCCATTTATGCTCAACCGGAGTGTAGCTAACAACATTGTTGTGCTCATCAAACCAATAAGTGACCACTCGTACCTCAATGATGAGGACATTTTGAAACACGTCACTCCCATCGAATATTAAATACACGATGCACTGATAATTTGAATAGTTTTGAACCAAACCATGCCAAGAAATACATCCCTTATCACCACGGAACCGACAGATTCCTTCTCTTTGGGGCAAATTTACGTCTCTTTCATTTTTACTATACTTTGCACAACCATTTATACCATATACCATTTTTGTCTATTTAAATGTATGTTTCTCTGTATCTACAGTGTTTTTGCCTTAATCAGGGTGGCATTACCTACTCTGCTGAGCAAGGGAGAGTACTTTGTTGGGCTGGTGCCTTGTCCCATGAATCCAATAGTGGCTTTACTAGAGGACCTCAGAGGTTGGGCTGGTCTAAAGGGAGGCCCATAGAAAGTTGGTTTCTCAGGTGAAAATGTCCTGCTCATAGACGGTGCCTGGAAAGCTGGGGCTGCATGATAATGACCTTTGCTGACAGCTGTAGGGTCAAGAGACACCCTGCACTTCCATTCAGCTGGAGGTTCTGGCAGAGATCTCCGTTGCCCTGCAGCTTTGACATTAGAGGCAATAGATGACTGGAAGCTCTGGAAGGCAAAGGCGTCATCAACTGAACCAATGGGGCTTCTGGATGCAGCCTCCCAGGGTGTAGGGGGCTTGTGGGCCTTTTCTTGCCAGGATGTATGCCTCTGTGTAGGTATAAAAGATGGCTGGAATCCAGGTGTGCTCACAGGGGACAGGGGTTTGTGAGAGGGCACAGAATTCAGCCGCCTGGGCAGGCTCAGGGAGTAGCTTCTGCCAAATCCCTGAAAGAAAATCACATGCAGTAGTGTTGCAGACTTTGCTGCCACCTTCTGGTATCAAGACTGGATAACAAAAGATAACTTTGTTTATGGAAAATAAAATGGAAATAAATACAGACAGAATAAAAATGTTGAATGCTAAGGCACATACAGATGTATTTGATAGATTTTAAAATTACAGATGTGTAATCCAACTATTTGTGCACATGCAAGTTTTCCCACAGGTCTGAGTGACTTAAATAAACAGGTAACTTCTTATTCGTCAAGACCCTAAATCAGCATTCCTGGCATTGGCAACACCACCACCACCAATTAAGAGTAATTGAAGAGGATTTCAGAACTTACCTGCTGTTTAGAGTTCAAGAAACTTGAAAACAGTACAGTAGCTATCAGTGTTAGTAGATCACAGACATTAAAAAGGTGATGAATGTTTGTTTGGAACTATATCTGTACCAGTTGTGCTTTGATTCCTTTCCTTAATAGCCAATCTGTACCTTGCAATAAAAGTGCATATACATTTTTGAAGGCCATAATCTATATTTCCTCTCTATAGTTCCAGACTTTTCACATTCCAAGCTAACAAACAGTGGCCTGGTGGATACGCTGTGACACAAACACAACCATCAGTCCACTCAAGTTGAAAGATAAAGTAAACCAGAGCAGTGACAGTGGTAACCTTAAGCAATATTTACAATAGTTCTTACTCATTTAATCAAGATAGCCAATCAAGTAGTGGATGTTAGAAAGTTGCTATTGCTGAAGCATTTAACTGTGAGGCAGTGGGAAACAGGAGGAAACATGAGTGAGTCAAACACATAGCAATAGTTCAGGAAAAAAGTACAGAAGCTCATGAAACACAGGAAATACACAAATAAGGGTAAGAGAAAGGAGAAATTTAATAGCATGGTTGTCCAGAGTACAAGAAGTGCAATAAACAATGATATGTCAGAAAGACAGGCATAGGGACAAACAAGAGAAAATCTGAATTATTCTCTAATTTAATTTTGAGTTGCTATTGGTGATGTTCCAGCACAATATCATATTTTACATAAAGGATGAGGATAAAGAATGTCCGTTGACTTGACTGACAGTTAAGTAACTGGCCATAACTGACAATAATGAAAACAAAATCTACATTAAAAAAAACATTTTAATTTGTGAAGGTTTATGATCACAACAAAAGCTTATGCTTTGAGCTGTTATGACACCATCAAAGTTTGGAATGGGACTGAAGGAATTGCAAATCGTATGCATCCAAAAAGGAAGTGCATATATCTCCCCAATCACACCAATTAATTTACAATATAAATATAATTGTAGGTAAAACTCTGGGTATATGTTGCTCTTACCCCAGAGGCAAGTATTCTTCACTAAAATTAGAGTCCAGAACTTTTGAAAGGCATCAATATTTTACTTAATAACTTGATTATAGTCACTGATGAGTACATTAAATAACATAAATATACATACATCTAGTTTAACAACTATTTTGGAAAAAAAGCTCAAAGTAGAGACCCTAGCTGGACAAGGCTCTCTAGACAAATTTTTTCAGCACACATAGTAGCACTTCCTGAGAATCACTCAACATTATGTTATAGCCTCACATTTTTGAGGAAGATGATAAAAAGTGACAAGATATTTTATTCATTTTACCTGTTATAAAATGTTTAAGCTGTTAAGAAAGATTTCGTGTTCATTCTGTCTTGATTACCTTTTGAGTGTATCATTTATTCCAGCAAGTATCATTGCAAGCTAGATATATTCTTCTTCCTACACAACTGACATTGGAAAAAACTTATATTTTGACAGTGCAAAAACCTATACCTATCTACCTGTAAAGATTAAGCTGTCAGATTTTAGATGCCATCAAAGTGCAGAATTTATTGTGTTCTACCACACAGTTTTTGATATATCAGAACATGACCATATAGTAGAGCTAATAAAGCATAGCAATAGGCCTCCACTGTTTGCCTGTTACCATTGGCTTTTTAGCAGAAAATGTTGGCCGAGGAGCCATTTGACGTGCACCTCTAGCAATGAGGGATGCAGGAGAGAAAGCTGAAGCTAAGCTGTCAAAAGATGGCTGCTGGGAAGTGCTTATGGGTTGGGTGCTTGGTGCTTGCTTGTTGGGCATGTGATGGACAGATGTAAGAGTGGGCTTTTCATCCAGTTGCTTGTCAAGTGAGTGAGGCTCAGTCGATCTAGTGTTTTGGCGAGTAGAAGGATATTGGGAACTTACCGATCCAGAGGACTTAGTAGGGGCTTTTGACTTGCTTTGATGAGCAAGGTCACAGACATTATAAGGAGAGTAAGAAGGGGCAGAACTAGGTTTAGGAGTTGGGGTAACCTCAGATATTGGTGCTGGAGATGTTTTGGGGCTGGGGGGGTTGGCCTCAGTGACTGCATCATATTTGAAGAGTGAAGAGTCCAACTGATAAGGCTGATGTTTCATCACATCTAAGGTGTTGAGGTGCTTTGGGGGTGCTTTAGGCTTCTCTTTGGTCTTTGCCTTGATTTTGGGGCTTGTGGAAGGGGGTTGCTTAGCTGCTGATGGAGGGTAGAAAGGAGCAAGAAGGGGATTGTATGATAAAGGAGGTGGGGCACGGACATTGGAAGAATACCTCCAATAGTTAGGGAGGGAGGAGGTGGGGGACTGGGATCTTGTTTTGTTAGCTTGCACTGTTTCAGCATCAACCACAAACTTCTCCATACGGGACTGCCTCTTGGCAAACAACTCTGCACCTTTTCCCATCATAGTCGGACCATCACCAGCCCGACTAATACCTTTTTCTGAGGCTTGACCCCTTGGAGAAGCAGGTCCTGCTTTTGATGCGTGGGTGTATGAGTTCCCTGGTTGTTGTGGGCAAGAGGCAACTGAGTTTGCAGCATTTGATGATTTATTCCTTGAGGATGAGGGTGGGTGAGATGGGCTGTAGGTTGGACTGAGGGCCTGAATACTCACAGGCGATCGAGGAGGCTGTAGACTCCAGTTATTCATGGTTGGTTGAAGTTGAGGCTGAGGAGAGGAGATGACTGGTGCCCAAGCATTAGCAGGTGTTTGAAATGGTGCCTGAGTTTGAACTGGTGCCCAACGATTGGCCATCTGTTGAGGCTGAGCCCGATCTTGCTGTTGTAAGTAATGCTGAGTATGAGGCCCTACAGGACTAGGAGAAGACGGTGAAACCGGACTTCTTGGTGGGTTAAAGGGCTCAAGAGAGGTACTCTTTCTTAACCAAGGTGGGCAGGTTGGGTTGATGGTAGGTTTTGGGGCGACTGGAGGAGGATTCTTGAGTTTTACTGTTCTGGGTTGCATGAAGTTACAAGCCTCTGCACCCAGACTGAAAAAGTCTTCCTCCGATTCAATATAAGACCTCCTTTTATTTTGAAGATAAAGATCTGATGCTTGATCTGGCATTGATGACTGTTTATTAGTACTTCTCCGTTTTGACTCTGGTAAGATACCGGTCTTGATAGCCGGCACAGATATGCGCTCATCTCTTGAGGCAATGATATCTCCAGTTGGGGACCAAACCTGTGGGTTAGTGTTAATAGGCACAGGTACAGGTACTTTGAATTTCAGTTCATGTTTCTTTGTCATTGGAACAGTAACACCAGGCAAGAAGGGAGCAGGTGCGCTATCTTGAAATCCTAGGAAGGGCTTGGCAGTTCTGTTTGGCACCAAGGGTCTAGGCATATTGGATAGGTTGTTCATCTGTTGAATATTCTCTTGGTACTGTGAGTTCTGCTTGAGACTTGCATCCATGCAGTTTTGATTGGCATCAGTATACATATAGGTTTCCTCTGTGTCATAAGTATTGTGTATCTCTGTATGCTGGGGTGCTGTTATCCCTTCCACAGGAAAACCTTTACTCCTCAATTCTTCATGCTCTAATGCAATTTCATCCATCCGCTGACGACGTTGGGCAAACATCATTACACCCTTTCCTTTTGTGTCTGGCAGTCCCTCCATTTCTTGAAGATTTTCCCAGTTCAAATATAGATCTTGCTGTTGGGGATAAACAGAGTATTCCTCCTCTAGCTCAGAATCACTTGTTGCCACGAAGTTAAACCCAACTGACCCGACTTCCTCAGCTTCTTCCTCTATTTGGTCTTCGTTAACAAACTCGTTCTCACCAGTTCCGTAGCTCACAAGTGTATACTTCTTGACCCGCTGACGACGTTTTTTAAATAGCAACGCTCCCTTATTTTGAGGGTTTGGTGCATCAGTTAGAAGCCGAGCAATGTGATTACATTTAGACTTGGTCTCCTTGACGTGTTTCTCTGACTGGCTCTCGATGTGACTGAGCCCTGAGAGAGAGAGAGAGAGAGAGAGAGAGAGAGAGACAGAGACAGACAGAGACAGAGAGAGGGAGATGAAAGCACCTATAATACAATAAATATTGTGTATGTCAGACTAATTACACAGTAGTAACTACAATATGTTTTAGACTGTTTAAGATGCAGTAAAACCACATAACTACTGAACTGAGTGACAGTGAAATTACATTTGTTTAAAATGTCTGTGCTCTGCACAGCCTAAGTTTAGTTTCTTTCATTTTTTTGAGCTACATATACACTATATATACTTTGATACACTATTAATAATTGAGATTAAATAATACCATTTTCTGATACACAAAAGTGCACGACAATAACAACGAAAACACAAGATGGCAACCATACATCTCAATAATGGAATAATCATTGGAGGTATTAACAACTAATAATACATATGATTATTATTATTATTGCTAATATTATTATTATTACTATACCATTTTTTTAAATGTTCTCGATGAAGCAAGCACACTAATAATAAATAAGAGAAATTTAAAAAACGTACTTGCTGAAGCAAGCACACTAATAAAAGCACCAGATTTACTTTCAGCTAACTTAGGGGGGTCCATGAGGCAAGGAAAGTGAGGAGCTAACTTTCCATTGCAGTCAAGTCTTACGGTTGGAAAAGAGATCGGGTGACAGGCCAGGGTGACACATGCTGGTGTCTGTCAAATGCATTTCTGCCAGCCTCATCACAGGCACATAGGTCATATTTTATTCTTATCCTATGACTATCAAAGCCATGGGGAATTCACCCTGTAAGTCCACCTCAAACAGACCCCGCATTACAACATGAAAATAACCAGCACCCATAGTCCTTTGCACAAATTATTTATCAGTGAAGGTGCCTTGCTTCATATAATACCCATAATAATTACAATCTTATTATTTGCAATGACATAGAGGACATGGATATTCAAATGTATTAGCTAAAACTATTTTGTGCCTAAATTACTGCATTTCATGTAACAACAACATGATATCTAATGTATTAATGAATCAGACAATAACTGGAAAATGAGAAACCAGTATTCAATGCAAGCGGTATAGTTTGCACTACTGGCTACATACGTACACTAGAATCTAACAAATGAGGGAAGAGGATAGCTACTTACGTGTGTACCTTGCCCTGTGTCTGTCGGGTCTGCACAGATCTCTGTCAGAGTCAGACTTCCACTTCTCTGCCTGCTCAGCACCCTCGCCTGAAATTCCAAAGGAGACAGGAGCAGGAGGTGCTTCAGTGCACCCTCCTTCCTCTGAAGATTCAACCCTCCTGCTCTCTCCTGCTCTGTCACCAGCCCCTGGGCCCTGCCTATTGCTGTCTGGGGTCGGGGTCAGGGCCAGGGTCATATCACCACAGCCAAGAGAGGAGGAAGGTGAGGCAGGCTGTGTCTGTGATATCTGGCCGGTCTCTGGGTCAGGGGACGCTGGGTGTGAGGACACTGACGTTGGTAAGGTATTGATGTCGGGAGGCTCTCTTGATTCACCAAGGTAGATGATATCCATTTCTGTGTATGAAACATCCTCCTGACTTCCACTTAGTTCGGTGAGGGACTGCTGCTCACATATGGAATCCCAATCTTGTGACTGAAGGCATTCGGGGGACTCTAGGTCAGCCTTTGAGATATCAGTAGGCTGCGGGTCAGAGGCATACTCTGCATCACTCACACTATCATGATTGTAGGATTCTGCCAAGGTCTGAGAGATGCAAAGTTCTTGGGAACCGTCTGACCCTGACCAAGTGACTAAGTGATCATTATTCTCTGGATCTTCAGCCTCAGTTTCCATCTCTAACACTCTTTCACAAGGTCCTGGGTGTCACCAAAGATACCTTTATCAAGACAAAAACATGAAGCTTCAGCCCAAGGAGACCTTTCACTTTGAAGGCTGATTATATACATGAGAAATTCTAACACACTTTCAATATTACATAAATATATGTCACAATGTATTTATTTAAACACTGAACTTTGAGACCTTTATAATCTCTACCTAGACCAAGATATGTGTTAAGACCAGGTTTAATGATTTGACAAAATACCAAAGTAGTTTGTATTAGTGTTCAGACATAGTCACTGCAGCAACAGTACATTTTGTAACATTTGTAACATCTATGTAATTGACTGAATAAATTCCTCTCCCCAATAGGAGGTGCAGACTGGCCTTGGCAGTTTCATCAGGGCTGCCATCACTCTAAATGGAATGGTATGTAAAATAAAATCATGGGGGAGACAGCATTCACATCCAAGAGGATAAGCAAAACAATTGGGTGGCTGTTTTCCGAACTACTGTTTATACACTGAGGTCTCTTTCCCCTCACTGTTCTCATCTATCACTGAAATGAATATCAATGTGCCTAAACATTTCCATTTAAGAACTAAACCGGAGACAGAATATGCTTTAAACACAGAAGAACTACTGAGCCTCCTCCCTCCTGACTTAGATCAAGTGCTTGTTTTCAAACATGAAAATCAATTGCATGGACCTGTTTATGTTAGCTGGTCTTTCCCTGAATTTAAATGTTATATGTTTTTTTTCTAGCTAAAACTACTTTTAGAATTTGATACCTAGTACCTTTGTCAGTTGAGATATGTATATGCATGAGAACAGAACAATATACCTCAATACATTTATAGGAAACTGTAAAATGCATACTTAAACCGTATTGCAAAATATGACTGTGGATAGCCCTATGTCTATACAAGGTAGATATGTAGGTATGTAGGGTTTAGATCACTTGAAGGTAGTGAACAAAGGCCAATTCAGCTGCACAATTCAAGTCCTGGAGCATTAAGGTCTGTTTGGAAGTCAGTAGGGGGCAATAAAAGGTTTAGGTCTCAGTAGAAACTAAAGCTTTCACTCACAAACATGCCATTTCCCAACATCCACCAGAGGGTAGAGCCAAAACTCTACAGGCCAACATGAATTTACTTTTATTGACCCATCCACTGCATAGGTATAGATTACAGATACAGAAAAAAAAATCACCTTTTGTGCAGAGATCTAGACCTCAATAATGTATCAGCCAAAACCTTTGTAATTGACCCCGAGCCAAAGGAATGTTTTTACTCATGCCAATATTGTGCCATGTTGTACTAAATCATTTCATCCAGAACCCCTTCTGCATATACCTGTTTACACACACACACACACAAACACACACACTTGCCTGCCACTCTCATTTACTTCCATGAGTCAATATTTTTTTCACACTGATTACCCCAGATTAGACAGGAGAGTGGGACCTCATCCATGAACAGATCCCTGCACACATACTGTGCCTCATCTTAATTACATGGTATGACATTACTGGAACTACAGTCATGCTTGAAGATTTGTGATTTCTACAGAGGCTGGTCATTATTTCAAATGGAATAACCTTATGGAATCCTTATGTAAACCTATGAAGGTATCCCAAATGAAGAACATGTACAAATAAACATGATATACTTTGTTTATTTAACTTCTTTTTTTTTTTTTAACAAAAACCCAGATATCCCTGTGTGCAAAAATATGTGAACCCTTTCACTCAATAACTTGTGGCTCCTCCTTTAGTGATGACTTGGAGGAAACGTCTCCTAGAGCCAGTCAGTCTCTGGCATCTTCCTTGAGGGATTTTCTCCCACTCCTCCTTACAGAACTCAGACAACTCAGTGAGGTTTGAAGTCTCATATGAACATTTTTATTCAGTGTTGTTCTTATTGTTGATGGATGCACAATGACAACATGGACATGCAATTAGAAAATATGAATCCTTTATTTCAGTTAAGAAAAGACTAATTTTTATGTAAAATAAAAAAAATAAAAAAGATAATTGCACAAGGGATTCATAAACTCTCAAGCATGACTGTATGTCTTAGAAGATGTGTTTTGATGGGAAACCTTACCTGCACTATTGCATACAGATTTTTACTGCACCTTTAATGCAGAATATGACACCTGCAGCTCCGGGATTACTAAGAACATAAATGTGGAGACTGTTGGAGCGCAGTGCCCAGTGCCCAGACCTCTCTTCACACTTGGTTTCACTTCATTTTAACGCTTTGCCAGCATTGAGCCTTACTTTGGTGCAGTAGGAATTTCTGCTTCCTATTAAGGTAATAACTTAAGTATGTTGACTCATTGCCATGGAGACAGAGAGTCAGCATCCTTGACAAACGAGTGAGCCCTTGGTCTGGGGCATGACCCCTATGAGGATTGTCCTGTAGGGGATTACATGTTTCTGGACAATTACTAGATGGTTACTGGACAGTTAGACTATGTCAAGTCTACCGTTAATGAGAAGCAGGAATACCTTTTGGAAGGTTTTCAAATACCTTTTTACAGATGAATTCAGAAATATATTGAATATATTGAACAGACAATTGAGATCAGTATTAGCCATATAGCTGTTGCAATTATTAAATATTCAAAACTGAATTGAAAAATATTACTTTATTAAATTAAATTCACATTATACAGTTAATTTTATATTGGTGCAGCTACAATTATATATTCAAATATATAGTTTAATATTGTGCTGTAAAAGGAAGAACCATAAATAGTACTTCAAAGAGTACACAGGTTTTAATGGAAAGAATAAAACACTACAGAATTACTACATTACTGAGATATTGCTGAATTTAGCCTATTGCTCCATTATTGATCTTATAGATATTCATAAAACCCCATAGCATGCAGAATTCTTTTTAACTGGTTGAAATAATAAGGATGACATAGTGTCAATAAATCAATGAAATATATCTTACCTTCACTGACATAACACTGTACAAGAGAACCAATGTTAAAGAGGTTGAAAGATCTAATCCCAGTTTTTACTTTAACTGGAACTACGGTTGCTGAACATCATCCATTACTTATGCATCCCTGATGTAACGGCACACGCTCTGGACAAAGTTTGTCCAAAGTTTCCCTTGTCACTCGATATCCAGCATCTCAATAAATCTTAATTTTAATAGACAGACTTATGATCCTGCCTGGTTCAATCCATGACCATTCTGGACAGAATCTGTGAAGACTTTTCATAAATTCCAGACAAAGATTCATTCAGGTTACCTACCCACCTCCTTGAGTAGCCTTGCTCATTCATGTATGCTATTGTATTTAAAGAGAGAGAAGAAGACTCTCGCTCCATATCTGAAACTAATCTGCTGTTGCCCCTGCCCCCTTCAGTCATAGCTGGATTAGCAGTATGTAGCTGCACTAAGGTGACAGTAAGGAATCTTGCACTTGGACTATGAACCAGCATCTTTGTTTAATGGTAATTTAGTTGGAATAACTGGTCATTTTCAGATTGAAATGTGGCACTGCTGTTACCTTGGTGTAAAACCCTGACATTACACTTCAGATAATACAGTCATCAATAAGTTATTGAAAGAAATACAACGATATATTGAAATTTCCTTAAAACAAAATAATATTGTCATTCATAATTTAAATATGGATGTATAAGAAAGCATGACAAAAGTTTTGTATATAGTGTTAGTGTTAGTAACAAGGTCAGTGTCACGGTGAAGTCATTTCCTAAGTGCTGTCAAAATGAGCTTTACAATGGAGTTACTAGCATTCACTGCAAAATTAGAAATGATCAAGCTGCTGTACAGTAAATAGATGAGGTAGGTCCATAATAAGTAGTAAGTCCATGTCCTCTTTGACAGGTTGCCCATACATGGAATTAAGTCTGAGTTTGCAGAAATAATATGGGAAAGGGACTGTGATAAATTAGGTGTGACTGGATTTCATGAGGAAAAAAATGTGACATCAGCATCACATCTTACTTCCACCAGGCCATTTACTGCTGTGGCAAGGAAAACAAGTGAAACATGTCATCCCCCATGACTGGTGCAGGCACCCCTTGGGCCAGTCAGATGCATCATCAGTCCAAGTTTCAGCAAAATCAGACCTGTGGTGTATTGTATTATTATTGTTTGATCATGTGCTGTTACATGTTATGGAAAATAATGATGTAAGTGTGCTTTTGATATGCTTAAACTATAAATTGCAATAATATGTATGTGTATTTCCTCTTGATCTGGCAGAAAGTTGGACCTGGGAAATGAGTAGGTCTTGGGGTCAAGGAAGGGCAAGTCGTAAAGAGTTGGAGCAGAACTTTTATTGCATGGGAAATAACCCCTTTACGGCCGGGTGATGGTAAATGGCTTTGCATGTCTTCACTTATTAGCCTTTTACTATGTGTGTCTGTAGAACTGGTCAGTCATGTGTATAAATGTATCTGAGGAACTGAATTCTGGAGCTCATTCTGCATACACCTCGGTGTGTGTGGATTCAGCTCAGGTTTCAGGTTTTCAGCTCAACTAGACAAAGTGCAATTGACTTAAATTGCCATGACATACATAACAGATGTGTTTCAATTTTCAAATATTTCAGAAGATATTGTACGTTATCTGCAGAAAAAGCAAGGCTGCCGATAATCTTTTCCAGAACTGAGGAGCTTTCTAGGTGGGACAATAGTAATGATTAACATAGTGCTGTTAAATATGTCTTGATGAACACTTCCCCTGTCACATTTGACTTTGCAGCACTGGATCAGCACACTCTACCTCAGTGCACACATACTTTGTTGGAGTGTCTTACCAGCACTGGAAGCTTTGGAAAATGATATTTGACAACATACTTTCAGAAATTAATGGATTTGGGAAATTCCAAATCATGCTAGTCTTGATGCAGACCATTTCTCGAATGACTTTACCATGCCACTTTCTGTTGAATAACTTCATGGCAGCTGTTCCCTCTCACCACTGTGACCTCAGCACTCTGGATGATGGAGGTATCTTTAGGAATTTAACCCGGGAACAGAGAGTTGCTGTTGGTATTCCAGTAGAGGGGAATAGGACTCCAAGCTCCTGTCAGATGTTTGCAGAGCCACAATATCGATATCTGTCAGCCTCCAACTTTAGTGAGGATACACTCACTCTTCAGTGTCAGAGTGGATGGGTGTATGACAACAGCACCTTTAGATCTACTTTGGTAACAGAGGTAAGTGTGTTTTAACTATGATCTGGGTGTACTTAAAATATAAGTTCTTCTGAGACATTAAAACAGACACATACTGTATTGTGCAAAAGAATCAGTGAGACCAGTGCTTTTCACATCAATTTCATTTTTGATGACAAAATGGGAATATATTAGGCTAGTAAAGATCAATATCACCTTCCTCTTGCCTAACTGCAAAATAATGACTTAATTTGCATCATAGTTGGGTGTATCTCAACATACTTTACAATGTAATGTAATTTAGCATCAGTGCCTTTAAGACTGAAACTATCATGTAGTAAAGGCAAGTGAAAATCTACCAAATGAGTTTGCCGCTTGCTATTGTTATACTTTCACCTTTGATATCATCAGATTTGGGCCAGTCCGAACTTTTTCATTAAAATCTCTATAAATGGTTGTTAATTGGTCAAAATATCTGTCATACAAGGTTTCTAAACTGAAAAAAAAATGTCCAACTCACAAATGATGCTAAGCAACTAATGTTGCTTCCTGCAGGGACCAGTGTAAAAATATGTATTGTACTGTTTTCAATGGTTTCTTTGAAGTGGGATCTCGTGTGCAGCAGGAAAGGGATGAACAAAGCAACAGCCACTGTGTTCTTCATTGGTGTTATGTGCGGAGCTCCTTTATTTGGATATCTCAGTGATAGGTAAGGTACAATTCAACATATTTACCTATACAGTAGTTTAATGGAGGCATAATAAAAGTGCACATCAAAAAAAACATCATTGTTCTAATCATGTTATTTCTATTGCCAGATTTGGCAGACGGAGGCTACTATTGGTGTCATATCTGTCATCCATGGCGTTTGCAGTCATAAGTTCTTTCTCCACATCATATGTAATGTTCGTCATCATGAGGTTTTTTACTGGAATGGCACTTTCAGGGATAAGCATTATCTCTATTGTTCTAAGTAAGTATTGCTAATATAACACCAATATCTGATTAATGAGATGAAGAAATAGCATATGTCTAGCTCTCAATCACATCCATTTTCACAGAATTCCACATTGTAGGTTTATTTTAAGATGCTGACTCAGTGGATTGTACAGCATGTTTCACCTGACCCTTCTGTGTTTCTGCATTTCTGCAGATGTTGAATGGTTTGGCATTAAGCACAGGACCTTTGCTGGTATAATCATAAGCTTGGATTGGACACTTGGTAACTTGCTTCTAGTTGGAATTGCATACTTTGTTAATGAGTGGAGGATGCTCATTCTGGCAGTGACCTCACCCCTGATACTGTCCATCATTGTTTGGCGGTACAAAGTTTTATATCATATCTTTTATCATAAAGAGCTGGATCCCATGAGAGGTTGATGAGATGCTCAATTCACCAGAGGTTTGTCATTTCAGGTGGCTTCCAGAGTCTTCAAGGTGGCTCCTGGCTAATGGTAAAGCGGACACTGCTCATTTTTACATGATGAAATGTGCTAGGATGAACAACAGATCCAAGTGTATGGATTCCATTTTACCAAAGGTAGATACATGCATTCAATTCAGCTATAGGACTACGTTGTTGCTTTTACCTTGGACAACTGACAATCTCACATTGATGTGGATAAAATGAAAAATGTAAGTGCAGATGTGTTGTGTATGTGTTTGTTTTGTTTGTTTTTGTCCTGCTCACTCACAGACATTGTTGGACTCAGTAGGAGTTGAAACAAAAGATAAGAAGTACACGTTTTTAGATCTTGTGAGGACCCCAAATATCAGGAAACTTGCCATAATCTCAGGGATAGTATGGTAAGTATCAATATAATGGGAGGGATAATGTGCGAGTGAAATGAATCAGGCACTTTTTGACAAGGTGAAGTAAAAGAAGAAAGAAAGAAAGAAAGAAAGAAAGAAAGAACTAACGAAAAAACTATCGATATCGATATTCACACCAATGAACAAGGCTCTCTCAAAGCCAGAAATAACAGAAGGAAGATCTGTCCTGTGATGGAAACATTTCATTGACAGATTTTTCCAGAGACATAAGTACAATTTATTGTATATCAGTGTTTTCTTTGGCTCAGAACTGTACATGTGGCAGCTAGCAGTTGGGGGTAAAGTCACTTCAAGTACAGTAACATCCCAAGTTCAATATTGGAGAAATAAAGTTAACGATTACCTTCTGTTGTCGAGTTGATAAAAATTAAACGTATGCATCATGCAAAACTGCAAGGCATATGCTGCGTTCAATTGGAAAGAATGAACTTCCGGTGCATCGCAACGCAATACAGCAATACAGCAATACAGCAATACAGCAATACAGCAATCAGAGATCAATTTAGATCAATTTCTATAAATTGTAATATAATATAATACAATATGTATCACTTAACTTAAAATGTGTCATATATGAGGCCAGACTAATAACTGTATCTCTGTTGTCCATTCTAACTGCCGTATTGATTTTATTTTATGAATGGTTCTCTATTGAAATGCAACAGCAGCAGTCATCCACGGTCTGGGATTAGTTTCATGTATGTACTGGCAGAACTTTTAATTCAAATTAACCTGGCAATGAAACTGGTATCTGCACAGAAGGTTATAATGTCTTATAATGTCTTATAAGGTTATAATGTCTTATAATGTCTTATAAGGTTATAATGTCTTTTCCATTTTTCAGGTATGGAGTCGCATTTACATATTATGGGATAAGTCTGAACATCAGTGGGTTTGGGCTAAACCCATACCTTACACAGTTTCTATTTGCCTCTATTGAGATGCCAATGAAGATTGGCGTCTATTACTTTCTGCAAAAAGTTGGTAGGAAGCCTGGCCAGGTATGGACACTGCTGTTAACCGGGTTCTGTCTTTTCATCAGCTTGTTTGTTCCAGAAGGTAATTTTATTGACTTCTACTAAATTCTATTATGTGAGAATCTAATCATCGGTGCCTTGTTTTTTCCATATTTAATGGTTGCATGATTATTTTAATGTTGTCCAGGTTGTATTGGTGAATTCTCTACATCAAATGTCTACATATTTTCCCTCAGATAAGTCAGTAATTCGCACCGTTGTGGCAGTCCTTGGAAAAGCCCTATCTGAAGCATCATTTACTATTATCTTCCTCTACACAACTGAACTCTATCCTACAGTTGTACGGTTAGTCAAGAATAAACCAACTACCCAGTGTAATGATCAGCAATTATGTTGTGATCACATGAACTAGACGTCTCAATTAATCTCAGCTTGTTGTTTATTCAGACAAAATGGTTTAGGCTACACCTCGTTTGTGGCCCGGCTGGGTGTGTCCATCGCCCCACTCATTGTCCTTTTGGAGGACGTGTGGCATCTCCTCCCTTCAATGATTTATTGTGTGGTGGCAGTTGGGTCTGGATTAGCGGCTTCACTCCTGCCTGAAACATTAAACACCTGTCTGCCAGAGTTAATCGAGGATATCGAACAACCAAGGTAAAGGAGAAATAGTGTTAAAGGTGTTAAAGATTCAGCACTGTGACATATAGGCTCTCCAAGAGAGGGAGATATATGTGGAAAGATGAGGATATTTATATATCTTAAACTATTTTGCTGCTGATTTTAGGGTTAAGTGGCTGCACATCCTCTTAACCTTGCATCCTATTGCAATAATGAATAACATGCAACAGTAGACCAGTAAACTATTAGCCTGCTCACTGAACCGAACTGCTAAAGAATAATCCACAGTCATCTCAGGCAAAGGCAAAAAGGTTTGTACTCACACTTACAGAATATTATACACTGTATTCACAATCCTAAATAATTGCTATCTGGATGCATCATTAGATAGGGTATTATTTACCAGTGTCAAATGAAAATAAAAATCAGTACTGTAACTCATGTTGATGCCCTTTAATGAACTCTCAATAATTCTCACAATGCTTTTTTTATTTTGCAGAGCACAAGTCAGAGGAAAAGAGAGCCAATAAAAATCATGCCTGTTACATGGAAAGAGCAGGTCGCCCTGATGCAGTGGGACTCATTCTGAGCCCAGGAGTTTCACACCTCAGACCAGCCCACTTCCACAGGCTCATGCGACCTTATCATTGGCTCAGGTCGACAAAGAGGGCCAACATGCCTAATAGGCCTACGTGTTATTGTTCTACCCACATTAACACATACATCATCCCCAGAGTCACCCATGTAATTACCTGCTGATAAGATCGTATTGATAGACCTCTTAGACCCCACATTTCTGACAAAAATATTTTTTGTATTTTGAGGTTTTTGAGCTAAGTTTAGAAGGGCTGGGTCTGGGCATGCCTCACTTCTTCTCCTTGACAGCACTGGAGGGCTCAGGTCTCAGTGCTGAGGTGAATGGTGTTCCTTGACGCGTCAACCTGGGCCCCACCAGCAAGTCAGCAGGTCCAGCCCAATGATCCAGAGGTCTTAGATATTGGTCAGCCAGAACTCGTGGGTGGTCTCAACGTCTCCTGCTTTCACCCGTAGCTGCCGCTTACCCAGCATCTCGGCGAGCCCCCCAGTCACTGTTCATATCTTGCTGGTGGTGCCCACACCAGGCAGACAACATGATCAAGTCATACATAGATTTCTCAACCCGCCACTGGTCCAAACACCCACAATCTTCGATGGCCTAATGTTTTGTCCACCCAGTGTATGATTGGATTCAACTGTTATGTATTTTGCTTTAAGTGAGATTGTCCAGTTACTCATATGTCTATTACATTGTGGAAATTATTGTTAAAAAAGATATAGAAATGTATTTTGTAGAAGCTAATACTTTATTGAAGATGACTTGATTTCAAAATAATGATGACAAACAATGTTTTTGTATAAATTTCTACATTAAATCCCAATAAATAACTGAACCAATAGTCAACCAATATTTAACAGTTGTGTGTCTGGCATTCAGCACTATGAACTTTGCCATCATCAGATCATATGACATCAGATTGGCTCTCCTATTCATAGATTCTTTATAGTCTGTGATATTGAGATGGAAATAAAAAAAGATCACACACTTTTTTTTTGCAATGTCATGCTTCACATTCATACAGCTACACTTGTTCACACCTGGGAGTTGCCCTACTGCTGGCCACTGAGCAGCTCCACTAGGACAATGGAGGTGAAGTGGTACCTGAGTGTTAGGTTTTGAGGGAGGGAAGAAGATTTACCTTCCCTGCTCAGATGTTTTCAAACTGATAACCTTCCATGAGCCACCTTTCCAAGCTTTAGGCTACCCTCACCCCCTTGGTGCTAATTATGTAAGCTGCAGCTTTACGGAAGCTGTCAGATATGACACTTTGCACTGTCTGTGGAGAGAGTGGCGCAATGCATGTGGTATTCAAGTGATTGTTAATACGTGATTCATAAAAAACGTTACTTATTATACTATAGGTTGACTGAGCATGCATTGTCTTTGTTAGCAACACCTTGCTACACATTAACACATTTTGATAGTTGTCCATCAACCAATAACATTTTGCAATGTGCAAAAGGCTAGTACTTCCATTTCAAACAAGCACCATGTTAACGTTAAGACTAAACTATATATTTTTTGATAAATTCAAATTATTCACAAAACTTTTTTTGGGGGTGAAAATTTTTCTCTTCAAGATGAAGTTTGAGAATGTGCTCGCAGAGGTGGATGGCTTTGGGAGATTCCAATGTATGATAATTATTTTCTTGGTAATTCCTCACATAACTTTGCCTTTTCACTCTCTGCTGAATAATTTTATTGCAGCTGTTCCCTCTCACCACTGCAACCTCAGCAACCTCAGATGGAGGTGCCTTGAGGAGCTTAACCCTGGAACAGAGACTTGCTGTAGGTATTCCAGTCCAGGCAGATGGGACTCCAAGTTCCTGTCCGATGCACCTGTTGTGGCCTACTTCGTGAATGACTAGAGGTACATGACCGCCACAGTAACCACCCCAGTTTTTGGCAGTGTTCACTTGGTAGTCACAATTTATGGTGACTAGTAGTTCTCGTGCCTGCCTACGTTGAATGCACTTATTGTAAGTCGCTTTGGATAAAAGCACCTGCTAAATGATTGTAATGTAATGTAATGGTAAGGAAAAATCAGTATTAGATCCTACAGCTATATTGATCAACCGTTGCCTGAAAATTAATGTTACTCTGTACCTACAGTATGGTGATGCTGCCCTACATGCCCCACATGCCATGTTCAGTTGTATTTGTTGAATATAAAACAAATTTACACTTTCCAGTAGATTCAAAATAGTTTTTAAACATCCTTATTTTTATAGATGGATCCATGAAATCTAGATGTGATGAACCAGATGTGTGACTCGTGAGTCTGTATACACAATATGTGGACTTTATTAAATCAAACTTTGCCTTTGTCATCGGTGGATCCCTGGGTCTGCCAGATGACTGTTGAGTCATGGAAAGGTGAACAATGCTCATTTTTACCTGAGCAGATGCGCATAATTCAACCACAGAGAGCAGTTCATGGCTGACCAACATGTTTGGTTACTCAGACAAAACGAGTTGGGCTACAGCTCCTCGATGTCCCTCTACGCAGTTTTCTGCCTGGTGGCTTTCACTGCAGTGCTGTCAGCTACTTTACTTCCAGAGAAGCACAATGACCACCTGCCAGAAACTATTGAAGACATTGAACAGACGAGGTGCTGGGCCTTTTTTTGAAATGCACCCACATATTTACAGTTTGAGTTCTGTATAGTGAAATTAAAATTTCTTATAAATTATACATTTTGTGTTTTAGAAGACGATCAATCTGCACATCTGATCTCCACACAGAAATCTCCACACGCCACACCAAAAACCCAATAAGAGTCTCAGTTCCAATGATTGCTTGCAGTGAGTTACAGTGAATATCCCTATGATCAAATAAACTACACTACCATTGAGTTACCATTGATTATGATGTTTAATTTAATAAAGAAAGACAGTATTCCTGTTAACTAAGAACTGAAATGATGATTCATTTTACAATACTGTACATTTTGAGGAACCTGCTTCAAACGTGTTACTACGTGTTCACACAGACAAAGGTTATTTTAATGGTTAAGTGCAGTAAAATATTGACCCATTTCAACAGAAACTCAGCAACCTGGGATAGTACAATACAAATGATTGCCTTGTCTGGTCTTAGAATCCAGTTGAAGTTTTTCAAATGGGTATGGGAGTGTGTGATTTCCTCCTCCCAAATCATTTCAACTGAAAACTGTGTGTGCAGTGGGAGACTACAATGAGGTTTGAGAACGTACTTTCAGATATTAATGGATTCGGAAGATTCCAGGTGATGATAATTGTCATCAATTTCATTGGCCGGTTCACACTGCCGTGCCACTTCATGCTAAACAACTTCATAGCGGTTGTTCCCTCTCACCACTGCAACCTCAGCACTCTGGATGACGGAGATGTCTTTATGAACTTAACCCACGAACAGAGACTTGTTGTTGGTATTCCAGTCCAGGCAGATGGGACTCCAAGTTCCTGTCAGATGTTTGCAGAGCCTCAGTATCATTTACTGCTCAACTCTTCCAACATTACTGGCCTACCCACGGTGCAGTGCCAGAATGGATGGGTGTATGACAAGACCACTTTCCAGTCTACTCTGGCCACACAGGTGAGTTATATTTCTTTTTCATTTGCAAAAAATCAAAACAAACTAAACAATGCTCAATAAACCCCTAAAGAAGGATCTTTACATTCTTCCAGGCAACATCTATTTTATTACACATTTCAAAATGGAATGGATACTAAAGAATGTTTGTACAATACGTCCAGTTTATTGAATGGAAATGTTTGGATGAAGTTTATTTTCAAATAGCTGTAATATAAACTACACTATGATCATGGGATAGTATGACATGCTAAAGGTAAAAATGCTCACCAGCTCCTATCTGCCTCCATGAAACCTTTTTAGGGAAGAGGTTGTGTTCTTTTCACAGAGTAGGACTGATCCTCAATCTTCTCTTGTTTTCTAAGTGGGATCTGGTGTGTGATAAACGAGGGAAAGACAAAGCGACTGCTACCATCTTCTTTATTGGCGTGATGTTTGGAGCCGTGTCCTTTGGAAGTCTGAGTGGCAGGTATCGTAGTTTGGCTACCAACAGTATGCTCCCATAGCCTTTAATTTTGATTTGTTTCAACCATTCATTACCATTTTATCGTGAAAGTAAATCTAAAGTTTGGTATATAGTTCAAAGTGAAAACTTATATTGGTTTTATTCTATCATTATTTTAGTTCTTAAAAAAAGTACTTCACAATTACACAACTCTGTGACTTCCTGTCTTCCCACAGGTTTGGTCGAAGGATCATGCTGCTGGTGTCATACATATGTGGCATGGTGTTTGCCATTGCTAGCGCTTTTTCTACATCCTACATGATGTTTGTAGTGCTGCGGTTCTTCACTGGGTTTGGCATCACAGGCATCATCATTGTCTCAACAGTCCTCAGTGATTATATCCTCTACTTTCAGTCATATGGGCTATATGTATCTATCTCACAAACCTCAATGTTCACTTCAAATAACAGATATGAGGCTCTAGAAAGTAAAATAGAGTAGAGCATGAAACATCTGCTCTAGGGGTCCTTTCAATGTAATGAGGTGTTTGCCTTCTTTGCAGGTGTGGAGTGGGTGGACATTAAGCACAGGAAGCTGGTGGGAGTGATTGACAGCTTGTCTTGGACATTTGGGAACACAGTCTTTCCAGCTATTGCTTACTTTGCGACTGATTGGCGGTGGCTGACCATTAGTGTCACCTTACCTCTTATACTGTCCATCCTCATCTGGAGGTACGACCCAAAAGCTAATTTATTTTTCTAATACGGGAACCCTACTTGAGACTTGCTGAGCCCTTGGGTTGACTGGTAGACGTTTGAGCACCCATATGTAAGACTGGGTTTGCAATGTAATGCATCAACATTTAAGATATCACGAATAAAACATCTTTGCCTTCAACATTAGGTGGACACCTGAGTCTGCCAGATGGCTCATTGCCAAGGGAAAGCTGGAGGAAGCTCAGATGTATTTGCTAAAATGTGCCAAGATGAACAAAACGGAGGACTTGGCGCACACACTGAAACCAGAGGTTAGCATATTCCAAATCAAGTCTTGGACCTGGAAACTTCCACACTGCAATTGATTTGTATTGCCTAATAACCTACAGTATAGTTATTTTTAGATAATTTGACTGTGATTACGAGAATAATGCTGAATTGTGTTATTTCCAGGCCCTATCCAAAATTGTTGTGACTGAGAGGAGAGACAAGGCCTATTCTTACCTTGACCTGGTACGGACACCCAAGATGAGGAAACTGGCCCTATGTACTGGCACACTCTGGTCTGTGTTCCCAATATCATCTTGCTTTATGCTTATAAGTTACAAAATATCTTTTTTGGGTTAAAAGCTTCAATTCTACTTCATAAAGGATCCGGATGAAACATTTTGAGCTCTACATTGTCAAGATACTTTCCCTTTAATTTTAACTTTATTATTTTGATTTTAAGCATTTGCACTTCTACTTTCGTTAATGTACTAAGTCAACCTGCATTCTTCCCTTAGGTTTTGCGTGGCATCTGCATTCTATGGCATCAGCTTCAACATCTCAGGCTTGGGGCTCAATATCTATCTCACTCAATTCACATATGGTTTCGTTGAGCTACCAGCCAAATTAGCAGTTTACTACTTACTGGATAAGATAGGCAGGCGACGCACTGAAGTGGGAGCTCTGCTGTTGGTTGGACTCTGTCTTGCAATCAACATTGTAGTACCCAGAGGTAGGGGGCTTATTTATCCACTCCATAGACTCCATTTTGAACCAAATCGAATATAGTTGTTTCAGTAATAGACTGCAGTGTTGCTACAACAGTATAGGAGTAACAAGTGATTTTTAAAACTTCTAAAACTGCAGGTAGTTAGCGGTCATCTTTTTCACAATAACAATCAACTGTGGCAAGAACTATGCCTCAAAAAACTACTGTCATCCCTCACTTACTTATGTCCTGCTCTTAGATATGTCTGTTATCAGAACGGTGGTGGCAGTCATTGGAAAAGGGTTTTCGGCAGCGTCCTTTTCAACTCTTGTGTTGTATAGCTCTGAGCTATACCCCACTGTAGTAAGGTAACCTACCTCAGCATCATAATCATGATTCTCTCAAACTGAACAGACCCTCTCACATTTCTGGATTTCTAACATACCATACCAACATTACAATCTGGAACAGATCCGACTTGCTTTCTATCTAAAAGTTCATAAACCACCATATGTAACAAGGATACAGTAACACCCTGCAGCTGCATGGTCACCACCCAGGGAGGAAAGTAACATGTAACCTCTCTATTTTCAGACAAAATGGTATGGGCTTCAATTCCTTCATGGCCCGGATTGGGGTAGCTGTGGCTCCTTTGATCCTCTTACTGGATGAGGTCTGGCAGAGCCTGCCCCAGGTCATCCTGTGCTTTGCGGCTGTCCTGGGGGCAATAGTGGCGAGGACGCTGGCAGAGACACGCAATAGGTGCCTGCCAGAGACCATAGAAGATATTGAACAGCAGTGGTAAAATACACTGTCTTTGGTATGAACTTCCATTAATCAACAAATAATTCTTAATGTAAAAAGTAGCAACTGTATGTACTGACACTTCCTGTCCTATGTGAATTAACATGCAGTTTATATTTTAGTCAAGGGGAAGAATTATGATTTCAGGGGAAAAATCTTTTCTCTGGTGAATTTAGACTGATGAGACAAAAAGATGGATGTTGTCTTTTCAGACACTTGAATTTATGTTTTAAGCCAGTCAACAATATGAATGATTTAAAAGTTAAAATATAGGTTATAAAGTGAAATGTATACAAAGACATCTCTGATGCAATAAATGCTTTTTTTAATTAAAAGTGCTGCAGACCTTTTTTTAGCCTGAATATTTCCTCAAACCAAAAGGGATCTTGAATATCCTGTCCACATGGTACAAGCAGAGCTCCCTCCTTTACAGTACGCAGTAATATTAACATTTGAAAGGAGTTTAACTGCCAACCGGTTGCCCAAAATTATTCAATCATTCATCATCAAAGACCTTATACATCATGTCTTGGGGAGATATTAGGAGTGCTAACCCAGTATTATGTACTTTCCCATGGATTACTACACAGGTTAATACACTGGAATAAGGCCATTGTCAAGTGTTAACTATTGTTAAGTAAAATGTTCATTATAAACATGTTTCATCGACCAAATTTCTGAATCAGTATCTAAAGACAGAACAAAAGAACTCCATAAGAGACTGAACTTTTACAATAGGCTTTGACATTTGCTAACTGATTAATATGTACACAAAATTTAAGTCAAAGCTCCTTTATTAAAGAAACAAGGCAAGTACACAGCCTTTCATGATTCAGAAATGTCCTAAAGGAATGTCAAACCACATCTAAAGTACATGTTCATGATATTCCTTTTGGAAATCTTCATCAGCCAGGTCTAAATATTTGCCACTGATTTTATCAGACAGTACATTTTGTTACAGAATGAATGATGGGGGGACAAAACAAAAAACAAAATATAAAAATCAAATCTTAAAATTTGAAACATTAACATACAATAATACAGACTGAAAGATCTAAAACTATAATATGCAATTACTTTCCAGGACACTTTTCTCTCTTGCCATTATTCAGTATTGGGAATACTCCTTGGTCTCTAGTTTGGCAACTATTCGCTCCAGCTGTCTTTTAGCTTCACATTGTGGGAAGTTACTCATTTCATAGTATTGCGGGGCAATCTTCACTAGCCTGTAACAAAAAAGGGGAAAAAAAAAAATACAAATTCTGTCAGCAAGATTGTTTCTACTACTATGCATTCATTGTCAGAGTTCAATCACATTGTTAATTTATTTGCAACTGCATTAATTAAAGACATAAAAATACCACATACCATTCTGGTTTGATATCTGTGCAAGTTCGGATGTAATTCTTGGTGGTGAGGACAAATTCGTTGTAGAGCACCCACTCAGGCTTGTGGTCCAGGACTGTAGAGGGGTGCAGCTGGACCACTTGGTTGTCTTTGACTGTGAGGTAATGACCTGTGCGCTCCAAATGAGCAACCTGCAGAGTGGAAAAAACAACAAACCGATAGTTTTTGGCAATGGATATGGGGATTAAAATATCAAGAAACATCTCTGGTACAAAACCTATGTATATTATGAACAGACATGATGCAGGACATCACTAGCACGCTACATCTGATGTATTACCATGTGAACCAATGTCTGTTCACCTGCATGAAGAAGCCAGTGCAGAGCGCTCGACGGATGTTGATGTAGTAATCTCTGCTGGTAAACTCTGTGCTCCGGCGGGGCAGGTTGAAGCGGTCCATGATCCTGGACAGCTGCTGACGCACGTTGTCAGCAGACATCAGCGATCGGTAATTGACAAAGTTGTCATAGCACCACTGGTTGGACTCATGGTCTAGGAAAAAAAAAAAAGTAGTAAAGATTCAAAAATGATCATGGTTTGGACAAGTATCTACACTCTCTGGTATGAGAAACACGACTGAACATTTTGAACAAATTCAACATTATAAGAACAAGCAAGAGGGTGTGGCATTATAATAATGGCAAAAGAGGTGTGGCCAATAAAACATCAAATTAAGGTACAAGTCTAAACTTATCATTGTCTTAAGAGGTTTCAAAACTGTGCACATGTGCTCACTTTGTTTGAAGGCATGGTAGACATTGAGCAGCGTCAAGTGATCCCCGTCGATGTGAGCGAACCTCATCTTGGACTCGTCTGCTGCCTTCTTAGCCTCCGTGGGGCGGACAAAACACTGTGGGACTAAACAAGGTTGGTATAGGCCCCAACAAAGCCGCCCATAGGGATGAGTCAAACATTCATTTAAAAAAATTGGAGAAAAGCCTATGATGCTAGGGCACTCGACACAGCGTTGGGACAGGGCAGGACCACAAGGTCTATCAAAGGGGCGGGGGTTCTGCGGTCTTTCTCATGGTCATTCCCAACTGTTTTGGCTATTAGCTCGTAGAGGGGGTCATTTAACCACATCTGTAAAACAAGAGTTTTCACACAGCTATAAAGTGTTAGGGACACCAACAATGCCTAACTACTCAAGATTCAGAAATAATTGTTAGCCCAACAAGAGAACAAAAAAATGGATACTAAGGAAAGTAGTGAACACTAAGTATAATTACAGGCTATCTATAATAATAGAGCAATGATGAATTAATGCCTAAAATTTGAAGTAAATATATTTAGTCATCAATACATCAATTCAGTGAGAAGAAAATTCAGGCAAACGTGATGAATATGAGAAAATTATAGTGGTGCCTGCCCTATCCACTTGCTTTGCTGATTAAACAAAGCTCATTCACTGTTAAACATCTCCACCACGGCCTTGACATATCAAAAACTAAAATAAAGAGAAGTCACCAAAGTTGACTGTCAGCATCCAAAGAGAGCTTTTACATCAGAACATTGTTTAACTGAGGCTCTTGAGAGTGAAACCCATTATAACTGTAGCCGTGAATGTTTGAATCGCAAACATTTTCAAATGATGAAACATGCGTTCGCTTGTGTTCCACAATGCCTTGCACGGACTAATTTGCAATTAGAATGATTTTTTAACGCTGCATCAGCTCTGAGCACTATTTTTTTTTATTATTCATTATTCAGAGACCTAGCCTATTGTAGGCAAGGGGGATGTTAGCCCAGTCCTGGGCATTACCTGACAGCATAGCAGTAATGGAAAGGATCTCGTTAGAGCAGTTAAACTCGCAACTAGCGATGACCATCTTGGCCAGCTGCGGGTCCAGGGGAAATTCTGCCATCATGGAGCCCAGCTCCGTCAGGTCACCATCGTCGTTGAGCGCCGCCAGGTAGTTCAGCAGTTCAAGGGCCCGCATCAGTGTCTCAGGGGCTGGATGGATTTAGGGGGGGGGGGGGTGTCAGACAGATAGACAGGTCAGAGGATCATGCCTAGCTAGGAATGCTCTATTCTTACCATTACAAATCACACTGCAACAGAATTACTCACCTGGTGGATCCATGAAGTCAAAGTGCACAAGGTCATCAATACCTAGCTTCTTCAACTGCAGCACAACAGATCCCAAGTTGGACCGTAGAATCTCAGGGTATGTGTTATCCTGGAGAGGGAGAGTTTACAATGTTAAATGTACTGCTGACCACTACCAAAGATAATCATTAGTGAGCCAATGATAGCATTCCAAGAACAGACTAAACCAACTGCACTTTTTAAACTATTCACCAACCTCTGAACCTCAAAAGATTAAGTAGTTCATGTATTTGTAACTGTGGTAACTTACCTGCATCTCTGTTTTATAGGCCTTCTCTGTATAGAGGCGGAAACACTTTCCTGGACGTGTTCTGCCAGCTCGGCCTGCCCTCTGCTGGGCAGAAGCTTTACTGATGGCCGTGACAAGCAAAGATTCCACCCTGATGCGAGGATTGTACACCTGGACACATATTTCAAAATATATTAAAGTGCTGATCTGAGATGCACTGCATTTATATTTTTGTCCATGGCCAATAGACAAAGGACAACTAGTCACTACTAATTATGAAAAAAATCTCTACATTAATCAGTTTTATAGAATCATCCAGCCAAATATTGAGAGTCTATATTGGACAAAGTGTATGACATTAAATCATAAACTACCTGATAACCCACACACTGGATTAAATGCAAACAAAAAAATCTACAAAGGTCAGTTAATCTTGCTCACCTTTTGTTTTGCAAATCCAGGATCAATGACAAACACCACACCATCAATTGTCAGGGAAGTCTCAGCAATGTTTGTTGACACCACGACCTAGGAAAGAAGTAATAGGTTGTCAAAATCTGACAAATCCAATTTTGCACAATGGCATGCATCATGTAAAGCTATGTAAATCTAAGTACAGTATGACATGGTGTGACATTCATATCTGGAGATGAGCTGAAATCTACATTATGTAATCCGTCCTGTGTTGAAAACGCACCTTTCTTCCTATTGCACCATTGGGCTTCCTTGGAGGGGGGGGCTCAAAGATCCTTTGCTGCTGCTGTGGGGGCAGTGTGGAATACAGTGGAATGATTTTGATGTCTCCAACTTCAGGGCCAAGGTCATCTACCTCACGCTTGATCCGTTTGCAGGCCTCATCAATTTCCTGAAAGAAAGTTGGATTAAATATTGCTCCTATAATGACACTTTTGAAACGACAACTCGTGCAAGTACCAAGTACCATTAGTTTTACCTCTTGACCAGTGAGGAAGAGAAGACAGTCACCTTCCTCTTCTTCACACATGTGGATCTGGATGACAGTGCGGATAGCTGCTTCAAGGTAGTCCCGCTCTGGTTCTGGGGTGTAGAAGATCTCTACGGGGTGTGTGCGCCCAGGGATAGTCAGCAGAGGACAGTTGTCAAAGTACACCTGGAACTTCCCCGCATCTAGCGTGGCACTCATGACAATTACCTGTACATGAAGGAAAGGGTTGTTGTTCATGTTTTTTTCTCCTTTACATGTGTTGCTTTGAAACAAAGAAGCGCCGAGGTACTCAAAGTCAGCTGTCCTGATCAGTATTTGACATGCACTTCGGCACAATATAAAACTTTTACAACAAGAAGAAAAATATCTCCTGACGTGAAAATGTTGCTATTTGTGAAGTTCATAGTCATAACACCTATTATTTATGAGAAGCCTTGATTATATGCCATTTTCTTTCATTAGACATAACCTACCACAATTTGATCAATTCTAAAGTACCTGCACACTTCACTTCCAAGTTTCATATTGGTTAATTGTTTTAAAACAAAGACCTAGCTTGACACAAGAGGGTTTGCCTACCAGTTTGCTGACAACTACTGTTTCCTCTTGGAGTAACACTTATTTGCCAAATGAGTCTGCTATTTAACTTTGGCCCAAAGTTGGATGACATTTTTGTCTTGTGCCCATCTCGTTTTGAAGCCGTAGTGTCGTGCATCTCGCTGCTTGTTGTGTTTACTTGACTACTTCATTGCAATAGTGGACAACAACGCTCATGACCACCGCCCGCTGGTCGGAGTACCGTATAGAAACCAAAAATAGAACAGGAAAATCTCATTATAAACTGTTCGAAATCACGTTTTACAACACGGAATCATAATTTTTCCATTCTGGTGGCTTTGGCGGCCGCCAAAAAATTCTCTTCGCAGGAAAATCCCTGTACTACTTGTGTCTTCATTCTTACACTCCAGCACTACAAACAGAAATCCAAAGCTCTATTCATTGTCAGTGCAGGGTATATCAGTCATTTCGATCATGCTCCAAAATATAATTTTGAAATATAATGTATGGGAACCCGCCCCTTTTAACTGCCTATAAATTAAAAGGGAAGCAGTTCATACCAAAAATAATAAAAATACATTTTGACTAAGTGAGATTAAGGCAGATAGATATATAATCATCAATGTTATTCAGAATGAAACAAATACCTTAAGATCTGTTCTCTGACGCACAACCTCCTTGAGGACTCCCATCAGGATGTCTGTGGCCAGAGTTCGCTCATGGGCCTCGTCTAGAATGACCACACCGTATCGCTCCAGCAACGGGTCATTCATAGCTTCCCTCAGCAACATACCATCTGTCATGTACCTGCAGGAAGAAAGGGCCAAATTTAGACAGCGGTTCTGGATTAAAGCAACTAGGAGACAGATTTCTGCATGCCTATAAACTCCAGTTATTATACATAGAGTACACCCTACACATAGCAACACTTACTTCAATATAGTCTTGGCAGAGCTACAGTCCTCAAATCGGATAGAGTAGCCAACTTCCTGTCCAAGCATGATGTCCATCTCATCTGCCACCCTTTGAGCCACGCTCATGGCTGCCACTCTCCTGGGCTGAGTACAGGCCACCGCCCGCTTAGGACCAGGCAAGCCTTTCACCATGTCCACACACCACTGTGGGATCTGGAGATTGAAGGGAAGGTTATGCTGGATTCAGATAGAAGCAAGACATCTCAACAGAAGGGGATTATATGCCTTAATGCAGAATATTACAGTACTTCACAAGCTTTTTGTATAGTCTACATCTAGCAATAAAGAGACTATGTGAGTTTATTGTGCTTCAGACCTGTGTTGTCTTTCCAGAGCCTGTCTCTCCAACAAGCACAAAGCTCTGATGACGTGTGATGATATCATTAAAGCTCTCCTTGTATTCCCACACTGGAAGCTGTAACCTCTTCTTAAGGATCTCATAGTAGCGTGGAGTGTGCGGTAAGTTGGTGAATGGGTTGATTTGCTGGTTCATGGCCATCTGCTTGAGGGGTGCATTGCCTCCCCCCACTGCCATGCTGTTGGATGGAACACTAGGAGGCTTCAATTCTCTGTCCCGGTCTCTGTCCCTATCCCTGTCTCGGTCCCTGTCCCTGGAGCGATCCTCCCGGTCTCTGTCACGGTCCCTGTCTCTCCTGTCAAAGTCAAAGAGAGAGTTTGGGATGTAGGAAAAACATATTACATAGCTATTTTGTGACATTCTATAACTGTTAAAAGCGCAAGGGGCGAGTATTTATAATGCTGAACCTAACTGAAATGGTAACTCTGAGTAAAAATAGCTTAATAAAAGTTAGATATTAAACGCGGCTTAGGTCAGCTAACGTAAAGTTAACGTAACTGATTAAAGAGCCCGAGACTATTAGTTAACGTTAGCTAGCTTTGCAGCGAATAGGGTCCTTTGTTACAAGCTTTTAGCTGGGTAACGTAAGATATCTTAGATAGCCAACAACTGAAATCCAAGTTAACGTTTTGTACTTAGCAGCTAACATTAGCCATCGACCAGCTAGATCAACTAGCCAGCTAACGTCGTTAGCAATTAGCTAACTACAATCACACGTGCCTCAGTCGTATGGTCACACTACGATTGTTGATGATGCTTCGTTGGTTTGCTAGCTGTCTTAACGTTAGCTCGCTTTAGTGCATGAACCTACTAATACTAGCTAGATAAAATTTGTTTAATATCCCACATAGGAAGACCACCCACGCTACGTTAAACAACAGTGGCCTTCTGGTTTGGGCTAAGTACGTACAGTTAGATTAGGTGCCAGGTTTACTTAAGCAGTAACTACAAAATAATATTGTCCTGGTAGCTAATATTAGCTGCAGTTAGCTAGCACTAGGTAGCTACTACCTAACTGGCTAACGCAATTATGGTAACTATGCATCATAACCTACCCATCAGACCTCTTCTTGCTGGAGGAGTAGTCATCACCCAAATCTAGACGATGTCTTTTGGACATATCTCGAAAAAGTGTGTATTTTTTTTTAATTAAACCGTATAATTCTTGTCAAGCTGCATCCGGCCACTCAATTGCCTATGCTACGTATCTTCTTTTACTTCAGTTTTGCTATATGGCGGTTGGCAAACAACTTAAAGTGTGCACTACCGCCACCCATTGATCTGGAGTGTGGACTGGGGCATTACAACATCTCTAATAGAGATCTCTCTGATCCCAATTTTGGTAGTAGCATAACAGAACCTGAGGAAATACAGTCATGTTTGAAAGTTTGTGAACCCTCAAGGGGCTGGTCATTATTTCATATACAGAGGGATAACTTTATAAAATCCTTATCTAAACATCAAATCTTAAAGAATACATGCCAAATAAAGAGTATGCACATACTGTTATTGTTGATGGATGCACCATAACATCAGATGCAGCAATGGAGGCTTGTAGATCTCTGGATGCTATTCTTGGGTTGTTTTTTTAACAAATTTTAATATTTTCCTTATGGCTCTTGGTGATATTTTAGAAGGACATCCACTTCTAGACATAATCACTGTCCTGTTAAATTCTCTCCATGTGTATATTATTTGTCTCACAGTGGACTGATGGAGCGCAAATCTTTTTTTATAACCTTCCCCAGACTGATGCACACTCTTTTACCTGCATGGTAACATAAAACTGACCAGGGGCCTGTTCCAAGAAGCAGGTTCAGCAAACTCTGAGTCTAACCCTGCACTCTGAGTTGATTCATTCCGAGATGGCCAAGTCTGAGTTTTCGGTTCCAGAACGGCTGATTTGAGTTAGTTCAATCAATTTTGAGTATGTTCACCTTGAGTTAAGCGCGTGCGCGACGACAATAAAAAGCCATCATCAATGGAGGTCCGATACTACGATTCACCATGGCAACCAGCAAGCAGAAGGGTCGTAAAGGAGAGGGAATTGGCGTGGGAGAGAATCGCTGCCCGAGTCAATGCGTACGTTTGAATGCAGCAGTGTATTCATTTAACATTTAACCACACTTTCTTATAATATTACCTACATGTGAGAAAGTGGTGGAATGGTATTGGAAAAAAAATATTTTCATTTAGGTGCAATCCCACGGGCGCAAAGCGCACTTGGCAGCAGCTGAAAATGAAATATAAAAACATTACAGTCATTTAGCAGAGGCTTTTATCCAAAGCGATTTACAAAGGTGATAGTTAACACTATGTGAGGATCGAACCCACAACCCTGAGAGTCTAATGCTCTACCAACTGAGCTGTCTGGGCCAGACATACTTCAAATGGTGTACTTGGGGCGATAAATTAGAAATGCAGATCTAGAAATTTAATTACTGGAACATAAGTTAGAGGTGGGTGCATGGTCACAGGTGAAATGTGTTGTTGGAACAATATAACAATACTAACTGTTGCTTTTGTATTTGTAGGAAATAAAGAAGACCAAATGAAATGTGTCTTTATTTGACTGCTCGGGGTGGTGGTAGCTTAATCCGTGAACTGTAAACGGCATATTATATCTCGGACAGCTCTTCCATCCTGGACATAGAACATCTAATCGGGGTCTCAAAATCCTCTCCCGACATAAGGCTATGCGAATTACTTCCGCTTGAATATCGATCGGGTTACGAGGAAAGGACACGCCATGTCCGACAGCTGCTTCAGGTTCAGCAGAGGGAGGAGATAAGGAGAAAGTCAGGGTTTGTTCAAGAAAACCTGCCAGCGAGCAGGTTAGGTTCACAGAGTCAGTTACCATGGTAATTGACTCAGAGTTTGAGTTACCTCTCTTTCTGGAACGGAAAACCCAGAGTTTCCCTCATCTCAGGGTTAACAAACTCAGAGTTTTCACTAAACCCGCTTCTTGGAACAGGCCCCAGGTTTCTCACCTGTATTTATGGGAGCGCCACACAAACTCAAACTTAACTTTCAGTTAAGAGAGGGGTCATTTTGACTAAATAAGGACTTTCATGGTAAAAACACCCAAACTTTCAATTATGACTGCAGATACACAGTGCAGAAACAAAAAGTGCAGCCTAAGTAAAGTCGGCATTCGTCCCACAGTCTTCAAACTTACATAATTAGTCTAGCTCCACCCAAATTACGCCTACTGACACGCATTTTATAAGCCCTCACTAGCCAGACGATAAACTCTGAGGCTGAGTCACTAAACTGTGAAAACTGAACCTATAAAGTTGTAGGTTTTGTTGCGGTCAATCGATTTAAACGGCTGTGTGTTCAAAGAGGTGAGTGGAGTTAATCGATTTCATGCAGCAGTATGGATTGTCCCATGAATTTCTTTGCACAGCAGAAGACTGCGTCATATTTGTTTTTTGCTGTTGAGGCGGATTGCACTGTAAACTTGCAATACCCCTTCCTTTGTGGGGCTAAATAAAGTCAATCATCAGCTGCTCTACTGTCATTTTATGCAGCCTGTTTCAAAAGTAGAAGTATACATTTTCATATACATTGTTTCTAGAAGTATGATTTGTAGTATTAATTGAATGTTGAATTTTGTCATTTTGTTGAAATGACTAAATCATCAGGGGCTGACCTGGCACACCAGGTGAATCTAATTAACTACCTGGTGGTAATAATGATGATAATAATAATTAGAAAATATTACATTTTGTTTAGAAAATGTGTGCTTTCTTCAGCTTGAAAATGTTTAAAATGTTGAATGCATTAGGAAGATAATGTTTTAAAAGTATTTTAAATTGTTTTTCTGTTTGAAGTGATTACAAGTACGAGGACTACTACAATTAGTAGAAGTAGTACTAGTAGTTGTATTAGTATTATACCTACTAAACACCCAGTATGTTGCTAAAACAAACAATGAGATAGATAGATAGATAGATAGATGTGAATCAGGACATGGTATTCTTTTGTGACAATAGCAATTGGATTATAATGTCCTGATTATTTTTATTTCTTTCAGGTCAGTGAATATGTTGTGGAAAGTTTTGTTCTATCTAGCACTGTTGGTTCTCCTGGTAAGATGCCAAGTGAGTGTCTCAGCCCACAGTGACATGGCGACTCCACCAGAGGTCTCAGAGCACAATGGTACTATGTATGCATCATGCAAAATGAGACCCAGCGGCACACTACCGGAGGAGCTGCCCAAGGTGAATGGACATGTGATTTTTAAACAGGAACATCCTGAGGCAACGCTCCAAGTCCTCGTCCGTCTCCGCGGCTTCCCGAATGAGGCCAGTTCTGAGCTCAAAGCAGTGCACATCCACCAGTATGGAGACCTCAGTCAGGGATGTGAATCCACTGGTGGCCACTACAATCCACACAACGCACCACACCCCAGCCACCCGGGAGACTTTGGTAACTTTGCGACCCAGGCAGGAAGAATCAATAAGATGATAGAATCTCAGGCAACTCTGTTTGGAGCGCTGTCTGTGATTGGAAGAGCAGTGGTTGTCCATGAACAGATGGATGACTTGGGACGTGGTGGCGATGCTGGGAGCCTGAAGCATGGAAATGCTGGCCGGAGGCTTGGCTGTTGCGTTATTGGCATTTCTTCCCCCAAGCTGTGGAATACGTTCCTTAATAGACAGCAGAGAGGCTGACAGCTGCAAAGCTTCAAAACAGATTCTGATTAAATAACAAGGTGTTGCCCCCCCAATAAATCAATCATGCATTTATACATTATAGAATTTATACATATACAAAAATCAATCAGTCCTCGTCCTTTGGATATAACTAGTGGCAACATAAGATGTCTTAAGCTCTGGTTTAATAGCTTGGCAGTGCCTGGGCCAACTCTATGAAAGAGTTTGCTCCAAAACAGCAAGAACACAATTTGTAGCAATCAGCAATCCATTTGACAGAATATATCAAGTATTTTCAAATGATAGACGGGGTCTAGCTCATTTTGGATCTTACTGCTTAAAAGAAGAAGCTTAAAACACTGAATTTTGATAACCACAACAAACCAGTTCTTGAAAAGTACTTTATTTTGCAGAAAAATACATTTGTCCACATTAAACACTTAAACACAAACTGTTATCTTTCTATGTAATTGCTGTCTTGTGAGTTAATATTTCCTATAAGGTTTGGATCAAGACAGCTGTGCTTGTAACACTGTGGCCTCATCTTACTACAGCATGAGACATTCAGTAAATATATTCTCAACAGAGTGTATGGGGTGAATATCCATGTTAGTTCAGTGTCTGCTGCCAAAGGCCTGTGAGCCACTGAATAGTTGTTTGGTAACAAACATGTTCAAACAGGTTAGACTTACTCACTGAAAGCACACAGTGGAAAAATAGATGCTATACATTGTACTACTTTGAACATTTATTGAATTTGAAACATATTCCCATATAGTCTTTAAAATTGTATATTGTCATGCAGTATTATATAGTGGGTTTTGTGGGTTCAGGGTTTAAAAAAAACCCATCAGTTTTAAAGTGGCTTTGTGTTTGAGCAATTGGCTGTACTTTGAAGGCAGCAATGTCAATAGTTGGAGGACATAACGCTCAGTGTCACATGTTCCTCAAATTATATAATAAGAATTATAATAAGCAATGGAACTGTTTAGGAAGGTTAGCATTTTGTTTAAAGAGAAATTGCTTGACTTGTGTAAACATTGCTCACAACACTGCTAAGTAATCTATAACTTCAATACGAGCATATATCTATTTCTTTTGCTAGAGACCAATAAAATAGTGTTCTTAAAATCCAAGGGGTTGGGGAGTGAGAGCTACAAAGAAAAAGGAGAGAGAGGACCGAAACCGGCTAACATACTTTATTTCTAATCTTACAATATATTGTAGCATTGTGATAGGCTATAATAAATACTTAACATCATCCTTGCCAATAATAACTGTTGATGGTCAACTCATGTTCATAATTGCACTTTGTCCCTCTTGTTATTTTCCATCAAATAAATGTTTTATCAGTGTGTGATAGAGGTCCTCCTTTCTTTTAACAGCATAAATATGATGCAAATGATATCAGTGAGTTCAAATTCACTTTTCACTCTATTGGCCAATTGAGAGCCAGGACTGAGAATGTCAAATTATTACAAGATCAAACTGAAATAAGATTTTATGATTGAAGGCAGAAAAATCTGTGATAAGCCATAATCAGCCCTTGTTAGCTTTATCAGAATATTTCACCATTTCCCCTCTCCACACCTTTGATGCATAATTTAGTAGTTTCCAAGAGGGGATTACAGGAGAAACCACGCCAGAGACCTCTCAAACTGGACAAAATGACAGCAAGTCGGTTATTAGAGCTATGCTTTTTAACATGGCCAAAATCCTTTATGTAGCATCCTAAAAATGGTTTGTGATGTGTTTGCAAATATATTTTTCTTTTTAAAGAAACAGATGTTTGAAGCTGTGGATAATCGTGTCATATTTTCATTTAGTAGAACATGATAACCCCCTGCCTGTCAGTCATTATTGCTCAATAATCTACAGCATTTTTTCAGTGTCCATATGAGACTGGAAATGTAAATGAAAAGTCTGTTCAAAGTAGCATTACCTTATATAATATGTATCCTTTATCGTCACCACAAGTCATTCTTAACAATGTGCTTTTCTCCCAATGCTCTGCAATATGAGTGGCTACTAGAGGACTTCAGACTTCCTGACTAACACACACATCTGTCACATCTGAAAACTCTGTCTCGTGGCTTGACTGTACCTCCTGTTCTTTAGGAGACTTCACTGTGGCAGCAGAGGCAGATGTGGATGATGCAATATTGATGTCTTCCTCTATGGAAATGCACTCAGTCTCAATAGTCCCCATTTCCTGAGTGCATTTATCTGACTCATCCTCCTTTTCTCTAGAGTTAGAGTTCTCTGAAGGTCCCTGAAGGTGACAGGAGTCTGACAGATGGAGCGCTTTCCTATCTGTCATTTTGGGAGGGGAAGCCCTCAAACATCCCCCATCTTTTGGCTGGTGATTCGTTAAAGCCATTAACTCCACTGTGATATGTGATTGGTTGTTCCTCTGACACATGTCACTTTCCGCTTGAGGGCTGACTTGCGATCCCTCAGCAGACTGGTGTAAGGTACTTTGCTGAGACGTCTCCATGCAGGATGGTGAGGACGGCTCTTGGTCACATTCATCTTGACCGGCTGACACGGCTGTTGATTTGCCCACTTGGTTTGGTGGTTCTGGGGTGTTCTGCTGATTGACAAAAACCTTTTCTGATCCATCATTGCCTGTAAGAATAGAACGCAGAAATGTAGGTAAAATGGTATGGCAGATACGGATCAATATATGGTCAACATGAATGCTTGAGTCACTCATTCACCTTCTTGGCAATGAAGACCTGCTAACACAGTCTGCTGAGTATTCAGGATGGTGGTGTCTCTTCCTCCTATTACAGAATAATGTTATTAGTAGTACACCTCTTACAGAAATCATTACAATCTATAGTCATTGTCATGCAACTGCATGAAACTGTTGGAATGACTTGAGTATATGAAATTTGAACAGAAATGAGAAAGAGAAAATGAAATTCAGGGGTTAAAAAGAATTTGAAATAATTACAATACAAACATACTTCCATATAATCCCAGAGACACATTATAAGTCAGGCCTCCATGAAGCAAGAAACAAGAGGAAAGGAGAGGAAAGGAGAAGAAATACAAATTACTGTAAACAGCATGTAGAATACATACTACAATACTAATTGTTCCAATACAATAGGAATCTTATGTCTACCTGGCAGGCTCCATAATCCAGACACCTCTAGGGTCTTTAGTTTCTGCTCCAGCTCTGCTACTCGATTTCCTAGGATTCTAACAACAAAAGACACATGGGAAGGGGTAATTCAGGACAACTGTATTATTTTTCCGTGCCATATTACAAATCAAAATACAAATTGGGATAAGGAATCTAGTTGGAGGGACTGGAAAATATTAGATTGAGTACTTATTGGTTTGCCGTTGGTGCTGAATGACCATGTTCTTCTCATGGATGGTTTCTAGCAGGGCTGTGGCGAGGGACTTGAGGTCTGAGATGGACTGGGGTGTCACTGGCAAACTGCAGCCATTTTCTTCGGAGAGTAACAGCTCTTGCACTGCACACACATAATTCATCAGGATTTAAATCAACAGCAAACATCACATGCCGTTAAGACTCCTGGCTTGACCCGAGGAGATCATTTGAATTTGTTATAGAAGGTAACCGACTTTTAAATGAAGGGTTTACAGACTCATCACGTGTTCTCTTCGCTCAGCACGTCGTGCAAAAGGGTTACACGTAATTATGTGATACTGTACATACTGAAGTGTGGAGGCGTTTAAAGATATAACCCTTCTGACCTTGTTTGGCAGAGAGGACTCCAGTGAGTGCACTACTGTTGGGCTTCCCACAGATTTTAGAGTTCTTCCTGCTCTCCAGAGCACTCTGAAATCAGTGAATACCAGTAATGAGCAAGGAAACCTGTACTGCTATTGTAATTACATCCAGGGAAATGAATACATCCAAAAATAATGTTTGTTTTGAAAATTAATTAATTAAAATAACAATTTCACTAAAAATATGAATGAAAACAAACAATAAAGTCATAAAAATAAAGAAGTACCTTATACTTCATCAAATTAGTTTTGAGCATGTTGACCTCCTCTTGAAGTTGACTGAAGCGCTTATGTAAATATCTAGAACAAATATTTGATCAGTTTATTTAAGCAAATTTAAAAATTCTAGTTCAACACTTCATCTAAAGCCCCAAGCCAGAATTAATTTGGCATCATACATTTTATTCAGTATACTTACACAGCTTAGATGTAAAATAGGCTTTCAGCTTGTCAAAACCCATTGTAACTCAAAATATAGATTTGACTTCTCTTCACAAACGTAACCAATGTAGACAAATCTTCTACAGCCTCAAAATACCTGAGACTCAAGAGTAGATGTCACATACCTTGTATCAAAGACCACAACTCTTAATCAATTGAGTTTTTTGTGCTTTTAGGGTGTGGTGTCATTTGTGTTTATGAATACCTCCACCTGTCACTACGGCACGTTACCCTGTCGGTGAGTTTCATGAACATGGGCCTGCACCTTTAACTGTGGAAACTGGTACAGATATGACACCCTCCAAATATTCTTGTGAGACTCATCTGCACTGATCCAGTGCTCAGTCAGTAGAGCATGAGACTCTCGGTCTCAGGGTCGTGGGTTCGAGCCCCACACAGTGTTAAACTATCACCTTTGTAAGTCGATTTGGATAAAAGTGTCTGCTAAATGACTGTAATGTAAAAACAGAGCAACAAACCTGTTCTCCATGCAGAGTGCATCTATGTCTAAAAGCCGTATCTTGTCATTCCCCAAGAGATGGTTAATTTCCACATTGAGACGGTGTGCCTTCTCCTGAAACACATTGCGCTCTGCCCTGACGTCCTGAAGTTCATCAGTTTGCGACTTCACGCTGTGCTCCAGCACCTCGTTCTGTAGCAACAGACAACACACAGTCACATGCCTTGTGCAAGTAAATGCAGTTTTAATCTACTAATTCCACTCTTGTTTACGGGTAAAATATTTCATTTGTTTGTATTTCTATACATTTTATTATCTTTTTGTTTGCCAGGGGCAATCTGTGGCGTCGTCCTGAGGGAAGTAAGTTAAACTCAGTGTCATTAATGACGGTCAGAGTTTTCCTATGTACAGCTGTGTTGTTAAAGGAAAATATCAGATGTTTTGATGTAATGTATGTGTACTATATTCCTATATTCACTATGATTCATCACTGCCATTAGGGATGAGTTCGACTTTTCGAATTTTCGAATAGTCGTGCCAGTCTCCACATTCGATTTTCATGTCAGAGTCGAAAAAAAAATTATTAGTATTATTTATTTATTTTTAATGAATGGTTTAGTTACAACCTAAATATAGGCTAATACTACTGTACTAATACTACTTCGGCGGCAGGACTTATCCTTACGCCCGGGTCACACTGGACGCGGAAGGAAAAGGAAGCGCCGCGATCAGCGCCGATCAAGCAAACAGGAGTTTGGTTGTTCACACGCGCCGTTCGGCGCCGATCTGCGCTGGTTTTCTCAATGTAGGGGTTTGGTGTTTCTCTCTCTCTGTCTCTGTCTCCCTCCATCTCTCTCTGTCTGTCTGATTGTGTGTGTGTGCCTGCTTCTCTCTCTCTCTCTCTCTCTCTCTCTCTCTCTCTCTCTCTCTCTCTCTCTCTCTCTCTCTCTCTCTCTCTCTCTCTCTCTCTCTCTCTCTCTCTCTCTCTCTCTCTCTCTCTCTCTCTCTCTCTCTCTCTCTCTCTCTCTCTCTCTCTCTCTCTCTCTCTCTCTCTCTCTCTCTCTCTCTCTCTCTCTCTCTCTCAATTCAAAGGGGCATGGGAAACATACGTTTATATTGCCAAAGCAAGTGTGAAATAAAAACAAAAAATGTACATACAATCTCTCTGTGTCTGCTTGTCTGTGTCTCTCTCGCTCTCTGTTTAGACACATAGACGGTAAAAGTTTAGACACAACTGAGAAATATGTATATATATTGACTGGATATCCAACGCCATCATCAATCACGGTGTTTTATTTTGAAATTTGTTATATTTAGAAAATTGATCGGATGCTCTATGCCGTTCCTGTGTCTTGAAGGCTATTCACATCCTGCGTCCAGCTTGGCACGATCACTCACGAATCGAGAAAAATTAGACCAGACGCCGAAACGATCGCTTGAAGTGCCTATTTATGTGCAATACCCTTTGATTTTAATGATCCATTCTATTGAAAAGAATAACTGAATTTCGTTGTTTTTTTTGGGGGGGGGGGGGGGGGGGGGGGGGGGGTGTCGAATATTCGAAATTCGCTCTTAAGAACAGTAGACTATTCGAAAATGATTTTGGTCAGTCATGCACATCCCTAACTGCCATATGCTCCTAGTGCATCTGACAGTGTACCATACACACACTGAAAAACCACAAACGTCACCGCGTAGTGTCACGTTTTTCTGAAGTTGCACCATTGTGCTTCTGACAGAGAGCCTCCAAAAAAGGCACAAGGGAGTACTTTTAAGGAGAGAAAAAGTGATACGTTACGGCACTTTTTCAGAAAAATTGGAAGCCAAAGGTATTGAATAATCAGCATGAAATGGCTACTTAAATCTAAATAATGGACAATCTTTTAAAAAGAACAAGAACAAAAACTACTATGGGCAATGAGTCCCATATCTCACCTGCTCCCTTGCTCTTTCTAACTGCTTGACTAGGTCCTCTCGCTCATGGGCAGGGAAGTGTCGAGCGCCAACCTCCTCATCTCCCAGCCTCTGTCTAGTGATGGTCATTCGCAGAACCTGTGGAATGAGACACCCATCAGCAACCAGTTTCTGCACAGTAGACGCAATATTTACTTCTGTTTGGTTTTGTTTGAAGGCTATTCACATAAATCACTTGAATTTATTCATAACTGGACACACAAGCGGTGATAAATAACCTGATGGGATATGGATGCAACTACTGGTACACAATGCAACATAGTACCTTGTTATCACCCTGGGCTTCCACCAGTCGCTGCTTCAATTCCTTCACCTCCTCAGAGAGTTGGCTACTTTTATCTCTGGAGTCTCTCAATAGCTGGGCTAAATTCACCTAGATGAGAAAAGAGCATGAGGTCACCCTCTTAAATCTGACTCTGCTAGCAGGAGCTAGACCAAACTATTTTAATTCATTTGTCTGGTAAATAATCTAAGAGTGACATGTTTTGGACAGGGCAAACTGTCTCCTAAACAGCAGTGAGCGAGTGCTTTGTCCAGAGAAAGATAGACTCAGATCTTTTGCCTCTCTAGTCCCTTTGGTATAAAACGATTACAGACCCGTTGGGCTGGTAGACATGAGCGTGCTGTGTGCACGTGCTGTGTCCTCTTGCTGCGAATTAGAGCCACTGCCAACATGCAAATGTGCCTTGCGGCGCTTTAATTTACCATAGAATCTATATGTGTTTGGACACTAATCCACAAAGAATGTCAGCCACTGAAAATCACTTACTTGATTTCGTTTCTCAGGAGGCAGAGTTGGATCTCCATCCTAGAAGTTAGAAAAAACAAAGAAAAAAGCAAAGCTAACATTATCAAACACAATATCTCCAAAATAAATGACTATACCAAAGGAATTTTTTTTTTATTCTCCTTCAATGCATACAATGTATGTGTCAGGACTGTACCAATCCAGCATACAAACGTTGCTTACAATGAGTTCCCTGTACTTCTTCTTGAGTCCTTGGTGCCGCTCACGAAGCTGGTTGGCCATCAGCTTGTATTGGTCCCGCTCCTGCTGACAGGTATCCAGCTCTTTGGACAGAATCAGAAGAGCCTCTTTCTTGCTCTCCAACTTGCGCTTACAAACTAGGAACTGGATGCAAACACAGATGTTTTGTAAAAACATGAAAAAAAACGTTTACGTTCCTATTTAGATATTCATTGTAATAGCACATAGGCAATGTCCTGCAGAAGACCAATGAAAGTATAACAATAAATCTACAGGGTGGTGCATGTTTACATGGGCTCAGCAGGCACAAGGAAGAATAGGAAAAAAACGACATCCTTATCCACATGCCCAGCAGGCTGGGAGAGTAACAGGAAGGTTAAACAGTTTTAAAGCGCCTACATTTCACCCTGCACTGATTCAGAATGCTACTGTAATGAATCCCATTAACTCTGCTAATCCGGACCCTACCTCTCAACTGACTGTGGCTGCGAAGATGCTACGACAGACACAATTTGAACAGTTAATATAACATGAATTATTATTAACATGGTGGTTCGATTTGAAATGCAAAAGAAACATTTTCCACACATAAGAGCATATGCTTTGTGGGCATTTTTACGCTCTACTTGTCTCACCTCTACGTCTTTCATGTCTCACCTCATTGACCAGCCCCTGCCAGTCACTCTCGCTTCTCCTGGATGAATTCATCGTTTTTCGTTATCCTGAAAATGGCGTTTGTCGGTGATGCAAGGTGAGTTTCACAGAAGCGTCACCGTAATGATTATGCCATAGCCGGTGAACAAATTGTGAATCAATGTGCATCAACACAGACTAGCTAGAAACGCTATAGACCTCACTTCCGTCTGTCAGACGTAAGAGAAACGTCATGATGCGTTTGGCGATCCTCGTAAAACTGGCAACTTCAGAAACTGATCATTTTGAAAAGCAAACAAAACGTTAAAGCATACTTAAGCACATTATTCTTAAATAAATAATTACACGTCATTTTTCTTTCTAATTTTATGAACAATAGTTGGTCAATATCATGAAGGTCACAAGCCTTATGTTAATGGTGCAAATGTATAACCCAACTTGTAGAGTGCGTTTTAGGTTTTAAATGGATGTTTCATGTACTTAAAAATTACTGTGAAAATAGTTATTGGTCTTATATGAATTATTTCAGGTTCGTATATTGTTCTTATACTAATGTCAAAGTAATACAACATGTTAATGCACTCAGTGTCGCAACAGTAACAAATGGTATAAATCTTGACATTTTGTATTAGCATGCTCTTTCCCAGACCTTTGAAATCTTTTAATATGTCAGAGGTGTCACCCCAGTCGCCTCTGACATACAAAACGAAAACAGTAATTGTTCCTATTGGTGTGATTTTATAGACTTCATATCAATTTTACAAAGTGCTCTGAAAGGGAATATTAAGCTATACCATCCTATATATACCATAGCTATACCATTGTGTTGGACGAAAACAGCCTCTTTGATGGGATAAATAATAACGAATGAGCAAACTCTACTAAGCAAAAAAATGCATTACCCACAGTATCCTCTATTCCATTATTCTCGTTTTCTAAAATGTAGCCTATCTATGCATGTGGCTTGTCCTCTGTTGTAAGTGAAAAAAAATGCTGTCTCAGGAGCCAGGAGCTGACAGCACTATAAATTAGAAACATGCTGTCTGGGGCACTTTAGTTTTGCAATATGGTCACATTTCACTGTGCTTCTGCAAGTATGGAGGACAGAATATGAAGAACATTACATATGGTTATATGTTCTTTAATGCATTTTAACAAACATATTCTAACATAAGACACTTTTCTTTAACATTCAGTTATATTCAGTGTAAAAGATAATTTGTTAATCAGCATAATAATGTATTAGAGCCAAAAGAGACGTTAATTGGCAATGAGATATGAGTTGTAAAATAATTTAAAAAGATGAATAAATAAACAAGGGAGCACACATTTATGGCCTAAGACAACATAATTGTGTTCCCACAAGGCATATCAAATGGTATAGCAGCATACAGCACCTCATGATTGTAATGGCAATTCAGAGCAATGCTTGCTATTATACATCTTGCATAGGAATGAGGAGTAAATTATTTATGACATTCTGTTTTGCTATTAATCAGGCACTCTGTTTATTAGATAGCTTGACATAAATGTTCTTGCTGTTCATCATTGCTAATTAATGTTACTTAAGCTTTTAATATATAGCGAATTTCATTCAACCATATTTTTGGTTAGTACAGCAACCTTCTTTGTGTCCTGTGCTATCATTCATGAGGGGTATTGAGATGAGATTGCTAATTGGCTCATCAGAAAGATGAGTTTTAAGACAATGACTACCCTCAAGGTTTAGAAGGGTTTAAGATAACTAATTTGATATTTTGCTTCAAAATGTCATCATAAATGCCAAGATCTTTTTCAATAATCTCTAATATGCCATACAATAATTATCATGCGGATTACATTTCAAGTATTATCATTGGTTTATATTGCTATTATCCTTCAGTTTCAAACTAATTACTCTTGATCAATCATTAATCATACCACCATAGCTGCTAGAAATGCATAGAAATTGCAGACACTTGCAGGACAAAGTTATATCTTAATGCATACAAGGAAGATATACAGCAGTTGAGACTCCTTTCTCAAAAACACACAATATATGTTGATCTGAATAACCAACAGATATTGTAGTCAGTAGTTACAATGAGATGTCACATTGTTTTGCTGGGCATTATAAGCTTAAATCTACATTAATATGCTCAAAAACCATTGATTTTCCCTTGAAGCTGGAGGAGAAGATGAAATTCCTCCTATCAGTGTTCACCACAGTAAATGACCGAGGGGATTGCACATAAATGTCCTTGAACTTGGCAAAGGTTTTGGTCTCCACATTCCAGAGGTAGATTTGTGTGAAAGAGTAATCGCTGCCAAGGGCAAGATAGTGCCTGTCTGTGAAGGTGAAAGGTTGGAGGATCATTGCTCCACGAGAGGGCAGCGCTTGCACCTCAGTAAACTGCTTGCTGGTCCACTTGAGGACTTTGGAGTCACCGATGTAGCAAGTCAAGGCCAGATACAGCTCGTCTTCCACACGAAAAGCTTTGACTGCCACCACGTCATCAACATTTGGGATTTCACCATGAAGCATGAACTTCAGGGTGCTCTTGTTCCACAGGTAGATAACTGGAGGCTGGGAGCGACTGGCCAGGATGAGGTGGGACTTCCCATCCATGTCAATGAACTCTGCATCTGTATCACGGAACCACTCATGCAGGAACTGATAGGAGTAGAAACCAGTTTGGTTGAGGTCTGGCTGGTCAATCCACTTGTACAATGTAGACAGGCCTGCCTTGGAGCTGTCCACAATCACGAAGTACCACTCACCATCCATTTGGAAAACCTCAATATCATTTGGTTTTGAGATGTTGAAGACCTCAATAGTTTGAAACTTTGTGAACTTGTTCTGTTGATCATCAAACTTATAAATGTGGGAGCCACCAAAGAGCTGGGTGACAATTATCAAGACATGGTTGTCAATCAGGACCGACTTGCATCCCACAACAGACTTCCCTGTTAGGAAATGAGTAGTTAGTAATGGTAAAACTAAGACAATAAATGATGACAAACTGTAGCAGCAAAACTGTTCATCATGATTCCTTGACATTTAAGGACATTTAACGATGAAAGAACACTACAGTTTTTTACGATTGCTTTGACTCATTTTGCACAGCAGAATTTCAATGTACAAAACTCAAAATGCAAAGTGCCAAACTGACTTTCAAAATTCATACTCCAAGACACTACATCCTATGCTGACATACAAAGTGCCAAACTCTAAATCATATCTCCATCCTCAGAGTACAGCCACCTAACATTACAACAATGTTCAAATGCTTATTACTACAAACACAGATCACTAAATCAATTCAACAGGTATTCGTAGTCATGTGTCATCACTTCCAGCAACCTTGCCCAGGTGAGTAGCATTGCAACACAATTGATAATCTCTTCACCACTACATAAAAGGCTGCTTAGAAACCTGAATGGCAGTTTCTGACAACATGTAGCAGGCCGATGAGGTTGGCAATTAAGAACAGGGTCGTCGACGGGGTCGCGGTCATGGCCAAGGAATCAGAAGGCATGCAGTTGTGTCAAATAAAATTAGAGTGTGATCGACTATGTTGTAAACAGAGGTCTAAGAAGAAGATTTTACCAACGCTGCCTTGCAAATGAAGATATCAGATGCGACGTACATGAAATTCTGTGGCCAAATGCAGCAGAGAGGCAAAATGCTGCTTAAGCACTGAAATGCATTTATGTTTTTTTTTTACTGTGAAGTTTTTTGTTACTGTAACTGTTGTTTTTGTTTTTACTGTAAAATACAGTTGAGTTTACTGCATTACTGTATGATTTCTTTCATATACAGTAATCTACTGTAATCTAATATTTTGTTTGTCTTCCATAAAAACACAAGCTATATATATATATATATACTGCAGTCTATCACAGGGGATCACAGTGGATGCTTGCTGTACTTCATTTGAAGTACTTATGAGGAAATGACCCTTGCACTGTCTTTTTTGCTGACAATTATTGAGTGTTTGACAGCATTATTTGATAATGGCCATTGTATTTGAAACTTTTGCATATAATATTCTCTCATTTGACACCGGTATTTTTATTTTGCATGCTATATTAGATTTTGAACCCAAAATGAGCAGTATAGCATTCTGTGTTAAGAGTTTTGCACATTGAAAATCTGTTGTGCAAATTGAATCAAAGCAATCGATAAAACTGTAATACAATTCATTTCCTCATTTTATGTACAACCTTGACGACTGCAGAGCAAGCTAAAAGTTAACTTTTAAAATAGAATTAGAATGTTGTCAAACCTGTTATATTATCAAATCGTCTGAAGTTCATTTCAATGTGATCCCATTCCATGACCACACAGCTATTGGAATTGGGGGCAGCCATTGCCACATAGATGTCCTCTTTAAAGGAGAAAATGTCTGCTGACATAGACTGGATGGGAATGGACTGGTGACGGACAAAGTCTGTGAAGGAAACAAAAACAACACTGTTGGTTAGCTAACACAACGAAAGAGTCCATAGAGTCCATTTAAACTTCAAAGCCACCCTGCCATCTCAAAATAAGTTGAGCTGTTGAGGAATGATTAAAGTCAACAATTTCTAAAGATCTGAAGTGTTAAGTCTATTAAAATTGCTCTGTCCAAATTTGCAATGAATAATCCAGTTCTGCCTACTTATACTAATATAACTAATAATAATATAATAGTAATATAAAATATTACTATTGTGAAAAGACTAATTACAAAATATACTTGTAATATTTTTCTGCTTTTGTCACTACTGATTTTAAATCTAAAGGCAAAAAGCAAAAGGTAAAAAACTTAATTTTGCGTTTTTACAACATAGTCCCATTAAGGCATGCGGCTTGGATTGACACCAAAGAGCTAATGTTGTTTTCTATCCTTTAATAGTTGGATGAGACAGTGTAACTGAAGCTGGGCTAGGAAGATGGAAAATCTATCAGAGCTGCACCATAATGTTAAGACAAAGCAATCATAAGTGAACAGATCCCTTTTTTATTTTATTTTTTTAAAAAAGTGGTTTGAAATGAAAAAAAATAGTAAAAATACCATGAGAAATAGAATAGTGGGTAAGAGGTTCTAAGCACTGTGTGTGTTTTTTTCACTGTGTGTGTGTGTGTGTGTGTGTGTGTGTGCGTGTGTGCGTGTGTGCGTGTGTGCGTGTGTGCGGTCGTGCGGCCGTGCGGCCGTGCAGGCGTGCGTGTGGATGTTTTCAGGAAATGGAGATGGGGTAAGCCTGTAGTCTGTTTTTCAAGTGCAGAATGATGGATATAAGTGGCCCATTATGCTTGTGCCAGACTTTGTTAGATTTAATTTTACCTGTGGAGATACACTCGCCCGGAGGAATAGGAAGGTCATTGAGCCGCTTGCCCTTCATTTCACTGGGGCCTGCGCAGTAGACATCGGATACAGTGGCATTTGTGTTTTTCAGCCACGTCATCAGCCACTTGTTCTCACAGTTGCACTGAAAGGCATTGCCTCGCAGATCCCTAACATATGATAGAAGAGATCATCAGCACATACACATGAAATGTATTAGAAATGCACTATGCGCCACACAAAGTACAGTAAGCAATTTATTGTAAGTGTTAAGTATGTAAGCAACCAACAAATCATCATTACAACTCATACTTACTGCCCGCTAGCCATAGATGTATTATATGTATTGAGAGACCTAAATAATAAGCCACTACTGCCAATGAGGACAGAGAGACAGATTTTACATTTCTGCTACCCATATCAAGACTCAAGTGTCTTGTGGGACATAATGCTGCGAAACACAAAGCACAGCCTTTGCACAGCACTTTGTGAATGCAGTCAGGAAAATCCCCCCACCCCCACCCCCAACAAACAAACACACACACACACACACACACACACACACACACTAACAGCTGACACCACAATTGCTTACTCACAGTTCCAGCAAGGAATCCAAGTCAAAGAAGAGATCCCTTGGCAGAAACATCATCTTGTTATTGGCAAGTGATCTGAAACACAGCCAAGTGGACAAGAAAAATGCATTGGCACATTTTTGTGACTTGTCATTTCTCAGTCTTTTGTTTTAGATGTAATAGTAGTTTCTCTCTATAATATACTGGTGTAAAATAAAACAGATGTTGGTACTGTATAGGCACTGCATAGGTTTGATATGTAACTCCTGTCTGGATGATGGACAAATGACAGCAGACTTACAGATGAGTCAAATCCCGTAGACCCCGAAAGGCATTTTTGGTGATAGTTTCAATCTTGTTCCCCTCAATGAATCTGCTCAATGAATAAGAATATACAGAGGCGTATTCAAATAATGATCATTTAAAACATGAAATAAAAAAAATCAGCCAGGTTGTTGAGCAATACTCACAAATATTCTAGATGAGGAAGGCCAGAAAATGCATCATCTTTGATGGTGGCCAAAGAATTTGCATTTAGAAGCCTATGAAGAAACAAACCAATGACAAGTGACTAAACTGACACATGCACATGTCTATACTTGTACTTGATAATAATGTCTCTAAAACTATTCCCTCATGTGTACATTACTCATCACCATTCAGTCAATGGTGTCAGTTCAACTTACAGCAACTGAAGAGAGGGCATAAGTGAAAACATTCCTTCTGTAATTTCAGCAACAGATCCATTTACTATGCTCCTGTTAGAAGAAACACAAATCAAAATCAGAGTCAAACGTGCGCTAGGGTATAGCCTGATATTGTGCTACCCATATATGAAGTGGTGCTCGTCCAGGGGAGCAACGAATAACAGTGAACTGTCTCCGTGAATACAGTATGGGTTATCTTGATATTCATTCAAAAGGTAGTCTAACTTTGTGTTGCTGAAAAAATATAATTTGCCACTTACAGTGAATTGATGTCATTCGGTATAGTCCGTGGGATTTGTGAGGTGCCAACGCAGATAATAGTCTCCTTGGAGCAGGAGCATCCTGAAGGGCATTTGAAATTCCTTTTAGATTGAACTGTTACATAAATACACAATAGCGCAAAACCGATCAGTAGCCGATGCCTCGTAGATGGCATGTTGATTCTTGAACATTAATGATAATAAGGCAGACCGAGGTCAATGCAAGCTGCCTGTGTCCGTCCGGGCGACATGAAATGCAGCACTGGAAACCCCTGACACAAGCTGATACTGCTGCAGCTGCGTCCCGGAAGGCTACTTCATTTTCGATAAAACTCAGCTCGTCGATATCCACATAGTAGTTATTGTGGAGATTGATATCGGGACTTTTTTTTCACTGCAGTTTAATTCAGAGAGATGTTCAAAAGGTAGTAAATCAGTCTGTTGGGACAACGACGAAACGCAAAATCCTGCAGAAGTGGCGAAATTGGGAGTTCAGCACCATGGAGAGAGTAATGTTAATGAATGGATGGACATCGCTTTCAAATCAAACTCGGAAGGGTGACTCTCCGGGTTTGAAACATGCATGTTGCCACTGTTTACCTCCACATGATCACATCTTCATATTAATTTTGATACAGCGTGAATGTAGTTTCGCTTCAGTCACAAATGGTGTTTTGGACCGAAAACCCCAAACTATCCAATGTACAGTTCTGGCCGAGATTATTGGTGCCCTTGCATTTAATGCCGATAATGTACAATATCTTCTGAAATAATTGGAAATTGAAGCAACTTTCGTTCTTCACACGTTCATGTATCAATTTACAACAGCACATGATCAAACAATAATAAAAAATAATCTTTTATTGTTATTATTATTATTGGCAACCTTTAGAACAATGTATGTAATGCAATGTAATTCAACTCACATGTGACAGGTTGCAGGTGCCCACATGGTAAACAATTAGCAATTTTAAAGTGAACAGTCTGTTCTGCTTCCCTGGTCATCTGTGAAAATAGTGGAGAGAAAAGTCTGAGGATGTCAGAAAAACTATTATCACCAAAGACCTTGGTATTCCTGTTTCCATAGTTTGCAATGTTATTAAGAAGTCTGCTGTTCATGGAGTTGTTAAGAATCAGGAAGTAAGAGGCAAATTGATCTCAGATGTCATTGAAGGTTGGTGCAAGCCATTGAAAAAACACATGATATCCAAAGATCTATGATCTCCTTCCCTTTGACTTCATAAATGCAGTGCAGCCACTCAGGAGGAACTTCCATAATAAGCAAAAAAATGTCCTAACTGGACAATAACTCCTTATGTAATCAGTATGATTACATATCTCTACTCAGGCACACCTGAACCAATTAGAGGCTTCACATTTTCATGATACCTTAATTGGTTCAGGTGTGCCTGAGTAGAGCTGGAGCTAAAATCTCCAGGACAGGGGGTCCTTGAGGACTGGATTGAGAACCACTGGTTTATAGGATGCTATTAGATACACAGACCACTAGAGGGGAGCTGATGATAACATAAGAGGAACCAAACTCCAAACATGATGTCCTTTGGCACACACATGGTATCATATTACTGCTCTTCCTGCTTGCTTCCACAGCCTCAAGTACATACGCTGGCAATATTAGATATCAAGACATTAGGTCATCTTTAAATTTGTTATTGTTTCTCTTTGCTCTCTCTCTGTCTCTCTCTCATACACACAAATTAACACACATATGAACCCTTCTTTCTAATCACTGTAAGCATTGTTGTGCTATTATATTAACATTCAGTATATTGAAGTATTAGTATATTGAATTAAATATTGAATATTGAATTGAATTGTGTAATGCTTTATAAATGTAAGAAAAGAAAGGAAATGAAAGGAAGATGAAGCTTTTATATTACAAAGAATACATATAAATGATTATATCTTTTGTAACTGTATCTGTAAATAATAATCATGGTCCTATTACTATGAAATACATTTTTCAACTAGACTTACTCAGCTAACAATACAACATAATATTATTAATCATAATAATGTCCATGCAGGAGACAATGGTTGGTTGTCCTAGCAGGCCCTAACAAGGTGCTGACCTTTGCTTGAGAACCAGTCGTCTAAGAGCATGAGTGAAACTGAATACCCGTTGCCAAAAGGGAGCAACCGTGCATGTCTGCCATTGCTGGCATAATTCATGACAGCTCTGCATCTTTCATTGCTGTTTTTAGGCTAGAGTATCCCTGAAACACTCATGACACGTGCAAGCTGAAACCAAATGATGCCACAGTAAACTAAGTAATCACTTTGCTATTTCTTTCTAGACATGCATCAATCTGTGATTAAGAAACTGCAGACTTGCATAGAAATGCAGAAACATTTTTACTGTACATTTCAGCCATTTGCTGAAAAAATACAAACTACTCCAGACAAGCTCAGACATTTGTGTCACACAAGCATTAAGCCTGTCATCATCAGCAAACACAGACACACAGAATGAATGTCACGTGTTATTACATTATTACATTTTGCTCATGTCTTGAATATTTCTACTACTTTTTCTGACAAATTAAAATGCAACATCTCACAGTGGTATACTGACACTTGAAGTATAAAAGTATAAGTATAAAGGGCTTTTAAATCTTCACAGTTAAATACACCTTCCAAGACCAGACACAACCATTCATTCTTTTGAATGCATGCTGTTATTTTAAGGACAAGCTTGGCATGTTTCAACAGGAAACTTTGTCAAACGCGTCTGTTTATGACACCAAAGAGTAGGATTTCTGAACAAAAGACTACTCAGAAGAACTGAAAATATAAAATATGCTATTGCCAGTCAACAAGTCAAACAACCAGACAGAAGTGGATCTATATAACCTCTTGTCAAAATTATATTATGACCCTTAAGACCCTTTCAAGAAGTGGAACTGATCTACCTACATGTATATACGTTACTTTCACCTCTCTAAATGTTACTATCAACCACAGAGTTCCATCATACACAATTACATGGACTGAAAGGCAGTTAATAAACAGTTATATATAAAAAGGATATATGCATTTTAATAATTAATAATGTTTTAATTAATTAATAAATAATAATTTAAAATATCTGTTTCAATGTTATATTGGTTCACCATGTGATGATATTGATACTTTATTGACTCAAGTTGAAACAAGTTGATTTTCATGGGACACAAGTGAAATTACTTCAAATGAATTTCACTTCATTTTAAGTAATTTCATTTGAAATTCATTCATTCATAATTTCATTTGAAGACACAATACCAGACTGCACAGACTTGCTAAGATGCAAATTGTTGCAGTGCACAACTAGGATTTTTAATATAAAATGCCAGATTGAACAGATTAATGTGGTGTTGGTTAGGAGGTGGGTATCCTATCCCTTGGAGATTGGTATACTTCTAACACTAACCCATAAATCAATGGTTATTTGGCTGATAGAGGGGTATGCTCTATTTTGTCCACACAAGGAATTCTCTGTATACTTGCATATCCTCAACTTTAATGAAACACTTACCATGACACAAATAAAAGTATTTGTTTACTTGAAAAAAAAAAAATTATGATTATCTGTGGGTTACAATGACACACACCCCTTTTTCATTTTAAACTGTAAAATAAATAAAATACATGAAAACAGTATGACATATATGTATTCCTCTATCATAAAGATATGACTATTACATTTTGTAAAGTGTTTACAGTGAGAGGAATGAGTTGTTTATTTAAAAATAAAAAGACATTGGTACACCTACTGAAACATTCACCAGGAGAGTACTACAAGTAGGTCTACACTAAATGCACTGTAAACTTACAGTGATCATTTATCCTCCTTAAGTGAATTGTCAATATTGGTGTTTTAGAATGACTCTCTAATCCCTTACAACCACTAAACTAGCTCACATATGACACTTTCAAATCTAAAGATGACCTCTTAAACTTTGAACCATGAAAGCCTTGGGGGTTGGGGGGGGGGCACTTGGAGAAGTGCAGCGCTTGGCTGCTGGTGACTGCTTCACAGCAGGTGTTCAAGCTCTCCAAGTTCTCCAGTTCCCACTCAAGACAGACTGCTAGTTGGTATCAGAGTCCCATCGGTGCTGCTAGACAGGATGATTTCGCAAGAAATATAAACATATCATGCTTGTAGAACAACTGACATGAGCAAAACGTTCAATGGTCAATAATCAATTCAATTACACTGTTAGTTATTTCATTTAATCCATATCATCATCATTATTATTATTATTTCATTATTATGATGAAAAATGATAATAATAATAATAATAATAATAATAGTAATGTCCCAATCGGCGTATTAATTATACATCAATTGCTCTGACATCTCATATCTGTGCATCTCTAAATAATAATAATGATAACGATAATAACAACAACAACGACAACAACAACAATAATAATAATAATAATTTAGAAAGTGTTACTTTGTTACAAAACCTACTATTTTATCAATACTAAGTAAAGGTATATTCCTAATATATGTTAATTTAATAGATAAGGTATTTTCAATCCACTAGACAGCAAAATCATCAGTGTTCATTTAACTCTGAGAGTGTAAAAATCAACACTATGACAGTGTTTATGTAAGTCCACACCCATTAAAACTTTCACATTTTGAACCCCCACCCCATATTAGCTCTAAACAAACCAATCAATCACAATTTAAAATATTTGTCACTGAAAAACACTTATTAACACTGGAAAATCTGAAAAGCTTTTTTAGTCCTCCCTTACACAGGGAGATACAGATATTGTGCATCAGTTTTCAATCTCTACTCAGTTGAGAGACTGAGAGCGAGAGAGAGTCGAAAAGGTCTTCACATGGACTGTTCGTGGCTTTGATTAATGGTGCTCATGATTTAACACCTGCTGTTTTAATGTAGCCACTGTAAGTAACTGATCTCAACTTGCTTGCGTGAGCGGTGTCCCCATTTTAAATAGCTACCTAAATTTATCATCTTTGTGGAGGTCATTTAAACCTGTTAAAATGGTTCACATTTTGGCACAGAGAGAGAGATGGCCCAGAAAATGAGTTTGACATCAGTCATGTAGCTCAAACTTTGGGCAGAGAGAGACGAAACAGAAACACTTTTACATTGTATGCTATGTATGTTGCTTCTTTTTCACATTGAGCAGGAGCATTCTGCTGTATCTACCCAACCAGAGATGTGATTTTCTCAACAACATTGTGACAATATATCAACATGCATTGAGTGTAATAGAGATGGATGCACAAATATTTCATGGTTATATCAATGTGAGTTAGTGTGCCCTCCCCATGAGAGCAACTGTTGGCCAACCCCTCCCTCTTGCATTCCATGAATTTGGGGCCCTGTCCAGAAACAACACTTGTGTCTTCAACACTTGGGGAGATCTCTAATAACTGGATTATTATTATGCAAGACAGGCTAGTTCAACATTGCCCCCTGAAAGCGAATTACTGCACTCCCATCCAGCATACTTTAGTCCAACCCTTTCAGACCTAGCATGGCCCAACAGTGGGAGGTGGAACGAGCTCTCGACAGATAAGACTGAAACAAATCCCATACTACATCTAAGAATGAATGGATTAAGTTATAGTAAATTCCTCTGGCTTACTGGCACCGGCTGGCAGTGAGTATTTTTCTCCATTAAGGGTAGGCAGCTGTTTCAACCAGAAGGCGGAGCATTGTTTGCATTGTTATGTCCACAAATACTGAAAGTGCCATGCATTTAATCAATAATATTCGGCTGTCAACACATATTCAGAGTTTCACAGACGTAGGCCTGCAGGCATTGTGGCCCTTGATGTTATATCACACTCAGTAACAACCAGTAGGCCGTAACGGTATATACTAAACCCCAGAAAAGGAATAGCCTGAACTTGATTTTAACTTGAGGATAACAGAGTAAACCTACGGGCCATCCCAAACAATACCAGGCACTTGGAAAAGGAAAACATTAAATGGAAAAAACAATATCTACAATGTTCAACGAATGGACCTAAAGGGTACATGAAGAGGAGCTGTTCTTCCAAGAAAGGTGCTGAACCTAAGCATTTCAAGCCTTAAATGGGGATTCGTTTTTTATGTGCACGTGCTTCTTGCATTAACTTTTGGAAACTAGTTTTTAAAGCTTTGAAAATGTCAGTCTGTATTTTAGATAACCTCCACTCTGATATACACATCAGCAGAGAAAGATAAATCATTGGGTACGCCTAGGGACTCCCTGCTCTCTCTCGCTCTCTCTCTCTCTCTCTGTCTCTCTCTCTCTCTCTCTCTCTCTCTCTCTCTCTCTCTCTGCCCCCTCCCTCTTCACTCCTCCCTCCTCTGCCTCCGTCTTCTCAGTCGTTTCAGCCCAGCAGAGTTTTCCGTCCTGTGTCAGGATAACATCGTTAACAAAGACCACCTGACGGTAAGAACAGACTAAATGGAAGCAGTGGAGAAAACTCTCACTTACCGAGATGGCACTGGACTTTACAGGAAGCTGCTCCCACAGGACAAGGGCAAGGGCAAGGACAACACGGACAAGGGCCACGCCGACACAAAAAGTGACGAATCCAATTATGTTGACCTGGATAACTTGCTTGATATGAAATCAGACGGCGCAAAAACTGTAAGAGTGACTTTCACCGGGGAGGGCAACCAGCTCGCTGTTATCAAATGCGACACCTTGGGACAGAGTGGCAAGAAGGACCATGTCAATGAGAACCAGATCATTTCAGAGGACTTTCTTGAAGAGCATTCAATGGACAAGTGGGCCGGCGTTGGGCCTGTCCCGGGTGAGCTCCCCTTGGAAACGCTCTTACTGACACACGTTCCCGACGACAACGAGGACTGGGAAAATGGGAAACGACTCCAAACCGAGCCGAGTGATCGCGATGAACGTGTGTGCAGTGAAAGCGACGAGTTACAATACACTGACATGTATCTGAACAGCAAGACAGAGTCGGATGACGGTGCCAGCGCGGTGCTCTCGGACCGCAGTGGTTCCGACACGGTGGAGGACGAATCTCACTATATTACTACTCACGAAATCCAGCTGACGGAGCTCGACCACGATGTAGACTACGACCTGGGACGAGGGACCTGTTGGGATTTTGAAGATGACAACCTTGTTTATTCGTTCGTGGATTACGCCTCTCTCGAAAGTGGCGAAACGCACGAGGGGACTTTGATAGTGGAGGGCAGGAGCCAGACGAAAGTGAAAAGCGGCAAGGCGCAGTCTAATATTGGCGGAGCAGTTGTCAGCACCGAGCAGGAGGAGAGTGATCTTTGTGACTCGGACAAATGCGCCAGCTCAGATGAAAGCGTGTCCAAAAGCCAAAGCGGCGGGCATCCTGCGGGGCAAATTCACTTATCGATAAAAACCTCTTCCAGGGCAGTAAACGAGCCTGACAATATCCTTGACAATGACAACATTTGCGACCGTACAAAACACGTTGGCGACAGGAGCCACTTCTTTTTTGCAAGTACTGGCGCCAGAGAGGAGCCCTTGTGCGATAGAGCCCCGTATTTCATCCCTGCCCCGGGACGTCAGCACCTTGCAACCAAACTAAGAGGGAAAGATATTAATGAGTATTCCAGTGGCGCGTCCAGTTCAATTAGTGAACTTGATGACGCGGATAAGGAGGTGCGTAATTTAACCGCGAAGTCTTTCCGGAGCTTGGCATGCCCTTACTTTGATGCCATTAATCTTAGCACTTCCAGTGAGTCCTCGCTGTCGGAATATGGCCTGGGGTTAAACAAGTGGTCAGCTTACGTGGATTTAAATTATGGAAACATGTCGCAGGGAAGAGAACGGAGCGTCATTGCGCACAAGAGTTCAAGTGCAACTTTGGAAATGAGTAAGGCTGCAGACCGTAAGAATAGACACGGCAAGTCCGTTAGCAACATTAAAGCCCCCCAAACCAAAATGTGCGCACTGAATAAGAAAATGGCAAGTTCTCAACAAGCGTCCTCTTCTACCAAAAAGATCGAACTCAAAGGTCCGTTTCAACCAAAGCAGGGGGAAGTTATAACTTTGACAGAAACACTGAATTTCCGCTGCAACGTTGAAGCGGGGGTACCTGAAGGCGCAAGGCGTCCAAAGTGCTCCAAGAATGCACATGGATCACGGTCCAAGGCTGAGTTTACCGGGACTGTGCTGGCCAAGTCGGGGTGTGAGGTGCAATATCAACATACTGATGCCGGGGATAATACGGGAGATACACACAAGAGGGCAATTTTTGCATCGAGTCTTTTGAAAAATGTAATTTCCAAAAAGATGCAATTTGAACAGGAGCGAAAAATGGAGAGGGGTGAAATTCGTGACACATATCCTACACTCTCCCCGTGTTTTCAATGCAAAGATCAAGAAGTGATGAAAGAAAAGAGTCTGGGAAGAGACCTGCACAGGCAAACCTCAGAAACGAGCTCAGGAGTGACTGTTAATTCTCTCGATGATCAAGTTCTTGAAGGCAGTAGGCCCAATTCTTGTGAGCACGCAGAGGAGCAGAAAAGCAACGATGCATTGGATGACTCGCATACATCAGAAACGGGACACAATGAGAAGAAGGACTCAGGTGAACCTCCAAAAGGACAGCTTAACCGCAGCCAGAATAGTGCATTTAAATCATGGAAAGAAGGTGAGCCAGAGCCTGCAAAGGAGCTTGAACCCCCCACAGCTGTAAGTGACACCCCATCCACAAAGGAAGAGTTAGATGCCAGCAGCATGTTGACCAAATTGTCTCAGCTTTTTGTTCCAAGCTCCCAGCTCCTTTCAAAAGAGAAGGATTTTGCAGAAGAAGTGTCGAGCCGTACACCTGTCAGCACACCTACTGAGCCACAGTGTGAAAAAAAAGAGTTCAACCTGGGCAATAATGGAAACATGGTTGAAAAGGAAGAAAATGAGGGAGGAAAAACACCTGAGATAAAGATATGCTTGAGAAGTGTGAAAGAAAATAAAGGGTATACGCTGAATATTGCCAACCTGTTAACCCCTAAAATAAGTTATAACACTGTTAATACATGGAGGACAGCAGGTGACACGAAATGCCAAGTTCTCTCTGGTTCAGAGAAGATTCCACACTTCACAGTCAGAGATATAAGAGACAACAAATGTAAGTTTCAAACACCAATCTATCATGTCAGAGATGTGCGTAAATTGGTAAAAAGTTCATATCGTTTTGTTTCTTTGGATAATAGTGATAGTAAATCTTCCACTGCCCCCTCTGTAGCAGCTGATACGCATGAGGATAAGGGCAAAAAGGAACCAGTTAAGCATTTATTACCATCTCCCATTGTGATTAAGTGCCATTCTGTGAAAACAAATAGCAATGTTAAACAACACACTGCTACAACTGATGTATCATCACAGAAACAAGTAGATGCTGGCAGATCATCTCCTAAAATCTCATCTGAAACATCCAAATATGAAACTACGCCATCACACTGCACAACTAACAGGTTGGCACCTGTATTAGTCAAGCAATTCAATCCTGACCAATCAGAACTTCAACCAAATATTGAAACTAAACTGGCAAAACAGAGGCAAGAAAAGTTGACAGGTGATACAGGTGAAAGGAGAAATGAGCCTAAAATACCCAAACAGGCTGCCTTAGAGAAACTAAAAGCTGCGGTCAAAACAATGGAACAGCTTTACGTCTTCGACAGAAATGAATGGAAGCGTAAAACCCAAGCTCCACAACCCATCACAGACAGCCATGTACTTTCACTTATTGCCAGGGAGGAGCAAGGGGTAGAGGAGCTGGGGAACAATAGACTAACTGACTATGAAGCCAACACTGACAGGATTTCTCAAACTTTGATCAACACCCCAGTGTCAGAAACATGCAAGGCTCGAGAAGATAAAGGATCTCTGAAAATCATACATGTTCCATATAACGATGATACATTTAAAACTCAATCACAGCAAAGTAAATCATTTAGTAACAAAAGTGCCCTCCATTTTGAAAATAGCAATAAGACACGTGTCAACATAAGTTCTTTGAGGAGCGATATTCCACTAAGCTCTGTGTTGCAAACACCGTCTACTGTGAAAACCTCTGGCTCCAAGACCCAAATGGCTCCACTGTCATTGAAAATAGCACCTCCAAAACGTGGGCAGGAGGACCAGGGAAAGGTCAAAAGCAGTCCCACCAATTCTACTGTTACACTGGGCAACTCAGACTCTGAGAACTATTTAACCATACCGGGGCTAGGGTATACAAGTGAAATCAAACTGCTGAATCGAGAGCAGGTGCAGCCAAGCTTAGTTTCCAGAGAAGTCAATTCTAATGTTAGTCAAGCCCAAACAGGTGACACCAAGAGACCTGAGCAACCCGATCAGTCTTTGAAAAGGTCTCCGTTTGTCATGGAGTCAGTTGGGCACCCAGCTTCAACCATCTACCATCACTCGGCAGCAGCTACACAAGGGCCACATTCACAGATGTTATGCTTCTCTCCCTCTGCCCTTACGTTGTCACCTACCCCTTTTGGTGGAGAGGCAATCCCACAAACCCAGCGGAAGATGCTTTTGGATCCCACTACAGGACAGTATTACCTGGTGGACACACCCATACACGGCACCACCAAGCGGCTGTTTGACCCCGAGACAGGTCAGTATGTGGATGTACCCATGCCTCATTCTCCCGTGGCCCCTGTCACCCCTGTGCCAATGTCTGTGTCACCCCTGGCGGTGAGCCCGGGAGCATACACACCCACCTATATGATCTACCCAGGGTTCATCCCCTCACCCACACTGCCTGCCCAGCCAGTGCCACCACAGACAGCCTTTCATTCTGGGACTGAGTATGCAAGTGGGGAACAAGTCAAACACTTCCGCCGCTCTGGGCAGGAAACCAACATGACAGGTGCTGAGAGCCAATATTACAGTGCTACAGGAGAGTCCACACAAGTGCCACTGCAACTACCTGTGACTTTGGGACATGTCACCACCAGGGGAAGTGCAGCAACCTCAGAAAGGAAGCCAGTTATCAGCATCATGACGCAACAAGGTCCAAGAATCATTGCCCCTCCCTCCTTCGATGGAACAACAATGAGCTTTGTAGTGGAGCATCGGTAACCAACAGGGCATACACATGTGAGTCACCATGAGCATTTCCACATCTTCATATAGTTATTTCTGTCTGAATATTGCACACACCTCTGGCCCACAATTTCCTTACAAGCTGACCAGGTATACCAGGTATACTGTTGACCCCTTCACTACTCTCTCTCTCTAAGATTGTTAATATAAGTGTACTTCCATTTGTTTAATATGTTTAAAACATTTTATTTGAAGTGAAAATGGAAAAATGAGATGTAGAACAATATACGTACAAATGGGACGTAGATACTAAAATGCTCCAGGCAAGTGTCCTGCCTACACTAATGTCCATAAGAAACCTAAATCTTAGTGTATTTTGTTACACAAATAACTTTTGCAATGCAAGATAAGTCAAGTCAATTATTGAGAAAAATATCTTCAACTATACTTTAAAGTCACTGAAGTCACACAGAGTTCACAGAGTTCTGTCTTGTGATAGTTTGATGGAATTTGATATTTTTGAGGTGGTTAATGTAGAAACCATGGTGTCATGGTGACTAGAGTAGCCTAACATTCACAAGGGCATGTGGATTTGTGTGCCGAGTCTGACGTACTACATCATGTTGTCCATCACGTTTGTGATGTGCGGCTGTAAATGGCCCTAATACAGCAGCCCAGGGTGCTGTCAGTGTTAATAGACATGCAGTAGTTTTCGCGACAGGTAACTTGACTCTGATGAACTCTGGCTGGGCTTGTTGGTAGATAGGATTTTCAACCATGGTCTGGAGTCAGTTGAGTTCCCTTTTCTCTGCATTACACACCGTCGGGCTATTTTGATAGTGTGAGACGAGTTTGTTTACATGGTTTATTCTCAGGGTTGGAAAGTGTTACAGGAAACTATTTCAGTCAGTGGCACTTTGCATTGAGTTATTCTTAATCTATGTCAGAAAAGCTTTAATTACTCAGATAATATTTCAGGATATTAATGTGTTCATTCCTTGTTCGTGCCATTTCATTTCATTTCCTCCACGCTGAACAATCCTTTTCTTGTATTATTATAATTACATGAAATCCTCAGCCCATTGTGAAAATACAAAATAATTATTACAACATGAACAATGTATACAATATGGCCGCTGTCTTTCAATTTATTTCTTTTCTTTTTTTAATTTAATTTCAAATGCAACCCAGCATATCATTAACATTGGTAAACAGTATTCAACGTAGTAAACAACTGGAAGTACACCAAGCATCCATGCTGTATGAAAGAAAGAAAGAAAGAAAAATAATGCCTCTCTTTAGTTTACAAATTTGTTAAATGCTGTAACCCACCCTTCCTTACACTAACACATAGATACACATTTACAACTACTCACAACTCATTCTCAGCTAATGTGTCAGAGCAATGATATAACTGCATGAGCATGAGAGATACATGTCAGCTGGATGGGTGGCAGGCAGGGGCCTAGCATGGGGTAGAGTAGTGGTGTGAAGGGTGTGAAGGGGAACACAGGGAGAGAGACAGAGAGAGAGAGAATGTGTGTGTGTGTGTGTGTGTGTGTGTGTGTGTGTGTGTGTGTGTACTTGGTGGGGGCGAGGTGTTTGAGGCGGAGGGACAAGGGGGCATGGCTGGGATAGTGATGCAGGAGGAAAAGGTCAGGCAATGTAAAGTATTTGTTGTGCTGATGCAGGGAGAGGGCAGCTGCTCGGAGAGATCAGATGCTGCTGCTGCTCTAGCTTGGAAGCGAGTCTGCAAGGCTGTGATGGGGTCAACTTTTTATAGCCCCCTCCCCCTCCGCTTTTTCCTAAAAGGGGAGAAGGAGGTGGAGAGCACTGCTGACCTCCAGCACTCCTACGTAAACAAATCGAGCAACATGCTCCGGCAGTGATTCGGCTGAATGGGGTCAGCTGGTTTAGAGTCAGGAACTGCAGATGCGTTGAAAAGTAATGCATTTGAAAGTTCAATGCATTACAATGGATTTTACTAATTGTCTTGCAAATATTAAACCAAGCTTAAACCAAACCAATTAAAACATAAACTTGATATTTTAACTCAATACATGCTACAAGTTCAACTATGCAGTGTGAGGTACTTTTCTCCTATTAAATAAAATCCTACTGAACATCGCTTCTATCTATTTAACAGCCATTTCATTTGTTTTTTGTCAGTTTTAGATGTCTCCACTGAGGAATCTGCCTTTGTTCATTTTAATGGCAGTTTTCACCGCCAAGCCACCAGACTCCTCCCATCTCATCACATCCAAGATCAAACCCCCACAACTTCCACCACCAACAATTTCAACTCCCAACTCTGTTTTGTTGTTTGCCTTTGCAGCATACATTATTGTATGCATTGCAGCACTTTGCAGGATAAGCATATTAAGCTAAGTCCTCTGGCCGATGCTCTGCCACGTTGCTATTTGACACTGCTTTGTAATATTTTTCCATTCAACTGCTGTCTAGAACACAGATCTCTGTTAAAATGCTGTTTGGGCACTGCAATATGTCAATTCAAAAGGAAACAAGGCAGGTATTTTATTACAATTCCAGATTACTGATTAGCTGTCAAGCTATCATCAAGATGAATTTAGTGTTGTTGCATTGCATTTAACACACAAAATGTCTAATGTAATTAATAGTTACTTCCAGTGTATAGAACTTATAGCGCTTCTTCACACATTTTTCCGAGGACAGGGACCACTTGCCACTTGTCACTTGCCACTGAATTTTGTAAACTCCAGAAAATATGGTGAAATGTTGAATTACCCCGTACTTTTTAACTTCACACAGGAGAGGAATTAAAACTGGGTGTGTATTTTAACACAATATTATGTTTAGGGCTGTCTCTAGCCAAAGTAATTATTAGCCGACTGATATCTGAAATATCTGAAATTATTTCTTACCGTATTACAATCCTCCTAGTGCCTAGGCTAATTGTCTTCATTCACAAAAACATTTCCATATGTTTTTCATACTCTACTTGAAGTAGGTGCATCCTTTGTGTTTTGTGTCACAAAATGCTGCTAATACCTGCACAACTGAAGTGCTGTATAATGTGATGTATATTTATATTTTATGTTGAAAGCACTCTCCTTGTATGTTATTGTGTTATGAGACGTAAAGAGAAACACACCCAGTGTGTTGCTCAGAATAAGCAGAGCTGGGACTCTAGTTAAGCAATGTACTTGGGTAAATATTTCCTAAGTAGTGTTGGGCTTAATGGAGCCAGTGCCAGTTGAGACTTTTAGGGGATAACCTCCTCTATTGGTTTGGGTTTATTTTACACGTTTGTGTAAGGAGACAGGAGATGGTGCATGTCTGTCTGAATTTGTCAGTGTTTGTGGTTAGAAGTTATGCATGGCATTTCAGCACTCTGTGGGCATGCAACAAGGAGTCCGGTTACTTCACTGTAGAGAGGGGCATACAGTAGTAGACAGAGACAGATATACATGTGTGGGGTGTGTCATTACACTTCTTTTAAATGTATACAACTTTAAACTGTAATTTCAATTTATCTCGTTCAAACCCTACTTTTGCTAAATGTGTAGGCATCTTTCCAGTAATCTTGTGCCAGGCCACCAAAAACTGACCACATCCGAACTAGTATCAGCGACCTTACTGATTTCTGTACAGTGAAGTCCTGATGTTATTTCTTTTCTTTGTCCCGTCTCTTGTTTCCTTTTGAATATTTTCTGCAGTGTGACAACATTGTGCTTAGTAAAGGTGCCTTACTCAGTTATATCAGTGTCCCATGTGGGAATAATGCATACTGTAGGTTGCTGTTTTTAGCATGTTTCAAAACTAAACTCTCATTAAAGGTATTTGGAGCTGCTGGTCAGTCTATGTACCTGAATTCTGTAAAATACATGTTATTATGCCTATGTGACAACAAACTTTATATGAATTGCCCTATGAGTTGATTTCATTATGAATGATATGAATTCATGCATCAGTTTTACAACATTTGTTGTTGACTGTGCAGTAGATTGGACATGGGTTGCTCTTTGGTCTAGAGTAATTTAATGTCACTACCTCTTAAATAATAATTGAATGCATTTGGTAATTAGGTGTGACTCAAAATCCACAAATTCATAAAACACTTGATAATAATGCTATTTTAATTCATAACACTAAGCCTTTAGGGTTAATTTCCCCCTCGGGCTTTGAGAGCAGTACAAGTAAGTCATTTATATCAGTTTGCACAAGTTATTTGTTTTTTTCTGCCATTTTGAAAATAAGTTCAGCCACAAATTTCCAATTTCAAATAATGACAAAATGAGAGCTGATATACCTAAATCCTGCCACAATAATGAAGTTTATTAAACATCTGAAGCATTAGGGTTTATAAGCCTCACAATATTTCAAACCAGAGCTGAATTGTCCCCAAAACTCTCATTTCTCCTGGTGAGTGTTTTTATACCTCAGAATTTCCTTTCCGTTGTGCTTCTGTTGAAATTGTGGGGCAAGTACTTGCTCCTAAAGCTATTGGTTTGGCAGGCCATATTCTCAAGAATGATGTATTCATTCAATGATTGCAGTTAATGTGATTTATGACATAAAATTGGTCATTTAAATGTCATTTTGATACCCAGTGAAAAATAATGTAAACCACAAATCCATTTCCATTTGTATGTTCCAGTTATTCAGAGATTCTAATGTTGTCATGAATATGTTATAAATAAATGCCTTTATCCCACATGCAAATATTCAGTTTATTGAATGTCAGTTTATTATGACTACTATCATAATGTACTTAATACACTTGGATTATCACTATTTTGTCACAACACTGACAGCAACAAATGGCTGAAAACATTGGTGATATCAGTAGCACTATGTGGACTTGTAAAATGTAAAATGAAACAGATGTGTAATAATTTTAGGTCAAATCAATTTGCCCAAAATGCACTGTAAAATAGATATTAAAATGTATTTTTGTCAACATTCTTCAAAATGTCCTCCAACAAACCTACCAACTTTCAGGCTTAATGTGGGATACTGTGCCTAGTGAACGAAACTGACGATCAATGCTTGCTTTTGGAAATATTAAGAAAGATGGTTAATTGAAGGTGAGATGGTTAAAGACGTGTATATGTGAATGTCCAATCAAAAAGGGCACCATTTTGAAATAAATGCTATAATGGTTGTAAGGTCTTTAAGGCAGTCATATTAGGTGTATTGTGCATGTATTACGCACAGCATTTCATTGTGTCTAATGGCTGCCTCAGAAAGAGAGAGAGTCAGGATGACAGTCGAGAGATTACTTGAAAGGAGAAGTAGTGCTTACAAGCTTGTAAGTAATGAAAATGACAAGCAAGTGTACTGTAGACTGACAAGCCTACATATGTCTGGAATAAAATCAAAATGCAAGCAAACCAAATATGTTTTTGTGTCCATTTACTGTATATCAAAATAATGTCCAGTTGCCCCTGACTGAAATGCTTTGCCCTATCTGATGTGATCCATCCAATACTAATACTGCATTTCTTCCTCAAATGCAGTAAACTTCAACTGAAGAGACCTTTTGTATCATTTCTAAAAGTATTTCCTCTCAGAAATAAAATAATACTGCAGCAGTAGTGAACTGTTGTTCCAGGTAGTGTGTTGGCTGTATTTGTAACTTATTTCCTTTTTATCTCCCTATCTTGATTATAAAACAAGGCTGATAAAATGTCATCATTGAAAACATATGAAAAGCAAATGACAAGGGTCAAAGGGAATCAAACAGATTTATACCAACAGAAGTACACATTAAAGGTTTGGCATGTACCAGTGTGCGAGGTTAGCTTTCTGGTGACACTGAAACATCACCCGGCCCGAGGCTTAAGTTTAACCTGACAGTTTGCTGGTGTGTTTATTCGGTTGCCATGGATGCAGCAAGACTGGCAGACACTGGTTTTCGCCCAGCTGCTCTCAGTGGTTTCTGAAGAATCTACATTAAGGACCAGTTGTTGCGTTCGGATGCCAATAGGGGCTCTGATGTCACAACTGCGACACAAGAAAAGTGAAGATTTATTGCCTCACCTGCATCAACAAGTGTGTGTTTCATTCAGGCCTCTACAGTATGTCTCCTCATCAGACAAAAAGCCATTTAGTTACTTCGAAAACACCACAGCTACCATAAATATAGGCTCCTTCCTACTACTGTAGATAGAAAATATATAGTTGAATGTCAGAGTTGAAGGTCTTATTTTGAACCCGCTCAGTTTGCTGTGATGCATACAGGTTCTCATTAAGGAACATGCCACCTTGAAATGATCTTATTTCATGCTGACAGATATTGGACCACTCCACTAGAAACCACCAGCAGGCAATAAGTGTAGCAATAGTGATTATTGTTTTCCTAATAGAGGGGCAGACAGTTCAAACTGTCCAATATTGCAGCTACGTGGTATTCTGAACATACTATGTCTTAAGTATTGTCAAGGCAACAGAATTGTCTTTCAAAGGTCACACACACACATCGGCCCATTTTCCATCGCTTTGTATGATGCATATTTTCTTTTGCAGAATCTAAATCTGAATACACAAGCCAAGTCAAAAGTGTCTCCAGTGCACATTTATTGTCAATTACAAATAAGGAAACATTGGGTAGCTCAAATATGTCTTAAAACCACCCAAAGGTTTTCAGAAATATAGAGCAATTATGGCCGCGTACAAAAAATACATTAAGGTTTTGATGGATTGGCATTTGTAATTTCACCTGCAAATCTTGTAAGTACAAAGTGTAAACTATGTGCACACATTATCTATATTGGACCAATTAAAAATCCACCAACATGATTATGAAAAATGGAATAAATTTATATACCCTTATTTTGGTACATAATAAGCTTGTACAGTGTACAGTGACATGTAGTTAAACAAAACTCATTTGCTCCACCTTAGTCATCATCTTTAATTAAAAACAAAGAAATGCTGAATTATAGGAACATTTGTATTTATGGGGAAACCTATCCATAGTCTTGAGTGTGATATTTACATAGTGTATCTGTTAGGGAAAATCACAGTTGTACTATTTACGCTGAGTATTATGTATCAAATAAAGCATACACATGTACCCATTATAAATATATTTTCAAAGAAGTCCATAAAAAGATGCAAGAATTCCTGATTTCAAACAAAATGTCAAATTAAAACAACTTAAATACTCAGAGGAATGTAAACATTGCATGTGTTGTTAAAAAAAAACCACCACGTTCCCTCATTATACTCTTAAACTGCTTGGGGCTGAGGTGTGATAGGTGTCCCTGAATGTAATAAATCTTCTTTGAGCGACAACGCTAAGTAGATTTAAAAACCTGCCTGTGAGAATGAAGCCTCCTTCATGGATAGTTTATCGTATCGTATCTCTACCAACTGGAGTCAAAAACCCTCTTGCACATGTTGGAATTCTCTTGGTGAAGAGGGAATTCAGACCCTGGTACAATCTGCTTCCTGCCCTTACGCGACACAAAACTCTTCCCTGATGGCCGGCTCTCATACTTGGTCAGGTATTCACTGAAAAAGGAAAAAGGATTATGAATACAAATTGCATAAGCTAATGATTGCATTTTATCTAGAGTTATTTACATGAGTTGTTTTATTTCAATTACTGAAACTATATAGAGCAAGGACCACTGTCTGCTACAGGGGTCTCACAGTACCTGAAGGGGAAGGTAGTTTTGTCCATCTGCATGCACACCAGGAAAGGATATTCTGAGAACTGGACAGTGGTGATGAAGTCCAGCGATGCCTCTGTTTCAAAGCTGACTTCCATCCCCGCTCTAACAAAGTCCATGTCGACGGTCACGTTGCCGGTGACCACTAGAGCACCCCTGTAACCAAAACCAGTTAAAGTCTTTGTGAAAATGTGTTCAACAGACAAAGTCCCATGCACAACTGAGCACATTTGATCTAATTTAAGGGCATCTTACATATTTGTGGCATATGGTTTATGTCTGTCTCTATGAATTTGTGACATTTGTGCCATGAATGCAGTGTCTCATGAAATGCAAACAAATAGCTTTGATACTTTTAAGAACATTTGGAGTGATCTGAAACAACTTTCCCGCATGTTTCAAATCAAAGTGTATGCCGACCACTTGAAAATCCAACCTCTGTAAGTTTGCCCATGGAGGCACGCCTTGGCAAAGATGCCACTGTGGTTTGTTCCGCTCCTATAGATAGCCTCCCGGCCTATTATCAGAGTGGAAGAGGTACAACTATGCTGATCCATTCACCTGCCTCTGCCATTCCATTGCACACTGGGATCAGCTCATCCTGAAGTGCCATCCAAGATGTCACCTTTAATAGTGGTCCAATACACTAACAAAGTAAACCTATGAAGAACATTTTGTAAGTTTGGATGGGCCTTAATGTAGAGACCTCAAAAACATGGGAGCTCTTGACTTTGTTTGGAACCTTATATTTGTTCCTCATTGGATAATATTGTTCCAAAAAAACATCCTGTCATTTGGACCACAAACCAGAAAATCCTGTTTGGTTCAATCTTTTCTAAGTCACTCTCAGTGGAGCTGTATGTCAGCGTGTCATGATACAAGTGTAAGAGACACTTCTAAATGCTCTTTCTGGCTATGGGGGACAGAAATGAAGGTTCAGTAATGCACCCTTAATTGTCAGGCACAGGAACATCACACTGCATTTGAATACTGAAATTCCTTGGTATCGCCCTTGCAAACCTGTTTCATCACCAGATGCTGTGAGATATCTAATACTGGTATGATGATATGCTTCATGTTCAGCAGCCACTGTTGTGTACTGACAGTAGTGTTCTAAAACAGAGAACCAAGAGGGATGACAGGACTGACGTCATATCCACACATATCCAGTAATGAGATAGGCGCGAACAGTCGCAGACACAATCCTGGAATATGTCCAATGTACCATTGGAAGAAATGAATCAGACAACACTTATAGACCATCTAAAGTTCGCATAAATCCAACATCAACATGAGTCTATTTGCAGAACGGTGACATAGTCAGGCCCTCTGAAACAATTTACCCTTCAATCACAAAGGTTGTTATTCGGCTGAGCATTATTTCTATCACAGTGACCTTTGCCCTGCATTTGCATTACATTCTTAACAACTTAACGTAACAGATAGGGTTTAAGTGAAAAAGTACACTCAGTGAGTAATTTCTTATCTCATGGTCACATTATAGAGGCTGTGACCCACTTACATAGCACAGAGCAAATTATGGATACGCTTTTCTGAAATAACAATTCCTGTACCTGTTGTTGACACTGGTCTTGGACTCCCTGTACCACAGACTGATCTCCATTCCTCCAGAAATGTCGATGGCTAACCCTCCCTGGAACTCTGCACTGGCCTTCAGACCAGACTGGAGCTGGATGACCTGGAGGACCAACAGAAGAACAATGAACAACGCACAAAAGAAAGACTTAGTTAGGTCTTGTATCAATTCCAGACGCTTAATGTGCTACACAGTGGTGGGTGCTTACCTCAGAATGATCAGTCAGCAAGATGAGACCCTTTACTATATTCATGGGCTCCCCGGACATAGAGAACATTTTGGACATGAGGTCACCGTAACCCTTGAAGAACGTGACAGGCCTTAGCTGGACATCAAACAGTAAAGCCGACATCCCAGCAAAGGACTCCAAGTCTTCCTCTCCTTCATCAGGTGTGGCAGCAATCAGGGTCTCCAGCCCCTGGGCCTCAATCGCCACCTGGAGAACATGAGGAATTTCATTGAGAACAGGCGCTGACATCTCGATATCCAAGTAGATATTTGAAAGCGTTCTGATATTTCATTTACAGTACATGAAAATGTCCACAGAAATGTAACAGCTCAATTTCTCACGTCTTACTATACTTTACTAACGATATGGGATGCAACTCAAACTCTACAACAGTACTGAAATTCCAGTAATTCATTACGAATCATCCATGTGGTTGCTTCACCTGTAGACCGTGTAGCAGGGCTCCGTTACTAGCACCGTATATGTTCATGTTGCTTCTCCTCATGATCCCAGAACCAGAATACAGGATGTCCAAACTGTACGTGGATGTGACATCAGCAGATCCTGCAGGAAGTGGAATTTTTAAAATTGGCATTTATTTAATGAGGTCAGGTATGCAATTAAGAGCGATCGATCATGCATGTAATTGTGCTGTTATTTATCTTATGGATAAAAAACATTGGTCAACAAGACTATGACTCACAAGCTAAGGCTAAGGCTTTTGTTTACCAATTGTAAAGAGCCAAATCTCACCTAGAGTATTGAGAATGTGCTGCCAAGTGCATAACGAACAACTCTCAATGTCAAGGCTTAGGGGGCTTCCCAGTTGCCTATGATTTGTCTCAGGAAACCAATGTACATTGACTCAAGTTGAGTGCAGGGAAAATTGGCAGTCGAAAATGTGTTCTCTCTCATGTTATCTCCCAAAGTTAGTAAGTCCAATATGAGCTGATTGGAAGTGGACCATGGAACAATCTCCTGTGTAGTATCTTTTCAGCCTTAGAGGTGGGAGGTGGTGTGGATGGAAAAAAATGAGTCACTCACGTGCCATGAAGCCTGAGAATGAAGATGATGATCCAACTTTTGCAAAGCGGTCATAGTTATGGGATATCATGTCCTTCATAGCTTGTCGTACAACTTTACTGAAAATGAAAAATGCATAAATTATAACTTTTATATTATTTATGTTGTGATTACTCTCATTTTGTCACTCTATTCCATTCGGAAACTTCTAGACCGCTCTGTATTTGTACGCCCATTGGATATCCTACATCAGATACAGATATAACATACCTGGCAGGCATCTGGAAGTGGAGGATGTCCTGGATCTTAGAGAGCATGTATTTGTTCATTTCATGGGGCAAGTGTCCAATAGACAGAAGCACATTCTTGACATCTATGTATGAGGGGTTACTAAGGATGACATCAGCAGCGGCAGCCCTCACGTTCTTCTCGTAGATCCGTCGATTCTGGTGGTAAACCCTGTTCACTGTCCGCTTCACCTAAAACGAGATGACAGGAAAATGTTCTATTTTGATTTATATTACATGTTAAAAAGCTTAATTAAATCGTAACATTCACACACATCAGTCTATAAGAAATGCTATATACAATATGGCGTACCTCATCGGTGATGAGACTGACATCGTATCTCTGCAAGGAGGTGAGAGCGATGGTGCTGTAAGCTCCCACCTCTGACTCAGCATATTTAGTAAAGATTGGAATGGCCTCGGGGAGCAGAGCGTTCTTCAAAGCCAGAAGATACATCTGAACTTCTGCCTCTTCTCGTGTGCTGTCAGGACCTTCTAAAATCATCTTCTTCACCTGGACCACTGTCTGGGAGGTAAACATAAGGTAGAGGTTTCTGGAAAACTTTCATTACAAGAGAACTGAACTGATGCATTCGATCCAGCTTTGTTCAGTTTCAGTGCAGGAAATATACAACAACAAATACAACAAACAGTTTAGATGTATTTTATATTCTAATATGATACAGTCACATGTTGTGTAATAAGTGGAACGTTTTTATTCAGTGCAAATAATCATTAATGATATCTTGTTAGAGACTCACCGGTAAATTGCACCCTCCTTTCTGACATAGCTTGTGGACCAGGGCTCCCATTATGATCACCACTGACTCTTTGATGTCAGTGCTGCCAATCTTTCCCTTGGAAATGTCCTGAAACAGAAACAGTTACCGTTACAATTAACTGTAATTATATGTTCTAGATGAAGTCTTTCAACTTGCTCTAATAAGAAAATGGTGCTAATTCTGCTATTAGCCAGTGGGCACATTACAGTACGCACCAGTAGAGCCTGGAGCATCCTCTCATTAGGATGTGAGGCAAAGCCACATGCATAGAGAAACCTCTCCTGCAGAACAAAAGCTTTGGCATCGGTGAAGTTGAGGAATTCTAGCATGGCATCCAGGGATGCGGAGGTCTGGGAGGAGGTCACAGCATCCACCACCTGAGGTCTGATGACCAGCGGGGAAAAGTTAGACAGCGCAATAGCAAGTAATGCTCATGTGGGTAGCAGGTAACTATGGCATTATTGGGTCCTTATATCCTTGATCTTAAAATTTACAAAAGTGTGAAGAGAGGAGACAGTAACAAGATATTAGGCTGTAGGAAAGGAGGAAGAGCTTGTTTACAGGGCTGTCTTGCTGGCACTCGTCAGCACTTTGAGGACCTCAACCTTGGAAGCCTTCCTAATGCTCTGGATGAGGGCCAGGAAGCTGCGAGGAGCTATGACCTTGGAGAGACTGGCTGGCTCAAACTGCTTCTGATGAGCCTGCCAATCTTCAAAAAGCTGGGAAAGGGAACAGAGGGGAGAGGGGATTGGAAGACAGTCTTCATTTAGCAGTTACAAAAAATATCTATTTCCAAAGCAAATCTCTATTTAGTCATCGACAGTTTTGTAATAATGTTAGTTAGTGAAAAGGTTAAAAATGAATTGGCTACGCAGACATTATACTTATTAACTCAATGAAAGTGTATTTAACACTCACTGACGGACACCCCTTGCACTGGGATTTGACTTTCTCAGCCATGACACCAACACCTGCCAGTTTGGCGTCGAGGGACTTCACAACCCCAGCGACATCTTTCCCAGCTGCTTCCAATGGCCCCGCCTCTGTCCCTACCAATGTGAAGGTTTGCCTGGGAAGCAAGAGGATTCAAAATTGTGTAAGTGCACTCATATTGACATTGCACCATAGTTTTCGCCTGTCTTTACGCATTTACCTGGATACGACTTTAGCTGCATGAGATCTCCGGGCGTTGGCAGCGAGTGTGTGTGTCTCTTTGGCCACAGCTGACTGGATGAAACCGTCTTCAAGTGTGAACACTGTAACAGAACTAGACTTCTTGCTCACACCCAAGACCTGAAGGGGATGAACAAATTGAGGCAAGATATCTTAATGACTCAGTACCATTCATATTTCAGCAGTTGGGTCTGGATGCTGACTGACCTGACTGTGTGTGGTGAAGCCAGTCTCTGCAGTCTTACATGTGTCCAGGATCTTGGTTCGTGTTACTTGGCCCTTTACCGCCTTGTACTCAACTGTACACCTCCCAGACACGTCGTTCTGTTCCCACAAAGAAGCCAAATTAGTTCAAGTTAGTTACAGTTAGTTTCAGATATGGAAAACATGAATAAATGTGTTGGGAAAGGTTACATGCCATTTACCTCTATAACCTTCCCAGTATTGCGCTGCACTTGCAGCAAGCTGGCCACCCCTCTTTTCAGGTTCTTGATGGTTGTAGGCTCTGCCCAATAGGAGTAGAACACTTTCACCTAAAGCAGATGTGCGACGATAAAACAATAAGTTTAACACACTTTCAAATGATTTAACCTGCCACTTAACCCTTCAGTGCATAACATAATGTGTTCAACTGAGGCACTTCAACCAGTAGATAAAACAGCTTGGGTTCAAATCTGGTCGGGGACGTCTGCCACATGTCATGCCCCTCTCTCTCCCGTCCTTTCTGTTCCCCTCTACTACTACTATTGAATAAAGCAAAAATGCCAAAAACTAATCTAACTAATACAATGCTCTAATCATACTTCAGATATGAGGACACACAGCAGTTAGATAAATGTGAATACCTGCTAATTTATATATATATATATATATAGTATGAATCAAATATACTTGTAAGGCAGCCTCTATTGGTAGTGCCTCATTTTGACCACATTTTGCTACTGTGGGGCTTCTGTTTGGCTAAATGATTGACTCATTGTCCAGGTCAAGAGCACACAAAGCAGCCCATTACATCATCCCACAGAGTCTCCTATATGTAGATTTATTTGTGGCAGCCCACCTCAGTATCAGATAGGCCCACCATAAATAGATTGCCCAGTCTTACTCTGTGTATTTTTCCTGCTCTGGCCTGCCATCAGCACAAATAACAAATGAGCTTGTGGGAAACACCCTTCTACCATGCTATAAAACAGTTATAAAATAAATACAATTTATTTTTTAATTCAAAGTAATAATACACACCACTGTAGACTTCACTCAGACAAACAACGCTAAATTCATTGCACTATACACTGGCCATACGATCATTCATTAATTTGGCACCTAATAGGTAAGCAAAAAAAAAAAGACAAAACAAAAAATATAGAGACAGCAAATGAGGGGACCTTTAGCAGGCACTGTAAAATGGTGAACTTTGCCATACAGCAGTGCCCCTTCACTGATATCTCAGAGTATTGAGGTCAGATACCTACAGCAGCAACCATTCTTTTAAATGATCCTTTTTGTTGCATTTGTGCTTTATTTATATAGATAGTGTACAGTGGGGGGGGGTGATAGTAAGGATAATAGAGCGAGGGGAGCGACAAGCACATAGCACGCGCCTCACCTCACTGCTGCACGGAGAACCTGACCAGCAGCTATTCTTGAAGATTGGCGTATTCATTCACTTCCCCTCTGACCTTTGCACACACACACACATCCGTCTGCCAGCATCATCACACTAGCGCAGGGAAAGTAAGTTCCTTAATACTCTAAAGCCAACGACAATGTTGTCAGTGCTGTGCTGACACTTAGTGCTGACTCTGTAACAGGGCTTTGGGTAAACACCTCTCATTGATGTAAAATGATAAATTGGTTGAAAACTGCCATTCACATATTATTCAGAAACTGTTGTACTTTGCCTGTAATGAAAATAAATACTGTTAACTTTTACTACTAACTAATAGACTGTTAGTTGACTGGTGCTTTATTTCTACAGTATGACAAAATAAAATTTCAAAACAGCTTACAAGATTATGAGGTCCTAACATAATGCATTGACTGAAAAGACTTAAGAGAGAGAGGAGTGCAGAAAAGTATATGACAAGTGCTCAGACAAATCTGCAGTTCTGCAAAAGGTAGGGCTACTTGTTTTGTTTCCGTGAGTGTATAGAATAAATATAAGTGCAATGGAAATCTTTTTATTGGTTGTCCTACAGCTTCCCCTCTCTGTCTTCAATTATCTCTAAACAGAAAATAAGAATGTCCACACAGCTCCTACCTTTCCATTTTTAAGATGCACCAAGAAAGGCTTCATTAGAGCAGCTAGTTTGTCCTTCCCCATGAGGCTTTCTGCTGTGGAACCCTGAAGGATGTTCTTCTTCTCTGACCGATGGTCCAAACTGTCAATCCTCACATTTGAGATCTATTGGTGAGAGAGAGGAAGCACGTCAAAGGTGTACAGTCAAAACTGAGGATGTGGAAATACCATTAAAGTTTAGTTTGTATGCCCTGCTTTTGTTTCAATATCGACAATATTTTGAAAATGAAATTTATTTGACAAAGAATGTTAAGTGGATTATATTGATTATCTTATGATTCAAACTTTCACAAATTCACTATGTAATGACATCATAACATAATTTGCTGCCCTCTGGACATGATTGTGCTGACATACCGCCAGTTTGATGAGCTGGTCATCCTTGCTACTTGGATCTCTCCAAACTAGGTTGACAGCCACATCACTTGAGATCCTGTAGCCGGCACTGCCCTCTTTTGACCCCCTGGCCCTGTCCAGCAGAACCTCAGTGGTGTAGCTGTATTTGTACAGCCGGTCATTATTCAACCGGGGTCCAGCACCACCACCTGAAGAAACACAGCAACCACAATTAGAGCATCAACATCTGTGAGATGAATTGGAAGAAAGAGTGAGTGACCAACTCTTAAGATTCTCCGCTATGTCTTAAGTAAATAAGTAAATAACACATGTTGAGACCTGTGACTAAAATGATGTGAAAGAGAATATTACCTCGTATGGAAAAAGCTATTGTAATAAGATAACAAATAAACTAAATCGATAAAAACATTTGCAAACACCTCTACATAGACATCAAACGTGATGTTGAATTGTCACGAGACAACATGGACTTTAATTCATAATAGTTAATGACTAATTGTAAGTAAAGTATCTTTGTAACAGATGGAAGAACCCACCAAGATTGAGATTTAAAGACATTTGCTGTGTTATGTCATAATATGTAACACCAGCTAACTTTTACCGATGACCACATAACCTTTATAATGCTGTTGGTTCTAACTTCCCATGTGTTTTTTTCTTGACTTTCATTTTGAATTTCCTTTACTGAAGTACGCTTCAATTGTGTCCAGAATATTATCTCTATAGATAGTGCCACGTCTACTGAGCCACAATCAACAGTCATTTAACTAGGTGTGTTCCACGTCAGAGAAAATAAAACCTCTCTTTTACTCTACTAATATGAAGCATTAGATTAGTGACATCAGGCCGCGTGCAACGACGGACTGACGTGTCAGTATTTGATTTCATCATCAGTCACTAAGAAACGTGTTGCTGAGCTCAACAATTACTGACTGAGACATTTGAGGAATACGCTAAAGCAAAACACCACTGAAAACACAATTCACGTGTTTTTTTTCCTTTGGTGTTTATGAACTCTCATCTTATCTGTGATGTCACCAAACAGCAAGCTACTCTATTGACAATGAAAAGGAGACTGACATGGTGGGTGCTGTAACAACACCCATGGGGGGGATTTCCTGCCAGTGTGGATTCATTATTGGGTTTTAAATTGTTAGCATGGCAACGAAATTAAGCTTGTTTGGTTACATAAGCTCAAGCATACGGAGAAGCTCCAGGTTGGGCCTCCAGATGACATCACAGGTTAGCCTCAGCTGTCTGGTTTCTAGCTTTTGGAGAAGCGTGTTTATATTATGTTTGCATTTTATGATATGTTACGGAGTGCCTGTATCTCCCAAGATTATAGAAATAACATGGTTGTAGGGTAATTTCATTCATTTTAATATCTGTCACATACTATAAGGCATCACACCAATAAAAGCACTCCTTCATTGATATCTATACTTTTGAAAAGATTCATATGATGGGTTACAAAAGCAATCAACTGGTCTTTACATCTACTGTAGGCATGTTGGTGGACTGACTCTGCCTTCTACAGTATGGATCTACTATGCTTCCCACTTTCTATGTTCTAGCTAGATGACAATGTAGATGTTAGTGTGAAGATGAAGATAAAAATGAAGGTAAGTTAATTAAAGGTTCATTAAATCAGGGGTTCTGGTCCTGGTCCTCGGGCCCACCGCCCCACCAGGACAGAGAACCATTGCATTAAATGACCCTGTTTCCCAAACTAGTTCTACTGTCCTAAACTATTTCCAAACTAAAACGCTAAAGACAAATAAACTCACCTTTGATAGAAGCTGAGAAGGAGGATGCTGTGCAAAGCAACAACACAACAAGAGTGAACATTGTGTGTTCTCTGTCTGTGGCCAGATGAATGAAACCGTCAGTGGCTCAACTGGCACCAAAAGGCCAAAAAGAAAGGCTCGGCGAGAAGCTACTCCTATTATGTTTTATCGGAAGGGAGGGCAGACTCCAAACTCCACGCTCAAGTACTAAGTACGAGATAACCGGCAAATCATTAACTAGAGGAGAAGAGATTTGACAATAACTTGGACTATTGATAGATGCGACTTTTTTATACAGGGGGCAGTAGCTCCAGCTGCCACGGCCATGTGATAGGCTTATCAATTAAATGGGATTATCTGATTGATGAGATTCATCAAGCTAAAAGTTAAATTTTACATTACAATTCACGCCCACACACGTTACTTATAATCCATAATAATGAATGGCAATGTCATTTTACTGGCAATATACCTGGAAAGCGTCCACTTTGGTTTTAAATAGCTTTGAGAGCAAAACGTAAGATCATCTAGTTATATTTACCCAGCTCCAGAGGTTGAGAGTCCTCATCTCAGAAACCTTTCACCTCGTTTCTTCTTGGGATGTTAACAGTCGCCACATTGTCGCTCTCACTTGGCTGAAGGAAGAAGTCTGTCTGTCTGTCTGAGGGAACCCAGCCATTCCTGAGGCAGGGCATCAAATTACAAGGCTTACACATTACAGCTGCAGGCCTAGATGTTGTCCTGTAGCTTTTCTTCACAGTTTTCTTCACATTAAACTAATTTGAATCATCTATGTGGATGTGGATGGTCGAGTTGGGGGGGAAGCCAGACTTTCAGGGGCCATTCCTCCTCTTGATTGGCATCCTCGATCACTTTCATCAGCAGGACTACTTCACACATGCTCTACTGTCTTTATTTACATGAAATAAACTCCGGGGCTGGGCTTGTTCAAATAGACCATATTTTCCCTTAAGAAAAATCACTATAATATTCGTCTAATAATCTTAAAGGGGACATGTAGTGTGCCTGTGTTTGGATAGTATCCTTCTACAATGTATTATAGGATTACTGTAGCTTAGTTCTTTTCGTCAGGGTAAAATGCAAAAGTTATGATGCAGCATTGTGCATCATGACAATATCTTAATCAGATCCCAGACACATTCATATGAAGATGCTAACAAGTCATATTCAAACCTGAATCATGTGGTATGATATATTATACATACATAACATACATACATACACACACATATACATACATATTCCTTGGGAAAAGCTAAAAACAAGCAACAGATTAAGAATAGCAGGATTTAGAATACAATTATTTAACAAATCAAATAACAAGAATATATTTTGAAGAAAATTATTAAAGACCTGCTTTTTATTCTTTTTTTTCCTAGCCTTCTAATGTTACCATCATTCTATGAGCAGAATACAAACTAACAGGAGTACAACACATTTGTTTTGTGGAGGCCCACTCTAACTTCCAAGAGAGGTGTCTGATTGTGGCCCTCAGTCTGAGACAACGTGTTGAGGCAGAAGAGGCATCTTCTGTCCAGATATATATGATGAAAGTACATACTTACAGCAAGATATTCACAGTTTGCTACATTATTTTGCAAGATAGTGATAGCAAACAAGTAGCTAAAACACATCCAGGTAAACACACTGAGTTCACATTTCTTGTCATCTTAAGTTTTCAAAATGTGCATTCTGTAGGGTTCTGCTGAATCACTGGCTCCAAGGAGTGACTTCTGTTGGATGAGTGTAAATGTACCATTCTTACAGCAGAGAGGCACTCAATAAATGTGTCTGTAAATATGAATGTGCCTGTGAGCAGCCAGGGGGTGTCAGTGTTGGTCTGCTGATGTAATTGTCTTCCTCTTCCAAGGTGGTTGCCAGTTTGGGGCTGGGTGACTGAATCTGGAGCACTTTCACAACCAAGCTGCTCTGCCTCAGCATCCCTGTTGCCGCTCAAGGCAGCATAAGAAGACAAATAACCATTGTGTGAACTCGGTGAATACGAAAACTACAAAGTGCACATCAGTGCTATATTGAACCCGGATAACAGAGCGCTTCAGCCCCGATGACGTGATGGAATGAGATGTGCAATCAGCACAGCACACAGACATCATCTCATCTCATGTTATCTGAGGTTTCCTTCACTGTTCTGAGGCCAGACGTCGCCAATTAGGAAGTTGGTCTGTCGTCAGATAACAGCTGATGTCAATGTGCAACTACCTCTTCGACCAGTAGCCAGGCGCCGGTGGACTCAGTCTGCAGTATCTGATACAACAATAAGATCACCGTCTACAAATAAAGTGCCAAGAGCGAGTATGTCATTGTGGCACAGTGGCACAGTGGCACAGTGCTGTGAAATTACTGTTTTGTTTTACAATGAAAAGTATGAATAGATGAATAGATGAAAGAGTTATCCCTAATTGTTTGCAAATCATGAATGAATGGTGCTTATCTTTAAAGGTAATCTGTTCCTGGACCATGCTGCCTGCTCTACTGTATTGGTGTGTTGATGGATGAAAACAGCAAGCACTTTGCAGCTGGATTATTATTATTGGTATAATTTCATCGCATATCATCACATCATTTCTAGAGCTAGGCTGACATTGGCCCACTTTAAAGGGCATGAGTGGTAACCCAATTGCTTGAACATGATAACTGAACACTGGTGGGTTGTGGAAACGTTTCTGATCATTCAACACCCTAAGGATGGCAAATGGTCTTTTTATTCTATATTGTGTTGCCCTCTAGACGTTGAGTGAACCATTACAACAGCTGTCGTATTTAACATCTGGGTAAGGTTTAGTAGGATTAATAGGATTTAGTAGATACTCTCTGCAACCTCTACAATTTCACTGTTCCTGACATCATAACTGTAAACTAAGTGAATCTGTGTGTTTGAAAGGGAAGAGTGATCACAAGGAAGATCTGTGATCACATCAGTGGGAAGGAGGGTGCTGCTGGTATCTGACTGCATCACTAAACACTTCAAGGCCTTGGCCAGGCAATACTGAGGCACCTGGCCAAAGGTCAGTGGCTGTACAGATAGCTTTGTCATCAGTCAAACAGATATGCCTATCAAAGGTGGGTATCTAAATTGTACATTTTGCAAACAAAATTATCGGTGGTGAATGAAAGAGAGAGAGACAGAAAGAGAGAGAGAGAGAAAAAGAGAGAGACAGACACAAAGAGAGACAGAGAGAGAGAGAGAGAGAGAGAGAGAGAGAGAGAGAGGAAGGCACCCTTGCAACTTAAGCAGATAATGTACAATATCTTCTGACATAATTGGAAATTGACACAACTTTCAGTCTTCATACTTTTATTTAACAGCACATGATCAAACAATAAGAATACAAATATTTTAAAAAATTCTGGCTTCAAAATTGAAACGTGGAGAGGAGGTGCAAGGTGTACATGGAGTTGCTATGAGAAAAGTCCTGTAAACAATAGCAAAAACAAATATTGTATCAGATAAACGGTGAATGGTTGGCAGAGACTTGTAGTTACTGGTAATGATGCTTGATATGATTAAAAGAATAATACATTTGAGCATCCGCATTTCAAGGAAGCCAGTGTCAAAGTTATTAAGAGTGAGAAACATCCTCCTTTACCACAACCCCAATAAATAACAAGTCAATTCATAGATGAAAAAGACATTTAATTATAAAGCAGAAATATGTACAATCATAATCACTGCTATGACAGTGTGAAAATACCTTGTTGCTTTGACAAGATTAAAACAAGTACTTAACAACAGTTTAATATTTTTCTGTATTCATAAATCTAATAACTACAAGAGAAATAACTAAATTAGGACAAGTAATAAACTCACCTGACAGTAGCAAGTAATAATCAATTTGTCTTCAAAAAACCTTTGAACCTCTTAACTGAATAAATCTCTTTTTCAATTTCCCTGTTTTACAAGACTGCTGGAATTTCCTGTACAGCTGAAAGTCCATGGCTTAAAGACCTGACATAATGACATAATATGCTAACCTCCCCAGTGGCCTGACAGGGAGTGAGGGTGTTTCTGTTTCCCTTATTTAAGAAATTGTGATGAATAAATCCACTCCTCTGTTCCTTAAATGACTTTTTCCCTTTTTCCCCTTTTCCCTGCACATACCATTGGTCACTTTTTAAATAACACTGTGTAACTTGTGTAAGCTATTTAACACTGAAAGTCACTGTGTATGAGATCAAGCAGCAGGCTTTCAGTTACAATAGTTCTTACTCAAACCAAAGAATCCATTAAGCACAAGTATGGCCAGAACTACCGTGTCTCCAAGGGAGGAAGCCACTCAGAAATGAAATCCCTTCATTGCAGGGGTTGTCAGTAAATTAATGTCAATTGTCATGACACACAAAAAGAAAAAAAGGTTTATTAGTTTCCCTCTTCAGATAAAGCAAAACATTCCTTACAGGAAGGTACAATTATACTGTAGATCTTCACACTATCAACACCAAAGGTATTTAAGCTGCTGGATGGCATCAAAAATGTTATCTTTATTCTTGAGCTTTGTTTTTTTTTCTGGTAAGGATTATTTTGTTGTCATTGAGTTGGGTAATGAGTTATATTACTCACTAGCATTTTCAGGACCATGTTGATATATCATCACATTATCCTTACAAGTGTCCTGGTTTGAGGGAATGTTTCTTATTGGCATTCTGGTTGGAGCAATCAGCTCAACCGCACTAGATGGAGGTAGTGAGACATAATCCACACTTGGGTTTAGTTTAGTTTATACCATATCATGTGTAACTTCACAATTCATCCACAATAATGACATGGTGACAAACTGCACCTTGCTAATTTCCCCATAACTAGTAAATAGGCTACTTACCGCTAGTGGGGACCTTTTAAAAGTGCAATTTGTTGCTGTGTTCTTTTTACCAATGGAGGATGAATGACCGCAAGATACACACGTTTTATAAGTCTAACAACTGCATCACTCATTTCTAGACAAAAATCTGTATTCAAACTGTAAGCAATATTTGAGCGTATCAATGACTGTGCACAAGCTCAGCAAAAACAACCAACACAAGGCACTTACATATGTACACATAAAATCTATATTACTCGGTTATATACAAAGAACCACATTTATTCAGATATATATATTTACAACTTTTCACTATCCAGTTATTTACATGAATTGGGAAACACACATGAAACAAACGTACAAGTTATAATCAGGAGTATGGCAAAATCACATATGGCACTGAGTGGTGATGGAAACTGAAAATTGTGACATTGCTGCTGTAGTGGTAAGTGTCCTACTGGTGAAATATTTTCAGTACTAGTGAAAGGATTTCAGTAGTAGTGAGACTACACCTTGTAGAAAAGCATTGTTTAATATCATTTGTGTAAGGTTCAGTTTTTCAAGGCTGTAGAAGATTACACTGCAAAGGGAAAGTTTAGGTGCCCTGCTACAGGTTTACTGTGTGAGCACGCCATATAATTGTAGAACATAGTAGCAGCGCTAGGGAGCCTTTTCATTAAATTAATGCTTTTAATTCAAGGCTAGGAAAATGTGCTAATTTTCCTATGTAAAGGTGCATTTATGGTATTCTATGAAAATTCAACACAAGATAAAATGATGTTCTTCTGGGCAATGTTTTGAGCAGTGTAGGTGTTGTAATGTTGAATGAGGATATAAGAAATACAGTTAAATTCTATTTCTGCATTTAAGTTAGCGCTGGTGAGAGAGCCTGTCTGCTCTACTTTCAAGTATATACTGAAAAGTATGTCTGTGTTCAGGTAACTGCCACCAATTAACAGTATGCCATTATGGGCACTGGAAGAAAAAAAGCTTGTATGCTCTATGAATCGAATTCTCCTGGGAAAACTTGCAGATCAAAATGGAAAGGAAAGAGCAAACATAACCAACAAAAGTATATCATGTAGGCAAATTTCATTAAAGAAACACATTGGCATTGATAACACGTCAGAGGAAGATGAATAAACACTGAGTGACAATAAGATGAAATAATGTGCAAGAAGTGGCACACCACTTAAAATGTGCAAAGAAAACACACAATATTTGCTAAGCTGCTTTTGGACAAAGGTCAAAATTGAACAGAAAAATTGTGGAGCTCCAATAAGCCTCTGTTACAAATGCAATTTGTAAGTTTTCAAGAAAGTGCCCCCTCCAGTGGACATTGTTTGCCATCTATTACATATAGTATCACCTGGCTAAATACCCACGCTACAAAAATTGTGTGGCTACAGTTAGCTACAGGCTGCATTTTCTTAGAGTCTGAGTTAGAGTCCATATTCTTAACCAACCACACAAATCAATTTTCTATGATGGGCTTCAGGTATTGATTGATTCATTTCAATGCCCAAATATCTTACAAACTGCATCTTTAAAAAGCACTTGATATAATGTCTATCATTTCCCTTTATGATTCTTCGTGTTAGTTTATCAGCCCCACAGAACACTGCCAAGATCTTACAAATAAAGGTTGAGTGCCTCCCTCTAAAACTGTCATGATGATGGGAGTGTGATCTCAGGGGTCTAACATCAATTCTCTGTAGCTTGTAAGTATATTCCATTAAACATTCCACAAAGTGCTAACCAGCCAATTCACTCTATTCTAGTGACTATCTTACAAATACTTTAGAATACTAACATTAATGAAATACAATTAAGAGAGCCAATGTCCTACCAATAGACAATAGGCATGCAGTGCATTTCCAGAATTACTTTACCTTTGTACACAATCCTTACATGCAGCGTTAAGAGCTGCAATTGTGAAACATAGAAAACCAAGGGCCTTTTCTGAGCGAAGCACCACCTCAGAGATAACATGAAGCCTTCCTTCATGTTTCCTGTTGCTGCCATAACTTCCTCCTCAGCCTGCTGACCATCCTTTACAGTCTCGACAACTAATGTATTTGGAACGGATACTTCACCCATGAGCCCTATACCATCACAGCTGTTTAAACTGTAAAGGATTTGCACAACATTGGTATAGTTCTGTGGAAGCTATAATACTTCTCAGAGGTTGTGCTTCATTCAAAAAGGGACAACAAATTTACTTTACAAAATAACTATATACACAGGGGTGAGGCTCTTCATCCTGGACTTATCAGATAATGACTTTATTCCACTTCAATGCTGGCGTCCGAACTGGAGAGGCCTGTAGAATGAGAAATGTTACTACGCACCATGTCAGAAAGAAATCCACATACTGTAATGTTGATGATGAAATCTAAATCGTGCTTACCTAGTACATCCTTCTTGCTCTGTGAGATTCCATGGGAAGTCTCAGGTAAACAAACTGTACAAGACAGGAGGCGGATTTAAGATGTTAAAAAGAAAATGAACAGTTGAATGTTTATTATTCCTACTTTTGAAATATCAAGACCTGCATGAATTGTTGCCACCTACCAACTCTCTCTCACTGCTTCAATGTCACTCACTAGGTTCTGTGCTAAACAGATCCCAAAAATCTGAAAACAGACACAAAAGCGTAACATGTTAGTTAAAGGTTTCAAGGTGTTACTGAAATAAAAGTGGACAGAGACAAAAGAGACATCAGACCTTGAGAGTAAAACATTGTTCCCAACCTGTAGTAATGCGATCCCAATAAAGATGCCTGCCACCACTGTCAGGTTGTCCTGAAGCCACTTCTCAAACTGAGGGACACACCCTTTGATATAGATGAAAGTCCTCTGCTCAGAGTCCTACCAGCGAAGAGAAACACAAGATAAACCAGTAATATAATGCAGATCCAGATACACTTTATCATCCTCTTCAAACCTCTTGGCTTTCACAATAAAATCTCCCTGAACTCATGATGTTACCCAAATGCTGACGCAGCCCACCGTTTCCCTGGTCTGAATCTTGTTGAAACGGTCACATATTCTACACTTTAGTTTAGTCTCTCAGTTTTTAAGTCGGGATAATAAACATAGCCTTTCCTTACATTACACGTCTATGGAGTAAGGCCAAACCAAATGACGGGGGAGGGGGTTTCTATTCCCTAGCATTGCTTCAGCATGAGTAATACCACACAACCCATAGTACTGAAGGAGAGCCAGCTGCTGTATTCTGAAGACTGGGGAGCTGGAATGGGCTGAAAGAGCAGTATTGTGTCTAGGGCGGGGTACCTGATGACCTCATGCAGCCTGCCTACGGCTAACTAACCAAGAGTTCAAGTTCAAGTTTACGCCTCGAAGAGGGCCTCAACCTGTTACCAAGTAAACTATGCAACTCACCGGTTTCGCTCGAATGTCGTATCCACACTGAGTGTTAATGACATCCTCCTGTGAAGAGAGGAGGGCAAACTGACGTGACATATATTGGTAAATTAACAGACATCTAACACCACTGTTGTGTTATGTTTGGTATATACTGTACATTGCTGTGGGAATAGAGACAGAAAATGTTGAACTTTTTTGAACTGTTGAGTGTTCCACAGAATAAGTTACTTGGGGGAACAGAGTGCCCTTGCGTCACCTCCTAAAAAGAGCCTCCCACAAATGCTGAAGCAGTATCACTACTATGCAAAGTTAGCAGCAGTTTGGACAGTTTTCCTGTCAAAATAACTCCCAGCCATGTACAAACTGTGTTCTGCTGGCAGTCTGGGAGCACTAAAGACAGAGGTCTGCATGTCCTGTTGTGTGTTGTGTTTGGCGGCCACTTCCCCCCTGCATGTGTTGCGTGTGTTGGTGCATGTTTGTGCATGCACCACCGATGTTGCGAATAAAGTCTAATCTTAATCTTAATCCCGGCAATAACAATTGACCGCATGACTCTCTGACATGGCTGGAGGACACAGATAACTGAGCCACCTATCAGCGAGTAGACCTTAAGGATTTCCCCCTCAACTGCTGGCAGCCTGAGGGTTTCAACACGCTATAAAGTGCATCATACATTTCACCATAAATGGATATGAATCGGTTTCGTACTAAAAAGACTTGAGTTTGACGTGGTTTTGGGACCACTTACTGCCGGATCTTTGGTGCAGCAAGAAAAGGGCACTCCGCATTTCTCTCGACTTGGATTGGAGTCGGTGCAGTTGAAGTAGATGTTCAAGTTCCAGTCGTCAGCCCCGAAGGCTCCACAACACTCCCACTAAACGGCCAAACACACACACACACAACAAAACCATGCAAATATGTAAGCAATGTCCCACAGAAGTGAATTATTCAAACTATTGCACAGGACAAAAACAACGGAGTCAAGTCAATACCGCAGAAAAAGAAATACAATTCTCACATATTCCTGGGTGAAGTCTATGAGGTTCTGCAAATCAATGTCATCTCTGTAGGCACGGATGTTGTTGTTAATGAAGAAGTTGAGCTGGTCCTTGATCCAATCTTTGAAGACGAAGGCCAGGACTCCCGCAGTCAGCTCCAGGAAGAAGATGATGCCCAGGAACACAGAGAACTAAAACACAAATATTCATCATTCTCTGCATTGTACAGGTGTTATTAGACCACCGATAAGACCCCTAAACGTTTCCAATAACTACACAGTATGTTTTTAAAAATACGGTTAGGAACGTACAAACTTAAGCAGGAAAGAGTTTTCTCGCAGCGCTCCGATGCAACCAGCGAATCCTAGGATGAACATCACGCCGCCCACCACTAAGAAGAGCCAGACGGGGTCGAAGCCCCCCAGGTCTGTGATGGACGAGATGTTGGACAGAACACCCTGGTGGAGAAGCAGAGGAAGGTGAGGGTGAGGGTGAGGGGCAGGGGGAGGAGGGCTGTAATATTAATAGAAGTGGAAATTCAAACTCAAGACACTGCAAAATTCACCACACTCTTCGCCCACCTCCCTCTCTCAGGGAACACAATGAATCTGTAAAATGCATCAGATCCATTCAGAAGCCATTGTGCAGAAGGGCTTCCTACAGGAAAGCATGACATTCCTTTCTGATTCAGTCAAGTCAGTGTTTTCACCTTACCATTTCATGCAGACGGATGGGCTTAAGATAAACTGAATGGCCTTGTCTGGAAACTTGTTTGTTTTTTGGTGTTGTTTTGACCGGGAGTACTCTGACCCTCTGCTTAGTGGTTACATCACATATTTATTATTTGCCAGTGTCCATGAGCGAAAAGACTTGGCCCAGTTCATAAATCCAACCTCCCAACTCACACATAGCGGTACGAGCAATGCACTCACCTTCTCGCTCCATGCCCACAACCCAATGCCAAGGAATGCCACGCCAAGTAACTGAGAGAGAGGGAGAGAGCGAGAGAGACAGAGAGCGAGAGAGAGATGCAGAGACAGAGAGAAGGAGGAAGTTCATTTTGCTGTAATTGCATGTTGCGGGACAACATGTGCAAGCCTCCCTTAGTTCTTTGGTGTCAGTCGTCTAAAAAGACCTCATAGTTTCCAGGAAAAACACTGCAGAAACGCACAGAGAAGCCACAGAGAGATTTTTCCTGGCAATGCTCCATTACTAAATATTTCTCATCTCAAGTATCAGCAGGAGCCTCCTACACTAGAAAGCATCTTTAAACAGCCTGGAAGAATAATGACTGAGCAAGTTTCCCCCCCCCCCCCGCAGTGTCTTTTAAAACCAGAATCCATGATTTATAAAAAATATGTGTATATGAATTCACTGTAATTGCATTTTCCAACCTGGCTGATCCCACAATGACTACAAATAAAATAGTCTTGTATTCTGATACAAACACCCAAACACAAACAACTCTTAATCTGAAACTTAAAATAAATTAAAAAAAATCAGTGCTGGTGTCGCCAAAGAGCAGAACATTGTATTAAGTGAATTTAAGAGTACTGACATTTCAGTAATGATATCTTCCAGCATCACCTTGGAGCAATGGACACCAGCTACAGAGATGAGTTTGATTAAATGAGCCTATTTGCTTCTATTTGCTTCTAATGTTTTAGATTTTACCTCAGTAGGACAAGGAGGACAAGGAGGAAAAGGAGGACAAGTAATCCCTCATGTGGAGGCCACAGGATAAAAGTGTATAATACTGTATAATGCTCAGTTTACACGTCACAGATTGCAGACAACCAGAACTGTCTATCATTCAAATATCGATCCACACATATAAATCTATAGGTGCCAATATCCAACAGAAGCGTGGTGAAAAGGTACTTTTTGACAGCTGCAGCTTCTTCAAATGGGTAAATTAATAAATGGGTCAAAGAGTGGGAGGCCTTCCTGTTCATCAGCATATTGACAGTACTTTATAAAGAGCAAAGGCCACCGCAAGCCATGCTAACCCTCTGCTGTAACCCACAGATTCAGTAGAAGTTATGATGATATTGCACTGCAGTTTTACCTTAGCACTGGTTCTGCTCTTAGATGCTTGTTTAGGAAGGAAATGCACTTACGATTTCTGGTGACTAGTAGTTCTCGTGCCTACCTATGTTGAATGCACTTATTGTAAGTCGCTTTGGATAAAAGTGTCTGCCAAATGACTGTAATGTAAATATAATGTAATGATATGATCATCATAGGCTTGACTTGAGAGCAGTGGTACTTAAAGTGGGGTCCAGGGACTTCCAGATGTACTTGAGGGGATTCCAGGCGTCCCTAGCATATGAGGAAGTGTTTACTTTCACTGTGATTTCACTCACTAGAGGTCAGCACAATAAGATCATGTATAAAGATGACTGTTCTGATCACAGGTTGCTCTGCTCACTCCCCACCTACTTTATACAGGGTTGCTACACCTTTTTGCTAATCAAATTCCATGACTTTCCCACAGTCTATGTTGCAAATGTCACATTTTTTACATTGAATCTCTGATCTGAATGTCCCGGGTCTTATTTCTGGCTACAACTATCACTTAGGACCGATACTATCAGGAAATTTGGGTTTTTATTCCTCAAAGGGACGCCAAGCTTGACATTCAACATTTCACTGGATGGAAAAAAGATTATTAAGAAAATGTCATGACATTTCCAAAACTATATACACATATTCCATTTTACATAACTTTTCCAGGCCTGAATTCCATGATTTTCCCAGTTTTTTCATGAACCCTTTGTATAGACTGTTATGCAATTTGACAATGACTCATAACTGACTACAAACATTTCCTCAGATGAGGGTCCCTTGGGACTAACTATTCCCAGATGGGGGTCTGTGGTCAAAAATAGATCTATTTGGGGATGCTTGCCATGGAAAGTTAGGGAGCCCCCTTAACCTTGCACACGGATGCTGACTGCAGAGCAAAAACAAAAGCTTGCTCAGGAGAGACACTGGGAGCAAGTGCACTGGAGTAAGCCTCTAGCCTACCAGCGATGAAAGCACCAAACCTTCTCATGAAAACCAACGGAAAGAGAAAAGGCCACCGTTCAAACAATTTAACATACTGGAAAATGAAAGCTATTGTTATCGGGAAGACATTTCACTGTTATGCCGAGGACAGAACAGGCCTAAAGTCGCAACCAAACAAGGGGACTTACCCAGAATATGATATTGAATCCAAATATGAAATACTTGATGCAGCAGCTGACTTCATGAGCCTTGAAATGCTTTCCTGACATCATCTGGCCGTATTTTCACAAATGTCTTCCGTAGCAGTAAGGAATTACATCTATGGTCCTCTGTTTGACAGGCTGGTTGTGGAAACACCCTTTATTTGTGTGGCTCGACAAATGCGTCGTCAATTGTTTCAGCGTTTAATTATAAACAGCATCTTGTATCCCGGCTGACAAAAGTGTAGATGAGACCGGAGAGGAGCGTCTTTCTGCTAATGTGTCCCCGGGGACATGTGTCTGTTCCTAATAGAGATCTCAGAGTACAACGGTGAAATAAATCCACTGAAGTCAACCAGATTAAAGCCGCTAGTCCTCTATCTGATCCATAATCTAGACATGGCTGTTATTTGATTGACTTGTTTGGGAACCAATGAGAGCCCTTACTAGTAAGAAGAGGCGGGACTTCCTCTAGCAGAGTCTCTCTGTACCCTTTCCATGAATTTATCGGTATGTGTTTTGTGTACATATATCAGAATTTCTTTATCCATGTGATATTTGATCCCGTTGTTTGATTCAGACTCGTGATAGAATTCAGTATCACTTAATATTTACTTACTTGTGAAACCAATTAATTTGCTGGTCATATGCTATAAATTAGACCTATAATTATATAAATGGATGAAACTATAATACTTCCTGCCATACCATCAACGAAAAAAAAATCACCATAATATTCCTATAGAGACTTAGAATGTGTATATGGTACTTAATAGTGACTTTATAATGACTTTATCATACTTGATAGTGTGATTTGTAATCTCCCACGACATCAGTATAATGTCCCCATATAGTGAGTTATTTATTCATATTTTTTAGGATTTCAAATAAACAACTTCATCTTTCATGACTATTATGTATCAATGAGCCTCTGCTGATCCAAACCATTGAGGTAAAGAACATTAACTTGAATGTGGGAACTACGCCCCCTAGTGACACAAAGTTTAATCAGAACAGCTATAATTAGCCTCAGTCCGGTTCTGAGAAAGTCCAACACAAGTCCGAGAAAACTGAAAAAAGGGGGTCTGGTTCCAGTCAACATAGTGACTGTGCTACAAAATGTGTTATCAACGGTGCAGCATGTTTGATTTGTGTTTTGACAGATACGTGTTATTTTAGTAAATGTATGTGGGCAAGTAACAAAAAAACATTAGTCTTAGTCATCTTGAGTATTGGCAGTTTATTGCATAACATAAAATAAAGTACTAATGTTATGGTCATATTACAAATATTTGTCTACAAAACTGGATAAATTATGAAAATAAATATTTCTGTGCAGCTTGTCTGTACTGTCATTGCAGTTAGAGAAACACTGATTCTTTCATCTAATGCTGATTCTTCGATCCCTTTTTTTGTCGCTATGTGTTCACTTGGTGTTCAACAAGTTGTGTCTAGGTTCTGCATCATAAACATACCTCCCCCCCACACATAAATTATTCAATAGGATTTGCAATTTAAATATTCTTGGGCAGTACGTCCTTAACATTGTCAAAAAGGATTCCCGTTGCTTCTGAAATTGCATACCAAAAACAAAAAACAGACAAACAAACTTTTCAAACTGGGTGACAATACAAATGTTGTAATAATGCAACATCAAAACCATGCAGCCTTTAGACAGTTGTTTCAGTTTTGGTTGTGCTTTGCTTACAAAAATATACATTTTCCATTTGGTTAAACAAAATACTTCAGGTAGTTAAAAATATTACTTCAAATCTCAGGAAAAAGTTACACTGTTTCCTGATTTTGTTTATAAATTGTGGCCTATAAACCTTCATATGTACATTTGGTTTGAGTTCCCAAAAATCTCTGTAGTACGACCAGTTTCTTCCATCCACGGCAGAACATGAAGAAAACAGCTTGAAGCAGTTTTCAATAACTTGATGGTATGAGGTGAAAAAGCTTTGGTGATCCTTGTCTTTTAGGTTTTAGTGTTTTGCTTTACAACAGCATCCTTCAGTTTCCATTTCTACATACAGAGCCTCTATTCAGTTATGTATAATTAACACTGATAAATCAGATGAGGTTTTAGGTCAGACGCCCTAAAATATAATCCAGCCCACAATTCTACCCACCTCACAACAATTTGATATTTCATTCAAGCAATAGATTTCCCCCGCCAGAGCAAAATGTAAATATAAATCAACAGTTTCTGAGAATGCAAAGTGAGTACATCAAGTACTAGAGGACACAATGCACATTCATTGGCCTCTGTGGTCTATCATCCTGCTTGATTAAGGCTTTTTGCACTATTTATATAGTTACCAGGAAGGAAAATATAAAATACTGAATCTAGAATAAAAAGGTATCACAATTGAAAAACCCTGAAGAAGACAATTTTTTGGTGAGGTGTAGTCTTCATTAATAAAACTAAAATGTTTTCCAGTATTAAAAGATATGCTGTAGATTAGATCACTATTCTGAAAACTTGTGCTAGTGAAAGCAGTATGCACTGGGCCATAGTGAGGCACAGGCTTTGAGAAACACAAGAAAGTTTAAAAACATTAAAGTTTTGGCCACGTAACATTCTTCCATTTTGTGCAAAATATGTCATATTATATTTCAGTTTGCAGATTGCAATGCAATACTAATTGTGAAAGAATAGTTATCCTGCTGACAAATCTAATGTAATGAACTTCTCACATTCTATTTTATGGATTTTTGAAAGGTACCTGTGCATTTCAAACAGTAATGTAGATACTCAGTAATGATATGTTTGTATGATACACCTTTCCTTTGCAAATAATTGTATATTAGATTATGATGTAACAAAATATGTACAGAAATATATTAAATACATTTCTAAAATACTATCCATAACAATCACACTGGCATGCTGGAAATCAAACATGGCACACAACATCAACAATCCTATTGTGTTTGACAGAACCTTCATATATTCTCCAAGGTATAAGAGCTTGAATCCATTATGTACTGAAAATACATAAGGCTTTACATGATTTACCTTCTTATGAGGCTTCTATAATACCTTATAAACCATTTAATAGCAGCTTTCTGATACATCGAGCATAGTAAGATTGGCTAAGCAACATGACACCATGAAGCTTTGATGCATCATGCATTAATCACAGTTAATGTCTCCAGTGCATTATTGTTTTTAAACATGGTTTCATAATGACCAGACTGCATCTATAAGATGCTATGATTGTGTTTATAAGGCAGTATAATGCTTTATAAGGAGGTTCTTTGAGTAACCATAAAACTTCAAAAAAAAATCTTCCTTCGGTAGAATGGAAATATTTAGAGATAATTAGAGAATTTCTCTCTAAACAGAAGACGTGATCTCCTGTGATCTCCTGAGAACTCATTTGGTGCACCTGAAGAAACATGTGAAAGGTTTCTTGGCTTTGACATTAAAAGTCACTCTAGGTCACAGAGCACTTTGGACACCTTTTGTGCTTTGACAGAGTTGCATAAACACTGCTGTGTAACGAACACCAGAGAAGGAGAAAGAATATGGTAGATCCTTATTTATCATGAGCCGAAATGTGCATCACCTATAGATCACGGAGTCACAAAAGCACTAGTGGACTCAAACCAACTCACAGACAAAGCGGTATATCTTGTGCCCATGTTGCCGGGACACATCCTGGTGAGAAGCGTTGAAGCACAACTGGAAGAGTAGACTTAGGTCACCTTGATAGAAGACTTATTGTGGACACAGAGCAAGGTGATGTAGGGTACGCCAATAAAGGCCCATTTCTCATTAGGCCAGAACATGATGACAGGACCTCGCTCTGGGGCCTCGGTTGCCACGTCAAAATAGGCAAAGCACACGCAACCCAAGTAGGAAGCCAGACAGATGAGAATATGCCTGTTGGGGCAAGAGAAGTTTTAATGCACCAGACTACTTGAGAAACGGCTCACTAAATATATCCAGGTATTTGCAGGTGCAGGATAATAATGCAGACATAAGTAGCTGTGAAAGATTAATAACAAATACCTGTCTAACAGCTTATTATTTGAATAATGTTAATGTCCCTTTTAGTACAAGGGTGCATCAATTGTGCAAAAGAATATAACCTCAATGATACTTTTGAGCTTACCAAGCACAGTGTAAGTAGGGAAAGTTGACAGAGGACCACATTTCACAGAATATCCTGTCACTGAGCCAGCATAGGAGAGCCAGGGCCCACCAGATCCCTGAGATCAGGCCCAGCTTGAAGACACGTGGGTTTTCACACCTGCAACGACCAAATAGAGCACTGAGAACTTCAAACAACTGTGAAAAAGAAAAAGCACAGTGGGAGAATAACCAGGGGTAGATCTGAGGTACATCCGAGGTAAATCCATGTTAAGTAATGTTGTTCACTATTTCATACATATTGTCATCATAGTCATCATCATCATCATCATCATCATCATCATCATCATCGTCGTCGTCGTCATCCAAGTGCATACATCTTTGGCAAATAAATACATTTCTCTTTGCATTTCCGATTTAATTTCATTGACTGTCAAAAAAGACAACAAAACAGAAGCCATGTAGTATGTCAACAATTAAGGTTGAGCATCTCAAGAAATTCTACATTTTAATGTAGAATGTGGTGTAAATTTAACCATTCTAAATTGTCAAATGTGTGAAAAACCTTGCCAGTACTAGTGCTCCTTTTATTTTCCTGACCCAGTCTATCTGTTGTAAATTATCCTGTTGATGAAATGTCTCCTAGTGGTCACACCACAGACCGAGACACGTGCTAATCCAGAGTGCTGATAAACTATTCTTAGTCTTGTCCTCCTTAGCATGCCATTCACAGCCCTGCAGCTGGCCAAGGCCGACGCTGAGTGTGAAACAAAGAGACGGGGACAGGGCGACTAACGTTTATTAAAACTGTGTTAAAATAATAAAATAAATACATTAAATACAACAATAATCAAATCCCTCAAATGTAAGGGCACAGGAAGCTCTACACCCTCCCCTTTGGCCAGAAATTGACCTCTATCATTGTAGATTTTTCAACATAAAAAGTTTAATTTGATTCAAGGATTTAATTATCTTTTTTTTTTTTTTTCAATTTTCATGTGTGTGTGACTGTGTTGACTGATAATGTGCACCAGAACTTCTGCTCAGTTCTCCTTCCTCTTGTCTCAAGTGCACAAGTGCAAAAAAAAACAATATAGAACTTTTCTTGATAACCTTGACCGTGACATTTTGGCCATGTAATAATTTAATCTATTTTTCAAACTAATAACTCTAACTTATATATTGTTTGTGATGGATACCAGACCAGAGCATGTTTTTTGTCAAACCAGAAGTCATGTGACAAAGAGCCAGCAGCCCTACTGTAAATAAGTTTCAAAATAGTCTGTCCTATCTAAGGGCAGCAGTCCATCAGCCAGTGCAACAGGAACTCTCACCCACTTAGCAGAACAAAAACAAGTGACCAATAAGATGACTGGCAATGGGAGTTATGCCAAGAATTACAAAGACGTTGAACAATAGATGAATTAAGGCTACAACACTGAAGGTGGTGAGTAAGGGTTGTGGGAAACGGCCTTCACATTAATGTGACAAACAGGCATTACTAACACAGACACACACACATTTGCATACACACAGACATGAGCGTGAATTACTTCTTGTGTTTTTATGAACATTATTTCACATCATAAGACATTTCTCATCATAAAATACAGATTGGAAAGGACATATTACGGCAGCTAGTGTAAGTACAATAGGCCAAAGGTGACATGATTACAGTCTATAGCATCTTAGCATATACATCTTGACACTGACAAATGAGAGACTTGCTCCATGTCATCTCTTTTGTCCTGTTGTGAAGTTACAATTCAAACTGGCAAAGTTTAGGGAATGAAGTCTGCTGCTTGCACATGCAGACAAACATCTCTCATTCAACCACCCACTCCCAAACGTGTCTGTGCTTCATTTAAAGTCACAATGAAATGAAAAATGACTTTTTCACCTTGTTCCACCTTGTCATTTTCCATGACATTTAACAATGAATTACAACATTTTTATTTTCTTGTATTTTTATATCAAAATCCCATTACTTTTACTTCCCTTAAGTGGTTAAGTGGTAGCATGGTTATTCCAACCAATGATATCACAAGTCTTTGAGCAGTCCCGCCCCTCTGCACCTCCAATCAAATAAAACGGCCTTTCTCTCCCTAACAGATATCCCATTGGCTAGTCCCCGCGCTATGTCCCACCCCAACATCCTGTTTCAACCGGAAATAGAGCAGATTAGGGAAGCAACGTGGTCTCAAAATGCTGTTTCATTGTGACTTTAAAAGTGCAGAAGACTCACTAAACCTACTCACTAACCTTTTGAGCTCGGTAATGAGCAGTGCGGTGCAGGGGATGCCCAGGGTCATTAGTGACAATGAATTCACAACAGGTTTAACAAAGGCCAACCCAGTGGTGATCCCTGACAAGATGCCAATGACCACTTTGAACCTTGTCCTAGATGGGGAAAGCAAAGCAAGACATAGTTTGCACCAACTGTGTTCTATGAATAGGATGTAAAAAGCAAAGAGGATGTAGGGATGACAGAAGTCTGAGTTTTTGCAGATGTGTGATTTTTATCAACTTGTTGTAATTGCACTAACAACATATGGAAGTTCATGAGATAGATAATCAAACAATGTTTTTCAACTACAAATTTAACAATAAAAGCCTTGAAATCTGAGGTGAAGGAGCATCCATGACAGCGCTCCTGCAATGGAAAGAGAAGTTAAGACATGTGATGCAGGTTTTACTGGTGTCAGCTATCTTGAACAGACCTATTATTAAACAGGATAGCCATACCAGTGGACACATGACATTGGTGGACAGTGGCCATGAGTGAACACAACAAATGAACAAAATGAGCAAAGAAATATTTCTTATTGATGTTCGTCTCATTATGAAATGGATTTAATCAAACTGAAAAGGGGAAAACCTACTGAAACAGTGGCTTCTTTTGTTTGGAAAAATGCATCTATTATTATTTCATGTAACATCATAAGAAACACTACATCAGTGGTCTCTAGCCATGTTCTGTCAAGTCGTGTGTATGCAGGTTTTCATTCTAACCAAACACTACAGCAGCTGACCTCGATGTCTCTCGTGGCACATGGTTGGAGACCACTGCATTACATAATTGTAGAAGGACATTAGCCTTCCATCTAGGCCTAAATCTGTTCAGAATAATCAGCTGCAACAAGCTGCAACACATGCTGACAACAACTTCTCTTAACCAGTTAGGAGCTTCTAAAGTCATTTGGTGCAACTCACCGATCCCTCCTGAACATCTTAGGCAGGTATCTCTTGGGGAACCACATGCCAATGGCACACATGAGCACCCATAGGATGGCCAATTCATCCAGCATCTGCCCAAGGAAGCTGAGGGTGGCATGAAAATATGTAGATCCAATACCTGAGAGAGAGAGAGAGATCACAGGAATACAACGACTGCCTTAGAGATGTCAAAGAAAAGTCACCTGAAGTTGTTGAACTTGTTAACGAGGCTGGCTAAAAAAACAACAACTTTCATCTAGGTCATGGTTCATTTAAAACAAACATCAGCATCACAGCCTTGGAATCTTGATCTGGATGTTCTGAATTCCTTTGAAAGCAATACAAAGAAGTCAGCAGGAAGTGTTACGTGAAGCCGTGTGGCTATCAAAATTAAGCATGGGCAATTTGTTTGAATATGCAGCCATCATGAGGCGTCCAGAAGTGTATACTTTTGACCAATATACAGCTGGCCTGCTTGACCACTTAACTTTGCACATGCAGTAGGGTTCATTTGTCAATTGGTAATGGGAGAGGAGTAGTAGAATGTAGAGTAGGATGAGTACCATGTCTGTCCATCACTCATCTATGCAACTCACTTCAAGCCAAAAAAAGCACCTTGCCTTCGATAGAAAAGTGAGATGATGCTGAGAGATAAATTGCCTAATATAAATATGCCTAAGATAAAAGATAAAGGCTCATGATAGCTGATTAACTACAAATAGTTAAATAAATATTGGACTTTTTACAGTTACAACGTTCAAATTCTTGGTAGTATGGAACAGTCAGTGCCCTTTTGTTATCAGGGTCCAACAGACCTCTATTATCAGATGATATTATTATCATCTGTTTTCATAAGAGGCACTACAGGACATTGGTAGAGTTTAAGGGATTTCTCATGAAAAGGGAATGCTGCTCCTAATGGAACTAACGCTCCTAATGGCAACCTGCCAGTTATTCATGCATTACTGACAGCCCTGTCTAACAATTATCACCTGAAAATGAAGCTCAACTCCTTCACAGAAACCGTCCACATCAATGAATTAAAATTCTCCTGAGCTCACTGTACATGAAAGTACAGAATATCGGTAGCAGGCAATGCACTTTACCCAACTTATCTGAAAAACATTAGCCCGACAGTGGAGGCCAGGGTGGGCTGGGATGAGCAGCTGAATGTTGTTTTCATATAGCTTGGTTTTCCTTTTGAGGTCAAAGGCCATCTCATCTCCAGAGACAGTAGAACAGAGAAGAAATCATGTGACCCCATGCAAGTGTTTTTCTGATACGGTTATGCTGCTGCAACCCCAGAATTTCCCCCCGGGGATCAATAAAGTATCTATCTACATCTATCTTTTCAGTTTTAACCGCTGATTAAACCCTGAATTGATGCAATTTCGGGTCCAGAACAAGATGACTGAACGAGAAATGTTAGGTGTCGAACGGGCTGCGACAACAAAATGATATAAGGAAGCTGACCTGCTTCATGGCCCACAGGAACATGGTCCACCACGTGTTTGACCAGTGTTTGTTTTTTTAGCCAACCTCATTAGATAAAAGACATAGGACTGGAAAGACACAATTCAATAAAATTTCAATCTAGTTTGAGCGTGAATTACCTATTTTGCATTCAACCCATGCCTCATGAAGCGTGGCAGCGTGTCTGTGGCAGATATGCAAACTCCTTCCAACAGCTACTCTCCATCTGATGTCTAATTCTAAGGTCATGTCTCAGGAACAGAAGCGGTGCGAGTTGTCTAACGGCTGTTTCTCTATCTTTGCTGACAGTGCAATTTGGGGTGTTTTCCATACAGCAGTGAAGCAGCAAGGCATTCTAATCTCTCTTGGACTGTATGTTATCTTCATACAGTAACACTTTTCAAGAAGTAGGTAAACTAAAACCTAGGCAACAGGCTTATTTATTCATCCAGCCTACTTTGTAATAAAAGATGTTTTAAGAAACGGTGAGATGATGATCCTAAAGCTGAGGACTGTGAGGGTCACAGTTGAGGGTTTCTAACTCTTTACATAGCATTTCTATGTCCCGCCACCAAGGTACAAGGTATGCAGGACAAGGTATGTCGACATGGTGGCGTCTGTGTGACTGTCTGTCTGTTTGTAGACACATTCTTGTGAACACAAGAACTCAAGAACAATACATGATTAATGACCCTTAAGTAGAATATAATGGTGATTATGGTGGAAGTTTAGGCAGGTCAGGTGCCTCTTAAGCAGGCTGACTAGTGTGAGCACAAATAGACTTGATTCAGACAACAGTTTTGTTAAATTCAGTAACATTGAGATGATACTCTCAAGGTCTCACATAAAATTGAGCAGAAGGATAAGAGTTACAAGAGGTCATCACAGTGTCAGGCAACTTACCAACCACAACTAGTAGAATCCATATGAGATATATCCCACTGTTGAAATGTGTTGCATATTGGCGGAACAAGCACATTAATATAGGAGGTAAAATAAAAAACAAAATGTTGCTGATCTGAAATGATAAACAAAGGGAAAAAATTTGAACAAAAATGTCACCGACCAAGTAGATGACATGCTTGTCAAAAGTGCGCTAAACAAGTTCAACTCTGTATGCGGGCCTGGCCGTTTGCAAACTTAAAGACAGTAAATGGGAAGCAAGGAAAACAATGTGTAAATGTGTAATGCTAAACCCAACAGTAAACACCATTAGTCAATTCACTCATTTTGTATCAACAGCTGCAGCCAAGATGATCCTTAAGTGATACTGGAACCTAAACAGAAAATCAACCTAACTTATATCCTAAGAATAACGTTCAGACGCGAGCTAGCTACCATTGGGAAGCAATGCCATGCAAAGAAAAACAAAGCCATCCGAGCCATGGTCCCCAACAGCAATAGCTATGACTGTAAGCAAAACAGCTCTATGTAAAAAAAACAAAAAACAAACAAAAACATAGTAGGCTACAGACAAACCCAACAACATCAACCGACCGTGTTATAGAATTCAGCGATGCTGGGGTAAATAAGGTAATTTCCTTCACACCAGTCCACGTCGGAGCTGCCAGCTTGCAACTGGTCCCAAAAAATAAGATTAGCGTTACTCATGTCTCCACTAGTTCTTGCGGGTGGACAGTGCAGGACTCCGCTCACTGTGTGATAAAAGCAGCCGAGAAAAAGTCAACGGCTGACGGCTGGATGATCAAACTCTAGATTTTGACGTTTGAGACCCGACGCATATTATAAATCCGACGCTGTGATATACTGAAGAAATGGTCGTTGAGTTGCATTTTAAACCACTGTCCTTCCACAAAGCAGGTTTGTCGTGACGCTTAACTCCGTACATTGACAGCCGCTCACTGTAATCAGAGAGTATCTAGGCGAAGCAAGAGGCTTCACTCTTGCCTATTGCCGTCTTCGTTTAAATTCCGGTTTTCTTTTGGTTCTCTTTCTGCGAGGGGCGTCTTTGATTTTTGCCAAACGGATCGTATGAAGCTACTGATAGCGTTGTCATACCTCGACATAGTTTAAATTGTTAAAATAAATGATCTCCTGTATGCTTTATACTGTATGCTAGCTGTCCTGTCTAAGTGGGCCAATTGTAGACATCCGTGCGCATGCGCATTATTTCCGGCCTAGTGGACGGGGGTTGCCAAGGCTGGAATAGAATGTGAACTATCTTCATCGTTTATAGATAATATCTAGTACATGTGATCGACGCACGCGCAGTGGCGTTTAGTTAAATTAACGTCCATAATATTTATAATTAGTTATAATTTATTAGAACACGACTCTTGGTGCCATACAATCTATTAGAAGAAATCAATTAGCAATGATGAAATGTTAACTTTCTTCTATTTAGATATTATTACCATATTATTATGGTGTTTTGTTCGTTGACATCAATATTTACATTATGCTTGAGAGTTTTCTTGGTTTTCTTCAGAGTTTGTGATGCACACAACATGAAAAACCGAAGAAAACTAATGTTGGTGCATGTTATCGCGATAACATTTAGAGCCTATGTGAGACAACGAGGCGGATATCCGGTCTCTTTTCGGTAGCGGACCATCGTTGGGTCGCTTTAGCAAAATGAAGGTACAACATTCCCATGAATTTATGTCTTTATACAGAATTGTTTTCATTGAAATAGTCCGATATTATTGTAGCCCCGACTCTGAACTTTAAAATGTACTATTTTGTTATATCAATCGCGGCTCAAATGTTGAGGATTAACATTGATTGGGCGGAGAGCTAGCAATGACTTACAGTGTTTGCTATAGAATGAACTATAGAAACATGGCTGCCCTCTGAGAAATGTGCACGTAGTTGAAGTCTGAGTTAACTGCTTCCATTACATTCCCCAAGTTTTTAGTGTTACCCGAATGGCGATATTTTATCTAGGTAGTTTGTTAAATTCGGTAAAACGTTGCGGTGTCATGCTGGCTGGCTAGCTAGCTTGGTTTCCTAGCCGGTTTGGGAAGCCATTAACACAGCTCCCTCAAAGTTGTTGCTTATTCCGACCCAAATTTAAGCGAAGATTCAAAGGTTTATTTGTCACACACAGTTATAGCAGTACAAAGGTGCAGTAAAATGTGTGGTGGCATGCTCTCTACACAAGAGGTAGAAAAGGAAAAGGGGGGGCTAAAACTAGGAGATACTACAATATTAGAAAAGAAAATGTGCTACCCATGCCCATTACACGAATTGTTGGCCTTTTTTCTTTCAATAAATTCCTGCCAATGTGGTCATCTTAAAAGCCCAGTTAATTAAGTTTGTAATATTCTGTCATGGAGCTATGAAGAGTCAGCCTACCTACATTGATACACTGATTTGATATGTCATTGCTCTGTTGAACCTTAACATTACATTTGTTTATACAACTGTCTTGCAGCTGAACATCTCATTCCCCGCTACTGGCTGTCAGAAGCTGATTGAAGTTGATGATGAGCGTAAGCTGCGCACCTTCTATGAGAAGCGCATGGCCACAGAAGTGGCAGCCGATCCTCTGGGAGATGAGTGGAAGGTAAGTCTTTAATCGCTCTGGACCTAATGTCAGCATGTCTGAAATTTTTGACTCATGGTAAATAGGATGTGCCTGTAGCACATTCAATCTTGATATGACGCAAATGTTTTGGTGTATTTTATAACCAAGTTCGGCACACCAGTAGACCCTTTCTGACTCGTCTGTAGTCACCAAGGGGGGACAGCGTGTTGCCATAGTAATTGCAGAGCTGCTTTACCAGATGCGACCAGATCTTGACCATGACTGGTTGAACTGTATTGCTCTCTCAATCCCTTTGCCTCAATCTGGAAATATCAACTGCCATATACTTTCAGTCCCAATTAGGATAAACATGTGGAAAGAGATCCAAAGCACCCTGAAAATTATTTAAAGAGCCTTTATTTGGCTAGCTACACCCTGATGAAAGCTGATGGGGCTGAAACGCATGTTTTAGGTTATAATGAGTGCCATGGCTCTTTTACACATGATTACCAAAGGACCTTTTTCTTTAATCCAAACAGCACCCAATCCCACAATCTTCAATATTAGAAGCTTTACAGCCTGGCATCTTTTCTCCAGTTTGCATAATTTTAAAATACAGTTAAGCAAGTTATCACACATTTTCTGTTCTATTCTTAGTTGTTCTGCCAATGCTTTCTTAAACATTAAAGATGTTACAAGCCCATTTTCCTACACAAACTTGTGAAGTAACACAACTTGGTTTTTCTCTACTTCTTCAGGGCTATGTGGTGCGCATCAGTGGAGGCAACGACAAGCAGGGCTTCCCCATGAAGCAGGGTGTGTTGACCCACGGCCGTGTGCGCCTGCTGCTCAGCAAGGGCCACTCCTGCTACCGCCCCCGCAGGACTGGTGAGCGCAAGCGCAAGTCTGTCCGTGGTTGCATCGTCGACGCCAACCTCAGCGTTCTCAACTTGGTCATTGTCAAGAAAGGTAATGGACTTAAGATGGTTGAGTCCGAATGCTTATGCGAAACTAGATTTGGACCCAGGTTTTTAATTTGAGAAGCAAACTATCTTCCAGACAACAAAGGCTTTGTGTCTGAGGGATAATTAGTCTGGTATCTTTCACCTCTTTGGCCTCATGTAGAAGCCCACCCCACGTTGTGTACTAGTGTAACACATCAATTTTAAAGTTCGATCTCCCTTGCTGGAAACCTAAATAAGTCAGCCAAAACAGACCTTTCTCACTGGTTGATATGCAGGCTTTCAAGATTTTAGGCACAGCTACTAATACACAACTACACTACTACAACTACTTAGAACTGTCTAAAAGTGTGATTATTGGAATTGTATGTTCATGGCACACCAGTAGATCCTTTTTGATTAGTTTGTAGTCATCAAGGAGGGACAGTGTGTTGCCAAAGTAACTGTAGAGCTGCTTTAGCAGATTCAACCTGGCCCTTGAACCATGCCTGGTTGAACTGTATTGCTCTCTCAATATGTATATGCTATGGTTGGGAACCAAGACCTGGTTCCATTTAGGAACTGCTGCCAATGTTTCCACAACTGACCCAATCAAAACACATTTGCATTATTGATTCCCTCTGCTTTTTTTTAATCTAAACAAAATGTACATATTTTTTAATTCATTATCAAGTTGTTTCCCACTCCATTCTTCTTTTCTGCTCTATGTGCGTGACTAAAAGGTGTAGTGATCTTGCAGGGAGCAAAGTGTGTACAGTTCTCTGCAACACTGAAGCGGATTGAACGTGTGGCAAAATGTCCATAAAGAGTCCAGTTTGCTGTCTTGGTCACTATGCTGCTATGAGCTGAACTAAACACTCTGCTCCTCTCTGCCTTTTGACCAATTTTGTGGATTTGGCAAGTGTTTGCAATCATCTCCTTATTACTAAAGAAGTAAGCAATACAATATATGACTTTTTATTTTACGCTGAATTTCAGCTGAACATTGAAAATTGAAACTTGGCAGCTTTTCCTTGCTTATTGTCTCTCCATACACAGAGGGACAGATTTGAAACAGACTCCTATATTAACTTGGTTGTTAGACACTGTACTGACTTGTTTGCCCCTCAGGTGAGAAGGAGATTCCCGGACTGACCGACAGCACTGTCCCTCGCCGCCTTGGTCCCAAGAGAGCCAGCAAGATCCGCAAGCTCTTCAACTTGGCTAAGGAGGATGATGTGAGGCAGTATGTTGTGAGGAGACCTCTGACTAAAGAAGGTGAGACATGGCCTATTTTTCACTCAGTTTGGACAGCCTGTAGAAGCTTTTCTGCAAGCAAACAGTCTTAATATTCACACGCCACCAAGTTATGTTCTTTATACAGTAATACAAACAATATCCCTTCAGCCTATGGGTTTGATGTTGTCTTACTCATGTCCTGTGTGCTGGGGCCATAATATTTAATCAAGGCCATCTTTGTTCACCGTGGTCATCTAATGCTGCAGCCTCAAAAAGTTGCTTCAATTAATTTAGCAAGTTGTTACAACCTGGTCCACAAAATTTTAAATGCACACATTAGGATTAGCTGTGCACCGATCATAATTGGCTGGTAAACATTCTAAATAGGTCATCGGTGATTATTGGCTGATGGCCGTTTCAGTTGCCGGATCAGGAAAGTTGTTGAACATGTGTTGTAAAAAAGATAAGCCTATTTGCTGGGGGAAAAACTGAAAAATAGTCTTTCCAGGCCAAGTGTCACGTGGACATTCCACATAAAAGCACTGGAAACTGGGACTTGACAGGAAGAGCCATGGCAAAATGGGGCTAAAAAATCTGAGCAACTTCGGTAGTTAACAGCCTGGATGATAGTAGGTCAAGACAACCAAAGTATAGCACTGTTATAACCATTTGTCGATAGCAGTCTTTACTATCTGAATAGAAGAATTCGAGATGCAATTTAAATCGAGTTGGCATAAGAACCATTACTAAGTTTCTAAATAGAAAGCTTGGCCAAGTGACTTGATTAGCCTCTAGTTGCTTAATGACTGAATATTGATAGGTTTTGCTTGTGAACACAAATTGAAAAGGGATTTACAAAAACTTTTATTGTTATGGTTTATGTATAATTAATACACTGATAGTGCTGTTCCCAAAAATCATTGGATCAAACATTAGTACACTAGAGCCTGTTTATAACCATTGTGTGACCAGGACACTTGTCATCTGTGAATATCTGTTAGCATGAAGTGTAGTGAAAAAATCAGACATATTTCAACATCACTGATGCTCGATACACTGTATTTCTAAATGCAGGTACATCTGGCACAAAGGATCAGCTTTAAGCTCTTGTTGCCGAAGACTTGTTAATTTGATCTCTCAGCTGGCTGAACAAAAGTTTGTCAATAAGAATTTGAAACAAAGGCTGTTCATTAATTGTTATGAGTTTAAATAACTGATACTAAATAGTAATAACACTGAAGATTGCTGCTTGCATCCAAAAATACTTGGATCCAAACGTCTTGTATCACCAGTAGCAGCCTGAGAAGGTTGTAAGCACGACGTGTGACCAGAGGACAGCCTTTGCATTTGTTCAATACATTCCTGTTTGGTTGGTTGTGAGCTGAACACTGAAATACAGACATCATTGCACTACCACTGATAACTGTGACTCTCCCACTGCTAGGCAAGAAGCCTAGAACTAAGGCTCCGAGGATCCAGAGACTGGTGACCCCTCGTGTGCTGCAGCACAAGCGCCGCCGCATTGCCCTCAAGAGGCACCGCACCCAGAAGAACAAGGAAGAGGCATCTGAGTACGCCAAGCTGCTGGCCAAGAGAATGAAGGTATGGGCTTTTTCTTACTGCAGTGCATTAGCCACTTGCTAAATGTCCCACAAGGTTGATGAAATTTGATTAATTTTTTTCTTTTCTTAGATACAAATATTTTTGATTTAAAACCCACTACCCTGTCAGAGTTAGTCAGATGTTTGTCACGTTACTGAATTGGCTACCTAAAATAATTGAATTATACATGGACTACAAATGCAGGTATTCATAAAAGGGAAATGTAAACTGTTAAGGCACTCATTTTTAAAAGTTGACGTTGAAATAAAATTCACAATTTCTGCACATTTATTTTATTAGTCATTTCCAAATGTAATTTTAATCACAGCCGAACACCACCCACTGTAGGGTTTGCGCTTTTTAAAAATGTCATTCTACATGTGTTTTCAGGTACCTAAATATTGTTGCATTACTGGTAGCTCCCTTGCCTGATTTTTGTTGTTTTTCTTTACGCCCCAGAGTGTCTCACCTATTGTTTCCATGCTATTGCTGAGGTGCAAATGGTTGCCATTCTAGCTGTCGCTGTAGAAACATTTGACTTACAAATATTTTTGTTTATGCAAACAGGAGGCCAAGGAGAAGCGCCAGGAACAGATTGCTAAGAGGCGTCGCCTGTCTTCTCTGAGGGCATCCACATCCAAATCAGAGTCCAGCCAAAAGTGAACTATGGAAATAAAATAAAGACATGTTTTGCTGAAAAGTTTGCCTCTGTATGTAATTCATGTCTCAAGTTTCAAGTATTGAGTATTGATCATAGAATGTCAACTTTGTTCATTGTTGAACATTTGGTGTTTTGAATGTCTGGATCATGTTGGATTCATATTTTTGGCCATTGCTGGAATGATTTCAACTTTGATATGAAATTGTGGGCTGGATGCCCAAACCATTGGATGGTGAAGTGGAAAAATAACATGCATGGTGAGCTATGGGTCAAAACACATACCTGGACCTATCAATTATCTATTGGGCATTAGCCTCTTGAACCGTTCAGAAGGCCTTAATTATCTCAAGCCAGATTTGACCTACGTCAGGAAACTGACAGTCATGGTGGCCAAGAGATGACATGCACATGTAGCCAAGCCACAAATCAAATACTTAAGGCTTCATTCTGTTAGTTGTGAGGACTAACAGCCTCATTTCATGTTTTGAAGTAACATGTTCATAAGCTCCAAAGCAAGATACAGTGGGGTAAAGTTAAATATACTTGTAAGTCCTACAGTGTGGGCACATCCATGATTACAACACTGCTTTGGACTTTGAAGCTCCCATTGGTTATTTTAGTATGGCAGACTCAGTGGCTAAACAAGATCATTAAATGTCCATGTGATTCTGAAATTGAAATGGCAGCTCTAATGCCATCTGAATTACAGTAACATGTCGAGAATCTTTTATTTGCAATCCAATGAAATACAAAAGATTTGGAGTTGTCATAAATTGGTGTTGGTAAACAGTTTTAAAAAGTGCTGCTTAGCTGCACTACAAGAGGTCAACTGACAGCAGTCTATGGCGAAAGCCATACTTTTCACCAGCCTATGGGAACAATCGTGCTAGCACTAATAGTTTAAATAGATATGCTGGTTTATATTTGTGTTACCCACCTATAGGCCCCCCTTTCATCAGGAAATGGCATTCGCCATAGTATTATACAACCTTTCTTTGCATCTTTTTACAGTTGGAATTTCACTATTTAATTTATATATTTTGTTTCCATTCTTCCCTGCTCTCCCTACTCTATGCAAAGAAATTATACTGCAGGGCTACGTGACCAAAAGGGCAAGAGAAATCACAGTTTACAAATCTTTGTGCAACTTACTTTATTACAGGTCAATAATATTCAATTTGCACCACATTCTATGGGCCATGGGCTAAGCAAGCAGACGCCTTTATGTAAGTGAAATGGTTACCATGGTTCTCATCAATGCTCATAAACCTTAGCATTGTGCCCATTGACAAATACAGATGTCTTGATAGGCCTCATGCGGCCATTGGACGCAGGTTGTGGGCGGACAGGGGCCACACTGTTGAAGTGGGTGCTGTGGGCCAGGTAGTCCAGGGCGGTGTTCAGGGAACCTCTGACTCGATCAGGGAGGTTTTGTTGGGATATAGGGCAGCTTAAGTTGTACATCTGTGAGACAATGAAGAGCGCACACACACCCTGATTTTGGAGGTGCTGGGGCAGGCCATGGAGGCTCCAGGCCAAGGTCAGCCAGCTGGTCTGAAGGTGTTGAACCAGACCTGGAGACCTGGACAAACCCTCCATGACCTGTTGAGTAAAAGGACAGACTGGAGTCAAGATATTTTCATTTGAAGTGTTAAACATACATCATGTGTCTAAAATAGCTGATTAATGGTGAAATTATGTGGTCAGGCCATGAATGAATCCAATCAAAGCTCTAATAGACAGAAATTGCATATTTGCAGTTATCAGCTTGTCCTGCATATCAAATTGGATTTACAGTTTTACTGAAGATGTGCTTTCATATATAGCGAGGAAAAGTAATAGCACTAAGAACAAACATGACAAATTATAGTATCTGTGACAAGCGTGATCAAGTCTGATTGAGTGAATTCAATCCATATTATCACCCAGATAGTTATTTTAGATGTGACTCCAATCTAAAGTCAGTGCCATCTTGAGTCATCAATCATTGAGCCCACGCCACCACCAAATCAATGATGTGCTGCCTGTAGACCTGTACAGTGCATCTTGGTCCCAACCTTGTGGTAGGTTCTCGTACACAGCTTGGCAGTGAGAGACACCAGCCTCACAGGGTAACTGGTCCTGACTGCAGCAGCCTCAAAGCCCTCCACAGTCTTGGCTTCCTCTTCTAAAGTCAGCAGAAGTACATTTTGAGGGACAGAGAGATGCTGTTAAGATTACATTTTGAATGCCATCTGGAGTGTGACATCAGTTTCACCCCAGTACATCCACTTACCTAGCTCTTCTTTGATGGGGGGAAGCACTTGGTCCATCAGGGCCTCGGACATGCTCAGAGCAGAGTCCAGTCTCAGACTAGACACACTGATGGCTCTCTTCACAAGGGACTGCTTAACACCATCATCGGCCATCTTCCTGGTAGGATCTGTCACCTGCTGCATCCTCCCCACCACCCATGTGATGGTATGTTGCACAAAGTCCTTAGTTCCGTTGCCTGCAATGCTCACCAGATCCTTGACCTCAAGCATCTTGTTCTTGGCACTAGCAGCAATCTAGATGATGCAGACAAGGCCAAGAGAGCATAGAGATGCTTGCTTCTTCTTTCTGGTCAACTGTGCAATTTGAAAAAGTTACCTGCTCTGTTGGCTTTTGGAGCAGTGGGAATGCAGTCTCCAGCCAGTCCAGACCTTTACATGCCACATTATTCGCAATGGAAACTATGGAAATATTCCAGAGAAACAGTAAAGCCATAATTAAAAAAAAACAAAAAAACAGAATTTTTAGAAGCAAAACCCTCAAACCTGTATTGGGCCTTGGCACTGCTATTTGAATTGGCAATATTTAATTTTGCTACGGATGTGCTTTTGAGATATACAACTGTTTAATTTCCAACCGTATGACGTAACTAGGCCCAAATGATGGCTTGTGTTTCTTGTAATCAGAGGTGGGATTGTGGCAACTTTCCCTACATCACATGCCTCACCACTGGTTGTTTTCAATCAAGAGGTTATTGGTCAGTAAATTAATTAGAAAACAAATGGCAAGACAGTTCACTCTCTAATACTCCATCCTCTTAGTTCCTAGTTGATTTTTCACGTGCGAAGGCTCACATCCACATCAAAACATGATAGTAATTGCTCAAAGATAGTCCAAAAGGCCTGCACAGTCTACCAACTAAGCAATATCTAGATTGAACATCTAATAAGGTTATTTAAGAATAGAAGTTCTGATTTAGGACGTCAAATGGACGTACTGAGTTAAACAAAAGGTCTAGGCCTAGCAATACATACTTTGGGGCTCCAGTTTAATAACGACAGAAGAAACACTGTCATAGGCAACTGAGCTCACAGCCGCCACACCACCCTCCACCACCTCACACACTGACTTCAGGCTGGGGTGGCTGCACTTGGTGTCAATGTACAAGATGGAGAGAACCGCACAAGCTGAGCGAACCATAGGTAGCTTGGCCAGTCTAACAACTGCATTCTGTAAGGAGAGAGCAGAGAGAAACGCTTTGGCACAATTATTAGCCCATTTAAGAAAGGAGCTCCACAAGTGGGGCCAGGGACCACCAGGGGTCCTTAAGTGGGTTCCATTTGGTCCCCAGCAAAGTAAAGAATGGTGTAGTTTCACTATTTCACTCCCTTAAAGTTGTGCAATTAGAGGAAACATAAGGATGACTACTTTGACCATAGTCTCACCTCCCCATCTACAGTGTAGACAGTTGCAGAATTCATGTCTAAAGTAAAAATCTTGAGATGATAAATGAAAGATTATTGGTAACTAATTAAAGGAGATGGCGTTCCTCAGCACAAAGTTTCATCAAATGTGTGTGTGTGTGTGTGTGTGTGTGTGTGTGTGTGTGTGTGTGCGCGTGTCCTTTACATGAAAAAAAGTTTGGGAACTCCTGATCTAAGAAACGATGTACAATCAATTGCATCACCTTGTTGCCAGTTTATTCACGCTATTCCGTTTAAGACACGGAGCTAAATTAAAATACAGTTGCTAAACTGAAATGTTGCTGTGTTGCTGCAATATGAGGCCCGGAAAGATTGTTCCGCCTGATTGTACGCACCTGATTCGAGTTGTTATTCCTCATCATGTTTCATGTGCTTTGCTAGAAGAAAAACAAATAGGTCTACACGAAAATAAATAAATAAATAAAGATTTTTAACCCATCATCTTAAAAGGGGCCACCAGGGGAATACGCCACTCACCATGCAAAAAGCTGCTTCAAAGGATAGTTTCGGGTTGTGTTAACTGCTGCTGGTCAAGTAAGACACTTGCAGAGCTTGATCAGGTAAATCAAATGATCTGCTCACCTGTCTTGTGCAAGCAATTTCTAATAGCGGCACTCTCGGTACTCTCGCGGTATGTCAACACGTAACCCACGGCTATGACGACAGTAATATTTGACGGAAATAAGTCGGGAAACAAACAAAATATCTGCAATGTTTATTTTATTTATCAGGACCTATATAACTAACCCTTGAATGGCAGGCTATTTGTTGTTCTGGCCATAAATTGCCAGTAGACCTTAAGTGTTACTTTTGGATGGGATCTCTCTGTGGTGATTGTGTTTACAAAAAGCATCATTTGATTGTTGATATGGCAGGATAATGGGCTATTTAATGATAGCCTATGTGGTGTCATTGTTTTCATTAATAATGTATGACATCATTGGCTTGCAAACTATTGCAACTACTATTGCAACTAGTGCATGACCTCATTGCAACATGCCTTTGATAGTGACGTTCAGACAGGTTAGATCAGGCATTTATTGTGGTTATATTTGGTATAACAAAGCAATCAGCCTGATAGTAGGCAGACTATGTTCTACATACGTTTCCAGCAAGAGACCAGCAAAAGCTACCCTGACACAACATCTGCCACGTTAATGAATTAACCAGCACTCACTTCAACGCGCAATCTTTTCACAATCAAGACTTGAGGGGAAATGAAATGTGACCAAGTCCTACAAACTTACATCTGTCACATTCCCTTTGAAGGTAGGTGCTTGTCTTTTGCCAGCAAAGAAAGAAGTCTGAGAAATACTCCCCACCAAAGGCTGACATGGACCTGATTTCAACAACACACAAGGACTATGGCCACAGGGGCAAGCCACCCTCCTATAAAGCCCTGGTGTGAAGGAAAACCTTATGAGGAATGCTGCACGGTGAAGGCTGACTATCATACCTGGGAGATGAAGAAATGCAGGTATGTGGTACGTCTGCCTTCAGGGGTTTTGAGACCAACTCCAACGCCTGGTTTGACTTAACGGCTAAGAGTGCTCCTTAAACCTTTGGAGGGAGACCAAGGAGGAAGACTAGTTTGATAAAGCTTCAGGTAATGATGGCCACATTCTGTACCAAAACACCACAGAGGGGCAGAAGAGCAAAACCCCACCAGCTGCAGCCAATAACACCAAGACAAGCCATGTAGACCAGCTAGGGCTTTTCAGCTGTTCCTCATAGAGGCAAAAAAACACATTATATGAACACAATTGCATTATATTATCATAATATTATTTAAACAGGTACAAGGTGCAGGTATATAGTACCTTATGTTCTGACATTAATTGTTTTAGCCACTGTGTTGTACTTTTTAATTGTTCCTAATATTCATTTAAACATTTTGTGCATGCTGGTTTGGCTTTGTTTGGGGGTTTGTTGTGTTTTTTCTACCGTGCAGCTGAATTAACAGAGCAATGAAATCTCTATTATGTACAAACGAAGCAGCTGTAGTGAGGCTTTGTCACGAGATACTGAAGCAGAACCAGCATGCTGCCATGTCCCTGTGAGATGGCACACAGCATAGCAATGCTAAAATATTAAAATAAATGCAGTGGGCTTCCATTGAGGTGACATAGAGCATTATATTATATCAATGACAATGAAAACAACAATACTCAGTGTAAAATGGTTCGCAAGCAAACAAAAGAAAAGAAACGAAAAGAAACAGTAGTAAAATGGAAAAGGGTATTATATCGCAGCAACCCTTGAAGTCAATATAGTATTATATAGGGATGTTGTTATGACACCATACAAAAATACCACACAACCTAAGATAAAGTCACTACAAGCCTACTATTTAGCAGCACAGAACTGAATAGTAGAGGTGTATTATAGTGACTCGATGTCGATTTTGTTGGCTATAGGTGAGCACGCTTTAAGCCACGAGGGCTGTCCGTGGTGCTGATGCTGATTTAGGGTCTGCAGCATCTCGGAGCGTAGTCGAGTCTGCTGCAGAAAACGTGCTCAGCGGATGTTTCTATCAGCATGCACCAGGAGGTGATACGTTTTGCGAGACGGCAGTCACGGGGTTTGGGACGGTAGCTCGCCGCCAAAAAAAAACCCAAACACAAAAAAGCACGTGTAGTGGGTGGTCCTCGACAAATGGCTTTCACGTGGCAGGCACACAGAATCAGTCAGTCCAGTGCAGCAGACAGCAGGACACACAGCGCCATGGCTCTGGAGGTGGAATCTGCAGAGTAAGTGCTGGATTGATGCATTTTCCGCGTTGACTTAAATGTAAATAATGCATGTCGGTGGTAGTTTGCTGTTGCCTATGACTGACAAAAAAACACTTGTGTGACCACCCTAACGAAAAGTCACTACAATGTCCCTATAATATTGCTATAGAGGTATAGAGGTCTGTGCTATTTAATAGTAAGTTTATTAACACCTTATAGTACTTGATGTTGTTGTTTTTAATCTCCTAATCTCCATTTTAATATTTCTTTGGGGAATTATATTTTTTTCTGTGATATTGTCATCAGAAATGTTATTATAGGATTACTACCTTTTTATAATAGGATTATATTTTTTGTGTGTGGGCACGTCTTTTCTATTTAAAAAAAAAAATGACAAAGAAACAATATCCGTAATCATGTAGTGTTTTGTATATCTTCTCATATGGTGCAGTTATTTAGTGTCCGCTGTCAGACCCTATCTGCTCACGTTACCAACGCGCACCCACGTGGCAATTTGTTATTAATCGGTTGAGCTATTTTCAGTGGAGCCTGTTATCCAACCACTGATAGGTTTTTATTATTTACATCCTGTATACCCCAATGTACCTGTATGTCAGCTCAAGTGGGTGTTTTTGCTGAGAGAGAGAGAGAGAGAGAGAGAGAGAGAGAGAGAGAGAGAGAGAGAGTGAGAGAGGAAGGTCAAAGAGAAGGAAGCCCCAGCATAAAGGATTCTAGTAATCTGTACTGATGTGTACATTTCTTGGCCAAATCCAATCTCTTTCTTTTCCCTGTTACCTTCATCCCATGATGCATTCGTTTTACAGAAGTGTCACAACCCAATTGCCAAATCTAGACCAGCATCTTGAGACAGTTTTTAGCCACCATTATAAATGTGTCCAGATGATCAATATGTTAGTATTGATAAGACTGGCATTGGACTCGATAAAACAAGCTGCAGCACGAGCCCATACCACTGTAATCACATTGCTGGTACTTCTTTTATTTGACCATATCCTGTATGCCCTCAGTAGGTGTCGATTACTACAGGCTTTGAAAGTATGCTTGCCAGTCTGCTTATGGTCATAACAATACTCCCACGTTTTGCAGTGTGATCCGTCTGATAATGCAGTATCTCAAGGAGAACAACCTCTATCGCACACTGACCACCTTACAGGAGGAAACCACTGTCTCTCTTAACACAGTGGAGAGTATCGACAGTTTCATTGCAGACATCAACAGAGGCCATTGGGACTCCGTCCTGTTAGCTATTGAGTCCCTCAAATTGCCTGACAACACACTTATTGACCTTTATGAGCAGGTGAGATTTGCGTTGTTTAACTAATGCACTTCATTTGATTGTTTACATGTAACTGGCACCACTTGAGTAACAGTTCAGACTGAAATGATCTCTCCAATAGGTTGTACTGGAGCTCATTGAAATGAGGGAGGTGGGGGCAGCTCGCTCCCTCCTCAGACAGACTGACCCAATGATCATGCTGAAGCAGACCCAGCCGGAGAGGTATGTACACCTGGAGAACCTGCTGACGCGCTCCTACTTTGACCCTTGTGAGGTGAGACCCCACAGCTTTGTATATTTACACAGCTCTTATGAATGTTATGCCACTCATAATATCCGCTAACCCCCTTCTCTCTCACTACAGGCGTACCCTAAAGGCAGCAGCAAGGAGAAGCGCCGCCGGGCTATAGCCCAGGCTCTGGTGAGGGAGGTCAGTGTGGTGCCCCCTTCGCGTCTCATGGGGCTCCTGGAACAAGTCAGTGTGAGTAGGCTGAGGTGATAATTACTACCCCATTCAAATGCACGTATTGATTAAAGGAACAGTACTCACCCTAATTAGATGACAAGGGACCTTTATTACTCCATAGCACCCTCTGAGAGTGAAGACTCCAAACTGTCCTCCCTCTCTCATTCATTGCTGTCATGTATATCCATCTCGATACTGATTGAATAAAATAGCCCTGACTATGTCCGTTTTTTTTCTTCACCTCAGTCTCAGAGGGTGCAGGAGCACGAGGGTCACCTGTCCCCTAACATGACCATCGACACCACTGGCAGCAAGGCTGTAGAGAGGCATGTGGAAGAAGAGAGCTTTCCAACCCAGCTCTACCGCCACATCAAGGTAGACGAGCACGGGCTTGGATAGACATAGCATAATACATTGTACCATATTGCATTGTACTATATAACACATTGCTTGGCACAATTTTCATACATTTTAATTTGGATTTGAAGTTGTGTATGATTTGTACTTTCACTATTATTGTATTATTGACCAACTCAGTTCTTGACATTTGTTTTTAGTTTGAGCTTGTCTCTTATTAATGAGTCATTTCCCAATTTAATATGTATACTTTTGACCTCCTAGTTCAGTACCCATAGACATATTTGCCACACACACACACACACACACACACACACACACGCACTCATACAGGTAATTGCTTTACTCACCTGAAGGCACTTGTATGGGTCACTGGCTGTGCTTTCATTACTTCCATCCAGATGGATCTACTTTAATTGCCCAACCTTGCTATTCTCTGCACAAGGTCAAAGCGTCCAGCATGGTCAGTCTATACAACAGCCTAGATTTCAGCATGGTGGAGAACTTTACGTGCTTCTGTAAGCTGTCGCATGATAGCAATTTGTGCTTTATTTCTCAGTGCTTCAGGATCATATACGTTTCCATTATTCAGCTGGTTGGCAAACCCCAAAAGACAATCAGTTAAGCATTAATGAGGAGCTTGTATGTGCAATTGTGTTTTGTAGTTTGGACAACGGTCACATGTGGAATGTGCCCGTTTCTCTCCTGATGGCAAGTACTTAATCACTGGATCAGTGGATGGGTTCATCGAGGCCTGGAACTTCTCCACTGGCAAAATTAGTAAGGTAAATACTTTTGATATCTTGACCTATTGACACCAAGAGTTTCGTGCTACTACTGTATGCATATGCAAAAAATATTTTTGCTGCTCAGATGTTTTTATTCTGTTTAAGAACACTTAGTCCACTGTATATTTGCCTATTTAGCCGTGTGTGTGTGTGTGTGTGTGTGTGTGTGTGTGTGTGTGTGTGTGCATGGATGAATTAGGATCTAAAGTACCAGGCCCAGGACAGCTTCATGATGATGGATGATGCCGTGTTGTGTATGTGCTTCAGTCAGGACACAGAGCTACTGGCCACGGGTGCTCAGAATGGCAAAATAAAGGTCTCACCTCTCATGCATCTACTCATCTTACAGTTCTCCTCATTTCTATTTTGTTATTATGTGTATGTTGAGCTACATAATTGTCCTTCTATGTTGACCGGTGTTCTGTACTGTTTTTACTGTGTGTACATTGGTTCATGTGACACATGGGCTAGGTGTGGAAGATCCAGAGTGGCTTGTGTCTACGCAGGTTTGAGCGCGCCCACAGCAAAGGGGTCACCTCTCTGAGCTTCTCGAAGGACAGCAGCCACATTCTCAGTGCCTCCTTTGACCAGACCATCAGGTGCGGTGTGACTTTATCATGCTTTCCATCCACCAAATCTAAAAACCAAGCATGGACCAGAGTATCTGCATGCCCTTTTCAGTATGTGTGGTAATACTTGCATGGTTCTGCCCTCTTCGTTATATATTATTAAGAATATTTAGAATTTGATATAGCATGACTTGAGTTTGGGAAACCTATAAATGTCTGACATTTTGTTTGGTGGTGTTTATATCTGAACTGATATCTGAAATATAGCACATCACCAATTGCTAGACAAATAGTAACATTTCTCCACAGCTAAACATCACACATGTTGTGCACACACACATTCTCCCTTTACAAATAAAGCAAATGAGCAGTGGAGGCTCGCATGCGTATAGCACCTGTGTGTAAATACACATCAGGACAATTAAGTCACTCTTTCTGTTGCTCGCTCTCACACACACACACACACACACACACACACACAAACACACACACACATGGAGCTTATACTGTATCCTCTAAGATGAGGAGTCTTGAATTTCTATTTCTGAATCCTGTTGAGTGTGGGCTGTGCCCCTCTGCTGTGGTGGAGGCACATGGGTTGTGTGGGAGTAGCTGAGGCGTCATGTGCTTAGGCACAAAGCTGCAACCCGTGCCTCCACTTGCAATTCCACAAGATGATAGTCTGAATTGTTTATTTATGCTAAATCATCGTACCAGAGCGGGAGTGAATCAATGAGCATTATCCATTTTGTCATGGTTTAGCTAAGCTTCACCCAGTCACTCTGAAGGATCTAAAAATAACAGATCAGCTACTCAGCAACTGGTGCGTTTAACACAATCCATCATTTGTTGGTGGTGAAGAAAAATGACTCATGAGTTAAATTAATGTATCTTTGTTTATGTATTGGAGCTGCTGTTTTGTTGTTTCAGATTTCTAGCTTTTCTAATAAGCAAAACAACTGTTAGTCAGGCTTCCAACCATTTTCTTTTCAGAATCCATGAATTGAAGTCAGGAAAAACACTCAAGGAGCTGAGTGGCCATTCGTCGTTTGTAAATGATGCATCTTTTACTCAAGATGGCAATCACATCATCAGTGCCTCATCTGATGGCACAGTTAAGGTACACTGACCAGTTACAACATATGACCAAATTGTATGAGTACAATTTAGTCCTGTGCTAGATCATTATTGTGTCTGGGAAAATGCTTAAATGTATCGCAATATATTTCTTCCAGTGGATGATATTGTGCAAACGTTATTCCATGTACACATTTTAGATATGGAACGCGAAGACTTCAGAATGCATCCACACGTTCAAATGCATGTCAAGCACCTCCGAAATCCCCGTCAACAATGTGATTCCTCTACCCCAAAACCCAGAGCACTTTGTGGTGTGTAACCACTCCAACACGGTGGTCATCATGAACATGCTGGGTCAGGTGAGAACCCTCTGACTAGTGCTGGGTAGTACATTATGAGCCATTCATATTCAAGAGTTTCAGTATTTTCATTGAGTTTTGGTGGTAGGCACTCAATGTTATCTTTCTCCTAATTTAGACTGTGAAAACCTTCAGCTCAGAAAGGAAGGAAGGAGGAGACTTTGTGTGTTGCATCGTCTCACCCCGTGGAGAGTGGCTCTACTGCGTGGGAGAGGACTTAGTGCTCTACTGCTTCAAATATGCAACGGGGAAGCTGGAGAGAACACTGACGGTAAACCCTACTGCCACTATCTGCTCTCATTATTAGAGCTTGGGAGTGGAGGCCGTTTATCCAGCCTTTATTAAGAACCTTATGTGTGCTGTTTATCCCATCTAGTTTTTTGTCCCACTTGATACAAAAAAACATGGAAAGCAAGGAATGCTGCTGAGTTGAAATCCTAGTGAAGGCTAACAAGGAAACAACATGGTTCAAGGGTTTAAAGATAATGTGTGATCTGTGATCTTCTGCACCCACAGGTCCATGAGAAAGATGTAATTGGCATCGTCCACCACCCGCATGAGAATCTGATTGCCACATACAGCGAGGATGGTCTCCTAAGGCTATGGAAACCTTAAGACGAGTGCCCACATCATAATGCATCAGATGTCATGATGTATAGACACAATTCCTCATGGATCCAACTTAACCAGTGCAGTCCAAATCCACATTTTCATCTGTCTTTTGACATGAAAATGCATGATAGTGAACTGTTGTGAAAAGATTTATATGAAACTGCCAATTGTTTGGGCATAAACAAATAATATCAGGTAATTGATGGGTCAAAGTTGGTTTGTAATACTTTTGTAACTGTAATATTGATTCAATGATACAGATGTAATGCCATAGTTTTGTCATACGTTTACCGCATGCTGCCTCAGTACACTGTCTAAATATCAGTACAGTAGAATACTTAAAATAGTTTTGAGTATTTCTTGCAGATATGCATGACAACTGGTGATAATCCTCTAAATGGAACTCCAGCGACAATTTCTTTATCCAATGTGTTCATATTAATAGCGTATAATGTAGTCGAAAAATAATGCTGTAATTGTGCATCACTAGATAAGTATGCCTGCAAGGTACCAAAGGTACTGCTTGTATCAATATTTATTCTTTGTACTATCTGGTTTCATCATTGTTCCAAAATCATGTTTGTTCATTACAGACTGTATCTTGTATATAGCTTGTACAGACCACTGAAGTTGCTGGCCGCTGTCAAAACGATTAACAATAAAATTCAAAACCTTTCACAATGACCTCCTTATTTGCAGGTGTGCAAACATAAATGTTGTAATTGTTTCATTGAGGTATCAAATAGTTTCCCTAATGACAAATTAACTAACCCAAGATGTCCTGATTAGTTTCAGAAAGCCAAATGCTATCTGCAATTGCATTTAAGACAATTTTAAAAAAAAATCAAAGCAAAGAAGTAAAGCTGGCAAAAGCAGCAATTTCCCATTGAACACAGCTAATCAAAGTTCCAGCACCACGAAGTTTGGCATTTTTTCTAACAAATCAGAGTCAGAAGAATTGCGATAACGACCACTACATTCTTTAGCTCCCGAAAGCTGCTTTCTTTTGGCACATTTATCCTTAGTTAGGTCTCGCAATATTTTGTACCTCACCTGATCTAATGACATGTTGCATGGTAGTTATAGTTTGCTAGCAGAGGCAAACAGGGTTTCTCAACCTTTAAAAAAAAAAGCAGATAACTTTGTTGTCATGACATAACAGCGTAAAGTTTAATTATTAAAATTAATGTCACCCGACAAAACATTAGCACAATACAAAAAGAGCATCAAACTGTGGTTACTTTAATTATAAATTATCAGCATAAACAAGTAAATGATTGGTCCTAATACGCATACAGGCAAATTAAGACAAATTACAACACGCACTTTGAGTATTCGTTTCATTAAAATGTTGACTTCCCCTGACATTATCAGTACTGATACACAATTAATTTTATAATATCCAAAGTGAAGTAATAAGCGAAACAACTGCATGATAAGCATCTCTCAAGTTATGTTATGGTTAAGGCTTCAGAACAGGCATACACTTCAGTGAGGTATCAGATGTGTGAATTTGAAGTCCCTCCCCATCCCCTTTGGCGGTTACAGATTAGGGAAACACATTTGTTCATAGCCTTTCCACCAACCAGGTTAAATTGCTCCTTAATTTAAATTTGTAAATTTCCAGACATTGCTCCTAAAACACGCCAGAGAGCTAACTGTTGGCCTTAGTGATATTTCAACTTGGTAGAACATTAATTTTCTAAAAACACATACCTGATATGAGTTCATGAACAGTCAACCATATACAACAACCTAGACAGTAGCTGCTCCTTCTCATAGAACTAGGGCGCAACTCGGCAAGACATGGGGATGAGTGTCTTTAAAATAGAGGGGAAACCAATTTCCATCAAGTCAGTAGATCTGACATGCTAAACTTTTTTTGGCCTGATTTTCTATCCAGCCATAATTACAAACATATTTGGATCATATCAAAGTGGGTTGTATATACATCGGATGTATAACTTTTTCGAAACAAAAGCATGTGTGACATCACTAAAGACACACAATGGCAGCTCAAAAGTGAAAATGTTCGACTGAAGTGAAACATTGTCTTGTCACATAGTCAACATTGTTTAGAAATAGCCCTTAAAGGGAACAATAGCATAATTATTGTAACTAAAGTCACACTACACATCAACACCACCAGCAGAGGATGGGGTCTTCACAAACAATGAATTGAACCAGTCATCCTCTTCTGATTAACAGGTAGTTCACAACAACTGCCGATTTGGTAACACCATAAAAGAGGTTATTTTTATATTGGCATCAGTTTTAGTTTAACTGTATAAAGCAGGCAGTCTTTGATTAGGCAAAGAAGGTTTTCTTTCCTCTGAATACCAGCAATCCTTGTCTGTAAATCAGAGTTTTTCAGCCAGCTGATAAATGTAATTGAAAAAAAAAAAAAAGAAAAAATTTTAGAATAAGGTCCCAGAGATGACAAGGAGTCCCATGCACCGGATCCAAACCCTGTTAAGTCCTGGAACTTTAACAGGATCCATTCTCTCCACCGAAGGGTATAATAACAGTACTAAAAACAATCAGGGGGACCCTGGGTCACAGTTTCAATATTCAGCTTGAAAGAACACTTCAACACGTTAACAGTTACGAGAAGAAAAAGTAAAAAGTGCACAAAATTCCAAAAAGGTGCTTTACTTTAGATGAGGGTTAGGGCTGAAGGATGGGCATGAGGAAGAGGCCAGGTTTGTGTTTAAGAGGTCTGGCACTGGACACCTCCAGCAGTGGCATAGTCGTCTTCTTCCATGTAGTAGTGGTGACGGTTGTGTCTTTTTCTGTTCTGAAAGTCACAGTCCTCCAGGTCGGCATAGATGTAGAGGTCATCATCCATGCTCTCTGGCTGCTCTGCCTCCATCTTTACTGGGAGGTAGTGCTCCAGCTCTTTCAGTTTGTGCTTGGGGAGGAAGTTGGGTTGTGGGAACACCACCTAGTATAAACAACCATAAACAACGTAACTATGATAGTTAGATAGCAGTGCACATTGTTATGCCGATGTCAATAGAACATTTTGATGATTGTATGAAGTGCATGTGTGTAAAAATAAAGACAACTCCATACCGAAAAGTGAATAATAAGGCGTCCCTTTTCAAAGGGCCTACGATGCATGGGCATCCCTTCATTTAGGACATACTTCTTGTCTCCAGGCTTGATTAAATGCCCTGTCAGAAACAACAAGGACCACCTTAATCATTAAATGAACAAGTATTCACAATACCAGGGGGACTAACTTACAGCCGGGCGCCAGGTGAATGCAATTAACTACCTGGTGGGATAGAAAACCAGCAGGGCTCTGGGCTGAGGACCAGGATTGAGAACTACGTGCTATAAGCAACCTAAGTGTTGTTGAGAGCACTAGATTAGATGATTTTGTCAAGGCAGCCGACATTGGCTATAAAATGTTACAGGAAACTCAAGTGTCTTGCACTAGGCTACATTTTAAATGACCAAATATCAAGGCAATTTAATATAGGGAGGGGCAAAAAACTCCAAAACAATCTTCTGTGTAAGAACCTTAAGTGATCTGTGATTACAGCACTCTTTGCATCTCTTGTCATCTGTAAGTGTAAAGGAAATTTCACCCTCAGATACTGTTACATTGTTATATACAGGCATGTGATTGGCAAAGGACAAAAAAGCAGGAAAATATACAGAGCGCAGAGCACGGCGCAGCGCACACACACACAAAAGAGAGCTACCCAAAGTCGAGAAAAAAAAATGCAACAGCATAATATCATATAAGGCCTGTGGTATATACTTAAATATATAGGAAATTATATTTAATATACTCAGATCAATAAGAGACAGATGTTAAGTAGTAAATTAAGTTTTTTTATTTTCAGAACTAGTTCAACAATGTTCTCTCCTTAAAACACAAAAACACACCCTCAGGCTGCCTAAGTGAGGTCTTACTAAATCAAACACTGTCACACTTTACTCTTTATGCCTAGCGTACTTTGATCGGGCGCAGTTGCCCCAACGGATTATGCTGCAGCCATAGCAGCCCGTTTCACAACTGCCGGCTGAGGCGATCCCGGGCAATTCCAAAACTTTTTGTACCTATTTTGGGGTATAAATGACAAATATGTACATAGAGCCAGAGGTTTAAAAATAGCGGAATTCCCCTTTAAGGTTTCATGGACGCAGCACAGTGCTAAGTTTCTCAATTCTAAAGCTATCAGTGAAATTATGGCCTGTACTAGTCAACATCAACAATGTTTAAATAGGGCCTGTACCATGGTAAATTATATATACAATAATTACCATTTTACCATGGTAAAACTAAAATTACCATCAAACTACTTGACAGTTTTTTTGTTAGGGTAACCTGGCCTCATCCACCACTAGATGGCACTCTTTTACTAATAAATGAATGGGATGCGTCAAGTTTATTAGTGGAAATCTAGCATAAGAGAAGCTCCTCTGACACGGAGTACAATAACGTTAGCTGAAAAGACATAACATACATAACCTACAGAGCTAATGATATTAGTCAAAACCATATAAAATAGTCAGCCAACTGAAAAAAGCGAATGTCCTTACCTCAGGTGATCTCGCCACTCACTCAAAATGAGCCATACAGTGCAGGGAGAGAGTGGTGTGTTCACAGACAAGTGTTTGCTGCTGTGTCAGGCTACATCTACACTAATACGTTTTTGTTTTGAAACTAAAAGGATCTCCGTCCACAGAAGTGTTTTAGCACCGTTTCATAAATTATCTCCGTCCATGCTATGCTGAGATACATACTTGGGAAAACGCATATCACGTAACCATTCACCTACACTGGGCATGCGCGCGCCGGTGTAAACAGGAAGCAGATTGTCTGCTCTGCTGTTGCTTAAGAGCAGGTCCTGACAGTTGAGTAGAATTTTTTGCTCAATGCAGTTCACTCATATGAGCTGACAGAAATAAACTGTAGGAATCGTTAAGGAGATTCGTCCGTCACCCATACACACACACACACACACACACACACACCCCCCCCAAAAAAAACCTCTGCTCAAAGTACATCCAGTAAAAGTGCTTGTTTTTGCCACTGCCAGGCTCAGATTGTTATTGGAAGTGTCTGAAAGGATCGCTACAGAGATAGACCTTTTTTCTTTTTACCAGAAACAGAAGTCTCGCTCAAGGAGAAGTCTCGCTCTGAAATCTGAAAGATGAGGCGAGTTCAAGATTCAAGAAGTTTATTTGTCACATACACACACGGGGTGTGCAGTGAAATGTAAAAAGTGGCAATGCTCAACAGAAATGTGCAAAGAACAAAATAACAGGTTCACACTATTTACAATAAAAAACCAACACAATATTTACAATATTACAATATTACAGTAAGAGAGTTGTTGCATGAAGAGGTTAAACAAAGGTTTCTGGTTAAAAAGAGGTCTATCTCTGTAGCGATCCTTTCCGTAATGTTGTCAGACACACAAATAACAATCTGAGCCGGTCAGTGGCAAAAACAAGCACCGACTGAGGCGATCTACCAGAGCAATTCCAAAACTTTTTGTAGGTATTTTGCGGTATAAATGATGAATTTGTACACATAGAGCCCAGGTTTAAAAATACCTGGAATTCCCCAAGTTATAAGAAATACCGGAATTCAAAGTTATCTCACTAACCCACTAATCTCGCTTCATGAGACAGTTTATTAATTTAGCAAGCTAAATTTGAAGATACGCAAAACACTAGTAATTTAGCTACATAAAAACAAACCATCAAAAACTTGAAATAACAAGCATCATGGCAAGCCATGGGACCCTGCGATAAGTGAAAATCAATCAATAACTTATCATCTGATTGATCATTCGACAACAAAGTCAAAGTAGATCTGTATTTTAGACATATCACAAGGATTAATCTTGACATAGCTGAATTATCCGATCCGAAACGGCGATGTTCTTGACGATGTACTGACGCACGAGCGCGACTGGGGTACCAGGTGTGGAATTGGGCATGTTGAGCTCGAGCTGAGCTGAACGCTAACAAACATCCTCGTGGATACTTGGAAATGAAAAAAAAAAATCTTCACGCACTTCAGCTTATAGATGTCCTCAAATCCTCTCCATTTCACTCGGGCAGCTCATAACGCGCACACACACCCACCCCCCCCGCCCCAATTTTTTTTTGTGGATCTGCATGATTCACGTGGGTCACATTTTCAGGTCGGAAAATCCGGAATTCCGGATTAATCCGGAAAAATCACATCCCTGTATATATCATCTGTCATGTTCAATCCATTCCAGTTCTTTTGTGATTAAGTGTTGTAATTTACCTTTTTTGTTGTAACCACATTCCCTCAACCTGCCTTGTCTACTTCTACTTCAGTTAGTGATTTCCTATAATTCCCAGAATGCTTTTTGATAGAGAACACCCCTGAACTTGTTCACGTTAGAACAGAAGACTGATAAGGCCGATTAGATTAGTTCAGAAATTCAATGTGTCAGTAATAAACACCAAATGATGTTACAATTAGTGTTGGAGGCCCATAATTGTATTTTTGGTCTGACAAAGTCTGACTAATTATAGTTAATAGTAAATGTTTTTCCCCTGTCATCTCTGTATCTGTATCGGCCTTCAAATAAATAAATGATCAATCCAGCAATCAGTCACCTGCAATCTTAACCTTATAAATAATATCAATGAAAGAAAACCTCAGGCAACTGACAGGCAGCATGTGTGTTCACCGGTTGAACATTTGACAATTCAGGGGTGGCTGTGCATTAAAGAGAAGATTTACCTGGGTGGGAGGTGATGAGGAGAGTTCTGTTGTCTAGTGTCTTAACGGGCTTCTGGAAACCACACAAGGCCTCGACGAGCTGTAAGTTCATGGTCATGACCAGATCCTCCCGTTGCCTGGTGACAACAATTAGGGCAAGAGTGAAAATAAAGCAGAGGTCATTTTATTAGAGGACGTTCAACATCAAACAGGGTGCTAAGTTAATGGGCATTGAGTAATCTACAACCTTTATCGATCTCCATAAAGCTATAGGAATTGCAACAACATCAGCAGAACAGTTTCCTACACAAGCTTCTGGCACAGCCCCCAGCTCCACACCCCTCCCACCCCTTTGAATTAAAGTGGCCTGTAATTGACACAAAGAGTCACATATATACAAGTAAGCTAGCCAATTAGAGCAGATATCCAACCGAAACGTCCACGTAATAAATAGATCACAATGCAAAATATTGTAATAATACTGCTTTGTTATTTGCTTATTTTGAGAACAAGGCATTTTAGTTTTTGTATCTGAAATAGTGCGACATTAGTTGCTCCCCCATAGCAGATATTTTGTAGTCATTTGTGCTATTGCACAATAAAAGATTTAAAAAAAAATCATACTTATTATCTTACTTTAACGCTCATAAAAGAATCACAGCCGTGAGTGCCCTTGCACTTTGGCTAATGTGTCTGATAACCACCTCAAAAAGGTGCTGTATCTTTGATGTTCAATCTGTTTAATTTGTTGCATTTATATCAATATCCTATTCTTTGCTGCTGCAATGACCCATTTACTCTCAGGGATCATTAATGTTCATTAATACTCAAACTTTCATTATGTCAGCAAGATTCTCCTTCTTGTCATGGAGTTGGCAGGTGAATCGGAAAAGTAGCCAAATAGGGGGGCCGGGACTGATGCTCATCATTTCTCTGCTATACTGGAACTAAATTGCAAGGCCTGTGAAGTGTACAACACACTCTGTATGGCTCAAATATGACACAATCAATATAATAATGTCAGAGCTTTTGGTTTTGGACTGTTCTATTATATAGAGATGATAAACATAGCCAATCCCCTTGCTGCTAACGCAACTGTTCATCATGCATCAGCAAGAAAACACACACACACACACACACACACACACACACACGCACACGCACACGCACACTCTAAACTCCCTCCTTCATTTTATAGCTCTCTGCCATTCTCTCTCATATCACACAGTTTCACATTCTCGTTACACATTAACACTCACTCAGGGCTGTATGGTACAAAGTGCTGATCCTGATCTACTAACCTGTGTACACAAGCCTTTTAGTATGTGGAAATGGGGTAGACACTTGGCAGGCGACATTTAGCACATTTGACCCAATTCATTTTTATTTTGAGCAGTGACAATGGTAGGACACACACACACACACACACACACACACACACACACACACACGACTGTATATTAGTACACTGCTAAATAGCCAGCAGACAGGGCAGTTTCAGCTCTGCGTCAGCCAGCCGCTGAATTATGTCAGCGACAAAAGATGCATGGCAACAATGAATCAGTTACCTGGTGAAACGTGGATGTTCTCGCTGGTCCAGGACAATGATGATATCGCCTGGCTCAAGTCCTGGCTCCTGGTCTCCCTCTCCATGGAAAACAATCTTCCTGCCATCCTTCATTCCTATGACAATTAAGTCAACAGGTCAAATATTTTCCCTAATATAGTGGTCAGTTTAGTTTGATCTTCTACCAGTCATTGATGCATCTAGATTAGCTCTCCTTGCGCTCTCACCTTTGTCAATGTGGACTTCCAAGACCTTCTTCTGCCGTAGGATCTTCCGACCTCCACACGCTTTACAAAGGTCCTTGTGGCTGATGCGCTGTCCTTGGCCCTGGCAGCTGTGGCACACAGTGGACACTTGCTGGACCATACCTGGTGCTAGTTGGTGCAAGCGGACCTGCATGCCTGTGCCGTGGCAGAACATGCACATCTCCACGGCTCCTTTCCGACCCCCGCGACCTGACAAGGAGAAACTGTCAGTGCTCACCACAACAAACAAAAATGCTATTTTTGCTTAAGCTTATTATCAAGGTATAAACTGATGCTTTTTGTAATTGGACAAAGAGCCTTTTCAGTGCCCGGCCTGGGTCTGCTCGCACTGAAAAGCCTGCCAGTATTGCTAAATCAAATTCACTGACCACAGACATGTTTTGCATGTAAAAATAACTGTATAAGAAAGGACATACCTTCACATCTCTCACAAATAGCATTCTTCTGGACAGCAAGTTTTCTTGTAGTTCCATTATAAAGATCTTCCAAGGACACTGTAAGCTGATGAACAACATTTTTCCCTGGATTGGACAAAACATTGGGAGAATTCTAAGACAAATCACAGACCTTTAGTAATACCTAAGCTAGGAATAAGGTTGGGAATTGATAAGATTGTATCAATGCCAATTGCTTAACGTTTCTTTCTTAATGATGCAATTCCTTAACGATTGCCTCATTGATTCCTTTCTTAGCTCGAGCACCCAAAAATAAGTCTGTAACTGATTGAAGCTCTGCTACCACTCTCAAATTAGAAGCACTAAAACAATTCATGCCATACTGTTGTATGACTGAGTTACTCATAATAGCCTTGACTGCAAAACTGAACACACATTACACAAGTGTACACTATGTGCGTGCGAGTGACTGTAAAGTTGTGATGTGATGCAGTGAACTAGAGGGAGTGAGCAGCTCGGGAATTGTTTTCGCGTAGCTGAAGCGCATAGCAACAAAGAGGACAAACTACACTATGGAGGTGTGGCCACACTTATGAACTATTCTAACATTTGTCATGTTCACTCTGCTGCAAGGAATCTGATCGCAAACATATGTATCCATCACAGATATATTATTGTGTTGCATTATTCTCACATAAAATTTCAAATAGAAATACAGACTTTGTAAACTTAACACTGAATATAAAATTTAGGCTAAGTGATTATTTCTCTAATGTTCTTATTGTACCTCTTCTCTCTCGGTGCATCCGTCCACCTCCTCCAAAAAACATGTCAAAGATGTCCATGGGGGATGCAAAGCCCCCACCACCACCGCCACCATTTCCTCCTTCCTTAATTGCCTTCTCACCTCCCCGGTCATACACCTCTCTCTTCTTTGCATCCGACAATATCTCATATGCCTGAGAGATCTGTTTGAACTACAAAGAAAAGAAACAACAACAAAAAAATCAATCTCGGAAAAAAAAACACTTGCATATAGTTGCTCCTACTTGACTGTGTGCAAAAGAAAACATTTCAAAGTACATTTAGTCATTTTTGTCTCTCGGCTCTACAGATATTACTCTTATATTGCCTCTATAAAAGCAAAAAGAAAATTTAAGTTAAAGTATAATACCAAAGACAATAAATGTAACATAAAACGTATTCACACCCTGTTTCTTTTGAGCTATTAGACCTTACTGTTACTTCAATGGTTAGACGTATTAATGAAGAAGTTATCATTACAACAACTACCATTAGAGAGCAAGCACGTCCAGTAAGCTACCTCCATTAGCCAAAGTTAATGATATTTTATAGTGAGAAATAGTAACTTACCTTCTCTCCTTCTGTAGGATTCTTGTCAGGGTGGTATTTCAAGGCTAGTTTGCGATAGGCCTTTTTCAGTTCATCTGGTGTGGCATTAGGCTTCACACCCAACATGTCATAAAACCCTGTTTCCTTGACCATCGTTGCCTTCAAGAGCTAACCTGAGGAGAGTAAAAGCATACAATTCAATCAAAAAAATAAACATCTGGTTCCAGCAAAATGTTTTTGAAACTGTGAAATGCATTCAATGTACCTAGCTGTTGACATGCAATATTTCCCAAGTTTGACTTAATTTCTACCACTACTGGTATCGCTGTAACTGTTAACAGTCCTTTCGTTGGTTAAGAGTTCGAACTGTATTCAGCTATCAACCCTCATCAAAGACAAATACCCCAAGGCTCGCTACCACTGGCCTCGGGAGTCCATTCCTAGTCTCAAGGCCTTGCGTGGGGAGCACTGTGATCTGTTGAGGCACATGCAGCAAGTTGCTGACCAAATTATTAACAGTGCCCAGACGTCAGCTTGCTATGTTTCTGCACAGTCTACCATGCCATCCCCAGTATGAGGCACCCATTCTCTGGCACCTGTATTGCTCACGCAACCATGAAGTTTATTCATTTTGCACACAAATTACTTAAGGAGTGATATGTTCCGAGTTGGGAGAGATGCTCTGTGAAAGGACATGGCATATTCACTCTGCCTGCACTGGCCTTCCCTGGTGGTGGCACATGCACGCACCCCCCTGACACCATGGCTAGGGTATGTCTAGGGTAAAAGCTACTCCACACTCTGAGCAGTTTTTCTATCAGTCAACTTTACTCCTAGACTGACTGAAAGGTGTTATACTTTATGTGCACTACTACACTATTAAGCTACTTGGCATAACGGATTACTGTGTGCTGATGTTAACAAAATCAAGTAGTTGTTCAAATTTGTCAACAAATGTTCATAAACAAATCTGCATGACAAACATCTTGGAAAATAATTATTTAATTTTATTGAAGGAATAGCCTTAATAAAAGTTTGCACACTTGCACACATTAATGAATATTAACAGATTTGATTAATCTTTCAGTGGCAATGAAAAGATATAACGTTAGGCTATGAGGCAGTCTATGTTATGCTACTCTTAAATCATAGTGGATTGTAATTGGATTCTACGATGTTTTTCTCTATGGATTTATTCCAAATGATGACAAAAAAACCCACTACCTTCCATGAAAGTAAATTCACAATTCACGAAAAGTATTGGTATCGGTGATACCTGTCCTGGCATTACTTGGTATCGGATCGAGACCAGAATTTGTGGTATCGCCCATCCCTACTAGCAACCACTACATGATTCAGTTTTAGTACAGACGTGTGTTAATCTATGTTGACAGTAGCAACTAACTATTGGGCATAATGTGTTTACGATGGAAACAAGTCATACGTAGTATTTACTCAACGTCAGGCGACATACTAACGTTAGCTTGCTGACATTAGCAGCTAACGTTTGCGCAATGAGGCTGCATAGCATCGGGGGGGCTAAGGTTAGCTAGTTACTGTTAGCTTATTTTGCTAGCTACACTTTACCACTGACCAGGTGTATTTTTCTTACGTTAAACACATAGTTGAAGTGTGACACTGGCATAAACAACATGTTTGTATTTGAATGTGCGGTGGCCTACCTGTTAATAGACAACAGTTTGAATTCAAAGAAGTTCAGAGAAAAGACTTCGGTCACTCGCGGGGACTATATTCCAGAATCTTCGAACTTGCGAGGCGGCAAAATGTAATCAGATGACGTCAATTGTATGCGCCAAGCGTCAACAAAACAAACGTGGATAGGCAATAGTCAGTATTTGTGTGGTTCTGGCAAATACATAGGATGATAAAATGCCTATTTGCTGGCTTATCAGCAAGGAAGGAAATCATAAACCCATTAAACTTCCTCACCTTCAAACAGTTGTCTTGGGTCGAGGTCCAGAAACGACTATTAAAGACAAAAAATGCTCTAGACAGCAAGGTAATATAACGATGCATTTCTTCTGAACACGCTGGCTACGGATTGTGTTAGCTAACTTAACTTGTAAGACAAGTAATTACAATTAGATATAATTGATAACAAACATTAACCTAACAAATATTATCCCTTCTCTACTAGTTGAACTGAAAGCAGAATGCAACAAAGGGTTTATCAAAGTTAAACAGGTAAGAACCATGAGCTGAACTGCAGAAGTGTGATGCTAATATGGCAGTGTAATTAAGTGTAATCCAGCGCTCTGCTTTATTATCCCTGATGTAGTGAGAACATAACGTTATATGTAAGTTGTTCCTGTTATTAAGGCTATCCACAGAAATGATTCATAAAAATGCCTACTATCAGTCATTTACCACACTATGTCTCTTTGCCCATCCTTGTTTCAAAGCTTGGGTTGAACCCCACCTTTGTAGACTCTGTGGCAGTTGGTAAAGGCAACGAGGTGAAAATGAAGCCTGGACAGCAGCTTCAGATTGTCAATCAGCTCTATCCATACACTGTAGAGTTCAAGGAGGGTCCTACTGGGGACCATGTGGGCACCAAAAGACCACGGGAACCTGCTTCAGAGGAGGGAGAGAACCAAAGCGAGGCTTTAAGTATTAAAGTAGCTAAACAGGTCTCTTCTTCAGTCAGCCTTGTAGAATCCACATCAACCAACGTAAGCTAAACTAGAAATTCAGTGTGAATTGTAAAGGACATGTTTCGGTGTGTGCATACTTAAAGAAAGTAAGGGCTCCCGCATACTTTCTACTGAGATTTGCTATTAGAGCCTCTTTATTGAGAACAGCGTTTCAGTACTTAGACCTTCATCAGGTGAAGACGACATTGTTCCTGATAGCAAAGTTCAGCAGACAGTGTGAGGAAGACCTTCCTTTCTTTATCTGTCAACCTATGGTCTTCTACCACGCACCTGTCACCTTGTACTCAAGTGTGGAAAAGCTCGACTGTTTGGTGTGTGCATACTTGAAATTTAATTTAATTTGATCTGTGTTTTCCTTCCATGGTCTGACTGTAGAGCTAATGGCTAGCATGAGTAAGATAAGTTGCATATATGAAATAAACAAGTTACCGCAAATCTATTGCAGGAAACAGCTGGACATTGGAGCCAGGGTCTGAAGACCTCAATGCAAGACCCTAATATGCAGGTAGTTAATGAAATGAAGATTCACTATTAGTGAGTGACTCACTATTCATGAATATTTTCTACATCACAAGATACCTCAAGTTTTGACTCTAGTTTTCTCACCAACTCTGACTGAATATTAAATATGACTGTTTGCACCTTTTTAGGTTTATAAGGATGAGAGAGTAGTGGTGATCAAAGACAAATACCCCAAGGCTCGCTACCACTGGCTGGTCCTCCCTTGGGTGTCCATTCCTAGTCTCAAGGCCTTGCGTGGGGAGCACTGTGATCTGTTGAGGCACATGCAGCAAGTTGCTAACCAAATTATTCAACAGTGCCCAGATGCCAGCTTGCTACGTTTCCGCACAGGCTACCATGCCATCCCCAGTATGAGGTAAAGGGTAGTTGTTTGGGTAGGTATAATTAGATTAATTGCAAGGCACCCATTCTCTGACACCTGTAATGCTCATGCAACCATGAAGTTAATTTATCAACTGTTAATTAAAAATAAATCAAAAAAGAAGTTGCAGTGGTTAGGATACCTATAGGACCAAATTGTCACCTGTTGGCCTAGGAACAAATCACACCAGATGTCTGCTCTGTACCTCTTTCAGCCTTCATACTGTCTCAATAAATTAAAGCAATAAGGAAAGTGGTCAACCCACTCTTGATGCTAACACACAAAAAATACAAATTTTCATATTTCTACTAATTTACAGTCATGTACACCTCCATGTGATCAGCCAAGACTTCAACTCTCCTTGTTTAAAGAACAAGAAGCACTGGAATTCATTCACAACTGACTACTTCATTGAATCTCATGGTGAGGGCAAATATTCATCTTTTTAAGTTTTGTTTTGGGTTGTTTTGTAGGTACAATTCACACTGCATTGTTTTTTTCCTATTCACAGATGTCATTCTGATGCTTGAAAAAAGTGGAAGGGTCACAGTCAAAGAAGGGATCAGTGAGTTGTTGAAACTACCTCTCCGCTGTCACATGTGTCACAAGGAGCTCCCCACTATACCAAGTCTAAAGGAACACCTGAAATCTCACTTTGCCAACTAAGACTGTGACACACAAAATGCAATCTCTCAGATATTCATGTTTTACACATAGAGCAATAGTCTGTTGGGTATCAGTGTTGTCCACTAATGTTTTTGTTTTCTACTCTTATAATAATATAATGGTACAGCAATGTCAGGTCTTTCCTGTTAGACCATCTTTAGCATTAAGTACATTTTCAACCATTTGTCAGTATATTTGAAAGAAATATGCCATGTCATGTCATTGATGACGTTTTTTGACAGGTCAATGCCAAGATTGAATTTATTGTTCCTACATTTTGAAACATGTTTGAATATGTTGTGTTAAATGTTTTATAAGAACTGAATAATGTCTTTCTTCATTTCAAATTATATCAAACCAAACAGATGTTCTTTGATGGTAGGAAATGTATCTGCATCTGATAAATTAAACACAATCAAAGAGGGAAACTAAAAGTAAAAGTAAATGCAGGATTTCAAAACATGATCTTTCAAAGCTGAATTTGCAGATGATGTAAAACCTAATTGTGAGGCACTAAACTGGAAGGATTTGCCGTGTGGCAAAAAAAGTGAATACTGTGAAGGGACGATTGGATCAGTGGAATATGAATGACGTCAACTTGCTACAGATAGGTGTGATGACTGAGGGGGATGCTTTGGAGCAGTGTTGAATATGAGTAACTCAAAGTGGCTTTGGAGGAGCTTGCTGCCTCACTATCAGATACACTGTTTAGCCACAGCAGCAAAAGATTCTAAACTCATGTTTAAGACTTTTGGAAGTCCTGCAATACAGTCAGTGCTATCAGTAACTGGCTTGGTGCTGGAGAGGGGTTGTGGTTCCTCAAGTGTTATTCCTGTGCAGTGGTTACTGAATGATGGGTGAAGCTTGTTGAATGGACTATGCTGGACAGAGCCTAAATATGCATCTGTCTAAAATATGGGAAGGAAAAGTGTATGTAGTAGACATCTAGATGAGGCACTGGTACATGAAAAGGAAATTCAGTCTCTTGATAAGAAGTGCTACCTGTGTACACAGGCTTTGTTTCACTCAAGCTTACAAGGCTCTTGTGAACTTTACCAACAGTGATCTTGAATTTGGCTCAACAGGTGTGATATTCAAGTGAGAACTTACCTGCTGCAGAACATTCTGGTGTGTTGTGGTTCAACACTGTTCAATTGTTTTCCTGAAAAACGTGGCACCTATGTGCTCATTGTTGTCTTACCAGAGCAACCAAATGCTTTATGTGATGGAGGCTCTGTGTTAGCCTTAGTCCCACCTTAGGGGGCAGTTTGTTATTTAATGAGAGTGTGACTGAGTTCTGTAACTTTGCAATATTGCATCAAAAAGGCATATAATAAAGATATTGTTGCATCAGATTTATTGGTTTGGCTTGGCATATGTGTGGCATATAATGTCAGAGCAAAAACTACTATAACAGTGGTGGGTCTCATCAGCAACTATGATGAAACAGCATACAGGGAAGAAGTGGAGCACCTAGTGGGTTGGTGTAAGGACAACAACCTGTCCCTCAATGTCGACAAGACAAAAGTTTGATTGTGGACTTCAGGAAGACTCGGATGGACCATGTACCACTACACAACGATTCCACTGTGGAGAGAGTCAGCAGCACCAAATTCCTTGGTGTGTACATCGCTGATGACCTCACATGGTCCCTGAACACCACCAACTTAGCCAAGAGGGCCCAGCAGCGGATGCACTTCCTGAGGAGACTGAAGCGGGCGAAGCTCTCATCCCCCATCCTCACCACATTCTACCGAGGCACTGTTGACTGTCCTGACCAACGGCATCACCATCTGGTACGGGAACTGCAATGCAACAGACCGCTAGACCCTGCAGCGGATTGTGAGGATGGCGGAGGGCATCATAGGGGTTTCTCTCCCCCCATCCAGGACTTACCAGGAAAGATGCCTACAGAAAGCCTCCAGCATTGTAGGGGACTCTTCCCACCCCTCTCACAGACTCTTTGACCCCCTGCCGTCTGGCAGGAGGTACCTCAGCATTAAAGCCAGCACCACCAGGATGCGCAACAGCTTCTTCCCCCAGGCTGTCAGACTGCTCAACAAATCACTGCTACCCAAAAAACACACATGCCTTACTTGACACAAACACGTGCACACACACACCCATAACAGGTAACTTTACACTTGACGCTTTACACTTGACACCACTACTCAGCACCTTGTTTTTCTACTATATATTTTATTCTTTTATTTATTATGTTGGTTGTATTTTATGTCATGTCTATGTTCTGTTTTTTTTGCACCTTGAGGAACAACATTTCGTTTGGCTGTATGTGCTACATGTATGGCTGAAATGACAATAAACTCTGCTTGACCTGACTATTGTTTTCTATCCTAAACTATACCTTTTCCCTCCTGTTGGGGGCAGAAGTAACACCTTCCCTCCCTACACGAGTCACAATTGCACAAAATGTACATACATTTCCACCAACAAGGCATGACTTCATTCACTTCATTTATCCATAGTAAAAATCACTAATATTCCTGTAATGACTTAATAGTGTATATTTGGTACTCAGTAGTGAGATAATAGTGACTTCGTGTTTTTTTTTTCTCTGTTATGGTATCGCTATATATGCATTTATAGTTTTCTTTTGACATATATATAGCATCCTTCTAAAGCGAATTAGGCATGTAGGATTACTGTAGTTTTTCGGGGTGATTTTCCAGCAGTCGGAAGCCATTTTGACATGTGACTGTGCATGTAATAAAATATTTATTTTGTACTCATCCAGAGGATTTTTCTCTGAATCTTTCAATCGGATGCTGACTGCGGAAAAAGCACTGGGCTACCAAATGTGGAGCATGGACAAACTGTTGCATGAATTATATGGACTTCTCCTGGTAAAAGCGTATTGGCCAGTACGGGGATCGAACCCGCGACCTTGGCGTTATTAGCACCACGCTCTAACCAACTGAGCTAACCGGCCACGTGTCCCAACTTTACCGCAGTACCATTAAATATAACGGCAACGTGCAGATGGGTCTATCTATTGATATTTTATTACACTTAGTCATGTAAAAATAGCTAATCATCACAGTCATTACCATCGTCATCATATATGTATTTATTATTATCAAAACAAAGATACAAAATGCTTAGGCTACTAATCCTAACCCTAATAATAACAATAATAATAATAATAATAATAATAATAATAATAATAATAAAAGCTGTATTTATATAGCACCATTCAATAACAGACAAAAACATTTAAGATAAAATCACATCATTGCAAAGCACAGTCAGTACAGCTATGTTTGCCAAAATCAACAATCAGAAGCAATTAGTAGGTGTTTTAACCACCCGCAAGTAATAGTGACAGAAACACTGTAGCACTGTGTGGCACGTGTGCATAGATAGGTGTACACCAGTACACTGATGTGTTTTGTAAAGGTTAATGATATCATCTCCGTAAACTCAACTCCCTGTGCTCCTCATCTGGTACCATCAGATCCACTGAGTACTGGGCGTCGTCCCCTATGTCCTGAAAGAAATATTCTTCACTTTCGCAGCTAGTGCTGTTAGTACCCTGCAGGCAGTCTTTGGCTTTGATCTGTTCAAGATCTGCGCTGTCACTGGCGTTGCTGTCCTCTGCACTCTCACTGCTAACTCTACTGTCGCTGGTCTCACTGGTCTCACTGGTGTCACTGGTGTCACTGCTTTCACTGCTTTCACTACTTTCACTGCTTTCACTGCTGGTACTCTCACTGGAGTCTGGAAGACTGGTGTCTGTGCTGTCGCTCTCCACCAGTGTCAGGGTTGTGTTACTCTGAGTGTTGCCCCTCCATGTCAACGTGTGAGAGGGCAGTTTCTCGGTCTGATCCGTGACCTCCGTGCTGCTGTTGTCCTCAGCGCTCAGGACTCTGACCACACTCGCGAACACTCGAATCCAACCCTGATGCAATGTATGAACACAGCTAACATTAATCACAGGTCACATCTTAAAAACTGTTTCTTTTTTAACTGAGTGGATGTGCAAAATGTTTATCCCACCTTTCGGACATTCTCCTCACTGCCTTGACTGTTATCTGTGGTTTCACCCAGAGAAGTTGTCTGTGGAAATGAAGAGCGGACAAAAAAGGTTTAGTAGAAATCAGAATGATGCCGTACATTAAACAATTGGCAAATACACCTTGAATCAAACCAAAGTGGAAAACAATCAAAGAACAATCGTAAATAAGTTATATGCCATGCCCATTTCTGTTTATTGACCTTACCCTGTCTTCCTCGGATTGACTGTCACTCTCCTCTGAAGTCTGTTAGGAAGGAAATATACCGTTTTAGAAAATGATTGAGTTTTATTCCTACAAAAATTCAATAGATAGTACAGCCAGAGTGCTAATCTTGCCCACCTTGTCCTCGGATGTGGAATCTGATGATTCAGACTCTGAACTCTGGAAAAAAAGACACATATTTGGTGAAGAGACCTCAGCCACATTTATAAAACATCATTTGATTTTTCTTCTCTTGAGCTATGCAGAGATTGAGGAATCAGAAGAACTCACTTGAATACTTGAGGTATTTTCTTCAGAGCTCTACAACACAAATGGGAATAGAATAGTGAAGTTATAAATCAACAAACAACATGCAGTAAAAAGTTTTCTGCATACAGGAAACAATCTATTACACATCATTAGCATCATTTTATATCCTACCTGAAGCTCTGAGGTGTCACTTTCAGATGATTGTGAAGCAGACAAACTTTGGGTCTGTAAAAAAAGATTTCAGCAAAAATCACAATGCACTTAATGACAGCCTGCAACTGCACCATCAACAATTATCACATTCATTTAAGATCAACTATTGCCCAGGCAAGCTATTGCTGCATGTATGGGCGTGGGGTGCGGGCATTGTAGTAAACAATAGTCTCTGAAATGTGAACTAGGACTGTGTTTTTTTGTCTCTGTTAACAGAGTCTAAACCTGAGATGCATTTTGAACATTGAACTGTATTTCTGAAGGCACTCACCATGTTTGCTTCAAGCACATGTGGCTCCAAAACGACATTGTACAAAATCTGTAAGAAAAGAAACAGCTGTATGAATTTATGTATTTATGTATGTATGTACGTACAGTATGTACTGTATGTATGTATGTATGTATGTATGTATGTATGTATGTATGTATGTCTGCGTTTTTTCTGGGTTACTTTGGTCCACTCATCCACCAGTAAATGCAAATCACTAGTAAGTCATTTGAAGTGATCACCTGAGCCCTCCATGATGGCTGTCGCAAATGCCATTTCAGAATTTCCACAGGTGGCCAAGTAAACGTTAAAATAAAATAAATATCATAGGATAAAGGTGATCCTATGATTGTGATCCTGAGATCTTTGACATGTCCTGCTGGTTATACTTAGAGCATCCTTGACCTTGTAGGGATAATTGCATTGATTACGTACAAGAAAAAGCACCCCACATCAGTACCGAGCCTCCTGAAGCCTTCAGGGTGGACTTTATGTTGGTGTTTACATTTTGCACTGAATTGCACAATGTTTAACTATATAAGTTAACATTTCAATGATCAGGGTAGTTTACTTACTGGGTTGGCAAAAACTGCTCCAATCAGGCAAATTGTTACTATGGTGACTTTCATTCTGTAATAGACACATTAATTGTTTCAGTACCTGAACTCTCATATCTGTAAACAGAAACATATCTTCATTTGACTTCAAATAAATATGTGAGTGAAGGCTGACACGAGCAATAAAGACCAAGAAAAGGCATTATTATGTTATAATAATAAAATATAATTACCTTTCCGTTCCTTTAGGTTCAGAGGGAGAATAAAGAAAATGTTGCGTAGTGGTCCTCGTGTGGTGTATAGCAGCAAATTGGAGCTCCAAGTGTCTATACAATGCCACGTATGGAAGCTATCCAGACAATAAGAGAACGATCTGTGGATGTGGTGATGGAAACAGAGAGGACTTTATAACAAACCTCAATTAAGACGGTTGCATCACTTCCTCCCAGATGTCTGTCGCCTGTCGACATCTGAAGGTGTATTTGTTCCGGAAAACAAGCACAAAACCAACACACTGACAAGACACACACACACACACACACACACACAGGGTTGTTTCATTCAGTCACTACATTTCCTCCGCCCCCTCACTGTCTTAAGTAAAATATAATTTAGCATGCTAAACCACAGGGTTTGTGGCCTGTTGAAAAAACAAACTCACCCACTCCTAGAGGAAAGGAGGGTCAGACAAGTTTATGCTTATATCCGGTGGAATGGATGTTTTTTTCTTTTCTATATAGTCTACCAATAGCTGTAGTTCAATTGTTGTCCATTTAGCAGCTCCATTGGAGCCATCTAGAGGTGCTTTGCGGGGAAGATCCTAACTAGTTGTGGAGATAGAGCAAAAACAGAGAATTAAATTAACAACTACTCCAATTACCCCGCTGATTTCTCTGTACATATATGGGACGTTAAACCTGTTACCTGTGAAGCTTGTGTCACTAACATCGAAGCTAACAACAGTGATGATGATTCAGTTACTTTATCAACTGGATGAAACCATATCTTTGTAAGCTCAAGTGCTTGCTGTTATTGAAGATGAGCTCCTAATACAGTGGGGAGCCTAAGTGAAGACTTCCTCCCAGAGACTCATGCTTGTTTCCTGGATATCCATATTTGGCCAGGCCTAAAATAAGAGTAGAGAATTCCTTGTTGAACCTCACTTTAGCATCACTTATTTCAGCTATGAAAATGGAACATGTAATTAGAATGTTCCCCAGTCTGGAGTTGTTCACAGAACCGCAGCTATCACTCATTGTAAGCTACCGGTTTAGATTGGGGAGGAGTTAGGAGAAGATGATGGATGTTGGTTGGCACACAGACAAACACTCAACATTGTCTGCACTTTTACCCTGAGGTTCACTCAAGTTTGAGGTGAATTGTGCTTTTCAGTGTTTTGTGTGTCTGCAATATTGATTTTCCAAAGGCTGGGCAGCAGCAGGAAGATAGATTGGTAAAAAGAGGAAAGACTTAGTTAAGTGTTCTTTAAGGATTCACAAGCACATTTTGCTTGAATATGATAGACTTATACACCTGAGAGACAGCAATACAATGATCATATTAACTACCAGTGCACTTGTGTCTCATAGTCAACAATGAATGCAAATGATACAAATTGTTGTTGGAAATCCTCTGATATGACTAACAACCGTTAGCATTAATATAATCATTGACATTGATTGTTGGAAGGTAATGGTGTCTAAAATAGTTGTTGGTCACTTGTCAAAAGGCTATCACTTATCAGAAGTCCCTTTTAGTGGCTTCAAAACCAGACTTGCAACAGAGGGACATCTAGTGGCAAAAAATGTTCCAGTCGTTATAACATGAAACCATGTGTCAGTGACGAGATAGCACAGCCACAGTATTTACAATATACCAGAGAGTAGGTACAGAGTAGATATGAACAAGGAACATAACATAACATAACATAACATAACATAACATAACATAACATAACATAACATAAATACAATACCCTTTACATTATTGCATTTCCACTGCATCCAATCCTATCATCTACTTGCACCTAATGTATGAATTTAGCATCTGGTTCTCCTCAACAATAAACTAGATAGATGCACCATCTCTCTCTCTCTCTCTCTCTCTCTCTCTCTCTCTCTCTCTCCTCCCTAGGTTACCCTAAAAAAGCGTTGGCAGTATGCACCCAGAAAAAGTGTGTGTGTGTGTGTGTGTGTGTGTGTGTGTGTGTGTGTGTGTGATTGTGTGTGTGTGTGTGTGACTGTGTGTGAGACTGTGTGTGAGACTGTGTGTGTTTGTGCAGCATGCTGGTTTGTGTGGACAGTGTGAGCGCTGTCTTGAATACGAAAGGACATCTTTCCAACTTTCAACACAGGCGTATATTGGTATTTGTGTGGGATTGTCAATTCTCTTGCAACTGCCAACCTCAGGTAATGTCTTCATTACTCAGACTTTTCAACTGTTTTTAAAGGGTAACTCGTTAATGATCAATAACGGTTTGTGTGCCATCTTCTTGACTAATTGACTAATGAATGGAATCCAACTTACAATGACTACTAACATGTCTATATTATATTATAATATTATATATATCTATTTCATGACGGCCAAAACCTTTCTTTGCTTTTCCCCACTGACATTGATGTCTTGATTATGTTAAAATATAGAGACAATATATAGTATAGACAAACTTTAGATATTGCTGAATTAGACCTGTGTATCATCCAAATATGAAAGCATGTTATATGCTGGATAAAATACGCTTATAGAGATCCTAACAACAAATTAATTTTAATTAAATATTGTATGAGATAAATGTATTTGTATCATGTAATATGGGTCAAATATGTGAAGATGAAATGTGAACATGCAATATTTGTAGCATTGCCTTGTCACAATACAAATATTATTTTGTGATTTATTGCTTTTGGCAAATTCTCATACCCCCTTGCCTACACCCATTTGGGGTCCACTGGGTCTAACTCAGGGAGCTATTGTTTCCCTGGACAGGCCCACTAATGTCTGCTTTGTTTCCGTCCAGAGAGACAAAAAGTTTGTGGACTTAGTCAACTTTTTCCAGTCTGGTAGCTTCTGATGTTTACTTTGGTCTCTACGAGCTCTGAATGTGACTTTTGAGAGAGGGGTGCATCTCAGAGGTCTGTAACCTTGACAACAGTGCAGACTATTCCCGTGGCTCTGTCTGTCATGAATGTGTTGGCAGCATACAGATGCACTCAGCTGCTTTAACTTTGAAAGGTCTGCCAAGTTCACATCTTGTTGTGACCAGTAAGAAGTCAGGATATGAGATATTGATCTGACTAGGTTTTGAGTTGCATTATCAGTGTTTACCATATCAGATATAAGAAAACTCTACAGCTCTACAGTGATTCACAGTAATATGCTTCCCTATTTGCCGATGTGATCTATTTGTGTTGTAATTTTGTCAATTTTTTAAAGTATTCATATTAATGTTACAGGTATGAGGGCTCACTTAGTATTCATCTGCTTATTGGCAGCAACATTTGCTCTGTCTGTGAGTAACAATGTTTTTAATAGTTTTTCTTGATTTGTCAAGTACACAAAAAATGATTTGATATATTTTGTTATTCACTGCATGAATATCCATTAAAACATTTTGCCCTTATGTCTAGGTAAAAAGTAAACCTCATGGAAAACATCATGCATTGTTTAAGTCCTCACACACAGCCAAAGAGAAGGTAAAGTGGGGCACCACATTGTTTCATTTGTATCAAAGTGGTATTCATTTGAAAATCCCTCCCAAAAATCACTTCTCCTTTCTCCTGGTTAAGGATGATAACCCAGAGGAGGCCAACAAGGGACAGGTCTTGCCCACCTCTGTCACCTTTGAGGCCAGCAGCCAGGAGCAGGAGGATGAGGAAATGAGCTCTGAGGACAATGCTAATGCTAACACTAACAAGGAGGATGGGGTGTTCGAGGTGACTGAGATGGGTGATAAAAGCACCGCAGTCCTACTGAGTGAGGAGGAATTGGTAGACCTCCTGAAGGAAGAGGCAAATGAGGAAGAAGCAGAGGAAGACGAAGGAGAGGAGGAGGAAGAAATGAAGGTGGACAAAGGGAAAGTGGAATCTGAGGAGGCCGTGGAGATAATTGAGGATGACGGAGATGAGGAGGAAGAGGAGATAAAGTCTAAGGAGAACTTAGAAATCGAGGAAGATACCAAAGAGGTCATGGACCAGGAGGAAATGAGGGAAGAGAGAGAGGAAGACACTGACATGCTGGAGAAGGAAGATGATGTCGAGGTGGAGAACATGTCAGTCAAGGAAAAGGAGGAAGAGTCTATCAGCAGTATAGGGGCCAGAGGAGAACAAGAGGCAGAGGTGGAGGAAACAGATGGCAGCACAGAGTCAGAGATCCCAGTTGATCTTGATTATGCTGCTGATAGTGACATTTCGCAACCTCTTCAGACGGTGTCTGCAGAGATAAAAGTCCACACTGACGACACCCAGCTTCTCTCAAAGACAGACATTTCAGATGTAATAGCTGATGACTATGAACAAGGCATACAAAACACTGAGGCATCAGAAAGTGAGGAAGTAGCTGATCAGGACATGCTTCCAGAAGGAAAAAACGACAAGGACAAAGGTTCCCAGGCTAAAGAGAAGAGTGGCAATAAACACGAAGCCAAGGTAGACGTGGACCTGCCAGAGCCTAAGAGCAGCATAGAGCTCGAGGGGGCACGACTGGCTGGAAAGGAGGATGCAGAGGAAGAAGAGAAAAGTAAGAATGATAGTGCAAGTCACACCAAGGGAAAGACAAGGAAGCAGAAGAAGAACCAGAGGGAAAGGAAGCATCCTCCACAGAGGGATGATGCCAATCCTGGGCAGGTGCAGAGCCAACAGGATCCTCAGGAGTCTGAAGGAAGCACAATTGATAACGCAGTCCACAAGGCTAAGAGGAGAAGGGCAGGAAAATGGGTACTGCATACATACTAAATTTACTTCTTCCAGTGTTGTCATTGAGAAAACATGACATATTACTGTATGGTAGATTTGGACACTGATGTGGCCTCCATGAAATGGAATCATTTGTATTTTCTTACATGTCACTGGTAGAGTTGTATTCACATTGATCTCTGACACTATTGTATGTTCCCTGTGTACACCTCCAGGCTCCTTTAGTGGGTATGAATCCAGTGCAGATAAGAGCCACAGTGGATCTCTACCCCAGTGCCAGGCCCTCTCTTGGCATACATCGCCCAGAAGCCCCTGCTGGTTAGTGTCTAGTCAAGTCAGCAATTGCAGTACCATTCAGCATCGGCATCGCCATCATGACTATCAACAATCTCCTCACTACGCTAACAATCTCACGGGGGAATCTGCTGACTGCTGGATTATTTTGCTAAAACGCCCACATGAATAGTGTCTGCTTCACGGTCACTACCACAACACAACTCTGCAGGCTTAAGGAGTCAATGAGAGAGATCAAGTTGAATTTAGGCACTGTACAAACTCAGATGGCAATGGAATGTAGGGCCCGACGTGCTGTGGTTATAGCTCATTTGTTTTCAGTTATCACCCTGTTTAACCAAACGTAGTCATTCATTATGAAGACAACTAATGCATGAATATGATGAGACAGTGTTAATAGCACTGTAGAGGCGGCCTCAAAATTGAGACAAATAGGTCTACAATAGTCTGTTGCAATGTTTGTTTTTTCTTCTAGACCCATGTGACAACTTCCGCTGCAAGCGTGGAAAGACCTGTAAACTTGATGTGGCCAATAAGCCAGCCTGTGTGTGTCAGGAACCCTCAGCATGTCCTCCCAGTGTCAATGAATTTGATCAGGTAAGTACGGACAACTTAATGATGACCAAACAGGATTTTTTTTTTAGACCAGTTGCTGTATTGCATTTGATTGTTGCAATGGTCCATTTCTTTAGGTGTGCGGGACTGACAATAACACATATGACTCATCATGCGGACTCTTTGCTACTAAATGCAACCTGGAGGGCACCAAGAGAGGACATAAACTTCACCTCGACTACACTGGGCCATGCAAATGTGAGAGTTGCATAGACCATGGGTGAAACACCAACCTTTTTAGCTGAAATATATCAAGTATAAAGTATAACCCCCCCCCACCCTCTCTCAGTCATAGCTCCATGCGTGGACAGTGAGCTGGTCCAGTTTCCTCTACGGATGAGGGACTGGCTGAAGAATGTGCTGCTGCAGCTCTATGACCATGACTCCATGGCTCCTGGCTTCCTGACTCCCAAACAGCGTGTTAGAGTAAGATACAGTACTATCTATCTATCTATCTATCTATCTATCTATCTATCAATCTATCTATCTATTTATCTATCTATCTATCTATCTATCTATCTGTCTATCTAGCGTGTCATGTAAACAAAGCCAACCACATGTCGTAAACTCTTGTATACTTGTTGTGGTATGCTGTAATGCTAGGTGAAGAAAATCTTTGAGAGCCAAAGACGTCTCCATGCTGGTGACCACGCGATTGAGCTACTCGCCCAGGACTTTGAGAAGAACTACAACATGTACATCTACCCAGTGCACTGGCAGTTTGCCCAGATGGACCAACACCCTTCTGATAGGTACACTTGAGAGTTTGATTTGATTCTTCTGTTCTTCTGGCATTTCACGTGTCCACTGTGATACTGGATTGCATCCAAAATTGCTTCTCACATATTCACACCATGCAAACTAGGTATCAGTATCGTCACCAATACCGATATTTTTAGACTTCGCTGATAGCTGATATTTTGTGCCAATATTTTGTGCCAATATTCACTAATTTCTTTTTTTAAATTTTACTATTTTCATGCAAAAAATGTATTCAGTGTTTCCTCCAGAAGTTTATTCTCGGTGGAGTGGAAAAGCTTCTGAAACGGCGCTTTACGGGACACTAAATCTCTCCATTGAAACCCATACTAATGAAATTATTTTAGGTGGGTCGGCAGCTCCTTAAGGCAGGGTGACCCGTCCACCTATAGTAGGGAAAACTCTGGGAAACATGAATGCCTTTAAATTAAGAAATTATTTTACAAAAAAAATTATTGATCAATTAAATGAATGAATAAAATGTGCAAAGAAAGTAAAATTTCAATGCAGGTTTTGCAGACTGTTTTTATATAGCTGTGGTCAGGCAGGAGGAGGTGGACAATCCAATCCAATTGCATACATCATACTGTATACATATATGCATTAGATGCTCAAGATGCTCAAGACTTTATGTCCCTAAACCCTATGCAGATTCCTGACACACTCAGAGCTGGCCCCGCTGAGGGTCCCTCTGGTGCCAATGGAGCACTGCACCTCCCGCTTCTTCCAGGAGTGTGACGCTGACAAGGACAAACTGGTGTCCTTTAAGGAGTGGGCCTACTGTTTTGGTATCAAGGATGGTAAGAGTGGCAGCATGGGATCAACACAAACACTGATATATGTGAAATGTGATGAAGAGAGGGTCCAACATAATCAAGGAGCCAGGACGATTTTTAAAAAGAGTTTACGTTAATATTGATGAGTATGTTTGAGATCATATATACATAGTTCTGTAACTAGGTCACTGTTACATTTATTTTTCAAAATCATTTATTTTTCATAATGAATTTCATTCCAGGTTATGTATGTTGATACTGCATATGTCAAATAAAAGTATAATTTAATTTTTGTATGAAATTAATTTCCCCCATTTATATTTTCCACAGAGGATATGGACATCAACCTGCTATTCTGAGCTCCATTTTGTACTTCATCTACTACACAGTCTCGTGGGAACTGCTCCAACAATGTTGTATGAGCCAGAAGAGACAATTATATCCATTCAAACTATGTTATAAGGCACTTTGAAAAGTGCAAATGAAAGAGAATCATTTTACTTCCTGCTGCGCTGTGATGGGGAGGGTGAGCGAGGGTATTATATGTGTTATTTGTGTCAGACCAGGTTTGGATATTTGGATCTTTGTTCTGTCATTTAGACACAGATGGTAGAGTAATTGTATTAGATGTTTAGACATTAATAGTTTTATACAGAATCTGTTTTCTGAATGCATTCCAAAAGGGGGAAAGTTTACAACAGCTCATTATAGATGGCGGTAGAAAAAAACATTGTATACATGAGGCAAGAAAAGAAGTGTTGTATGTATGTTAGAATGATTTAGAGCAAAATGTAGTCCTGAATTACTCTCAGAGTCAAGCTCAAATAGATCATTTCAAATCTTTGTAGAATTGTTATGCTAGCAAATGTAAAGCTAAAACTGTGATGTTTACCAGTCTGCTGAGTAGCGAGTGCAGCAAATGTTTGTCACTGCTCCTATGTGTTGTGCTTCATAATAGCTCTAATTAAAGCTTTATGGACCTCAATGGACTTCACAGTATCTTCACATAGAATATTCCAGTGTACCTTCTTGTTAATAATGATGATTATTGATGAATATGAGTTATACTTCTTTACAACCCACAAGTAGAGTCACTGCATCACACTGGTGGACCCCAGTGGACCCCAGAGACACTTGTATCAGCTTATGCTCTAATGCCAAAGTTTTATTCGGTCAATTATACTGATGCCACCATTACATCAAAAGGTGACATCTGCACCCAACAAAGCTTGGTTATGAGAATGCAAGCCACTGATACCTGGTTTAGTTTTGCCACATAATCCTGAATAATGGCCCTCTCTAAGGTGTAAGTAAGCAACAAATAGCACACCAATGTGGTCAGGATGATAACAGTGACTTGCTGTTTTGAGATCCAGCACTCTGATTGGATATTCCTCAGTGAACATGAAATCTGAGGCTCTCTATAAAGGCAAAGAATGAAGAAGCCCTTCAGCCTTCGACTGTCTGCTGTCACTAAGATAAAACATGTTTTGCATACTGTGGGTTATCTTTCAGACCTTGGCTTTTGTGGCGGAGGGTGGTGTGTCTTCAGGAAGTGGAGAAGCTGCTGGCAACGGGGGAGTGAATAATAATGGAGCAATAGCTGGTAACAATGCCAACCCGGGGGCTCAAAATGGGGTCCCACTGAACAATGATCCCTTTGTAGCACAGTTAGTCCAAGTTGGTGGCTCATTTTTTATCCAGCCAATTGGTAACCCCATTGGCCAGGCTCCTGTGCCACAGCTGATCCCCATTGGAGCTCTCCAACAAGGTGGGGCGTTTCTTGTGGGCCAGGCAGGAGGAGTCAATTCAATTCCACAGCCACAAGGGCAGGTGACCCAGCCTACCAATAATGGGCCACTTCCATTTTTTGCAATACTGCCACAGGCAAATGTCATCGGAAGGCCACAGTTAATTCCTGGACAAGTGCAGCTGATCTCATTGAATGGACTGAACAACCAGCAACAACCGGGCGCTGCTGGGAATGCGGCTGGCAGAGCGAGAGCCAAGCGGTCAGTGGCAGCGCACCCTAGGAGAGCACAGTCCCCAGTGACAAAGATGATGACTGCTGAAGAGGAAGAATCTTCTGGACTGGACACCGAGGAGAAACTGCCCGAATGAGAACTTAGAGCTCACAGACACCATGTCTGATTAACGTGATTGAGTCTTAGGTCCTGATCCTTCTGCTTCTGCAACATTACTGGTTGTTCATGCTTGATGGTACCTTTATGAATCATTGTCATCATAACTAAAGACCAATAAATAATTTAAGTAGATTGTTGAATCTTTGTTGAATCTTTATTTTAATATATGATCTAAGTCAATAAGCCCATGTCTATCAAAGCAGGCAAAACACTGAACAACAACCTGCTCTGACTGCTCTGATGACATACATTTGTGTTTGCGACTTGCACAAATATGTACAAATTCCTATTTACACTGCCGGGGCATTGGGATTTGGTTCTATAAGTATTGAAAAAAAAAAATGCTAAACACATTAATCAAAGCATACTGTGGGAAAAAAATCTAACAGTGTGTCTCAGAATACATGAAGTAACAAATTCCTATTTATACTGCCCATGACATAATGATTTGGTTTTCTAAATCTCTAAAAAAAAAAAAAACTTCCTGAACACATCAATCTAATCATACTGTGGGAAAACATGCAAAAACAAGTTATAATTATAAATAAAAAAACACCATTAGGAAAGAGTCATTTGCCAAGACATTAAACTGCAAACAGGAAGAATACTTTTCATAGTTTGAAACCACCTGAACCACATGACAGTGTGTAATTAACATAGAGCCCCAGACTTCCAGAGGGTGTTTACCTGGTCTGCTGTGGGTGCCCTGTCAGCAGCACAGCCCCTTCCCAGACAACCTCAGTGCATGACACCATACCCAGCCAGCCACACTGGGCATGAAGGTCATGGCTCAACCCATATCTTGAGAAAATATGCTGATGAAACATGAGTTTCCATAAATGTGCTCCTCTAAATCAGTAAGACATGACCTTTAACAGATTTAAAGTGTGTTGTTGTTGTTGTTGTTGTTGTTGTTGTTGTTTTGATGGTCATCAGGGTTGGGTTGTTAGAAAGTTATGCATAGTATTTTATGAACGACCTAGTGCTAAACTCTCTTCTCAGATGCTTCTTGAGTCATATTATACACAAATCTGAACCCTCCATGGTTACAGTTAGACTATAACCTTGAGTGAGTATGTTAACCTAAAGTTGCTTTATATTACAGCAATAGGAAATAGGCCATTTGCTCAGTGAGCTATTCTATCAATCACACGTCTCTTCTACTATACTTCATACATGAATCCAAGCATATGAAGGGGAAGCTGACATTCTTACTTTGGTTACTAATTGTCCTGAAGAGGCAGTATAGCTGATCACTTTCTTACAACCAAGCAGTGTACTGCTCAGTAACGCGTTTTAATTAAAGTTAAGCATACAGGCCTCTTTTTCATGGTTCAGCTTTGGGCCACAAAAACATTTCGTAATAACGTCAGTTGTTTGCTCGTGTGGCCACAGCCCGCAACATTTGGATGTTTCATACTTCTTTTTAGCCAGTACCCTTGAGAAACGTATCCCACGGCCCTGAGTCATTTTGTTATTGTTTGTGGTCGCTCAACAATATTCAGAACAATGAGAGGGGAGAAGTGTCATTCAAGATAGGCAGCACATTGTGTTACAATTCTTTGAATCTCCTTGAAAAAGAAGATGTCATATGTCATACAGGTGACAAATACAGTATGTGGACAAATCAGTTCTCATTTCTAATTGGTTCCCAATAATCTCTAGGACCAATAAAAGGTGTTTTAATTTCAGAGGGCAACTAGTCCTGCTCGGCATATAACATTGAAGCAAGAACGTTACAAAAACTCTAAGGTATGTAATGTGTAATTGTATATTTTCATATTATGTAATTGTGAGCTTGTAATTATTATGTAATTTTGTTTATAAATACACCAAGAAACAGAGAAGGTTTTTTTAAGACCTTTGGATACACTCATGATCCTCTCCCGTGTTTCAGGCTGCAAGATGAAGCTTCTTCTCCTTTCAACGTTTGTAGCCACCATCTCTTATGTGAGTACTATCTATCTATCTATCATTTATTTTATTTATAAAAGAGGAATCCTTCAAGCAACAGATGCGATTGCTAATACATGAAAATGAAGAAAATGTTCCGTAATTTATCATTTGTAATTATTGTCTCTTTAATGAATGCAGGTCAATGCAGGCAAGGTAAGACACATGCAAACTGAATCATTTCTGCATTACATAATGTACCTTTCAAGTACAATAATCCAACCCGCTCCATGGTGAATACAGAAGTTTGTTTCTGCCTCTAAATAGAAACAGAGACTAATGGCAGGTATGAATGGAGGAATGGCAAACGGAGGTAACCCTGGAATGATGGCAGGAGGCATGAACCAACCCATGGTAGCTGGTGGGGGTGGTTTCATTGGACAACCCCAGTTTGCTCCGGTCAGCACATCAAATCCTCATTTTAATTCAGTTCAGTTGGTTCAGTTTGGTGTAAAATAAAGAGACGCGGTATGATATGAACAATCACATTGTACTCGCTCTCCCTTTTAAAGGTTGTTCCTGGTATTCCTGCATATGCTATGCAGGCCCCAATTCCGGCTGGGCCTTTTGGTGCCCCTATGTATCCCGTCCCTCCCTTCCCAGCGGTTAGTATGACTTCAAATCATGTTAACAACGCACATTACAAATAATTTGATATTGTTTCAGGCATTAGAATACCAGACGAAAAGATAATATTTATTTTTTCTTTGTTTATTGACAGCTTCCTTACATGGGAGCCCCTCAAATGATAGGGATGAATCCTCTTCAACAGCCATTCATGGTAATGGTAACCTTTTTTAATTGCATCTCAGTCCATATCCTATTAACTACAGGCCTCTAGTTGATGTATTTAAATCTATTATAGGGAAAGATTTGATTTTAAAATGTTCCCAATAATGATATGTTAACATAATAAGTCTTAAAAGCACGATGGCATTCATTGTTCCTAAATGTATGCTCTAATAAATAATAATTTATCCTCTAATATACTAACCAACAAATTATTCATTCTCATAATCTCATCATTCAAATGTATAGCATGTTATTGTTATCTCATTGGTTTACAACCTTTAAATAGGGAGTTCCAGGCGGTGCTATGCAACAGCAAGGTCCTTTCCAGCAACGATTCAAGGTACAATCAAGTAAACAGTGTGTTTGCATATGTGTATATGAGTGAAAACTACTCTGGCTAATCGTTGTTCTTCAATTCTATAGCGTCAAATTATGAAACAGACAAACTCTCCAAAGGCCACTGTGGACACACAGGTAACATTACATAATGTACTCACAAATAAACTGATTTAGATGAATGGGATTGCAAGGGTCATGAACACTATGCCCTCCTCATTCCTCCAGATTCCCTCTCCAGCTGCAACAACAACAACAACAACAACTCCCTGTAATGAAGATCATCAAGAAGATAATTAAAGTGGACACCATTAACAATATATTTTAACAATATATCATTTTACATTATGATTTGACTAGTAGTATTTTGTTCTATTAGTGTTCTATTCTGTTGTGTTCTAACTATGTGAAATTTTAGCATTAGTGCCGTTTCTGGACATGCAGGAACCTCATTAGTTGGATGAACTTAATTCTTGGCTTTCCAATAAAAATGTGTACTACACCAAATGAAAGTTGTTCTTTGTTATTTTTCCCTTTGATTTTACATATTCTATAACTTAAATCTGTACTGACTGAGTGACTTAAAAGCTAAATAGGAATCTACAATGGATCTTTGCTGCCATCTAAAGGACGATTTGAGTAAAAAAAAGTTCCAACATTAGAGGAGCTTGACATAGATACAGATGATTTTAATACTTTGTGAGGCAGATGTGATCTTTTCATTACTGGTTTAACATGGAAAATCTTCAGGATATGGGGCACATCTAAGGTCCAAAGACTACCATGAACCAAAGCACAAGCAGTGTAATCTCTCCTGAAGACTCGCCAAAAACACCCAGCCATCCAACTTCTCATTTGTTCTGCTGTATGTCCTTAACATGAAACACAACACATAGTCATACCATCAACACCCATGTACATGATGATGTACATGATGTGACAAATGTCTGACTATAAGCTCCTGGCCTGTTTTCTATCTTGACATGCTAAAATCCCTCTTGGTCTTGAGTCTATCATTACATTGTGCTGCAATTTAACATAAACTTTACTTGAGAGAACATATCAACAGTTCAGTATTGTATCCCTAAATGAAAGATTATTGCGTTCAGGCCTGGAAAAGATGGAACGCAACAGAAAGCCAATTTACACATTAGAAGCTGCAGATGTGGAAAACAAACAGAAAGCGATATTCCAATCAAACATTTTAGAGACTTGATACTTTGTATATTGTTAAAGACTTGGTACAGACCATGACCATGAGACATGACTTACTCATAATAACATAGTTACCTATCCTGTGTTGTCACTGTCTGAGTCTGTTGAGTGTGATGCGATGATAAATGTCTGTCACATTGACCACACACTGTCTGGCTGGCTTGGCGACGGACTATAACAGCTCACATGGAGAGAATTTAAAAGGGATATGGATGCAGTGAACAGGAAGGACACACAGAAACCGAAAAATTAACCAGAAAAAGGTAAGGTGATTTTATAATACTCATATTCAGTGGAGAATTTACTCTTTTGCTGTGTAAAAAGGATGGGGGAACTCTAGCATGAATTGATTTTTGTAATGAATGAGTTTTTCTATGTTATGTTTTTTATACTATAGGACATCATGAAGCTGCAGACTGCCCTTGTCTTGGTCTGTCTACTTAGCACAGGCTTTTCTCTTCCAGTGAGTTAAATCTCCCTGTCACTATATTATATATTGTTCATGGCATCTAAAACAATAGAGATACATATTTTTGTCCTGTATGTTTCATAGGTGCAGATTGGAATTCTTGCAAGCAACAGCAATGAGGTAATACATTGTTGTATCTGCGATGGATGCCAGATGAGTTTAATTCTTCTTCATTTAGGAATAATATTTTCAAACTATCTCACCCAACTTTTTGTGTCTAGATCATCAGACTAAATGGACTAACTCTTGCAACTCTTGGACAAACACAAGTACAGGTAGTGCACAAAACCATTTTTGCTATCCTAATGCTTTGGGCATATGATGCAATCATCCTTTCATCATCATCCTTTTGCTACCTTGAGATGCAGGATTTACCACCATCAACAATCTGGAAACTCAACCAAATCCTTCTCCTTCTCCAGGCTTCCCAAATAATACCCCAGTATGTGCTGCAGCAGCAGCAGCCCGAGGTGCTGTTCACTCCCCAGGTGGTAAACCTGAACCCTCAAATGACAGGTCCCTTTGGCCCCCAGGGACCCCAGCTAATGGTCCCCACACAGGGCAACCAGTTTATCCCTTTCCCCTTTCCCAATGGCCAGCAGGAGCAGCCTGGGACTCCCCAGGACCCTAATGCTCGTTTTGTTCCTCAGCAGACCCAAAACCCTGTGCAGGTAAAACACATTGCAGCTACTGTTGTTCAAATGATAATTACTCTGTGTTGTCAGTGATACCAGCACAAGAATCCTCACCAGTTATGTGGATAAATAAATATTTCTCTCTGTCTTTACTGTCCTTTAGATGTTTCCACAGTACCGATACCCTACATATGGATTTCCTCAACAGCCTAGAATGCAGGTATGGTAAAGTTACTACAAACATAGTGATGTGTATACAAATGTCAATATCTTCATTCAGATACTCATCTCACATTAAACATCTTCATGTTATGCTCCACAGGGCTTCCCCTACTACCTGTCACCTTATGGCTACCCCCAGCAGAGGAATGCTGTGGTGCTTCCACAGCCCAACAACAGACAGGTGGTCCAACCCCAACAGAACCTGGAGAGAACAACTCAGAAGCCACAGCTCCCTCTGCAGGTGAGATATAAAGTCATATTATAATAAAAGTACAAGAAAGTCTCTAAGCCCTGTACTGTACTGTCCATGGAAAACAGGATACAATATTAAATTTAAGATTCAAGTACTGATGCAGACCTGTCATGATCCAGACATGTCATGATGTCTAGCGACATGACTAATTGATAATAACATAACTGCACATCTTGTGTCTTAACTGTGTGAATCTGGTGAGTCTGATGCAATGATACATTTCTTTCATATTGGCCACACACTGTCAGTCTGGCTTGGCGGTAGACTATAACAGCTCAAATTGTGTGGGCTTAGTAGAATCCCATATGACAAATGTTGGTGCTACATTATTTCTGTAATTCAATATTTGTGTAATACTTTAGAATTCACTATGATATTCTACTACATATTGTCCCATTTCAGCAGGCTTCCCAGCCGAAAGGACAATCGGACAAAGTGAGTGCACGTCATAACTAACAACCACTTTTCATTTAAAAAATGCACTGAAGGAGAAAATTGTGCATCAGTTAAGTGTGGCCCAATTGCTGCATTATGTGCTGCTTATAAAGTGTTATGTCTCCCTGTGCTCTATGACAGACATGGCCAATGGCGACAGCAAAAGTGCCGACCATGTCTCCTCCTGATCAGCGTGGCGACACAACTGGCCCTGGAGTTGATGAGGTATGACCTCATATCGTGACACCCAACCTTCAAACCCTTTACACAAACATGCATAACACACACACATACACACACACACACACACACACACACACACACACACACACACACACACAGACACATACACGCACACACAAACCTTGATATTTGTTACATGATAACTATACTTTACTGTATGGATTTTGTTTATGAAATCTTTCTAAAACCATTGTTAATGTTTCTCCAGGGTCACCCCAACTTCCCCTTCCTGTTTGAGCCTTAGATTTCATCTGGGAAATAAGAAGGTAATTAGGCAAAGCATTAATTGTTTTTGGCCATAGGCACTTGGCACACATTTTCCTGCAAAATATAATGTTCTAGTATAAAGTCAAAGTAAACTTTCAAGTGCATTTGCATTGTATCTTCCTCTTAGCCTTGCCTATTTGTCGTCAATTATTTGTATGAGCTCTTGTTTATTGGCTCTTGTTTATTTGATACACTTATTTGTCTTAGTTCTTGCTCATTTGATTTTCTTATTTGTCTCATTTGTTTAAGACAAGTAGGTAGTTAACTTATTGCACTTTTACCTTAGCACTAGTTATGCTCTTAGTTGCTTGTTTAGGAAGGAAATGCACTTACGATTTCTGGTGACTAGTAGTTTTCTTGCCTACCTATGTTGAATGCACTTATTGTAAGTCGCTTTGGATAAAAGCATCTGCTAAATGCCTGTAATGTAATGTAATGTAATGTATGCAAGCATGCTTTTTACATTAAACTAAACATGTCTTGCATTTTTTCAGGAATCTGCATTCGCATTTGCAAGTGATTGTCCAATAAAGAACTTTGTCAAAGTAAATGCGTTAAGATTTTTATTGCACAGAAATATTGCTTTGATAGGAAAGTACAGAACTACATGACTGAGCTCTCAGAATATATCAGAGCAGAACAGTGAGCAACTAATCTCATTTTACAGACTCTGTAAAGTTGGTGTGTCTAACTTGTAGCTGTTGGCTTCTTCCTGAGAAGATTGTGAAACAAGAAAGATATTTATTGACATGTGTGAATAGTCATCAAATTGATAATGGGGTAATTTGACCTTTGAATCATATTCTATTGATATGCTCACCTTTTATTCATGTCAGACGCCTTTATCTTTGTGAATCTTTGTGAGCTTCAACCTGAAAATATGGTTCAAATTCAAATTCGGTTCAAATTTGATAGAGCTGATCCAGATGTTGTGTAACAGAAATGCCTACCCTGGAAATTGCCTCTTTGGGATTATTCAAAGTAAAGATAATATCCCCCTTCAAGACAAAAATAAATAGCAAAGGTCTAAGATAGGCACAGTTACTTGAAATGATTATATTGCAACGCTTACCAACTGGAAGCTAAAATACAATGCAATTCAGCCAGGCATACTATTTGTATAATATATAAAAATATCTGTTCAAACAATATGTTAGCTCTGTAACTTGACATTACTTACAGGCTGCAAAATCCCATACTCAAAGGAGACTTTGTTCTTCAGGAGGAAAAAGAGAAATATTTATCAGTTATGAAGTCAGAAGAAAAATCATATCATGCAAAACTATAAATCATGTGAAACCTCAAAGATCTAGCAAGCAAAGTAATTACCGTAGCTGTGGGGTTGTAGATAAGCTTCAAATACAGCTGAAGATGAAAACAAGAGAAGCAAAAACTGTCCCAATGCAATTCTCTACCACATTATGAGACGGAAACATCTAATCCAGGGACAGTTACCTGAAGACCATGAGATGGAAGTCCAAACTATCAAACACAGGAGAGAAAAGAGACAGTTATAAATAAACATGTAAATATAAATAAATATTGTCTATATTCCACTATTCTCTGAGGTCCATTTTGTCCTTCCTTTAAAACACACAACACAAATCAAACCAGTCCAGTGTCTGTTCAGAGTATAGCCTGATCATTGCAACAAGGAAGAGAGGTGGTACAGTTGTTGGAGGGGGTGGTCCTCTTCCACCCTATTATTAACGGGTTGTCAGTCATTAGTGTTCTGTGCTGATATAGAGAAACCTTCAAGGTCTTACTTTCCGGTGCATCAGTTAAGTTAATACTCTATTAATTGTATGTCCAAATAAGTTCCCCACCCTTGGCAGCAGAAATATATTCTCCCCCTCTAAGAAACATTGTTTGAATGAATTAAAAAGAGGATCTGAGGAAATCATAAAATTAAAATTTCATTTATTTTGCAACATAAAGTGAATATTTCTTCTATAAAACTGTTACACAAATAAAGTAACTGATTTATGTAATTTGTTTACCTCTTTCAGGGGTAGACCAGTGACATTGTAGGGAGGAAAGCCACACAGTTTGTTGAAAGATTTAATCCCGCTGCTCTACTGTGTCATATACGGTACATGCAAAACATTTATTCTTTATGGTCTTACCTGAAATGTCACATTGTCAGCCTGAAAAGGTATCATAAGAAGCAATAATCAGACTTTTCGTCTCATTTCATCGACAGCCAGCAAATCATGTCATTTTTCAGTGTATGAGGATATCACGTTGCAAAATTTCTGCAGGCCTATACCTTGAATATTGGGATAAACTCCCTGTTGCCCTGAAACAGTGCCCCCCATTAGCCCCTCCCACAGGTCGCTGGGGATCTCCATTCCCTGGTCCTCTAGAGGGTCTGTTGGGAAACCAAGGTGGCATTTCACCTGGCTATCGGAAAAAAATTATGGTTATCATTTGTCAGTTTCCAATCCATATGTTACGGATTAACCAAAAATATATTACGGGAAAGACAACCTAGCCATATTGGGCTGATAGGTATGCTTGATTCCCACCCTGGCTGGGGGATCTACCCCCTTGTCATTGGGCTTTAAAAAATCATGATACAATGAACAATGTTTAAGATAAACAGAGTAGCAGCAGCTCTGGGTGTCCATTCAGGTCTCTGCCTATTACCTTCAAGTCTGATCTGTCTGCATCTAGTTGGGGTCCACCGAAAAGGGAAAACTGGGAGTCTCCTTGCTGCCATGACCACCATGGATCTGGCTGAAAAAACAAAATGATAACTGACATATTTAAACTGCTGAACTATGCTGAACAGTAATATTTAGGTCACCATCCAGTAAACCTTTTTATAATTATTATGGATACTCACACGTGCAGCCACTGCTGACAGGAGTGAGGCCACAATACACAGGAATTCCATTGCTCCTTAAGATCCTGCAATAATACTGTTTTGAATTTAACACTCAAAATGAATTTGGCTAGTTCATACGCTGATATAGACCTGAAATCTCATTCAGCACATCCTATGCATCTAACACTTACCTGCACTGTGTCAGTATCTTTGTGTTGTCCAAGCCTCGATACTTATATTAGACATTTGACATTGAGACATACCTACATAGTTCTCAAACCACCACCTCTGATTCATGCATTGATGTGTGCAAGACGGCAATTATTACGCACCCTCTGCTAATTATTATTTCAATATATTTCCACATACCTGAGTACCTGAGATAGATAATACAGGTAAACAACAGACAACAGGAAGTAACCAATCGAACAAAGGGATGTTATCTGGGTGTTGCATGCCATCTGCATAAGCCACATACCTGTAGTTGCTTGACTTGTAATTATATGACCACTTAATCATCATGTTTGGCATCCATTTTCCAATTTGGCAATACTGAGGGGTGGGGAGCAAAGAGACTGTGCTTGCACAACACCTATTAACCCTATTAACCTATTATCTGTCTGCACCTAGTTGTGGCCCACCAAAAGAGGGAAATTGGAAGTTTCCCTGCTGCTATGGTCACCATGGATCTGGATCTGAATATCTACGATATTCACATGTGCAGCGACTGCTGATAGAAGTGAGGCCACAATACACAGGAATCCCAATACACAAGGAATCTTAAGATCCTGCAAGAATATTTTTTTAATTGAATTCAAAAACTGAATTGAATTTAACTCCAAAAATGAATTTGGCTAATTCTTACCCTGAAATAGATCTGAAATCTCATTCAGCACACCATTTGCATAGCTGAGATAAATAATAGGAGGCAGCCCTAAGTCATTTCTTAAAACAACAAGATACAACAGGAACAAAGGGATGCGTGTTATCTAGGTGTTGCATGCCACTTGCTGAAGCCACATAGTTGCTTAACATGTCTGCTTAACAAACCACTTAATACCATTACTAAGGGGTGGGGAGTCTAAGAGACGTCTGAGAGACTGTGCCTGCGTAACACTGGTAGTATATTGTGTTTTCATTTTCATCATAAATGGTCCCTAAGGTCTGTCAAAGAATAGATTAATTCTCTTGAATCTTAATTTGAAACAAATACAATCAACCATAGTACATTATTCCTGATATAAGCTATCGAATAAATAGAAAATAAAACAACAAACTATCTAAATGAGGTTGATATCTCTAATTATTAACCACACCCTTCTTTCAAATGTGGAGATGAAAGATTTCATAATATTAACAATTATCACTTTCCCAACAATGCCGAAAGGTAATGATGACGTCAAGCCCTGTAACTGTATTTAAGAAGAGCTCACAATTCAGTGCAACAATATTACCTGGTTCAACAATCTGCTGAAAACAGTAAGGACTAACGGTAATGACATTGCTTTTTGAGTGTATATTTTCTAGCTTTCTTCCTATGTTTGTAAGGTTGGTGAATTGGTGATTTTGTTATCATTATGGACCAAATTCATCATCTGAACAATACTTTATTCTCTTTTTTCAACAGGTGGGATCACTGAAAAGATGCTGAACATAGTTTTGCTTGGATGCTTCCTGAGCCTCACTCTGGCTTATCCTGTGAGTGTGACATTCTTAAAGGGAATCACAATGTTCTTTTACATATTATCCAAGCAAAGTCAAACTTACAATTTACGTGTTTTCAACAGATTCAAATACAACCCATGCGTACTGCACGCTCTTACTCCTACTCCGATGAGGTGTGTGCCTTCTGTAACCTATATGATTTCAATAGTCAACACAACTGACCTATTAAAAATCCTGAGAGTATCATCTATTGTCTATGTGATTCTAAATGTTTCTTATTTTCTTGTAGATGTATCCTGGTTTTTATCCTGCCGGGCCCCATCTGACTCAAGCCCAGCTGATACAAATGTTGTACAACATGATGTATCCAGCCCCAGCTCCAGCCCCGGCTCCGGCTCCAGCCCCGGCCCCGGCTCCAGCTCCAGCTCCAGCCCCGGCCCCGGCTCCAGCTCCAGCTCCAGCCCCAGCCCCTGCTCCTGCCCCTGCCCCTGCCCCTGCCCCTGCCCCTGCCCCAGCTCCAGCTCCTGCCCCAGCTCCTGCCCCTGCCCCTGCCCCTGCCCCTGCCCCAGCTCCAGCTCCAGCTCCAGCACCAGCTCCAGCTCCAGCCCCAGCCCCAGCCCCAGCTCCAGCACCAGCTCCAGCCCCAGCTCCAGCTCCAGCCCCAGCTCCAGCCCCAGCTCCAGCCCCAGCTCCAGCTCCAGCTCCAGCTCCAGCCCCAGCCCCGGCTCCTGCCGGAGGAAAATAAAATAATTTCACTAGGGATCAACAAATGAATGGCTATCAGCATATTTGGCATATATATTTTTGACATCCTGTCTATTTTGTGTCAGTAAGTAATGTTTTACTAAGACCCAACAATCTGACACATTTTTCACTGAATTATTTAATGATTTGTTCTTATTCTTAACCAGCTGCTCTGTGACACAGCATGTCCAAGTCAACATGTTGATCAAAATAACTTTATACTCTGTTGAATAAACATCAAAAATGAAAAGAAATGTCAAATGTCTGTTTTCTTAATATCTTGTACTATACCATAAATCATAACAATAGATAGATAGATAGATAAAGTATTTAGGAGTTGTTGGGGCATCTATCGGTTACATGTGGTCAAACTAAATAAGAGTCAAGGTGTTATTCAAGTCCATAGAAGTCCAAAGGCAAACTAAAAAACATTAAAGCAACATAATATGAATCATATCCAGTTTCAACACCTCTTCACTGTTTCCCAACACCGCTGAGCTTAGGTCTTTTTCTTGTTAGGACTGTGGTCAGGATTGGCCACCAAATACATTGTTTCATCATATTTCACACCATTAGAAGATATACAAAATTGCAACCCTGTTGACAGCTGATTGGATGATTGAGAGCAAAAAAAATCTTTAAAAAGCGCACCTGCACATATACAAGACCACTGCTAAATTCTGCATTAGACACTCAACGTGACTATTATTCTAACCGTTATTCTCTGATTCAAGGTAAGATTTTTCCCTGGGGAAAAGTTATTCATTTTCAAAAATAATGCTTAGTCCCTTGAATCTGACCCTGTTTTTTTGCTCTGCAAAGGATTCATTCAAACGTGTCTCAGCTATGAAACTGTTGGTTTTGATGATGTGCTTCATAGCCCTCTGTTCCGCCTTCCCTGTAAGTATTGCAAGTCAACAATAACAACAATACTCCAACTATGCGTCATAGGTTCTGTAATTGCTGTGGCTGTATTATGTTGAACATTGCTTGTAGTACCCTCAGTTCAGATCTGTTTATAGTTTATGAGAAGAAATAATTTGTTTCTAAAGGCATCAGAGGAGAAGGAACGAGTCAAACGCTCAGATGATAGTGATGAGGTCAGTGTCCGGACACAATTCTGTCACCCACAAAATAATGACATAAACTATACCTATCTGGACTTCTCTATGCAATCAGCATTTCATAAAACCTTTTTTTTTGTCTCTCTGTTTTTCAGTCGAGCCAGAGTTTTATGCAACCTCAATTCCGGCCATTTCCCTTCCCCATTCCCTTCCCCATTCCCTTCCCTTTCTTGCCGCCTTTTGCTGTCCCTCCTCCTGTACCCCCTCCTCCACCATTTGGAAAATGAGATAGGAACCTTGCAGACTGGGAAAATCTGACTTCAAGGCACCTCTACTATTTGTAATGTTTATTTCGGGTTTAAACATTGTCTTCACTGAAATGTAATCAATAAAGCTGCAAGTGATTAAGATGAAATCTTGTATGAAGTGTTTCTATTTATTAGGAAGTTTTTCTTTCTTTTCTTTTTTTTCTCTTTCTTTCTTTCTTTCTTTCTTTCTTTCATTACCCATTCTTCTTCTCTAGAGAGAGTGGGTACTACAACTATATTCATGTTGAATTCATGCTGGGAGTTATAAAAGGGTGTAGGGAAAAGTGAGTCACAAAATTATCATGTTAGCAAATAGATTTAAAATTTGCTCTGTGATTTGAGGCAAATGTGATTTAAGTCATACTAATAGGTGTGATAAAACTGTTTTTCTCCATAATAAAGCATAATTATGAATAAGTTTCACCCTGTACAATATTATTGTAGTATCTTCCATCATAAATAGAAATACATCCAAATGAATAAATGCATGTGGTGCATTAGAATAAAAACAGAAATGTGTCATAGCTCATGTTATCTACATCAAAACCAAAATAAAAGAATTACATTTTTAATTGGTATAGCCACCACGTTGATTGACCAGAGATGGTCCAAGGGGTATTTTTAGATGAGTTAGTGATGAACTAAATGGACTAAATGTCCTTTTGTGTCCTGGGAATGAATCCTCAGAAGGCCAGCTCTTCTAGCTCTCCTAACCTGTCTAGAAGTAGAAAAATTGTAAGGATGGAAAATGCTTATCAGCCACCTGTGAGATGGAAAAACACTGAGCACACTGTGTTTCCTCTTCCTTTTCTAAATAATGAACATATGAGAATGACATCTACTATATAAGATGTCTTAAGAGGTTATGTCATGTTCATTATGCAAGTACCCTAAGAAGGTCATGCAGAAGATCTGGTATGCTATAGGGAGTAGGGTGGTCCCTTCATAAATAAGATACTGTGATCAGGGGTGTAAAGTACTTGAGTAATTGTACTTTGTTACTATACTTAAGTACTATTTCAGGGGATTTGTACTTTACTCGAGTATTATTACGTTTTTATACTTTATACTCTTACTCAATTACATTTTCCAGAAAAAAATAATACTTTTTATGACTTACATTTAAAATTCAGACCTTCAAAGTACAAAGTACTTCAAAGTACAAGTTACAAGTTAGTATTCTTTTTTTCACTTGCCGAACTGTTAACCCTGCGGCCATACTTTGTTTAAAACAGCCAATCAGATCCCAATCAATGGAAAATTAACCCGCCCATACCCTTTCTGATTGGTCCTTGGGGATCTTTGGGGATCTTTGATTATAGACACCCGGTATGATAATATGACAGTCAGAGAAGCTACAGAAGATGGCCACTAACGTTACGATTGATGAGTGAGAGGACAGCTAACCACTATCTGGTTTGGTAAATACTGGCTAGCTGAACCCATTCGTTTCCACTAGCATTGCTACAAAATGCTAACAAGCTTCCAGTGGACATTTTCAGTAACCGTATTGCCAATTTAAAAATGCTTTTTTTAAAGTCTTTGGCATGAACCTTAGGATTTGCGATATTGAACCCAAGTATAAAAAACTGAACTATCCCTTCATTTTTTCCAAGGCTGTAGTTTGGCCAACTTTAGAACTGGACACTGTGATGTGAATGCTGTCCATATTAATTTACCTTGACATGTTTTTTCAAATTCGATGGAGAAGTGCATTAAAGTAATTTTAATGCAAAAAAGTCTCCTCTGTTATTTAATTTCACCATTGTCTATCCATTGCAAGAATACAAAGTTTACTTTTTAATACTTGAGTACATTCAAAAGTAGAAACTTTTTGACTTTTACTCAAGTATATTTTTAGCTAGATACTTGTAATTGAGTAAGATTTTGAACCAGTACCCATACTTTAATTTAAGTAGAATTTCTGGGTACTTTTTACACTCCTGACTGTGATGGGCCTGTATACCTTGAAGCTGCCCAAAAGAATGAGTTCCTTATTAGAGGAAATAAAATAATTGTTACCTATGTGTGTTCAAATACTATTGGCTGTTGTTGGGATGAAGTGATTATAGATCAATGAGAAGACTAGAAAATCTACTGTTGTCTATTGTAACTCATGTAACCTTCATTATTAAAAAGATGGTATACATTTGCCTTCAGAGTTCTGTGCTCCTTTTTGGAGTTTGGTTCCCATTCAGCTGACTGATTAAACTGATGATCTGCCTGCTTCATCTCGTGAGTTTTTCCTCAACACTTGTATATTCCTCCATGCCCTCCTGCTGTCGCAATAAAGAAAAAGAGTGTGTGATACTCACTCTCCTTAAAGAGAGACCATCCTGTCACTGAAATGTCACAGGTTCAGTCAGTCATTGAGTCTGTCAACATATTAATCCTTGAGCAAGACACTGAACACATACTCACTGATTGTAAGTTGCTCTGGATAAAGGCAACGTAGTTCACTTTCCTAGTTTTTGAGTGTCAGCTGAGTATTTTGAAGACCTGCATGTTATGTGTAGCAAACAAAGTCTAAGTCAAAACAAAATGTATATTCCAAAATGCTATATATCTGTTTTGTAAAAAAGGTACTTCCTCAAAGTGTATCATTCAATATCTCCAATATTGAAGAGGACGAGTCTGTAAAATTGTCATAATTTTGCCAACAAAGGACTTAAGTTAGCATTGTCTTTTTGAAAGTACAAGTTTAAAGAAAAAGTGCAATCAATCAATCATTTTTAAGAGGTGTGTACAAGCAACATGAAGCACTGTACATGAATCATGTACAGTCAACACCACTTCACTGTTTCCCAACAGCAATGAGATTAGTTCTAGGTCTTTGCAAGCACTGTAGATTTTTTAGGATTATCCCCCAAATACATCATTTCATCACATTTCACACCATTAGGACAAATACAAAATGACAACACCTTTGACAGCTGATTGGTTGATGGAGGGCTGACATTTTCTTTAAAAAGTGCACATGGATATGTGCCAGGCCACGGCAAAACACCATCACTCTCTCAACGCGTCTATTATTTTTACCATTATTTTTCAAATCAAGGTAAGATTTTCTGCAGCAGAGACTATTCTTTTTCAGAAGAAGTGCTCATACAATTCAATTAACTGCTCAACTCTGACCCTTTTTTTCTTTTGCTCTAGAAAGGATTTTAGTGAATTTCAGCTATGAAACTGCTGGTCCTGGTTGTGTGCTTCATGGCACTAAGTTCCTCCTTCCCTGTAAGTGCCTGTGTCAACAAAAATTCAGTCAACCATGTGTTATAGACAAGGTTGGAAGTAACTAATTGTAATTATTCTAGTTACTGTAATTGGCTTTTTTGTGTAGTTGTACTTTTTAAAATATTGTTTTAAATCAGTAACTCCTTTTACTTAAATATGTTTTGACTAAAGTGTTCTACTGCACTTCAGTTTGTATTTTTTAATTTGAACTCTACTAGTAGTTTGTTTGTCCTTTGCATTGTATGGGAATGGTCATATGTAATGCTGTCTGTTTTTTTAAAGTAACTCAGTAACCTTTACTCTGAGTACATTTTAAATGAGCTACTTTGTACTTTTACCTAAGTAGATTTTTACACCAGTAATTTTACTTATACTTAAGCAAAATTTCAGCAAAGTAACAGTACTTCTACTTAAGTAGTATGATTTAATACTATTTTCACCCCTGGTTACAGGTGCAGTAATTGCTATGGTTGTAGCAAGTTGAATGTTGCTTATGGTATATTCAGTTCAGTTCTGTCAACAATTTCAAATTTAAAAGGTCAAATTGTTAATTTCTAAAGGTCTCTGAGGAGAAGGGCCGAGTCAAACGCTCAGGGAGTTATGAGGTCAGTATACAGTTCTCTTCTATCTATAGATTATAATAGTCTAAGTAATCAGCATTTGTGAAAAACAAAATGTTTTCTTCAATCTGTTTTTCAGATGGGCCGATTTTATAGAGGGTACATGTACCCTCAATACCCAACCTATCATTCCAACCAAGCCTTGATGACGTTACTGCCATTCCTGTTGGCAAATCTTGCCAAGCCTGCTCCTGCTCCAGCTCCAGCTCCAGCTCCAGCTCCAGCTCCAGCTCCCGCTCCACCCCCTGCCCCTGCTGGAAAATGAGATAGAAAACTGGCAGACTTGGAAAATCTGACTTCAAGACATGCTTACAATTTATAATGTATATTTCATGTTAAACAAATTTGTCTTCAGCAAGTGAAATTGAATAAATAAATCAGTAAATTAATGAAGAGTATGTTATTAGCTGACATCACTTATTTCATGTCAATCCTCTTTTATGCCCATGGTCATTGATAAACACAGTAGGGGTCTCTCTCTCTCTCGCTCTCTCTCTCTCTCTGTCTATCTTTCTCAGTCTCAGTCTTGAAATTATGCAAAGTACTGTGTAAGTACTATTTATATAGTATATTTAGGATTGATCAAACCCTCATCACAGGAGCCCAAATTCCACAAATATTACAATATGTGTGGTTTTCTGCCCAGACGCAGCAACACCACTTGAAGAAGATGGATGATAAAGATTTTTCAATTTATTACCTATCAAAACCAAATTTGGTACACAGCTGTCCGGGACATACTTACGCAAGTTATCCTTAAATGGGCCCAGCTGGATAAACAATATGGCTGCCATCAACCAATGAACTTGACAATGGGCGTGGCCTAACACACACACGCACACCAAGCATTACAATACAAAGGAGTATGCGAACTATGTGTGGCCGCGACCATCAATTACACAACTCACTGTCAGACACCAAAATGATTCACCTCAAGTTACAACAACAAGCCATTTGGTCGTCATTGCCATATGTTAAAAGGAATAAATTCACCTGTATCTCTCAATAGGATTTATAGCGCAGGGGCGATTTTAGGACATGAGGTTGAGGCCCCCCAGAGAAGGCAAATTTTATTGCACGCGCCAAACTTTTAAATTAATTAATTACATTTTATTTAATGCGTACTGCTCATGCACATTGATTCACTGAATTTACTCAAATAGAGTAAAACTAGTAGGCAACAGTTAGTGACCAGAACATCTATAGACCTGCATAGAGCCTTTTAGGAGGTATGGATACAATGTATTCAAGAAGGGGACAAGAAATCCTCTCCATGACACTCAGGTTTCACTGAAACCACTAGGAGCAGGTACTAAAGTATCCTGGAACAGATTTTAGAAGGATACTAGGTATACAAATATCATAGAAAAACTATAAGACCCTATAGTAATATTATAAGAATACCATCAAGTAGGATTAGGTCACTATAAACTCACTGCCGAGGAGCACAGACGTTCCTATAAGAATATTATAGGAATATTATGTTTTTTCCTCATGAATTACTACAAAAATGCTACGCATTTGCTTTAAATTCAACAATATTTTCCTTACATTATAGTGTATAGCCTTTTAGGAGGTGTGGATACAACGTATTCAAGAAATATGATAAATGTAGCCCAGAGAAAAAGACTAGTATACCTGGCTCCTTTCACTGATTTTCTTCAGTGTGTTAGGTTTAAATTAAAGGATCCATTGCCATTGCCATTGCCATTGCCATTGCCATTGCCTTAGCCTTAGTATCCAGCCAAAGGTCCAGTTGTAACAGTAGTTCTGTTCTATTGGGGTTACATTGTAGAAGCCTGAAGCCCCCCCAAAAAGGATCTACAATTGCCCCTGCGGATTGCCCGTGTGAATCACCCCTGTCTACGGAATATCTATCTTTCTATCTATATCTATCTAATTGGGCATCCAACTAATATTTAGAGCTTTATTTATTTACCTATTTATGTATTTATTGTGGTACAAAACAAATACAACGTGGCTTGATTGTTTTTGTGTCTGCTGGGCACACTGATCCAACTCTATGCTTACAATTCCAACATAGATTTCATGGAAATATTGCTACAGCTAGTTGTCAGTTTCATTAATCATAAGCTTGGCATGTCATGCAACCATTACAATAAACACACTTAATACTTTTTAATTGCTCTCTGTGCCTGCACAATTACTGCACTGTGATGACACATATGTGTTTGTCTGTTTTGCAATGCCAATGCCACCTGATTATTGAGAACTGTGATTGGCTGGAAGACAATATATATGCTGGACTGAATATCGGTGTTGCACTAACGACTATAGCACAGCACTATACACAAAGACTGAGAAGGCTCTTACACCTCAACATTCGAAAAGGTAAAAATCCATCACATGTAGAGACGCATTCCTAAATAACAAATTGATGATGATTGATTTTCATGTAACAAATTTATTTTTTAGATGCAGACATTTGGAGTGAAGATTCTTGCTCTTGTTGCATTCCTGATGCTTCTCTCGAGCGCTTGGGTAAGACACGACCTATTGTACTTTACCTCAATTTACAGCAAGGATATTTTGAAAGTCTTAAATCTGTTGTAGTCATTTATTTTATGAACTTTTTGTTTGCTTTTGAAGGCTCATCAGGATCACATCATTGAGAAGCGTTCTAGCGAAGAGGTCAGTGTTTGGGTTGGCTGCATACAGAGAATAATGTTATCACACACAAATATATAACTTGACTTATTTGACAAGTGTTATGTTCTAATCAAGCAATCCTCCATGTGTTCTTGTAGTACCGGGGTGGCCACCGTGGCGGCATATCCCTCATGGAGCTGCTGAGACTCATCCAGCTAGTTCGAGGACTGGCTCCACCCGCGCCTCCTGCCCCGGCTCCTGCCCCAGCTCCTGCCCCGCCTCCTGCAGGGCGATAGGAGGAAACATGATGTTGTTATGTTGTGAAAGATGACTTAAAGGGTTAATATCAATGAATACAATAAAGAACCTTTGAGATGCACCTCATTGTCTCCATGTGTTTATATTAATAATAATAACAATTATTTAATAATATTATTATTTTATTATTATCACTTTTGAAAACAAGGTTACAAAGTGCTTTACAAGGGAAGTTAAAATATGTACAGCTAACAATAACATAAAAACAAAATAAAACATTTAACACAACAGGAGCATAAGACATAATAAAAAACATTTTAAATCTAATTAGAAGCAATCCTACAAAAGTGAGTTTTTAAAAGTGATTTAAGAGGACACAGTAAAGAATGGAGCTCTAAAGTGCCCATTGATTGTACAAGGAAGTTGTCAGGCTGTACATTAGTCTACTGTACATGATCATTTCCCTGTGCGGTGGCAAAACAACAACACACATTGAGGAAAAAACGAGGACACATTTTTTAGGGGTACAAACTTTTGGAGAACGTCTCTGGTGCACAGGAAGTGACACGGTTTACATTACTTGCAGCAGCAACAGCGGCTTGTTTAGAATATATAGAAGAAGAACTGGGTAGTAAACATGAGCAGAGATAGCCACCGTGGCTGAACAGAGAAGAAAGAAAAGGGTGGTACTTTCAGAAACTCGACCTTAAAAATCCAAAGAAAAAGATGTCACAGTACTGGACACACTGTTTGATTGACAAATGATGTCTGGGAAATGTAATGCAGGAACACCAAAAAAGCAGATCTCACAGATTATCACTTTAACGCTTACTAGTGTTATCATGTAATGTCAGCTATGTGATCCATGTGTAACTTAATATCCCATATGTCTGGAAGCACCGTGAAGCTTATTTAATAGTCATTATCATGTGTTTTTCAGTGGTTTTGGTTATCTGTAATTGCTTGATTTGTTTTTATTCCTTCAGTTTGTGTCTTTGGTTAGTGTTAGGGTCAGGGTTAGGGTTGTGTGTGCATGCCAGTTTTACATGCATGCATGCGTTACGTGTCTGTTTGCTGTTGTGAGAGTGTTTGGATGCTATTGGAGTATATCCTCTCTGTGTTTGTGATTTTACTGTAATTTTGTCCAAATGGAAAACACAAATGGAAATTTTATCATAAGAGATAATTTTGCTACAACAATCTAATTCCCCTATATCTGAAATAAACCATTATTTCATTATACAAATAACCAGGATTGTATGGTATAGATCATCCTTCCTCTTTAGAGCATAACACCATTTAATGTTGTCTTGCACTATCTGTCGTGATGCAAGGCTCCCTAATAACTGATTCAATTCTACCCTCCAACCATGGTTTTCTGTCCGGTTTATATTTGGGGTGGTTTCAGTATCTTTTTTGAAGGGAAATTAAATCCATTCTCTGTAAATCTCAAGATAACCAAGATAAAATCTGTGGACAGTAGGAACAAATAGAATATTTCATGATTGCTAATCATGGGAAATAAGAGCACTACCACAGTAAACAAGATGATTACACATGAGGAAGGTATTTGGAAAGGATGTGGCAATGTTGCAATGTGGCCCTAAGTAATTACTGTTTTGCAAATAGCCCAATTAAACAATACAACAATCATCCTGTAACTGAAAAATGTAACTGCATGTTGATGTTAGATTGTTTACTGAATATATATATACTATATTCTTTCAAATAAAAGCAAGCAAGCTGTGTCTGTGTGTGTACTTACTACGTATATATTTGCTAATAATTGGGCTTAGTGGTTAATTCAACTAAACACTCAGCATGTGTAAGAAAATGCTGCAAATCGTTGGGATTATGAAAAGGATGTCAACCTTTAAGTTACAAAACCACCGCTAAGAGGAGTAATGTAATTGTGTTCACGCCTATTTTGGTTATGTCTGCAGAGGTTGCCATGAGACTAACCACATCTCGGATGAGGTAACACACTTTGAAAGTTAGAGAGCATGAATGTAGACACACCGTAGCTGTTCAAAAGCTAAAGGACTTTCCCTAAAGGACCAGCTTCAAGGTATAGTACTTAAACTAATATCTTGTTCATTAAAACGCTGCTTACCCTGATATTCTGCCAAGGTATGCTTAGGACGTTACTACTACTAATAGCATTAACTATCAAAGGATTTGTGTTACAGTTTCAAGTACATGATGAACTTAATTCTTCTGATGATTTTCTCCTTGATCAATTGCTCTGTGGTTGTAAGTACAAAATAACCTAAACCTACTGAAGTTATTTGTATCTTTTATCTTGTTTCAGCTAAAACACAAACCGACCAACCATTTTTTATTCTTGCAGAATTCCAGACATTACTTCCACAGTAGTGAATCTGACAGTGAGGAGGTAAGAATGAAATCATTACCTTAATTTGTCAAGGATTTATGAATTTAACAATAGTAGGGGAGGGTGTAGGGGGTTGAGGTGTGGGCTGGATTCATTCTTCAGGTTAGTTTTCAGATCCAAATACACAGGTCACAGAGTCCTTAAGGTCGGCATGCCTGCTGCAGTCCAGTTCTCTCTCTCTGGAAGACAAACACAGGTTAAAAAGGTTCCTGACTGCAGGTGGCCAATTAAGGCTAAATGGTATCGGTACCAGGGAGAACCAGCCTACCAGCTTGATTCTGTCCTGCATTCAGCCCACGCCTCAACCCCCCTACTCTCCCCCTCCTCCCCTCGTCTGTCACAAGTGTGGTGAATTCTTTTCTCTTCTTGCAGAGATTCTATCCTTACCTAATCCCAACATTTCCTTGGCTTCAGCCAAGGCCGGTGCGTCCCCAGCGTCCCTTCCCTTTCTATCCCCTGTTTCCTGGTCTCTGGCCAAAGCCAGCACCTGCCCCTGCCCCTGTTCCTGTGCCAGGACCTGCTCCAGCACCTGTTCCTATTCCAGGACCTGCTCCAGCACCTGTTCCTATTCCAGGACCTGCTCCAGCACCTCCTCCTGTTCCAGGACCTGCTCCAGCACCTCCTCCTGTTCCAGGACCTGCTCCAGCACCTGCCCCAGCACCTGCCCCTGCCCCTGCCCCTGCCCCTGCCCCTGCCCCTGCCCCTGCCCCTGCCCCTGCCCCTGCCCCTAACCCTGCCCCTGCCCCTGTCCCTCCCCCTGCCCCTGCTCCTGCTCCTGTTCCCACTCCAGCCCCAGGCCAACCCAGAGGTGATAATGGATGAGCCACATCTATTTCACTGGAGGAACAGCAGCTTTATTCACCAACAATAGAGTGGGTATTGACATATATATGAAAAATGTATATGTTTTGCTGTTTTGTTTTGCTTTTTCTCTGGGATAAATAATAAAGTATCTATCTATCTATCTATCTATCTATCTATCTATCTATCTATCTATCTATCTATCTATCTATCTATCTATCTATCTATCTATCTGTCTATCTATCTTTCTTATTTTGTTTTTATGTTTTTATGTGATGTACACATTTTGTGTAATCTATTTCATTGTGTTGGTTGCGAAATGAAATGTGTGTTGTGTGTAGCATGTTGAACTGCTCTTTGTTGACTTTTAAAAGTCATATTTGTTTGCATGTTTTCACAGTACTGGTTTAGGAACTATTCCACATTCTCGTGTGTCTTCCTGGTGATTTCATGTTGATCTCATTTTCAGATTTCTTCTGTTGTATGATGTGTTTTATTTCTCTCTTTCAAATCATATGATGCCGTAGTCAATATGATTCGAAAACATAAAGAATATAGCGATGCCTTGATTTGGAACATATTGTAAAATTGAAATTGGCACTGAGTCACTGAGGGTGTAATTATGAGTTTATCCAAGGATGGTCTAGGGAACGTGATGGCGACACTTGTGGGAGGATGCTGACAACACCCCAGGATAATATCCACTGAGTGGGCACACACACCGCGATCCCTGGATGAACACAGCTTAAGAAAGGGATCAGAGCTGAGTCTGTAATACCTGGGTTTCTGGTTCATCGGTGAAGTCTGCTGTACTGTATAGTTACCATGACTCAGCATCTAGACTACTACCCCCATTCATTGCACTGCACTATTTGCTGTGAGCCAGCCAACTCTTCTTTGTTACTTTTATTGACAGAAACAATGACAACAAATAAGTGCTACTGCCACATTCTCATAAAAAAAATGCAATCTAAATGCACCTGTATCAAACAACTAAATCACAGTTCTCTCGTGGATTCTAGCAGTGTTGGGTTACACACAGGTACTCTTTATGAATGTATCCTTCTTTTCCTATTTTTCTTTTTTACTTTCAAAAGAAACTGGTAAACTTTACCTAAGTAAATAACTTAAGTAAAACCAACTAAACAATACCCTAATCTCTAATTAGTTATATCAGACCTTGTACAGGCAGAGATGGGCAGTATTTTAATTAAATGTATTTGAAATATGTATTTAGTTCCTTTTATGTATTTCAGAATTTGTATTTGACTGGAGTTAAAAACAAACAAACATGTAATCCGTATCAAGGTTGGAAGCAGTATTTTTTCAAAATACTTAAATTTCAGTATATATATATATATATATATATTAGAATGGATCAGATTTCCCCAAAATAAGATAGCCACTATCAAATTCAGATTTGACACACTTTATTTTTGCCACAGCACTGTGATAGATAGGCCTCCATTGTCGAGACAAGTCACTGACAAGCTAAAATGTCACATGACCCATGCTGACCACTAGTGTCAAGAAAGCAAGAATAAAAAATAGGACTTCTGGTCATACATTTCAAAGTAAAATTCTTGTTAAGGAACGATGTGTTTTAACATTTTTTGTAATGGTCATTATTATTAGGTACCTGTATGATGCCATTTAGGTTAGAGCTTTTATTCTGGATGTGATTTTGGTTGGATGTCATTTTATTTACTTTGGATGCCATTTTCATTGGTACTTTCAATTTGAAACCTCAAGTATTAGGTCCTGTAGAATGTAATTTTAATTTGTACTTTTTTATGTACACTTGAGAAATACAAAGTACCATAGTGAAAACATTAGGAGGAATCTTTAGTATATGAGACTACAACTGCTGCTTATTTTCAGAGCATATATTCATAGCTATATATGTCTATTTAATGATATGATTGATGTGTTTTTTAAGGCAAAATTGCCTGATTTGGGGTATAATTCTAGCTATCTCTGGCTGGCTCTGGATGCAGCACCCACCATGCAGATCGACACTGTTCAATAAACTTCTTGAATCAAGCCTGTGTACCCACCTATGAAGTGAAAAACAATTCATATATTACAACACGTATTACTTTAAGTACTGCCAGTGAGGCTAAAACCAACTGGGCATTATATAAGAGAATGGTAAAAACAATAAGCAAACAGCACATACCAGGTGCTAGCTACAGGCTTCATCTGGTTTGCTAGCTAACAGTTTACCCACACAATTTGGCTCCTTGGTAACCTGGGAGAGTAGAGCAGTATCCCATAATGGTAACAGTTCATTTTTCTAATATAGCTAATCTAATAGCTCCCCAGAAACATGTACCACTTCTAACATAAATCATACACATTCCACAAAGACAAGGAGCCAGATGGCAATGATAAAGCAATCACTAGACCATCACCTGGATTGGTTGGTTTATAGCATTTACATCTACATCCCTCTAGACTTGCTAAATTCACTAAGTGACTATAGGATTTTTATTAATCCTTGAACTGCACATCTTCCTGTGGTAGTAACCTATATAGGCCAGCTGATGGCATTCATGTAACACCGTTGTAAAAAGACATAACATACCAATGGATGCAGTCCATAACAATCATTAACAACTATCAGTTAATACATACAACTCATAAGGTTTAATAAAAAATACTTTAACTTGTTAGCTTGTTAGTTGTTACTTATAACTACATTACGACCCAGTACTTTACACTAATCTTGTATATAGCACAAAAGTGCTCCTTAAATTAGAATAACTACTCTTCACAACCTTAGCAATGTCCAAACCTACTGTAGATCTAACATGGCCATATCCCATAAAACTTTAATGGACACCACCACAATGTTACAATTAATGCATACAATGAATAACAGAAAACAGTAATGTTTCAACTGTAAATAGTAATCTTAGCCCACTGGAGAAAATGTCAAAGAACGCCTGAATTTACAGTTTCTGCCTTGTATTTTTTTGTATTTTGAAAATACAAATGTCATATATTTTAATTAAATATATTTCTTGGTACCAGAATTCTTTAATTAATATTGATATATTTGATGAGCAAGTATTTGTAAGTTGTAACAAGATATATTTTGATGCATTTTGCCCATTTCTGAGTACAGGTGGAGTGGAGCACTGGAAAAACTGGTTGCCTTCAAGAGAAGTGAAATTAAAATTACCATGGAACAAAATTCAATCAACGAAGGGAAAGCTTGTTCCATAGTGGGTTGATGACAGTGACAGAACTATTTTGATACAAACATTACAGCAAAAACCATCCATAGTGCCCTGGTGGTTCCCCCACAGAAAAAGCCCCGAGCCCTTTCCTCATGCTCAACCCTTAAAACCCCCAGATCCTCTGCTGATCCAGAGCCACTCTTTGATGAAAAGAAGACACACTGACAGTCAATTTTTGCGTCTGGCTTGAGTCTGCCCCCTAGTGCAATGCTGTATAATCTTTGCATAGTCACGCTGAACAGACATAAATGTTTGAACGAAATGACACCAGTCAGTGACTATGTCATCAGTTTTATCCAACCCTATGTGTCTGGGTTTTACGTTTGTGAGACATTTGAGGTACATGTGTGATTTTGTGCAAGTGTAGACATGCATGCACATATGACTTTTAATTAAAATGCAGTATTTTATGATCACATCACACCAGGCCTGTTATTAAAATGTGTTTGTTGTTGGTTACTTTGAGTGGTACACCAATTTCATTACCTTGATCATTAAAATGGCAGCGTTTTGACCATTACCTGCTTTGTTGTTTCCCCTGTTTTTCATCGTTTGTTCACCCTTTGTGGTCTCCAACGGTGCATCTCTCAATTCAGTGGCTTTGTATTGTATGTCTATTTTTCTGCTATTTTATAATGAATCAATGGTTTCTCAGGGTTGTCCCGTAACACTTTAGGTTGACCATAATTATAATAGTGAAACAATGACGCATCAGCTACACCTAATGGTATTCTCAATAACAGGAAAACCACAAGCCCTGGGATCTTAGGTAATGGATTATTCAGCTTTTCTAGACATTACAGCATTGTAATTTCATGAAAATAAACAGTTTAGGGTAATCAATGGATTGTCCATGGCTTCCAACTCATTGCTTAATTCACACAAGAAGGTGAGTCTGAGTTTTTCTGTCGTGTGATTGGTTGTTTCACCCCATGAGCAGTGCATAAGTCACTGTCCCCTGGCACACTATTTCATTTGATTTAAGTGCTTCTCAGGTGTACATTTTTCGAGGACTTTCACTGATATTGTGGAAAGCGATTAGTACTTTGATTTGATAGTTTGATTTTGTGAAGGTTTTGGAAATGATTGCAACAATCATACTGGCATGTCTTGCTACGACAGCGTCTGCAGTACCAGTAAGTAGCTAGATTTATTCTCTGTATTCCTTGAAATATTCTTTTAAATGCTCTTCTGTGTCTTTTTTTAATCTCAGTTTACAATTTGTTTACAGTAATTTAAAAAAAATACACACTCACTTTGTGATGCTGTAATGCTAATAACTTCTACATTGGGATATTTCTGTCAGGTAACTCCCAGTATAGTTCCTCTACAGCCAGCACAAGGAAGGGACCTTCCAGCTCAAAGAGTTCCATCGGTAGAGGCCACAAACCAGAAACCTGAGGCTGAAGTCCTGGCTCAGTTTCAGCCCAGTTTGATGCAGCCCCAGCCTGGAGTCACCCAACAGCTGGGTCCCCAAGGTGGCCCCCAGTTCCTGCCTCCCCTGCATCACCAACCCTGGGTCCCGCAAGGGGGAGGTCCGCTGATCATGCAGCCAAGTGTCTATGGATCTCACCTTGCTAACCAGCCAATACAGCCCCAGCAGCCTCTGGTATGAGATCAAATTAAAAAGATCTTTCCGAAGAAAAAAAACAACAATACAATAATCAAAACATTATATTTAAGTGTACTTCAAAGGCATTAAAAAAACTGAAGCACTGCAAGTAAACATAACTACTACTACTACTACTACTACTACTACTTATAATAACAATAACTCTGCTAATGGTAGCAACAATGATAGTAATAATCAGTGTGCAGAAAGCAACTGATTTTGAGTTTGTGATGTTGTGTATTTTCAGATTTTACCTCCTTATGGATACTACCCTGTGTACTCATCACAAGGGCATCAGCAGGTGAGACTTTATTGCCAAAGACACTTTGGTCTGAAAGAGACTTCCATGCGCTACAAACATATAGTATAATACTGTTACACAGTGTATAGTCTCATTGGAAAAGATAAAAACATGGTTTCCATGGTTCCTTAACAGCTTTTTCCAGGGTTTAAGGTTTTTATCTCCTAGGGTGTGCTGTCAAAATACACAGCAAACAGAATCTGAAAGTCTTTTTAAAAGACACATTTGGGGGAAAATAAAGACTTCAGGACTTTTCCAAGCACTTTTTCTCAATCCGATATGTTATCAGATTTATGTCCCTGAGATTGGCAGTCAGGGACTAGCAAAAATCAGAGACTGCATTGCCAAGTGATTCACTGTCAGTGTATATGATTATGTAATTAAACTCCTTTGTGATGAATTGACTGATGTTTTGGAGCTGGAAGAGAAAAAAAGGACATCACATGTTATGAGGTTAATTTGTCTTAACTGCACAATTTGGTGAAACATGTTAAAATGCAGAATTCTGCAAATGTCTTTGTCTCTCCAGTTTTCCCCATATAGATTCCCAGTGATTTTCCAAGCTCCTCCCCCACAAATTCCTGCAAATCAACCACCGACTACTCCAGTGACACACGGAGAAACCCCCTCAGGACCTATTGCTTCAGGAAATGAACCCAACCCCACACAGCAACAACAGGTATCTCACCCCTCATAAACCTGAACCTGACAGCAGGAGAATACAGCTGTGCTCTTCTACTGCACAGGGTGGCTAGAGCTGCCAACTGTAAGCTCTCATACTGGTACAGCTCGTTCAAAACGCTGCTGCCAGAGTTCTAACAAGGACTCAGTTATTATGCTACACATAGTTGGAACAAACTCCCAGAAGGAATCAAATTAGCCTCAACCCTGCCATACTGCAATAACCATGCAATACTGAAAACGGTGACTTCAAAGTGGCTGCAAAGAATGGAGGTACAGTGCTTGCCCAGTAGTGTTTGTAAAAATGCAGAAGTGTTAAATGATGGTGAATCTGGGTTCCATCAGGTCTGATTTTAGATCTGATCTTCATGTTATGAAATATGTGTTTCATGAATTTGGGTTTCAGTGGATAATTTTACTTTTATTATTTTATTACACTGCAACTTTAATGCTATTTTAATGCTTGTTTTTCTGCACCTTATTTTAGATGTATTCTTGTTCTAAATGATCTTTTTCCTGTAAAGCACTTTGGATTGCCTTGTTGTATGAAATGTGCTATACAAATAAACTTGCCTTTAGGTGAAATAAACACTCCATACTGTCTGATTTTCATCCACAGAATCCTCCATTCTTTTACATGTTTCAGCAACCAACGGTAAATGCACTATATATTAACATTCATTTAAAAAATCTGAATCTGAATCTGTTTTATCTGGTTTTATATGTTGTCTGATGATGTTTTTACTTGTATTTCATTCTGTGCCAGATTTCTCAACTTGGCGGCCTTAGCTCGGAGGAACTTCAGGTAACTGCCAAGATCTTTATCTGTCAACCAAGTTGTTGAAACAATAAACTCAGTGAACTCAATGATCCCAGTTATGCAGAGATGGTTTCATGAGCCTATCTATGCTTCCCTGCTCCCTCCCTTGCCACCTACATTGCTCTTTTTATTTCAGATGGCAGCTAGAATGAGTCGGGCGGGTGTGTATTTGCCCAATATACAGACAAACATGCCTGCAGAAGCAACTAAACCAGTGTCCCCCATCAGCCAGGCCATTGGACCTGTGCCTGCCAACCCAGGACAGCCTGCCTTTAACCTACCAACACCGGGCCTCATACCTACTATGGGGATCTCATCAGGTGGTGTCACACAAACAGAGACACTCCATCCTGGGCTGGTCAGCACCGGGTTGCCAATCCCTGGAACGCTCCCTGGCACTAATAATGTCCCTGTAGGTCTGGAGAGACCAGGGCAGGACACGACTACTGTCCAAGCACCAGTCCAGCCCAAGCACCAACCAAATAAACCTGGCGCATTGTTTCTAGCCACTCTTCCTCCTCTCCCTAGACAGGGAATAAATCCCTGAGACTGCAGCCAACAGAAGTGTTGCCACACTCAGCAATAGTGACATCTACACCCCATAACATACTGAAAAGGGGTAGACAAAATAAACTGAGCTGATGTAAAGCATATAAACAACGTATCAGTGAGGTGTTGCATGAGTATCTTGTAGTATCTTTGTTGTACTGAGTTTGACTAAATATTGTAGAGTGTAAACATTTTATTATATTACCACCATTGTGCGTGTTTCTAAAAAATATTAAATAAAAATCAAAGAACAAATCTGAACTATTGCGTGTTCTTATCTCATGTGCAGTCAGTCATGCTTGAAAGTTTGTGAACTTCTTGTAAAATTTGGGGGTTTTGCCATGCATTGTCATTATTTAATAAAACTTAGCCTCTTCTTAACTTAAATAAAGGATCTATATTTACCAATTTTTATGTTTTTCAGAGGAAATTGTGCATGTTGTAAAATGAAAATAGTTTGAAGGGAATTACTGCAGGTGCGCAATTAAGTGAACCTCCTCTTGTGTTAGTTAAATCAAGTAGGTAAATAGAAGGTCAAAGGTCAGATGTTTGGGGAGGTGTTGTTGTGGCACTCCCATAAATACAGTCAGGTTGGTGTTACCATGCAGGTTAGAGAAAAACACTGCTGCAATCTAAGGAGACCTCAGAGGACCTCAGGAAGGGAGTAGTGCATCAATCTGGGGAAGGTTATAAAGTCATATGAAAAAGATTTGGACTCCATCAGTCCACTGGTAGACAAGATGATGATCCTAAGCAGATCATGTGAGACCTCAAACCTCACTGAAGATGCAGAAAAAAGATGAAGAAAATCCCTCAAGGAAGATGCCTGAGACTGATCAGTGGCTAGAGGAGACATTTACTATCTAATGGAGGAGCCACAAGTTATTGATTGAAGTTCACATATTTTATACACAGGGATATCTGAGTTTTTGTTAAATAAACAAGGTTTGTGAAATAAACAATCAAGTATATACCACAGTCTTTGCATGAGTCATGACGTGAACCCTATAACAGGCCTCAAACGTGTTTATTCATGAAGGAAAGCAGAAACTGTAATAACAACTGTAATATAATCCGTATTAATCCTTATTTAGAATGACTTGTTATAAGTAAAATATGTCTTGTGTTGCCCAGTATTGGACTGTGGCATCTTTCATATTATACAGCTATTTTGGAATGGTATCCTAAGTTAACTAAAATCTATTAACATTATTATAGTAAAGTTAGGTTTTTCTTCACTTCACACTCTCTTGCTATATCATACTCCATTCATGTATAGCCACAGGTGAAATGTTTTAAGGTGACACCTGATAAAACACAGGATGGTGGGATCATGATTAATGCACATTTCAATGCCAAAAATGTATTGTGAGATTTCTCACAGAGATATAAAATAGCTGTCAAAGCACATTTTGTTTTATGTGAGGAAGAGCTTGGCTTGTCACCAATACCTGTCAAAGGCTTGATCGTCCTTTGTTTTGGCAGCAAATAAAAAGCAGCCGATCTCTCTCCAGTCATCACACTTCTCCTCAACAATCTCCAGGTGCTCCTGTGGTGTTAAAAGAAGAAAGGTAATGTACAACAACCCAACTTATATTGTACTGCATTTCTTAGGTTAAACTTTTGAAAACTATGCTGTATTAAACATTGGTGTTAAAAGCGATGTAGTGTACTCAAATCTTACAACTCTGTTTGACAGCTTCATTCAAAATGAAAGTCTTCCTGCTGGCTGTCTGCATCCTTGGGAGTGCACTCTGTGCCCCTGTAAGGAAAACATCTCAGTCTATCTCTGATATATTTATCCTTCTGATTTCTCGCACACGTATGTTTCTATAGTATATGATAACATAATATTACATACTGTGCAATTTACAAATAAAAGTTAGTCTTAGTTAGTTTTACACTGAGCTGTGTTTCACCGAGTATTTTCTCCTGATTCCCTTTACAGCAGCAGATGTACATGGAGTTTGACTTCAGACATGCTCCAGCTCAGGTAAGAGACAATTAACTGGCACATCATGACAAACACATAACCCGAACTACAGTACAATGCAAGAGACAAACATTTTGAAACGTCACTCATTAAGCTCTTCCACTGATAAAAGGCATAATAGGTCCCCACCCAAATTGATCACCCCACCATAGCTGTAGCTGCACATGGTCCTTTTATTTGTAGATTGCAGCTTGTATTGTGACCCATGCCCATGTAAAGAGCATTTATTGTACTAATATGGCTTTACAGGCAGTCCAGGCTGCCCCTGCTGGAGCCCCAGTTAGACGTCTGGAAGTGGTAAGCTATAGTTATAGTTATAGTAATGATTTGGAAATGTTCATCCAAAGATCACTTGTTTCTGTCATCATAATCCTGAATGTATTTGCATTGTACAGCTCCTCCCAGTTGATGCCCAGAGACAGCCTATTGGAGGACTTGTGAGTTGTAATGCAGTATAAGTTCATTCATGCATATGGCATTTGGCAAAAGCTTTTATTTAAGCTTTTTTTAAAGTACAATGAAAGCCTACACTACAAAGTGAATGAAACCTTTAATAAATAGAATAATAGAATCCAACAGAATACATGAATGCCACACAGTAGTCTTTTTATGGATTATATGTGAGGTACTGTAGTTTTAAAAGGTTGTGTGTGTGTGTGTGTGTGTGTGTGTGTGTGTGTGTGTGTGTGTGGGTGGGTGGGTTCGTGGGCATGTGCACATGTTCATCAAAAGGTGCATGGTTTTGTCAAGCATGAAATTCCCCAGCCAAATGGTAAAGAGAGCCATGAGGTGGTAAGTGACACCAAATTTCCATTTCTGTGACAGAACTCATTGTAAGGATTTATAAGGACACCATGCTTAATTCCACGCTCAGTGTGAACTCATTGTCTCTTTTCTTCCACATCTCCTTCAGTTCTACCCCTTCAGTTTCAACCAGGCTGCCCCTGCTGCTCCTGCTGCCCCGGTTGTCCGTGTGGTCCCTGCTGCCCCTTTTGTCCCTGTTGTCGCTGTTGCCCGTGTTGTCCCTGTTGTCGCTGTTGCCCCTGTACGAATCACTATTAATTTATTTAAGTTTATTGCACAATCAATAAGATTTGGGTTAATTTTTATGTTTGTACTTACTGAAAAATGCAACCAAATGATTGTGAAAGATGAGAGGGACTTTGAGCTCAGGGCAACGGGTTCGTTCTAATAACAAGCATTGTGTCAGGGAAACAGTCTTCCAGCTATTTCTGTTTTGGATGAGTATCAAATCACCAGCGGACATGTTCTTACTGTTGATTGGCTCAGTGGAAACATCTGTCAATTTCAGGTTCCCAAAGGTGATGATGATGATGACGACGACGATGAGTAAAAAAAAAAGTGAGTCAGCATGGTCTATACATGTTTTCACACAGTAACACAGTAACATGCACAAACATGCACATTCATACACACACACACACATACACACACACACACACACACACACACACACACACACACAGTAACTGAATGATTTACAGCTAAATTCTGTATCAGAGCATCATAAGTTCTGTTACTTATTTTTATTTGTGCTGTTTCTCTTCCCTATTGAGGGGATCAAGACCGATTGTACCCCAATGTGAACCATGTCCTGCCAGCACTGCTTTCAGTTTTGTTACTGCTTTTACCCTTGTTTTGTGTGTCAAGTTTGTTATCAATGTGCTTTGGTAATAAACATTAAGAACTCATTCATTCAGGTTTCTATTGTGTTATTTACAGTTGTTTGACCGTGTTGAGGTGGTTACTTTCATGAAGTAATTCATAATAGATTTCTGAGAACCTGCTTTAATGTGATCTCAATCCACTTTAATATTCAGGTACAGTAGTACAGAGTACATAGTAACATACTACAATGTAACTTTCAGTTACTTGTGGCTTTCTTTGCCATTGAAATCTGTAGAAATACAGAGACAGAGAATACAAATATACAATTAAATGAACAATGTAATCAGTTTACACACTGTATCATTTGCATCCAACAACAAAGGTATGCAAGTTCATGGACATGTCTATGATTTTATAAAAATTTTCAATTTTATTCTGAGAAATCCAAATGGTCATCACCTATTTTTTTCACTAGTATGTGGAATCTGTTGACTGTATTATTAAAAGTAGCTGTAATGAATTACTGTGATCTGATACTCCCCGACGCTGCATTTTGAATACTTCTCTGTAAATACACATTTCATAATCTTTTCTAAGATTTTGAAATGTGCTAACTCTGTGCTAACACACTCTGACACACACCTGCAGGCAGACAATAATATTTGAAGCTTATGCAAGTCTCAGCATGAACTTACTTTGCTTTTGAATCATTTTAGTCTGTCTATTAATGTTAACAAATACTTTTGAAATTTCTAACTATCTACTTACATCCAGTACTTGTTTGCTCTGTGGATACTTGCCTGAATAGACTTGTCTTTTGGGAATTTGTTCTGCTCTGCTATTGTCGTACTGACTTGGGACACTATGCACGCAATTGGAAAACAAGTCAACATTAACACCAGAAATGGACAAGATACTACTATTTTATGGTACATATGGCAGAATACTGCAGTTGTGTAGCTGCAATAAAAATCTATGGATAAAATACTGCATGTCATGAAGAACAGAATGAGGAGCAAACCGTGCTAAGGTGTGCACTGTGCTAGACAGTATAATCAATAATAGACTGCTATTACACAGAAAGTGGAGCTGACCACTGGTTATTTTCTAAAGCTCAAGGCTAGACACCCATACCTACTCATTGGGTAACATCACATCTACTCTGATTGGCTCTGAGATGACTTGGTACCCTATAAAAGCCCAAATAACTCTGTAGAAAATATGATGGACTGACAGTTCATAAGACATCATCTTCATCATCTTGATCCTTGCACAGAAGGTGAGATACAAAGAACTTCAAAATAAGATCATATATGCATTTCTAATGGGATAGATTCATTCTTTTCTTTGCATTTTCAAAAATGTCTTTAATGAAATCGATGATGATTTCTGTCTGTAGGTCTTATACAATTCTGCAAAAATGAAACTTGCCATCCTGTGTCTCTGCCTGGCCAGCACAGTCTCTGCTGCACCAGTAAGTTTGAGAGATAGACGAAGGTTGTTGTCATGTCTTGGGGAGTTGTTTTTTTGTTTTTTTCAATCAAGGCAACATCAGATACAATCTTTGACCATGTCTGTTTTTGTTCAAATATTTCTCTCTTCATCTGCAGTCCTTCTTTCATTACCTGCCTCATTATGGTGGTCCCAGACAACCAGCACCGCAGGTAATCATTTAAACTTTTGATTTTTTAACTTCTGATCTGTCAGCCATTCTTTACAAAATATCTTGTTGAGAAAGGGTCCATTTTGGTTCAGCCATGAAGTGCTGTGTGTCTACTGTGTGTCTACTGTGTACCTTATAGAGTATAATTCATGAACTTATTTCTATTCAGGTGAATAATGCCTACCAAGCACGTCAACCTCAACCACTAACTGGACCTGTCGGCGCCATGAGCATAGAATTAGTATGTCAGACTATCTTAACTTAATATGATTTTTCCCTGTAAATCACTGTAGGTTCAATTCAATAAGGTATTAAAGAACAAACCTAAAATGATCTATGACATAAATCTAACAATGAATAATGTGATTTTATTGATCTTAACCAGGTGGTCCAACCAATGGTCTATTTTCTTGGCGCTGTAACACTTAATGATGTTATACATACATTTACGGTATATTTGTGCTTTTCTATTCTAAGGTGTATCCACACAGCTTCACTGGTGGTGCTGCAGGTGGACAGATCCCTGCATCAGTAAGCACACATACTACACTTTTAAGAAAGTTCCACCTCTGACAAATTAGAATTCAAAAACTTCCTGTAATTGCTCGCTACTTTTCATTCATTTTCATTTTTCTTTCATCTCTCTTTTTGCAGTCCTTTCCCTCTCAAGGCTTCATCAAATACTCTCTACCTACTGCACCAGGTAGACAGAGTGTGGAAATTGTAAGTGTTGCTTTTTCCTTAAGATTACAGGCACCATTGTGACTAAAAAGTCCAATCTCTTCAATTACTCCTCATAGGAAGCATGATTGGCACAATTAAGAACTTGTTGAATCATGACTGAATTACTGACTGCACGCATGGATTTCACCAAATTAGAAAGTAGCAAAAGATTGCTCCTGACTCAGTGTAATTACTGTAGCATCTTATTTTTGTACAAATCAGTTTACTTCTGCACATTACAGCTGTTTGACATTGCTCTGTTCTTTTTCACATTTCAAGTACTACCCCTATGACTTCACACAGCAGATGGTAAATATTTCACTTTAAGATACAAAATAATGCATAGTGCAAATATGTATTGACCACTCATCATTGTAGATGACACAGTAATGGATAAAGTTATTTTCTTTTGTTTTAGATGCCAAACATCCCTGGTCTGCCACAGCTTCCAAATGTGAGACGCTGCACATTGTAAATCCTTATGTGGGCTATTACTATTACTATTACTGTTTTATTCACTGTTCTTTGTTTTCACAGATTTTCCCATTTCAATATCCTGCTCAAACCCCCAATGTGAGGAAAACATCAATTATCATCTCATTGTGTTTTGAAGAGGTTTTAAAGGCCTCTCTCTGTGTTTCTTTCTCTTCTGAAGCTGTTGACTTTTTTTCAGATTCCTTCTTTTGATGCCAGTCCTCGTCAATCCCAGGATCCTTTACAACCTGCCCTGCAGGACCAGCCCACACAGACAAGCCAGGTATATTATAAAATATATTTATAAGAATTGTATAGAGAATCAGTTATATAGAGAATTAATGCATGAATGGATATACAGAATTGCATTAGAAAATGAACTCTTCATATGTAGACTGTCAGGACATTATGTGAAAATAATAAAATAATAAAATACTATTTCCTTGTCTTTCCAGGTGCCAGGGCAGGCATGAAGTAGAAAAGGAAAGGTGGCAAGACTATTCCCTCAAGGATAACATTTGGGCAATTGCAATGAAATACATGACATTAAATGATTAGCAGATAATGTATTTTTATTTAATTTTACAGTACATGGAATGTCTTTGTCAAAGCTAACCATAAAAATAACCTCTTTCTAAGTGTACTGTTGCAAATATATAGTAGACCAATTTATGGCAAGATTAACATAAAACATTTGACTGAATAAGCCTGAAGAAGAATTGTCTGCTTCCCTCAATAGTCTTTATAGATTAATGTAAACCTGTTGTAGCCTGCTGAAGCCACCATGCAGTCAATCAGTTTCAATATTAGAGAAGAAATGTAACACTGTACAATGTACATTAGATATATAAGAAAATCTTGATGTCTTGCTTAAATGTCCTTTTCTTAGTGAATTAAAATTTACATTTTCAAGCAATTGTTTGGCATGTCATACTGTGTTTAATAGATCAAATACAAATGGACAATATATTTCATAGCTTATTTCTCCACTGTGGGAAAATTTGTTATATATGATATGTTACTACAGATTTCCTCATCCTTTTACCTGGAGACTAGGGCCTGTAACAACGGGCCTCCATGTCAGCACTCTGTCTCTTAAAACACAGACTAATAGACAGGCGCCATCTTCTAAAGATTTTTATGAGTGTCTCCCCTTTACAAGCTCTCTTGCCTGGAGCTAATCAACACATACATTTCTCATTTTTATCATCCACAGGAGGACAGAAGTTGACAGCAGAAGCTTTAAAAGGCCTAATCTGGCTTGTCACAACAATGATGGTCTTAATCCTGCACTACCCCCAAAATGGTCTCTCACACATATATACAAACCATACAAGATATCGTTGATATGGAACTTCATTTTTTACAACTTCTCCAAGGTTTTAATTCAATAACCTTCCACAAAAATATTCAGCTGATGTTAATTGCTCGGTATTTAAAAAGCAGATTACATCCTCTATCAGAGTACGTGTCATGTTTTCCCAAGGCTGGATATCTCATTTTTTGAATAAAAGGCTTTGCACGTTGCTTTGCATGGACTCTGACAAATAAAGTAAAACCCTAAACACACTGTGCAGAGAATAAACAGAGTTGTGGAAAGTCAAAGGAAACTTAAGCGTTGGCATGTTTCTGAAGCTTACTATCACTGATCAAACAGAAGTGACTAAGTATCACTATTTGTCAATGTTTTATATGTCTATTTTCATTGATTATATACACTCAGTTTACAAAATATTAGGAACACCTACTGTTGAGTTGCACTCCATTCTGCAAGATCCAAGTCCATGATTGTCAAGAGGACTAAAACCCTCTTTAATGTCTCCTCACCTTCATCTCCATCTATGGATTTAATTGGTAAAATCAAGGAATCACAACCTTCACCTGATTCACCTAGTCAGCCTGTTTCATGGAAAAAGCAGATCGCACTAATTTTATGTCCACTCAGTGTATATTATCAATAACTAGCAATAATTTTAAGCCATCTTTCCTCATTGTTGGACTGATGAAAAGCAGGCCTATTTCAGCTTTATAGATATGAATTTAATAATTATGAAAGTATGGAAAAATGGCTACTTTTTTAGAAATCTACACACAACACTGTTTGTTTCTACTGAGAAACAGAGCATGGACAATTTTCTTTACGTTCGCAGAAAGTTAAAGCCATTCTAAGGCAAATAAGGTATTCTCTTCATATCCTCACTCTCCCCTTTTTCACTGTGCCAGACAAAGGAAAAAATGTCAGTGAGTGCCAAGATAATAATAACAATAAACATTGTGGAGAGACTTATGAAGAAATTGGTATCTTATCTGTACTGAAATGCATTAGCTCAGCATATTGGAAGATGTATGTGCTGGGGAAGGTCTAGAATACAGTTTTAAAGATTACAGCGTAACTGAGTCATTATCTGATGTGGAACCACAGTAACACTAACAAAACAAAGAAGTGTGGAAAAAACTCCAGACACCACTAGGCAAACCAAAAAAAAAACAAGTGTGTGTGTGTGTGTTTGTGTGTATGTGTGTGTGTGTGTGTGGAGGAGAGGCATTGTCAAGTGTTGGTAGAATTGCCTGCTGGCGACTGTCCTGTCAGTGCCATCAACATCTTAATTTAGCTCCAGTGTATTTATCGAGGCCAATGTTTTTAGTCAGACCTACTGACTTAATTAGTTGCTCTTGGGTATTTTGGAGGTGGACACTGTTATCTAGATCAAACACTTTCAAGTCACTCTGAGAGGCACTATTCAGTTATTACCACTCATGCTAATGTCAGCCTCATATCCTCTTCTTTTGTAAGGTTTGTGTGTAGGGCAATTAAACAGAGCATGTGTGCTAAGCGTGCTTGCACAGCATGTAATTAAACATAAGAGGGCCATTAAAACGACATGTTTTTTTTTCGGTTTTGAAGAGTAAGGAGATTTCTTCAAACAACAGAGGCTTGCATCTTTTGCTGCATGTGTGAATGTGATTGGCTTTCACAGGTTGTTCAAGGGTATAAATGGCATCCATCTCAGAGATGAAGCAGATAACTTCTCCCTTCTGAAGGATACGTCTACAGCTGCTCTTGTCGCCAGGAAAAGGGTGAGATGGAATTTCATACACTCTCAGAAAAAAGGGTACACAAGGGTAAAAATTGTACCCTTTGTCACTGGGGCTGTACCAAACTATGCAAAGGGTACAGCCCCAGTGACAAAGGGTACAATTGTGTACCCTTTTTTCTGAGAGTGTAAGGAAACCCATTAAATTTGCTTTATTGTTAGAAATATAGTCCTGCAAATAGGTCGTGTAGACAATCAAATTCGTTTCATAGGTGTTGTATTTACCCTTTATGTAACCAAAGGGATCAAAAACAAATTCTTAGTTATAATGCATGTGCATCTCTCTTTCTCTCTCAGAACAATTATGATGAAGCCAGTAGTGTTTATGATGTGCCTGCTGGGTGCTACCCTGGCTGCCCCTGTAAGTTTCCCATAAATATGATGTGTCATTTGGTGACTGGTCCCTTTTAAATATTTAAACACTGTTATTCTCTAGTGGAATGCATTAAGGCATTGTCTCTTGCTCACTGTTCTCCTTTGGTTCACAGGCTCAGGAGAGTGAAAGCAATGAGGTAAGGGGATTTTTGTTTTTTCATGAAGTTTTGTTCCTCTCTACCATGACATGTCCTATCATGTTTTTGTCATGTCATCAAATGTATGATATGTTCCTGTGAGGTGGGGCTTAATTGCATGTCTGGAGTCATTTTCTGTGGTATTTCTTCAGCAGGTTGCAGCACATGCTAATGTGGCCCTGAGGTGGATGGAGATGTACAGATTCTTCCAGCAGCAGGTTAGACCTACTGAGTGGTTAGGCCACTTTGTTGACCTAAGCTATGAACCAGTACAGTGAGGCCAATTCAACAAAGTTTCGAAATAAAAAAGTAAATGAATTAATCTAAATGATTGTATCTGTCTGTAATTCATTCAGGGAGCGGCTGGCAACCCCTTCCTCCCTGCAGCGGTATGTTTCTTTCTATTTCCCTTGTGAAACCCTGTCTAACATGAATGTTTCTAGATACAAATGGAACATATCAGTCATTTTCAGTCAAGATGAATCTATTACTTCTGGATCTATTATTTATTCACTCTGCTATTAATCTATACAGGGTGCGCCAGCTGAGCCACAGATGGTAAATACACATAAGACTGCATGCAGCGTCAAATCGAATTGCTTCTGATTATTTATCATGAAGATAAAGTAAAATAAACATGTAAAATAATGTCTTCCCCTAATAACCTTCTTTCTGTCAGAATGTGGTATGCTATTTGAGTTAAAAAAATATGAAATTTTCACAGGTGAATGATGCACCAGTTGAGCCTATAAACGTCCCCCCTCCACCTCCCATGCCTGCTGGAGATGGATCAGATGAAGAGACAGCAGTGAGCAGGCTTCTTCATATCACACTGAACAGATTTAATGTTGTTTATTCATACCTACAACAAATAAGCTATTAAATTTCCGTTTTGTTATGGTTTTCCACCCCCTTTAGAAAAGGGAAAAGAATCTAATGAGATATTTGCTCCCAAATGTAATTCCATCAGGAATCACTCATATGTTCAGCCATTGATAGTCGGCAAACGGCAATACAGTTAACATCTGCTGCAGGGATAAATACAAGAACAAGCATACATTATTATTTCCATGCAGGGATCACTAGAATACCCCCCATGGGTCCATATAGAGCAGAGACAATGAGGGTGGAGGGTGGAGGCTGCAGTAGTCATTATATAAACAGCATAGCAGCAAATCAGTGCACTACCATTCTTCGTAATGGTATTAAATAGATAATCAAATGTGTATGTCAACTGTAAGTCATTCCTTCCTCTCTCCCAGCCACAGTATGGATTCTATGGTCACCCTGCCCCCAATGCTGCAGCACCTGTTGCCCCCGTAAACTCTGATGAGGTTGGTGAGGATGCTGCAGGAGAGGAGGCTGAGGCAGCTGAGGCCGAGGCAGCTGAGGCCGAGGCAGCTGAGGCCGAGGCAGCCGAGGCTGAGCCAGCTGCGGCCGAAGAAACCCAAGCAGAGCCAGCTGCAGAGCAAGGAGCAGACCCCGCAGCTGATGTTGAACCGGCTGTGGTTGAGGCCCCTGTTGATGTTGCTCCAGTTGATGCAGCCACTGTCGATGTGGCCCCTGTTGATGTTGTCCCTGCAGCCCCTGAGGTATCTGTAGATGTAGCCGTCCCTGACCCTGCTGCAATTGATGCTGGCACCACCGATGCCCTTGCTGCTGAGCTTGACACCGCTGGAGTGGCAGCTCCTGCAGATCCTGCTGCTCCATAGTTGTAGGTAACTTCCTCCTGTTACCAACCTGAGTGTTCCTCCCTTAGCAGTCATAACAATAGCTGGAAACAGCAGTGGGTTTTGTCAGTGCAAAAGGATGCAAATGGATGATAAGGCTTGTTGAACAGGGACTGAAGAAAAGTTTGGATTGCCGTTATACAATAAAAACATTTCAGTGATGCTCTTTGTGAGACTAAACCTGTAATGTCTGTGTGCAGTCAAAATTGAATGAATTGTCAGTCTTTTCTCTGTATACGTTTTTCTATCTTTAATAAAAAAAAAACAGGCTTTTCTTAATGTTGTACTTGAAATGTCCTTTTATTTTATTAGTCATAAAATTCACCAAGAAGATATTTTTGCAAGTAATGAAATATTTAATCGATTGGGAACAAGAAACATTATAATGCAAGTCAAAATGATGCAATGCAAGACAAGTCAAGTCAATTCAAGCTTATTTGTATAGCCCTTAATCATGGCCACAGTCTCAAAGGGCTTTACAATGCCCACATCAAATGATGACACACGACACCGCCCAACCTTGGACCATCGCTGAGGACAAGGAAAAACTTCCACGGAAAAGGAAAGAAAAAAAACCTTTGGAGGGGCTACTCAGAGAGGGATCACCTACCATGAGGGTCAGGCGTACAATAGGTGCTGAGCACACCCAGAGATGCTATTCAATTCAATCCTGAGCAGTAAAATTTGTTGGAGTAAAATTGCAAGTACCACAGCAGCCAACAGGGAGTGCCACTAAACCACAGGATGTCCATACTACCCCAGAGTGGATGGCTTGCTGTACGACACCCCAGTTAACACTGATACAGGTTCAGATTTCATTTCATTCTCCTGAATCTTATTAATGTAAAAGGAAATAGATCCTCCTGATCTCAAATCTGTTTTGAAGGACTTAACGCTGGCATTCTCTAATAGGATCAGAGGTGGCTATAATAGAGAATGCTGACTAAGCAGAAGATGGTGTGTGTGCATGTGTGTGTGTGTGTCTGTGCGTGTGTGTAAAGCTGACCTGCTAGTACACTAAATCTTCTATTGTCCCAAAATTATAGCCTGTCGCTGATCAAACACTATAACTGTAATGAAAAAACTTGATTTTATTGTTTTGGATCTCTGGGAACAGGCTACCCAAGGGTTGTCCATATTGCACTGAACGCATCTCTCATCCCACTCCCAGTGGAGTGGACAAATAAGGAGGATGAGTGACTCTGTCTCTCCTACTTTCATCAGTCTCTAATCCACAAATCCTTTTCACGGTCACCAAGGCTCTGTGACACAGTTACTTAGAGTCAGTGCTTAACTGCCAGTTGTCTAGTTATATTTTGATAGAATTTTAATCAGCATTAGATGATTTATATGGAAAATACACTGCTATTGTAAGTAGATTTCCAAAGACTGCTGAAGGAGCTAAGGAATATAGATCTTGCATTCAATTAACCAGTGGAAAAGGTAAGTTCAGTTACATGAAGCTGAATGCATTCTACTTCATCAATTCACAATGCTAGTATATATGGAAACTATCTTTTTGACAGTAAATTACATCACCAGTTTGCTTGACCAGATTAATAAGAAATGTATCTAATCTATATGCTTATCATACAGCTGTTAGATACCAATTCAAGTCAGTACATGAGGGCATTTAATGCTGTTTGCAATCTCTACTTACGGTTTATGTTTGACAGGCTAGACTACACATCTGGTGCCATGACCACCTCAAGCACCCTCACCTGCCTTACTGTGCCACCTCGCATTGCAGCAGAAATGGCTACAGACAGTGAAGAGCACAGCGAGGACGACTTGTAAGCAAAGCTCCACAGACATATCCAATTATGTTTCATACAGCAGACTTACAATACATTAATGGCAAAGAACAATTATTTGACAGTTAATTAACACTATGTGTGATGTGCTGTGCGTGTCCCAGGTGTGGACAGCCAAATCCTGGTCGTCTCTTCAATGTGAACAACAGTAATAACAATGAAGAGTGAGTACAATAACATTGGACCCCTAACAAGATAATTCCAGCTTTTATCAGAATGCCTATTAAATATATGTTTTAAATCCTTTTACAGGGAAGAAAAGCAAAAAAAGCAAAAGGAGAAGAAAGAGAAGAAGGAGAAGAAAGAGTAATTATTTTATATAACAAGCATTAAATAAATGTTGCTTTATGGAATGTTTCATGCTCAGTTGTCTCCAATTGCATTCTTGCATATTTCAGAAAGGAGAAGAAAGAAAAGAAGGAGCAGGAAGAGAAGGAAAAAGAAGCAAAGGAAAAGGAGGCAAAGGAAAAGGAGGCAAGGGAAAAGGCGGAAAAGGAGGCAAAGGAAAAGGAGGCAAAAGAAAAGGAGAAGGAGAAACAAAAAGATAAGTAAGTTCAACATTCGGGGCAAGTTTCCCATAGCACTAAACAAGGAATATTATTTCACAAAATCTTCAAATGTGCTATCACTTTCAATATTTCATTTACCCATGCTGCTTCTCTCCTCATAGGCCCAAAGAATTGTTTGTCATAAACCCTGCTGGGAATCTGTACTACAACTGGCTATTCATCATCACAATACCAGTCATGTACAACTGGACCATGATCATAGCCAGGTACAATAATTCTGAGCTTCTTGCTCACCTCTACAACTTACTAGATACTTCCGACCCACCTATAGGCTTGTTTAATATATACACATGGTCATAGGATCCCATTCAGTTCAAATGATTCTTATTCATATCCTTGTCAATATGAAGCCATAACAAATTATTGGAATTTTAGCAGTTTGTTGCAGAGAAACAGCTTCCTTATTCTTGCAGGCAATAGCTTTCATAAATGGCAGTTCTTTGATTTTATTTGAATCAATGTGCACTGCAGAAATGAAGAGTATAGTTTGTGTTAGTGTAAGACAGTAATGAGCTTGGCACCAAATCACTTGGAGCACTTTCATATAGTATAGAGCAATGAAGGAAATGCCTGTAGAAGCGCTCACTGTTATTTAGTCACACAATGCACTCTCTGCTGATTTGCATGGTCTTATTCTCTTGCGTCCAGGGCTTGCTTTGAGGAGCTGCAGCATAACTACCTTTTTTACTGGGTTATTTTGGACCACACCTCGGACGTAATATACGTTGCTGATATGGCCTTCAGGACCAGAACAGGTGAAATAATGAAATAAGACAATAAGAAATCTGATGGGCATTACATTATTTTAATTGCCACATTTTCCTTTGTTTGTCTTTCTTTCATCTAAATTAAATGCAGGATACGCATCAACTTTGTATCTATTTTAATGCAGGTTACCTTGAGCAAGGCCTGATGGTGAAAGATGAGAAGCTGCTACGGGACCGCTACATCAACAGCTTCCAGTTCCGTCTGGATGTGGCCTCCATGGTGCCCACTGACATCCTCTACATCTTCCTGGGCTTTGACTACCCAGAGATCCGCATCAACAAGCTACTGAGAATTGGCCGTATGTTGGAGTTCTTCACAAGGACAGAGACCAAAACCAACTACCCCAACATCTTCCGTATTTGCAACCTGATCATGTACATCATCATCATTATCCATTGGAATGCCTGCTTCTACTTCTCCTTCTCCAAGGCTATTGGCTTTGGTGCTGATGACTGGGTTTACCCAGCTCTGGACGATCCTGAGCAGCCTGATTTTGGGAAGCCCATGAGGAAGTATTCTTTCAGCCTGTACTGGTCCACACTGACCCTGACCACCATTGGAGAAACCCCACCACCAGCGCTGGACTCGGAGTTCTTCTTCCACGTGGTGGACTTCCTAGTTGGGGTCCTGATCTTTGCTACAATTGTGGGAAACATTGCTACCATGATCTCCAACATGAATGCCGCCCAAGCTCAGTTTCAGTCCCGCATTGACAACATCAAGCAGTACATGCGGGTAGGTGACTCTCCTTTCTCCACTTACAAATTAGAAAAACACAACTATGAATTAGCACACGTAGGTCCTCGCTGATTATTGGTTTCATTTCTTTTATAGGTGCGGAAGGTCAGCAAGGATCTTGAGCTGCGGGTCATCAAGTGGTTTGATTTTCTGTGGACTAACGGCAAGGCACAGGATGAAAGGGAGGTGCTGAGGTATCTACCAGACAAGCTAAAGGCTGAGATTGGCATCCAAGTCCACATGGACACACTGAAGAAGGTCCGCATTTTTGCAGACTGTGAGGCAGGCCTGCTGATTGAGCTGGTGCTGAAGCTTCGGCCCCAGGTGTTCAGCCCTGGAGACTACATCTGCAAGAAGGGCGATATTGGCCGTGAGATGTACATCATTAAAGATGGAAAACTTGCAGTTGTTGCTGATGATGGAGTTACACAGTTTGTTGTCCTTAGCAGTGGCAGCTATTTTGGTGAGATTAGTATCCTTAATATCAAAGGCAGCAAAGCGGGCAACAGGCGGACAGCCAACATACGTAGCATTGGGTACTCAGACCTCTTCTGCCTGTCCAAGGATGACCTGATGGAGTCACTGACAGAGTACCCAGATGCCAAAGGCATGCTGGAGGAGAAAGGCCGGCAGATCCTAATGAAGGATGGTCTGATAGACCTGGACCCAGCCAACATCAAACCTGAAGTCAAGGAGTTAGAGGAGAAGGTCAACCGTTTGTACAGCAATATGGAGCTGATGCAGATCAAGTTGAAGAAGCTTCTAGGAAACTACAAGAACACTCAGAAGGCCCTCAGACATCGTATTGCTGACCTGGAACACCTGACAGGAGAAGAGGTGGAAGATGAGGATGAGGATGTAAGAGAGGAGAAAAAGGAAGAGAAGGTGGTAGAAGAGGAGAAAAAAGAAGAAAAAGCTGAAGAAAAAATAGACGAGGAGGAAACAGGTGACAAAAAGGAAGCAGAGGATAAAGGTGAGGAGAAAAAGGAAGATGAGGAAAAAGGTGAGGAGAAAAAAGAAAAGGAGGAAAAGGGTGAGGAGAAAAAGGAAGAGGAGGAAAAAGGTGATGAGAAAAAGGAAGATGAGGAAAAAGGTGAGGAGAAAAAAGAAGAGGAGGGAAAAGGAGAGGAGGAAAAAGAAGAGGAGGAAAAAGGTGAAGTGAAAAAGGAAGAGGAGGAAAAAGGTGAGAAAAAAGAAGAGGAGGGAAAAGGAGAGGAGAAAAAAGAAGAGGAGGAAAAGGTGAAGTGAAAAGGGAAGAGGAGGAAAAAGGTGAAGTGAAAAAGGAAGAGGAGGAAAAAGGTGAGAAAAAAGAAGAGGAGGGAAAAGGAGAGGAGAAAAAAGAAGAGGAGGAAAAAGGTGAAGTGAAAAAGGAAGAGGAGGAAAAAGGTGAGGAGAAAAAAGAAGAGGAGGAAAAGGGTGAGGAGACAAAGTAAGAGGAGGGAAAAGGTGAAGAGGAAAAGGAAGAGGAGAAAAAGGAAGAGGAAGAGAGCAAATAAAGACATAGCTTCTTCAAAGCACCATGCCACAACAGAATATTTCAAACAAAGAAATCTTTCTCACTGGACTTGAACAAGAAGATGAACAGGAATTGCAAATAACATAAAAAAGAAAAACAAGTAACACCAGAGACTGCTTGAAATACCTACTGGAACTTATTTCATAAGGTATTGTCATGTGTTTACAAATTGAACAGCGTAATACAATAAACAAACACTAAGGCAAAGATAATGCCTGCATCCAAATGAAAATAGTGGATTTAGTTATTTACTTATTTATTGTGAAGGTCATTATAATTTATCATGATTTCCATGACTGAGTGTGCACAGAGTCATATGTTTCTGTCCTATATTATAGCGTCTGCTTTCCCACTCTTGCAGTATACACTATTGTCCACATGAGGACAGTAAATAGTAAGGATTTGAGAACTGAAGGTGACAAAACAAACACAGATGGAACACAGAGTCTTGGTCATAGTCTGGATGGTTAAGGAAATAATCTTATCTTTTGTTTGTACATAATTGATTTACTACAGAGGAGATATACCTGTACCTACCTGATATACCTATATATATCTACCAATAACTATATTCTTTTGAACCACCAAAGATGATACGAGGATAGTGTAATGAGTGGTTTATATTTCTATACTTTCACTGAATGGTGTTTTTCGTTCTATCTATCTATCTATCTATCTATCTATCTATCTATCTATCTATCTATCTATCCATCCATCCATCCATCCATCCAGACCATCACTGTCGAATGTATCCATCTGTACTTCATTAAACTGTGCCACCTGGTGAACCTACATGACACTTTTACTTGTTAGAGTTTCTTGTTATTTTTCCATTTGTAAAATTGTACAGGTGTTTTCAGCATTTCACCATTTTCAGTGTACCAATGGCATAGCCTTTATTCCTGTCCAGGAAAATAATTTAACCTTCCCACCTCATGTGTGTTTCAAAGTGAAAGGGTGTTTAGGTCATACAGCTACCATTTTGAGCCAGAATGCTCACAGGAGGTCAGCTACTGCTGCCATTTATTTATTATTTTTCCTTTATTATTTAGCAATTGTCTTTTATAACAGGGCAATACATTTGGTCTTCAATATTCAAATATGTTTACCCTTTGCCCGAGAAGGGTCCTTTATAGCCAAAGAGACGAGTTCCTCTTGCCCTTTAATCTGTTGTTACACCAAAGTACTGCTGTATTGAGAATTAATTAGAAAACATGGAAAGGGTTACTGTGACCTTAATGATTTTCTGGGGATATGAATATGTTTTATGGTTCCACCATGAAGTAAAACCATCGTGAAATAATGCCATTTAAAGGGGAATTCCGTTATTTTTAAACCTGGGCTCTATTTGTACAAATTCGTCATTTATACCGCAAAATAGGTACAAAAAGTTTTGGAATTACTCCTCTAGATCGCCTCAGCCGGCAGTCGCGAAACTGGCTGCTATGGCTGCAACGTAATCCGCAGGGGCAAGTGCGCCGATCAAAGTACGTCCACTAAAAGTGCTTGTTTTTGCCACTGACAGGCTCAGATTGTTATTTGTGTGTCTGACAAGTGTCTGACAACATTACAGAAAGAGATAGACCTTTTTTTAACCAGACAAATTTGTACAAATAGAGCCCAGGTTTAAAAATAACGGAATTCCCCTTTAAGGCTAGTCTCAAATAAAAACTCCTGGTTGTTTGGATTCCAGTTTTAAGAATTGATTACAATGCTCCAAAATCATGGGAATAAAACATCTGACTTCTTTAAATGAGTTATATTTCTCTTTCAAGTCACTGGCTATCAAGTAGAAAGAAAGAAATTAAAAACAATTACTGGACATATTTCCAGGTCTGTGTGCATGTGTGTGTGTGTGTGGGTGAGACACAGCATGGATCTAATTAATTACATTGTGTCATTTCTTAAATACCAGGGGCATTATTCATTCATAGACCAATGCAACATCCTTACTTGAAGGCAAGGTTCTTTGGTGTGCAAAGTAATTAAAGAAAGGATTCTACTCTGTTTGTGTGTGTGTGTGTGTGTGTGTGTGTGTGTGTGTGTGTGTGTGTGTGTGTGTGTGTGTGTGCATAGAGGCAGCAAAATATAATTTTACAATAGTGAGCTTTGCAATATGTTTGCAATACTCAACTACACCTGAAACAAAGAAAGCAAATTTCACATGAAAGTTCACAACTATGGTGGAAGATCATACCACAGTATTGATTATACCTATATCACGGCCACCACCACTGAACAAAATGCACAAAGCCAGACAAACAAAATAGATGGTCATATAGTAACTCTCACTTCTAGATAACAGCATAAGAGCAGCCAAGCATGAGATCACTATTTCATCATCCTTTGTGTTGGTCTCTCAATGCAGATGACTAGTTGGCACCAAGAGAGACTCATACTCCCAAGCTCCTATGCATTACTCAAGTTGCTGATGGTGCCCCAACAGATAGGGAAAGCTGATCAATTTGAGAAAACTCAGATGACTCAACAACAGAGATGTATTGATTTGTTAGCGTTCTTGTAGGTGCTTGCTGCTTTAGTCGGGTGTTTTTTAAAGAGTAGCTGAAATTCTACTCCTTTTGTCTTTAAAATTGATGATGATAATTGTTTTTAGCAATGAAGGAATCATTTTTTCTTTCTTTTTCTTTGTCTTTCTATTATATAAAATTGTCTTCGCAAAATAGATTTCCTGTAACATTCCATGTCCAGATTTGATCCCTTTGTCTGGAACTGCATTACACTTTCTAGTTTGTATAAATATTAATGTCCCATAATCACTGCTGTCATAAACTCTGCTGTGTTGGCCATGGAGAATGTCTTGGTAGACCACATTGTGTTGAACAATGGAGTCTATGTCAATTAGACTGGGGAAATTACCGCCTCTAGATTGATCTAGCCTTTAGGCTGATTTCCCAAAGGAGATTTTGCCTCATGGGATTGAGGGCTTGGGGGGTTCTTTGTATTGAACAGTAGCACACCACAGGCATCATCAGAGTTAAAGTAAAAAGGTTATATTGTACAGGTATGTAGCAGTGAAGCTGTTTGCTTGTCATTTCTTGCCACTCACCTCAATTCATCTTGCTACATTTGCTTAAGCAGTACTGCAGTCTCTTTTCCCCTTGTTAGTGGTGTGCCCCTGAATGCTGATTCAATTAAAGGAGTTGGTATGGTTACAATATCCCCTAATAGACCCATCTACATGGTGTACACACTCATTTCATATTCTGCCAAGAGGTTGGCTCCGCTTTTGGAGACACTCATCAAAAGGATGGTCAGTTTGTAAATAATCAGGATAGCTGATGATAAGTCAATTAAAGTGAATTAGTATCTTCTTTCAGCTCTCTGGCAACATCTGCTTCAAACAGTGGACATTAAGACAGCAAGGAAAATACCCCTCAAATGATCCCTCAAAGCCAGAGTAACAACCATTAAACCTATGCTATGCTTATGTCACTCATTTAATAGAGCTCTAAAGAGGACTTGACCGGAACTGCCAGTGTACTTCCCAACAGGAGCTTTCTCCTCTGTTCACCATGGTTACAAATGCAGCTCTGGTGCATTTATACCCGAACGTTGTCTGGTGAAAATGATGAAAATTAGAAGGTGAAGACTTAGAAGTCTTAGATCAATAAAAGGGAACTGTCACACACTCCTCTCTCCATATGATACACTTATTTACTGTATGCAATGTTTCAAATGATGATCATCATCATCAACAACTACAATACTTCATTCTTATCACACCAAAATGTCTTGTCCTGCCAACATATTAAACTTAGGACATTCTGATCACTACTACAACAAATTTACCAACCGAGCCACAGTGGTTGGTAAATTTGAGTGAAAGCCATTCAGAAATTGTACAGGCTTTAACAGATGGCTGTTGCTCCAGCTGTATTTGAACTACCACATTACTGCTATTTTTTTGTGAGCGTGCATTGATGAAACGTTCTGACTCTTGCTGAATCGGCATCAGAATTATTTAGTACCAGAAACATGCCTCCTAACAACATTTGATTGGATTTGTGTGTGACAGTATATTTCACAGTTGGTGTGGGATGGACACGCTCAAAAGAAAAATGAAAGTAAGCAGCAAAGCAAAGCAGACTTTGTGCACCTACCGTATTCCCCTTCAGAGACACACTTCAGGTTCAACTCCTAACGTCTAAGATAAGTAATAATTAGGATGTAATTGAGAGGGAATGCTCTTAATTAGCAAATACATTTACTGTCTACTGTCTCTGTCTACCGTCTCTACTCTTGACTTAATTAAAAGCAAATTGCCCCAAGCTCTGACACAAATTCGGACACATCACAGAAGCTGTTAAGGGACAACCACAACATTAGACAACAGCAGGAAGCTTCCTAATATTAGCAGGAAACATAGATGTACCAAAACAGCAACAAATTGCAATATCTGCTGGCTAAATATTCAGTTACTTTACAATATTGGAGTCAGTTTCATGCAAGGCATGCAAAGCTAAGCTTAACACCACAGCCGGACACTGAGCTCAGAGCACCCAATTACGACCCAGTCTTAAGACGAGGTCAGAAGAGGTGGAGAGATAATGAATGCAAATTAAGTTTTTTGTTTTTTTTACCATGGAAGTCCACTTTGTCTGCACCACCTTGCGTTATTACTGTCAGGCATAAGCTGCTTTAATTAGGCCAATATACTTTCAAAATACAACTAGGGATACCTACTAGGGACCAACAGGTGTTTTTCTCACTGTCTTGAACTCTGAAGACCTTGGTTTTTGCCCTGATATTTTCTTCTCTTATAAATTCAGACCACTTTTTTCTTCTTCTTATCATTATAAAATGATACACGTGTATTTCTTGTTAATGCTTTACTGTGTTCTAGAAACAGCTGGGAATTCCTGTGAATTTCACATTTGTCTTGAGCAGCTACCCTACACTAGATGAAACATGGTATGAAAAATTTCAGTTCAGATTTTCATCAGCATTACTGTTTTAGGTTAGTAATGTTATCAGGAATGAGAGAGTTTGATATCAAAGAGCTTTGATAAGGGAATCTCTGACAGCTTTTCCAAATTAATTTGTTACTTGCCAGTGTCACGTTGTCACAGATCTGTCAATCAGAAGCTCTTGCAGTTCTTTTCTTGCTTTTGTACAGTATATATCAAATCATTCCAAATATCCTTTTTTACAAGTTTTCACAAGTTAACTTATTATTATATTTACTTTCATCAGGTCTTGTGACTCTGCTGCTTATGCTTCTGAAAACTCTTTTCTCATGCACGCATGCGCGCAACACTCTACATAGTTCTTCTTTTCCCTCTTTTGGCCATGGTTTACTTGCACCTTTAAGTCTGCATGCCTTTTTATGGTGTCGAACAGGACGTTTACCTATGCAAATCGGCTTGAACAGACACACCTGTTCTACGCACAAATCGAGGTTGGTATTTTCTTACACACATAAATACGACAAATTTACGGATAATTTATGAAAAGTTTCGTGAATGAGACCCAATATGTGGGAATGCCAAAACTCTGTGGTTCCCCTTTAATATTATAATTATCCATCACTCAATGCTAATCAAGTACTACAAGGAATGATTGGTTTTGACAAAATGAGTGACATGAAAAGCATCCAGATACCCAAGAGTCATTGCTCTAAATGTGACCAATATATAAAATACTTCTTTTCTCCTCCCGATGCTTTCATAGCACCTCTACAGCATAAGGTATCTGGCATCTTTTAACCATGCACACTCAAACCTTGTAACCCTAAAACAATGTTTTCCTTACTGAGTAGGTGTCTAGAGGATGCTAGATAATTGATCAACCTCTGCTGGGCTACCCATAGGCGATCATTATGAAATGCATTCCTGTTATATGTTCATTAGTTTCTTTCACGTCAGATTAACCTTTAGTTAAGCCAGGTTGAATAGGCATACATTGAGACTGAGATGTCAGTGCTATAGAGCATCATGTCCTTTATGATGCCCATGGTTATCACATATTTCAGAAAACAGGTGAGAATTCTGAATCAGGTTTTTCCTCTGCCCTTATATGAATTAATTCCTGTGTAGGTTATATGACATGGTGTAAGTAGGTAGTTAAAAGAGTATGCATCTTTTCAATTACAGGACATGAATCATTTTAACGCCATCCTCTAATGAAATGAATCAGTGACTTAATCACGGGGAAAGAATTATACAATTTCATGTTGAAATTAGCCTGTGGCAATTCAGTTTACGTTTTGTTCCTGCAACCTCTCGTTGCAAGGTTTCCATGGCCGGCTCTAACTCCTGCACAATTGCAATTCTAAATCGAAAACTGCATCTTGAATATGTCTTAAATCTGTAATAAGGGACAGTAGGAAGTTCAACTCTCCATAGGACAAAACAGAAAATGTGTTCACTCCACCTTAAAAATCATGGCTTTAGACAAATTTTTTGCTTGAGGATAACTTTATAATAGGTGCAGGGCTAATGAACTTGAGAGACTTTGTTACACAAATCCCCATGTTAATTTGTTTTGTACTGCTCTGAAAGGCAACTGATCAAGGGGGTACTTTTGGGCAGCCAGATTAACTGGCATAAATTCACTCTTATCCAATTATTATCTTAATTTGTAGCCAGATATCTTGCTAAATTGATCAAGTATGGCCAGAGTATGGGGAATTGAGCTCTTGGGATCAGAAATAAACAATAATAGGTAATCTTTGTAAAGGGAGACCTTCTGTTCCGTTCCACCTCTAGAGATGCCTGCAATATTCTTGTTGGATCTTAGAGCGATGGCTAGTGTACGGAAGCCGAGAACGGCCATGCTTGCACATTTTTTTTTAATGCCGTTATATCGAGATCACGAGTTAATTATGCCGTAATCTCGAGATAACAAAGCCCGTTTTCTCGTGATAACAGGTTAATTTAACTCGTTATCTCGAGATAACAAAGCTCGTTTTCTCGTGATAACGGGTTGATTTATCTCGTTATCTCGAGAAAACAAAAGGCCGATTTCCATTACAACACGGGCCTGTACACGTAGCCTACTGTACGCGAGCTGCGGAAGAGTAGATTAATATGTAGCCTAACAGGCAAACATGAGTCGAATTGACTGACTGACAGCAACTGACATTAGTTTGCTAACGTGTTTTCCATACAGTGTAATTCATACATATGAGTATAAATTTGGACGCCACCATTCTGTTTAAATTCGCAAGAGTGGACCATGACGTACACACACTGCTCTGTGGGGTGGGTTTGGGAGTTGATCAATGGGAGTGATGCGATAACGGGTACTCCTTGATCTGACATTTTCAGCTTAAATCAGTTGCTACATTTGTCAAGACGCCATCTATGCATGCTGGCATGACACTCCTGATCTCTGATAAACAATATAAGTAATCAGAGGAAACGAGTCCGACCTTTTGTTTTCTCGTGATAACGGGTTGTTTGTTCTCTCCTCCATGTAAAGCGTCTTTGGGTACTTATAAAAGCGCTATATAAGTCCAATGTATTATTATTATTATTATTATTTTCTCGTTATCTCGAGAAAACGGCTTTTTGTTTTCTCGAGATAACGAGATAAATTAACCCGTTATCACGAGAAAACGGGCTTTGTTATCTCGAGATCACGGCATAATTAACTTGTGATCTCGATATAACGGCATTAAAAAACAAAGTGCAAGCATGGCCGTTCTCGGCTTCCGTACTAGTGGCTCAATGGCCAAGGCAAACAAAACAGGGGATAAAGGACACCCTTGTCTTGTTCCTCACCCAAGAGAAGAATATTCAGAATAATTATTGTTAGTGCATATACATGCCACAGGGGATGAATATAGTAGTCTGATACAGGGGATAAATGTTGTGCATAGGCTGAATTTTTTTAGTGTGTCAAAAAGGTTGCTCCGCTGCTTTTTCGGCATCCAGTGATATAACCATTTCTGGGGTTTGTGAAGGACCGCCATTGTACAGTATATTAAATAAATATGACAAAATGATTTTAATGAACCCTGTCTGATCTATTAAGATGATATTGGGACGGATCAGCTCCAGTCGATGAGCTAAGACCTTGGCAATACTTTAATTTCTCTGTTCAGTAAGGAGATTGGGGGATAGCTACCACACTGGAGGGGGTTGTTATCTTTTTTCAGAATTAGAGAGATGTATGCCTGACTTAGGGTTGGTCCAGATTTAATTGCTTCATTAAACATAGTAAGAAGGTGTGAAATCAACTTTCCAGAGAAGGCCCGTTCTGCATAGAACCAGTGAATGGATAGACTAAATGTATCTGCATTTACACTATATATATAAATAATCCAAGTTGAGTTACAGGAAATGAGAAATGGGTCACTACTTATTCATCCCCTTTGAAGACACAGCAGCATCATTGTGTTATGTTATCATGATGTGGCACAGGCTTCTGGGTTCTTGATTTCTAATGTTGATTGTGTTCTAAAATAGCAACATAAACAAGGCTGGTTGGACTAAAGAAACAACATTAGTAGTAACATGCTGCATATCCTTGATCTTGATGGTTCTTCCTGTCAGATAATGGCATGCCATATTGCATTTACGAGTGAAGTTAATTGTGTGAAACATGGACACCTGTCATTGACATTGTGTTGCTAATGCAGCAGCCACTGAAATCTATTATTTTTCATATAACCTGAGTAGAAGTGATTTAGTACTGTATATTGTATATTGTATTGTCTTAAACAAATGAGACAAATAAGAGAATCAAAGAGCTAAGACAAATAAGTGAACCAAATAGACAAGAGCAAGGAGGGAGTTGCAGTAGTCCAGGCGGGAGATGACAAGAGCCTGGATGAGCACCTGCGCTGCCTTGTCAGTGAGGAAGGGGCGAATCCTCCTGATGTTGTAGAGGAGGAATCTGCAGGAGCGTGTCACTGATGCGATGTTTGCCGAGAACGACAGTTGGTCGTCCAGGGTCACACCCAGATTCCTCGCAGTCCGAGTTGACGTCACCACAGCATTATCAATGGTGATGGCCAGGTCTCGGTGCGGACAGCCCTTCCCCGGGAGGAACACCAGCTCAGTCTTGTCCAGGTTGAGCTTCAGGTGGTGCATCGACATCCACTCCGAGATGTCTGCCAGACATGCAGCAATGCGTGCCTCCACTTGTGTGTCAGAGGGGGGAAATGACAGGATCAGCTGGGTGTCATCTGCATAACAGCTGCATAACTGCATAACACTTTATACTTTCTAATTTCGCTGTATACATGTGACAAATAAACTTGACTTGACTTGACTTGACTTGACTTGTTATACAAATATTCATTGTGACTTCTGATGGATGAAAAGAGAGATAATAAAAAAATATTTTCCACGCACTTGCTCCTGTGTGTGGAGCAATAATGTGCAGCAGTAATTACTTTTGCCTGCAGTGCCTACGATCAAAAAATGGGATTTGTACGATGGCTTCATCTATGTCACTCACATGAAGTCAGTAGGCACTGTAGTCTACTGGATATCTCATAAAGGGTTGGGGTTGACTCACTTTCAATGCACTCAATTTCAAATATAACATGATACTGCAATCTGCATTATATTGATACAGCATTCACTCAAAATGATTTCTCTATGGATTGGATATAAAAGCCTTTCATGTTAAAATAAGAAGGAAATCCACTTGACTGAAATAAAAGGGAACTGTATCCACCCAATAGTCTCAAAACAGCTGTATAGTTAATTTGTCTGCATCAGGCACTTCTATACCATAAGACAATGGCAGCTGCCACTGTATAGCGAAAAACATAACTGTCTGTTGTATTTGAAATGTAAATGTGGCTCTCTCACATGTAAGCAGTTGAGAAAGGCTTATCAGTGAACAGTTTGATGTCTGGAGGGGATTCAGTTGGGAATGTTGGTCTGACAGAAAAAGATAGGCTTTCCGGCATTCAATAGGCTGCCTCCACAGATTATTGTACATAATTATTGTAAATTTTCTAGTCTCTTTAGTCACTAGTGGGAAATTGCACACTGGGAGATAGCACTGGTTTATTACACTGAAAAATAAAACCAAGACACTGCAAAAAAAACAACAACTAAAGACCGCGTTGTATTCTGTTGAAAATGCGTCTGTGTTTCTATGTCGTTCCCACAGCCCGTGTGGCGTTCATGGAGTTCATCAATCAATCTCTCTCACTGTGTCTGCCGCTAGTGAGTCACTGGGTGCGCGCCCTACCTATTGCTGCGGTTGGAGCAGAGACCGCGCGCTCTCACCCGCATTCAACAGGCACTGAAGAAGACGACTAGTTGCACGTGTCGTTTTGATCACATCACGCCTGCCGCAGCTCGTTCAGACATTATCCGTGCCACCTGGGTGGGAAGTGTTAAAGTATTCTTAGGGGTGGTGATGTTTTTTTTTGTTGCGCGCTATGGTGCCTTATACGCAAAGCTGCTCCTCTACCACCAGTCTCGGTTTGTCCCTCGGTATGTCTGCCTCTTCAAACAACTAAAACACGCACTGCATTTTTTTTGGGAGGGTGAAAAGAACAGAGAATGTCAGCTCCTCAAAACGGATCCAATATAACGACGAACTACACCAACCAGTTTGTCCAACCGCCGTGGCGCGTTGCCCTGTGGTCTGTTGCCTACAGCTTGGTGCTGGCGGTGGCGGTGTTTGGAAATCTCATCGTAATATGGATCATTCTTGCCCACAAGCGAATGAGGACGGTGACAAACTACTTCCTCTTAAACTTGGCATTTTCTGATGCGTCTATGGCCGCATTCAACACCTTGATAAACTTTATCTACGCTGCCCACGGGGATTGGTACTTTGGAAAAGCCTACTGCAAATTCCACAACTTCTTCCCTGTCACATCCGTCTTTGCAAGCATCTATTCCATGACAGCGATTGCCGTGGACAGGTAGGCTTAGGAAACGCTGAAAGAACAAAATTCAATCGCTGAACGTGTGATTGATGACTTTGGTTTGTAAATCTCTCTCTCTCTCTCCCTCTCTCGTTCTAACTCTAACTCAATACTGAAGGGGGAGATCAGCCAGTGACTTTATCTGTTAATTAATACAGTAGGAAATATGTATGGTTATATATATAGTTATAGAATAAGACTTATCTGTCAATCCATATGAATGAATGTATGAATGCTGCCTATATTGAGATCAAAGTCAGCATCAATGAGAACTGGAGATTAAAAGGAACAAATATGACACCTGCTATCCGTGGAAATAGAACATATTCCATTTTAACACACCTTGACAGCCATGAAAAGAGCAATGAAATATCCAGCGCACAAGCATAGAACATGAATATTTCAATTTATACAGCTCATAAAAAATACCCTTGTCACCCAACTACTTTTATCTCAAGTGTTTCACACATGATTTTTTTGTCATCTAGCTATTAATTTCATCTAGGTGTGAGTATTCATGTTGGCTACCACCAGCAATGGGGAAAAAAACGAATTTTGTGGTACAGATTAAAAAAAACATTCATGTCACGCAGTGTTACTTTTTGCTTGAAGACAGACAGAAATGTCTGGATGGGGTACTGTCTGAAGTGATCTTACAAGACTTGCATACAAATGGCTTTTAATTGTATAAGCCAAATGCCTCCACTATTAATCTCCACATCCATGCTATAATAACTTATTTATGGAATTTCCAAGGGGTGTCACCAGAGTCGTATACACATATCCATCCCATGAATGGAGGCTTTTGTTGGTCCTTGGCCCATATGATATTGTGCATCTAATTCAAATTATTTCATCAGAGTAATGAGAGAGTGAGAGTGTGCTGATATGCTCCCTGGTGATATGTTTAGTATGCATTCATTCCAAGTGAACTGCAGGTTTATTACTTGTTTGTGATCTGCATTATTATAGTGGAATGATGCTAACCCGGCAGGGTGTCTAACACCTCAGTCATCACAGATTTATTTTTAAGTTTTACTTCAAGGAATGAATCATAGAAATGACTGAAGCTGTTGTTTTGAGTCTGCACTGCAGATTGTCTTCATGTGCGCCAACACCCTAGAAAATAAATGTCACCCTATCCTCCTTTAACACAATCTCTTTCTCTCTCTCTCTCTCTCTCTCTCTTTCTCTCTATCTCTCTCTCTATCTCTCTCCACGTCTCTCTCTCACACACACATTTTCATATTATTATTATTATTATCTCTTTTACATGTTCATTCTCATGCTTAGTCAATTTCCTCCCCCCTATGGTTTCAAATAATGTGATGATGTGGCCGCTATCCGCTTCTGCAGGCTTTGAAATTGATCAATAGCCCATGATGCGTCATAATGTTTCAATGAAGGGATTAGACTGATGGAAAAAGCAGCCAAAGCCCATGCATGCTGAAATAAAAACATCTAGGTAATGTGTGTAGTTGCAATATGCATATGTACTGTAGCTGTGTCACACTGTGTTGGATATTCAGGAGTTTGAGATTGGTTTCCTCCTTCTCCTTGATGCACAAAGCGAACAATGTGTCTCCGCAGGCTCTTCTGCAGCACAGACAGAAAGTTCCATGTGTTTGTATTTTTGGTCTGGAATGTCTTTTCGATTTCATCAACTGTGCACTGAGAAAGAGAACATCGGTATGACCTACATGATGTAGATGTAACCTCCAGTCTTGCTTTTGTAACCCAAGTGCAGAGCTGTTTCTGTTCTGATGTCTTGAAATGGCACAAGGCTACAGTTCGTGATCATCTGTGAATTTGTCCTTCCTACCCTCCCTCTCTGTATCAACCAGTGTATTCCCGTGGGCACTGAAACAAAATAAATGCAGGTTGTTGTGTGAAAGGTAAAGGTTTTTTATGGCTGGTGACTTTCTTCCATCTCTCCCACCCATATTTTCTGATTTATTGTGCTGAGGCAGTGGATGTATATATTATGTATATTATGTATATGTATATTATATTTTTGCACATGCTGTATATATACTGTAATTTCCACATATTGTTTGCTGCATACTCTCATGTTCCTCTCATTTGTTATATAATCTATATGTATTGATTTTTTTTTTTAAATTGTCTCAGGAAGTTCTGCTAATACTACTGCTATTCTGCACACCATCTCACAGGAAAAATTCTCCCTTAGATGCTCTTACACTGTTATATTTCCTCATATATTTCAATTCAATTCAAGTTTCCCAGAATGCCTATCAACAACCCCTATGACAGAACACTTTCATTCGTTAGGTGGTCACACATAATAGTTAAGTGGGCTCCCTTAAAGTTGAATTATCAGGAACATTTCTGGAGAGGGAGACAAAAGGCACAAGTCACTGAGTGTAAAGAGTGTGGTTTTGTTGAAGTCATTTAGTGATACAGTCTAGTGAAGGTAGCTTTATTTCCTGAAGACATTTGAGCCGACATTTGACATTTAACTGTGAGCATATTATCAGATTTTTGGCTACGTGCAATAGAACTCTCATCCAAGGTAATCCCTGCTAGTTAAGCATTGGCATTGGTAAAGTGATCACCAGCACTGTTTAGCTGGTAACATACAGTAGCGTCACACCACAGGGACACAAAACAATACTTGTCTAAATGGTCTGCTTTGACAGCGTAAGGCATGAGAGACTCTCAGGTTGAAATTATTGCCTCTGACTGCTGCTGGCTGTCTCTGTGACCATGCCCAGTTGATGTTGATGCATTTGTGGATATGCTTTGATGTGTGCGGGTGGTTACAAAAGGGGACAGTGCACGTATGTGTAATTGCAATTAGCACAAGTGTTTTTGACATTGCGTTTTGGTTGTTTTGCAATGCTCACCAGTCTATTAGAGCATTCAGCATTCTGAGAGGTGGTTGGCTCCCAAATAACACACACTGCTCCAGCACATACTTGATTGTGAATCTAACAAGCGATTCAGCCTCTGTCCTCCACAAGGGCCACAGAGCTACTCGCCTAAATGCCAGGCAATTACCGATTGATAGACAGAGCATCTTTGTTTGACGTCCTTCAGAGATTTTCAATCACTGAGATCACAGGGTTTTTAGAGGCATCTGTGCTAAAGGACACCTGGCTCCACCTAAAATGTAACGTCCATCATATGTGAAATATGTTTATGATGAGTACATCAATTGATCTTTTATTTTGTTAATATTTCTTCCTTTAAATGTATACACTCTTTAGCCTTTTCCCACTTTCCTCCTAGGGATCACATCATAGTGACAGTTCTTGTCTACCTGCAGCCCTTTGTGGTAAAGGGTATCACCTACACCATGTCATGAATAAATTGAATTTGCAGCCCTATAGCGTCTGTAATCTGTAATTGAAAATCATACAGAATCCCAAGTTGGATGTGTGCTCGCACCAAGATTTCATACCAATTTCATTGAAAGTTTCATTGAAAATGAAACACCACAGTGTAATTTTATTTTTGCAGGCCTCTTTGCAGATACTGGAATGTTAATGAAGTATTTACAAGTAATTACAAATTGAAACACCTGAATGTCCCATCCATTCATCAGTGTGAGAATTTCTATTCAAACTATATACAATATGTATGAAATATAAGAAAAACTTTTAAGTAAATGCCTTGCGTAAGAGGAAACAGTACAATTTTTTTGTCTATGATGTCTTTTTGACCCAGTGATTTCTGCCCTGCAGGTACATGGCCATCATCCATCCTCTGAAGCCACATCTGTCGGCGACGGCCACCAAGGTGGTCATTGTGTGTATCTGGAGTCTGGCCGTGGTGCTGGCCTTCCCTCTCTGCTTCTTCTCCACCATCCACAAGCTGCCCCACAGGACCATCTGCTATGTGGCCTGGCCCCGGATGGCAGACGACCCCTTCATGTGAGAGACATTTTTCGCTCATGTAACCTGCACCTGTTTTCTCAGCAGGGCTCTGCAGTCCCTTCAAATGGAGCTGGATAACGTGTGGCCAATACACATGTTATCCTTACCTTGTCAGTAGCACACCTGGCTCACCCCATGTTGGTATTCAAATGTAACATCCATAATATGTGAAATATGCTCATGATGAGTATATCAATGGATCATTTATTTAGTTCATATTTAATGCTTTAAATGCTTTAGCCTTTTCCCACTTTCCTCCTAGGTATCATATCATAGTGACAGTGCTGGTCTACCTGCTACCCTTAGTGGTGATGGGCATCACCTACACCATTGTGGGGGTGACACTGTGGAGAGGGGAGATCCCCGGGGATTCATCTGATAACTATCATGGACAGCTCCGGGCCAAACGGAAGGTAAGCATGCTTGAAAGGAAAATCAATTTAAGAATTCACATTTGACCCAGGGGAGTCCAATTGATATTTGTGAACATGAATAAGTCTCTCCCAAAGCTAAAAGTCAGAGAACCAAGACTGTAATCTAAATCTGTGGGTTTTTTTCTGTGACCAGCCTGTGAACTGAAGGTTTGTTTAACTATTGTCTATTATCTATTTTCTTTTCTAAAATAGAAGATGAAATGGATACAAAATGCCATTTTTTCCATTAATTTGTCTTGAAAACTAAATGGAAATAGAGATTTTCGGACTGTTGTTTTGTGTTTGTGTTATGGACTAGAGCTGCTTTAAACTTTTCAATATTTCAGATGAACCATAGGAACACCCTGTATTCCAAGGAACATTTGTGGATGGTGGCACCATGCATGGAGGCTGCTTTTCCTATTTGTTGTAAGGGGTAATCACCTGGGGGCCCTCTTTTCCTTCTGAGTTTAAACACTAGAGTTGATATTGATGCTTTGAAAACGGTGGGATATGTAAGTGATGGACCCACATTAGCATGTGTACAGAAAAGGAAAAGACTACACAGAAATGATAGAACTTCTATTCCCTTTCTTGTGAGAACATTGGGTTCTTTTGCAATTTAATAACTGCAAAATTTGAACATTGCAATATATAGAAAACAGCAGTAAAACACCAAAATACGTTCTTACGAGACACCATAAAACCCAAAATTGAAAATGGAAGTCCAGAATCTCAGAATCCTCATTTTTGTATTACCGTGACAAATAATTTATAAACGTCATATAGCTAGGCATCCAATTTCTTTATTTTGTGTTTGAGGAAGATAGATGTAAATGGCACTGATAAACAGTGTCAACACCCGTTATAGCATACTAAAATGAATAACAATAATTAAACTTTGCCATCTGTATGCCTGGAATATGTAGACATACTGCACAACAACCATTTAAGGAAAGGACACCCGTCAGCATCACACACTTGTCAAACCTTTTTTCCATGTATTTGGACAAGCACAAGCTCTGAAAATGAATGGTGTCCTGGGGCATTATGAGTTTGTTTGCCCTTTGGTAAACATATCTGAAGCCAACATTCACATGTCATAACACTACTGCAGAGTCAGAAGCAAAGCAAGTTTTTACACTGGTGGTGTTTACTGCTGCCATGAAAAACGACTGAATTTGAGAGAACACCTCCTCTGTTACTTCAATGAATTGCAACTGACCTTAAAAACATTATAGGTTGTGTTAGGAATTATTTCTTCGTGATGATGATTGTAAGAAGACAGCTGCAGCAAACTACGTCATAGGATTCAATGAGTATTTAATACGGTTCAGTGCTGAAAGGGAGAGATCCGACAGCATCACTCCCTACAAGGACACTCTGATGGTATCTGGCAAGGTATTTCCGTGCCAAAAATATTTTCAGAAGTGTATTATGATTTGCAAGAGCGAAAAACTATTTGAGCAAGAAAATCTGATTTTTATTCACAAAACTCTCTTTTCAGTTACGCTTTTATATGGCGGCATATGAGTGACAAAATCCGCGAGCGCAATTGAGATCACCGCGCGCGTAATTCAAACAGCCGCGCACACATATTATTTTTGAGAGCGCTTTCACAGCACTCGCGCGCAGAATATATCTGCTCGCGCGAGCAATATTGTAACCTGCGAGGAGAAATCCATGCTTTGAGCGCGCGCGCAGAATCCGAAGCAGCGCGCACAACTATCATTGCTCTCCTGCTCGCGAAACTTTCACCCTGCTCGCTCGCGAGTGTTTTTTCTTTTTGGCAGTAAGTGGGCGGACCCAGTCACAATGGTATCCCTAAATCTAATTGGTTACAGTCCTCGTCTTCAGTCCTCTCGCAACCAGAGACAGCTCGCCTTCAAAGTAAAAGTTGCGCGTTTTGAAGGGTGTTGGCTGCAGCAGCGGTCAATTTAAGGAGAGCTAAACTAAATAAATAAACAAATAGCCTAAAGAATGAACATAATTCATAACTGTACAGTAATATTTCTGCCACTTTCCCATAACTGATTGTGAATAAATTGCCAAAGGGCGCAAACACTGCAATTATTATAGTGATTCATGTATGTATGCAATGATTCATGTATATATATTCATCAACGTATTTATTTGATTAAGGCTACTTAGGCCGAATCCCATTTCTCATTTTCACCCCTACCCCTCGTTTTCGAGTGCCCCTCGCCCTTCGGCTTGGCCCTCGGAACAGAGTCACAAGGGGTAGTGGTTGAAATCTCCCCCTATGAAATGGGACAACCCTTCAAGACCCTGATACGTCATCGATGACGTTTACGTAAACAGACGCGACGAGTTTGTTATCGGACATTACACACATCACAGTGACATTTGCCATTCATCTGATGGAGATAGAGAAGCATGGACGCTCACGATTCGTTCACAACCTATACGTTTCACGCTATCAATCGATCAAACAAGTCATTAAATAAAAGAGTGGACATAACTTTTTTTTCTTCCATCAACCACTTCATAGAACATAAAGCTTTATTGTTTCTCCTTCCTTGTTTACTTGCGCCGATACAAAAAGGCCAATCACTGTAACCAATTAGATTTAGGGATACAATTGTGACTGGGTCCGCCCACTTACTGCCAAAAAGAAAAAACACTCGCGAGCGAGTGAAAGTTTCGCAAGCAGGAGAGCAATGATAGTTGTGCGCGCTGCTTCGGATTCTGCGCGCGCGCTCAAAGCATGGATTTCTCCTCGCAGGTTACAATATTGCTTGCGCGAGCAGATATATTCTGCGTGCGAGTGCTGTGAAAGCGCTCTCAAAAATGTGCGCGGCTGTTTGAATTACGCGCGCGGTGATCTCAATTGCGCTCGCGGATTTTGTCACTCATATGTATGAAGGTAGATTTGTGTCTTTATTATGCAAGCAAACTTTAGGATTCGTAAGCAAAACCTTCCACACTGCAATCAAAATCTTTAAGTTTTTTATTATATTTTGATTGAAAAACCAAAGGTTTTGCTTGTGAATCAAAAAGTTTTGCTTATGAATCAAATATATTTGCTTTCAAATCAAAAAGTTTTGGTTTTGAATCAAAAAGTTTTGCTTGCGGTCTCAAACATATTTTCTTTGCTTCTGGGCCATTTATGGGTGTGCCATTTGTGTCTTTTTGTCAAGAGCAAAAATACATTTTAAGAGATCAAAGAAAAGTGTTGGAATCAAATATTACATAATTGAGATCAAAATATGCATTACAATTGAAAAAGAATTAGGTTCATATTTCAAAGTTTTTAGAAGACTTTGGACTAATACCAATTCCCTGCGTTTGAAGTCATTTTTTTTGCGGTTGCAAATCTTTTTTTTGCGGTTACAAAACTTCTTTCTGCGGTTACAACTCGAAAATTGGGTTGCACTTTGACCCCATACCAGATGCTTCTCCATTGGTCGATGGGCCGTCACGTGGTACGTCAGGTTCAACCATAGACATATATACATAGACGCCTGTGGATCGTACGTAAACGTCGCCGCCATATTGGTTCGGACAAGACTGGCCTGTAAACAAATACAAGTAAACGGGGAGCTGCGGTTTTTCTGGATGAAAAGCACTATAACGTTTACATTTCTCAACCGATTTCAATGAGTCCTTTTTTATATTCAAGGGTTTATGATCTACGTGGAGTAGAAAAAAAAGTTTTGTCTCCAGTTACTTCGTTAGGCTATAATCGCTGCTAGACGCTCAAGAGAGCAGTGTCAACGTTAGGCTCACATGAACTGAATTACTTACGTGGTGGAAAATAATTCATTGTCATAAGGCATTGTAAAAACTCAGGTTTGTCAAGCAGGATTTGGCTTATTTTCCTTGGTTAATACTTGTGGAGACGTCCATATATAATATAATTTAATGTACATGAAATGTGCAGAAAGTTATTTTTCTGTCCATGTCCCGATCATTTTAGCTTTTCTTGTGCTCCAGGTCAGAATACAGCTCATTCACTTTGAAATACTGGGGGGGGGGGGGGATCTAAATAGCGCATTTTTACGTACTAATAATTGACCATCATTGAGAAAAATGGAACAAAATCGGCAAATACAAATTAAAATAGTGAGACACTGGCAGTCAGTCTGCTTTCTATATTTGTATAGCAGTGAAAGGATACAGATATACTCCAAGACAGACAATTACAGACAAAGACTATTATAAGATAAGATACGCCTTTATTGATAGCCAGAGGGAAAATAAAGAGGGAAAATTCAAATGGCCTATCGAGATTTTCATCTATATTTATATATCTATATTTCTCCAAACCGATTTTTATGACAAGCTACTCGTTTCGGCTAAGCGGCTGACATATTATGAATCTGACTGTAGTTAACTGGCTAGCTAACCTTTCTCACACTTTGAAGGTTTCCCAAAGAGAAAGAGTTGATACACAGCGATTATAGCCTAACTATCGAGATTCTACGTAACTGGAGGCAAAACTTTTTTTTGTACTGCACGTAGATCATAAACCCTTGAATATAAAAAAGGACTCATTGAAATCGGTTGAGAAATGTAAACGTTATAGTGCTTTTCATCCAGAAAAACCGCAGCTCCCCGTTTACTTGTATTTGTTTACAGGCCAGTCTTGTCCGAACCAATATGGCGGCGACGTTTACGTACAATCCACAGGCGTCTATGTATATATATCTATGGTTGAACCTGACGTACCACGTGACGGCCCATTGACCAATGGAGAAGCATCTGGTATGGGGTCAAAGTGCAACCCAATTTTCGAGTTGTAACCGCAGAAAGAAGTTTTGTAACTGCAAAAAAAAGATTTGCAACCGCAAAAAAAATGACTTCAAACGCAGGGAATTGGTATTAGTCCAAAGTCTTCTAAAAACTTTGAAATATGAACCTAATTCTTTTTCAATTGTAATGCATATTTTGATCTCGATTATGTAATATTTGATTGCAACACTTTTTTTTGATCTCTTAAAATGTATTTTTGCTCTTGACAAAAAGACACAAATGGCACACCCATAAATGGCCCAGAAGCAAAGAAAAGATGTTTGAGACCGCAAGCAAAACTTTTTGATTCAAAACCAAAACTTTTTGATTTGAAAGCAAATATATTTGATTCATAAGCAAAACTTTTTGATTCACAAGCAAAACCTTTGGTTTTTCAATCAAAATATAATAAAAAACGTAAAGATTTTGATTGCAGTGTGGAAGGTTTTGCTTACAAATCCTAAAGTTTGCTTGCATAATAAAGACACAAATCTACCTTCATACATATGCCGCCATACTTTTACACTTGTAATCGTCAATTTTGTGCGTGCTGACTTTTGTCACTATTTCAGAGCTCAAAGCCTGCCAAAACTATTTGCAAGCGAGATCCAAGATTTTGCAAGCAAAGGGGAGGCGGGGGCTAGAACAGAGAGCTATCTGATTGGTGCACGCAGACTGATCACTATGCTCTGCACTGATTGGATACAGAACGGATACAGAACGTGTCACTCTGACTGGCACTGTAACGCATACTTCCAAGCAGATACAGTTCCTTTATAGAGACTCATCCATGTACTATTTTACATAGATCCTTTCATCCCCAACATCTCCCACTCTGCCTCTGTCTGTCGTCCCCATGTTAATTAAGTTGAGTGGAAGTAATTCTGACTCACCTTTCTCTAGACCTGTGAACACCATGTCTCACCATGTGCTAATTTTCTATTGATTATAGGCAACCAAAAGGCCTGTATTATATTGTAAAAGAGACACCCAGGCAGCCTTTAGGGTATTGTATTGTCTTGCCCAGACTTGCCTGGGGAATCTCTACTGAGGAAGAGTGCAGATCAATAAGTGAAAAGCAATCATTTTCATTCTGTCCTCTGTGTGTTGGTGTGTGTGCTCTTGTTTGCCTTGTTGTGTATTTGTTTATTTTCTCCATTTCTTTCTCTGTTTAGTTTTTACCATATCTATTTGTGAAAGCCTTCATTTTGTTTGATGTTGATTTCAGAGCACAATTGAAAAGCAAATTGAATTTGGTTTCATTCATTTACATGTACAGGTCCTGAATTCTAACATTCAATCAGAGCATGTCCATCTCTAAACCTCTGTCGTCCTCACCTCCTCACCTCTGGCTGTACAGTACGAAGTCCCTTTCTTCTGGATGAATGTCACCCAGGTTTGGCAAAGCACCATGTTAGCTAGCTCTGTTCACAATAGGTTAGAGAAAAGAGAAAACAGCCCTTGGCACCACTGTCAAATGTCACAAAACTAGCTGGCCCAAAAGCGTATATTGTTAATGTATTCCGGTCACACAAAATCTTTCAGCTCAGTGAGCTGCACAAAAAGAACAATTGTGCAGACATACGCACTATTGTTATAACAGGTTAGCTGAATGTGAAAAAATCAGTGGGTGACTTTAATATTCAATACGGCTGTGTGACTGTGTGAGTAAAAAAATTAATCCTTCCTAAAGTCTCGTCCTTCAAATAATCAGAACTACTTGTAATTAAACCAATTCTATCCTAAAAGTATTTTGTTCATGACAAGCTACAGTCTACTGTTTATTGTTATTGTTAGCTACCCTCACAAAACTTGACTAACTGACAGTTGAGGTGGTTTAATGGGCAGCGTTTTTGAGGTGGATGGAGGAGAATGAGTGAGCTCCTTGAAGGAAGATAAGGGACATTGTGGGTTGAATTGTACAAACAATTCACTCCCCTCCTGTGTATTGGATCCCCATGCAATCTGTCTGCCCAGTAACAGAGATATACTGTATAGATATATAGAAATGTTGAAATATAATTATGAAACTTATGAGATAGACTTGATTCGTGGTGACCAAGGTCACTGGAAAAATGAAATGAAATGAAAGAAAGGTTATAATTTAATAGAAATGACCAATAAATGGAGTGATTATTTCTCAAAACCCATTTTCTGGTGACAGAAGGTTTACCGTGTAGCCACCACAGGTCTATGAGGTGATAGGAAGCACTGAAAAGTTATAATTTCCATCGTTTATCATCATCTCTTTTCAACAGAAGGTTCACCCATCCATTATTTTGAGTCATTTGAGTCATCTCATATCAAATTCGTAGTTACAAAAAGTACTGCACCTTAATTTCATATGATATTCTACAACACAAATGTAAGTAAGTAGGTAAGTAAAGCTTTATTTATATAGCACCTTTTTTAAACAAAGGTCACAAAGTGCTTCACAAAATGCACAAAAATAAAAGAGACAGTGTAAAAACAAAATACACTAGACAAACTTGTAAAACACAGTATATGAAAACATAAAATGATTAAAAATACCAAAACTTTAAAGAGCTTTAATGTTAATAAGCAATGTGTTTCAGCTGCAATCGAACCTTAGCCCTAATCTTAACCGTAACCTAAATTGTTTTAGTGCAGTGATAGGTTATGTGGCTGGACATGAGTAGGTATAGTATGAATGAATGCGTAGGTATTGTACGAATAAAGGGTAACTTTTTATAGATATACAAACGTTGCATGAAACCATGTTTGAGGTAACCCATTCTCTGACAATCACCACAGTACAGATGTTCTATTTTAAGTTCATGCCTGGAGCTATCCATTCAAAATTACACTGTCAGTTACAGCAATGATCTGTCTGCCAAACGAATCACGTTGTCAATCTGAGTTTGTCTTGTGCTTTAAACCCCATCGATCCTCTGTTCCCCCTAAAGATGAAGTAAAATGGTAAATAAATGGCTGCATTTATATAGCGCTTTTATCCAAAGCGCTTTACAATATATGCCTCTCATTCACCCATTCACTCACACACGGCAGTGAGCTATCATGCAAGGTGCTGGCCTGACCATCGGCAGCAATTTAAGTTTCAGTGTCTTGCCCAAGGACACTTCGACATGTGGACAAGAGGAGCTGGGGATCAAACCGCCAACCTTGTGATCAGTGGACAACCTGCTCTACCACTGAGCCACAGCTGCCCCCTACTTTGTGTGTGTGTGTGTGTGTTGTGTGTGGGTGGGTGGGTATAAGGATTGGACTGTATTACCTATAAGAGACCGCATTTTGTCAGAAATCAAGTATGATAGCGTCAATCCATAGTGCACATGTGTGTCATGTTTGCTCTATCTGAACTCTAGCGATAATGGGACCATTTTACCCCTGACTGGACAGCAGTCAATGAATTTGCCAAGCCTGAGAGAGACAAGGCAAATACACTAGTTTCAGACACACACTGTTTGTCCAAAAACTGTATCTATCTTTTTTTCTTCCTCTCTCATTTCTACCAACCCGATTTCTCTATTGTTTAATCACTTACAGGATTTCAACTTATTGAGGTTGTTTTATTAGCATTATATTCCGAATGGTTGGTACTACTGATTTTGGTTTCAAGCTAACTAATGGCTAGTCATTTACTGGATTAATGAAGGAACATAAATCTAGTGGTGGGGCAAGCCCCAAGACTGTTCTGGTACCAAATCAGTAACAAACTAATATGTTTTCCTCCTCTGGTTCTGTCTGTTTCAAACTGATTATTTTAATTTAGATTTTACACGTGGAAAGCTGTGATCCTGGAGATGGTGAGAATTCTGTAGGGTAGCTAGCAGAGAGCATTAAACACTCTTGAAACACATTGAAGTTTCATTATTTCATATCAGTTATTTAGCTTCATGATTATGTTCCTTTGAAGCAACCTTAGTTAAACATAATAACTCAACCTTGAAAACCCTTTAAAAGCTATCAATTAATAACAATTAAATCAATTAAATTCAAGCAAATACTAAACCAGTCTAAATGTTGAATGGAATTCAATAAAGCAGGAAGTTTCCATCTTAACAACACACCAACCAAAGCTTGCTAGCAAGAGTTGAGGCCCACTAGGGAATATTCAATAATGCACACAGCCAATAGTTTTATTTAATTCCAGTAGAGGGATTGTTTTCTGGAAGCTGGAAGACTAGCGCTCACTATTGGCCAGTTGTTGGTGACACTTTTTGTGAGTGCATCCCCCTATCTGTCTGTCTCCCTATTGAATGAATAAATGGTTCAATCTTGATTGTTGCCCAGATATATATACATCATTCCCACTATGTGCTCTTCAGATGTGATAGTCTGCTGGAGTGTTGATGGTAGACCACCAGATGTTTTCGTTAAATCTTTTTTGAACAGAGTAGGTTTTCCCTCCCATTTGGGATGAACATTCCTGTTATCCATTTTAGAACTTTGGTGTTTACTGAACAAATGTCAAAGATTACAAAGAGCCATTTGTTTTGGTGTGTTCCTCTATATCTGAGAAGTGAAAAAATGTTAACAGCTGAATATAAACGCTAGAGATTCAACTCTCAGATCTGATGGAAGGGCTTGGAGTTTAGAGAGAGTAAATGGAATGCACTCAACCAGGTCCACTGTAAGCTTTGTTTGGTGCGTGTGACCAAACATGCTCATATGAGACTTGTAACAGTAGTTTGCACAAAAATACAGTAGACTAAATTGCTTCGAGTATCTCTTATTGAAGACAGTGCAGGGGAGGAAAGAGGATACAGGCGTTTCGGCCCCAGGCCTTCATCGATGTTCCACGTCTTTCACGGCACTCCCGATTCACAGGCAGCATGCGGTAATCAAGTGGTTAGGCTAACAGTAGGCTACATGACATAGGTAGTTATATCACAGTAGATGAACACAATAATAAACAATGTACAATGTATTTTCTCTTACAATCATATGAATTAATACAATATGTTCTGGTTTTTTGAATACATCATTTATTACATTATTAAATACATTATTGTTCCATACATTGAGACACTGAGAGCGGAGAAAAAGATATAAATATATAAAATATACAAATTATTCAGGCATCAACATCCATATGCACTGTGTCATCAATTTACATCATTAACATTGTTGAACAAAGACATCGTAACATGTAAAATATTTTTTTGCTTGTGCAACTAACAAAGATTGATGTCAAACCATCTTTTCATGAGGGGACAGACAAAGTGGTTGCTTTTAAACAGAGTACTACATGCAGCACATATATAATTAACAGAAAATGGTTTGTTTTGTCTTTTGTTTGGTGTCTATCTAGTCCCTTTACCCTCCTGTATGCATTCTTCTCCAGTGTCACAAATTCTGCGTAGCCTGTGTAGCTCCTCGGTAAACTTTGGTGGTGGTTGGTTGTAGTGTGTGGGTCACTGTGCATGTAGCCTGCTGTAGCCTAACTACCTGGTTGCCCAGTTGCTTCAGTTCCCACCTGCTGCTTTTAAAAAGGCATGACAACATCATGACCCAGTGATCTGTATCCTTTTTCATCCCCTGCACTGTCTTCAATAAGAGATGCTAGAAGTATTTTAGTCTGTGGACTATCTCTCTCTTGTAACTCTGTTTAGAAAGGTGCTAATAAGGTTCATTATTATTACAGGTAATCTCTTCCAGTGTTTCCATGAGACATGTATTATGTATAAGGGATTTGGATGTTGAAAGTCCTGATTTATAAATAGTCAGTTAAGACAAGTAAGCATACCACTTCTGAATGTTAAATAAAACTTTAGTTTTGTTTTATTTAACACTCAGAAGTGGTATGCTCACTTAAGGCCATTAACTTCAGGTTCAGGTTTTTAACTTTGACCTCTGTCATAAAAGGAACATCTTTTACTGAATATTACTTTAGAGGCATTGAAGGACACACTCAATATTTGACTTCTTCGTTTTCATATGAGGATGATTGTTGACTTATAATTTGAGCCTCTTTTGACTTCCTGTTTTGTTTAAAGTCCCTGGTCTCATTTTGGTTTTCACTCAGCTCTTCAAGTCTCTCCAGTCTGTCTGAGCCCAGTTGTGTGGGATTCTGAGGTTCAGCCTAAGTAGCAAAACAAAACCTCCTCTCTGTGTTTTTTTTAAATAATTTGTTTGTTTCAAGATTCAAGAAATCATTCTTCATACAAATATTACAGACATACATTTTTAAATCCCATTCCCCATCCCTCATTCCCACAAACAGACCTCAGCCTCTACTACCACATCACATTATCCCTAATCTATACCCTCCATCTACCCCATAAACATACTGGCATGAGAGAATTATTTAGATTGCAAGATGTCGAAAATGAACCAAAGTACATAATCAAGGCACATCAGTCTTGAATAGGCAAACAGTAAATTTAAAAAAAGGGAGGGGGGAAGGGATGCACTGTTTTATGGTAACTGTATTACACACCACAGGAGGCGTCAGCAAGGGTTTTAAGTTTATCAAAATAGGAGATCATAGAGCCCCATGTAGACTGAAATGTATTTGGTGACCCTCATAATGTGTACTTTAGCTTTTTTAAGCTAAGCTAAGCCAGAGAGATGCTGTAGGAGGAGAGAACCAAGGATGTTATTCACACCCTCGGTTACAAATATATCACAGTATATTTATAGTATAGTATAAGCGGGGGGCAGTACCAGAACATATGGGTTAGGTCTCTATGGCATCTATTGCACGTCATCCTCCTCTGTGTCTTATCCACTATGAGAGTCTATCTTAATGTGTGTGTGTGTTTGTGTGTGTGTGTGTGTGTGTGTGTGTGTGTGTTTTGTGGCTACAGTCACTTATGTTCATATAAGGTACTGGATCAGCTCTAACAAACCTTTTGCTCTATCTCGTAGGACATATGTTTTAATGTTAGCAGCTGGGCCATGTGTTTGCAGAGTTATTACTTACTATTTGCTAACCCATAAGTCCTACATCTCTTTGCCATTTATTTCAGCTTGCTTTGCATATCCAACGTCATTCTTTAATCTTTCATCAGTGTAGTCCAGAAATGGATGTAATTGTGGGTTTGCAATCAATGCCATTGAATAGTATCTTCTAGAAAATGACCTTGCCAATTAGATCATCATATCTACACGGTCACCTTCCTACAAACATAACCTTATACATAACACTGTTCTGGGAATAAAAGGAAACCTGAAATAGAAAGAAAACTGTACAGAAGTTCTGCTCACTTGACCTCTCTTTCACCCACTACGCCAAGCCCTCGTTTACATTCCTATTCACAGACCATTGCTGGATGTCAGTGATGTACATGATGTGCAATCTTCCACCTCAAAGACACCTCAGCAGCAGGACAATTTCCCCACCAGGATTAACATTTTCAGACACTGAGAGCATCTCTTAGTCTCACTAGCCTGAATATCTCTCAGGTTGATCATAGCACAAAACACGCTAGCCACCCTGTCCTTAGGAAGCTAGAAATAAAGCAATGATTGGATTTTTTGCTCATTTCCTACATTCCCTGCGGTAACATTTGGTGTGAGATGCCACATCTAATGTTAGCATAGCACATATAACATAGGTTTTCTATCACTCTCATTACATTTTATAGCCACTTGACATGATGACAGCAGGGATTTTTATCCCTGTGTAAGCAAAGGTCTTCCATACTGAAGAATAATTGCAGTGAGAACACAAAATTGCCTGTATTCGTCTGATTGACAGACAGAAAGTTGCTAATTCAAGCAGAATTCCTACCAGATGTCCAGAAATGCTCACCACAAGGCCAGGACTGCTTCAGATCCAGTCCTCCATCATCAATATTGTGAAATATCAGTGTATAAAGTGTTACCAGTCTTGATAATAAGGCATGTGACTTTTTGCACAGATACTGTCCAATGATTTTACAGTTTGTCAAATCCATAGGCATTTAAGGGCAACTAATATGTCTCAGGCAGAGGCTGCGTCAAACATTCTTAAAGACTTAAAATATTTCATAGACCAGCCACATATAAGATATCTGGTGTATATACATACTATAAATTACATGGATTGCACTGAATTTTCTGGCAGTCCAAATATGGTAGTTGAAACAACCAAACACCTAAGAGTACTTGTATGTTTCTCATTTTGTCATCTCAGCTCAAATTCTCTCAAAACAGAATTAGTTAAAATAGCATTCAAATAATTTATTATTTAGATTAGAACCACAATCATATTAATTTTTTATATTATTTTATATTAATCTAATCATTTTTTCAGGCTTCATCCATATATCTATATATGAAAGTGTTCCTGTAATCAGAGCCTTCCTTCTTCAGTTAACTTACGTTCACATTGCTACCTAACAAATATTCTGGCAGACTGCTTCAACGCTGTTTAGCAACTAACAATTACAGTTTACAACATGGCTGTTATTATACCATAAACTTGCTCAAAACTCAACAGGGGTGCCAAGATTTCTGTTAAGATTTCAGGGTGGCATGAATGATGCCTGTTCTGTCTCTAGTAGTGCAACCACAGGGTATTAAGGATTCTATTCATAGTTTCAACCAAGCAGCAATTACTGAGAAGTTGACCGGCTTCACTTCACATAAACAGACAGACAGAAAGACTGACTAACTGGCTCGCTGATTCCAAAAACTGTACCCGATGCTGTATATGTTATCAGAGGAAGCAGTATTAGACAGCATCCTAAACAAGGTATCCTGTTTTCTCTCCCATCTTCCCTGATATTCAATAAATGAAGAAGCCACCACAAATTCAGTTGTTCAGATGATGGTTAAAGTCTGGGGGGTTAAAGTGGGGGCAGGGGGGGTTAGGGTTAGGGTTAGGGTTCTCATTTCAGGAGGGACTTTTCTCCAACATAGATATACTTAAAATGCCAGTGGGGTAAAAAAAAGTATTTGTAATGCTGTGCGATGTAAGTGGTGATTGAATTAACGATTCACAGAAAATAGTAACATAACTAGACTTGCATCAGCATTTTACTTTATCTCTCAACTAAACTTTGGCTACTGGTTTGACAATGCATTCTAATGGCTTTGTGTGGACTTGTAATCAAATCCGTGGAGCTGAAACAGATATGCATCGTCTCTGTTGTTTGTGATGCCAGGTGCTCCCTGATACTCAAGTGCGGAAATTCTGATTTTAATTGCAATGAACTAGAAGTACATGTACCATATTCTGCCCCCCAAACAACCAAACTGATTGAAAGAATTACAATAGCATGAGGGTGGAATTAGGTAAGCCTATGTAATTTACCACACTAGATAAAGTGATTTTGTATGAAACTGTCAGAAAGACTGAACTGGCAGGCTAGGCTTCAACATCTGTGATAAATGAGACAAGAAGTGTAAGGCTAACAAGAATCACTAGACTAAAAAAATATTGGTTGATCTGATCTGATCATGCCGGATAGAGAAGGAAGTGTGCTTTAATTTATTTTAGCCCTGGTGTTGCCCATGTTTTCCTTGTGACATCTGAACCACATTTGAACCACAGAGATTGCCTGGACACTCATGAAAAAGATTAATGGATTGGTGCTGCAATGATTACCTTGTGATGTGCTTAGCCAGCGTGTTGGATGGTGTTGACTGAGCTTCAATACTTTATACTAGTACTGCTAGTCAAGGCACCTTATTTTCTTTTTCTGCATTCTCTCATGGAGATGGGGTGCTATGTGTGCCAGGTGCTTCCTGGAAACCAAAAGTATCTCTATCATGATCAGTCACTGTTTTGCTGGCAAAGCAGCCTGCCAATGTTTTCTATCATCTTCCCCTCTGTCTCTGGCAGGTGGTAAAGATGATGATCATCGTAGTGGTGACCTTTGCACTCTGCTGGCTCCCCTATCATGTCTACTTCATTGTGACGGGCTTCAACAAGCATCTGATGAGGTGGAAGTACATCCAGCAGGTTTATCTGTCAGTGCTGTGGTTGGCCATGAGCTCCACCATGTACAACCCCATCATCTACTGCTGCCTCAACAGCAGGTAGGTAACAGTACTGTGTGGTTAATAACTTAAACCAAATGGTTAGATTGAGCATCCCTCTTAAATACATTACCAACATTGACAGTGAATCCAGAAACAAAATTCAGCTCACTCCAATATCTTTGATGCTTGAAATATTGTATCCCTTAGGTACCTTCAATTGTTTGTTGCAGTGATGAACATGTGTGTATTAAAGGTCTCACTGCATTTACAAGTAGATCCAAGGCAATTATCTCAGGTCTACTGCAGAGCACTCATTGTAAACACTTCCAGACCGATTTTCCATCACTTGGCAAACCGTTTAAAGACGGTGTCGCTACTATTTAAAAGCATTGTATACTGTATATGCTGCTTCCGACTAAAGAAGCACGTGTCGGAATTAATCAGCAGACATATTAACAGAAAATACAATATTAAAAAAGGAATACTAATATACAAATAGCACATACAATAAAAATGCCCATCTTAAACAGATTCACCACCATCATTTCCTTCCTTCTCTAACTTCCGCACAACCTCCTGCCCTGTGATTGCCAACTCTTTCCATCTACCCACTGACGTGGCACCAGGTTTCGAGCTGGCTTCAAGCGAGCATTCCGTTGGTGCCCGTTCATCAAGGTGTCCAGCTACGATGAGTTGGAGCTACGCACTACACGGCTACACCCAGCACGCCAGAGCAGCATGTACACGGTGTCACGAATGGAGACCAGCATGGTGGTGATGGACTCTGCCGAGAGCAATGGTGGCGGTGGCGGTGGTGGTGGCAGTGGCAGGAAGCACTCCCTGTCTGCTAGGAAGAAAAACTACACCACCTCTCACCACACAGACATCAGTGGAAGCAATGGTGGCAATGTGAAAACACAAAATGGGTGTGCCCCAAGCGCTCAACCTGAGGAATTCTCCTGAAGGGCACATGCATGTAAATATACATATGTGTGTGTATATACATACGTTATACACAGTACATACAAACAGTGCACAGGTGTTTGTACATCTTAGATTAGCGATAGAAGCATTGTATCAAAGCCTAAGAGTGGTTACTTGAACACACAAACAATAGAAGGGCCCACATGGATAGAGACAGCTGGTAACATGTTGCTGTATATAACTGCTTTGAATATAATACTTGGCAGCAGCCTTAACATACAAAGTGAGCAATTCATTTGTTTTAGTTTTATGGGGGAGGGTGGACAAAAACAATGTGATAAATTAAATGTTTCCCCTTATCCAATCAGGGTTCCTCTTCATTCATGAATTAACCATTCCTTCCTCTTCATCTCACCACCAATTCAGTTCTGAATGAGATTAGCATTTTAAGCATCATAGGGTAGACCATAAAAGAAATGCCTGCCTGAGCACGTGTACACCTGGGTCCTTCCTTTCATCTTCTACCTGCTATGTGAAATAAACAAGTTCTGCTTAGAGATATACGGTTCTGGCCAAGATAATTGGCACCCTTGGATTTCATGCAGAATGCAGAATGTACAATATCTTCTGAAATAATTGGAAATTGAAACAAGCCAATGATCAAACAATAAGTAAAACAATATGTTATATATAAGAATATATAATATTAAAAAGTATATTTTAACTTCCAAATGTTTCTTGTAACCATCAATAATTCCTGCTCCTTTCTGCTGGCAGTTTCTCCCACTCTTCAATTGCAACCTGCTCCAGTTCTTCAATGTTTGAAGGATTCCTTTGACCAACTGCACATTTCAGGTCTCGCCATTGGTTCAAGATTCAAGATTCAGATTCAAGAACTTTATTTGTCACATACACACACGGGGTGTGCAGTGAAATGAAAAAGTGGCAATGCTCAACGGGAATGTGCAAAGGGCAACAGTACACAGTATTTACAATAAAAGAACAACACAATATTTACAGTATTACAGTAAGAGCTCTTATATAAAAAAAAAACTAAAAAAACAACACAATATTTACAGTAAGAGCACTACAAAATTATAGTAATATGAGAAATATGAGAAATTGTATATATGTATATAAATTATGTGTAGTCATTACCTAAGTGTGTGTGTGTGTGTGTGTGTGTGTGTGTGTGTGTGTGTCCATAAGAGGGGCAGTGTGTGTGTCTTGGTGGGGGCCCTGGTGAGGTCGGAGTTCACAGTCCTGATGGCCTGAGGAAAGAAACTCCGTCTCAGTCTCTCTGTTTTTGCAGCGTGACTACGGAGGCGCTTGCCTGACCGCAGCAGCTGAAACAGTCCGTTGTTGGGGTGGTGAGGATCCTTCATGATCCTGCAGGCTCTGGTTCTGCACCTCCTGGTGTATAAGTCCTGCAGGGTGGGGAGTGTAATTCCAATAGTGCGCTCGGCCGAACGCACTACTCTCTGCAGAGCCTTCCTGTCCTGAGCGGAGCTGTTGCCAAACCAGGCAGTGATGCTTCCTGTCAGGATACTCTCTACAGCTCCAGAGTAGAAGGACTGAAGGATCCTCCGGGAGACTTTGAATTTCCTCAGCTGCCTGAGGTGGTAAAGGCGCTGCCTCGCCTTTCTCACCAGAGTGTCAGTGTGTGTGGACCATGTCAGATCTTCGGTGATGTTGACTCCCAGGTATTTATACCTGCTCACCCTCTCCACAGTATTCCCATTAATCCCCAGTGGTGAGTACGTCCTCTGTTGTTGTGTCCTCCTAAAGTCCACAATCAGCTCCTTAGTTTTGGTGACATTCAGGAGGAGGCTGTTGTCCTGGCACCAGAGTGACAGATCAGCAACTTCCTCCAGGTAGGCCTTCTCGTCGTTGTTGGAGATCAGGCCCACCACCACTGTGTCATCCGCAAACTTAATGATGGTGTTGGAGCTGAACCTGGCCACACAGTCATGTGTGTACAGGGAGTACAGTAGGGGGCTGAGGACGCAACCCTGGGGGGATCCTGTGTTCAGGGTGAGGAGGTTGGAGGTGTGTCTACCCACCCTGACCACCTGGGGCCTGGCGGTCAGGAAGTCCAGGATCCAGGCACACAGGGGGGTGTTCAGTCCCAGCTCCATCAACTTGCCAGCCAGTCTGGTGGGGACTATGGTATTGAAAGCTGAACTATAGTCAATGAACAGCAGTCTCACATAGCCCCCCTTCCGGCTGTCCAGATGAGAGAGTGTGGTGTTCTCAATGGGATTGAGATCAGGACTCATTGCTGGCCACTCCAGAACAGTCAAACGTTTTCTCTTGAACCATTCCTAGGTGCTTTTGGATGTGGGTTTTGGGTCATTGTCCTGCTGGACGACCCATGACCTTTGGTTGACACCCAGTTATCTGACACTGGTAGCACATGTCACTCCAAAATGGCTTGGTAATCTTCTGATTTCATGATGGCTTTAATATGTTTGAGACCTCCAGTGTCGAGGCAGTAAAGCAGTCCCACAGTATTATGGAACCTCCACCGTATTTGACTGTAGGTAGGGTGTGCTTAATTTCGTCATCTGTAAACGAGGCACTGAACTGCATTGCCAAAGAGCTCTAATTTGGTTTCATCGGTCCACATAATATTTTCCCAGAAAATATCTTTGGATGTCATGCAAGGCATTTTTCTTAATGGCTCGCACCAACCTTCATATTCTTAACATTTCCATGAGCAGAAAACTTCTTAATAAGATGGGAACTGTGGAAACAGGATTACCAAGGTCTCTAGAGATGGCCTCATAGCCTTGGGAACTCTTAGGTTTGGTGATAATAGTTTTTCTGACATCTTCAGACAGCTCTTTTCTCTTCACCATTTTCACAAATGACCAGGGAAGCAGAACAGACTACTGTACACTTATAATAATTGGTTCATTTTGTGGTCACCTGCAACCTGTCACAGTTGAATTACACATTACACATTACATTATTTTAATTACACTGGAAAGTACACTGTGATCTATTTCCTCCAACAAAAGTGATTTAAAGTATTCTAAAGGTTCCCAACAATCATTACCCTGGACACATTTTGAAACCATAAAAGATGAATGAGTAGAAACCAAAAGTTGTTTCAATTTCCAATTATTTCAGAAAATAATATCTGCATGGAGTATCTGAACTAGAGTATTCAGATGCAGATTCTGGGATGGTCATAGTACCACATAATGGAGATAATTTGAAAATATCTTATCATGATTGTAACTATGTATGTACCTATGTATGTATGTATGTATGTATGTATGTTCAATACGTTGATATTTAAGTGATATAATTAATTTCCAACTGTGAGTATTAACTGTGAACCTTATGTAATATAGAGGACGCACCCAACATCCATTTCCCCTAAGGGCATGACTGAGTGGCTGCAACCACTCAGATATTGCCAATGGAATAGTTGTTGATTGAATTATGTTTGGCTCCAAATATGGCTGAATTTGGCTCTGAAACTATTGAAACTGAGTTATATAACTGTTGTATATAACTGTTGTAAGGAACATGTTTCCTGTTAACTGGTAAAGAGCCAGAGGCTAAATCTAATACACATTTGCAGAACATCAATAACAGGCTGTTGGTGAATGATCAGATTTGAAGTGAACTAACCAATGGCTGGCAGCCTATTGCCATTGCCGGCAGCTCACAGTAAGCTTTTTCTCCTCGCCAGCATGGCAGTATATATATTGAGTTTTGCACCAAGCAATACTCTAGCTTGTGCCAGGTTGGGTTTACACACGATAAGTGGGACCATACTGTGTCGAGGAGGTTTCTGTAAAACACCAGTAACAGTGTGTCCCACCTAACTCAGCACAAAGTGACAACACACTGAGCTCTCAGGGGTTGTTTGGTCATCTCAGGGGATCTACTATAAACCTGCCCAGGGGCCAAGATAACTCAGAGCTTGACACAGCAAATAAACGTATATAAAGCCCACCTTTATATACAACCTTTATTGAGTGTTGTATTATGTTACTGCTGGGATTGAAGTGTAATATTTTTTTCAGATGACAGACTTGCTTTAAAGATAACACTAAAATATACTTTTGAATAAAATAAGAATTGAATGATGTGTTAGTTACAGCGGAAGCTAGGTGGATTTTTAGACATGTTATGAACCCATGTTGAGTCTGTGATTAACAAATGGCAAAAGGTTTCACAACAATTTTGTCATGTAATGAACAAAATTACAAAGTGTGACCAGAACATAAAATAGAATATTATTTTAGAGAGCACACTGGTTTATAAATAATGATTGATGTTCTATGATATGTAGCCTCATTAAAAGCTCCATATTTTTGCTTTTTTCTATGTGAAATGTATCTGTGACTGTTGTTAGACAGGCGTTTAAATTTCAATGAGAAAAAAATCAGCAACTGAGGAATAGTGTTTTTGTGTTAGTTATTAGAAACAATGCAGGTTAAGTTGCCTTTCACCACAGTGTCTATGTGTTGTTGTCTTGCCTTGTTATACAGGATGATGTTAATAAACAATGTCCTTCATACTGCTTCTTCCTCAGCATGACCTGAGCAACTGTAGTCTTCCTAGAATAACAATGGGATGCTTGATAGCAGGAGACTTGAGTCGGAAGGAGTTCCTCATCCTCACAACTTAAACAGACGCTTCAAATGACAGAGGAGCATGTGACAAGGCAACAGAGAAGTAGTCAAACTCTAGTTCATTCCACAACCTTGTAGGGCCTTTAGTAGCAACCCGTAGGGATAAGTAACAGGTCTTGAATGTATGCACAACTTTATGCACGAGTGCTACAAAAATAGCAGAGATCTGCTGCCCAGATCTATTATCGTTGTGATTTTTACCTAGAATCTGTAAATTCCCACGAAATAAGAAATTGAAAACCTATTTTGTATACATACATACGTATATCCAGGTCAGCTAAAAGTAATTTAAGTTTACCTTTACTCATGATACAAAATACCTTGACATGAAACCGATATTCAAGAAGAAAGACATTCCTGGGAATGCCAGTGCTTTGACAATACATGGGTATTCCTAATTCTGTAGTCCTAGTATTCTTTAAAATATAAGTAGTTTTATCTTAACATTCAATTACTTTGTAAATGTATAACCATAGAAATTGGGCCAAGCGTTTCCAGCCTCTAGTTATGCCTATCCCAATTGAAATCTTCAATTCAATTCAATTCAATTGTGAAACTGGTATTCAACATTTTCAAGATCTCTTTAATCTTTTACTTCAAACTGCATATAAATGATGTAAATAAATTATTACATTACAGTCATTTAGCAGACTCTTTTATCCAAAGTAACTTACAAAGGTGATAGTTGACAGTATGTGGGGATTGAATCCACAACCCTGAGACTGAGAGTCTCATGTTCTATTGACTTGCAGGTGGCATGGTGGGAGTTTGCATGTTCTCCCCATGTTCGCATGGGTTTCCTCCGAGTGCTCCGGTTTCCTCCCATAGTCCAAACACATGCAAGTCATGTGGATTGGAGACTGAATTGTCTGTATGTATGATTGTGAGTGTTTTTGTCCGTCTGTGCGTATTAACCTTGTGATGGACTGGCAACCTGTCCAGCGTGTTTCCTTTCCTTCCACCCAATGCATGCTGGGATAGGCCCCAGTCCCCCCCCCCCCCCCCCGGGACCCTGAAAAGGATTAAGCGGGTATGGAAAATGAATGAATGGATATATTACTTACATGTTACTTAATAATTTAATAAGACTGTATACTCGTGTCTGCTACACATGCTACACACGTCTGCTGGCCTGTGACCTGTACCTGTATTAATATTCATGCTGAATGTTGGATATAAATATATTAAAGTATTCAATGACCTGAAGTTATATGTTATAGAAGGCCATGTATTGTTTATATAATATATGACCTTATATTGATTATTATATCATTCGCCTTATTATTATATTATCATAGACTCCCCAGAACAGTGTGAGTGCTGTGGCATCATCACATCTCATATCATTAGCTGTTTATCATTAGTGCAGTGTAAATGATATGTTTTCCAGTGGAGGAATACATACATGGAGTTTCTTGTGAGTAATTGAATCAGTTGAGGCATAGCTTCAGATGTTATTGTGGCCAGCTAAACTGTGGATGTAATGAACCAGAGTAATCCCCCCTGTCTCCCTGCATCTTCCTTTGTGTCTTTCTGTTGGTTATTGTCAGAATGACTTGTAGTTCAAGTGTGATATAATGTAAGAAGAAGATTCTGGAAATTAAAATCATTAAATACTGAATCTACCATATGTTGAAAAATCAGACCTTTTTTGACATTGTACATTAGCTGTGGTTCTAAAAAGGAAGTGCTGTTTTACTCCACTGTGAAGCGTGGCTCTGCACCACTAAATAAGGCAATTGGTACGCAGCAACTCGTGTCGACAAGTCTGCTGGTCTGTGTCAGTGCTCTTGTCAGCCTCTTACAGCCTCTTACCCACCACGGTGGTGGATATGGAAAATAGCATAAACCTGTCGATTTCCTTGGCATTGTTGCTACCACAATACACACTTTATGTCTGGTAGTTCAACTACTTTATTGCTTCTGTCCTTCTCAAAAGAAACACATTTTATTATTGTTTCAGCGCATTTTTTTATGGGAACACAACACTCAATGACATTGTTAAAGTGATTGCAAGTGGTCTTTTTGGGAGAATTTCAAGTCTAATAATGGCAATGGTGCGTAGTAAGAAGCTAATTTATCCATCTTTCCCAGCTAAGATTGGTAATGAGTGGATGCCTAAAGCATCCACTGGACTCTTCTTTAGCAATCCCTTTTACAGTCATCAGTAACAGCTTCCTTCACTTGGTTTCTGCCCTTTTCCCAGGGAACCCAGTGCTACTCAGATCAAAAACTATATCCTACTGTTGTTAGACCTGTTAGTCTATTTATGATTTTACCCCCCTTCCACACATTTACACATAACTGCCCTGCAATTGAAAACATGTTTTCTGCTGTTTCTCATTTCAAAGCACTCACTAACAGTAAGTGCAGTGGCAGGTGACCATGGTCTATAATGTGTTTGCCTCTTCAAAGGCTGTCTGACAACCTCAACAGAGCAAGAGAGATCAATTTTCTTCTGGATTGAGATGAAAAGATTTGTTGTTGATATATCCTACACACATTGAATATGAATGGACCAGGGTAGTGAGGTTTGAATTTCCTCTACTTTCTGTTCATATATCATTCATTAATACACAGGACAAAATGTTTCTATCCCTTGTGCCATAATCCAAGGCAAACACTTGTAGAAGCCCAATTCAGATAAAAATATGAATGATACAACCACCATCAAATGAACACCAAAGCAGACATCAGGCTATTCCGTCATAGATCTACAGAGTCACTCGTCAGATGGCACCATTCGCCAGTTACCTGCCCTAGCCAACAGCGGTAAATATTTATAAATATTATAATATAAATAAATAAATATTATTTATTTTGACGCATATAACAATGACAGAAATGCATTGTCTTTGGAGAATGGTAACTCTATGTCAGAGAAAGTAAATAAATAAATAATATTTATTTAATATTTATTCAAAAAAGTGAGTTCAACTGAACTGAGCCCACTCTGGCTGCGGGGAAAACACTGCTGTCATATACAGTAATTTATAATGTTCACGGCTGGCATCAACACCCTTCTACCTACAGTTCACACACATGCACAAACACGTACACACATATTTTCAAGGGAGCAAGAGTGTCCTCAGTGGAGCTCTACTTTAACTACATTTAGATACTTATCACAGCAGCGTGTGTTGTGTCAGATAAGCACTTCCCCACTGGTGCTCTGGTTAACTACCTCAGTTGTATTTCCTAGTTGGAAACTAGCAGCCTTGAGGTTTGAGGTTTCCTGGACAAAGCCTTAGAGGCATTCGCATGCAGAGTGGTGCAGGTTCAGACTACAAAGCGTTAGGTGTAGCCAGCATAGGGCCAACAGTGTCAGCAGCAAGCTCCTGTACTTTGATGGGCTCCCAGATGGTTCAGGGTCCAGGTGTATCTACTGCATTTTCATTTATGTACCACTTTATTTCAACTGTATCTACCTTTACAGTTGAACTCTTTACGCCTGCTTGCTTGGTAAATGCCACTGAAAATTGCTCACAGCATGGAGATACTTTCCCAAATATGTCAAGTGTGTGTGTGTGTGTGTGTGTGTGTGTGTGTGTGTGTACACATGCATTTGTGTGCCCTTGCATGTGAAAGAAATAATACATTTGATTTTCTTTAAGAAATGGAATATTATTAAACATTATTATTAAACAATGAGATACTGAATGCTGCAGAGTATAACATTAAGAAACTTTTCACTTTCTACAGCCATGTCGTTACCTACTAATAATTAAATTCCTATTACTATGCACATTACTTGCACACAGGCCTTCAGAAAATTGTGTTTCTTATTTATATTGATAAATTACCTTCAAAAGGAAATGTTTTATCATTTCTCAATTACCCAACATTGTGTTCATTTAATTTAATCATATTATGCAGTGAAAAGAGTGGAGGAATACACAAAAAGAGAGATGGTTGAGCTAATGCAAAATGTCACATCCAATTGAGAAGCCTGTGCAGTGAATGTGTGTGTGAACAGGAGGATGGGATGTGGATGAGTCACTCCCCAGTGAGTGACAACTTGCACTTGAATTGAAATGGGGGGGAAAAAGCTTTGAAAGAAGGCAGAGGTGAGATGAATGAATAACACAGAGCTTCTTTGAACATGAGCCATTTTTTCATCTTTTCTGATGTAAGGCAAGGCACAAGGTAAAGTATCCTTATGGTCCTCAAGGAATAGTAAATATCCAGTTTTATGGGGATGCCAATGACAGTCTCCTTTTAGTATGCTAAATAGCTGCAAAAGTGATACTGTATAATTATTTGGTGCAAGCAGCAACCAAACACATGCACCTTTAGTTATTTGAAAGACATAGCGCAATCCTCAAATACACACTGATGATAGTAAGAAGATAATTTTGAAGATTGTTCCATGTGTTTGGAGCAGAAAACCTAAATGCTCACTTTCCAAGTTCAGAACAAACTTGGGGTACTTGAAGCATAAGCTGGTCATTTGAGCGTGTTTGGTAGTGCCCAGCGGTCCAATCCAGCATAGTTGTGATATAGGGCAGTCATTTTCCAACAAGGGCTTTGTAGATAAAGAAAAAACAATGTTTATCACGTCTCTCGGTCAGTGAAGACCAACCAACCTTATCATACAGGATGCAATGATGAGTAGCATACCTATCACCAGTAATAAATCTGAGGGCGGAATGATATAATGAGTTTAAGGGCTTAAGAGTGGAAACAGCAGTTTGTCTATAAATTACCTCACCATAATCCAAGATTGACAGGAAAACTGCTTCAATGATTCTCTTCCTACTGATAATTGGAAAGCTCGCTCCGTTTCTGGACAAGAAGACAATTCTTTGCCGCATGTTACTGACAACATTGTCAGCATTGTAAAATCTCTCATCAAGGCAGATACCAAGATTCTGTAACTCTCTGAATGCTAGATCCATTCACCGTAGTTAAATGCAGATTATTGTAATCAACCAATCAATATCTCTGGCTCTAGAAAATAGCATGAACTTTAAGATTAATACGTGCATCTTGCAGAGCACTAAAGGAAAGTAGGTTCTCAACGGCTAATTGTACAGAGTCAGTGGAACAGTACAGAATAGTATCAAGGTGAAAGTGACGGCCAGTAAGAGATGAGACAGTATCATTAATATAGATAGTAAACAGAACAGGACCCAGAATTGATCCCTGTGGAATATCTTTTGCTACCGGATTTGCTATCAGATTGGGCATTCCCCAATTTCATACACTTAAGCATCTCAGAAAGATAGCTCTGAAACCATCTACAGGCAATTGAAGACAATTGCTAAAAGAGCAGCACAATGTTTCTTTTTGTCCAAAGCAGATACAATATCATTCAAGACTAAACATAACAGCAGATATGGTACCAGAATGATGAGGGCTCAATATAGGGAGCCCTGTGTATTCATTTTCAAATAAATAACCAGCAGCAGCAGTATTTATTTAAAGCTAGGCAAATCTCTTTCTGGCTGTTAAAATTGACATGTGTAGCTATGTAAATAGCGTTTTTGTTTTAATTAGAATTTACTGCCTTCCAAAGTTTTGCAGGGTTCAAGTAGGAGCTAGAGATCCAAAGCATTATATTTTTTCCACTAGATGTTGCATAGTAAGAATAGAATGAATTAGGATCAAAGGGGTCAAAGGATTTTGTCCAAAATGTGACTTATGAAATGTAATTTTCTTTCATAAAGAATAACCACTTGTATAACTAGGTTCTACAATATATGCATGTATATGGATTTGGCTAATTTAATAAATAATGATTTTGTAAACAACTTGTGAATATTGATGTATTCATGAAAATGAATTCAGTCCTGTCTTTCAAGTGACTACCCATTGCAATTGATGGTAAGTTATTATTTCACTAAACCATTAACAAAAGGACTATAGGATACATTTTCAACATAGCTACATTTGACAGACAAAATAAAGTTTTTTTAATTGGTCACATTTCCACTATAGACACTTTTAGCCCTGTAGCTCTATCCACTTGCTAGCCCGCTCTCAAACAAAAGGTGTGTGGTTGGGTCGTATGTTGTAATGTATTCTATCCTCTATGCAATGTTAATGTCCCATGGATGAGTTGTACGCTACTGGTAAGTGTTAAATAAGCATCTCTTGCAACTAAAATTCCAACGTGTTTCATCTTACAATACAAATAAACTTGAACATGAGCAGTACGCCATGGAACATTTCATTAATATGAAATTCTTCATTACCCATATTGGTGCAGGAATGAGTCCTAAAACCAGGAAATGAGTTAGCATTTTTGCAATTCTGGTTCCCTCGTCTCAAAGTCTATGGGTTTTTTGAATTGTTTTTTGGTTAGATGCCTGAAATAAGCTCTGTGGTTAACATAAGCTTAAGAGGTTTTGACGTTTTGTTCTACGACATAAAATACGTCAGTAAATACCCCACTCGTGAATTTTGAAGCTATTATGTGTCTTAAAAAAGGCGGTTGCTAACAAGTGGCTAAATGAGACTACAGAGGTTGTCGGGGACATTAAACGCCATCACGCCGAACACGGAAACTCATCTACTCACTAGTCTGCCGTTACAGCCTCTAGTTGTGTTTATACTCGCGCTCTTCCAAACTATTCTAACTCAAACTTTCCAACTTGTAGATTTATCAATTTTTCAGTATTTTTAGGGGTGGTGACGTTGAAGTCATGCGACCGTGATGTAGTTTGTTTATAGCCTAACGTTAGCTTTTTACTTCTGGCGATTGCATTTACGCTTCAAAAATCATAAAAGCGGTGTTCATTATGATTAAGATTATCTTTCTGAACAAAATGTGTAAGTATCATAAACGTCTGTTTGCCACAGAGCTTATTTTCTGCAATAATCCAAAATCCAATGCAAAAATCCCATTGTCTTTTTGTTGAGATAACCAGGGCGATGCTAACTTCTGGGTTAGCCTACAAAAATACGTCATCCCTGCACCACTCTATTCTCACACTCATGTTTTAATAGCCATTCAAGTGCTCAAAAGGCTCCTTGAGAAGCTGCAGCAGAGGATATAAATTCTTCTCAGGCCAATTATTCCTGAACAGTTTCTTCCTTTGGACCACCAGGAACCTGGAATGAGCTGTGACTTGGATTAAGGCAGGATGCATGGTTCAGCTACCTCAGTGGGATAGTGGGATAACATGGGCATATCTTCTTTGTAAAATCTGAGGTTCACAGAAAATACTGAATAACTTCCCCAGACTGAACACATGCACTCAGCTCACACTATAAAGCAATTAAAGCATAACTGGGTTTTTTTTGTTTTTTTTAAATAATAATATATTTCTATATTTCTATATTTCTATATTTTTCTATATTTCTATGCTCCTAGATCTGTTTCAATTTGTTGATACTTCAGCAAAAGCATTACTCCAGCAAAATCATGGTTTGTTTTGGAGTAGAGACATAAGTACTTTCTTGGAAGAAGTGTTGAAGACAGACATTGTTTAACTTCAGGTTTTGATGACACTCTATCTCTCTCTCTCACACACACACACATATGCACACACACACACTCAAGATTCCCAATCGTGCCCAGGCACTCACATCCCTACCTGCAGCACCTCTTGGAGAGTCCCAACATTGTAAACATCTCAGGCCAAACCACAGGGGAACTGGCACAATATTAGCAAGTGTGGCAGACTGGGGTAACTGCCACTGAGAAATTGTGGGAAAGGACTACATTCCCCAGCAGACAACAGGTGAAGGGCATTACTAATCAGCTAGGTGGGCGCTGGTGTAATCTACAGTCTAAGAGTCCAGGGAGCAGCCAGGAAGGCTGCTGAAGGTTCTCCTGAAGGATTTGATTTTGAGTTTGTAATTTTAGTAAGTTGATTAAAAGTAGTATTTTGTTTGAATCCTGCCTTACCGCAATCTGTGCCCGGAAACTCCCTCAGATTGGACTTGTGACACCTGGCTTTTCCCTTGAGGTGCCACACAAGTTAATCTTTTCAATCACTGACCAGGGAAACTGAAGCTGTGGTGAAATGACATTGTAAAGTGGGAACATAAACAAACTGGATGGTGGGTAAAAAGCTCTTCCTATAAATGGTGCTTGCTGATGTCATCTCCACCTAATACAACTGGGGATGATTGAGTATAATTTTTACTCTTATTAGTGATGATGCTGCTCATGGCTGTTTCTGTCAATAACAGTAATCGCTTCACATAAAATTTGGCCAGAAAGAGATTTTTAAACGTATGTGAGAAGAAAAATTAGGCTTACCGATTAAATATATCTGAGGCTCTGGGTACTGGTCACACTAAGTGTGTATATAAATAATATTGTTTCTTGGTACTGGAGTTTATCAAGATGAATTCCTTTTGAAATATCAAAATCTGTCCCCAGACATTTACAGGAAATTAAATTAAAAAAACATTGACTGTCAGGAAGAGCTTCACCTTGTCCTTCACCTTGCTCTGATGCCTCCTGGCCTGAGACCTGAGGCAGATGTGATATGACAGCAGTCTACTTCTGCCATGACAGCAAGGTCATGTTTGATATTTTCTCAGTATGAATTAATCACATCTCCTCCTCACTTTTTTAAACTGTCCTCGCATGGCATTATTGATAAGCATTTTTTTTAGTTTCTTAGTGATTGTTCGGATCAATCAATAACTAGGTTCCACAAGCATGAAATTCATCTGCCTTCCAATCCAGAGTTCATGGCCCTCATAATATGAAGATACAGTTAGTGCATTAATTGAATTGTAATTACATTTTAAAGACAGCCACCATGGATCTCTCTTGTGTAAAAATCTTTTTCACTTGCAATGAAGCGTGTAGATATTGGACAGACTGTCTCATTCCGTCAGACTTTGTTTGCCCCAAGAATGATCAAAGGCCTCCTTGGGTGGTCATCCTGTTAGCGATTTGTCCCCTAGCTGAAAAGAAAACAGACAACAAGCCAAGTGAATACTAATAAGCTACATTAAATGAAAATCATTTTCTCCACACACTTGAAAGTTTTTGCTTTCATTTCTTTGCTATAGGCTGCTTTACTTCTCATGTCAAAGACAATCTGCTTTGGAATGTCAAGTTTATTTATATAGCCCTTTATCAGTAACAAACCTCAAAGTACGGTTCAACTTAGAAACGAAAGTTCACCTGCTGCCTTAAAAATGTGAGTAAACTCAACTTGAAGATAAGCTTTGTTTCAACTCACAAAGTTAAGTTATACAAGTTGTTTAACTAATGGTCATTTGTTGTTTAAACTTGATACTCTGAATTAAAACAACTAACTATGTTACATTATCCATTCAAGAAAACGTGCTTTATCTTGTCAAGAGTGAGTGAATGCAATACTAAACTAGAAATCTTTATTTTTGTACGCATTGATAATGTGGTGAGCTGAAGGTTACTTCACTCACAGATGACTCACTAGAACCATCTTCAAGTTAACCCTAAAACTGATTCTAGTGTGTCATCTGTGAGTGACATAACTGCACAGTTAGCTTTAATAGCAGCGTGCAGCAGTTACAATACCAACATCTTAAACAAAATGGTAGGCAGGTCAGCTCCCCAACTATGAACCACACCCATGGTGTCAACCATCACCAACCAACAAGCTTTCCAACTAAGATAAAGAACATAAACAAACAAATCCCTGCAAAACATTATCTCCATGAACATGAATTATTTGCATGAACAAGAACAACAACAGACAATGGCAAAGTCAACAGTCTCCCAACGCATGCTGGGAAACCAAAGGCGGGGCATCCCCATCCCCATCCCCCCCCCGTTTCCCTTTTTTCAACTTATAAGACATGAGTTAAATGAACGTTGACAACCCGGACAAAACTCACAATTAGTCAAGTCAATGGATAACTTTAAGTTTAACATTTGAAAACTTATAAACTTGAGTTCAATATCCAAAACTTGTCATGACAAGTGGAATTAAAGAGAAGAAATAAGTTCACATAACTTAATGGGGCTATCATATTTTACAGTGTAGCGGCCATATAGGAATGCCTCAGGTGACCTCTCAGGCCTTTCATGTCAGCTGAAAATCAATCAATTATGAAAATTAAGATGTTACAGAATACAATCAGAACAAAAGCACATAAAAACAGAGTAACAGGTTGAAGAGGACTAAAAGGAGTGTAGGACATAGCAAGTCTACGTAATCTGTAATCAGGTAGAATAACCTGGCCGACACCCTAAGGCCTCTATGAAGGCAAGGAACAACTCCCAGAAAACCCCATACGAGAAAAAATGGAAGAAACTTTGGGTGGGGCAATTCAAAAAGGCACCCCCCCGACCAGGACAGCTGGGTGTGCAACAGATGCCAGGACAAGATATCGTGCATGTCATATAGTTCTGTGTGTATAGTTCAATAGGACAGTTCAACATCCTTGTTCAATCAGGGCCCACATAGTTTGGCGTATGTAATGCAGGCCAGATATGTCAGTGTCCTCAGTCGACCAAGAGTCAAATAGATTGGTGTATATAGATCCGGTATTGATAGCCCGCGTTTCATGTCAGCGGCGGCTGGCACCACATCCCACTTCTGCCCGGGCCCAGCATCTGCCCTCCATATTCATTTCCATATGAAACCAGTTGATGTTCTAAGATGTGATCTATAAGATCCAAAGATTTCAGTTGCAGTCAGACAGGTTTGTCTGTCAAGAACAAAATCAAAGTCAAAAGTAATATAAGTAAAATAAGTATTATTACTTAATACTCACTATAGGAGCAGTAATTCATTATACTTTTTGTTATGTGACTTTTCTGTTACAACCTCAGAATTGGTCATTGCATCCTCTCCTGCAACCTTCAAATTGCCTCTGCTCAGGGTCAACAAATAGCACTGATGTTCTGTGTTCCTGTCACCCTCTTGCTCGATAAAAGCAAAGTTAAGTCTCCACATGGGAAAAGTAAAATTTTCTGCTGTTTTGCATCAAAATGAGTTGACAGAGTGTGTCAACTAAATTAGACTAATTAAACCACTAATTCTGAGGAAAATTAATCGGGGGGTGGTCTTGGGATATGATATGATTCAATCTGCTATTTAAAGTGGGTGATAACAAAAGTAACAACTATTTTTGGATTGTTAACTGATAATCATTATCTCTGCATTGCCTGTTAGATAGGGCTTAAATGAGTTACAAGCTGTTGTTATAGTGCTATGGTGAAATCTGTGTGCAACAAATGACAAATTCATTTGGAACCACAGAAATCTGGTGGTTTCCCCATTCTACAGTTTGCCATTATACATTACTGGCATTTTGGTTAGTTTCTGTTGTTCTGAAAGCATAGCTAGCATAGATTTCCCAACCTGTAGTAGAGTAATGTCTGACAGTGACATAAATCACTACAAATATTCTAAGTGGTTACAATTAGTATGATGAATGGTCACACCAACCTCTGAGAGTACAATATTGATTTCTGCATAGAGGTGCTCAGAAACAAAACAGAAGTAATGTGAAAACAGATTGTTAGTTAATGGCAGGCAGCTCTACATAGAGCAGATCCCTTCCCTTAACTTTAGGGAAGTCATTCATGCTGTTTTGGAAGTTTTCCATTTCTTGCATTTTTTGTGAAGGTGAAAACATCCTTCACGATTGGAGCAAAACTGCTTTTTGCTTTCACTTCAAATCTAAATGTGTCAAACTTCATGGATTCAAAGACAAATGTTATTGTTAAAGGATATACAGTTCAGCGAGTGTGAAACCCCCTCCCCTACCGTAGCCCTCTTGAGCTGCTTGGACCGGCAAATGTTATGTATAGGGATCAAGAACAGACAAAGCCAAATGGCACACAGAGAATGTTTGACTATGTCTTACAGAAGAAAAAGAACACCACGGTCCAGGGAAGGTCTGTTACACACATTCACACCTGGGAGTTGCCAAGTACAGCCAGTCTTCTGTTGTTGGCCACTGAGCAGCTCCGCTGTAGCAGCTTGTGCCTTGCTCAATGGCAGCTAGATACAGTAGTTGTTGATGGAGAGGAGAGTGTTACTCATTCTTTCCCCCACCTTCATTTTATCAGGATTCAAACTAAATTCAGTCACAAGTCTGCTTCCCTAACCTCTAGGCTGCCGTTATCCTTTATCTCCCATCTCCCTTCACAATATTGAAACAGAAATTAGCATTGGTATAAAAATAATGTTCAACAAGACATGTTCATGTCACGCCCTCCACCTCTGCCTCCTAGCAGTCCCTACCTGTCTGTCTCTGTCTGTGTGTGTGTGTATGTGTTGGCAGGCGTGGCTCCAGTCTCCGGCTCCTCCCTGCATCATCACCTCATCCCGATCACCTGCTCTACCCCGCACACCTGCTATCCATCAAGTCATCACCACCAGTATAAAAACCCCGGCTTTCCATCCACTCATCGCCAGATCGTTGTTTGTACTTCTCAGTCAGTAGCGTTTCTCGGTCGCTTTGTAGAGTTTCTCTCAAGGTTCCCTACCTGCTTGCTAACCCTGATTCCTTGCCTAGATCCAGTCTCCTTCCCTACGCCCGTCTGCCGACACCTCCACCGTTCGTCTACCCTGTCTGTCTGTCTCCTGGATCCCTGCTTGTCGCCCATCCGCCTGTCTGTCTCCTGGACCCCTGCTTGTCACCTGTTTGCCTGCCTCCCTACTCTGCTCCCCGCTCCTGCTCCAGCCCTGCTTCCCCTTGCCATCCCTGCATTACCTTCCTGTGTGTACTGTCTCCCAGTAAACCTGGTTTGTTCCTAACTCCGTCTCTGTGTTCTGTGGTTTGCACTTGGGTCCAGTACACAATCGTAACAGTTGGAAGTTTGATCAAAATAGAAATTAGAGCTGATGCACAGTAAGGAGGCATCTATTATTGATGGTTATAGATTTCTGTTTCCTGGCCAGGTGACATCTTTGCAGCTAGAATCACTCTCAACAATTCTCATGTTCCAGATGGCCAGACACAGATTGAAACGAGTCTTGTGTAAACAATAGACATGTGACATTTCGCTGCCAATTCTAATGTAACATGAGAAATACAAACAATCTTCTCTCTGTGCCGCCATGCTCCTCTCTTGATAGGATCCAACCCTGCTAGATTGGACATTTTTGATGGAATTTTCCAGCCAATCTACAGCCAAATTGAACTTTGTCTCCAAGGGAGCTCCTAGTTATTCTGAGGACACTTAACTAGACACTGAGCCATCAATTTTGTTGCCTCTTACATAACGTCTTCACTCTAAACCTTTTGAGATTTGAGGTTGACTGGAACAGAAAGAGTGAAATGTTTGAGTGAAATAGACTAAAACACCTGGCCCAAAGTCTACCCAAAATAATCAAATGAGTGTGGACATGTATTGCAAAATGTTATATATATATAGTGTAATGTATAGTTTAAATGCTATTAATCAATTGGGAAATCTGTAAAAGGTTTGTGCACATAAATGCATTAATGGTAATTCTAGTAATTTCAACCAGTTTTTGGGGTCCTGAAATATTGTGATTTCTTGTATGGAAAGAACATGTGGTTTTCATGAGATTCTGCAATAAGTAAGATTTTTACTGCGCCATAGCACAAAATGATCACAATATATATGCAAGGTTGACAGCGTTGTTGTGAATACCAACGACTCAATGATTACTTTGCCTTCAAAACTATCTCTCTCAATAACTCCCCATCCATTGGAATATCCAGACACTCCAGGAAGATGTATGAAAATGAGCCTTCTACTGCCAAAGCAGGAAATCAATATGTTTGGCTGCACATTCAAATTGTCATAGAATATTATACTGTATTTGTTTGAGAGGAAATTGTCACTGATCCTATAAAAAAATCTCGATTATGCTGGAAGCCATTTCTGTTCACAGTGACGAGACATGTCAGCACCAACGATAGCTTCTTAATGTCTAACATAAAATCGTTATGGCTTCTATTCTGAAGGGACCTGACCTGAGCAGCAACAGCCATGCCCCTCGGGACGAGGTCAAAACAGATTCTCAGAACCAAGGGCACGCTTCTGAGAAGCTGAAATGTAAAATGTTGTTTGTCCTGTTCATACAAACAAAAACCACTGAACCCCTGCTCTGAATTGTTATTCCCATATTATTACCATGCTCTAGGACAACTTGACCTGTGTTAGTGAGAATTCACTCCTGCCCGCTGTAACCAGAAATGAGGACGAATCTTCCCACTCAGTAATTTTTGATATCACACAGTTATACAGCGCTGCACAGAAAAATAACAATAAAAGATTGAAAAGATGACTGTGTCAGCATGATTAAGGGGATAGAGGACCATCTTTGGGACATCAGGTTTATACGATCACTGATAGGACAGGATGTGACAACAATCCCTTGTTCCATAATCCAGAGTGACCAATTCAGATGTTCAAAATGATGTACTAACCCACAAATGGTGACTATAGAGGACATCAGGCTACACCGTCACAAATCTACAGGACCATCAGACAGGCAGCACCATTCACTAGCCACCTAATCTATATGCTACAGGGTTGTGTGTGTGTGTATGTATGTCACTGGGGTTATCAAGTGGGCACCTCCCATTACAGATGTTTTGTTAAATTAGGCCCCCAGGCTCAACAATAACATGCCACCCTGCCCCCCTCTACACACACACACACACACTCTCTCTTAATACCAAACACAGTTAAAGTCACCTACAGTACCCATTCATTTCTACATTCACTATTGGTTTTAAAAACAAAAGACTAATGTTCAGAAACTGAATTTTATCAGCAGTCCGTAAGCTTTGTTATGTAATGTTATGTATTACATTTACATTACTTCTCTTTAGAGTACATTTTTGATATTGAGAAATCACGTATGTGTGTATATAAACTAAACATAAAACTAGACCTAACCATGCCCTCTCCTGAGCCTATAGATGACCTCTTTATTTTAACTTCTGCTCTGGAACAACCAAAAAATGGGTCCTTAAATTTGCTGTGGCATCTGTTTCTAGTCTTAATCTTTAATTCTCCTTCAGACAGATTCGTTAATTACAATGGATTGAGATGAGACATGCAGTTATCAGTGGGGAATTGTTATGTTGTGGCGTGGCATCTTACAACAAATTGATTAAGAGGATGCATCTGTGCACTATGAGACAGAAAGAGAGAAATCTTTCTAATTTCATTAATTATCTGTTGGGAAATTTCTAGGCTGTCTCTGCTTTTTGCATAGCCTGAACGTTTTAACACAGGTAAGTATTTGGGCTAACTGGTGGAAATGCCATTCACTGAGATACGTATGACAGCATTTTTGGAGTATATTTGGCAAAATAAAAAACAACAAGCAATGAGGAATTGATATAAGTTATATAACGACCTCTGAATAGTTGGAGGCTCTCCAATGAAATGTGTCTCACCAATGTCATGTTTTATGTGAGGGCTTAATTTACTTGTAGACAATATGTCTCAAATATTGATTGACATATATTCTATAAAGCTTTTATGCCCACCATGCTAATTACATTGATCAGTTCTCTTTTATGTTGGTACAGAATAATCTACTGTGCACTGTGCCATGCACTGTGCTTTTTAATGAAAAGAAAAGAAAGCAATGAAAAGAAAGTGATTGAATGTTTCTTCTCTCATCATGTTTTTATTGAAATACTCTTCTCCAGACATGATGCTTTACCCTCTGTAGCTTCTTATGAAGTTTAACATATTCAGAAGCAACTGCAGAGAGGCAGACAGTACATTTTAGCATATTCATTTAGAGTATTAATACTGACCAAAATATCCATAATCACAGTAAAGAGCATCCTGGGGTATTATGGCTTTTATTGTGGCACGGCTAGAATGTGTCTTTGAACAAACAGATTGCTTGTCTACGAACAAACAGTATATAAATTAATTTTTTGCTGATGGACCCATTGTATGACTTCCTGATTGGAAAACACACCAAGTTACAATGTACAGCGCGTGTAGGTCTATGTATTATCTTGTAAATAATATCTCATATATTGTACCAAAGCTCCTGTGGAGTTGGAATCCAAGAGTAATTGTAGGGAACATTGGCACCTGTCAGGCATGATGTTTAAAAAATTACCTGCTTAGGGTTGGGAGGATGCAGTACATTAAAAAAGTAATCCATTACAGATTACTCTTTACCTGCATAAAACTGTAATCAGTAAAGTAATTCACCGGAATAGTTAAACCCAGTAATGTAATCTAATTACTTCAGTTACTTTACTTTGCTTCTGAAAAGTGCCACTGAATCCCACCAGCTCCAACAGTGCTGTTCTGTAGCTGACCCTGAGCTCTGGCCTCCCTGTGTAGGTGGGAGGGGGGGCCAAGTGGAAAGAGAATTTCCTTATCGGGATCAATATAGTGCAGTATATGCACTTTTATGCAGTTGAATAAACCCCACATTCCAATTTACAGATTATAATTTAAATAATTATATTATCATCACCAGTTCATTTTCAACTGTTACTTCAGGATTTATGAAATTAGGCTAATATCTGTTACACTACACATAACAATCCAAATAATTTTCCCTTCAAACATATTTCTGAATAATCCAACAAGAAAACATATCATTTTTCAGAAGTAACTTTGTACTCTACATATCAGAAATATGCACCAGAGAAGTCCGTATGTACAAGATAACGCATTAATTTCATAGATGTTTACTAAACCTTTAAACCCGATGTAGCCTAATTTTATCCTAGACAGCTGTAAATCATTTAGACGGCTTAAAAATCTAATCAATGTAAAATTACTCAGTGGGAAGAGTTACTTGCAGTAATCGATTATTGGTTCTCCTCTGCCTGTAAGAATGGCCTCTTTGCCATTTTAACTCTGTGAAGGAAGGTGGATCAGGGCCATTCAACCAATGTTCAGTTGTACGTTAACACATTATATCGATGTCTCTGTCACTGAACAGTTAAATCCTGCATGTGCTCTGCATTTAGTGATGTATTTATTTGTTTGGTTTAAATGAATATGAAATAAACCCTGTAAAAGGTCTCGACAGATTGTCTTGAATTAAATGGATACGTGGCCTTAAGGGAGAAAGTACTTTCATTATCTCATCCGACTCAATCAATAAGTCATTAGAGCCTTGCTTTGAGTCACTTCTAATGCAGATACAGCATTAATGCATTGATTTGTAAGGCTATTTAAGTAGAAAAAGAAGGAACCATAATTAATCCTGAGCACAAATCATTACAACATAGAAACTATTAGTAAACAATCTATCTTTGTTTTATCAGCAGACAGCGCATAATTGGTAATTTGAAGTGAGATAATATAATTTCCTATGAAGGAATGCATACGATTTTAAGTAAGGCCTGATCAGTGACAGATCCCCTTGGATTGTTCTCTGGTACGTAATTGGGCTCTGGACTCCAACATATAATGCACACCAGCTTGGTGTAATGAAAAGCACTGTTAAATCACAAGTCTCCACCCCATCTGCATCATTGCATAGACAGCCACTCCTGACTAGACCACTCCCACAAGATTATATTATTATAACTCTGCCTTTCAGGCCTGTGACTCCCCTCTTTTCCCTCCAAACCATTCCAGGCAGAACAAAGAGAGAACCGATGTGAGTTTAATATGGACTTTTCACCTTTATAATATTTTATTTGGTTGATATATATGGCATGTATTGTTTGAAAGTTAACAGATTGTTTTGTATTTTATTATGCTAGATTCCTGAGTGTAAGTTAAAACGATAACCTAATTTATCATTATTATTATTATTATTATTATTAATATTATTATTATTATTTGTTTGATACTATTCAGATCTGTAATATTTTCTTTTAATATTACTTTGTATAGAAAAAAAAATCATCCACCAACCACCATCCAACTGTTAACCATTTCAATCCACCCTTGACTGCAATAAATTGTTGGAATGGCTTCCTGGATCCTGTGTTTAAATGTGCACCACATCAGATGTTCTGTGAGCCAATGCCACCACAAACAATATAGCTTTTTCAAGTACCTTGAGAGTGGCATGAATAAGGGAATGATGCACTTCTTCAGGCCAGGAAAATGACTACTGAAATGAATACTGAATAGTAAGTAATGTATACATAAACAGTTTAGAAAGATGTGGCATGCATTGAGCAGATGAAATACACACAGGCCTAAATTTGATACTGTATGAAGATTAGAATCATTAGGTCACAAAGTTTGAGGTAGGATTTAACACATACTGTGGTGTACCATAGCAATAAGTGGCCAATAACAGAAGCTTCCATGGTGTAATTGACCAAGCACTCACTCCCCTGTAATTGAAGTGCATCCCTTGGGTATCTCATCTGTGTCAGTGAGGTTAATGATGATGGCCCCATGTTGATCTGCTTCAGAATATAATACCCCCATCAGGAAAAATTGTTTGGGCTGGCCAAGCCTATGCATGTGCACTTGTAACATAGAAAAAATATTCTGATTCTAGGGAAAGTGGGACAATCAACTACTTATCATCCATAGGTTTATGTCGGAAAAGTACAATAATTGATCAAAACCACAAGCTCTTGCAATATTTGTTAATAATTTTCACAAACATCTTGTGATCACAATAAAATTGAAAAGTCCTTCAGTAAATATTATCCTATCTGTGCACACCATTTTCTTTAAAGTATAGGCCTAAACCTGATGCCTTCCATGGAAGCTACTTATTAATCACTCTCTGCTAAGAGACTATAGCACTATAGCAATATAGCACAGAAAGGATTTCGCATTTTCGACATTATACTGCATTTGTCGTGCCGAAAATCGATATATAATAATAATAATAATGATGGCGAAGCTTTATGATTACGGGCATGGATTTGTAGGCTCCAACAATTTATTAAATGTATATATTATATACATATAATGGAGAATGACTGACAGGTTACTGCATTTGAATTTTCACATTGACTCAAATAATGGAAATTGAGGATAATTAAAATGCTATTGTGGGATTGCATTTTCATTTTCCAATTTGCATTAACATTTGAATTAAGTGTATTATACGCTTCCATAGCATGAAACCTTTCGCTTCACTTTATAGCCCACTCTCTAGTCTTATCTAGTCAAATCACTATACTTCCTCGTCGGGAGCCAATAGAAGCGTCAGCAGAGGGACACATGATTGCCTCTGTACTTTGACGTTCAACGTGACTGAACTGAACTAAGGGTAAGTTGAAAAGAAGTCGTCCTGAGTTGATACGTTCGTTTGCAGCTATGAGTAATGTTATAACAAACGTCATTTAAGTGTGAGTATTGCCAAGGCCATTAAACCTTGTTTACCTGCAGTAACTGAAAGACAGCCTGCAGCCTTGATTGTCCATGCTGTATAGTTTGTAAAGTGCAGACCAAGCGCGACCACTTCGGAGTGCTTCGCTCAATCAAAGGTGGTCATTTGTGGGCGTTTCACTGGGAATTGTTTGTTTGTGGAGACATACTTTTCATTTAATTTAAGCCAAATTTAATCCATAAACACATGTATGCTTTACTCAAGCGAGCCAAGTGGCTACAGTTAATTGGAGGTGATGGAATAATCATGCTAGCAAGCTAACACTACTTCTTTAGCCTACCAGAGCTGTAGTCACAAGCTGATTTTAGGCTGTTGCCCGAGGCACTTTCCCCCCCCCCTCAGTAAGGCCTGTCAGGCAGCGCCCTTATGTACCGAGCACAGGACATGTTGTCCTGAGCCAATATCACTTGATAAATAAAAGTAAACAGAAAATAAAAGTAAAAGGACTTTCCAGTGTTTGTTTGATTTTCTGATTAGTTATATTCTACAGCATGAGGAGGGAGTAATAATTGCGATCACCTGGTTTAAGAGTACAGGTGGAGAGAAATCCTGGCAGGACTGTTACTTTCCGAACCCAGAGTTTTACACCTCTGAACGAGTCCAAAGGCAGCTCCTCCAATGTCTGACTAGTCACCTTTCCCCCTTCCACTCACAAGTCATGCTTTCTCAAGATGCACTGACAAACAACAAATGGCTTCTGTAAATTGTCAAAGTACAGTTACAGTGAGCCATAGAACCACTGTCAATGATTGCCAAGTTGCAAGCATAATTCTGTGTTGGCTAAATCATTATAGTATAGTAGTGCATTGTTGAACAAGTAGTTCATTCAGGTTTTCAAGTTTCAGTACATAACCGTACATACCTACCAGACAGCAATAGTAGATTGCCTTGTAGTCTGTTTTTGTATACTGCTGCAGAGCACAAAAATAAGGAAAGAAGAGATGCAGCCTGGCTTGCACTAAAGTCATGAAGCTACTAGAAGGACTAGATTTGCACATAACAGAGGTGCCCCTTGTCAAATACATGACATCATATTCTTCTTTCATTGCAAAGAGAAAAAATAAATCACTAGGCCAAATCAGATGTGACTGGGCCGCAACATGGAAGCAGCACATAATAAAAGTCTCAATGAAACTAAATTCCGAAACAATTTTCAAAATGTAAGAATGCAGATACAGTCCATCCAGATGTATAGGCATATGTCCCCCAGAACTGTGGTCATGGGGGGTCATGGACAGATCTATAGAGAGGCAGTTGTTTGAGCTACAAACAATAATAACGTAAATAACAAGTCCTTACTAATGGTACTGTATATTGTAGCATGCAGTGTGTGGAAAATGTCAACATTCTACTTATAAATACAAAAAAGAAAGCTCCCTTAACATCATTCCCTCTGAAAAAGAAGTCCCTATGTGAACATTATACCATTGGAGATAATAAAAAAAGAAACATACCAAATACAGTAAGGTCACTGTGAACTCATTATTTAATACCACAGAACTATAAGTCCATTTATTATGGTAATGATACATTTTTAATGTTGCACACATACTTCGATTAGGTTCAGTTTTTAGACTCTTTGTTTCCTAAATATTTCAAGAAAGGAAGTCTTTATAATCAACATGCAACATGATTTTGGTGTCATTGTTATTTTGTTGTTTGTTTTGTTTGATCACAGTAGCTGTGAAAGGTGCACCATGGGCCGCCTGGATGGGAAAGTGATTGTCTTGTCAGCAGCCGCACAGGGGATAGGACGAGCTGCAGCAATAGTAATATGCCTTAATAAGTACTTCACACTGTTATATTTCATACAAACTCACACAATAAATGGTCCATTAAATGGTTTTTGGTGTACACACTGTGACTTCATGATACAGGTTATCCCTATGGGCCCCAACCAGCTTTTTGTTTATGCCAACAGCAGGATTATGGTGATGCTGAACAATCATTTTAAAAAGACATTTATCTACTGAAACATGGGTGATGGGTTCCTATTTCCTATTTCACCTATTTACGCCACAGTTTTATCCCATGTTAATAAAATGGGATAAGAAAAAGCTGAAAAGGGATAAGGAAAATGAAAGCTGTTTTGATACAAATTTCATAGACAATATAATAACATTGTCAATAGCAATTACTAATAGTAAAAATAGTTTGTAACTTCCATTTAGATTCTGAAAATTGATTGTTATTTATGTTCATAACTAACCCTGGTTCAGGTTGTGCAGGGTCCACTGGTGATATTCTTACCAAAGAGATAGCAGAACACTCACAAATCTAACACCCTTGTCAAGATTGGGCCATCAAAAGTTCCATTTCCTTGAAGTGATGTCTTCAAGTGTGTGAAAGCCTATGTTGTTTTAGAGGAATTTGTGTTTTGTGTAGGGGTGGGGAAATCAAATGCATAGATATATATTCATGCTGTTTCAGATCAGTAGGCTCAAAACCATGAGTGTTTACTGGGAGAGTCTAATGAGCAGTTACCATTTACACTTTAAAAGGTATCTCTGTGGAAATGGTCTATTGTGCAGTTAATGATGCAGTCAGTCCATAACCAATCTCCTGACCTGACTACAGATTTAAACTGAGTAGTGAAGGGTTTGTGTAAGAAATTCACATTCTATTGTAGACTCTTAGTAATGGGATCTTGATGTTATCATGGTGACCTGAATTATAGCCTGGAGTTGGAGGGAGTGAAAAATGTTCTTTCAGACAGCAATTCAGATGTTGATAGCAAGTAACATACCTCATCTGTACCTCACTTAACCCAGGCTCCAGTGGTTTCTATGTCCAAGACTGCTCTAACAAGATAGCCTCAATGCACTGAGAATGTGAAGCTATTTTTTCAATCACAGTATAATTTCAGTCTTTATCCTGTGAGAGAATGTTAGGCATGTTTCAGACCATGTGTAGACAGTGTGGAAACATTTTGAAGTAACTTTCATTTTTAACTGCAGGCATTTGCTAAGGAGGGAGCTCAGGTCACGGCAACAGATATCAACGGAGAGAAGTTGAAGGAGTTGGACACAATTCCAGGTACAGTTCCTCTCTATTGGTCTACAGCTGCCACCTGTTGGATAACCAGACTAATGCAGCCAGGACGGGCCATGCTTGATTCAAGATTCAAGAAGTTTATTTGTCACATACACACACGGGGTGTGCAGTGAAATGAAAAAAGTGGCAATGCTCAACAGGAATGTGCAAAGGGCAAAATAACAGGTTCACACTATTTACAATAAAAAACCAACACAATATTTACAGTATTGCAGTAAGAGCTCTATATAAAAAACAACAACAACAACACAATATTTACAGTAAGAGCACTTTGGAAATAAAAATATAGTAATAAGGGAAATCATGTGTATGTAATATAATATAAATTATGTGTAGTCGTTACCTAAGTGTGTGAGTGTGTGTGTGTGTGTGCATAAGAGGGGCAGTGTGTGGGTCTTGGTGGGGGCCCTGGTGAGGTCAGAGTTCACAGTCCTGATGGCCTGAGGAAAGAAACTCCGTCTCAGTCTCTCTGTTTTGGCAGCATGACTACGGAGGCGCTTGCCTGACCGCAGCAGCTGAAACAGTCCGTTGTTGGGGTGGTGAGGATCCTTCATGATCCTGCAGGCTCTGGTTCTGCACCTCTTGGTGAGTAAGTCCTGCAGGGTGGGGAGTGTAGTTCCAATAGTGCGTTCAGCCGAACGCACTACTCTCTGCAGAGCCTTCCTGTCCTGAGCGGAGCTGCTGCCAAACCAGGCAGTGATGCTTCCTGTCAGGATGCTCTCTACAGCTCCAGAGTAGAAGGACTGAAGGATCCTCCGGGAGACTTTAAATTTCCTCAGTTGCCTGAGGTGGTAAAGGCGCTGCCTCGCCTTTCTCACCAGAGTGTCAGTGTGTGTGGACCATGTGAGATCTTCGGTGATGTGGACTCCCAGGTATTTATACCTGCTCACCCTCTCCACAGTAGTCCCATTAATCCCCAATGGTGAGTACGTCCTCTGTTGTTGTGTCCTCCTAAAGTCCACAATCAGCTCCTTAGTTTTGGTGACATTCAAGAGGAGGCTGTTGTCCTGGCACCAGAGTGACAGATCAGCAACTTCCTCCAGGTAGGCCTTCTCGTCGTTGTTGGAGATCAGGCCCACCACCACTGTCCTCCGCAAACTTGATGATGGAGTTGGAGCTGAACCTGGCCACACAGTCATGTGTGTACAGGGAGTACAGTAGGGGGCTGAGGATGCAACCCTGGGGGGATCCTGTGTTCAGGGTGAGGGGGTTGGAGGTGTGTCTACCCACCCTGACCACCTGGGGCCTGGCAGTCAGGAAGTCCAGGATCCAGGCACACAGGGGGGTGTTCAGTCCCAGCTCAATCAGCTTGCCGGCCAGTCTGGTGGGGACTATGGTGTTGAAAGCTGAACTATAATCAATGAATAGCAGTCTCACATAGCCCCCCTTCCGGCTGTCAAGATGAGAGAGTGTGGTGTGCAGTACCTGGGAGACAGCATCATCCGTGGATCTGTTTGGACGATAAGCAAACTGCAGCGGGTCCATGGAGCAAGGGAGGAAGGCGCAGATGTAGTCCTTTATCAGCCTCTCGAAGCATTTCATGACCACCGAGGTGAGGGCCACCGGTCGATAATCATTCAAGCATGCTGGAGAAGCATTCTTGGGCACAGGGACAATAGTGGATCTCTTGAAGCAGGCGGGGACCACAGACTCAGCCAGGGAGATGTTGAATATAGTGGTGAACACTGGAGCTAGCTGATTAGCACAGGTCTTCAGTACTCGCCCAGATATACCATCTGGACCAGCAGCTTTCCTGGTGTTCACCCTCGTCAGAGCCCTCCTCACACTGTGCTCAGTCACAGAGAGTGTGTGTTCATCCCCAGCGGTAGAACTCACTTCGGCTACGCTAACAGTGATGTTGTTAGCCGGCGAGCTAGCGCTGTTGTTGCTAGCCTCAAACCGTTGGTAGCTTTTAACAAGATACATATAATTAGTTTTCTTAATAAAATTGTCATAATTTGTTGACATTGTAGATTATATTTTCCGTTCGTATTTCTCTGGCAATCTTTTTTAATTGGCATTACTGAAATACCAATGGCCTGTAATAAATGCCAGAACCATAAGTTGTAGCTTACATTCTGGTGATTCAAATGAATTACATGCTCACTGAGTATCTACCTTTATTCAGTGAACACTAGACTGACCACTAGACCATGCTGTGCACATATGTAAGGTAGCCAAGATATTCTCATTAGATAGGACGTAAAATGTAGCTTTGAAACAATCTGATTCTAGGAGCCAATTTAAAATGTAACACAAACTGAGGTAGACTGACATGTTGCTGGACATTATAGATACATTGCTATGATTTTTCCCAAGGCAGGTTGAAACATAATACAGAAAAAAAAACACAGTTTTGAAATTTGGGCTGACCTGATTTATAGCTTTGCATTATATCTTGATCATGGCTTGCAAGTTACAAATGTCAACAGGATGAATGATTCAGTTGACACACATGCACTCAAAATTCACTCAAAATGTGCTGACTTTGTGGCCATCAGTAATCAATTTGAGAAGTGGGCTTGTGAACTGGAAGGTTGCCACTTTGAATCCCTGAACTGGCTCTGAAAATGTGGGTGGGGAATGCTCTCCCCTCCCTGAACAACTACGGTCAGCATCCTTGGGCCAAGTACTTAACCCCCAACTGCTCCAGTGCAGCTGCTCATTGGCCAACAGTAGAAGACTGTGGTTGTACTGGGCAGCTCCCAGGTGTGACTGTGTGTAACTGTAAATGTGAAGCAGGTGGTTGCCAGGAAAGAGCAAGTATGCTCAGCTGGCTTTGCCTGGATAATGGTTAAAAAGGTCTGGGAAAGGTGTGTGCCATGGATTTGTGTATAGTGGCACATCTGCTATAGTGTTTTTTGGGGACCTACTTTTTGCTAGTGGTGAAAATTATAGAAACGTTGTCTGCTACAGCCTAGACTAGTATCTCATCAGTCAACTTTTATTATTGTTATTACAACCAGTTCAAGTGTGTCATTTCACAGTTGGAAAAATTGATTCTGACCTTTCCGCTTGAACAAAAAAGCATTTTTTCATCTACAGGGATCAAGACCAAGGTGGTGGATGTGACTAAGAAGGACCAAGTGGAAGCTCTGGCCAAGGAACATGACCGTGTAGATGTGCTGTTCAATATTGCTGGGTACTTTTATCCCATTTTCTGTAACATTAGCTACCATTTACCGGAAGAGCAGTGACGATCTAGCATACTTATGTACAATTCATGTGATGCTTATCATGAAATCACTCTACTTATACGGCCAACACACTGTCCCCACAATAGGCATATGTCTAGCCATACCCTGCTTAACCACATTTCCAAAATCCCTATACTTTGAGACTTAACCTCCATTTGACCTTTTGTCAGTTGTCATCTTAACAGAGGTCTCTAAATTGACCCCTTCATGGCTCACAGTAACGTGGTGAATGACACATAGTGAGTTGATTTTTAGTTAATTTATACCTCATACAGATCTGTATAGTTCTTTTTGGATGTTTGGATGTTCATTTACAGATGAGGTTTTTTGCCCAATAGGTAGAGACCCAAGCTCTAATCGTTATATACAATATTGTCCTATTGGATGTTGTCATACTGTTTCAGCTACTCTCAATGTTTATTTGTCATCTACTGAATGGACAGCAGCATACAAATACAGTCACTGTTTTCTCTCAGGTTTGTGCACCATGGCTCCATCTTGGAGTGTGAAGAGGCTGACTGGGACTTCACCATGAATGTAAACGTCCGGAGCATGTACCTCATGAGCAAGGCTTTCCTGCCTAAGGTGACCTTTGCCCACTTCACCATATGCTTACTTTGTTTATCCTGTTGTTGAGAGAACGAAATAGGTGGAAGCGTAAATTGAGTGACATATGCTTTTATTTTGTTCTGTTGCTTTGTGCTCTGGGATTAGCTGTATTACTCTGAGCCTGTGACATGATGGGCGGTAACTGCCCAACCACTAATCCAGCTTTAGTCACAAACTGACTAAACTGTCTCAAAGAGGAATTTTAGCTTGGATCATAGCACATTATGTCAATTCTGTGTTGTAGTAAAAATGAAAAGATTGTTGTATAATCATCTTCAGCTTGCCATCTTTAATCTGTGTATATGCCAACTTCATTTTTTCTCATTTAGATGCTGGCAAAGAAATCAGGAAACATTATTAACATGGCATCTGTTGCATCAAGTATAAAAGGTAAAGGATTGTGTCATAGATATGACATTATAGTTCTACTATAGATACTTGTATAATAAATAGTACATGCTATTAATGGCTATAAAGTAGTTGAAGTATGCCCATGTTCATTGTAATCCTCTTATCTCAGATAATGGCTTTGTACCTGTATGTGTGTGTTTGTGCACGCACAGGCGTTGTGAACCGGTGTGTCTACAGCACCTCCAAGGCTGCAGTTATTGGGCTCACCAAATCTATCGCTGCTGATTTCATTGACCAAGGCATTCGCTGTAATTGTGTCTGTCCTGGTAAGTATCAAACAGCCAATGTTCCCTTTTAATCTTCCTCAACTATGGCTCAAGGTCAATGAGCAGCTTTAGTAGATTACAGTATAGACATCCTTGAGGACAAACCAAACTGTAATGTCTTTAGATAAATGGCAGGGGCAATTCATGTTTGAAGATATTTTGCATTCCAAAAGATATACAGGCCTTGATTTATTCTCTAAAACAGCGAGTGTAAACAACCACTATAAACATTAATGAGGACTTTTTCACTCATCAGATTTAGGACTCTGGACACTCACTTTTTTATGAATACGTTTTGGTTGAATTTAACCCTGGTCTACCATTTGGGTAATCAAAATCCACCATTCACTTAACGGGAATCCCTCCCAGCCAACGCTGATATTGAGGCTTTTGTGATAAACTGCCAGGTATGCTCTTTTATAGATGTACATATGTTTCTTCAGGGACTGTTGATACTCCATCACTGAGGGCTAGGATCCAGGCCCAACCTGACCCAGAGCAGGTACAATAGGCTTTTGCATTGGTTTGTTTGATTATTGTCTCTATCCTTAATTTAACTGTAATATTTGCCTCAGTTATCATACTTTGTAATTAATAATGTAATTAATTTTCAAGTCATTTAACAGTTGCATCCTATCTTGGTTTTCACAAAAAGATAACCTCAGTGCTGGAAATGGAGGATAGTTAATGTTACATCTGTAACTCCTCTACAGGCTTATAAAGATTTCATGGCAAGACAGAAGACAGGCCGAATGTGCACAGCAGAGGAGGTGGCTCACCTGTGTGTATACCTGGCCTCAGATGAGGTAAGTGCTGCAGAAATAGAGAAATCAAATCAAAAGCAAATCAAAAGTGTTGAGTGGTGAATGGTGACATAATTCTGCCAGGACTGATTAGTTTCTTGGCATAGTCAGCCTATGTGACTGGAACAGAGCATATCATCGATGGAGGATGGAGACTCTGAGGACCCTTTGGCAAACCTGCAGAAAAGACATCCAAATAAATGAAATTCTTTTGAAGTGATCATTTTTGATTTTGTATATAATGTTTACTTGCCCAAGAATACATTTTGTGGGTGGCATTTTCCATGTCTAACTAAAAAATCCAATGGATTCTTTAAAATTAGTCTGTAAAATTAGTGCGCAGCCAAGATATTTAGAATCAGAATCAGATTTATTGGCCAAGTACATTCGCACATACAAGGAATTTGACTCGGTGACGTTGGTGCATTAAAAATCTGAAGTTAGACACATCAATCAAATAGTCACTCAATCAATATATACATATATACAATGATATGATATGATAATAAATACATCACCAGTGTATTTGTTTTCCCCAACCCAATTTATGTGAATGGCAATGATAAATTAATGGTTGATTACAGTTTTTCTCAATTGCTAAAACACTAAACCCCATTCTCTGAACCAAATGCTCAGTGGCCTAAACCCATTTGTTGAATCAATCACTCTTTTGGCAAAACTCTAAACTCATTCTCACTCACTAAAACACATTTTGCACTGTGATGCACTTGTGTGCAAAATGGTAAACACGGGCGGCAAAAGTTAAACACAACTACAACACAGTTGTCATTGTTTACACACAACTCAAAATTGTTCACACTTGTTTCAAATGATGTGATCAAACCAATTGGACAGAATATAAGCCAGTTCAGAGTGCACAGGTGGCACAGGTACGTTGCTTGTCAAGGGACAACATTGCATGTGATGTGGACGAAGTCCTCTGGCCAGATCCAGCACAAAGACGTGATGCTGAGGCAGAATGAATCTCTCATTGACTTTGATTTTGAGTGTACTGTAATGTGCTTTTCATTTAGAGTTTTCTTTGTTCTTTGGGCTTACTGTATTTTTGCTGCTGAATATACAGACATTCAATACTGTATTACTTGCAGTACTTACAGTATACAATATATTCACTGTACTAAGTTGTGATTACTAGGGTGGACTCAGCTAAAATGGGCCATCATGTAAAATGGGCCAGATAAGGTTGGAGCTTCATAGCCTTTTAAAATTTTACAGCCAATCACAATAACTGATCTTGCATTGTTGCTGCAACACTAGTTGACATGTAACAATAGTTTTGATTAGTCTGAGGTTGTTAAGGTGGACAGGGCAGAGTGTTACATTAAGTACATCAGAGAAATTGTATGGTAAGTGAGCATGACATAGCACATTTCACTCATCACTAATAAGGGTGATAAAGCATTTATAAGTAAGCTTACCAACAAAGCAAAATGTTTAGGAACAATGTTTTGACAGGCTCTTTCAAATAAAAAAGTTGAAATTTAAAAAGAAACTTAGATTTTTGTGAAAAAAGTAATTTTAGGTATTGGCCCATTTAGCTTAACCAGCTAGCTAAAATGGGCCACGATTTTCAGCTAAAATGGGCCACATACACACACACTCTTACACAGAAGTTACACAGAAATTGAGGGCGCAAAACAGGTTCATTGGTAAAAAAGTAATTTTAGGTATTGGCCCATTTTAGCTTAACCAGCTAGCTAAAATGGGCCACGATTTTCAGCTAAAATGGGCCACATACACACACACTCTTACACAGAAGTTACACAGAAATTGAGGGCGCAAAACAGGTTCATTGCTCTAGATGTATCCAAGCGAAATCTTAACAATCTTAACAAAAAACAACCAAAGGGAAAAAAGCAAAAAAAGAAAATAGCACAAAGCAAGAGTGGCAAACCCCCCTGCACGGCCTGCCAGAGAGTGTATGGTGACGTGAATGACCCAAAGGCCACGGAGGACTGGGTGTGCTCTTGTCAGTGCAACTCATGGTACCACGAGAGCTGTGGAGAGGATAATGGCATCTATGATGATGATGGTTACATCTGCAAAGACTGTGTTTGAAGATGTTCTACTTTTTAACATAATGTTTGACAAATGTTGACACAAGCATGCACCTACACACACACACAGCTACACACAGTCCCAGAAAGACGCACACACACACACACACACACACAAAACAGACACAAAGACACTAATGCGCAGAAACACACACCCATACAACATGATCAGTTCATTTTTAAATGCATTTTTCAATTAAATATTTGTTCAACTTTTTATTGCATGAAATGTATTTACGGTGTTGTTACTATGGTACACCAAAGACAATAGTTAGTGTCAATTTACTGTTAAAATTAAAATGATTTCAGCTGAAATTACTGTGTTGTTCTCTCTTTATATTGGCCCATTTTAACTGAACAGCTGGCCCATTTTACCTGAACATTGTGTTGTAGCTCAAGAGGGAACCTGCTGATACTCTAACTCTCATAAATCCAAAACAATTATACTTTTCCACATTTTTTTAACAAATAAATTAAAAAAGTGGCCCATTTTAGCTGACACCACCCTATACTTTTTTTTTTTTATTGCAAAATGCCTTTATATACAATAAACATGTTTTTCTGTAACTACATGCCCTAGACGCTGTGTTCTCAATTTTCTGACGTAGTGTCTAAGGAATGCTCTGTTAGTGTTTCTATATTGACTGGCTGTGTGTATGATCTGAAAGCATTGTTTGATTTTGAGCACAGATTCAATGGTTTTGAGGCGATTGTTTGATTTTGCCAGAAGAGTCAGAGGTTTTGTGAATGTAGTTTGAAGATTTGGTTTTGTGTTTGAAGTTTTGAGAAAATGGGTGAAGGTTTCAAGAAATGTGTCTTAGCAATTGAGAAAAACTGTAATAGTGAAACGTTAGTCTTTTTCCATCGATTAAACAGTTTTCACGAACACGCTGAACTGATGTGATTTTTCTCCAACCCCATATTCTACCAAACACCGGGACACTCGCGCGCAGCTCTGTACATAGTTGCTTTGACATGACTAATCCCCCTCATTCCCACTCTGTCTATCCGCTTCAAGTCAGCCAGCCAAGCTGCCACTGACAGTTCGTGAGTGATGACAATGATGGCGATATGAGGTGAGTTGCTCTTTCCGTATATTTTAGGAGTCAGGCGCTCTCCCCTTGCGAGCGGAGTTCATTGACAGCTGTTGCTAGTGATAACGGTACAGCACAGGCTAACTTCATGTGGCTCCGAAGTTATCTGACACAAAATTTGGACTACGACGAAGCATTCAGCCCCCGGGAGTTAAACAGCTTCACCAATACCATGTGCCGAGTTTGGAATGATACACATATTTTCGAGTGCAATGTCAATTTGATCGCCGCTTACCGAAATGAGACAAGCGCATCCGTCTAAGTTGGCGTTGGACCAGACATTTCCGTTCGCGTTACGAAAGCATGTCTCTGCTCTAAAGCATTGTATTGGTGGACAATGCGTGGATTTGACTTGTCTCCTTCACCAGCTACTGTAACAATGATTGTTGTACTTGGGATTCTGCCGCTCCACATGTCTACACTGCCTCATTTAAACCAAACGGCTAGATGACCCCGGCTATTTGGTTAGATAGCCAATTAGCTGGCTAACCAAAGGTAGTTAATGCTTACCTAATAGCTAGTATGCGACTTACCCTCTGACAGCTAGCTAGAAGATGTGTGCCATATGGTCAAGCTGTAAGCATTGATTAGTGTTTCTTCACAATTGGATTAACTAGCGTCTGTTGCTACTGAACTAACGTAATGTCAAGAACATTGTTGCCGTTTATAATAGTTGAAACTATTTTAAGTGTCTATCTGGCATATAATCGAGTCTGCACTGCCAATTGTAAACCCATAAAGTGTAGTATTGCACACTAGAGTATAGTATTAGCGTTAATAGATTACTATGCTTGTATGTTAACGTTGGTTATGAATGAGCTACGCTAGTGCCTAACTAACATGTTAAGCAAGAACACTTCATTAAGCTAAGTATTGTTGATGGTAACACACAGTAGCTAGCATGCGTCTGTATGCATTAGCCACAGGTCTTCATATCTGGGAGGGATCATACGGCTTGCACCTGGTTATCTTGCAATTCATTATTAGCAATATGTGACTAGACCCAATGCAATATATGTAAAACTAACTAAAGACCGTTTCAGTGTGTCTGAGCGGCATTTGTATCAACACTGTACCCCAAGTCTGTATATTTACCTCTGAAAATAGGCCAGTGTATGAGGTGAAACATATTTCACACCATGTTTGCTTAATGACAAATTTCCCACCTGCATGAACAATACTGTTATCTATTAAGTAAATAATACTTTGTTTCTCTACTGATTAACAGGTGCTGGATGAATTGGAGCTTGCGGTCAGACCTCGGGATACTGACGGAACAGCCCATGAATGGCCAGCCCCTCACCTCGACTGGAGTTAGTGAGTTAGAGAGCAAGCGGACAATTAATACTGTAGATAAATGCCATGGAGGCCACCCAGCTCATGCTAACTACGCCCGAGGCAAGTCCTGTACCCAGTCCAGCACCTAGTCCAGTTCCCAGCCCGAGTCTGGATAGAACTACTGTGCCCGCAGTGAACCATGTGGAGGTACGGTATTTTACTACTGAAAATGTCTTCCATGATCTATTCTGATGTAACCTAGTTTTGTTCAATTTCTAGAGCTTTGCCAGTAAGATGGAAACTTGTGCTTCAACAAGCTCAGCAACAAATTTAGCCATTTGTTAGAAAGCATACATGTCCACAAATTATGCAACCCGTGTGCTGTTATTCATATTAAGGTAATAAGGCATTTTAAACAACATACATATGCTGTAGTTGCTGTCATGGCTCCTTGCCTCTTTCCCTCATAACGACTCTCCTGTTATTTTGCAACGTTTTAATATTTGTCAAGTTAATTGTTTGCCTGGGATCATTTTCAATTTCAGTTTTTGTGTTTTAGTGTTTTCCTTGTCTACAAGTAAAGGACACAAACCTATAAGTCTAATGTGAAATTTAAATGAAATGCTGCCAAGGGCAAAGTTGAAACTTTGACCCAATGTCTTTACTTAGGCAAAGATAGAGAGAGAGAGTGCTCTGAGAACTACACAGTTCTCAAGCTATAGGGCAAATCCCTGTCCTTATTCTCATCGACATTTACATTGTGTTATCTGCTGACAAACAGTAGCCTGTGCTCACCTGGAATGACTTTCCCCTTATGTCAATAGGTTGAAAGGGTAAGGGTGTGGTAGTTAGGGCCACTAATCAGTTTTCCTAATATTTCCCCGCTGTGTCACTGTGACATTTTAGATCTGTTGATTTTGTATTAGATGCCTCAGTTATTGTGAATAAATAAAGTCAGGCTGTTTAAGACATTAAAAGGCACTGAAAATTGTTATCCCGCTGGGCATTTTCATCCAGAAAATCAACAAGGCACGGTTGAATTCTACTTAGAGAAGCAAGATGTTACACAGAAAATAATTGACTGTATAATGACCGAAATATGCTTTCATTCAATATAGGAAGATATGGAAAAGGTTTGGACTGGTATCGAAATTGAAGCTTTAGAATAAACAATACGTCTTTCAATATCTATAATTATGTTCAATTAATGTTTAATACCACTCAAATTAAGAAGCTGTATATGTCATTCTTATGGCCTAGAACAGTCCAGTCGCTATTTATGCTTAACAGTTTAGTGTTCTTATAGAAAAATGTATATTTCTTTTTCTTTTCTTTTCTTTCTTGGGATAAAAAAGCGAGACTAAAATCTAAATTTTCCATGTAGCTGAGGGGCTATTAAATGAGATTTGCACTAAACTAATAAGTGTTAAACAGACTGTCAAGACTGTTCTACCAAAGTACAGCCTTGAGCTACATTGAAAGACATTTGTCTGACCTTAAACACACAAGTAGGATTTCATTATAGTAATATAATATCCAAACCATGAAATGCACCCATCCCATCCGGGATAGAGTCTGTCACCCTTTTTTTATCTTTTCCACTTGACATTATATGGAGGTATGGTGTGGCATCAAATACAAGGACTGGAACAAACTCTTAGGTCCTTGGCCTGAGCATCTCAATAAGAGTCTGTAAGTCGCTTTGGATAAAAGCGTCTGCTAAATGACTGTAATGTAATGTCTGTCTGTGAGGATGTACATACAGGATGAGCCTCATTGAGATGCTAGATGGCATTGAGATTTGGCGTGCAAGCATTGAATTGAACAAATACAGACTAAACTTAATGGTTCCAATGCTGACATTAGTGATTTACACATGTAAATACCACAATCTGTGTGATTGCTGTCTTTACTGAATCAGGACATGCAGTACTTATAATTGAAATCTTGATCCCCCTTCTCCAGCACCTAAATGTGGACCAGATCCAGGTGGTCGTACGGCGCTGCTCCAGTCCAAATGTCACAGCGGAGACCACCTACTTCATTCCTCGCAACCCTGTAGTGGATGCAGGAACCAACACAGATCCGCCAGTAGTCTGCTGCCCCTTGCTCCGCAGGTTTTGCCCATGCCCACCAAGAGGCCTCCTGGCCTCTCTCATCACCAAAGGTAGGCAGGGGTCAGAGCCACCTTTTTAGAAAATTCAATATCAAATCTCAGGAACCCTAATCAGAATGCTCTGTGTTCTAGGCAACCTTTTACAACCTTTTAGCAAGATTGGCATTCTCAGTTAAGTGAATAAGGAGAGATAAGCAATACATCAGTGGTGAACTCTTAGCTGTTCTACCTGTTAACAAAGGAGAACAACATTGTAATTTATTTTCTCGTAAATCACTCAACAGAGCTTGACCATTTACATTTTTAAAAATAACAAAAAATGTATATTAATCCATTCATAGTCTACATAGACTACTTTTTCCTAATGTCAAATGATTTTTTTTTCATTGTTATGGAATGAAATCAATACCACAAAAGCTTGAAGCAAAATTTTGAAAGCTTGAAACTAGTTTTGAATTTGAAGCTCTGTTTTGAATCTTTGGGGGAATTCATTTGTACTAATTTTTGAGGTTCCTTGGTCATAAGAACATTTTGAAATACAAAAATCTATCTTTGTAATTCCAGTTTGAATACTTGGGAAAAAAATCAAATCCTGGGATTTCTGTCAGTGTTCTCTCAGGGGAGCAGTTTGTAGCTTCAGGTTTTTGGGGGTTTTTTTGTACTTGATATTCTGTGAACTAGTGGGGCCTGGGGGTGGGGGCAGTTGCTCTTGGCCAGTGACTCGGCCTCTGTCGGAGGCCAATCATTTGCCGCCTTTTACGCCGACACTATTGTCATTGGCTGGACTTGGCTGGATATTCCATTTCAGCAGATCTCTAACCCACACCTGAATGTCATTATCCTAGAGGTCCACATACGTTTTCCAGCTTAGGCTGTTCATATTTGAACAATATGTTTAATGAAAACATGGAAAAGTACATTTTTTGTGTTATTTGTTAATTCACAATTCAATCTGCCCTGTCTTCTCCAGTCCTTTTGGCTGCTGTGCTCTTTGGAGTGGTGTGGTCTATCACAGAGAAGGAATGTCTTCCAGGGGGCAACCTGTTTGGCATCACTGTGCTCTTCATCAGTGCAGTCACCGGTGGCAAACTAGTGGCCCTCATACACCTGCCAAAACTTCCACCTTTCCCCCCACTCCTTGGTAAGGCTCAGAATGCTGTGTGTATGTTGTATGGGCAGATTTTTGATCGACTCGCAGACTGATCGGTGGCTGTGTTCTTGTTGACATTTAATTTTAGTGAGTCTGGTATCTCATATTTTTCTCACTAGTATAAGCCACTGAGGCTAGCATTAACTAACTTGCTACTGCAATATTAGCTGACTATTATACTCTCATTTTATTATTGTTACTTAATTAAAATAAGTATAAATACAGCTAATTTCGTACAAATAAATATAAGCTTTTGGGCCTTTCGGAGTGCCATAGATGCAAATAGTGATGTATTTGGACATGACGGCATTACATTGCTCATCGCTCAAAAGGCTTGCAAATTACATTACATTTATAACGATAAGATATAAGAGTCTGACTTTATGTTTTGGTCATGGCCAAGTTAAATAAGCCCTGTTTACCCAAAGTGATAGGGTGCCATCCAGTGGCATGCAGTGGAGATTTGAATTTTGCATCATAAGAGCTTGTTTGGTATAAAGCACATATTTAACCAGAATATAGAAGTGTAAATATCTCTTTGTGTAAATTTTCTTATAATTATAAATCTAATTATAAATCTCAAAATAATAAGCCACCAACTACACTCCTAAAAAGATAAGAATCAAGGAAGGTCAGAGCCACAGCCATGTTTACTAGTTCAAAGTCTCTTTCTGTAGTATGAAGTATTTTTGTCAGTGACTGCTGAGAGGATAGATGTATTATAACACAAAAAGGAATTTAATTGAATTTAATTTGGTCAGGCTAAAAGTGAAGCCCTCTGTCCCCACTTAACAGTTTTAAGCCTCTGTCTTTTGTTCCTGCCCATATAACAATTTGCCTTAATCATAAATCTCTTAAATGTAGTTTTCAAAAGTTTTCATTATACTCAACAAATTCCTGTCAGGCTTTGGTTAAAAAAAAAAAAGGTGAAGTCTAAAGATTTTGTTGGAGTAGGCCTGGATATTTTTCTTGAAATTTGAATCTCTTGACAGTGGTCTCGATCCTCCTGCTCCAAGGCTCACTGTCTCAGCTGAAGTTCAAAAAGCAACAACTTAAAGTTGTTCTTGTTGTATAGCTGCGTGAGAGACAGCCCTAAAGAATAAACACGTATCGTATTGTAAAAGTATCACCTTTCCTCCCTCTCACCCTCTGGTGTGTTGCAGGCATGCTGCTGATGGGTTTCCTGCTGAGAAACATCCCTGTGGTAACGGAAGCCGTGCACATTGACTTCAGATGGTCTGCCTCCCTGAGGAACATCGCCCTGGCTGTCATTCTGACCAGAGCAGGCCTGGGATTGGATGCATCGGTAAAATCCATTGGGGAAGTTTAGATTCTGCCACCAGACATATTTGAAGAGCTAGAATATTTCTATACTAATGTTTATATACTAGCGTTCCGTTTGGTGTTGCAGTTAAAGAATGGTTTTATTTGGATCTTTATATCATGACATGGACAATTGTGCTGTATTTGCAATTTGTAATTGTTATATTTTGGGAGCGGGCCAAGATCATGAATTTTCCTTGTATTTATGTTTTTCTAGCTGTGGGGGCAATTTTCTGGCTTTGTGAGACCCCCAACAGTTAAATGAAAGTAAAGGAAATACTGTTGAAGAATGTATGTATCTGTGTTCTCAGGCTCTGAGGAAACTCAAGTCCGTGTGTATGCGCTTGGCAATTGGGCCCTGCATAATGGAGGCTTGCACCATAGCCGTGGTTTCTCACTTCCTCATGGGCCTGCCCTGGGTGTGGGGCTTTATCCTGGGGTAAATACACCACTACATAGTCACTCTCTTTGTCCAACTCTCCCTTTTCTATTTTATGACAAACCCTGTATTGCCAAACGTCTAGGGTTAGGAAATGAGACATTTTTACATTTTTTACTTCACTATTGAATTGTATTGCTTTCCATTCTTTGTGTGTGTGTGTGTGTGTGTGTGTGTGTGTGTGTGCGCGTGTGTGTGTGTGCGTGTGTGTGTGTGCGTGCAAGGTTGTGACATGACTCAACCTTTGTGAGCAGAGTGTGTGTTCAGTTCTCTCCTGTAGCGGAGAGAACTGAACACACACTCACAAAGGTGCACTAAGTCAAGTCACAACGTCTCAGCTGTATGATTGTGTATGAAGTTTATTTTCATTCATTCTAATTTGGGATTGGTAAGAGAATTTCAATGAACTCAGACAGTACATTGGGGTGCTGTAAACATCAATAAGCATAATATAATTAAGCAAGGAATCATTAAGGAATACCATAAAATCTTCATGCTGCTGAAAACCTTCCACTATCTATCTCTCTAAGTACATTCAAGGCCTTGTGCTTTTTTCCAAAAGGCATTAGTCTTTCCATGTGTTACCTATGATGTAAATGAAACCCATAAATCTCCCCACCACCCTGTAGGTTTGTGCTTGGTGCTGTGTCTCCAGCAGTGGTGGTTCCCACCATGTTGCTGCTGCAGAAGGAAGGTTATGGTGTGGAGCAGGGCATCCCCACCCTGCTGATGGCCGCAGGCAGCTTTGATGACATCCTCGCCATCACTGGCTTTACCACATGCTTGGGCATGGCCTTCGCCACAGGTAGCAAGTGGGTGTGTGCGTGCGTGCGTGCGGAGAGAGGTTAAGGAAAATGAGAAGTGCTAAATTGCATTTTTATTTCTTGAAATACAATACCAACTTCTCTCCAGGGGAGTGGTTTCCATGCGGTACACTACCTCCAGTGTAGGTCAACATTGAGAAACACATACAAAAAGTAACTTCTGTCTGCAGTATGTCAGAAGCTCAGTAGAGGGTGTCAGTATGCTGAGAAAAATGGTGACCTTGTGCCAAGCTACTGTGTGCTTTACTAGTAATTGTTTTTCATGAAGTCAGCATGCCATACTGTACAGCCCCTAAATTAAACTGCCTGGGGAAAAAAATTGTCTGCACATTGTCAGGACATGAAGTGGTTTAATTGTTGTGTTGTTTATTATGCATTTCACTGCTCTTCTGAACCTTCCAGGCTCCACTTGGTACAACCTACTGAGAGGCGTATTGGAGGTGGCAGGCGGCATGGTTGCTGGTATTCTTCTGGGCTTCCTCATTCAATACTTCCCTAGTGCTGACCAGGTTGGCAAGTTCCTGCAAACACCACCATGACATTGACTGGTCTCACTATTGCTTAGTCACGTTTAAACCACCCAAAGACCGAGGCCTGTGTGTAAAATATCTGACGTGGTTTACTCCTGTTTAAACCTGAGTGGCCACATTCTGAGAAAAGTCAGTCAAGTGTGCGTTCCACTTCTGATTCAAAAGTTTGTCTTTGAGAACTTATGAGCACTTTAACTCCATCTAAGTAGGAAAGCTATGCAGGAGTAAAGGAGAGAATATTTTGCCGATTTTTGTCAAAGAATTTCCTCAGGTTTTAGTCATAAACATGACTATAGCAGCTCAGCCACAGTAATGTATATTCTCTGTCCACCACAGGCTGAAGCACTCCTTGAATATGAATCAGTTTAGGATAAACACAAACAAAAACTAACCAAAACTGTTCCTGATCAGCCAGTGTTATAGAATGTTATCAACTACCTAGTACCTGCCAACACATTGTTGCAAATATATGTAATTCTTGTATGTCTATATTTATTTTTTGATAAATCTCCTCTTCTTCTAGAAACACCTAGTGATGAAGCGTTCTTTCTTGGTGCTGGGCCTGTCTGTCTTTGCCGTGTTTGGCAGTCATGTAGCTGGGTTTCCCGGCTCTGGAGGCCTCTGTACCTTAGTGTTGGCATTCCTGGCTGGCCTGGGCTGGAGGAAGGACAAGGTAATGACATATGCATGCAAAGCCCATAGTACACACAGAGAGAAATTCATATACATGTATACATTCTCATAAACCCAGCACACTATTTCCCTTCTTCCTTACATATAGTAGCTTCCTGTGCTGCCCATCCCTATGAAAATATGATCAGAGCATATTTTACTTTTAAGTAGTAATTTTGAGCTGAATTTTGACAAGGATAACATAGCCGAAAGGAATATTGCACAATTAATAAAGTTTTATGTACTTCATTTCTAGTAATAAAGGGACTATAGTACTGCAGTTCTATTGACTGCAAGATTCCTACATTATGTGCGTTAAGGACAACTTTACTACACACTTGGATTTTCTTTTGTTCTTATATACAGTTGCAAGAAAAAGTTTGCAAACCCTTTTGGATTACCTGTATTCCTGCATAAATGGCTCCTAAAATATGGTCTGATCTTCATCTAAGGCATAACAATAGATAAACACAATGTGAGTTAACAAATAACACTCAAACACATAGTTTTACATGTTTGTATTGAACATATTGTTCAAACATTAACAGCCTAAGTTGGGAAAAGTATGTGAATCTCTAGGATAATGACTTCTATGAAAGGGGGTAATTGAAGTCAGGTGACCCAATCAATGAGAAAACATTCAGGTGTGGGATAGAGGTGAACAATATGTTCAATAAAGACATGTAAAAATACAAATTTGTGTATGTTATGTATTAGATCATATTGTGTTTATCTATTTTCATGACTTAGATGAAGATCAAACCATATTTTAGGGGCCATTTATGCAGAAAAGCAGGTTATTCAAGGGTTCACAAACGCTTTCTCACAGCTCTGTTAAACTCCATCTGGGTTCCTGTTTGTAGCTCGTGTACTGACCCTGTCACTGCTAGGTCTCACAGCTGTTTTTGTCAAACTGTTTTGTTTGTTTGTGTGTGTGTGTACACATGTTTAGGCACGTGTGGAGAAAGTGGTGGGGATGGCCTGGGACGTGTTCCAGCCACTGCTCTTTGGCCTGATAGGAGCAGAGATCAGAATCTCACAGTTGGAGGGACACACAGTTGGTGAGATAAAAAACACACACACACTCTTCAGGCTATCATACAATGAGATGGGTGTTACAGTTGTGAGAGATTCAAATGTTACTGTATGGATGTAAATACATTTGCATGAGAACAAAAGAGGCCTCGTGAGGGTTCTTCCCCTTTTCTACAGGAACCGAGGGAAATGCATATAGCCTGGCTGATATAGCTAGGCTGGCGATTGTGTATAGCACATGTATCTTCAGGGTACTTTCTCGTGGAGGTCAACAAATGCTAATTCTGATTCTGATGGTTTTAGTGACGTGTTGGCACACATATACTGTACTTCCATATGTCATTTCCATCAAAGTTCTCCATAGTAGTAGAATATCTTGATCGTGTTAATTAACTTTTTAACAGATGCCCTGTGTCACTTTTTCTATAAATAAATAAATAAATAAATAAATAAATAATTCTAGGAAGGCATAAAAACATTTTGTTTTAAAAACATAAATTTGCATGGCCTGTCTTGTTCTTGTCCTTATGTCTGTCTAGGTCTGGGTATCGCTTGTCTGCTCATCGCCCTGCTGGTTCGACTTCTCTTCACCTTTGTGTGTGTGATGTGTGCGGGCTTCACCCTCAAGGAAAAACTGTTTATTGCCCTGGCGTGGATGCCCAAAGCCACTGTACAGGTATGTCAGTGCTGAAAGGTTTGTCAGGAAAATACTGTAAATGTCTCAAGTCTCTCAACACTACATTACTCGGAGTACCCAACTGACTACCCAATAGGCCAGTAGGGCTGAAAGGACAAGGACAAGATAGTGACTCTATAATTAAAGGTCCAAATTTGAAAGGCCATAACTCCTACACCGTATTTCCGATTTGCATGAAACTTGGTACACATGTATCCATCTTTGCTGTACAAATTTGCCTCAAGGACCAACCAAGTCCACCTAGATAGATTTGCAACTGTTATGGCTAAGGCTTTTTCAATTTTTGACCCTTCACCACCATATTTGGTACACAGCTAAAGGGGACCTAAATACACTAGCGCAATATACTTTGGCCTGATCATTAACCAATGAACTTGACAGAGGGCGTGGCCTAACACAAAATTGGCCTTAACTCATTGACGTTTTGTCCAGTCATCACAATTGGATAATGGAATTTTGTCTTGCAGTGAGGGTAATTTTCTCGTTGTGGTGACACTTCACCACTGAATGGATACATAGGAAACACTGGTCTTAACCTTTTCCCCCTCAGGCAGCTATCGGCTCCACAGCTTTGGACATGGCTAGGATTAAAGAGGACGACAATCTGAAGAAGTACGGCATGGGTGTGTTGACTATGGCTGTACTGGCCATTCTCCTCACAGCCCCCATAGGAGCCCTTATCATAGGCCTTACTGGACCTTACCTGCTGCAGAAACCAAAGAACCCAGCCTGGGGTGAGCCAGTCACACACAATTTATCATCTTTTTTCTTAGGTAGGTAAAGTCCTACATTCAACAATTCAACACAACTCAATACCCCAAACTCCTATCCCACCCGCTTTCAGTTGTATTCAATTAGTAAAGTCTGTGCTGTAACACTCGTCTACTCAAGCTTTATGATGGCTATGTTCACTCAGACTAGGCAGCCATTATGTAAAACATATCTTTACCATAATGCAGTGTTGATATAGCTTTAGGTTGCCTGTAACACATTGTGTCAGCATCTTGTACGTCCAGACAAGACAGTGCTTCTGTTTGCTATTCAGGTGTGACAGTTGCTTGTCATGAATATGCTCATACAGTAGTCTGTAACCCAGGGGTGTCAAACCATGTGCCACGGAGGGCCGAGAGTATGCAGGTTTTCGTTCCAACCGAACAATACACCAGGTGATTCGACTGGTTATCACACCCTCAACCAGAGAGGAGGGACTAATCAGTGAAATCTCCTGGTGTAGTCTTTGGTTGGAATGAAAACCTGCATACTCTCGGCCCTCCATGGCACATGGTTGGACACCCCTGCTGTAACCTGTTTTTCATTTGATAGTGCTAGATTAGCTAATAGGTTTAGTCAATCTCTTTTACTAAGGCTTTTCTTTCTTTTCTCCCTACTTTTTCTTCTTCCATCTCCTTGAAATCTAGGCAGCGCAGCAGGAGCTGTAGATGACAGTGAAACTCCTGTCACCTATGAAAGTACGCTCTGACACCAAACTATCTTCATACGATCTTCATCGATTGAGCAAGGACATTAACAAAGACATTGAGGCTACAGACTTCCATGTGCTGTTACGCTTTGGATATTTGAATTTCCCTTTTTGTCTCTTTTTATCTGTCTGTTGAGCTCTTGGTGTTTGACATCCTATTGGGAACACATTAATCACTTTTTATTTCTAGCCTTTGGTGGTTTCCAGGCCTCAGACTCCAAACAAATGAGCTACAGCCAAGCATCTGCACTGTCATACTGTATTCACAATGAACATGCAAAATATTTATTTTTGGTCCCAAATGAATGTTTATACAGAGATCTAGTCCGGGCCATAAACATGGCTTCCATCTTTTTGTAAGGGTGGATATTGTTCTTGCTTTATATTTACTGAATTCACTACACTTCTATATACATTTTATTTGTACTTGAAATGGTAGTACTAATGTATTTATCGCTACCGGCAGTTTCCTTTGGAGGGTTACATAATGTATTGATTGAAGTCATATTTTATTATTTAGATTACAAATAATAAACTCTAGTCTCTAGGCCTTCTGCACTCAGTACACTATTTAACAACTATGAGCATTGTGTTATGTGTTTTTTACAGGTGGTTTTATTTATTTTATATGTTTTAGCTGGTTGTCAAGGTGTGGAGAGGGCTTTTGTTTAGTTCACAAAACTCACAAAACCAAATAACCAACAGTCCTTTCCTTTGGTTTATGTAAAATGCTGTTCATCTTTTACATGTACAAAATGACATTTTGATGTCAAGATGACTCATTGAAGATAAGTGCTTATTTCCAAACAATATACATGTAAATCCAACCTTTTTGAAATATGATTATGAATGTAGTTTTTGTTTTCCTGTTTTTGTTTCATTGCTTGATTTTTATTGCAGAATTATAGTGTGTTAAGATTTTTCTTTTATTTGAATTTTCATGGCTTCATTAAAAAGGTCCTGTTTTAGCAGGTATTTGTTATAAATATTGACAGAATTCAGTCTAGTTTTATAAAAAAAAGTCTTTAAACAATAAAAAATACTAAGATATTTTAAAGAGTTATTGATCTCTTTGCAATCCACAATTGGTTTGACATGAAAGATAAGGATTTCATTCATTGCCACTCATCATTCACTGCATGTCCTGAAAGTCTTAAATTATATTAGTTAACTCATGGTCTTAAATGGTCTTGAAAGCAGCCAAATAAAGCATTTTGAGTCTTAATTTCAGTTATAAGTTTCAATTATTGTGCAATTCTTCTGTTAAGAAATGAGTCGAGTCATGCAGACCAGTTCATTTTCACATGTGAAATTGATCTTATATTTAATTCTAACTGGCATTAAAAAGTCTTTAAGTTGATGAAACTTCTTGCATATATCCTGTATAAATATGATTCTGAATGCAAATAGAAGGAAATACTTCCAGCAGGAACTGAATACGGTCATTCTGACTATACAGAAGCTAACAAAGGAATACAAGACAAAATAGTTACATATTTTGGTGTAGAAGTTACTTTCTAAAATCTCTATGGGGCTAGTGGGGTAAAAACTGGATCTGACTCAGGGGTGCAGTGGTTTGAAATGCTTGAAGGCAAACAAGTTGCATACACGGACAAAATATTGTAAAGACACACAGATTATAACAGTTTAAGGCTATGCATGAAATACAATTGAAAAATATTAAGTAGTTCCCCATACACACAATAACTTAAGAGAATATTTCACATCCTGTAAGTGTTCATAGTATGTTAACACTTGGCAGGCATAGAGACAACCTGAAACAGAAGAAAGAAGGCTAAATAAAGCTGGCTGTTGGTGAAATACCAAATACAGAACTATCCAAAACCATAATCCAAAATGCAATGCCAAAAACAAGTTATATTAATTGTGCACAATAGTTGGTACCTGTAATTAGATGCATTTTAAATTCCATTTTTGCAATAGGCTAGCATGCATGTGTCACATTTTCATTTTGAGTTGGCTTGGTATTTTAATGTATTTCATTCAGTGGTAAAAGTTGCCTCTTTCCCTGAGGGGGTTGGATTATTGAAATTATAGTTCATCACCGCAAATCACTATCAAGTCACTGCAATTAACTTGAACATTTTCCCCTAAAAGTGGTCCCAATGGTTTGGAACTAGTTATTGATTCCAAAAAGACTGAGACTAACAGCCACTCCTAAAATGAAATTTACAGCAATACAAAAAGTTATGAAGCCAGAATAGAAAATATCTGTTCATCATTGTGTTAACTACTGCAGATATAGAGTAAAAAAAACAAAACAAAAAAAACCTTGGTCATTGCACACTATCATTAAAGAACCTAAAATACAGTTTAACAATATAGGACTATGCAACTCTTTGATTTTATGGGTGTGTGACCAAATTAGGATCAACACAAAAATACAAACAATTAGGAATACAAACCAAACCTTTTCCAAAAATAGACACAAAATACAAATTCTTATACGAAATGAAGAATAAAGATTGAGAGGTGAGAAGGTAGTCCCATCAGTGGGTAATGGTGGATTATAGAATCTTCTTTTTGAGTATCAGTGGACCCACGTTGTCTCCAGTTAGCTCGTTGTGCTTTATGTGTGACTTGTCACAAACAGGAAACTGAAACAGGAAACACAATGTAATATTAGCTGATCGGTCAAAGACACTAATGACTGAGACAAGGGACTAGGGTCTCCTTAATCCTGATGTATAATAAAATAATCCCACATCCTGAAGATTTTCAAGAGCAATAGGGAGTATCACTAGCTTCGGTAATAAAAGTGTAATTTCTCTAATGTAAGAAGTACCTACTCTGCTCCCTCATTCAATGTCAAATAAAAGTAACCATACAAGTTAGGCTATCTGTAGTGTCAACATGGTACAGTGGCAAGCTGAGATCAATATATTTCACACAAATGGTGAAACCTCATTCCACACATTAATAGATCAGTGGGGTAGTAATAATCTTATTTCATTCTCTAAAATCTAATGTCCTTTTGAACTTACAGTTTTGGAGCGCCAGCAGCGACAGTAGCAGACATTTGTGCTCTTCAGGTCCTCAATGTCGATCTCATTGACCACTTTTGGGCTCTCTTTCTGGATCTTCAGGTTGATGAGGCTGTCTCTCTGCTTCTTCTTTTTGGGCAGGAAGGGACGGATGGTCAGATACCCCAGCAAAGCCAGGATACCCAAGAGAGGCAGCAACCGGAGCCACTCAGACACTATGACACACACACACACACACACACACACACACTTTAATTTGAAGCATTTTGCATTTTTAAATCTATGAATGTATTTATTTATAATGAGAGATTCAAGTTGAGTATTTAGGTAAGGTAAAGGTGTACGGGTAAAATTGGTGTTTTCTACCACCCAGTAGGCATAGCATGGCAGAAAACAGCGACAAATAGCCTGTGTTGTTTGTCTATAGCTTGTGTGATATTATACATACCATGCTATACAAGTACATATTACCCACTACTTACTATGATGTACTGTATACTATGAATTTACATCCTGAAGATTTACTGCATGTCTGTCTATGAAGTTGGGTAAACTTCAGAGTTTATGTGGGTTTCACCTCCACTACCTCCCTGGTTCTCTTCCCCTCCTCGACCCAGTGAGGTGACTAGTGCTTGACCAAATTACAAATTACAAGATAGGAGGACTGCCCATTCTATTGTAAGCCTAAATGTCAGTGCTACTGGTTGGTCACTGAGGGGAAGTCCCATCTAACACTAAGAATAACCAGGGGAAATACCAGACTGAGCCCAGAAAAGTGCTACATGACTGGTGAAGAGACACACAGAGGATTAGCCCTAGTTATGTAATGTTACCATTAGTTAGGCTGGGCTCATAAAATCTTTGATAATACTCTCATTGCAATTAAAATACTTCCATTAAAAGGATTTGATGCCTAATGGGACATTTCTAATCTCATTAAGGATTTATATGCACTTCAAAAAGGTAAAACCATCCCATTTAGACAAAAGGGGAATTAAATGAAGCTTTCATTATCCAAGCTACAGTGATTGTTTGAAATTGCTGCTGGGTATTTCCACTCCAATTTATGATAGAAAACACTGAAATGACAAGACAGATTTAGGACGAAGTCTTCACTTCAGGCAACACATAACTCAGAACTCCATAATAATAAGACACTCCCAACTATTATCCTGGTACTTCAACACATTCCTAATCATTTTGCATGCTGTGTCTCTTCCATTTTCAGTTCTTTCTTTGGTCTGGATCATCTCAGCCACGTCATTTGTCACAGGAGCATTTTGGCAATGCAGGGCTAGCTCAGCATTTGAGTTTTGGGGCTATTTATAGGCTAAATACGACACTTTCCACACAGGTGTGTTCGCCTAAAAGGTCAAGTTGAAATTGTTCCTCAGCTTGTCAAGAGAGTGTCACTAAGGTTTCTTCAACCTTAACAGGTTAATCTACCTCAGAGCCTAAACAGGATACACAATCAAGGGGAGAATCTTTTAAAATTATGTCCAACTTACTTCCCAATTTACTTACTTTTCTTAAGATACCTCTAGGCCTAACTGCCATGCCTGTGCATCAATTGATGTTTATGAGGTAACACAGACAGAGCTGGCTACATACTATGTCAGAGGCCAATATGGCAATTCCAGTTATTTAGATTCATAGGATATTAACTTACAGAACAGAGGACAGGCTGTATGAGATGCAAGCATGAAAACTGCTGACTAACCAGCTGGTTAACCCCACCAAACCCAGTGAGCACACATTTCCACTCATGGTAAATTAGATGTGAGGACGTTCAAGGACATGATTGTGTGAGGAAGAAAAAAACATGTACAGACTTTTTCACTACAGAGTATCCCTTTTTTAACAAGTTCATAATACTTTAAGGTCATTAATTGGTTTATTGTACAAAACGCACATTAAGTCACTATAAAGTGAGTAATCTGGGTTGTCAGTGTTTTGTTCACTTTTAAACACCACTAGACTACACTACACTACCAAGACTTTTCAGGACGCTGGCATACAGAAAGACAACAGATATTGATTTTCACATTGAAGGCTGAAGTATACTTTAGTGTTGTGAATGTGTGTTCAGAACTCATCCACAGAACGTTTCTACGTCGTATTCTGCCACCAGTGCAGCTGTTCATTACCTGTTAACCTTGCAAATCCACCGATCGTCTCCGGAAGGGGAAGCTTCTTAAGGTATGCTGGAAGCTGGACTTTTATTATCCTTGAAATAATTTCCAACACCATCTTGAATGGATCTGTTGGCAGGTTTTTTATTTGACTTGAATAGTTCCTGTGGTTCGGCTACGTCACTGCGTTCATTTTACAGCGCAGCTTCTTACAGGTCCGTAAGCTTGCTCTGTGTGTGAAACCAGGAAACAACCGCGCATGAAGCGTAGAACTTTTGGTGGATAGACGCAACTGCGGCCCGTGACGCTACTGTTTAACCAATCAACGTTGGAAGAGTTGGTGTCATCTGATTGGACAGCTTGAATTCTGCTAGAAAGCTCGTGGAAGTTGGCTTCTGCTGCTGCGCTCATTCGTTCTTTGTTCGCTTCTAGTGAGCTTCTGTTCCCGAGTTCGGAAGTTGTAAATAATAACAACAAATTACATACTAAATGGACCATGTGACAGAGTCTTGGGTAGCGGTTGCTGTTGATTTTAAGAGGACAAATATGCATCACACGTGTGTTTGATGTCAAGTCAAGTCAAGTTTATTTGTCACATGTAGTGAATACAGCAGGTGTGTTCTTTACAGTGAAATGCTTTGTTACAAGCCTTACCTACAGTGCAAACAGTGCAAAAGACACTAGAATAAAAAATTAAGTACAATAATAACAGTAAAAATGAATATATAAAAAAAGAGTATATATAACGTGTATAAGTACAGGATGAATGGCAGGGGTGGGTGGTAGAGTCTGTAAGGTGCATAGAGTCAGTGCACGTTAGGTCCGCACCACCCTTTAATTAATCTTAATTAATTTATTAGCCAGAAGTTAACCTATACAACACTTTCCATGCTCTCCGCCCCCTAAAGTTCCTCATTGTCCCAGTTGTATTTTAACTTTAAATTACCAGTGTGGCCACTGCTCTAAAAGGGCAAACAGCATCCGATCTACTCATGCAATTTATATTGAACTTTGGAGAGGTGATATAAATTATATTTCATCTTAAATAAGATAGCATGTTTTTCCAGACCTCTAGGTTGTGCCTCAAATCACCCATATATATCACAAGCCTACATAATTACATTAGCAATTCTAGAGCCCCAGTAATTTGAAATTTGTAATTCCAGCATGGTGTTCCCTTTTGGTTAACTTATTTGAAGACATTTTCCTCCCTCAAACTAATTGTCTGTGGGGTGTTCAGATGGCCCAGTGAGCTAAACTGTCCAACGTCATGGTTTAGAATCACCTCTCTCTGTGTCCTGTCACACTCCTCCAACTGATTGTCTGAGATGTTTCTACATGGGCAGACTCTATGTTACGTTAAGCATGACTTTTACATTCTGTTTGGGGTGTAAAACATTTGTTTTCAATGGTAATTGGCTTTTTCATAAAGAAATAGTGTGATTATATCTAAAAGTTACACGGCCAAACAAATTCTGCATTAAGACTTTAACACCATTTCTCCGTATCTTCAGCCTATATATCAACCTGACAGGCTGCAGAGCTTGTTCACAATCACAGAAATATATGAAACTCGGAGCACACATCATCAAATGTTGAGGTATTTTTGTTATGTCATACAAAAAATGTGTTCAAAGAAAGAGACCACATCCAAAGGGACCATGACCTTTCAATTCATGTTGTAAACACAAACGGCTACCAGAGAGCCAGTCTCTGATCTATAGTGTTATATGGTACAGACTGAGGCTACCTTACTGGCATTGAACATGAGAGTCATTTTAAAGGAGTCATCCAATGTTTATCATCCAAACAAGGACCCAAGCAGTAGAGAGAGTACATCTTTAATGTCGCCGTGGGGCAATTTGCTGACGGCCAGTAGTCCAACAAAACATACACATACACAACAATAAGCACACAATAAAAAAAATAAAAATAAAACAAAAACAGCAACAACATCACATAATCAGGGCAACTCAGAGTTTAGATTCCACAAAGTAACATATCTAAGCATGGCCTCTTATATAAATGTATTTAAAAACTCAAAAGCTGCTGGGACAAAAGATTTCCTGTACCTATTAGTGCCACACTTGGGAAAGCTGAACCTGCACCCAGACATGAGCAGCTGGAACTCACCATAAAGAGGCTGATGGGAGTCCAATGTGTAACTCTCCCTTGATACACATGAGAAAGATCCTGGAGTGGGACACCCGTGATCTTAACGATACTCCAGAGTTTGGTGTTATTTTTAAGATTAAGACTAAGATTACCAAACAAACAGATTATGGAGGAAATTAAAATGGACTCAAGAAGAAGAAAACATTTTCATTGGTGTCTTATCCACATTAAAACTCTAGTTTCCTAGTATGATCCCCAAATATTTATACTTCATATCTTTAATAAGGGTTAGCACAGAGGAAGGAGGCCTCCAGCGGAACATCCCTTTAGTCTTGGATATGCTCAGTTGTAGGAAAGACTGTTCACACCAGCTAACAAACTCCTCTACAACTGGACCATGGCTCTGTTCCTCATCATCACGTCTGGACTCATGATTGCTTTGACAGTCATTTGCCTATAAAACAAATGAAAGTGGAGGAAGCGCACAGCCCTGTAGGGAGCCAGTAGAGGATAAGAGCTTACTGGACAGACTCCATTTTAAAATACAAACAACAAACTAGAATGAAATTTACAATTGACTAAATATCAATTTCAGTAAATCTTTCATTTCAAATCTTTCAATCATTTCATTTAATCTGTATTCCCTTTTAACCTCTATGCATGTGGTTAAGTCGCCCTCTGGTGTTGGAAAAAAGTTGTTTCACTTATTGTGTGGAGAACTTCATTACCCAGCATTCATTACGATTTCAAATCAGCCTTTATATTTTGCCTGATGTTTAATGTCGGTTACTGTCGTTTATACTACATTTAAATCTCATAAAAAATAGAACAGCATTCAAATTCAATCTAAACATTCCACGGAGATTATTTAAAAGCGTCAACATGTTTGCGGCCTGTTTTCACGACCCAGACTTGACGGGGGATATTTGTAGTCAACTAACACCTTAGTTTCAGGTCCCAGACTCCCGTGTCATTGGTGAATGACCGAAGATGTCGCACAGCAGGCTGTTTGCTAGGCTGCTATGTAAGTATTATAACTAATTGCAATAAATATCCATCAATAAATTGTTGACAGTTTAGTGTCAGCCAGAGAAATATTAATGGGCAGTGTTCTGTACATTTGGCGAGCTTGACATGGTCCGCAAACCTTTGTGGATCTGCTTGTCAGTTAGCTAGCATGCTAGCTTTCACGTTAGCCTTCCAGCCTTTACCAGTGTAACACAGATAGCTAGAGTTAGCCTGCTAGCTAGTTCCATTAAGGTTATACAGAAAGCCAACGTTAGCCTCCTTGCCAAGCTATTCACAGGCCAGAGCAAAGTGTTGAACTTTGACCTCGCATGTCCTTTTTACTTTATTCAGCATATACATTCATTCTGTACGATTAATGCGAACAGCTTAGTTGTTTTGTCTGATTATTGCTGCTAGTTAGTGGATGTGCATGCTTGCAACTCGGGTGTATATATTTGACACTTGAGCTGTCAAATTGTGTTATTAGTCACAAAGGTTTCAGTGGTGCTGTTTTGACAAGGCATTGGAAATGGCTGTCAATGACCTGCAATTTGCGTCATTGATTTATATCAATCGATTTATATATGCTTTATATAGAGACAGTTTAAAACTGTGAGCCACTTTGTTAGGATATTGAGCTAGGACATGTCAACATTGTTTGAATGACACTGTAAGAAGACCAAAGTTCAGTCGTTGAGGCAATTCAGGGTCAGAATGGGTTCCAATAGTCGTGTATAGCTTACTTCAGCTGTTTGAAGCTGTCAAGCCTGCCAACAAATTCAGGATTAATTACCCCAAGCTTTTCTCAGATCTGTACAGACCAGTGCATTGAGGATAGGGTAAATCTGTAAAGAAACACGTCTTGAGGGTTTGATTACGCTTACTGTCATGAAACAAAATCACATCAGTAGTGAAACAAGGAAGTGCAGACATCTGTTTGGCTGGCAGCAAATGACCGCAAAAAGTTGAGTTTCTCTGGTCACCAAGCTGTATAGGGAATGGATGGACTTTCAGTGACTTGTTGATCATGTTGCTTGCAGTGTGAATCACAGCAAAATAAAGCAGAATTGAAAGGGCAAAGGGACTGTTGCCAAAAAGCTAGGAGTGGTTGGAGTTCTTGACCTCTAAACAATATTACTTTTGGATGACAGCACACCTTGTTGTATGTTACCTCTTCCTTAGTGGGTACAATGATGTTTCATGTGCCTGTGACAGTGCAGTCTTTGCCCCTTGACATTTGCCTCTGCTTAATGAACAAGCAGTTTTTATCCTTTGTATAGGATTTTGATCATTTATTGATATTTGGAGAAATTTCATCCACAATCTCACTGTGTGGCCCCTTTTTCACTTTTCAGTGCAGCAGACTGGAGTCAGGCACTGTTATACAGGTTCAAGGAAGAACCTCTACATCGACAAGAACACCAAGGTCATCTGCCAAGGGTTCACAGGAAAGCAGGTTTGCAAAGATAACTTGTGACATTTCACACCATCAACAGGCCTTGTTTTTTTTATTCTTGCTTCACAGTCATGCAGTCAGAGCAGCGTATTCTAATCATGTTGTGACACCAAAGTTTTTCCTCGCGATATGCACACATCGTAGTCCCTCGCTTCTTTGTGAATTTAAGCTTGCCCTGTGTGACAAGAGAGTCCGGGTTATATTAGCTTAGTTTTTACTTTATTTTCAAATTTATTTCTGATTTAGTGTAGTTAGTGTGTTTTTAGAAGGTGTTTTAATTTTCATAAATGATCAGTTTTTTGTTTAATATTGTTTAGGTTACTTTGTATATATGCTGAATAATTGTCCTTGGATGGGAACAGTAGTTATCTATGTATTGATTGTTGTAGCAATAGCTGTTCCAGGTCCGTTCAATATAAGATATTTATTTCTTCACCTTACTCTATGCCAATGCTGAAAATAACTAAAACAGAAAATAGCTGATTTTTTATTTCAGCTAGTTTTGGAGGCAAAGATTTGACTTTATTTTATCCCAATTTTTTTCCATGTGTAGTTTTCGTTTTGGTTGTAATCAATTGTAATAACTTTTAATGGCAGATATGTTCGTTCCTGATTGTTTTTGAAGAACATGAAATATTGCCGGTAATTGTCTTTGAACCATGTCCAGTCAGGAAGAATAAAAGTATTGGCAACCGTGTTCAGCAAGCCAGAAACTTTGACTTTACAGATTTATACCTCTCCTCTATCGTTATGCGCATTCCATTTTTCATCTTCCCTTTTCTCCTCAACATAATAAAAGGTTGTTAAATATAGTTCTAATGAACACTCGGGGTAATTAGAAAAGGATGAGAAATGAAGCGATAACTATTGAGTGCACATTGACTTGTCTTTCTGGCTTGATAAGCAAACCATTTTTCACATTTATTGTCCCAACATTAGCAAGAATAGTGTCTGGCAAAAAGAGCAAAGTTAGCAGGGCAAAGGAATACTGCATAGAAATGATAGACTATTAAAATTGAGGGGAAAATGATGATTCATAGTTTCTAATTTCTTCTAGTTTCTTCCTCTTAACAGTGTAATTATCATTTTTACATTGGGGTCATTTATTTGTACTTATGACCTTTGAGTACTTCATTTATGTTGTTTCAACATCCTCTGTAATTATTAACTCTGACTGATAGGCTTTGCTTATTTCTGCAGAAAGTTATATTACAACTGCGATTTCAATCACACAATTTTGCAGAGTGACTGATACGTTGGAAAAATCCAACTTTATGTTGTCTCCAGGCATCTTTACTTAACTGGAAGTTGTATTCTCGACTGGATTTGTGAGATTTCTTTTCTTTTAATAGAATTAAATATCTTTATAGTAGAAATCAATATTTCACTCTAGATTAACCATATTTAATATTGTCACCTGTGTATGATAGGATATTACTTTGCTTTAACAAATAATATTCCCTCCCTCCAAAATGTAATTAATGTTTTGCGAACGACATAAATTGCCATCCCACTCAAAGACGACTTTCAATGAGACCGAACGTGCATAGAGTGCCTCTGGGTTTTGTCTGGTATGCCGACCAGCTGGGGGCAGCATTGTGTTGGAGATGACGTACAAAGAATGTGACAGATGCAATTGTGAACGAGGCGTCACTTCCATGACTGTCTTTAGCAGACATCACGCGGCATAGGTCATTAATCGTTGATGGCAGCGTATCTTCTCCTTTCTCTTTACTGTCTGTAATGATATCTCAAGGTTGATGCTACAAGTGTGGCTGTACCCCACTCCATCTCTCTCTCTCACGCACACACACACGCACACGCGCACACACACACACACACTGACTCTTCTGTCCTTCTAGGGGACGTTTCACAGTCAGCAGTCTCTGGACTATGGCTCCCAGTTAGTTGGAGGTGTTTCCCCCGGCAAGGGGGGTAAGACACACATCGGCCTGCCAGTCTTCAATTCTGTCAAGGAGGTAGGTATTCCATCTTACATGTCTGTGGTTGTGTCTTTGAAGTTCCTTGATATTTGAAGTATGTGGAGTGTAAAAGTACGGGCTAAGTTTTAGAAAAATGAAGTTTAGGAATGAGTCTGGCAGATTTGCAGCTAATAGCCCTTGAAGGACTATGAAACTTAAATATTTTTTGGAGAAACATTAGGTGGCACTATTTCATAACTTTCCATTTTAATGCACCTCCAATGCCTTCACTCTTTGCTTCAGGCGAGGGAAGGCACAGGGGCAGATGCCACTGTGATCTATGTGCCGCCTCCATTTGCGGCAGCAGCCATCATTGAGGCCATTGATGCAGAGATGCCCCTGGTGGTGTGCATCACCGAGGGCATCCCGCAGCAGGACATGGTGAGAGTCAAACATAAGCTGCTGCGCCAGAAAACCACCCGCCTCATAGGCCCCAACTGCCCAGGAGTCATCAATGTAAGAGCACACGTATAGGCATGACTGGAGTGCATGAGTTAGTGAGTGTGTGTGTGTTACATATTCAATGCTTATACTTGGCATAGAAATGAACAATGGGGAGGGAAAGTGCTGGTTGGAGGGACTGAAAGCCCATATTTCCTCTCAGAATCCAGGGACAAATCAGACAACATACAAATATACGGTTACCTCTTTAGCAAAACTGAATGAAAATGGAGCACTGTCATAAACGTAAAATGAGCATGCTTTTCTCTTAATGTTGTAAAATAAACTGGTAGCAATTGGAAGGGTTGGATATCAAAATGGAACAGTTTTTGGTGTCTGGATTTTAAAGTATTGCACATTTTTGATTCTTACAATGAGAACTTTTTGTCAAGTTTTCTTGCTTATAGTAATTTGTGCTGAGGAAATCCATTGAATGTGGTCTGATTTATTTTAAACGAGCTGATGGCATATAAAATGTTAAACAATAATTTACTCTATTGCAAGTTTCAAGTTTATTGTCATATACTTGATAACAATGCAAACATCATTACCAGTAATGAAATTCTTGGTCTCAGAGCCAACTCAACTTTACATAATGAAACATGTCTTCATTCAGTAAAGAAATGTATCAAAACTGGTAATGAATTTTTAAGTGCTGGAACTAGTCAGTAATGGAATATTTCCAGTCATATCCAGCAGTAATACTAAAGTTAAATTTGTGCATGTATGTGTCTAACTGTAGTAATGCAGCCATTTCAGTGAAATTGTGAAATGCTTTATTTCGCAGCCTGGAGAATGCAAGATTGGGATCATGCCAGGTCATATTCACAAAAAAGGAAGAATTGGTATGATTTCTGAAACTGTTTATGAAATGTATTAACTAACAACCTTAAGGTGGAAATCCACTCAGTTTTGTGTAGATTTGTGCACATTCTTCCATCAAGTGAGCAAATTCTGGATTCTAGCTTTGGGAAATACTTGACTGATCCAAAATTATAGTCAGAATTCTATCTGGTTTTGGTTGGATTTTCTTTTTTTTTTTAAATGTTTTAAACATGAAAACAGGGCTTGCTTATTGATTTGAATGTTTCACGAGAGAATACCCGCTGATTGACAGCGTACATCTGTGTATCTATAAATAGAACACCAACTGCAGTCTCGATGTTCTCCCAATAGGTGTCCCAGCCTCCAAATGACTTAAGAATGTAATCGAATAGAAAGAAATTAAAGCTTAGCTTCACTAACAAAGAGTAGCAATCCTTGCAAGGTTTTCGTCTTAAGTGCCGATTCAAGAAGCTATTTTTTTTTATCATACATTGAGCCTCTACCATTGTTAGCTCTTCAGTTTTTCTTCACTCAGACATGGACTGCTAGATAAGATGTATGTGGACCTGTGGACCTTTGCAGTCTGTTCTATAGTAATCAACTAACATCTCTTTCGCTGTATAGAGAGAGCAATTGATAAGAAGAGCTGCGCTATGGTGTAGTGATCCCTTTTGCATTTGCTGCCATGTTGGAACAATACAAGTTAATATAAATCCTTTTGAAATGCAATTGTTTAAAATATGTTTTGTATTATTCTTTAAGGCATTGTGTCTAGATCGGGTACCCTGACATATGAAGCTGTGCACCAAACTACACAAGTTGGCCTAGGCCAGTCACTCTGCATTGGTAAGCTACCAGTGACCTGTGTCATATTGAATATGAATTTAGCACATAGTCACAGAGCTGATAGTTTTATATATCCAGACTATATCAAAACATTTAATGTTTTAATACAAAAAATAGCACAGCTTGAATGGGTGCATTCAAATGTTTCTATGCAGCAAGATCATCCTAAGAATCAGGTGAATCTGGAATGCATGGTTGGGATCTATGGTAATAGACACAAAGCATCAGCAAACTTAAGCTGCCACTAAATTACTTCATGGAAAAATTAGCCCTGATGCAGTACATGGCTACATGTGTTGCTGGAAGAAGAAGATGAAATTCTAGTGCAACATTATTAAAATATGTGTTGCTTGGTGGATATTACATGTGCCAAATTTGCCATTGGACCATAATGATTTGGAAAAGGTCTTTTTGAAAGACTATTGCTTGCTACATTTTGCTGATTTAGATATGTTTCTAATGATGTGGTGATCATCAGACCACACCATGCATGTATATTTCACCTGCTTTTTAGTCAACTCTCAGGCTGAAGAACCATCTGAATATCAAATAAATACAAGAATTCTCCCTTGAGAGTTTTGAATTGGGTACCACAAGTATTTGCTTTGTCTTGTCTAGGTATTGGTGGTGATCCATTCAACGGGACAGACTTCATTGATTGTCTGGAGGTGTTCCTGCAGGATCCCAAGACAGAGGGCATCATCCTCATTGGAGAAATTGGTGGCAACGCTGAGGAGAATGCTGCAGAGCACCTCAAACAGCACAACTCTGTAAGGGTATACACCACCACTAATATTTCACTTCACTTCTTCATTTCACTCCTTTCACTCTGAATTAACTATTAGTCATGCCCTTTTAAATCTGTAAGCTGTTATATGTTAGGTATCCTTTCATTTTGATTATAGCCCCTGGCTTTCTCTCTGTGTGTGCGCGTGTGTGCGCGTGTGCGTGCGTGTGTGTGCGTGTGCGGCGGTTTGTGTGAGAAAGACCGAGTGCAAGAGACAGGGTGACGGTGTGATTCACAGGACATGTTCCAGAAATCTAGAGGGCTTTCACAGAGCAGTTTACCATCATCAGTGTTGTTGTGTACATGTGATTGGGAGGGCGGGTGAGGGTGGCTCATGTAGCTCAAGTGGCTAAGAACTTTGAAGTGACGTTCTTCACTTCACTAGACCTGTACTCAGGATTTTGCTGCTTGCAGTTGACTTTTACACTCTGTTAATTTTGTTGAATGTGTGTGTGTTTGTTTGTTTGTGTGTGTGTGTGTGAGTGTGTTGAAGGTGCTCTGGAGCTGAGAAATGGATTTGATTTGCTCTCGGCTGCCCTAATGCATGCAAATCTCCCCCTGGTGTCTCAGGAGAATAACTTCTCTCGCTCACTGTATAAAGTGAACACCCCCACCCAATCACCCAGAGTGTTGACAACTAGGGACCATTCAAATGAAACACTAACATGCATGAAAAAGCCCAGCAGAGCATGGGAGTGAGCACCAGATCTTCAACTGAAAGTCAATTGTGTAGTGCATTATACACAAAACAGTTGAGCTAGATATTTTTAAATGGAGAACAGCACAAAGAAAGCTCAAAACGAAGACAGTTTTCTGAAGACATTGCTTTATTTTGCCGCAAACTGAAGTCTTCTTTGATTTGAAAACAATTTTATTCAGGTCATCAATACAGTCACCTAGGGCAGCTCCCAGGTGTCAGTGTGTTGAACTGTATGAATGTGAAGCAGGGTGTTGCTGGAAAATAACAAGTGTGCTAAGTCGACTTTCCCTGAATAACTAGAAGGCCTTGACCGGACACTAGACTTCACTCTGTTTTGATAAAATAGGGAAATTGAACAGGCTTGTCTGCTAAAAGACGTTTAGTGTTTTTATGAGCCTTTTATGAAAACTCTACCATGTTGATTTAGTTTAAAGATGAACCTTTGTATACATGTTGCCTTTGAAATGAATCCCCAGCACAGCCCCTTGAGCTTGCTAGAGGAATCAGTCAAAATGTTGCTCACTCACAATGAAACACTTTACGGTGCATTTAGAGAACAAATAGGAAAAAATGATCTTGGGCTGTTTTGATCACCATTCCCTAGGTTGTGTTTTTTTGGTCTCTGTCATCATCTTGGATTACTTCACTGATGGGTACATCGCTTAACAACTCAGTCATCTTTCATTTCATGGGGTCTTTAAGAAGATACATGTCACATTAACTTGACAAATCTTGCCCTGCTAGACAGATTATATATAGAATGCACACTGAAATAAAAGAGCCAAGGTCATGATTAATTGTCGTCATGCAACATTACATATATTGAACTCCCAGTTGGGAAAGACACATTACACCAAAAGGCGTGACTTCTCCACTTACTGTCAAGAAGTATCGATCCAATTATGAATGTCACGATTTAGTTGCTGGAGAGTGTTTATCTATTGATGTCAGAATGCTGTAAAATTCAAGAAGTAGCCTTATACTTCTCCCCAGGTTCTGCTGTCAGATTTTATGGTGGAAGTCATATTTCAAGGTTCAGTCTTTGCATCAGTGTCTGGAAAGCTTACCGACATAACATGCTCTTATAAGTCGCCTATATCAAAGGTCTGCCTATCTTTTCTGAGAGAGTCAGAAATAGGTTTAAATGGAAAAACTGTATTACAATTTGCTTAATGCATTTCAAGTAGGTTGGAGTATTCTAAGCTACCGTGAAGGTTACATTTTAACCTCTTGACATTTAGCCCAGGCTCTCCATTGAACTGAGCTAAGCCCTTGTAATTCAGTGGAAACAAACACTGAGAACTAACGGATTGCAGTCTGGGGAGACTGAGGTTAGAAGAGGTATGTGTTTGTGTGCACACATGCCAACTTTATTAATACCTCCCTTTCATGTGTAAAGGAGCTTATAATTGTCTCACTTTGGCATCTTAATCTTACAAATATATTGCCTCACCCTGGAGCAGGCTTACTCTTTGTTTTTAGAACTAAGGCTTCTTCCAGTCCTGTTGGCCCACAGAAAAGTGGGGGGAACCACCCTGTATGGTCTCATAATTAAAGCAATATATCTCAGCTGCTAGCAGTGGAAGACAAAAGACAGAAAAAGGAAATGGTAATATGACTTTCCTCCCTTTTTAGTACTTAGTATCCAGGGAGGCAGGGATTAATAGAGTAATTAAATCCTATTCTGTTAAGGTAGATTTAAGACGTGATTCACACAAGGGTGACTCATCTAGTGGATCACTTCAGAATACAAAAGGATGGGGTTTAGTGCTGCTTTGGCTGTATCAGATGCATGAGATATATTTAGTGAAATATATATTTGAAATGAAATTCCTTTAATTGTTTCTTCATCTCGCTTCATTGTATCTCCATGTTTACAGTTCAAGTGTTAGTGTGTCTCATTAGCAGTCTATTGCTAGCCAAGTCTTTCAGTTTGCCCTGATAGATGAGCATTTTGATAGTCCTTAAACATTATCTCTGCTCATTGCCAGTTCATGTTAGTGGCTGCCATTTTGTTCCTGCCAGCTTCACGTTCCAATTTGGAAGTAAGATGGAAACATAAGTGTATTGGCCTCTTTAAAGGACCTCACTGTGTTCCTTGGGTTGTTAAATATGGCACATGCTAACCCTGTGATAACAGTCTGCCAGACGAGCTACAGGCTCCCTTGAAAGCCCATGGCCAAGTGCATGTGTGTGTGTGTGTGGGCACGCACACAAACGTCCTCCACAATTATGATGTTATTCCTAAAGATGAATTATTAGCTATTGCGCGCACACACACTCAGATTATGATGTTATTGCTGAAGATGAAATATTAGCTCTTCACCTTGGAAATGATCTCAACTGTTGAATGTAACTATCCATCAGTGAGTGAACAGCACAGACAGGCGCTGAGCTAATCAGTGCCTGCATGACTAATTACCATCTCAGAAATGAGATGACATGAAACGGCAGGAACCTGAGCCTCTATCTGGTCACACACCCACCCATGCAATTAAATGGCCTGATTGACCCTTTGTTTTAATAATGCAACAGAGGGAGACAGAGAGAACAGACAAGCCTCTTGTCAAGAGGGCTTGGTAATGGGAGGACATGGAGTGTTTTATTTCTAATGAATGCAGGTGCAGGAGAAAATTAATACTGTGTTTCTTTATTTTTGTCCCTTTCCTCTCTGTTTTTCCTTTCTTTCTTCCCGCTTTCGGTATGTTTCATCCATTTTGTTCCTTTTCCAATTTCGCTCCCATGTCATTTTCCTGTTCTGTCCCTTTCACCCTATTTTCCACTTTGTCTTTGCTTTGGCTTTTTCACCCTCCTTGTTGCTGTGTCCAGGGTGCCAAGGCCAAGCCTGTGGTGTCCTTCATTGCGGGGCTAACTGCTCCTCCCGGCCGTAGGATGGGCCATGCCGGTGCCATAATCGCTGGTGGCAAGGGTGGAGCCAAAGAGAAGATCGCAGCCCTCCAGTCAGCTGGGGTTGTAGTCAGCATGTCCCCTGCCCAGCTAGGCAGCACTATGTTCAAGGTGAGGCCTTTCTCATACAACTGGGATTGGGAGGTTCTTGAAATGTGGGAGTTTTTCGTCCAAAACAGAGTACAGGCTAGTGAGATTTGAAAGCCAGAAATATCAGCACCTGGTGTAGTATTCATTGATTTTGATCAACAACCCTATCAAATCCCTGCAGTTATATATGGTCATTATGTGCTATGGAACAGTAAAATTTAATTTATTGCACCACTAATTGCCGATTTTGACTCTCAAACTTGCAAAAGTACTGTCCACCCTGTATCCTTTATGGATAAAAATGTCACTAATGGTTTACTGGGCACAGGGATTAGTTTTTGCTGGGACGTAGCAAGGTTGAGATTGAACTTTTAATGCACAATAAAGAAAAGCAACAGGGAAGGGCAGAAATTAATAAATGTCTGTTGACAGTGGCTGAGTTGGCGCTACTGCCTCTTGATTTCAATTTATCACTAGGGAAGCTTTTTTAACAAGATGTATAAAAAGTGAAAGCATGTATTACACCCATTCATCATCTTATGCTTTCATTACCAGCGCTGGCACAACTGCACACAGATATAGATTCACGTGTATTTTTTCCCCAAAGTTTAATTCATAATCATTGTGCTTAATGATGAATAACGTGCTCTCTGGTTGTTAATTTTGCAGCCCATTGTGTTCATACATCTCTGTTAATCTCATTGACCGCTGTAATCAACGTACAAACGCATAAGAGGAGCAGGTAAACATAATGCTTTGGGTGTGGGCAGTAGGGTAACCTGCATAGGCAGCCCACCCCGAGCTGTTTTTCAGTTTGTAGGTGAGGTTCTTTGCTGCTTCTGTGCCTTCAGCCCTGCCACCAGCCGGATGCCACTTTAGCCTCAACACTAGAGACCATCTGTAATAATCAGTAAAAGGCTGTGCAACATGCATAAACATATTTTATCAGAGATTATTGAATGATGCATATAGCTACGGTATACGCTTTTTGTTAGAATCATTATGAAATTGCGTGCAAGCAAAATTAACCTCATATCTACACCCTACACACAAATTTACACAACTAGCCATAAATGGTGGCTGATGTCCCATTATTTTCTCATTTTACATATGATTTCTCACTCAGTGAATTCATTCTTGATGAGAAAAGAATAAAAAGCAAGTTCATGCATCGTCAACTGTGTATTTACTTTGATGCAGGAAAAGAGGGTATTATTTTGAGGCATTACTAGCAAGAATGTCTAAATTGGCTAAAATTGCCAATACGGGTGGAAGCAGCGGTAATAATCCTGGAATTTCTGAGTTGTACATCATCAAGATGAACACAGATTACTGAAGATGCTATTTCCAAGTTTCATCAGCACATCATTGCATCCTACAGTAATTCATCACAATGATAACTACAGATGCACACTGCCCATTCATTTGCCAGATACAGCGAACTGGCTGGCATTGCTACCACTCTCCCTGTTAACATTACATAGTTTTCCAATCTTGCTTGAAATAAATAAATGTCAGCAAAAATAATATACAGGCCAACAAAATTACAAAATAGATAATCTGGATAATTTCTCTCTGTTTAGTCAACTTCAGTATTACTACATATGATCAGTGATTGTAATACTGTCAGAGACAGTATGCAATACTCATCCTTGGCACGAAGACGTCAAATGACAACTAATGTTTATCTAACAAGGACTTAATAAATATGCATGGTAGACAAATTATGAAGATAGATATCACCAGGCCTACAGTGAAAACATGGCTTGTATAAACCTTGCTGTAAGGGCCTACCTTTTTGCATATTGTCTTTCCTTTGCATTTGGCATTACTATATAATGAAAATACCACTTAGTATTATCCTCTCAAAACTCAAGGAAGGTTGCATGCAATCATACCTAGGACTGTTCTTACATCTGGCTCCAGCTGTGTAAGAGCTGTGTCATTCTTGCTAGCTTGTAAAGGGCTTGCTTTTCTTTTTACTTTCCCCCAATTTCAATCCACACAAGACTTTTCACCCATCCTTTTGAGTGACACCCTTCACTTTCCTTCTTCTTGACTTGTGTCTTGTCAAGCCCATCTCAGTCTTCTTTCTTGCCCTTTTTTATATTTGGCTCTTGACTCTGTTTCACGCAAAATGTTTTGCTTTATCTCTGTCACAAACCCCTTTGCACTTACCTAGGTTCTATGATTCGTCTCTTGTACCCTTGAGTTCCTGTCTGCCGTCTTAAGATATCATATACCTGGAGTACCCTCTTCCTTCCTTTCGCTTGACACTCATCCCATCCCACTACTCCTTTATTTTGTCCTCTCCTCTCATTTTGTCTGCTTTTCTGTTTCACATCTGAGGTGAGATTATATAGATTATTATAGATTATTATATGCCTGCTTTGCCACTTGACACTGGACCCTGTGCCACGCTCCCTTTACCCCACGTCCTCTCATCTCTCAGGAGAGTGCCAGTGGACACGGAACAGCCGTGTCGGTATCCTGTCTTTCTCAAAAAGTCAAGGGTAGGATGGGACTGAAGTTGCCTTCTAAGTATTTCAGATATTTTACAGTGATGGTGCAGAGTAGAAATATGAACATGTTTTCCCCTCAAGGTGGCAGTAGGGCTCCAGGTATCCACAAGTCATTTAGAATGGGCCAACATGCGCATGAGTTTGTGTGTGTTCTGTGGACCTGATAAATGACATTTGCATAAAGTATTTTTTTTCTGTGGAATGGGAAATTCGAGGGGGAACGACATATTCTATCATCCTGCGGTTTGTTTGATATTTTGCAAATTGAATATGTAAATAGCTACACGTCCTGTTTAATGGCTAACATAATGCTTTGTCATTTGTTGTCACATGGTTGGACTCTTTACTGATATACACAGTAACTATAACTTAACCTAAATCATAATTATCCCTTCTGACCAGGGGGTGTTTCTGCAGCAGGTGAAGCTCATATATAGAATTGATAAAAATCAGATTTGTAGATGTGTAGTCTTCATCAACCTCAGGGAATGAAGCTGTTTTTACGATGAAGTGAAACTTTCTGACACACAGACATGTGGCATGAAAAACAGCCCTGTCAGGATCTCCAAGTGCTAGCCACCTCTGTTTCTCCTCAACAGCACATCTCCTACTCAAGATCAAAATAAGCTTTGTGAATTGTCCATGAATAAATCATCCTCTTCTGTCTTTCTCACTTTCTTTTTTATTCATTATTTATTTTTTTCTTTCTTTCTGTTGCCCATCCCTATAGGAGTTTGAGAAGAGGAAGCTGTTGTAAATTGTGCAAGAAGGCATCCTACCTTCACTCCCTGCCCTGAATTAAGAAGAACAGCCTGATTGTTGAGGTGGCTATGCCCTACAGTGTCTATAAAGTTCAACTACCATACGCACATGCAGTGTTTATATTGTAATTTCTCTTTCTGCTATGAACTTGTACACATGAATAAATAATGCCATCCTGGTATCCTAAATATCTCATTGAACACCATGTGTAATGTCCTTTTAGTCAATAGCTTGAGGAGATATGCCATGGTAACCTTGGTGATCAGTTTGTTTCTGATAGACTCCTACTGTAAGATGTATTTCATCACTCCTTTTCACTGGCTGTCCATCTGAATAAGAAATATTTCTGAAAACATTTTTCTACTGTGTTGTGCTTCTACTTCAAAAGAGCATGTTTGAGATACACATTCTGGCTGAAGTCTCCCTATAGAATGAATCTATCTGGCAAGTCTGAATTCATTGTCTTCACTTTTTGAGGCATACAAAGGGAGTATAAAACAAATGAGGGAAAATGGTCAATGAATTCCTCAATCATCATCACAAGTTTGTGTAATCATAGCATACATATAATATTCAATAAATAAGGTTAGGAAGTCTGAAGAAGGTGAAAGGTGTTTTGATACCATAGATAAAAAGAAAGGCACCTTACTCGGGCTGTTGTGCCCCATTAGAGCGACGGCAAAGTGATTCAATGTGGAATGCATCAATCATGGTTCCCACAATCATAGAAAACCTGAAAGTCATGAAATTCAAAAACATGTATTTTCCAGGCCTGGAAATGTTACGGAAAATGTGCATATAGTTTTGGAAACGTCATGGAAATTTGTTGATAATCTTTTTTTTCCCAACCAGTGAAATGTTTAATATGAAGCTTGGCTGTGTGTTGATCCACTTGCCTTTTGAGGAATAAAAAGCCAAATCAGAAATTAGTAGAAAGTATCGGCCCTAAATGATAGTTGTAGCCAGAACCATAGACCTACAACATAGACTGTGACAAATATTGGTCATGGCAGTTGTGCTATATGTCATGCAATAGTCTTGGAAAAGTCATGAAATGTGATTAGCTAAAAGGTGTAGGAACCCTGATCAATACATTCCTATTATCCATTGTCCTTGTAGGGGAACCTATAAGGAACCACAACATCCTACAGCTTAATGCTAAGATGCTTTTGAAATGTTCAGTTGTTTTGGAGGTGAATGGAGTGAAAACCTTCTAAATTCAAACCCACACACCGTCCAATTGGTTAAGTAACTTGAAAAAGCCAATGCCTAACATCTAACATTACAGTATTTGGTTTCCGTAATAGCTCTACATATTTACCTTTTTTAAAAGGCTATTTAGTAAGGATTTGCCTTTTCAACTAAGCTATATGCATCTGGTTTAGGACTATTCTTACTCTGAACATTGGTCTGAAAATATTCAGAACTTCTGTTGAAGCCTCGTTCACTGTAATCTACTCAATTACCCCTCTAACATGGCTTTTGCGCTTAATCCTTGTTCATATGTCCAGTTTTAAATTTAGAGACAGAACTTTTGTTTTGAACACAGCCAACCTAATCTTCAACACAATGATAATTTAAGTTGTTTTAAAGTGTATAGCCCACATTTCAGTACATCTAAAATCACAAGTCAATACTAACAGCAGAATTTCAGGTTAGCCACTAATTAAGATGGACATGTTGCACAAATATCTATAGGTTAAATTAACACCTCATTGTTGTCTACAATGTGAAATTAGACTAAGTGAAGGAAATGAAAGGGGACAAAAAGGTTACAGATGGGCAGCTCCACCAGAATTTTTTTTAAATAAGCCCGCTAGGAACAAAAGTGTGTAATGAAGCATATAATGCCCTACACTGGACATCTCTACAGCCTATTCTTATCTCCTCCCCAGCAGTCAGCCAAGACAGATTATTATGTGTACACATTGTTAGCAATTACTTTTTAATCTGCATTAGTAAATTAACATAATGACTGACAGTGAAATTCAAAGCTTATTTGTTTAGAGGCTCAGAAGTTCCTTCTCTTGCTAAACTTGCCAAGCTGTGGTTCAGTGTTTCACCTCACCTTCTATATAGACGGAAGCTGATCTTCTACTCTGTGGTAAGTCGAATACAAATAGCAAAATCTGTAGTAAGTATTATTGGCCAAATGTTTCTAAAATGGGGGTCCTTGGTGTGAAAAAGTTCAGGAACATCCAATATGTGGAAAAGGCAGGTCAAACTTGATGGACCGGACTAGTAGGAGTGTAAATTCCAGTTTAGTTGGATGAAAATATTGCAGGACAGAGACAAATGTTAGAGCTTATTTCTTATTTTAAGACTTTTAGGTTCATTCTTTTCAGAATCTTTGTTAATCTTTAGGAACCTACCTTCCACTACTCTTAACGTGTGAATAATGTGAGTGTAATTCGGGCTGGAGTTGAGTGCACTAAGTTATTTCACATGACTACTCTTAATATCTGCTTTTCCTATTCAAAAGGTTATTCAAATAAATAGTAATTTATTGTAGATTTACTCATGTCAAGCATACCTTCCTGCACAATAGAAGTAAAAAGTAAATTTTCCCTATTTACCTTGAAGACAGGTGTATTAAACTTTGGTGCCAACTTTTTGAAAAAAAGCATTGAACTTTTATTTTCTTAGGCCAAAGAGATAACTTACTGTCTCACCCACAGACCTATAGCAAAGTCGTCATTACCTAGTGAGTGCATACAGCTAATCTAATTGTGAGTTAAAAAAAAAAATAATGTTCCTTGGAGCAGAAGGCAGTCCTAATGAACTCAGCAGGTGCCCCTGCCAGTGTCCTCCCACACAATACAACACTAATGACTAATGTATGCCAGAATAAGTTGAATTGTGCCCAGCATGCAGCTCAATCATTTATTAAATAGTTGCTAATGAAACACATGACAAATCTGACTGTGTTAAGAGCCATCAGCATTTGTCTAAATATCCACAATGGGCTTCATTCACGAAACATGCATACGACAGATTTGATCGTATAACGTTAGTATGAACGTTTCTTCGAACATAGTCGGATTCATCATTGTGTTCGTATCTGAATTTGTTCGTTTGGTACGATCAAATCCTACGAGTGCTTGGAAACATGCGGAAATGTGTTTGTGTGTTTGGAAACGTGGGAAGGCTCTTAGAACGGCTTATTCTTTATGAAAAATCAATTGCAGTAGTGCCAAACAAGATGTTTCAGTGGTCCTATCATCTGATGAAGATGTAGCCTGGATTTGATCTGTGTCCAACTCCAATGCCGACTGGACACCCGACAGTGAAGTCTCTCTTATTAATTGATCCTCTGATCCATGTTGGATAGAGGCTCAGTGCGCTGCCCTCCTCCTGTGGCTGATAATACGCGTCTACTTCTCCTTATATTTTTTTGCAATCTAGTTTCATGTCAAACTTTCTTTTTTTACCTCAGCAACGGTGTGCGTTTCTGCTGGAACAGCATTGACAGCGTTAATAATTTCTTGCCATGCTTTACTTTTATCAGTTCTTGTGACTCTGCTGCTGATGCTTCTGAAAACTTTTCTCATGCACGCATGCGCGCAACACTTCCATTTCGGACTCCGCCAAGTTCCTCTTTTCCCTCTTTTCCCCTGGTTTACTTGCACACGACCCTTCAGTCTGCAGCCTTTTTCGGTGTTGAACAGCGTTTACCTATGCAAATCGGCTTCAACAGGCACGCGCATCCAATTTACAAACGATTGGCATTCATCAAATATACACCTGTTCTACGAACAAATCAAGGTTTCCCACATGTTTCATGAATCCCACGTTCGTGTTTTAGTACGCACACAAATACGACAAATGTACGAATAATTTACGAAAACATTTGTGAATGAGGCCCACTGTGTGTATTAGGGCTGCTTCAGGAATAACTAGTAGCGGACATGCTCTACAGAGGATCATTAACAATGGCATTCAAATGCAACAATAGCACGGGCAGCCACCTGCCAATTAGTAGATTTCTGTTTGCACAGGTGCATGTTCTGGCCCTCCATAAGTGCTCATCCGTACCATGTCACACTTTTCAGCTGAATAGTGGTGGTGGAGATCATTGTCTGATTGTTTTATTGATACTATTGATTGTATTGGTTGCTGCAAGTCTGGTTGGCACAAGTTCCATTAAAGTATATTTTAATGGACAGTAGGGGTGAGGATGAGAAGTAAAACCAAAAGGCTTGACAGTAGCAATTTGCATGAGGCAGTATTGTTTCGAGCCACTTACATGAGATTGCTTTGGGAATAGAGGGCAAGAGTGAGAACAGAGGAGAGAGTGTACAGGGATCCTGGAAGGGAGCTCAAGTTTTTTTTTCCAAGTCAGCTGTAGATTATTTTTGGGCTGGGCCATAGGCATAGGACCATACGTTGCCCTAATGTTAAACATTTTGAAGTGCTGGATGTCTGGATGTGTGACTTGCAGTGGAGATATGAGGTGTTTTGCTTTGTGACGTGCCGCGCCCATTGCCAACTGAGACAGGGTAATAATAAGAAAAAAAACCTAGTCCATTAACCATGCACCAGACTGGCCCAGCCATCACTAGGGACACTAGTCTTGTTTTCTTGAGATGGAGAAAAATGTTCATTTTTTCAGGCTTTTGATGATGCAAAGCAACAAAACAATGCTTTGCACACAGTGAGTTATTGCTTTTTCTTAATTGACCCTTCACTCAAATGTGCTCACATTTTTTGCACGCCTTTTAAGGCTGTTGACATGCAACCTTCTTTGAATACCTGTTCAAGTCAACAGTAGTTATTTCAGCATCATTTATCAGTTATATAATTATATAATTTATCAGTTAATTATATAATATTTCAAGAGAATGGAGAGATCTTGAGTTCAGATGCTCTGAGCTACATCTACAATCAACAAGATTAAAACAAGTCTTGTTATTGAGTCTTGTGTTTCTGTCCACTAAGGAGAGCGTTGTGTATGTGTATTAGGGAAAGGGGGATTAGTGTACTTCTCCATAGGCAGCCATATAATGATTGTGAGGGTGAGCTCACATGGTGAGTGATCATGTCCAGCCAGTTGGTGCTGCCAGTCCTCATCAAGACCTCTCCCAGCAGGAATGACAGCAGTGCTGACTGATCCTGGAGGGATGCTTTGTGATGTGCAGTGCTACATTTTGTGATATGAACATAGGTGGCCTTTAGTTCAGTTAAGTCCTATATAGCTCAGCCTGTTCTCATATCAAATCTGCAGTTCAAATTAGAAAATCGAATCCACCATATGACATTCTACAACTCAAGTGAAATAGGAGGCAGAGGTCAGGTGACTGAAACAGGCAGTAGTTTAATATCGTGGTTTTTATTTTCAACCAAAAAAAAATATTTTTATTTAACCATGAGTAAAAATGTTTTACCCTAACCAAAGTTGTTGTAGTTGCCTAACCTTAACCTTAGATGTTTTAGCGCACTGATAGGTTATGCGGCAGGCTATTCATACATATAGTATGAATGGATAACTTTTTTGTAAGATCAATATGAACGTGTGAGAACATGCTGATCAGCTACAACGGTATTGGAAAAATCACAAGAATAGGAAATCTTAATTTTAGCAATTCAATTTTTTAACATGCATACCTTGGTCTCATTTCATAAACAATCTGCCTCTGACAATAGTTGGCCACATAATCTTTAGTTACCTCCGAAGTCTCTATTTTCTTTCCTGGATTATCCATAATGACATAATTGTCAATTTAATTGTGAGAAATTGCAAGTACTGAAAACAAGATATATCTGGGTTGAATCGTCCAAATTTTTATGTACATTAGAAATATGATGTGTTGGACTGGGTTTTCATAATGGAAGCACAACCTTGTTGGTCTTCAGACAGATGATTAATATATCTCTGTAGGTGTCATCATTAGCAGCCTGGGGTTATGCCTGAGGACACAACAGATTCTGTGAACATGAAACACATTAAATCGTGCAGTAAGCCCTCAACTTGAGATAGAAGGATCCATGGAACTTCTATAGAAATGCTTTTCAATTGTCTCATGGCTCTATTGATCTACTAGTGGTTGCTCTTTGGTATGAAGTTGTAGTTGAGGGTATGAGCTTGTGGCAGCTGGGAGGAGGGTGGGGTGAGGCTTAACGACGGTGACCTGCCAAGCTCCGGAGGATACAGCCAGGTGCAGCCTGGAAGGGCTGGCCAGTCGGGGTTGGGGCGGGACGCCCCTGGAAGCCCGGCGGACTGGACCAGCCTTGGTGCTCCGCGGCTGACCTGCCGGGAGGGAGGAGGCGCGCGCCGGGAAAGACGGCACTCTTCACTGCCGTCAATGCCGGGCCGGGTTTATTGCTGTGATGTAATAAAACGGCATGCTGGCCAGTTAACTCTCCTCCTGCCTACGTCTCTGTCTGTCACGGACCCCGGTATTGTGGCGAGCCCGCCACAGAGCTTTATTAGCATTATTCGGCTAAATCTGGTCACAAAGGTCCCTTTCCTGTTGATAATTTCCACCTGCTGCCTACTTTTGAACTCCTGGAGGGCCTATTTTAACTTGGTCCTAAAGAAGCAGTAAGCAGGCCGATGAGGTAAGGCAAGTGAATAGATTTAGGTCTAATGCAGGGGTGGGGGACCACATGAGAAATTCACCCTGCTGTCACAAGCCAGAGACAAATTGCATTTTATATACACCATGATACCACCCATTTGCCTGCTTACTGGGAAGAATAGAATCTCTGAAGTCTGGTGTACTTTTTGATGTACAGGTGATAGGTGATCATCAGTGAGAGAGGATCTGTATCTTGACTTGTTGAATATGAGAGAATGTCTCTTCACGTATGTATATTGGTCCAAAAAGAACAAGCATCCTCTGAGCTTGACTCCTCATCTTTGGAAAGTTCTCTTTTAGAAATAAATGAATGACTAGAATCTCAATAGTGCCACTGATTTGAAGTGCTGTGGCAACTAGACTGCAGATCAATACGTTTAAAGGGGGGGTATTGTACTCATTTTGGGCTATTTAAACTGTTCCTGGGGGTCTTTACAAGACATTTGTGAAGTCTATATAAAAAAAATATCCTAAAACCAGCTTCTGTGGTGTGTGTGTGTGTGTGTGTGTGTGTGTGTGTCTCATTTTCTCCATTGTAAAGAACAGGCTGTTTTGAGGGCGTGGAGGTTGTATGTAATGAGCACTGCTCTGATTGGCCGCCTCACGCCACAATTGCCTGGCGGAGGCGGGGGGCAGACTGCTCAAGGTAAACAAATAAGCTTGATGCAGAAATTTACCATAACCATGGCGGCCGCTCCAGAACCAACACTGAGACCGTACATGTTTGAGCCGGACTCTGACCCAGAATGGGAAGAGGCAGCTGAGGCAGTTCCACTTAGTTTCTCAATGATAACAATTCTGTGTAATATTGTACTTGGTTTTGTGTATGTGGGTGTGTGAGCGACACTCTCTGCTGTAGCCGGTCTGTTTATGGCTCATGTCCATAAGCTTATTGAATACAACTTGCAGACAAGCTAGGATTGACAATTTTGTTGAACTAGTTAGCCAATATATTATTGGATGCAACCTATTTGCATCCAAACAGCGCAGCGCAAAACAACCAAACGCGATTGTACTAATGGTGGCTAAAGTTTACCAAGCCTGACACGTTCGACAGACTTATAAAACAGACACTGGTCCCAACAAATAACTTTAAGATGAGTCCTGACTCCAACCAATAACTTTACTTTTACTTTACTTTTAATGACTCCAGCTTTAGTTTTCTTACTTCTTCAACACCCAACAAGCCCGTGGCTAGCCCCGCTAGCTCGTTAGCTAACCAGCAGTCGAATATACTAACCAGACTAATTTGGTAAATTAAATCAAAACATGGTGACACTTACAGATTCCAATTGCTCCATCTTTAAGCTTCAATTTAGATGCTAATCCTGCTGTTGCTCAAGCAGTCCGAGGAGTGATCATCACACACAGAAAAAATTAGCTACCTGTAGCCGTGCTAACTGTAGCCGGGACGTTGCCGTTAAAAATGAAATTAATCCACTCTGTCCTGGCATTTTCGCGTGTTGGGAGACTGTGCAGGGATCTATGTTGCTGCCTGCATCCTACAAAATAATAACTGGAGAGTTGATATATCGCTGTAGATATGTTGTTTTAGCTTCCCTGGTCGCAAAGTAATGGTGCATTCCAGTGTACTCGGAAAAAACGGCGTCCAAATGTGATTCTATTCACTAATGGCGCTGTAGTAGTTGTTGAGTTTAGATTATTGTAACATTCTGAGACTTGCCATACAAACATGAGTTTGCTGTGGGCGATTATGTTTTCCCGAGCAGATGCACTGGAACACATTTAGATTGGAAGTTAGGAATACCGACTCGGAATTATCGATTTCCGAGTACAATGGAATGCACCATAAGCAACGGCTTGCGGTGCTGCCGTGAGCTGCATTTTGAGACGAGGTAAATGGGATTGGTTGTTCACCTGGGCGTGGGCATGCTCTGAGAGGGGCTGGATTATGTTAAGAAGCGCCCGTTATGACGTCCAAAGGGGTTACTTTCTGAAACGGCCTGTTTTTCTCCTATCTTTGGCACCGTTTTTGGAAAAAGGAAAATACAGAAAAACGGGTTGACTTCCAGATTTCAAATTTTCTCAGCTACTTAGGTAAATGATTTCCTGTGGAACATGTATAAGCGCCAGGAATAAGCCGTTTTCCATAATATGACCCCTTTAAGTTGTACATCACTGGAAGCATTGTCCACATCAAATGTGGGAAGTGGGAGGAGATCAAGAGCATGTTATTTTCCAATGCTTTATCCTCAAATTGTCTGGAAAACTCACTGTGCAAGACATGCAACAGAGATGCATGTCTGTTGCACTGATCAGCTGCTACTTCAGTGCGGGCAGGTGGGCAAGTACTTCCACTAGGCGAGAGAGGAATTTTCTCTTAAAGGCCTTCAGTAGGCTGTACATGTGCAAACAGGCCCTTACCTGAATTGAGACCAGCCAGTCACGCCAACAGCAAATGTCACTTCAGTCAGCATCAGTTTGTTCAGGAATGTCTTTTCCTCTCATCAGACAAAACTCCTGAATCTGCATTATCAGTTCCCACACTCTTTTCAGCACTTTGCCCAAGCTGAGCCATCTGAAGTACTGTGGTAGCCCAGGTGGGCATGCTCTGATTCAGATTCAATAGTGAAACAAACTGCCTCTGATGTAATATGAGAATAATCACATAAATCCGAGTTTAAAATGTCAGATGTCCGGGTTTAAAATGTTGTGTATTTGGGAAAGGGAAAAAAAAGCTTTTTGGCCCTATCTGTGTTCTGTATTTTCAGCCACATGATTAATTTTCAGCTCTGATTTACAAAACATTTCCTGATGAATTATGCAGTGCAAAAAAATAATTTCTGAGCTGGATTAATTTCAGTGACTTTACCCTGAATCCTCTTTTTCTATGAAGGTATTTCCCTGCCAAAACTTTCTTGTAACTAGCAAGCTAACTAGTTCTACTCAAGGCTATTTACATTTAGTAAAATAAATCCACTATAGCTAACACACAATACTATATTCACTATAGCTAACACAATGGAGCAGTTACGGTGCCAGTCAGAGTGACACGTTCTGTATCCAATCAGTGCAGAGCATAGTGGTCAGTCTCCGTGCACCAATCTCTGTTCCCCTTTGCTTGCAAATCCTGGCCCATGCGCTTGCAAATCGTTTTGGCAGGCTTTGAGCGCTAAAACAGTGACAAAAGTCGGTGTGCGCAACATTGATGTTTGCTCAAATTGTTTTTCGCTTTTGCAAATCATGATACACTTCTGAAAATAGTTTTGGCAGGGAAATACCTTCGTAATTTACCCCTGTCAAATTAGGAGATCCATTGGTTGTAACACTGTTAACATTGGTTGTAACCCTGAACGTCTTGCCATTCATGGACTGCACTGAGGCCAGTTGTACAGAGTCTCTATAAGTACTGTGACATGCACATCACAGCTCTAGTCAAGGGCCAAAGAGAAGTTTCAGCTGCAGCTCCAGATTTTACACTATGTCCTCAACACGCCTTGTCACTACTCTTTTGTTCAGGCTAGCCTTGCCAGTCACTCGTAGCATCTATGTCCAGCCCAATGCTACCTGAGCCAAGTGTTTTAGCCTGGAATGACGTTGGGGTGTAACAGGTTGATATATACATTGTTTATGAATTCTCACCAAGTCACAAGCCCAAAGCCCATACACAACAGAGATACAACCCCAAAATAAAAAGAGATAGAGAGGAATGAATGATTTGGTGAGAATTTATAAACAATGTACTGTATATATCAACCTGTTACATCCCGATGATCAAAAGACATCACATACATTCATGAAACATAAACCACGTATATTCTTCAACAGAAAGCATTTAAAAAGCATGCATTTGTAGGAGTACATAAGTTAGCTTGCTGACAACATAGCATAATAGCTAACAGAACTTACCTGAGTACGTGGTCACTGGCCATCAACTAGTAGGAACGACCAGTGGGTGTAGCCAAACTCCAAAGTAGGCTGGCCAATAGAGACGCATAGTCTATGTCTCTGCGTAGATCCCGCCCATGGGACTGTTTTTTGATGCACAATATTCGCAACCAAATATTTTCAACTCAACCTAACTCAACCTAATTAATATTTGATCTCAAAATTATTTTTTGCTTTCAACAATATATTTTTTGATTGCAGTGCCAAAGGTTTTCTTTTAACATAAGATTTCTTGATTGCACAATAAAGAAACAGAAATCCCCCCATAGATGCTATACCTGAGGTTTTGAGCCAAATTGTTCACAGCAGTAACTGAAATAATCATCACTATGGCAACTCCTTGAAAATTCTTTGCTGCATTGAAAGCAGAGAGGACAACAAGAGAGTGAGAGAATTTCTCAGAGCTTTTTCATTTTCAGCTGTTTACTAGCCATCAGTTATGCTTCCATGTTATAAGCCCATCACTCACACTCACTTAAGAAATCACATCAAAAATGGAATTGGGTGAATACTATTTTTCTGCCAATCCCTCTGCCTAAATAAATAATAAAAATCAAGTTGTGCTGTCAAAAATAATTTATTCCAACCAACACATGTCCAACTTCCTCAGGTCTGAAAGGAGAGGTACTGCCTTCCAACTGAGCATGTGTTTAACAATAACAATTAGAGCAAACACATTTTTTGGTTTGAATTAGAACTGGCATGTTTTAGAATAGTGCATTTGTTTCACAATTTTTTTTTTAAGTTACCTTACAATAACCATCAATCAGTAATGTCCCAAGCTATTTCTAGTCAGTTTTAAGTTCTGGTCTGTTGTTGAAATGTAGTTCTCTAAATGGTTGTGATGGAGTCACAGATGAATAATCCATGTGTCCACTCAATTCTGCTTTTATCCAGCTGGGAAACGAATACCAAGGAACCAGCAGTGCTCAGCGAGGTGTGGGACTCAAATCCCTGGCTCTTTCCCTTTATCTTTTCGTGCAAATATTTGTCTCATGAATTTCTCTGCCAACATTTCCCAGAGATATTGTATCCCCAAGATGGAGCACAGAAGCTACTAGACATTCATTTAAATTTGTAGAGAGAGCGGATTTACAACCTTTTGCCAAACTTTTTGGCTCAGCAACTTTTGCAGTTAAACATTGGCTGTTGGAATATTTACATAGCTTTGTCCTAGTGTGAAGAATTAATCTGTTATATGACTGAGTGGAGAGCAGTGTTACTTGTTGGTTCAACCACTGAATGTATCACACTGCTGAGATTAATTAGTGCTGCAGGTCTGAGGCATTCAGGGAATTAGTGACAACAGGGCCATAGCTGCCTTGGCACATGTCCGTAAAAATGAAATGAAAATGTACAGATTGAGCACAAGAGCGTGAATGACTGTCAACTGTCAGTAAAGCATCCAGGTTTTTGTAATTTGATGGGATGTTGTGTGTGTTTGTGTTGGGATGGGTGGGGTTGGAAGTTGGATGGGTGAGTTTGTCCTCATTTCAGCAGCGTTAGCAACAAGTTGGCTACAAACAAAATATCTCAAAAGCAAACATGTAGTTAGTTACTAACTTCAGCAACAATTTGTTGCCGTACTTTCAAAAAAGCAATTAATGCCGCAATCCATTGCAAGTCGGAAGTCGATAGTTCCCAGTCGGTATTCCCGACTTCCAATCTAAATGTGTTCTACTGCATCTGCTCGGGAAAACATGGACGCCCACAGCGAACTCATGTTTGTATGGCAAGTCTCTGAATTTCATGAGCATCTAAAGAGGACCTACATCAACTAGTACAGTGCCATTAGTGAAGAGAAACGGCGCATATCAGTGAACTAGTTACGTTAACGTTAGTAGGCTAGTACCACACACTAGAAATACTTCTATCTCGTAACGTTGAGCACAAATCAACCGAATTACCATTAGCGTTATTAAAAAACAAAACAAACAACATTTGTTCCATATTTAAATACCTCATCAGACATCATCAGTCGATGATGAGCAGGAGGTTTAGGGACATCCAATGTTTGACTTTGGATAAATTAAAGCTAACTAAACATTTTTTCAAAAAGTTTGATATTTATGGTGAAACACTTTCTCAAGTGTTTACACCAAGGGACATAAACAACATGCATTTTTTTCTCCTCTATTCCTTACCTGCCACGTATAGCATCATAATACCAAGGAAAAAATGTTTGACTGCACTCCAAGTCCCAGAGTGGATTATTATTTCTTAACCTCTTAACGCTGACATCAAAAGATAACTCTGATTCCCTTGTTTACATCTGTTGGCTTGGAAGCCTGCTTTTCTGTGTGTTTTCCCTACATTTCATAAGAGACAACAAATTTCTCTCCTGTGTAACACCAGTTTTGACCCAATATGACATTTTATTTATCTAGATCAAAAAACAAAATGGAGCATTTTCAGCATTTAAACCCATAACTAATAGCATTATGCTCCTGGGGAAAAAGCATTTTTGTAAATGAAAAAAGTTTCATTCCATGATGGACTTATTAGGATGGCTGTCAAATACTCATACAGTGTTTTAATTAGCTTCTCACAGAGTGGGGGCCTGTTGATTGGCAATGTGTGGAGACAGCCTGAAATGCTGATAATTGGTTTAAGCACAAGATGGATAGGAATATTAATAAGGATACTATGTCACAATTACATTACATTACAGTCATTTAGCAGACGTTTTTATCCAAAGGGACCAACATTAAGAGCATTCCACGTAGGTAAGCAAGAGAACTGCTAGTCACCAAAGATCGTAAGTGCATCTCCTCCCCAAACAAGCCTCTACGAGCATAACCAGTGCTAAAGTAAAAGTGCAATAAGCTTTTATATATATTAGGGCTGCACAATTAGTTGCATATTAATCGAGATTACGATTATGGTCACGGCAATAATCGTGAAAAATCGCAATTACTGCATTCCATTTGATACTTCCACTGTCCAAGTTTTTGTACTTTAGTTTCAAACTGCTCTAATGAGTGTTGTAACAGGGCCTGAGTCCCAGTAACGTTAGCCCCGCACGTTTTGGCATCCACATCTTTTAACAAATGGATAGAAATGAGTTGTGTATAGGCTACTTCATCCTCTATCCGGTCCGGGAAATGTCTACATTTACCATTTTCCCACATTTACCGTAACATAATAAAACAAACAAGTGCTAAGAGGAAGAGTCAGGGTAGTATTGTTTGAAAAATTGCTATAGCCAATTGCTATAGGGTTCTAGCTCCTAAATAATGGCTATCAGACAGTGAATAGGAGCACTATTCTGATGGATAACCACTACTATTATAGATTGGCTGTGCAACTGTTTTAGGCATTGCTAATGTCTAATCCACTAACCTTCCGTATTGTGTTGATGTGCAGTACTACAAGTAGCAGCCCTAACCGTCTCAAGGGTTCCTCTTATTCCCATAGAGGAGATGGAAACAGGACGAGAAGAAGAGACTTCCAAGGATTATACAAAATGTTTTATGATGAAAAAGGGACAGTCTGTCCTGGAAGTGACATGGAGCTTCACAGATTCCAGGAGGCATAACCATTAGTAGAGTGCGAATTGGAATGATGAAGACATTTTTTCAGCTGCAGGACTCAAAATAACAGATTGTAAAAAAAGAGGTATAGGGGTGAGCTTTTGGTGTGTGGGTGCATGAACAGAATTGTGAATGAGCTAATGGCTGAGTTGAACACTTGAGTTGAACACTTGCATAACAACTGTGCTGCGAGAGATATCCTGCTTGCTGAAATTGAAAGGAATGCACAGGGTATGTTGAAGACATCTTGTTCTTATGGAAGCATGAAAACTTGCATGATTATGATTTATACATCAGAAGTATTCTGAATGTTGAACATCGTTATGAATGTCATCCTATAAAGATATTGGTTGTAACATTTGAAATCTCTTGTATTACTTATTTGTTTCTAGTTTAACAGATGCTCAAAAGCTTAACTAGTGAAGTTGGTTTAGAAGATTGCCTGTTCTTAGCAACGAGGGGAAATGAGAACTTCTGTATGAACTGCTGATGTGTCAGCTCATATACTGAGGGTACAGGATTTATGACCATGGCTGCACTGTTTGTGGATCAGGGCCAGATATCAAACTGTATTTCTATATCAAACTCATACAGACTAACATTGTATCAATGTTGAATCAATGTTAATGCATCAACACAACTAACATTGATTCAACATATATTGTAAATATTCAATTTTAATTCAATCAATGTTATTCTGTCATTGATTTACCATCAAATTACACTTGAGATTACACTTGTATCAGTGAAATATATTCTCTAAATCTGTAATCCCAACTGGAACTTCAAGTGGGGTTGGTACAATTTGTCTCAAATGACCCACATTGTTTTAAATGTCCCCAATCAAGCACATAATAAGCTGCGACCTATTTGGCTGTGATCTGTGAAACCAACTACACCTCCCCTGCATTGCTGTTTTGATGTGCATTTTACCTCTTTTGTTTCTATTTCTTGGCACTTGGATATTCACTTTTACATAGTGATGCATGATATCACCAATCAATGGGATACTCACTCCCAAGTCTGACGAGCCATCACTCATGTCAATCCGACTTTGGGATCAATTGCAAATGATCAAACATCTCAATCAATAGATTAATACACTTATCTCAATGTGCCTTCAGGATCAATAGAGCCAATCATGAAAGGGGTAGGGGCTTAACTGACATAACCAATCGATAAGAAATTCTCAAGAATTTGATGCAATTCAAATTCCATTTTTGAATTAAATTATTTATTTTGAGCATGACAAATTCAAATACATGTAATTACATTTCTGGTGCCACTAATCTGAGCCCATATTATTAATATATTATCAACTCTTTTTTTAATTTGTATTTTATATTATTGTAGGATAATGTTGACTTCCATCTGTGTTGTTTTTAGGTCATACAATCTGCTGTATACTTGAGTCTGAACTATCTGATGATAATACTGTACACTTGAGTGTGCAGTGTATTAGGTTAGTATCCGCTTTCAAACACAGCATTTTGTGGTCAGAGGTACAGAAGAGTGTATATTTTGTCAAGCTCACGGTGCCATGGGAGGACACGGTAGATGAGGCATATGAAAGGAAATGCTCAGGTACGCTGAGTTGGCAGCAGAGGTGAAGCAGTGGGGTTGGAAAGCTAAAGTGCACCCCATGGAGGTTGGATGAAGAGGGTTTGTTGCAAAGTCCATCTTAACACTACTAGATGAATTAGGCATTTGTGGGTGGAGGTTATGCCACAAAGTTGCTAAGGTAGGTACCCTAGGGCCTAAAGGAGTGCTAGAGGATAGGAACTGTTGTCTGACTGTAGCATGTTTGCTTGTGTACTGTTTGCTAGTAGTATATCTTGTGACTAAGACAGGAGTTATGTGCCTTATGATATGTAGCTATGGTAGAATGGAGTGAGTCATACTGTTCTTAACTCTTGCTACAATTGTTTGCTGAGTTTAAAAATTATTGAGTAATGTTGGGAACTAGGGATGAGGTACAGGAGTGTAGCTACAGGATAGTGTAGGTGACTATTATTATTATTATTATGTAAGAAAATGCCCTCTCCTGCCTACCAATGCTGAGGTCGCCGATTCGATACTCAGTGTTACCTCCGGCTTGGTCGGGCGTCCCTACAGACACAATTGGCCGTGTCTGCAGGTGGGAAGCCGGATAAGGGTATGTGTCCTGGTCACTGCACTAGCGCCTCCTCTGGTCGGTCGGGGCCCCTGTTCAGCGGGGAGGGGAACTGGGGGTGTTCCTCCGCAAGCGATACGCCCTCCCGGTGAAACTCCTCGCTGTCGGGTGAAAAGAAGCGGCTGGCGACTCCACATGCATTGGAGGAGGCATGTGGTAGTCTACACCCTCCCCAGGCCGGCAGAGGGGGTGGAGCAGCGACCGGGACCGCTTAGGCAGGGGGAATTGGCCATACCAAATTGGGAGAAAAAGGGGAAGAAAAAAAAATGAAAAGAAAATGCCCTCTCCTAACATACTCATCCCCAATAGCATTCAGGCTGTACAGTTAACAATGTACAATGAATTCAGTTGTGTTACAACAGTCTCAATTACAATGTACATTCCACAGCATTTCAGTAAATCCTCACATGACAGAAATACCTGTGCAATTTTGGCCCACGCATACCCCACCTGCCTCACAGTACTGCTGTGATGATTGTTTGATTCAGCTAAGGTGCATGTATAAATCAGTTACATGTCAATATTTGTACAAATGAATACTATCAGCACTGCACACAAAATACATGAGCCCAACAATGAGTGTCACAGCAAGTCAGACAGTGGCAAAGACATGTTTTCCAGTGGGGTGACTTTTATCACTTCGACACAGATTACATGCCTGACGCCACCTGAAACATCGGAACAAATCTATCGTTCCACTGGCTGTAATATGGACAGGAAGGGACAACTCACCCATGCTAGCTAGGACATGAGTAAACGGTCTTTAACAATGTCCTGTAAGAGGACAGAACAGGTAATCCGTTGAAGTATCCTCAGAAGCGTAGAAAAGAAAACTGAAAAATACAATTGACTCTGTATCATCGCATATGATTTCAACAGGGATCTTTAATCTTAAATTTGCCACCACACCTTAAATGGTACTCTCAGCCAGTATGACATGTATTTTTATTCAAATTTTGTTTTCCAGTTGGTGATATGTGTCCTCTTTCTTTTCTCTCTATATAAATAAACATACTCACTTTATCCTCCACTGCTAGGTTTGGCCTTAGGATGGTATATAAGTGCTGCTGCAGAACTGTTTAGTCTTAAATCATTTAGCAGTTTTGTGGATCAGTGATCCCTCAACTTGGTGAGAAACGATGCCTATTGGACTGATGTTTCCCAGGGCAACACTCTGAGTAAATATATCTGTATTCATTGAGCTACCCTATTCAATCACACTGCTTTGGCTGCAGTGCCAGAAGATCGCTTGCACCCAGAGGGAGATATTGGCATACTCAGTAAGATGTCTTGCTGACTGCTCAAGTGCCTTTATCTATGCATCTCCTAATGGCATAGTGCTATTATGTTAAAAAGAGATACTGATCAAAGAGTGATTTTCCCCCTCATGACTTAATTAGCAATAATTACATAGTAAATGTTTTCAAACTTGTCCTGACTCTTAAGTTCTTTTAGATTTTTCTGCCACTGAAAACTTCATAACATTGCATCCAGTTTTTTGAAAGCCACAACCGGTTTGTATTTGAAACTTTTTGAATCTTTCAGCACTGGTAGTTGATAGGTAGTCCTTCATTCTGGTTGCCAGACTTTGAGTTTGATACGCCTGCCCACCAGTCCAAATATGAACAACATGCTGTAATCACTTTTCTGTGAGCATTTTCACTGATGCCATTTGAAAAAGAAAAGAACAGACAATCCACGTGTATTTTTAAAGGAAGCATCCTGCTTTACTTTCAGTTTCCACAGAAGGACAAGCCCCCTCTAATTGGAGGACCTCCAGACATCTCTATACTCTGTTGTCATCTGACAGGTAATCAATGGAGACAGAAACATTAGCTCATAAACTGTAATAATGTGTCTCCCTTGTTTAATGTTTGCAAAAAGGAGGTTACACCATTTTTAAATGGCATTAACAGTCGACAGGAAGCAGTTAAACATGCTGCTTAAATCAATCACAGGGGAGAAGGGAGGGACAGCATTATGGTTATGCTGATCCTAGGAATTAATCATGACCCAGCGAATGCTCTGTTTACAGGAAACATTTAGGTCATCCTAATGGTCATCAGTCAACTTTCCATCATGGATAAAGATGAATAGTCATGATTTACTTTCTGTAAATGTAGAACACCACTGATTGCTTTTGTACTGGACAGTTTGTTCTTGGTTTATATGCCAAAACCTCACCTCATCATCTGCCTGCTTTCTGAATATTTAAAGCAACTAACTTACAGGGACATCTGTGCTGTAAAGCTGCTTCTCTATATTTGCTATTAAATGGCAATTTAAACATTGTATCTAAATTGCTTGTGTAAATCTTAACAGCGTTGTCAAAGAGTGAGTATCGTGGATGAGATGCTTTGCTGACATATACCCAGATGTTTAATGTACTTACTCTACTTGTGAGTAGATACAGTTAGAAGTGTCCATGTTGTTCTTTTCAGTATCTATGGCCTTCAGTGTGTGTGTGTGTGTATGTACATGTGTGTGCGCATGTGTGTGTTTGTGTGTGGGCTCACAGCAACGAAACCCCCGGTGCTTTTGGCAGACTGCTCCCAAACGTTTGGAAATAACAACCTAAAAATTGCAGTGACGTTTGCAGTCTACACAGCAGGGGAAAAGTAAACTCCACTGGCGAGCACATGTGATCTATATGCCTGATGGTAAGAAAAATCTACTTAAAAAATTCTTCTTATTCTCTGATTCCTCAAGAACCTTTGATTAAAGTTGAACGGTACAATTTCTTTAGGGCCTTGAAGTATTCTTGGGGTTGGTGAAAGAGAGAGCACTGGGTGAGGAAAGAAAGTTGTCTTAACTAAGTTAAGGCGTAATTTCTGTTTTACCTCCATCACGTTTGTGTATAAAAGCACTACTTGATCTTCTCTGGAACAATGTGACTTTTTAACTCACTGCTAAATTAAAGTGTCAGATTATCTTGCTGTCTTTATATACACTATAATTCAGATTAGCCAGATAGTTAAGCACAATTTCACATTGTCAAAAAATTCAGTGAGTGAGTCAGATGAAGAAACTTTATCTTTTATTCTTTGTTTTATGTGCTGCTATTTTCTTAACAGGATAGCATCACATGAAATAATTATATATAGTGGTAAGAATTTGGCTTAGTTGTAACAACAAACAACAACAACGTTTATGCAACACCTCAGCCTTTTTTGTCCCTTCCATCAGGATAATAGACTATCTGGACATCATCTAGACATAATTTATTCTTCCATGTCTTGCCATAGACTTGCAGTCTTGTCTACCTTAGCAGGGGCTTACTGTACAACTATTGTAATAAGGAGAATGGTGCCAAAACTTTTGATTGGAATATTATCATTCATACAATCTTTTGTCATCAACCCAAATGTAATCGTGTCCTATGTAGCCTATTAGGCATCATTCAGTTCATGCACATATTCAGCCTGTCAGATTTATAACATGAAAATTAGAAGTTGCACAATTAACTAGACATTTAGAATACACAATGTTGTTCCCATTTGGACCCTAATGTGAGAAAGCAAGAGGTGTAATCCTGTCACAAGAGACCTATTTTCCAATGATACGCCAGGGCAGTGGTAGATTTAATCCACAGAGAGGTGTAGAATATAAAGATGAGATAGGAAATTCTTTCCACAATACGGCTTGTATACATTCATACATGCATGCATTTGCTACACGACCACTGCAATGTTCTCCAAACTACTTCCTACAATTTAACTACAAAATATTGCTGTTCCCAACTTTCACTGCTGAAACACAAACCGTTTTAGTCTGCAGACTGAGCCTGATTTTATTCATATCCCTATAATCTTGACCAGGAAATGAAACTACCAGATTGTCACTACATAGTCACTACCAAAACAAATGAACATAATCCAAGTCCAATATATCCTACTCCAATATCTTTGTGAATGTGATGAAATTATGTACTGCAATCATATAGATAATCCTGATATCAAGCAAATGAAGAAAAGTTGCCATCACAAGGCATGTTATCAGTTAAGCAAAAGTAAAGGGACTATCTTGCTGCCAAAATAGTTCTGTCACTACTGAAAGCGTGTGGTCGCTACCGAAACACCTATTGCTCTGTCACAATTAGAACATCTGTGACAGCACTACTTACTAATCACATCAAATGACATGCTCAGAGTCAGACAGACACTTGGTGGTGAGTCAATTAGGCACTAATTATAAATGTAAAATTCAGGCATATCTGCAACAGTGATCCCCGCCAACGAGCATACTCATCTGGTTTTTGCTGTATCTGCGGTAACCATAGCATAATAAGTGATGAGCAGCATGGTTAAAAAAACAAGTGGTGGTGAGTGGGTAGATGATAAAGGGGTTGTCCAGATGACTTGTTTTGACAGTAAAGGAGGGTAGAAATGTGTTAACAGCATTTTGCTAAAAATAACAAATATTTGATCAGGAATTGATAGCAACTCCACACTAAATGTATTAGGTGCTGATAAGTAGAATTAACATAGCCAAAAATAACTAAGGCTTTAGATAATGTAACACATATTTTGTATAATTATAAATGTAGTCCATTCTCTGTAGAACCAGTCTTCAACCCCCGACCTACGTGTCTACAAGTGGTGGTCCTTGAGTTTCCCATCAATCATCCTTTCTCTGTATCACACTCACAGCCAGAGCTTCATCTGTGAACCACTGGCTATGTGTTTCCGCTCATATTCATGGGATGTATATTCAATTTCCTTTCGCAAATTGTGTGTGTTTGTGTGTGTGTGTGTGTTAGAGAGAGAGATATTTTGTAAATCATTACAATTCCTGTTGTTTTTTTGTTCTAGCGACATGACTTCATGACTGGTGGTTGCCTACATATTTTGTATCATGGTTTTATTTGTACTTCAAGTTGTCCAGGCATACAGTAAATGCATGAAACTGTGCCAAGAAATACTTATTTTACCTGTATCCCATTTTGCGTTTGGTCCATGGGTGGATGCACAGATGGCATTATCTCCCACTAGACTGGAATGTTATTTTTCCTTCCACTCACAGCAATTTATTTTTGTTCTCTCATGCTTGACGAAGATTTATCTGTGGTAGCCAAACAGCACAGCACTGTGACCTGTAAAAGACTTTACCCGTTCATTAAAATTTCAAGAAGCCAGGCACACATACAGAGAAAACTTCTTAACTCTGTGTGTGTTTGCATGTGTGTGTTTGTGTGCACATGTAGGCGTGCACATTTTTTAGTATGAGTAAGTGTGGTGCAAAAAGCCCTCACATCGAGTAAAACTATGCAGTGGATTAAAGGAAGTTCATGGAGTTTATGTTATGCCTTAACAAGGAATCAAGTAAATCTTTGCCGGGAAATAAATGTAGATGAAGTGATGCCTTTTATGTGTCCTGCAGCAGCAATATGTTTGTTCCAGTATGTTTGGAACAAGTGCACTACTGCTTTTAGGTGTTCAGGAGGTATGCATTATTGGAGTGGTATAGAGCGACAGTTAATATACACATGCTCACATGTCCAATCTCAACACCATCTAGTATCTCAGAGGGGCTCCTCCTGTATGTTCATCCTCACAATAATTAAAACAACATTAAAGACTAAATTCATACCATTGTTCATGTAAGAGCATAAGGAACGAACACTGAGTTGGATTAGGGTTAGACTTCGAGAGCCTTGTGTCCCAGATGGAGAAAACTCAATCATCCTTATTCTTCAGCCTAGACTGTGGAAGGACCAACAGAGTGCTGTTCAAGGATTTCTGTACTTGGGCTCAGATAAAACGAAGCACTTGCAATATACGGTTTCTACTTAGTTACTGTTAAGGGTCTGGCTGCAGCATTTTGAACTAATAATCTGGAAATACAGGGAGAGTAGTTAAGAAGTGACAAAATCAATCCATGGATGACAGTGTCCCAGTGATTAAAGACATTAAAGCTCAAGCCTCCTTAGTTAAAACATGATTGGTGAACTGTTTGAACAGGCTTGGATTGGACAATGTTAGGAGGCCCACTGGTTTTGGAATTGAGCACTAAGAGCCAATAATAATAACTTCAGACTTATCTGTATTCAGTTATCCAGACAAACAGCAATAGATAGAAAACAGTCATGGAAGATTGCCAACTGCTTCCTATCACTTGACAGGCAGAGCTCAGTATCATCACTAATATTATGTTTGTGAATTAAAGGATTGGACTTGGAATAAGACCTGGACCCTCCAATAGCTACAGAGAAAGTTCTGTCCTACAGACACGAGGAAAACAAGCATCCAGCATCAGCCACTAAAAGCAATTATTGTGTTAGGCTAGTTTTTGTTCCTAGCTGTCTCTGGCCACCAAAACTGATTGATTGAAACGTGTTTGAGGAGACAATGATCAGTACGTATGAAGTATGTGTAAAATATCGTTGCAGAGCTGCAATACTGCAATCAGGGTGATCGAGACACAAACACACACACACACACACACACACACACACACACACACACACACACAAACACACACACAGCTATGACCCGTACACATTCACACTGTTGTAGTAGAGTAAGCAGACATCATAGGAAAGCTACCCAGGAAAGTGTGGGCGGGTTTATTCATTTCTTAATAGAAAAACATACATTTATATGTACATAAACAATGTACATGTAAACAATAACACATTGTCAGTTATTATTTTCGTATAATCATATACTGGGTAAATGAAAGAAGCACACACGTGTGCATGTATAAAGGCACACATACTGTATAAGCTATGGACCCTCCAACTGCTTCATAAAATGTTCTATGTGTAAATTAATTAAGTTACCTGGCTTTTTCTTGTCTAAACCCTCTGCTGTGAATGATATATTGAATATTAATGAAATTCATTTCCTGCCTGAGTCACTTGCTGCCAGCTGCCAGTCTCCTTAACAATTCATTTCATTCTATTTGTTGGGAAGGAGTGTCTGGGTAAGACTGGAGACACAACAGTAGGTAGAGACAATGCCTTCAGACAGCAGGGCTTTTGAAGTTGCTGCTGCCCTTTAAAATAATTATGAAAAGAAAGAAGTGAAAAACATGGCTGTTGTTGCATCTCAAAGACAATGACAGTACATGGTGAAGCTCAGGTACCCAGTTCCGCAATAAAGGAGACAATGAAACTGGAGGATGATGTACCTCCCTTGTCTCCAGTATGGGAGATGCAATTGAATGCAAACACAGATTCACCTAATGATATTTCAAAGAAAAATCTAAATTTCAAAACACCTGCAATGTCTGAGGGACAAATTAAACTTAGGAACTAATGCAACTAATGCAGCTGGATTGGAACCTTAAAGATATTATGCATCTTTTATCTTTTTATCCTTTTGCACCCGTTGAGACAAAGGACAATCCTTTATTATCTGTTTCTACATCTCAGGGAACTCTAATAATTATTCATTATTATTATTATTATTATTATTATTATATTTATAAACGGCAGGTTTTACAATTCATATTGGAGCAGACACAGTATATTACACGTACACTACAATTACACTACACTACAATTTTAATATTGCAGAGGCATTCTGAAAAGGGAATAGTCACTGAAGATGAATTGACAACTTTGATGATGCTGTTTACATTTGCACAATCCATCCTACTCAGGAATCTGGCCTGACATTTTTCCATAAATTAGTATGTATTAAAGTATGATATAATAATAATATGAATTAAAGTGGATTGTTACATAACCCACTGTTGATGAAGGAAATCTTTTTTAACAATAATAATTGAAGACAGACAGCTAATGATTATTTAACATTAAAGGAATCAAGAGTTTTAAAAGGGTTCTACAACTGCCCTAAAATGTTGTCTTTTGTTATGTTAATCTAAAAAAAGAATATATATAAATAAATAAATAACACCCTGAAAGCTAACAAAAAGGAGGAGTCAAGGAAAGCTAATTGAGAAAGCAATTTATTTAGCCGATTTAAAGTTTCACAGTGAATTTGGCTCAGTGAATAATTCCCTCACGTTTCCCCATTTCACAGAACCAGGGATGTAATTCTCAAAGTTAAACACAGCAACACATTTTTCTGTCTCTAACAGAACCCATTATCCACTACCTTTTCCTCCTCCCTCTCTTCTCCTCCATCCTTTGGCTCACTTTATTTTCTCGCCTCCACAGCTCATCTTGCTCAGTGCAGCCAATTTAATAGCAGCTTAATCCTGGAGAGAATACTCTTGTGCTTCCAGTTGCACACCCGTGATTGATGTCTGGCAAGATCTAATCTAATGTGGGATGTTTGTGTGATTGACACTGCTCAGGTGTGCACCCACAATTGCTAGTGGATGAGAAAAAGCACAAGGGGCTTTAGGCTACTCCGTGCCCACTGCTTGGAGATTAGAACCATATGTCAAAGCTGAAAAACTAGCAAGTGCTTCTTGATTACTCATGAAATCAGCTTGCAAATCAGGGATTCTCTTTTTGCTCACTTTTTGTTCTCTTTCTCTCATTCTTTTTGTCCTCTTCTTTTATTGTAGCCTCTGCAACAGTCTTGATTAAACAAGCGGGTGGAAATAGTTTTCAGTAGATGGATGGATTGTGGGTGATGGAGGGGAACATTACTGCTGAAAAGGGTAGCTTGCAGAGATGGCAGGTCGTCAATATGCAATAGTAAGATTACACGTTTCAGGTGTCACTCCATCAATTAGCCTCTGAAATGCAGGAGGTTCTTACACAGTCTCAACTTATCTATTTGGATATCATGTTCTATATACTGTAGCCCAACAACAACATAATGTTTGTTAGCTATGGTGGACTGCTTCACGTGGCTTCACAAAAATAATCTTCAGGAGACACTATGCCACTGTATTGGTTTTAATAATGAATTGTTATTGCAGAGTGATATAAGGCTGTCAAAGGTACAGTGTGGTTAGCAAAACACTGCCTTGTAGCCAGAGAGAGGCTGTCTAGTTCAAAGGGTATGCTTTTCCAGTGCTTTTATGCTTGCCAGCTGGGCAATCATCTACATTTAAAAATTGTAGGATATTTATTAGGTCCTTGTTGAACTGGTAGTGTCGGGAATGCTTGTAGTAGTAGTATCCTTTATCGGTTATCTGATGGCCCCATAGTGTATAAAGATATTTAAGACACAACACTGACGAACGCCAGTGTAAAAAGACATAAAATACTAATTGACACAGTAATACTCCCTCATCAATAAATAATTCCTCACCTAGACAAGTGTTTGATACAAAATCAGTTGTAAAAAACAAACTCCCACTAAAAAAACAATCAAGAAAATAGCACAGAATTCTAAATAAAATAGTGTGTAACACCTAATATGCGCAATCAGTTCGAAAATAGTTATTGAATATTTATCTTTAATAAATCTATTGATTTAATGAGGAAATTGACCCATAATACCACTCAAGCATACTTTATCATATATCCACACTTTTTCATTGAATTTATTTACAATAATCCTGGCATTTCAGTTGCAATATAATAAATGAGATGATGAATGCATTGTGCTGTTCTTCTCAGTCAGTACTCATGATGTTATCCAACACTATAAACAAATAGAGTATAACAGCTTTTGACTCCAAACCCTTTGTTGTATCAATAAGTAATAACTGTTGTTGAAAAACACCATTTGTTATATTATTATCCAATATGCTCACAGTTGGCAAGCATGTAACTGGCACTACAATAGTTTTTACTTATTCATTAGGATGTGTGTAACTGCTAAGGGAGAGAACGTTGAGCACACTAAAGCAACAGAACTAGACTACCCCGAAGACACCAGGCCACTGATAATGGACCAAACACACTAGAAAGGTGCACAATAATTTTCACTATATCAGCATTTAAAGGGTTTCATACATGTACAGCATCCTTACATTTACGTGATCTTATATTGTAAACTTAATTTTCAATTTAATTTAGGTAGTTTTAAGTAGTTTAGTTTGATTCTGAAAGTGTAGCTGAACATCCATATACTGTTTGACTCACCACAATAATATCACAGTGGGTTGCATCATTTCCTTGCAACAGAATGTGTCTGGTAGATCAATAGGGTTACTATTGTTTATTAGCCTGAAGCTATGTGTGAATTTAGCTGACGCAATGGGATCTGCTGTGAGTTCCATTGTGATAGTTAACTCTCAATGCTATCTTATATCAGCCTGTATGCCAAACATCCAGTGACCAGACAGGTTTCCTCACCAGAAAATGTGTATTTGTGCAGGTGTTTTTACAGGCATTTGTGCTCTTGGCTAGGGAGTTGTTTGTGCTGCAGTTTACATATTTGAATCATTCTGAAGTCTAGTCTGTGTCTGCATTTTAAAAGATTTGTAGTATTGTCTGCCATAAGACTTAGAAGCTGCAGGATTAACGCTGATCTCCCTGTACATCAGAAGTACTAGTTGTTTCAAACAACATGAAGTACAGTAGCTGCTGGAGACTGCAATCATGACTGAAATCAACTCCCACAGCCTGTCAAAAACACACCGAGGTCCACATGTTCTCAAAGTGCTGTCGTAAGAGCCAGTGCTTTCAAAATTGTTTCAGTAATTCCAGTTTGTCAAGAATAGTCTGGAGCATTTGCACAATGACAATTAAACGTTCTAATCTTGCAGGTTTATGTCTAATGCTCAATGAATTAGGCGCCCACATGTTTTAAGTTTGAAATATGTTTGTTTGGCAGACTTTACCTGCAGCCTTGTGCAGCTGTGAACTTTCTGTGTACCCTAATTACCATAACAATGTAGCATTGCCAGAATCTATTTTTGGAGGCTTCAGCTTTCCTATTCTCTACAAGCCCTCCTGAAAAACCCATTTAGTGTACTGCTTTTGCTACTTTAAAAGTAATTACTCTGTCAGTTTTGAGATCAGCATGAAACAAATTGCACTAGATGAAACTAGAAACAATTATCTCTCCATAGATACTAAGTTTGCAGGGCCAGGTTTTTTAAACTCCTCTGCTGGCTTCCATAACCAGCACATGCATGTCATGGCATAAACAGATGCGAGAAAACATTTTTGTTTTCGTGTGTTACTTACTTAATCACATTGTGTTTATTTATTGTTATGACTTAGATGAAGATCAGACCATATTTTAGGATCTATTTATACAGGAATGCAGGCAATTCAAAAGCGTTCACAAACCTTTTCTCACAACTGCATATATACTGTAGTTCTACAATCAAGTGGATTTAATTTTACCATATAAATTGTGGGACATGCTTTTGGGGGGGAATTGAACTTCATGCAGACATACAATTACAAACAAATGCAGAGAGATAGCTGTTGACACTGTGGGAAAGAAGAAGAAGAAGATAAAAGAGACTTTTTGTTAAAATATCACACAGGTATGTTGAGCATGAAATGGCTCTAAGATAAATTTGACTGTACCAAATCAAGGTCATTAAGATTTTTTTTTTTTTTTTTAAACTCGCTAGAAACAAGCAATTAGATCTGCTCATTAAAAAATGTATCCGTTTTGGGGGAGAATGCTGTAACCTCATGATCACATCTCAGAATTCCTTTGATCCTTTCCTGTACAAAATGAGGAATGTTTTCAAGTTAGAAACATGTAAAAAGTAAATTTCACTAAATAGTAAAATTATGTCTTCAAGTTTTTTTTTAAAATTTAATTTCTATTTACATCAATTATTATTTGGGTGTTCCGAAAAGTAAAAAGTCTTAATTTATTGTTTTTCATTTTTTTTTCTTTTATTATATTTCGTATATGTCTGATTTGCATTCAAGGAGGAGAACAAACAAAACAAAAGTAGAGAGAAAAAACTGAAGAAAGGCGAATGAACACTGACCTGCAATGTGCACTGTTTTATTTATGAAGGCTCTGCCAGACACGATGGAGACAAATTACCTTTTAACAATGTGAAATGGAATTTTATTTACAAGGCTACGCTTCCCCTTGCTTTTTCAAATGAGATTTTTCACAGGCTCCTCATTTGTATCTCACACCATTATCATCTCAATCTCTCAAAACCAATCAGTCTCAAGAAAAGAATGCAAAAGAAGAAGAATGAATCAGGGGCTTCATAAAACAAGCCATTAGGTGTATTTATGAATGCACACCACAGCAGCCAGTGCCCATCCCCACCCCATCCACATTTTGTTTGTTTATCCATTTCAAGGGCCTTACCATTCACATTTTTATTTAATGTCCAATACTGTCTGTAGCATGGTAGAATGCCCACTGTTAAAGGCCACACTTGGTGAGTTTTGGGAAATCTAAACACCATCTAAACACCATCTAAATCTAAACACCAAACTAAACTAAACTAAACTAAACTCAACTAAACCATCTGAACAAGAGGTTCTGAGACCAGAGCGGAAATAGTAGACAACAAAGTTCCCAACTAAAACACGACTGCATCACTGCATCACAGAGCTGAAGCGAACAACCGTTTCTAAGCCTGGAATCCATTTCAGAGATTATCAGCATTCGATACTAAAGTTGCAGAACCCACCAAAGCATAAAGTCTTTGTTTACAAAACATGCCAAGGAATTTTTGCATGGCAAAAGCAGTATCATCTCTTATTTCTATTTTTTTTGTATTTTTGTATGTAGTTTGTATGGTCTTCCTTTTATTTTTTATCTTTATCTTCCTTCATTTATTTCATTTGATTAATTTATTTGCTATTTTGTAAAGTATATTTTGTAATCTGTAAAGCAAAAACTGTTCCAGTTTAGCTACATATGGCATTCTTAGTCTGTCAAAACACTGTGTCCAGCTATGTGTGTTGGCATATAGCAAAAGCAATCCCATGGCAATATATAAAATATTATTCAGAAGAAAATTTTACCACTGTCATAGTTAACACAGATTAAGTATGTCAGATTATATCATACCCCTGCTGCCTCACCCTCAGTCAAATATGTTTTAATGTAACTCCAAATAGAACCACTTTTAAGCCAATAAATAGGAGAAAACTAGACATAAAACACTGTAATAATTTGTATATTAGCTATAAAACTGCACCTCTCTGTTATAGAAATTTTGATAATGGTGTTGACTGTGAGTGGTGTTGTGGTGTGAGTGGTGTTGTCCTTCAGTGACATCTAGGTGACTTTTGTTATTTCTCTGTGGCTCCGTCCATTTTCAGTGATTCAACCCATTTTTTCGCAAAAAAAACCCAAACATGAGCGCATAATCACAGAAAACTACGTCGATGTTGATGCACCACCTGAATCTCAACCTGGACAAGACTGAGCAGGTGTTCCTCCCGGGGAAGGGTTGTCCGCACCGAGACCTGGCCATCACCATATCACCATTGACAATGCTGTGGTGACGTCAACTCGGACTGTGAAGAATCTGGGTGTGACCCTGGACGACCAACTGTCCTTCTCGGCAAACATCGCATCAGTAACATACTCCTGCAGATTCCTCCTCTACAACATCAGGAGGATTCGCCCCTTCCTCACTGACGAGACGGTGCAGGTGCTCATCCAGGCTCTTGTCATCTCCCGCCTGGACTACTGCAACTCCCTCCTTGCTGGTGCCCCGGCGTCTGCCATCAGACCTCTGGAGCTTGTTCAGAAAGCTGCAGCTCGTCTGGTGTTCAATGACCCCAAGTTCTCCCACACAACTCCCCTTCTCCTTTCTCTACACTGGCTCCCTGTAGCAGCTCGCATCCAGTTCAAGACCCTGGTGCTAGCCTATAGGGCAGTGAAAGGAACAGCTCCTTCTTACCTCCAGGCTATGGTCAAGCCTTACACCCCCGCCCGACCACTTCGCTCTGCTGCCCCGTCGCTCCGAGGCCCCTTCAGCCGATCTACACGGTCACGGCTCTTCTCTGTCCTGGTCCTGGTGGTGGAATGAACTCCCCACTGATGTCAGGACAGCAGAGTCGCTGCCCATCTTTCGCTGCAGGCTGAAAACCCACCTCTTCAAGAAACACTACCCTGACCCTTCCTCTTAGCACTTGCTTATTTGTCTCATTTGTTTAAATAAAAAGTAGGTAGATAACTTATTGCACTTTTACCTTAGCACTGGTTCTACTCTTAGTTGCTTATTTAGGAAGGAAATGGACTTTTGATTTCTGGTGACTAGTAGTTCTCTTGCCTACCTATGTTGAATGCACTTATTGTAAGTCGCTTTGGATAAAAGCGTCTGCTAAATGACTGTAATAATGTCATAATAATAATAACTAGGGGGTCTATAAGGTGCTCAAGTCAACATCATGGCTGGTGTAATTCTCTGTAAATTTTTTATAATGTAACAAAAAGCTTCTTGGTGATAGGTGTCCAGTAAAAGATGGCCAACATGTATTCCATTGCTCTCTCTGTGTCTGTCAGCAAAGAGGGGATAACATGTGGTTTCTTCACAACCATGGGCCAATGTGCTCACTGTAGTGCTGCCAAACCTGCTGTCCTGGACAGAACATCAAGATGGAAGAGGCAGCAGAAAGCAGAAAACAAGACCCCCGCCCTCCCTCTGAGCAAAAGAATAGTGCTGATAGACAAAATGAAAACCTGAAAACATTGCTTTCTTTTCAGCCCTGTTTGAGTCAGCAGGGACAAGGGGTGGCAGAGGTAAATTGGGGTCATCAAACCAAAGAGAGAATATAGCACTTTGTTTGTTACCAAAGGATCAATGATTGATATACTGTTGACCGAGTGATCTCTCTCTCTCTCTCTCTCTCTCTCTCGACACCCCTGACTTCTCTTTCCTTGGCTCATGTTGAATTGATAGCAGATGAAAAATGTATAACTTACTCAGATTTGGCATGTAGCATGGAGCTGCTGTTTAATGGTATGTGTTTTAGCTATTTAGTCTTACCAATGTCATTTACTGTCATCACTCCCCTCCATTGCAGTTATGGCCACCATCTGCATTATCCCCCACTGTACCATTGGCCAGGAACACCAGTGTTGCTGTGGGCATATTCCTACAGTATATTATTAGTAATATATTGCATTAGTATTAGTATTAGTATTAGTAATATTGAGTAGTATGCTTTTTTCATCATTATAAACTGTTCTGTTGTCACCCCCCCCCCCCCCCCCCCCCAACACACACACTCACACACTTCATGTTCCCTTAGCGCAGCCCTCCTTTTCCCTCTTGTTGTTGTGCAGTCACTCAGAGTGAATGGGAACATGAAGGCCATCACTCTCCCTCACCTCAGCCAGAGAGCACAGTCTCTTCAGCCTTCTCTGACCTAACATTGACACACCTCCATCCTTCCCTCCAGTCATTCACCCATACAAACTGCACAGATTATCCCTTAGACAACATCATTGTCCATTCTTGTCAGTGCAACTCAATGTTCTTCAAATGCAAGTGTGCTGATAAGAAATCCTGATTTCCACTGATTTGTAGTTAGAGCACAGTCTCTCAAAACAATTTCTACATTTCATACATTTCTATAGCTTCAATGTGGCACTGCAAACTAGAGCTCTTTGTACCCATGGCACTGAGCAGAGCATTAAATGCTTTAATCATCTTTTGACAGATCACTGCGCCATTACTGGCTCTTGCCACCGTTGCTATGGAAATACTCAATCTCCTTTGCTTTTCAAACTGAGGGACATGTCAGAATTTAATTTTCACTCAGTCAATCAAATAATCAGAGACAGATAGCAAAATTAGCAGAGTACACAACACAGAGAAACCACACCCCCCGCCCCAGCTGACAGAAGTCCAACGCACACACAAAAAGGCATAAAAACAAGCTCACAAGCACATACGCACAAGGATAAAACTTAGATGTGGATAAAACTTAGCCCAAGGGAAAGGGAATGTTTTTAGCCTGGTTTTAAAAGAGGTTAGGGCTGAGGCAAATCTCTGCTCATCAGGCAGGGGATTCCAGAGATTGGGAGCATAAAAATTGAAAGCAGATTCACCAGCTTTCAATTTTACTCTCGGTATAGCTAAAAGGCCAGCACCAGATGATCTGCGAGGCCTAGTAGGCTCATATGTATTGAGCATGTCAGAAGTGTATTGTGGTGCCAGGCCATGTAGGGCTTTGTAGACCAGCAGCAGAATCTGGAAATCAATTCTAGTGCTCACAGGAGTACTACTGCGAGAGGAAACTTCTAACTTTTGAGATATTTAATTGACAGAATGCTATTCTAGTCATGTTGTTGACGTGAGCCTGGGATGACAAGTCGGAATCCATGATCACACCAAGGTTTCTGACCTGATCCCTGTTTTTCAAACACAGGGAATCCAGGTATGGAGAGAATGTCTGTCTCTGCACCCCAGAACAAGTATCTCTGTCTACTCTCTGTGAAGCTGTAGGGAATTGTCCTCAAATCACCAGCGGACCACGAGACATACAGTTGCATGTCCCTCATAATTATAGTACCGTACATTATGTTTCTGTACGACAAAGCGAAGAGAGAGCATGTACACGTTGAATAATAGGGACCCCTAATTGACCCCTGTCAATTCATACAATGTCACACTCAGAGATGTCCGCCTCTTTGATAGGAGCTAAACCAGTATATAACTGAGCCAGAGAAAAACCCAGCCCAGTTTTCAAGCCTATGTATAAAAATGTCATGATCAACCGTATCAAAAGCCACGTTCAATTCCAGCAGAACTGGCACAGAGAGCCTGTTCCCATCAGTATTTATCCAAAGGTCATTAACTACCTTGACAAGAGCCGTTTCAGTGCTATGGTTAGCACAAAATCCTGATTGGAAAGTGTCATGTAAAATGTTGGAGGTAGTTCTCGTAATCTCCCTTGAGGGAAAGGACACTCATAAAAGGATCTCTGTGTCATTTGTCATATAATGACATGTTACTAAGGTTTCCTTTTAGGATGTTTCACATAAGAGGAAGAGATGCCCTTTTAGATGCACGTGTTGTCGACGCATGTAGCATGGAGCTGCTGTTTAATGGTATGTGTTTTAGCTATTTAGTCTTACCAATGTCATTTACTGTCACCACTCCCCTTCCATTGCAGTTATGGCCACCATCTGCATTATCTCCCACTGTACCATTGGCCAGGAACACCAGTGTTGCTGTGGGCATATTCCTACAGTATATTATTAGTAATATATTGCAATTGACTAGTATGCTTTTTTCATCATTATAAACTGTTCTGTTGTCACCCCCACCAACCCCCCCACCCCCGAACCATACACTAGCACACTTCATGGTCCCTTGTGCTGTTGTGCAGTCACTCAGAGTGAATGGGAACACGAAGGCCATCGCTCTCCCTCACCACCGCCAGAGAGCACAGTCTCTTCAGCCTTCTCTGACCTAACATTGACACACCTCCATCCTTCCCTCCAGTCATTCACCCATACAAACTGCACAGATTATCCCTTAGTAACATCAGAGAGTTATCAAAATAGGGAAAAGGTTTTCCAAAAGACAATCAGAATTCATTTTCTTGCCTGCTTCAATATGCACATTGGTTACATTGGTTTCTATTTGTCTCAAATTTATCTTGGATGAAATATGTACATTTGTACAAGGTTCTCTTATGCACCATTGTTCATCTTGTCAGTGCTATTCAGTCAAATGCCTGTAGTGTGTGTAAAGAAATAACATTTTTAACAACAACAACAACAACAGCTTTTTTTTTTACTTTAAGGCTGTTCAGATTCATCTTGGTTGAAAATAACTTTTCAATAACTTTTCAACATTGTGCATACAGCTGAAAGCTGAGTGAATTTTGTAGACGTGTGCGTGGTATTTACCAGAGATGACGCACTTCTGTTGGTGCTTTGACTACATTCACACTAAAGAACCATAGGACTGTCACATGGAAAGTGATTCATCTTTAAAATGTATTCAACACATAGTACAAAATAGTTAAGAATGAATACATTTTCAAACCAAAAGGGCATAATTTTCCTCATGTATGCTAAATATTGAATGTTTATGTGGTTAGTGAATGGTGCTGCCTGTCTGATGGTCCTGTGGATTTATGACGGCATAGCCTGATGTCCTCTATAGTCACCATTTGTGGGTTAGTGCATCATTCTTTCTGACATCTGAATTGGGCTTCTTTGTGAATGCTCACCCTGGATTATGGCACACAGGACTATAACATCAAATCCTGTGTATTGGTAAATGCTATGAATGGATGTGTATGTAAAAATCATCTTTTTCTCCTTTCCTCCCACAACATGCTCGGAGCTTCACCATTTCACCACTTTTTTCCACTGATTAGACACAGCAATGAGGTCTTTCACAATCTCTCGTAGTTCATTGTAGGTGATATATTATCTAACCTGTCATGATCAAAGTCCAATCATTCCATTAATTAGCCCCACAGGTGCAAACTGGTAGGAGATAGGGGCAGATTTATCAAACCCCCTAAGCACATACATTCACTCGCCCACCCACGCTTACACACGCAACTGTCATTTTCTGCTATTTTGGAAACACTTATGCAATTTTTGAACTGTACAGATTTCAGTCATGCTACATTGCCATGGTGTCAGTATGACACTTAATTTGCCTCTTCTATATTTTCCACTAGTTGAGAGTGCTGTATTGGTGTAACCGATTTTGTAGTAAGCCATGTGCCTTACTTTATTCATCTAGATGTCGATGTTCCCGTTTAGACCTACTGGTGGGATTGCTTCAGTTGAAATGAAAGGGCCTACAATTCTACTCATCTTTGTCTATTTTTTTTCTCTACTCTTTAACTAACAAACTCAAAGCTAAATCAAGTATAGCTCATGCAGCTACAGAATCAACTAAAATGAATCAAGCTTCAAGTAGATGCTAAATCAATGTACAGACCACAAGGAAGTGGCAGGTAACCATGAAGAGCAATGGTAGCCCTCAGGGGTGAGATCAAATGAAGGACATTTACTCTCCTTCTCAAAGTCACATGCTCCTGGCCCGGCCTTCTTAACGGGGCCAGCTAGATAAAGACTGATCACCTTGATGAAGCCAATGGACACATTAATGAGGGGGAGGAAGGAATGTCATGTCATTTGTACAAAATTACCTTTTTGTCACTTATAGTTGAATGGGCACTTAAAAATAAGTGGCAATATACTAAGCTCTACACTACCTATGTCTTTCATCATAACATTTCTAATTGAAAAGGGAAAATGTCTTGAGATAGAGAATTATTCTTGATGCTGAAGTTCTTAAAGCACTGTACCAGATGTCCCTATGACACTACACTGATCCATATTGTGTTGTTGTACTCGCTCCAACCTGTTGTTCAGATACAGATCAGTGAAAAAGAGCTGCAAAACACAACACATCTGTTACAAACTTGGTGAGTCAAGGAATTAGGAAATACAATGGGTTTCATCACTGATCGCCACAACAAGCAATACCTTATATGCGTGCCAGCTAGGCTGAAGTACTGAAACCAAGAAATGCCTCAATAAGATTTACCTTTGTTCATTGAGACAGCGTGAAAATGCCTTCCACATGCATTTAGGCAGATCTGAGACACGTTCTCCTCTTGGAATGAATTACATTCTGGCGTTACATGTTTAAACACAATTTGTTTGCAAATTGAGAACGCATGCTCATTTATATTAGTGTGTGATCACATTACCTTGCCTTGAGCAATGAACCTAGCAGTTGTCAGAGATATTATGAAAATTCTCCAGATTATGCAAAGTTAAATAAACTTCCCCACTCTACCAAAGTGTTTTTTTTTCTGTTGTGAATGTAAAATCAAATGAGATTCCTAATGAATATACCTGCCAAGAACGAAAAACAGGAGGGATTAACACTGGGACACACAGCCATTTACATTTCATTAGAGACCAGGGGACCTCTGCAGATTGCAGTGAGCGACTCATGCTCTAATACAGTATATTACATATATTACAACTCAAGAATCACTTACTTACTGTAGCAAACAATCAAGCAATTCCTTTCCTATGAGTTTCAGACACACACACACACACACACTCACACACACACACACACACACACACACACACACACACACACACACACACACACACACAGGAATAACACCAAGGATATGTTCAATGATAAATCATCAGTATCTTTTGAACTAAGCTACCCTCCTCCTTCTAATAAGGAAGACAACTGCTTCAGACGTTTGCTTTCTCCTCCACTTTTCATTAAATCATTTCCTGGTTCATCTTAGTTCCAGTCCTTTAAACTCCATATATTATTATCATTCAAGGTTCCGAAGAGATAAAAGGCTGAATATTGTCTACTGTATGACCTGCACTGCCTCCTTGCTCGGAATGTGAGTTATCCCTGTACCATGTATCCCTGTGTTAAGATAAGATACGATGGCTCTTCATAACAAGAAAGACATTGAGCTGTAAGTGATTGTTGTCGCACCATCCGATGAACCTCTCCACCAGACTCCTGTTCATCCTCGTTGTACTCACTGATGCAACCCACGATGGATGAGTCATCAGAGAACTTCTGGAGATGAGTAGACCCAGAGTTCAATCTCAAGTCCAAGGTGTAGAGGGTGAACAAAAATGGCGTCAGTAGCGTTCCCTGAGGTGTTGCTCACCAGCATATCAGACAGGCATCTCTGTAGACGAAGAAACTGTGGCATGCCGGTGAAGTAGTCTGTAATTAAATGTGCCATGGCGTTGTCTACCTGCAGGGCTGCAAGCTTCTCTGCAAGCAGGAGTGACTGGATGATGTTGAATGCACTGGAGAAGTCAAAGAACATGATTCTTACTGTGCTCCCAGGTCTCTCCAGGTGAGAGTACGCCTTATGCAGCATGTAGATTATGGCATCATCGACTCCAAGGTGTGCCTGGAATGCAAACTGCAAGGGTCCAGAGAGGCTGCCACTAGGGGCTTCAGGTGCTGCAGGATCAACCTCTCAAAGATCTTCATATTATGAGAGGTCAGTGCCACTGATGTTTTCCACAGGGGGGGCAAGAGGTTGAAGAGGTCCGGAAGACACCAGTCAGCTGGTCGGCACACCCCCGCAGAACAGGCACCATCAGGGCCAGCAGCCTTGCCGTGGTGGAGCCTCCTTACCTCCCTTCTCACCTGGCTGGTGGTGATAGCCAGGCTGGCGGACCGGCAGGCTGACGGGTGTGCTGAGGGGGGGGGGGGGGGGGGGGGGGGTGTTCCAGTATTTAATTACTACACGTCACTATGTGAGTTATCAATATGTTCAACTGTTACCAAAACAAATTGCGGTACATTCCTTTTCAATTGAAACCTGATGCCTCCGCTGATTCGTTTCACACTCGACAAAACTAAAGAGTCAAAACACATAATTCCCTTTATGCACACAATGTATTGCACAATGAAATATGTTTCCCTCACTAAGTCCACTGGGGCTTGTAGGAAACACCCTCCTTTCTCTCTTCTCTTGGAGGTTCAAGGCTGCTATACCTTGTAGACTGACAGACTGTCATGCTTTGCCTCAGGGACCCGGCACTAGATGGAGACATTAATCTAACACACAGCTGGAGAAGAGGAAGCCAAATGACGCATAAACAGAATGATGCGACACAAATTGTTTGTTTTTGCTTTTTGTAATGAGACTTACCAAAAAATACACACACAAATCTAGATCATAGCATATATGCTTTGGAGCATAGCATATGAATTGTGTTTTCCAATGTCATATTATTTAGAATTACAAGCTTTAAACCCACCCAAATCCCAATCCCTCATTTTGTCTATAGCAGTGTTAGGCATTTGAAGTTGAGCCTTTTGTATAAACTGCTCTGTTGTGTATTACTTGGCAGGTTAGTTAGGCTGTGATTGTTGCTTAGCAACAGAGGAAAATGCTCCCGCCCCTTCTGAAGTGCTTGGCAATGTTAAGGTAGTCTAAAGAGGAGCAAAATGGTAAACAATTAAGTGAACATTTGAAGGCCAAACTACAAATGAGGGAATAGCAACAAAGATAGTGTGTGTGCGCACACGTGTGTGTGCATGTGTGTGATTGCATGTTCTGTCTTTTCTCATATCCTCTGCGATATACTGCATATGGAGAGCACCTCAACATCTTTCAGCCAATCAGCTGAGAGAAGAGCAATATTACAATGCAGATTTGACTAATTAATATGTATGATTAATATGCACACACACAATATTACAGGCAGGTTGACCACCAGAGAGAACTGGAGAGGGGGAGCCCAGTGTCTATCTATCTGTCTATCTGTCTGACCGTCTGTCTCATATCTGTCTTTCTGTCTCTCTATCTCTCCATCTATGTATCTCTCTCTCTCTCTCTCTCTCTCTCTCTGCCAGAGCTGACACGTGCTGGCTGAGCACCAGTGATACCGACTAATAAAACCTGACAGGCTCCTGCCGGAGCCAATATTGATGCCCAGCTACCTGGCAGGCCTACCTGTGAGAGCGTTTCAATAAAGCAATCTACCCAGGGCCCCTTATTTACCGACTGCAGACAAGCAGATTAAAGCCTGGTGGGGTTTTTGTCTTCCCTCTGCCACAGCTTTGAGGTTAATTACCAGTCCAAGCCTCAGACACTCCTGTGTTTCCTGCTATAACCAAAATGACTTTACCTGCCCCACTTATTACATTATATGGCTGGCAGTTGGACGTAGAGGAGGTTAAATTTTAGAATTTTCATTCCTTATCCATTTTGAGGCTTTTGTCCACAAAGATTTAGAGGTTAAACCTGTTTTCCCTCTCCCATGGAGGGAAGTCCCATGACACCTGCATCCTCTCTTCCCTGCACCCCCTCCTCATGTTTGTTTTTGATAAGATGAGGTAGCTATGTGTCTCATTTTACATTCCTATCACTGTGCACTGCTGCAGGCCTCCTGGGTTTGCTGTTCTTCTGAGTCTCTGCCATCACAGACAACTATTGAATAGCTCTGCTGCAGAAAGCTGTGCTGCTTCAGTTCCTTTCTTTTATTTCACCCTCCCTCTTCCCATCTCCTTCATTTTTTGTTTCCTTCATCTTGGTGGGAATTGAATCTCAGAACTTGGCCGATGAGCGGGAAAAGTGCATCAATTATTTAGAGCAGGGTTTGGTGCGAGTTATCATTATGCATGTTATGTTAACCACCCTTGCTGAAGTCTGGCTTCTCCTCCACTTGTTTTCCTCCACAATCCCATGGTCCTCATTTTAGAAACCCTGTCAAATTGTGTCTTTTATTTCTCCTAAACGGTCTAATCAACTATGTGAACAGGCTCAAAAGACATGCTCATCCGTGAAATATAAAAGAGATCACTGTGGTGGATATTTTAACAGCGTTCTTGTTTACAGTGCCACCAGAATGGTCAGATAGTAATGCTATTTTGATGCTGCCAATACTCCCGATGAATCCTCTAGTCAGGCACTGAATACCTACCCCTTCCAGAGCTGCTGACCTGCTCTGAAATGAGCATATAACAGCATGTAACCGCATTAGCCCGTTGGAAGATTATTTTGTTATCCACGTTTACAGGAAGTGGCATTTGAATGTCAGACACAAACATCACTTCTTCGCAGTGCTACATTCACAGCCTGTGTTAGTCACTTCCAGTCATGTATTCTCATGTGCGGACAGATCAACTCTGTTGTGCACGCACGCACACGCACACACACACACACACGCACACGCACACCACACGCACACGCACACACACACACACACACACACACACACACACACACACACACACACTTACCACCACCTTTGTCAGCATTATTGACTACCCCCCCCCACCCCCATGCTGTGTCTGCCTTGAGCCACTGCAGCATGCTCCAAAGCTCTTTGGTGTACTACAGTAAATTCCACTGTTGTCAAAGCTGGAGGCCCCGTAAAATGCCTACCTTAAATCAGTGGATTGGTTATATGGTACTTGAGCTCTTTGATGAGGCTATGTGCAGTTAACACAGTCACTAACCCAGGCACAGCTTACAGCGGATCAATTTGTGACAATACACTATGTACCAAGCACAACCTACCCTGTACGTTTAACAAAAAGGTCAACTACTGTATGTCATTCAAGCAGAAATGCTGTAAAATAGCCTTTTAAAACCTTTCCTTTATTTCTGAGAAAATGCCACACAGAGGGAGTATTAAATGGTCCAGTGAAAAGGTCGTAACATTGTGGTATTATGCCTCTTTCTTATCCTCTGAAAAGATCTGTCTGCACTTAAACAATAGCAGTGCTAGAGCTGCTATAGAGCACTTTTGATGACTTTTCTTTCTCATTGCAACAAGCATAATAGTTACAAAGCACTCCTTTTTGCTGCAGAACATTTGAGTACAAAGGGATTGCATAGATTGTAGGGCACTCCTTCTGAGATACAGGGTGGTAAGATACACCATCACTGGTGTGTATCTCAAGTATGTTTATGTGTGTGAGTGTGGGAGGGGGGTGCTAAAGCTTTTTGAAGTTAATGCTATGTGAATTCTGTAGTTATGTGAGTGACTGGAGACAGGGAAGCGTGCGCTATCTCTTCCCTGGTAGCAACTTGACATGGAGTTTGGAAATAAAAGGCCAGGATACCAACTACCAGAGTTGCATACATTTCCACTCAAGTGTCTGCTGAGACCCCTGCAGCAATTATAACGGGAGGGAGGGCCCCTGTTTCGTTTTATGTTGCCGCAGCAAGGGCTTCGAGAGCACCCACCGTCTCCTGGCACGCCGCTCCTCATCAGTGCCGCAATAAATCAATTTTCCTTCTCATGCCAGCCCCACCACCACCCTCCCCACCTCTTGCTCCCTTTCTCTCCACTTCTCTACTCCCACTTGGCTTCTTCTCTTCATCCCTTGTTCGCATTGGGCCGCTTTGGATAGGCAGAGGGTGTGGCTGAAGTCATCTTGACCCTTTTCCACCACATTCCTCACTTGACTCCATTGGTGGGCGTCGTTCAACTTCAAGCCCACATGTATACATAACATGTATAAGAGCAACTCACGGATAACCTGTCTAGATGCATGCATGTTTAAACAACCACTCACTCACACTCACGTGCAGTAAGCACACAGTGATGCAATCTAAAATAAATCTCTGTAGAACTCCTCAAGCGATATGACTTAGCAAAATATCTTGAGTACGTGAAACCAAGTCAGTGAGAATTAGCGGTACCTCATCCATCCTGTATGATTCTCAGGGTTCTGTGGCCCAGAATTGCAGGCCAGGAGTTGTGTCTGTCAAGTGGAGTACCTGCAGGGGGGAGAGAAACCAGCAATACAGGTCCTTCTGTTTAAATGTCAGCTGTGCTTCAGCCTTAGGACAGGCAGCGAAGGGCGGCCATCCTCATTGGCCTCTGTGTGTGACTAGTTCTTGGGCAGCTTTGATCTCATCGCCATGTTAACCCAAGGGTACTTCTTGATATTTGGAACACACGCACGCACGCACACACACGCACACACACACACACACACACACACACACACACACACACACTTCCGGAAGAATCATGTTCAAAGAGCTTTTGGTTTATGTCAAGAAACAATAGAGTGAGCATCATTCATGAGTGGGCCTATATTTTCAGATCTGCGATTTAGTCTATATTATCTTATATATAGCCTGGTTCTTGCAAGACTGGTAGTCTCATTTAGCCATAGTGACATCCTTTTTAAGTATTTCATTGCTCCAAGATCTTCATAATGAAATCAATATTGTCGTAATCAAGTGTAGGAACAGCATTTGCTATATGATACAATTTGCAGTTCCAGACATGAAGACATCGATTTTTAAAAAGTGGTGCTCTGAGAAATTCCCAGGTCAACACACACGTCCCACTAGACCTACAGTAGCCTGCTTATCTTTTTTCATTGTTTATCATGTTCTGCCCTAGGCAAATCAATTTGACTTGCCATTGTAAGGAATTGTCAGTGGGCTCCCCGAACAAATGGAACGATTTCTTCTCACTTTTACCTTTTAGGCATCAAGTGTTTTTGCCTGAGTTATTTGCAAATCAAAGAAAATAGGGCCGTTGGAATTGGCCAGGCCGATTCCAATGGCTTAGGTCCACTCATCTAATTTACCAACACTGTAAAACATACCCTATATGTAGTGCGGACATACCCAGCCCCCCTTTCCTAAATGCTTTGGGAATACACTTGTGTACGCTCTTTATATATACAACTTTATTTATGCTCCACCATATCCATAAAAAAGGCAAACTAGCAAATAAAACACTCGCAAAGTATCTGTTTGTTTTTTGTTCCCTCACTACCCCGCTGGGATGACTGACTAAAGAACAATGTGTCCCACCGGCCAGAAGGGCTTTAGCTTTGATATAGAGGTATGCTAACTTTCTCTCCCACCAATCTAGCTGTTGTGAAGTGAAATACATCTGCAACATAAATCCTTACACGCCTCCATGAATAAGAATTTGGCAGTGTTATGTCTCCCTGCCACTGGCGAGCACCTTTCCTAAACACATCCCTAGGAGTAATCACAAATCTTCCGTAAGCTAGTTTCCTGCTAGATTGCACTGTGTTCCTCACGACTGCCACTCTTACTCTTACATACTCCATCTTACTGACTCTTATTTCACTCTCTTCTCTCCCTTGCCTCTTTTTGAAACGCTGTATCCATTTGTCTACATTGTTTTCTTGCACTCAAGGTTAAAAAGCAGAACTACCACGATTTTGAAACTACTGCCAGTAGAAAAATTAGGCTTCAACAACAGGAGCAGAGCTGCAACCACAAAAAGAGTGTAGAACAGGGATGGTTCTAGACTCTGGGGGGCCCTAGGCAAGCTTTTATTTGGGGGCCCCCACCACCACCACCATCACCACCATCCTGCAGTAACACCATTAGCACACACATTTAAACAGTGATAATGTTTGGAATAATGCATTTATTCCCCTGTGAAGAAAAGAAAACACACATACACAAAACATGAAAAACCTAATACAATTACAACCAACCACCTGAGTGAACTTCTATTTACTTTACTATTTAATTTGTAAATGCACAAACCAGTTAGGAAAATTTAATGTGATTGTATTTTTGTGTGTTTTAGTATTATTGCAATCTAATTATATTGCCACTTAGAAGAACATAACATTGAATTAATTATCATGATTAATTAAGCATCCTGCAAACTCTATGATAATTACTTTAGGTGATTCACTGGAATCCAGTTTCAGTAAGGAAAGTGACAACAACCCCCCGAGTATTTCTGAGAAAGTTCCCATACATACACAAATGCAGCCAATGTCACGTTTCATGCAATCTACATTTAACAATACACAGGATATGATGTCACAATCCCTTGTGCCACACTCCAGGGTGGTTCATACCTAAAGAATGATGTTCTACCTTACCGATGCTTGTCATTCAGGATATCAGGCTATGCCGTCATAAATCTACTGGCACATCCCGTTGGGGTTAATCCCAGCTGGGTACAGTCCCTGGTTTGGGTAAAAGGTGGGAGTACACTTGTGTGTGCACGTGTATGTATATCCCTACGGTGAATTTATCACTAAACTTTAACATGTGCTATATTGTACACAACAAATAGTATATATTTCTAAGTCCCATTCTAAACTGTTAACTGGATAAAAATGTACCTTGTTTTCTGTGTACTGTACAAGTTCATGTAAACATCATCATGTAAACATTGTAAACAAACACATTTTCTTTTGTAATTGAATACATGCCTTCAAAACACACTACTCCATTATAGTTAGCTATGCTGCTACTGCTACAGTGTTGTTGTGCTACATGATAAACTCCAAACATACTGCAGTAGATAGACTTTCCACTGTCAGTGCTATATGCCATGTCCCTTACCATAAACTGGCACCAATGCTATGGTGGAAGCAAGGGCGGGGGACTGTCATAAAAGAGATTAATGCCCTAAACCCTGTGTTAGATGGTGAGGCCATACCAGAAAACAGTTTAACCTGTGTGTCGGTGTGACATATCCACCTTCTGTCTCTGCTACAAGAGGCACTAACATTGTGACAGGAGTTGTTTGTCAGTCCAAATGTAATGACACTGGATGTGTCTACTGTGTCTCGCACCCATCAGGGTAGCACACTGATAGGTGCGAGGACTGTAAATGTCTCTGGTCTGTTTTAGATAGTTTGGGAGAGGCAGTGTTTACTATAGAGAGACAAACGATGCTAAACATAATGGTACGATATTGTTTCGATTGTGAAAACAATTAGACTTGCTTCTTTTGTATTTGAAGGCTATCATTTACCTACTAGTATAAAACATTTGACAAAATATTCTCAGGTGAAAGATAAAAACAAGACCAATAAAAGCTTCACTAAAAGGACTGCTTGCATCTGTAGACTTTAATCTCCAGACTTGTGTACAGTGCAAAGCTATCCATTTTCTATCTGATCTTGCATTGACATATGTAACATTCCATATCCAAAGCTTTATTTTTGTCCTAAATTATCCTCTAAAGCAGCTACCACTCACATGTCTGCTTCCATTAGAGGACATTTGTCACAGATGATATCCTCAGCACAGCGCCAGCCTTGTACTGCCCTTTAATGTAGCTTGTCTGTGAAATCTGTGGGGAAAAAAATAGTTTGTTCCTTCTTCTCAGGTCCTAGCCTAAGCAGGGGAACTCAGAAAAAGACAGATTCATTTACAGTACCCTGAAACAAGTTGAGCTCATCCCCCACTGTCCCTTTAAATGCACATTGTCAGGACCCTGCCAGATTTATCAGCTGTCACGCTACATTTTCACCATCTCCCAGTGCGTCATGTGGCTTGCTGTGACTCCATTCCCTTACCATTAATCTCACCATAAAGACCCTGAAAATACTTGCCTTTCTCTCCCTCTCTCTTTCTCTCTCTGTCTTCCTATCTCTCATTTTTCCTTCCATGACCTAACCTCCCTCGCCTCCTTGGCCCTTTACAGTTCCCTGCACTGAAGATAAGGTCTAAATATCCGACGCCATTTTTATTTTTCATCTTCCCCTGAGGGCTCTTTGTCAGCCTCTTATCAGAATGTCAGACCTCTGCTTGAGTAAGCAAACAAACAAGCAGTAGCAGAAATGATGTATCAGAGAACTGCCACCGGTCGGGGACGAGCTGTCAGTTGCTCCGTTGAGCTAATGATCACTGTTGGTGTGCTGTGGGAATTGGAGGTCTCTAATTCAGGCCACATTTTTTTCTTCTGTTCTTGTTATGGTTTCTTCCTCATGCATGCACTGTTACATTCTTGATGTCTAGATTCCTTGTCTGACTGTAGGTTAGTGCTGTTATCGAGCCAGCAACAGGGTGGCCTGGTGGTTGGAGAGCCTGTCCTGCAACCGACAGAGCACAGGGTCGATCCCAGCAAAAGCCTGTCCAAGTGTCCTTGATCAAGACCCAAAACCCCTACCCCATGCTCGCTCATAGTAAAAAGAAAAGTTAAGCCTGTTGCTTTATTTGACATTGATTCAATTACATAGCTGGCTTTTCATAGCATATATAGTCATTCTAGTCATTCTAGGGATACATGCAAAGTCATTACATCCATCTTCTTGCCAATGTGACCTTTGTCCTTGCACTTGAAATTTAAACTTTTTCTCTTGTTGCCCTCTTTGTATGCTGTTTGGGAAAAAAAGCATCAGCTAAATGCATAAAATGTCAAAATGTAAACATAGGAGGGTATAGAATTTACAAATTAGACAATACTGTTTAGTTGGCTACAGTCTTCATCAGCCCTGATGCAAGCTTAGTAGTGGGAATAGTGTTTACAACAATCAGGGGATCTCACACAGGACACCAGTGGGAGACCTCATTTCCTGTGCTGATCCAACCTACAGTAATCAATCAAGAAGTGTTACATAGCAGTCTGGAGGTGAGAAAAACGCTCATCAGTAGACTACTTTGTTGGGGATTATATCCTGCATTCTATCACCCGCCCTGATGAGATTCCTGTCAACGAGGCACCCTGTCTCTCTTCCTGTACAATTTGGGTAAAGGCAGATTAGAGGCAGTCCCCGTCCTCCAAACATTTTTGCTATCACTGGTTCTCACTGGATCTCCTCAGGTCACTTCAATGTCTTATATCTTTAGCTAGCTGTACTTTGTTTATAATCACAGGCAGTTCATGAGTCGTTGGTTATGCCTCTCAGGCAGTGATCCGTTACCCACTGTAGGATCTGTCAGAGAGAAAAAGAGAGGGGGGAGTTGAGTGGTGTATGTGGGGAATAGCTCATCCATCCGAATGTATGAAACTTTTTGTACTCGCCTTGCATAGTCATTTATTTGTAACTTGGTGATATGCAAATCACAGAGCTGTGTGAAATTAGCACATTTCAATGAAATATGTGAAAAGTGGACTGGGGGAGGTGGGCGTGTCTCGTTCTCATCCTCAGTGTTTTTCAGTGTAATTTGCAATGGCTCATTTTCTAGTTTTGTGCAGCAGCCAGTGACTTGATGTTGGTGCACTGGCCCGCATACAACAACCATGAATACATTTTAAGATTAAATCTGTGTGTAAGAGTAAATCTAAGAAAATTGCGGAATTCATCAAGTTTTGTTTTTTGGGGTTTGTCTGTTGGTGTGCACGAAATCTGTGTGGCTCACAAAATATAATAATAACAATAATAATAATAGTAATTTAATGCCACTGCTTTTATGAAAGCATAGCATTCATAAGGGGAAGATGGCATTCGAAATAAAACATTTATTGATATCAATATCAATATCTCCAAATGCCAATAGCAAACTGTCTATCTCTCCTATGTCTCACAAAATACAATACTAGTTTTGAAATGACAGCAGACACCAGACAAATGTATAAACCATGCGTACACACAAAAAGTGTGCGCACGCTACTTTCCACACAGGATTCGGATATTTATAAAAATCAACATGTGGTGAGAATGTGCATACATATTTCACATCATGTGTAGCCTACACAGTCTTTTGAGTCTGATTAGTGCGATATTGCAACCTTCACTGGGGGCCCCTCTGCTCCTTCACTGGGGGCCCCTTTCCTCCTCCACTGGCCTGCACACTAGTGCTGTGCACGGTATTGCGATTCTTGGCACATCACTTCTTAACCTTGTCGGGTCCGGGGCTCAGAACTAACAGCGTTTACTGCTGCAATCACATTCTGCCATTCAACATTTTTTTTCTAGTTTCTATTTCTACAATTACTTCAACTTCACAGTCTGTGAACGTGCACACAATTTCAGGATGATTGAGATTTATCAGGAAAAAACACGTATGAACAGGTGTACGCAGGGTTTTTAAATCTGATGAAAAGACTGAATATGCATGCTTATTTTGGTAAGTTACTATTTTAATACTCATAGCTAATCATGTCAGCTTTAGTGTTTTCTCTGTCGACTTTCTCTTTCTCTGCTAGAAACCATTCCAGCATACTCTGGGCAGGAGCAAGGGAGACTCGCTAGTGAAGGTTTTATTGGCCAAGCTAGTTTCACATTATCATTTGGGCCGCCTGCTGCCTGTTTGCTTTGGGTCCACTTCCTAGTTGTATTTGTGTGTGATAATTTATTTAGGTTTACATAGTTGTTGTATGTGCACTGGAAATACATTTGCATTTAGAGTGTATGTGGTCAAATGCATTTCTGGCCGCCTGCAAAACATGGTTTGGGTGATTTAATCTTCAGTGCATCTTGAATTTACACTTAGATTTTTATGCTTTTCAGATACAATATGATCAGCCAGAGCTCATTAATGGCGGTCTAAAGGAGTTCTCAGTTGGATTATGAGCGCCTCATGCCTGTTTTGTACTCTGTTTTAGACAAATAAGAAGTAAGCCAGGATATTTTTCTGCTGTCTAGATATTGTGGTAATGATGTTGATAATGATGATAATTATGTTGGCGTCATGCTTTTTTACGTCAATAAAATTTTTGGTAACTTCATAAGAGAAATGTGAGAAGAATGTCTCCTTTTGGCATCATTTCTATAATTTTAAATAAAATAAAATAATACTGAGCGTGTTGGATGGGGTAAACATAAACTTTAATTTATTGTGTAATGTGATGTTTGTACAGCTCTAGTGCAATAACACTCTTGGCAACTTATTTATCATCTTAATGATTCTTTACCTTGCTGGTCATTTAGATGACACACAAGGCTTTGATTAGCTGGCAGCTGTGGCTCAGTGGTAGAGCAGGTTGTCCACTGATCACAAGGTTGGAGGTTCGATCCCCAGCTCCTCCTGTCCACATGTCGAAGTGTCCTTGGGCAAGACACTGAACCCCAAATTGCTCCTGATGGTCATGCCAGCACCTTGCATGGTAGCTCACTGCCATCAGTGTGTGAGTATGTGGGTGAATGAGAGGCATATGTTGTAAAGCACTTTGGATAAAAGTGCTATATAAATGCAGCCATTTACAACTACATCAGTGCAAATGACATGTTTACTTGTATCCATTTATTTCACTTTGGGCAGCCAAGTATTTCCCAATGGCTTTCTTCAGGACCAAAATGGAAGGAAAACGTTCTACCAATGAGAGTATGTCCCAATTCCACGGCTCATAAGCTTAGATGAAATCATCATGTCGTTTTCCATCCTCAGTCATGAGGATGCCAAATGACGTTAGCATATGTCAACAAAGGTAAAGAAAATGTGTCTAAAGGCAAAATAAATAACCAGGTTCTTGCCATGCTACACTGATCTTCTTTTCATGCATCTATTTCAATCAGCTCCATCTGTCTCAGACTTCTAAGCCTTCAGCCTTAGAGTCAAGAAGCAGTTCTTTCAATTGTTTCTTTGCCAACAGTTTGTTATAAAGTCTTTGATGTTTCCATGTTTTAATCTCACAGCTGTGTGTCATCATCTGATGTTCTCCGTTTGTTATATGGCCCCATGCCTCCACTCTCATCAAGTTATGAAACATACAACAACTAACTATTCTGTCACTTTCTATTGACTGAAAACGGGATGGAAGAATATTTCATATCACTATTTTTTTCGTCATTTAGCGCTTTGTTCTGTTATTCTACCGTGACCTTAGTCTGCATATTAGTGGTAAGTGGAAACAAATAGTCCTCCAGTTCAGGCATTTTAAAAGTAATAAATGCTTTACCACTGACTCACAGGCCAGAGACTTCCTACTGCAAAATGGCTAGGCCTAGAGCCTCATTTGCAGGGCTCTGGCTCAATCAAAACTGGGAGCTGGGGACTTTGAGGGCTGTTGCATAAGAGTTAGAATGCAGTCGTCCTCACTCACCAACAAATCAAGGGAAAACTCCAACTACATTTAGGAAATGCTCTCATTGTTTTTGCCAGGCTGTAAAGAGCGCAGCTCAATCAGGAGGTTGTCTTCTATGTCTAGGTGTGTGTTCAGTACTGGTCTGGCTAGACCTCCTCTTGGTTTTAGTGCGCTTCAACATGGGCGTGATTGGGAAAGCCATTAGAGACATAGAGGGCTCCACCCGTGCTCATGTTGTTCTATACTGCAATGTCTGGGACCCTATTCAATAAGGATATGGAGTTGAAAGCACTTATCTCTAATGAAATTACAGATATATATGGTCATATAGTCAGTCTGCCATATTGCAGTGAGGATGAAAGCATGGAGCTAAAATTTTGCATTGTAATATGTTTGGGAGTGCAATACATTCCCAAGATAAGAAGACAATGACATGTCATGTCATATAAAACAGGGTTAACTTGTTTCTAATTGACATATGCTTTGAATCAAAACTAGTCAAATTATTAAAAAATACTGCCAATTCAGTGAACATCTGTACCCCACCACCCCCAATGATCTTATTAATAGAAAAGAGGTGTCCAGCATGTATAACCTGAATGTGTACAATAATCAGTGAATGCTTACATTGACGGAATTGTACATTAACTGGTTAATGCTGAGGACACCAGTCACAGTAATGCAATTCCACATTGTACGTGCCCTCAGTAGCGCTGTAGTTCTATTCTCTTGATGAATAATTGAATCAGATTGGTTTATTGACCATTTTGTTTATTCCTTACTAACAGGTTATTGGCTTTGTGAAGGTATGGTAGATCTCTGATTGAAGAGACACAAGCATGTTGCAGAATGACTTTATGTTTGAAACTGAAACTGCTTTTCTAATATAGAGCTCATTAATTTCAGAGCAACATTCAATCTAAAAAGGCCTCACATTCATTGTCAATAGCGGAGCACATCACGGCTACGAGTGTTGGCTCTCTGGTTGCTAGCTTTTGGGGCAGATTTTTAAATAATTATGATACTTATGATTATCAGAATTCAGAGTATCGTGGTTATTTAACGATTATGATACTCTCTGGACTGTCATATGGAATAAGAACAACATAGGAATTCTTAAACTGAGCAGTATTCCCTTTAATTCAGTGGATCCCAGCTATAAATCAGCTTGAGGCCATCTAACTATAAGCTGCAGTGAATGTCACATCCAAGAATACACTTCCTTTGATTAATGCAATGGATTCAGAAGATGATAATCTTATGCACCAACGAAAGTTCTGATAATAATACGTTGTATCTATTAAAATGTTTTGATTGTAATTGATTGTGACAAAAAAACACTGCATTAATGGGAGCAAAGCTTTCTTATATTTATATGTCTATTCATCTGAGTTCACTCAAGGAAAAATATATAAGAACCACCTAAGAAGATGCTTGAGGATGGAAGGAGTAGCATGAAAGATTTTCTTATATTATTAAATATTAAAAGTTTGCATTTGCTATGGTTCATTAGCTTAAATAATATGAATTCATTTATTATTGACATTGCAGAGCGAAAATCTGCAGCAAGACATGAAATCCATTAAAAAGATCTCGGAACTTGCGTAGTCTTTTTCTTATTCTTTAGCCAGATTATACCACGCACTCCTTGCAAGTTACTTATTCAGACTTTTAACTTGAGAGAGAATTCAACAGTAATATTCACATTTAAGGACTTGAAAGGTGCTTTTAAAGAAACTACAACAACACAGAAAGGCATTACACAATCAAGCTGTAACTTGATGGAAAACATATATAATATATATTTAATATATATGTAATATATTATACAGTCACTATTCTGCTTGTTTCTAAGTTCATTTATGTCCATGTTCATAGTTAAACCATATAGCTGATAAAATACAGAAAGATCAAGGTGGGCTGCCCCCTCACCATTAATGACACTACTTCTGTTTGCTCAAATGAGCAGCTTCCATGGACAAAATTACATGTGTTAATTCATACTATCCATCATAAACCAGGTGGAATAATTGGCTGCCCTAACATTGAGAAAATAGCGCTGCTACACCCTATTTCATCTCAGTTGTGTTAATTTGAGATAACAGAAGGCAATTAGACTGTATCCCATTTTTTCCAGCAGCTCGACCTGTTTTCCCTCGCCTTAGTTTAGCATGGATCCAAATGGCAAATTGCACAGCTGCTTTTGTGATGACTCTATTTGCACACAGAGGAGCCCTGCGGAGACTTTGCTTACGTTGCCTTATTAGCTCAGCATAATGTTTTCTTCTTTGAATATTTTAATAATCTGTGATTCCTAAAAATACAGAAATTGATGTGGTACAACTTTTGTAGAACAAATAATTATAATATTGATTTGGGCCAGGATATTAACATTTTGTTATGTGACTTCTTATGTGTATTATTGCCACATTATTACATGTAATGTAAGAATTCAACATTTTAATCTTGCCTATTTGGATTTACCAGTGCATTTAGTGGATCACACAGTACAGAGTTTATGAAGTCAAACTAAATTCATGAATTTAAGGCAAACTTTGGTGTTCAGAACAGAGGCCTAATTCCCATGCCTCATAACACCCATTTAATATCATTCAAAGATCCCTCTAATAGTAGAAGAAACCAAGCCTGCAGTACAGTACAGCTTTCCGTATTTCTGTAGATGCACTGTGGTGTATTGACTATCTCAGTGTGTGTGTGTTTAGCTACTCTACTCATGGTTGTCATTGCACATGCCTGCTACCTTCACACTGCTCAAGCTTGAGTTACAGGCCTTCCTTCCTATCATGACGCCCATTAACCACTGGGTGGAGCTGTGACACTCTCTCCATCTCCTTTCAATTCTCTCTTTCACTGTTTTTTATCTCTCTCTCCTTCTCTTCAACTCTTGCCTATTCATCCACCACCTATCAGTACATTTCTTTCTCACCCCACCCTTTGTTTTCCTGTCTCCTGCTGAAGATGGCACACACTAAGAAGGCTTTTCCTTTCTCTCCCAGTTCATGTTGATATCTCATTTTCTCAGAATCACCTGACCCCGTTCACCTCCACCTCAACCAATTACCACAACCATGCATTACTGTGATTAGAGTACATCAAGTTCTTGCTATTCTCAAACAAATAAGTCAACTATGTCATCATAGAAAGTAGAATATTTTACTTTTTCAAAATATAAATGCACTACCCCTGTGTCTACTAACACCAACTAACAACAGTGATCTTTCCAGGCCAATAAATCTTACCGGCTATTCCTTCCTCAAAACCAAATGAGAAGGCAACCAAAACACAGATACCGATATCTTAATTTCAATCTCTTTTTTTAAACACCAACCACTATTCAGTTGCCTTTCTGGTAAGGATTTATAACAATATATACACTTGCAGCTATAATAAATGGAATTTGCAGTTTCCTGACAAAAAAAGTGAACTATGAAATTACATTGAATTATATGGAAAAGTCAGGGGGAACAGAGAGCAAGAACACTGGTCCACACGCTGCAAGTGAGGTTTATTCCTTCACAATTGCTCCTGGACATTTCCTTTCTTAACAGGTCCTTGTCTATCAAGCTCCAGTTGAGAGTCATCGATTACAAACAGAACACATCCATTCAAAGGTCAGCCTTGCTGGCAGTGGTTGGTTATCACACCGGACGGTTGAGTCCCTTCCCTAGCCTGGATCCTGTGGATATCTGGCCAAATGTAGATGATGTGACGTCACATTGAGATCTGTCCAGTGCAACTACAAATGGAGGTTGATGGAACATTTTTCATCCATCTAAAACATCAACGGTAAATATCAAAGAGCACGGGCTTCTTTCTAAGCCCACCATTTTGCATCGACAGTATAAAATAATCCAAGGGGGGATTTTTACTTTAATGGTTCCAATTATTGTCATTGTTAACAGTAGATTGCTGCCAATTTTCCAAAGCAATTCCTACCACAGCTGGAAAAATAATCTTTGGATAGCCTAAACACAATACCATGTCAAAACTTTATCCGTGCCACTCCTTTAAATATATCACTTCCCAATTGATTACCGTGTTCTCAAAGTGCTTGGTTGGGTTCTTACTTGGTTTCTTGTGTATAGCCACTTGTTTTTAACTGCTCGGTCCCTCACATTTCATTTTTACACTTGCTCAATGGGCTACCAACCTTTCATTTGTACTGTTCCCCTTTCTTTCAATTCTACAATAACAGGGCACTTCTACACTGAGACAACTATAGGATTTATGGAACAGAAAATGGTATGCATTGGTTTCCTGCAGCAGCGTGTGTTCATACATTCCAGTTGAGATGTAGCCTATCAATCCAGTCAAATAAATCTGTCATTTTGAATATCATGTGCAAGTGTGGCGGTGTGGCCTGATTGTTAAAGAGATCATACCATGGATGGAAGGTCTCAGGTTTGATCCCCATGACAGCAAATTTCACCTCTGTCCATCAGTTTCATTGCACAAGACACAGAAGCCTCGCCTGCTGCAGGGGTTCCACGAATGGTTGACAGTGTCCTCTTGCCTCTCTGATGAAATGCATCTCAGGGGGATATGTGAAAACAAATTTCCAATTACTGTGTGTAATATGTGTTGTCCTTATGCATTCTCTGGAACTGTAATAGTAAATATAAAAAGACGCAATGAAACTGTTGGATACAACAAAGAAATGGTACAGTGGTCTTCTCCTGGTCAGATCAAGAAAACTGCTATACTCTTCTGACAGTAAAAGTGTTTCAGAACAGCTTCATAGCCAAGTACCATTGCCATTTGACACATGCTTCCTGGAGGCTGATCAATAAGGTCAGATATTGATCAACTGAAAGACAAGGTGACATGGCTTTCTTAAATAATGCCATGACAAATCACAACCTCACTCACAGGCCTGTCTTTATGTTCATTGACATGTGATGCCTCTGTCCCTGTTGAAGTGATAATCCATAATTCTGGGGGCAAAGTTTACTCATGTGATTCCTTAACTTGTGACAGAAGACACCTGTCAGTAGAGTCTCTCATGTGGCCGGCCTTCAGTATGGGCTCACACAAGCAATACATTCATGTACATAGATCGCACATTAGTACCTCATTCATATAGATACATCTCACATGATAATGCAGCAGTTAGGATCACCTCACACTAGCACTAGAGATGTGTACAACACAATCATATTAATCAGAAAGGTGATTAAGACATAATATACAGCGATTAAGACATAATTTCTTTCACATTGTCCATGGCATAACATTCTGTTATTATCTTGCTGTGCCCCAGTTAGTTACTCTCTCTCTTCCCTTTTTCTCTAGCTCTTTTATTGACCCCTGTGTCTGCAGAGTACCTATATATATATATGCCCTGTTGTACCCCAGCCTTGTGTGTTTTCTATGTGTATATGTTTACAGTATGCTTACAAAGGGAAAGGGTATCTTGCTGTGCACGCCGCTATAAAAGGTCCCCTACGACAAGACCAGTACAATACTTAAAGGAGCAGTTGACCCAAAATGTAAACTCTGTCATTATGATCATTACATTTCTGTAAACAACTTGTGCAGCATAAGCCAAGTGTTATGTATCCAAATCATCAAAGACCTAAATTTACCCCATCTCCCATCATTATCTCCTATATTTACCTCACTGACACTTCATACATTCTGAACTGTGTCTGTCTTGCAGGTTAAAAAGCTGATTCTAACTGGTACAAGTACTGTCATAATGGTGTGTCCATTAAAACACAGGAGGGACGGAGGGGTTTCTACAATGAAAACAAAGAGAAACATATTGCCATAGAGATATCAATATTATTGATGTTGCCAATGCAAAAAATCTATATGCATGTAAGTAATTATGTATTACATATAGTACAAAAAAATTGTTTTCTAAAAATAATACAGGGTTACTCCTAAGAACTTTCTTGACATGCACAAACATATTGCTGGAATTGCACAAAGGCAGGTAGAAGCCTGTCATGTACTTCTAAGACTGAATGGCAAAATGCTTAGAAATCTATATCCCCCACAGCACCTGTTATAAAACCAACTAGTATGTGTGCATAACTGCAGGGCAATGCCATGGCATGTCATCCCCTGAGAATTAAATCCTGTCAATTGAATCAGCAGAACCCAAATGCCATATGACACTTACGGCACACGGCACAAACACACAAACACACACACACACACACACACACACACAGGAGAGACATTTTCATATAATGGGCAAACAACTGATTATTGGCTGTTCAGTCTAACAGACTGGTGATTCCGCACGGAATGGTCAAAACTGAAAAATACAATTTTTGATACTTGCTAAACTAGCTAGCTGGCTTAAAAAATGGCCATTGGGCTGGAAGGTTTGCCAGCTAGATAAATTAGCTAAATCTGGGTGGACCTCACCTCTAACCACTGTCCTGGGAGTCTTGGAAAAGTTTTAACTTTCAGAAAGTGCCCTGTGCACAGAAAGCAACTCACATCAGTGCTGCAGGACCAAATGTAGCCAGGCCACAGTCTGTCAATTGACCAATCTCATTTCATTATGCAGGGAAACACTAACTAACTATTAACTAACTATTTCTTAGTGGCTATGTTCAGAATACTCAGTTTGCTCATACTGAGTCTTGCTGTATTTTAAATGACCATTTAAACTGTGGAGTGAGATTTGTTTGAGGAGCTTGAAAGCGTGAGACAGGGCCCGAAAGCCTCACACAAAACGTGTGAGAGTTGGGAACTCTGACACACACACACACACACACACACACACACACACACACAGCACAGTACAGCAATATTGAACACACTGCAGGTGAGAGCCAGGTCTGACACATGGCAATAACAAGCCCTGAGCCTTTACTCCTTGGGGACCTCTGCAGTTCCTTTCCATCTACCGCTTCATGTGTTTTCATATGACTGAGCTTCACACATGGCATCATCTTCAAGGCTGACATACAATAGTCTTCTCTGTTTTAGTTTTCCCAGCCATAGCAGGTTCAGACACTTCCACACAAAGGAATGCCATGCAGGGTACAGTAACTCTATAGGTTAGTTTAGAGACTCACAATGAGTTTCTCCTCTAGAATTTTACCTGACAGAGGAACAATTTACCTGATAAAATGTGACAGAAGTGCCAATTCCCAATCTACTGTTTCACCAGCAGTTACAAATAGCTACAAATCTGCATGCAAAAACATTAGATTAGATCTTGTTTTGTTTCTGACAGCTCAATTTTTCCACTCATCAGTAGCAAGAGTGGAAATGTTCATGTGTGCAGTCTTTAACCTGGAAGAACATTGGAACGAGTACTCTAATTCAGTTTGTGTTTATTTCTGTACCAAAGAACTAACGTTCTTTTCAGGCTTCAGCAAACACGTGTGGCTATATGGCCATGTGCTTTAGTCCAAGCCTCTTCTCCCAGGGTCTACTGGAACACACAGGTATAAATATGTTTAATTCAGTGCAGGCACACCTCCTCGACTGGCTGGACCATTCCTGACTGATTAAGCTGCTGTAAAGCCAGATACCAACCAGTGATATGTGAGTTTACATCTTTCATGCAGTGAACCATCTTTCATACAGCACCGAGCAGTGCACCCACCCCACCCCCCCACCCCCACCCCCCGCCACTGTGTGGGACAAAACGGCCCTCAGCCCCCTGTTCAGTGTGCCAAGGGAGTTAGAGTGCCCCCACAAAGGGCCTGCTTCACTCTCTCAAATGCCAGCTGGTACTGCTCCGTTCACTGGATCAGATCAGTGGTCTTTTTTTGGGTGAGGTCAGTCAGGGTGTGGTTTGCTCCATGATATAAAGGCTCTTATAAAGTGCCTGTATTAGCTAGCGAGCCCAAGGGCAACCCGCAATGGTTGCTGTCTTATCTATCTTAGGGGCGACTTGCCCACTGCCCAAGTGTTGCTCCAGATAATGCACCTCAATCTGTCTAATTTCACACTTCCTTGGATTGGCTGTAAGCCCCGCTCGCCTCAAGGACTCCAGGACAGCCCTCAGATGCCACATATGCTGCTGCCAGCTGTTGCTATAGATTATGATGTCATCTACGTAAGCAGCAGCATATGAGCCATGAGGGTACAGCGTAAGGAAGCGTAACAAATTGGTACAACCCGTACATAGAGGAGAAAGCTTTATTCTCCTTGGACTCTGGCGACAAGGAATCTGCCAGTAGCCCTTGATCAAATCAGGAATTGAATAAAAGTGAGCGGTGCCTAACTGATGCAGCAGTTTATCAACCATGGGCATTGGATAGGCATTGAATTTGGATAACAGATTTACCTTGTGATAGTCCACGTAGAGCTGTACAGTGCCATCTGACTTGAACACAAGCAAGCAAGGGGATGCAAGAGTTGCGGGGGCACTCTTCAATTACTCCCATTCCTTTTAATATTTTTAAAGCAATTGTTATTAGATTTCAATTTTTGCTTATGTTTTTGCCTATGTCCTGGTAGGGGAGAAAACACATCTTGATATTGTCCGATTTTTAGAACTTCCAGTCCGAACTCATCTCTCTCAGCCATCATGACAGCCAAAGACACTCCCTGTGTCTTGCAGATTTGTACCACCTTGTTCCAAGCTTTCAGGAGACTAAGATGGTATATCTGTGGTGGTAGCTGATGGTACTGTCCAACCGTGCTACCTCATAGTCAATGTCCGACACTGCACATGAGCAACATTCTTGGCAGAGATTTTACGCAGAGTCGCTGCTTCTAGATATTGGTATTCTGTAATGAACCAGGACCAAGTGCGCTATGGTCTAATGGCCCGACGAGGTTCATGCCAATTCGTTCAAAAGGGACCTCAATTAAAGGGAGTGGGCGCAAACATGACTTGAATGACATGAATGCCTGGCCAGTAGAAGTGGGCCATAAGCCAGTTGACTGTCTTATCTTGACAACAGTGTATTGGTCGATACTGAACACATTGTGCGAACATCCAAGATGCTTCCACCAATGGCCCAGGCCAGGTGGTGATGGACTGAAGGCTGCAAGCAGTCCAAATCCAACAGAGCCTGGTGTGTACCTACTTGTATACACAGGACAGAGACAGGATAACATAGTTTCCGCTGACGAGCAGCCAGTATGGGCTGCTGAGCTCCTTGGTCAGTTGTAGCGAGAGATGGTTCTCTGCCAAGATCACAGCTGCAGCCAGGGTGGAGAGCTCGAAATTAAGCGTCTGATAGCACTGGACCCATTTGGTCATTACTTGTGGGAGGCAGATGCTGAACTGCTCCAGCACCACGTGTTCAATGATCTCCTCACTGGTGTAGGACCACCTGCCTGTGACTATTGATCTGCCTGTGATCAAGTTGGACCAGTACACATGGACTATCCAGGTTGGCAGATGTTGGATGATGTATTCAACAGCTGTCTTTGGTTTCCATAGAAAGGACACAGTTTATTTTTATAGATGTAATTGCATCCTAGACAACATCAGCCACAATCATTATAATACTTTTTTCTTTGTTAAGAAGGTGGATAACATGCATTTACTCCTATGCCTGAAAGTAGGACCAAATTTGCATCACTCTGATAATTTTTGGGTCAAATCTTCTTCTCCGAGACATACAGGCCCAGGTGTGTCGTTACATTACAAGTGTCATATTCAGATGCAAGTGCTGAATTAGTGAGTGCCACAAAATCAGTGATCCCAACTTCTTTTCAGCTCTGTGTACAAAGACACAGTGTAAAATTATTCTAATTACAAACTTGATGAAAAGCCCACAATTTGCTCAAGGAGTGTGTTTAAATAAATAAACAAGCATCATGTTTCACACATTTCAGCTTTTTTTTGGCAGCACTGGTGCTCCCAACTTAAAAAAATTACCCCCCAAAAAATAAGGAGCATAACAATATTATAATTCTGATACATAACAGAATCCAACCAAAACTTTGAATACCACACTTCAACAAAAGCTTCAACACAATTCAATACAAAAACAAAAACTCAAGATAATATAGAATCAAACATTGAAGCCTGTACAATACACTATATGGCCAAAAGTCAGTGGACACCCCTACTAATTATTGAGTACAGGTGTTTCAGCCACTCCCATTGCTAACAGGTGCATAACATCCAGCACATAGCCATGAAATCTCCATAGACAAACATTTAGAATTTAGAATGGGTCGTAAAGAGCTCAGTGACTTTAAACGTGGCACTGTCATAGGATGCCACCTTTGCCACAAGTCAGTTTGTGAAATTTCTGCCCTACTAGATGTGCCCCGGTCAACTGTAAGTGCTATTATTGTGAAGTGGAAGTGCCTAGCAACAACAGCTCAGCCACGAAGTGGTGGACCACACAATCTCACAGAGCGGGGCCAAGTTTCAAGTTTATTGTCATATACTTGATAACAATGCAGTCAGGTGTCCACTGACTTTTGGCCATATAGTGTATACTGGGGCTAGGATTTTAAATGATGTCTTCTAGGTCTTTCTTGCAACCACTTCTTGACACTGGTTGAGGCATCAAATTGGCCCAAACTTATTCAAATACGATCCTCCACTGTGCTTGGATTAAGTGAGGATCCAAAGTCTGATGTTATCCTCTTCTGCATGGAGAATCCTCTCTCACACTGTGCAGAAGAAACAGAACGTAGCAGCATTACCTTCAACAAATGAAGAATGGTCTGAACATTTAAAAGGTCAGGATATAAGTTCTCAGTGTTAACAGAACTAAATACAATACATTTCAGGGACAATGCATTATTTCTGAAACTCAAGTCTGAGCAGAATGATTTCCCAAAGCCCCTGGTAACGTTTGTCTGTGAATCTCAAAAAGACCAGGATTTCCAATGCCTGAAACGTTTTTTTTTGCAAGTACACAGTCACAGCAATTCCTAAATTAAATAAAAGCATGACATTTTTGTGTTTGTTCTTATACAGTAGTATTTGTACACTGGAACATTCTGTTTTCTCTGTGTTGCTTGGCTAACAATGAATAATACCTTGGTTCAACAGGTACTCAATCTCCTCAGCCCCGAGGTCCACCAGCTCCTCCATGGTTTATGGCCAGCTAACATGGAAGCTCTTGACTGCTCTAGACGTTAAAAAAGCAGTGTAACGATGATAGTCATCAGGTTTTCTAGTGCTGATATATCTGCTTAACATTATGCAGAGTTACTTTCTACATCAGCTTGACAACATAGATGTAAATCTACAGAGTAGACTCCGGAAGCAGCCACAGAGATATTTAACTGTGGCAGACGCAGTGCTCCCTATGTGTTTCCACAGTCTAGGAGTTGTCTGACTGATGGGTCCATCCTCAGCCATTTTCCCTGTCTCTCCTTTTCTAAAAGTAACTCCCTTAGGGAATGAGAATGAAAAAGTGCATTAAAATACATCACATGAACTAAAATGTAAAGTATCTGACTACAAATGAATGTTTTTGTATGAAAAGGAGATTCAGACTGGATTCCTTAATTGTGTTCTTGCTCTCCAGTATCTCTGTCTTTTCATGGTCTCATAGCCATTATTTCAATCGTGAGCATCAAACTGCAGATTTTGTCTACATTTCAGATTAATTGAATTTTAAATGAAGTGTCCATTTGAATCAGTTAAACTACACCTTGCTCATACCTAAACCAGGAGAATTCTTTCAACCAATCTTTGCAAAAGTGATACCTCCTTGCATTCTTGGTTGGTGGTCAGGTGCTATTTTAACCAACATCACTGTTGGTTGTTGACATTAATGCTGTCTCGCTTCCTCATCTCCCTTTGTTTCGGCATTTGTGTTGATTGGTTTTCAAAAACTAAACATTAGCAGAGGCAGTATCTTCCTTGATTTTTTATGAAATCCAACATGTGCAACATATGCACATCTTGTGAGAGGGAAGCCTCAGGAAAAGGATTTGATTTTAACTAATTCAAAACAGGTTTGTGGTAAAGTAAAACTGACATTTGACTGGCTAGAACAGAACAGATAACAGGAGAGAGGTTGACATAATTGCTCTAGAAAAGTACAAGCACAAAGACAATTATTTTTTAGGCCCAGGCCACATCATTTTAATGTCGGTCTCATTCGACCACAATGGTTGAATTTTAGTGCATATATATACATTTTAGAAAAATATCATATTCATATCAACAACAAACACAGATAATATTATGTTTTAAGTAAATGCCTCAAGATAGCAAATAATCTAACATAATATTCAGTGATGAGTTGTAAGTTCACGCTAATAAAAATGTGGGTGGGTGCCATATTCTTTGAATTGTGGATGTCTCATCTTGGAATGAAACTCTTCAAATGCATGTACTTTTATTGTCATTGCTCAATGAATGGTTTATGATATTTTACATACTGTAGCCAAGTCACTCAGCATATACTCATGCATGTGGAAGCCATTTTGTCTCTGGTTTGTGTGTATATGCATGTGTGCGCACAATGGGCCTCATTCACAAAACGTGCGTATGATCATATTTGATCGTATAACGTTAGTACGAACGTTTCTACGAACTTAGTCGGAGTCATCATTTTGTTCGTATCTGAATTTGTTCGTTTGGTACGATGAAATCCTAAGAGTGCTTGGAAACATGTGGAAATGTGTTTGTATGTTTGGAAACATGCGGGAAGGCTCTTAGAACGGCTTATTCTTTATGAAAAATCAATTGCAGTAGTGCCAAACCTCAACAACAACAAGATGTTTCAGTGAAAAAAAAGACCTAATAGGCTGAAATGGTGTATTTGCCGAACTGTCCAACTCCAATGCCGACTGGACACCCGACAGTGAGGTCTCTTCTATTATTGATTGATCCTCTGATCCATGTCGGATAGCGGCTCATTGCGCTGCCCTCCTCCTGTGGCTGATAATACGCGACTACTTCTCCTTATACTTTTTTGCAATCTAATTTCATGTCAAACCATTTCTTTTTTTTTTCCTCAGCAAACCGTTTACCTATGCAAATCGGCTTCAACAGGCACGCACATCCAATTTACGATTTAACGATTGGCATTCATTCTGTTTTACGAACAAATTGAGGTTTCCCGCACGTTTCATGAATTCCACGTTTGTGTTTTAGTACGCACACAAACACGACAAATTTACGAATAATTTATGAAAACATTTGTGAATGAGGCCCATTGTATTTTGTTTGATTTGCCTGTATTGATTTGCTTGTATTTTGTTTGTTTTGATAAATGTCTGAAAATAAATAGTAAAACAACAATAGAAATAGAACAAATCAAGTCTGTTTGAGTAAAAGTCATGTGAGCTGAGGGCCTTGCTGTGTAAGGGTGATCGTGTGTGTGTGTGTGTTTGTTTTCTTTCCTGCAGTGTAGCTCCCTCTTTGTGCTGGACACTTAGTGATGGAGGGGGTAGCCATCACTCCCCTTGGGTTGTTAAGCAGAAGCAGTCGGGCTGAGATGACAGGTAATGGACGGAGCTATAGCTCAATGCTGACTGGCTGGCTGCGGCCGGCCAGCTGGCTGATAAAAAGATGTGCCTCTGAGGCATTATACCACATGCCCACAGCTCTCCACTTCACACTATTCTCTCTGAAAGAGAGAAAGTAGAACTATTGTTACTTCATCAAATTTTTCCCAAGTAGGAGAGTACGAGTAAGAGTACATATCAAGAAAGGTAATCAAATAAAGGTTAAAAAAAAAAAGAAAAAGGGGGGGGGGGGGGGGCACTACAAAAACACTAACACTAAAGCACAGAAGTGCTTTGTTACTTTTAAATTAAAAGCAATAAGATTTGGTGCATGTTCCAAAATTCCCCTTTGATTATATCAGTAAAGCTAGTATCAATTATGTAAAGTCCAGAATGACAATGATTTACTGTAAATTAATCTCTCATTGTAGTCAGGATATAAATGTCTAGGAATTACATTTATTCAAGATGGCCAGAAAAAGCAGAGGGCGAGCTGGGGGAGGTTGCTAACAGATGTGATATTTCAGCATTTCATTTTAGGAGTTAATAGTGAGTTTAACAAAACCCTCAAATACACACACACATACATTAATGTTCTGATAAATGTTTTGTGGCCAAGACAAAAAAGCCATCACATAGTGAAAGTTTGGGTGTCCTCTTTACCTCCTCTCGCCCTTTTCTCTTTTCAAGATCTATCAAACCTAATTGAACTAAGTGCAATGAATTACTCTACACCTATCCTACACAACCTTTTAGCAAGTTTTTCAGTTTTTTTTTTATAAAACAGGATGAACAAATGAAATGGACCTCAATGACAGAGCAACATCTCAACATCTGAAGAGGTTATTCAAACAGACAATTGAGCAACAATTAAGAGGATATCATGAATATCTAAAATGTTGGATTACATTTATATTGTCTTCATTTCCTTTGAAATTTTAGTCCATGTTAAGGAAACAAATGTTATCAGGGACAGAGTTTAACTCACAAGAATCTCTGGCTGGGGTGACGACTGAAGTACTTGGTTGGATGGTTTAGAAAAGGAAATAGCATGTTGTCCAATATAATGACCCTTATAGTGGAGAGGTACCTCTCTACTGCTCAAGAAATGGTGATCTAGTATGGTTTCTTATATTAATCCAGCATTTGAGCGACCATAGGAAATGTGTTCATTCTTTTCTTATTGACTTTGTATATTTACATTTCTGTTGTTGTTTTTCCAATCCTTCTCCCAGGTAACAATTAGATTTGCCACCCTCCACTTCCCCAGCACCCAATCCTCTCTAGTCACATCTGTAGCCACAACAAATCAAGAGGAGGACCCAACCATTTGCTACACCAGACAGTATATGTTTATTTCATTGTTTGCATTCACTTCACTGCATTAAATATTAACACCTCAAGAGAAAAGTAATTTCTTATCCCCCCATCCAGCAAGCCATGACCTGCCTGGGTCATTGAGAAACACACAGAACAATGCCCAGGCCATTTTTCATCAGTAAGTCTATAAAATCCAAATGGAAAAAAACAGAGAGGTGTTCTCCAATCCACATTTGAATAATGCATTTCATTGTTGTAGAACATAGATTTTTTTTAACTATATACCCCCAGAGGAACAAAAGCGGGAAACATATATATATGGATGACACACACCCAAGTGGGTGTGGAGGACATCTGAGTCCATGAGCTTTTTGTTTGTCTTTCCTTTACCAAAAACAATTTTATCATATCTCAGTGGGTCATGCTATCATCCACTCTATATCTATGTCAGACAACTACCCACCCACCAACCACTCATCCACCCATGCTTTCCTCATTTGCTAAAATGAAAGACAATGGGCAGTAGATTCTTATTGTAATTTTTAAAAAGCCATTGAAGATACCAGTATATATATTTTTTTCAAATGAGGCAATGATCAAGTAAACCTTTACCTAATACTTTTTGGTTTGTTAATCTAAATAAAAATAGTTAATACTGCACAACATTCATCACGTTTCATTTAATCTGTACTAGATTGGACAGTGTATCGGGGAAGTACAGGTAGTGTCAAGTAAGTTGTTAATCACAAATACTATACTAAATTTACTTGAAATACTATGCTCTCTAACCTAACACACTTGGGTTTGTTCCTATGTAGTCTGCTGGGAATGAGAAATTTGGATGTGTTTGGATATGGGGTGTGTCATGCCCATCTTCAAGGCCCAGTCACATCTGATTTGGCGATTTATTTTCACTCTTTGCGATGAAAAAGGATATGATGTTGTTTAGTTCGTAAACAATCGCATGTTTAGCTTAGTTGCCTCCATGCTCCACAACTCTCTCCACTTCAAACTCTCCCAATTCACCCACTGCCTTGTTTTGCCTGTGACACTGTCACTCCTGACGATGTACTTCCTCATCGGGGGGAGCGCTAGCTCTCCAGACCTTTCCCTATCTCTGTGCACTTCCTCCAAATATCCTTCAAGTCCTGCTTAGGTGCCCTTGAACTACCACTCTTCTCCTTACTAAATAACGACTTCACTAATCTAAATGGATCCTTGTAAAATGCTATTCTAGCTGCTCTTTGTTTTTCCTCTTTTTCCTAATATTCCCCCGCTTCTTAACGCTGCCAATCGATCCTTCACATCTGACCGCAAACTATTCATACCTTCCTTCTCAACCTCTGTAGCCTTCCTCCGCTGTCTCCTGAGCTGCCTTCTCTCCCGGAAAAGTCTGTCTATCTCTTGTTGGTGCCTGGATTTAACTACTTTGACCTCTAGCTTCTTCCTTTTATCAAAGACGCCAAACCTTTCTACTCCATAATAATAAATAATAGCTCCCATTTTTTCTAATTTACTCTCAGCAGTTCCTTTAAACTTGTCTAATACCCTAACCAAGTCACTATTGATATCTTCCCATTTCCTGCTTTCTGCAGCCCCTGGCCACTTAACTCTAGGTTTCTGAGCACTAATCTTCTCCCTTTTTGGCTGGCTAGCCTCTCCGCCTTCCTCAGTGCTAGAACCTGCTTCTACATCAGGGGTGCTGATGTCCTGCGAACTGTGGTTTACTTCCTGTTGCTGGACTTCACCCGACTGACTTGACATACCTCTTAAGAAATAATTATCAATGCGGGGTCCCTGTGTTCCCTCTACCAAGCACCTCTTCCTCCCTTGGTGTATTCTAAGGCCCTTTAAGGTTCTTACCTTCTGCCAGCCACACAAGCAAACCTGAAGCTTCTTCCCATCTACGTCTGAACTACTGGCTTCCACTGACATGTTTTCTCTACTCGTAGTCAATCTAGCCTTGGCTACTGCAGCAATGAGTTGCTAGCTCATTGCAGCCCCGGTGGGGTCTAATTCCTCCTGTCAGCTGTCTTTCCATGCTGTCACAAGGTCTTTCCCTAGTTGTCAGCTGTACTATTCACAACAGTCACTAGCCTGGGCTAGCTGTAGCATTCATTAATACGCAGGAAATGAGTGCACAAGAGTGTTAACAGAGTGTTAATCCAGGTCTGCATCTTCAAATTTATCTCATAAAGTCTCAAGAATTGATTCTCTCTGTTATCTCCTCCTTGCTCCTTAGGGGGTTTTAGGAGAAACATTTCAGATGCAGATGATCACAAAATTATACAAAATTGAAATTTTCCCCGTTTCTTAAGAAATGAAGAAAAGACGACTGAGCAAAAGATCTTTCTTCTGGGAACCCTAGGGCTGATGAGTATATGCAGAAGGACGTTGTAACATTTTATTTCAGTTAAACAAAATGTATCTATCTTTTTCTCATTTCCAGCTCTCTGTGTTGTGGTGCTGATCAGCAATCCCTCTATTTGGTTTGTACAACTTTGGGAAGTATCTGGAGGCCCCAATGAGTTATTTGTCATTGTTGCCAAAATGTATGTTGTTATGTGTTTTCTGTCTAAAAATCCAAAGTGAGAAACCAGATGAGCTTTATTTCATTTTCTACCTGTGCTACCATCATATCTGAAGATGGACAATGATATTGCAGACAAGGGGGTGAAACAATTTTCTCATCTTTGAATTCAAACTCGTAAAGAGGTTTGTCATTATGAACAAAAAACAAATCTGCTGTGGCCTCTTCATAATAATAATTACAATAATAATTATTATTATTATAATAATAATATTGACAGAGACAGGAAATGTGTTCACAACAATCACAACAACATAAATGTGCACTTTCCTCTGCTTTGATGGGTAGTAGCCCTTATTATATGGGTGGTAAAAGTTCAATTAAAGTTGCATCCACTGAAGGTGTCAAACTTATAAATATATAATGGGTAAACCTAATTTATTTCTGTAAATGTATTAGGTACCTTGAGAGACCTTGAGAAGAACATGTCTTATGTTTGCCAGGGATTCAAAGCAGCAGCTTAGCGATACTAGCTGTTGACTGTACAAGACAGCAGAAGTGCAAAATTGACACCACATACAAAGTCATCCTTGAATCAGGTGGTCACTACAAACTGTTCATTTATTTGCATTTTGTACTTTAAATTCAATTTTTTCATTTTATTTATTTATTTGAAAGGGAGAAGATTCAAAATAGATAGATATTTTTAAAAAAGGAGATGGGAAAAAGATATAACAAACCTATTGCGGAAGTACCAAAGGAAGAGATCAAAAATGATCCTGGCTCCAGATCGGAGGCAATCCCAGTTACTATCCAACTACACAATACGTAGGACACATTATATACTATTTCCTGTTGATTTTGTTAATTATTTTTGTAGTGTTTGGGGATAAAACTCAATAACAAGTCAATATGGCGACATGGATGGAGCAAGACTGAGATTCTTGTTTATTTGAGATGGGTATGTCATGCTGAGCAGCATTGTGAGGTAGCCAGCTGCAAATATAACTCGTGTTGTTCCCAATGATACAGGTCATGTTTTGTAGAATGGTACATTTTGTCAGACTGAAAAGTGGTACATGCTTGCACATTTTCTGGTACTTTAGCACCAACAACTTCAACAGTAACTTGAGGAAAGAAAGTTCAGCTGTATTGCAAATTTATTTCGAGGCAAGGGGGTCTGTCAGCAGCAAGAAAAGCAAACATATCTATCTTAGCAAGACACCAAATTGGATAGGACCATGCCAAGTCTGTCTAGGGCAGCATGCCAGCAAAGTTGAGCGAGGACAGAGGCAGGGCTTTTGGGCTGTAGCGAGAGAGATAACGGGTGACAACTATGGAAAATATGGATTAATATAAACATTCAAATGGAATTTTAGAGTGAGTTGATAGAATACAGTAGGTCAGTGAATATGCAAAAAAAAAAATAATGTTCACACTTGAATCAACTCACTATAGAAGTGTATTGTTTTGATGTCTTGCATGTGAGCATGTGAGCTGTGTGAAACTGACTAACCTCACCCCTGAAAATGGTAGACCCTTATGGGATATAGTTCTAGCAATACTTATCTTGTATTTGTGAGGGTGGATGAACGATATACTTCTTTTGTATTTAATTTGGTTTAACTGACCCCTCAGTGTGGTCTCAATGTCTCCTTCTCCTTCTCTCCTATTTTTTTCTCTCTCTCTCTCTCTCTCTCTCTCTCACACACACACACAGTATTTTGGGAAAAAGTCCAGCTGTCATGGTGAGAGTGACTAATGACCCCTTTCAAAGCACAAACACCACATAATCAGAGACGCTGAGGATCTGTGTCTGCCCGCTGTCCTGTCTGAGTAATTATGCCAAGGACTCAATTAATCTACTACCCAACAATCTACCCAGCTGCATATCCTTGCTGCCCACGGCAATTTCATTGTGTTTTGGTTCAGAGAGTTTGTAATTTTTTTGTTGTTCACATGATGAATGGAGCCCTGTATCCTTGGATTATGAGATCCTTCGATTCTTTCAATTGCAGTAAAACCTGGTTATCCAAATCAGATCCAAATCAGATATTGGATAAAGTAAGATATATCAAAATATATTTTCTGATGACTACACACAAAAATGACTTATGCTTATATGAGAACGCAGGGCAGTTTCCGGCCCTAGTGTGCCTCGAGAAATTAACCCATTTTCAACCCAATTGGCTGGAAAGCGTCAACGCTTCAAGAAGCTTCATTTCGCCATCACTACAGCCCCCAACTAAATAGAACAAGTTGATACCTGTTCTCTGGGGGTTGTCAAAAGGCATTCTGGGAAATGTGGGAAATCACTTAGTATCCAAGGGTGTAAGTTTACAAATTTACAAATTTAGTAGTGTTATTTTAGCTACAGGCTAGTGCCACTTTGGTCGGGCATGACCACTAGCAGGAAATTTTGTCGATGAGCAGGAAGTGATGTGTTTTGCATTTTATGTAAACAAGTACTAGGATTACACCACAATCTGCAGGCTACTTTGTATTGTAGTAAGTGTAGCATGGCAGATGCAGCACCACAGGATTGGCTTCACCGGCACTGCTGTCAGCTGTCCAGAAAAAAACATATTAGGTGTTTGGAAAATCTCCAAGCAAAAAAGGAGAGTGATGAGCGGCGCAATAACACAAGAATGAATATCTGCGCTGCATTTACTCAATGGAAAGATCTTACAGAGCAGCATGGCATTAGAGTTCATGCAGACATGGCTTCTTTTTGAATGGTCAGGTAATCAAAATCTCTGGCTGTAAATTTCTACTGGCTGTAGCCTCATCAGTTCAGTTATCATATGGATAGGTTGTTAGCCTAGCAGCAGGAGCCACTGCATAGTGTTGTTGGTATTGTATTCATCATCTCCCCATGTGGTGAGGTTGAGTTACTAGAGAGGGAGAGTTGCTAAAGCTGCAGAAAACAACTCCATGTGGTGGAGTTTATTAATGTTAGCCTAGCATCTGGTTGATTAGCAAACTCCAGCCAGCACAAGTTAGCATTTATGCCCTGCACCTCCTAACAGTTGTAAAGTAACCACATCTACAGTAGCTGGCAGTTATATGGCTCCAGAAATCTTTTGAACGCTCTTTCTCGGGTTCAGATGCTTTGGAACTGCTATTAAGGCGTTCAGTCCATGTGATCAACCCATTACAAGTTTGATAATCTTGTATTGTTATGAATAAGGGCAATTCGGCAAATACTAAATATATTGCAGCCTATTAGGTTTTTTTCTTCTACAGGGCCACTGAAACATTTTGTTGTTAATGAGGTTTGGCACTACTGTAAATTTTGCTTAAAGAATAAGGCATTCTAAGTGTCTTCCCACATGTTTCCAAACACCAACAAACAAATTCAGATACAAACAAAATGATGAATGAGACTGTGTTCGTAGAAACGCTTTACCATCAAATCTGATCTTATGCATGTTTCATGAATGAGGCGCATTGTTTTTAATTTTTATTTCCTCGGGATTCATGTATCTTCACTGAATCGTGTTTACACAGCTAATTTTAGTGTAGTAACATCATTAGCCTGACGTTGCTAGCTTTCCTTAGAAATATTAGAGTAACAGTGTCAGACAATTGTTTTTCATTTTAGTATGTTAGCTATTTTGACTTTTTTGTTGACACATCATTATGACTACAAATATGTGATACAGAAATGAAAAAATGGCAAGTTATCTGGTTTGAAGAGATTTCCCCTCATTTCTCCGACTATTTCTGTAGATCTCCCATATTAAGGAAGGATTCATGGGAGGCAAAAACCATTGAACAGTACCACTCGCGGCCACAAGTGCCACCAAATTACAAAGGCTGCAGAGTGTAGCTTTAAACCCTGCCAGAGCCCCACCTTTGTCTCCATTGCTACTTTTCTAATGTCTGAATAGATACTGCAGATATTTCAGAACTTGGCAATTCAGGTCTCAGAGACAAGTCAACAGGACAACATTGGCAGATACAGTATAAAAATTCTAATACTATTCTGAAAGGATTTATATGAGACCACATTGTCTCCAATTTACTGGCTACGTTTTCTGTATCTTTGATGTCATCTGAAACCCCCGTGCCACAGATGGAAAAGGGTTTGTGTCCTTCATATAAAGGAGAGCATTGTTATATTGAATAGTTACAGGACACTGGGTGTTGTAAAAGTCAAGGAGAATAGACTTTTCATTTGCCTGACTGTTTTGAATCCTCTAAAGTTTTGCACTGTTTTTTTTGTAGGGTATCACAACATAGGTTGAGGGACAGAGCGTCTTACTCATTGCAATTGAAAGTGTTCTGCTATGAATCGTGTTATGAAGCCAGATTTCAGTTTCAAGATTCAACACTGCAGACTTTTTCCAAGGCATTGTAAAAGACAGAAAAACCCTTGAAGAAAACATTCTTACTTTCTGTGTAAATGGTTGATTTGTATTGTGTAGATAATAGAAGGGTTTTCACCTTTTATATTATCATTTATATATTACTTCTCTGTATTATTCATCCCCAAGCAGAAAAGCAGAGTTGACAAAGTGCTTCACAGGAGGGCATAAAAACAAGATAAGTAAAATAAATGAGGAGATACAAGAAACACATTCAATAGAAAATAGGTGCAAAGAAAAAAAAAGGACTAATACTGTGACACTATAAGGTGTGTCTACCATGGGGCAGCACAAAGGACATAACAGCTTACAAGGAACCTGCCTGTTGGTTTGAGACCAAAAAACTGAAAGAAATCAAAGGCCTCTGTGTTGATTCCTGAAACAAGACTAGCCATGCTAGTTGATACCGGACTCTGGACTGATACCTTCAAGATGACTAGTCGTGTCAATTTTGTGGTCGGTTTATTTTGTATATGATTTTCTTGTTTAGTGATGTGATGGCCATACCACCAGCTGATGCAATATAGCTACAGTAGTATTGTTTCTTTATATTCAGTATATTCAGTCATAATGCACATACGTAACTAAATAATGACATGACGCAGTTTTTGTTTCATACAGCACACACCATTTTATTGACATTAGGACACTGTGTTTTCTGATTTGAGTGCACACATTTTAGTTAACATTCTGTCATAGTCATTAATGTTATTTGATGAAATAAATAAATAATAAATTAGATAAATAAATAATAATAAATAAACAAATAGCTGGTGTTCTTATATGCTTGCAAATGTAACTGTACATAAAGTAAGTTTACTATTTCCTCACATGATTTTGAAAATCTAATTATACTGATTTGTATAGAAATTGATCAATTGACAGTGGCTTGGCCTTGGTGTTAAAACAGTTGATTAAAGTTGTATGGTCGGCACATCCTGGTGGCTCAGTGGCCTAAGGCACATACCAGATAACAACAATGTCCTGGGTTTAAATCCGGCCCGGGACCTTGGTCGCATGTCATCCCTACTCTCTCACCCAATCTTTCCTGTCTCTCTCTGCTAACTATCAAATACAAAATGCCCAAAACAATATCAGAGATTTTTTTTACCTGTCCAGTAAAAAAAGAAGCCATCTCTGCATCAGTTCTTATGCCTTGCCACTCCTTGAAGCTTTTCCATGGAGTAAAGGAAGGACCGACTTATCATTTTTATTTTTTACCTGGAGAGTTTTGGAGGATCAGATTCATTGTTTACAGCTGAAGGTGGAGGCGGTGAAACAGCTACCTGTGGAGCGATGTCTGCCATGCTACACTGCACTTACTGCAATCCAAAATGACCCACAGATTGCAAAGTAATTATTTTCCTTGTTTTCCTAACATGTGCAACACATCACTTCCTGTGTACTGAGAAGATTTCCCCTCCATTGGTGGTTCCCGACCATGCAAAACCAGTAAGTCTCATGCATCGCTGGTTGCTGGTTTTCTCTTGTTCAGCTCAAAAACATTATTTAGATTAAAGATAAGGCAGTATGTTTTCATGAAAAACATAGGCAACAATTGCAGGGCTTTGTGCTGTAGTGGGTTGGGTGCATACCATGTACTTTGTGATGAAGTTTAAGTCAAATTCTGCATATCAACCCCTCATCCCATCATTCCTGTCTCTCTCTACTGTATTATATTACAAATGTTTATTGCATTTTATTGTATTGCACACCACATTTCAGCTTATATATTTAATGAATCACTATCCATGAATGTGTTATGTAGCTGTGATGAAGCTACACAACACATTTCAAGTGTTTCCATATTTTCTCAACACGCAAGCCTTAACCTTCAACAATATAAGTGTATATTTTATGATTCATGTGAGGAAATGGTAAATATTGACCAGTTAACGTAGCCATTGACCAACGGAAGGTGTTCCTGATATATAGTTGCTGTGATTAGTACTACACAGTAAAATTTGCATTTCCTCTCTACATTTCTCATTTCTGTATCCAATCAAGACAGGAAATCATGAGTCAGATGTACCAGTTAAGTTGAGCAAAACAGGGAGGGGTATTTGAAAAAAATCATTAGTGTTGTCCTAGAAAAATAAGATTCTTCTGAAAGCTTGGGAGAATTGGGCTTTAACCCAACTCAGATGAATCACTGATTAATTATGCCTCACTGAATGAATCTATTTGCACAAAAAATAAATCATCTCCTCTATTGAGATGAAGAAGGCCAGATGAAAAAGCAATCACTTGCATTTCAATGCAACTTGAATTTGCATGCCAGGCACCAAATTGGCATTCATTTCACATCCATGTGAACAACCACAACAGACTGCTGTGCTATACTGTTGTCACTGTCTAATTAGTCATTCCTCTGAAACTTCAAACCTGAGTCTGAACAGCTGGTTGTGTTTTGAGCACACAGTGCACTGTGAAACAAGCACATACAGTATATCACACAGTGCATGAAACATTTAGGTCCAAGGGAGTTCCCTCATTTGGAAAAATGAGGTAGATGTTCCTGGAAGTCAAATTGATCAATTAATTTTTATTTACAAAACTCCAAAAGTCATCCTCAACATAGGTTGTTTCCAAGTTGAAGGAACAGTAGGAATGGCATACACCTAGTAAACCAGCTACATTGCATATGTTTTAAAATAGAACAGTGTGTGTGTGGGCGGGGGGGACTTTGAGGCATGAGGCAGCGTGTAAAATCCAGATAAATGTACAAAATAGGTAGAACATTTCAGTAAATTGACTATTAGAATACAGCGTGGCAGAGTCCATAAAGACTGACTTTGGGAGAGATGCAGGTTCTAAGTGATCTGTGATTTGAAGTTATGATATTACTTGCCAGAAGGTAAGGGAGTGAACAGGCCATCAGCAGCGCGTAAAGGTTGTGTAGTACTACATGCGAGTCCTGCATTCGTGTCCACACTAGTTCCGCTTCAGTAACGTTTCTGCTGAGCGTTCACTACCTAAACAGAACTTGAAAATAATGGATAGTTTGCATGTTTCAGTTTTTCCTGTAGAATGTTTAGTTTGAATAGGTTATAAAAATTAAAAGTATAGTTTTGGCGTTTGAAAGCCTATGGTGTTGCTATTGGACTAGACTAGGCTGTTGTTTACATTCTAGCCTTTGTTTGTTTGTGACACAAATGCACAAAAAGACACTTCAGGTCACAGTGACGTGCGTGAGACACAATTGGAGCGTGAGGCGGGACGGAGCCGATGTGGACAGCAGTGTTGATTAATATGAAAGCGTTTCTGCTGCGAGAGACGCACAACTGGAAAACGCGGCTGAGTCCTGTGTAGACCAGGCTTAAATGTTGTATGCCTTCCTCAGGCATAGTGTGGCAGAATTGTCCTAAAAGGGTGGGAGTGCAGCACAGGTGATGGACTGGACCATCTATTCTACGCCCTGAAGAGCCTTCTGTCAAGAGCGGAGCAGCTACCATACCAGAACATGATGCACGTGGACAGTATGCTCACTAACTGGACAGAATCTGGAAGGACATGCCAAATTTCTGAGTGAAGATGTTGGCAGGGGTGTGCAGCCTCTTCAGATCAACAATCAGCTGCTTTGTTTTGCTGCTGTTTAGGATGAGGGGATGCACCAGGCTCCCAGACTCTGACCTCTTCCCTTGAGGCTGTTTTGTTGTCATCAGTGATCATCAACTATAATGTTAATTTACTGTCATGTCATCTGTAATATCATCAGCAAACTTGATGATGCAGTTGGTGTCTTGTTGTACTTGGCCTTCTTTGCTGAAGTATATGTTAACCTCAAATGTGCATTAATTATATTGGTCTTTCTTTGCATGTCTCTATTTTCTCAGGAGTCAAAATGAGAAATGATAATAATTTCACCACAGGACTAATTTGAACCAACTGAAGTGAGTCGTTGATGTGTTTCAAGAAAAGGGTGAAATTAGCATTTGTATGCTTTCCCCATTTCTCAGATCCAGATACAGAAAAGGTTTGAAATTAGTTTTTTTTTTTTATCTGGCCCTGCTGGGGGCTTTATGACACTAGACTATGAAGCTTTTTAAAAAAATGTTTTACTACAAACCACATTGACATGAAATTCAGGAACTCAAAACAATTGTTTAGACCACAATCCTGTCAGAATAATATGTTGACAGAACAATACCAACTTAGTTAGAAGGTTTTGTGGGAGTTTTTCCTTGTCCTCTGTGAGGGTCCAAGGCTAAGGGATGTTGTGTACTAACCATTTATTGTTTTTGAGACTGTAACAGTGATTAAGGGCTATACAAATAAAATGTGTGACTTAGAAATAAATGGAGAGGGTTAGATCACTTGTGCCCTTGTATAACATAAAACAAGACAGCAGCTACCTACTGGTAGCTGCTGTCTTGTTTTAGCCCAAGGGTGTTGGCTAAGTGTTAGGGTGTTAGCCCAAGCTAACTTTTATTGGTTTGGCACCATTTGGGGGGAAAATTTCAAGGTTGTAAATGTAGCCTAATACCCCTTTCACACACAAATCCCGGGATTTGCACGGGTTATTGAACACAGGTCATTCCCGTGTTGGACCCATTCAGACCAAACTACTGTCCTGGGTTTATCCCGGGTCGTCGACCATTCAGACCAGACTGCACAAGACCCATGTCACCATATTTACAGCTGTATACTGCAGCTGCCGCACTTATAGAGTAATTCCAGAACATGTTTACTACTTCTACTACTACTACCATGGAAATGTACTAGGTACACCTAGCTAGTATTGGGTAGGACCCCTTTCGTATTCAGATTAACTTGAATTCTTTAAGGCATGGATTCAACAAGGTGTCGGAATGGTCCGTGCTGATTCGATAGCATCAGCTGTGCAGGCCATTGGAGTAAACAAAATTCAAATCTTGAGACGATGGCACATTATCCTGCTGGAAGTATCCATTTGAAAATGGGTACTGTGGCCATGAATTGATGTACCTGCTCAACAAGAATGTGTAGGTATGCTGTTACGTTAAAACATTGCTCAGTTGGTACAAAGTGGCCTAATGTGTATCAAGAAAACATTTCCCACACTATTACCCTACTACACTATTACCCTGACCCAGAATGAAGCCAGCCAGATTATAAACAACCAATTTACTGGGCAAATCAACTACAATAAAGAAATCGTTTTGATATTAGGGTGGATCCACTACTCTCTTGTGTTGACACACCAATAGCTTTACCCACCACTAAAAAAAAAAGTACTGCTCGACAACGCAGACGTCTGGACACATCTGCAGAGACACCCTCATAATGACTAAAAACACAAACCTATACCTTCAATATAAAATCATCCACTGAGTGCACATCATTCATCACAAGATGTCTAAAATAGGAGTAATAAACTCCTGTGTTGCACTCAGAACAGAACACTAGATACGTAACTACTTGCACAACATTTGGCTCTGTCCACCTACACAGCTTTTCTGGAAGGCAGTCATAGAGACTCTGTCTCATGTTGAACTGCAGCATTCTTCTATTCATTGCCTTAACTATTGCTTTAACTAAATTGGAAATCCAGTAATTAAGCTATCACCCAATGGTTTAACCTCTCAGAAAACATATCAGTGGCAAAAATATCCACCTCACCTAAAAGATCAAAACGTTCAGTTCAAGGAAGCTTGGTCCTGTTTATTACCATTGTACACTCATGATTAAAGCTGCCTGTGAACAAATGCCACCTACTCAAACACCTACTCATTCTCGCTCTCGTTCTCTCTCTCTCTCGTTCACACACGCAAATAAATAATAAAAAAGACAGATAGATAGCTAGATAGGCTTGGCCGTGCAGAGCCCTAAGAGCCCTGCATATGGGAAATTCAGTGTGGGCTCATATACCAGGTGGTACTGTAAAACTCACACAAGCATGAGCCAGCCTTTGTGGGGTACATTCACATACCAAGATGTAGCTTGGTGATTTTCTAACTCTGGTGACTTAAGTCAACACATGGATTCAGTGATTCTCTTAGAGTACGTCCACACTAAGTCGTTTTCGGGTCTATCATTTTCGAAAATCTCGCCATCCACACTAGACCACCAAAACCGGATACCTCCTTCCATGGGCATGTGCAGACCACTCAGCCGCTCGGCTGGAGCGGCTGGAGCGGCCAGCTCGCTCTCAGCTGGATCAAGTGACAGTCAAGCAGTGAAACGTTATCGGTTTTGAAAGTCTCCGTACCCATAATGTGCGACTGCAATTGACTGGCTTCGCTGGTGCTGCGCATTCTTGTTGCACGGTGTTGTGCGGATGTGTGGGGGAGGGAGTGGTTGTCTCTCAGGGGTTGCTTGCTGTCAGCTGGGCTGGGTGTGGGGGCGGTGAGGTTCCAGTTGAGAGCCTCTGAGAGTTCCAGTGAGAACTTCAGCACCACAAATGAGTTACAAAAGAAAATAAAACTATAAAAGAAACTAAAATAGGGAGATTCCAAATTTAAGTGACCCTTTGTGGGTATATTGAGTAGGGGTGAGCCAATTCACGGCACAGTCAGAATCAGATGCGGATCAGTAAGACAAGCGCCAATACTTGTGATCGTATGATCGGAATCAGAAAATCTTTAGAGAGGCTGCCTGCATATTGTTATAGGCCTCAGTTATCAAATTTGTGTAATAATAATTAGGGTTTAGTTGTTGCCTCACTTTAATATATGGTAGGCTACAATCACAGACGCATTGTGTAGGTTCTGAGAAGAATGTACAGACATGATTTAGTTGACAATTGTTTTGTTCCGTTCCGTTCAGTTCGGTTTAAACTCAGTTCTGTCCCAACCAAAAGTTTTTCCTCTGCACACCAAAATAGAAAAAAATCGAACTAGCGAGCAAATCTGTCTATGTATCTTTTGCTTGCTTGATCATGGCTATTTTTCTAATTGTGATTGATATGTTGCTGTTAGTTTATAGCCTACTAAAGCTTAGTTAAATGGATTAATCTCAAATAAAAACAACAACAAACTTCAATTGTGCAAGGTGATGGGCAAAGATGGGCAAGACCTCTGATTAAGGGGCAACCTAAGGCAGGACATCACCAGCCCTTGGTTTGGATCGGCACTCTTAAACTTGCTCCTTCCACATAAAAATAAATTAAAAAAGGAAAGATAGGAAATAAAGACAGGGACAGAAAGAAAGGAGAAGGGTGAAAAAGGTGGGAAAAGGAACATGCTGCTTGGTAGGCTGGATTGTTCATGGCTGCTTGATTCGAGCTGTGGCGCCCCTGTTCCCTGTCCAGTCGGCAGTGTGCAGCCTTGAGTAGGAGTGCCTGCCTCCTCGTAGCATGCCTCATCATCTTCCACACTGCAAGGGGCTGTTGCGTAAGCCACATTCAAGCTCAGATGTGGCTTTTTGCTGCTACGGCTGGGACTGTGACAAGTACCCCCCCAGGTTTTGCCATTTTCCTCTAACCACTCTACTCAGCGATGTGCTTCTGCCCACAGCACTGCCACTGACTAGATGTTTTTTGTTTATTGTACTATTCTTGGTAAACTCTATAAACTGTAGTGTGCAAAAATCCCAGGAGGTTGGCCGTTTCAGAGATACTGTCACTGGTGCGTCTAGCACCAACAGTTGCATCGCATTCTGTCATTTAGATCACACATCTTGCCCATTCAAATGTGTAGTTGGTGACAGTCATTAAACCTCTTGACCCTGTCTGCATGCTTCATACAAGGCGCTAGCCTTGGGGATGGGAGGGGTATGCCTGATTGGTGTAGATTTGAGTAACAGCAAATATGCACGTTTTTCTTGATGGAGTGTACGCTTTCTTCCAATCAAAGTGAAACATTTATGGCATTTTGTTCCAAACTTGTATGAGACTGCCTATTTGATACAAAGAATGTACCTGTGACATGCACCAGATGGAATGTGAAACTGTTCAACTCTCTTTCAGCCTCGAGATTCTCTGGTGAAATTTTCTCCTTTAACATCCTCCAGCATTGCCAATCTGAGTGGTGTATTGTGGGAAATTTCACTTTCTTGTAATACGTTTTATAATGTTTTAACTTGTATACTCCTCCCCCCATGCAGTGTGGATGCTGTATACAGTCTTGGCCGATATCCTAGCAACCACAATCCTAGCAGTCATGGGGGTCCAAAGTTAAAGTGAGAAACTCAGAAGGGTATTTTGAAAAGTAGCAGGTATTGAACATTTTATTTCAATGTATTCCCTTTCCATTGTGATAATAACGGATATCGCTCTAGCTACTCCTGAAATTAATTAATGGTAGGTTTAGGGCTTTTCCTGTTAGGTTTAATGCATGTTTTGCATCTACCTCAGGTTCAGACTCCTTTTGGCTTTCTTCCTCTTCTCAAGCCTTTTTCCTTATAAAATACTTTTCAATGCTCATCTGAGGGAACAAATGTTCAATGTAGGGGAGAAAATTAATTTTCCACTCGTTGATGTATGATTATGTGACTTGTTGAATATATAGACTACACTAGCAGGCAACTAAGATAATGTCACTTTGAGGACGGTAACATCCCAAGTTCAATATTAGAGGAAAAAAGTGAACAATTATCTACCGTTGTTGATATCAGGACAGCTTTTTTTGAGGTCAGACTGCCCTTGTTCGTCTAGCAGGTGATGTCTGTCTCTCACAAGCAGATGAGGAAAACAGGCTTGTGGTGCAGTGTGTTTACAACTGAGTGAGATTAGTCTCTGGAGTGACAGAGAACCTTATGTGATGCGTTAGAGACCATTTAGATCAATTTCTATACATTGACCAACTTTTTTATTTTGTGGCGGCCGTGCCGATATTGTGGCAGTGGGCCTCAGATGAGCCTATGTATGGGAAACACTGTAGTAACTAGCATCAGTAGCAGTATTAGTAGTATCTGACATCAGTTGCCTAAAAAGGCAATTGTACAAAGTCTTTCTTACCAATTTACAATTTATCTTCTCAGGAGATCTAATAAAGGCTTGGTGCTCTTTTGTTGAGGTTAATAAAGTTATCAGAGGTATAAAGTTGAACCTTTATACCTCAGATATGGCATGTAATCTGAAAGTAACTGTAATCAAAATACATTATTAAATTTGGGTAACCCCTTAGATTACATTGCTGGTTACAGTTTTGTTGAGGCAACTAGTAACTGTAATGGAATACATTTTTAAAGTAACCTACCGAAGCCTGGGTACAAGGCCCTCATTACACAGGACAGGATACAAAATGATCTAACCCCTACTGGAGAAACGACTGAATGTTAATACTAAAACAATGTGCAACAAAACAAAGCTAGAAAATTGGACGGTTTATCACATGTGAGCACTATGGTTGGAGCTTTACAGCAGCATTCTTATTAGACCATTCTGGTACTTTTCCATGAGACTTTAGCAATACCCATCTGCTCATCAGGTGGGCAGGTTCACGAAGCCGCCTTTTCTAATCAGCCCCAGCCAAGAGTGGCTTCTCTAAAGACACTGAAGGCAATTAGTTTAAAAAGCATTACTTGACATTTAACTCCCCACTCCACCACCCCTTTCATGAGCCATTGAATTGCTGACATTTGAAGCAGATTCAGGTGACTGAAGACTGTAATTTTGCTCAGACCGAGCTTGCATCAGGGGCCAAAGCCATATACCAACTCTGTTACAGAACAAGTGATGTGAGGGGTTAAAGGTCAGATTGGTCCTATATAGAGTCCAGGCACAATAATTCGGCTTAATTGAGGAATTAAAATTCCAACCAACACAAAAAATGAGACAAAGCAGCAGCACTGGAAAGGTGAGCAACAAAAACAGGGCCAGATGCTTTAATGTCAAATGACGCCAAACTGCTCCACATGACTTTGGTTTTACTTCTGATCGAAAGGTCCAAGAGACCTCTAAGTGTTGGCTGAATTAGAATAAAATGCATCCTCAGGTTGGTTATTATGTCATCTCCACTTTTAGTAAGGGAAACCATATTCAAAGCGCTAAGACAGGTTTGTATGTATTTGTGTGTATAAGCATTTATGGAGGATGTTGTATGCAGAAATGTTTATGTAGTATACTATAAAAAATAAGTACCTTCATCAACTTCTGCTGTATTTTGGCCAACAGCAGGTGGCACTCTCAGCTATCATTTGTCTGTCTGTCTGTCTTCATCAAAACAACCAGATAATTTTATTTTAGCTATGACAGTGATCTTGGAAATTAAAATGAGAACTGATCTATTTAAAAGGGACACACATGGAAAGGTTTCCACGTTATTTATTGCTTAACAGTAAGCTGCTACGACAGACCTGTTGCCAGAGGAACGCTGGGTGTCAAAACATTCCCCCACAAAGATGTAATGTGACAGTATACACTCTATCATAATTAAACTGTCATGGTAAGACAACACAAAGTAGCATTATTTTGATGTTGTGTTGGAGTGGAGTTTGAAAAGAGAAAATATCTAGGCTATCCAAAACATCAGTGATAAGGGTCAGGTTTTGGTGTCAGACTAAATTCATTATCATCTTTGACATCCTCCCTCTGATTTACAGAAATATTTTTTTCCAGATTTTATATTGCATTTTTATAGGACTTTTTAGTCATCGTAAGAACATTGACATTTCAATAATTTGCTTAGTATATAATTCTAGAATGTAACAGAACCAAATTAAAATTGGTCTCTGATTTAAAGTATGTACTTTCTTTATTTCTTTATTATGACCTTACAAAATTCCAGACTTTTATGGATTAGCAAAAATAACATCTGTAAATCAGAAATGATGAATGAACAGTGAGAATGAATTTAGTTTGAGACCTCTAGATGATAGGGGAAATTACCTATTGGAATTTGAATGTGTGTTTATACAAAACAATGTGCTTGTCTTTGTTTGCTTTACAAGTTACTGAAGGTGGAATAATGTCACAGGAAAGATCAAGTTGAAATTGACAAATATCAACTTTTGCAGTGAATAATCGTTTGATTTTAATCAGGTTAGAGCTTACACTCCTTTGATAAATGAGGGCCAATGAGAGTAGTTTGCACCGGGTGGCAGGATGACCAGGGAGAGGTAATGATGGGTTATCAAAGGGAATATCATATATCCATATTTCAATCATAATTCTGCATCAAATTGATTCTCATTCCACATCACTTCCAGCCAAAGTTGATTACATAATGCAGCATATCGTATATGGCTCAACCAACGCCTAAGAGGATAGAGGACAGTACAATTTGAGCCATAATGGACAAGAATGGACTCAACACCAAAAAAGCTCAGCTATATATTTGAAGCACTTTATCCACAATGTACTTGTGAATCATGGGGCAGCCTCTTCAATCGTCTCAAGACCCACAAGTGACCAGATGTGTAGGAGAACAATCATACGCAGCTTTGAGTGATCGCCTGTGATGATGATAGCTACATCCCCCATCGATCGGCTCTTCAACTTTCGCCTAGTATTGGGATTCAATTCTGACAGATAGATAATCATAGATCATGGTGTTAGATAGAGTTTCATTGCAAAATATATCGACCATTTGAAAAATGTTGCACCTAAAATTATAGTAGCAAAAAAAAAAATGAACACAAATTGAAATTCAGGTTACATTTTAAAGGATAGTAAATAATTCAAGTCCTTTCTTTAACACTTTTACAGACTGAATCATCTATATTTTAGACATTCTGAATGATGTTTTTTCACCCCGTAAAATGGATAAATAGCATTTGTGTAATGAAACTCTTCATATAATATTACATGACTTTTTTGCAAAATATAATAGATTGGTCTAAGATAAAAGTAATTTCACAAGTCTGACGGTATTCTAACTTTAAACTTGGGGGAATCAGTAACAAGAATCTTAAAAGACCCCTTCTATCTCTTCAAAAAGACTGCTGATGATTAGGAAGTGTGTGATTAACAGAGGTCAAGAGCAACACTGTGGCTCATCCCAGTGAAGATTACTGCTTCTGAACTCTCAAAAACCTGGCAGAGATAAAATAGCATCAATAACAGAACTTTTTACAGCAATGCAGCAAATGACAAAATAGAAACCTCATGTCTTCATCCTTAGACACTTGAATTTAGGAGGGTTATCTGATTTAATGTAATTTTTAGACTGGACTAATGCTATCTCTAATATGTTGAAATAAGGCACTTGTATCAATATAGTGTCACCTCATACATGAACATTCATGAAACAAGTTGATTTGCAACGTAAACAAATACTTGTTTTAAGAAAAATAACATTTTAAGACTAAATACTGGACTAAATGAGTTGCTAACCTGGTTGATGTGTAGAGATGTAAGGTTTTCATTTTCTTAAAGCACAGTTATCTTGTACAAGTAGTTAAGATTATTACTTTTAAGCTTACAAAAGTGAATGCTGTTGGGTCAACTGAAGTAAAACTGTAAAAGTACATGTTGAACAAAACTCTAATGTCTCATCTCTTTGTTCAGGAAAGCAGTTTACATGCAGCATGGACAGAAGTACACAGATGCAGTTCTCTGAATGGAGAAGTACCTAGACAGCGGTTATATAGAGACAGTGTAAGGCGGGGGTGGAGCTACGCCCATCTTCAAGGTTATTCTTCTAAACCCAGTGGGAGCAGGCTTTAGCCAGCTGTGTGATATGTTGCTTATCTTATTTTCAGTAGTTTTCCACCCTGGCCTTCAGTACTTCAGTAAATTGATTCATAGGTCATGTTATTATACAATATTAAGATCATAATAGCACTTTTTATTATACAATATTAAATCATAATAGCACGTAAAGGTTAAGGCATAATGGTTAAGGCATAATTTCTTCCACAGTACAACAATTTCTGTGATGAAATAGCATTGTGAGTATTCAGAAAGCTGTCACTACAACAGATGCTGCATTGTATCTAGTTTTATGGTTCTCTCTGTCTGCTAGCATAAGCTTTGCCAGGACATCTCTTAACTTGGGTGCTTATTCCTTCCTTCATTTTTTATTTATCCTAGATATATAGGTAGAGTAAACAAAAATGAACTCTCAAACCCAGCCTCAGCCCTCTCTGACCTTGGCTGGGTTTCTGTGGCCTTCAGTCTAAAAGTTGCATACCCATAACATTCCTCCACCGCCCACTCTCTGAGATTCTTATGTTCAAGCTCAAACTTTATTCCATGCCTGTGATTAAATACCTGTTATATCCTTTGTATTTTGGACTGTAATTTGTTTGGATGTTAACATTTCCCTTTTTAATTGTGATTGACTAGTCCTGCCCAGTCCTGTGTTAAAGGAGGTATTGAGGTAAAACAAGCACATACCTCTCCATTGCACATTATTCCAGAACCAAGACTCCAAAACAGACGGACGGACAGATAGATGGATTGTTTGATGATTGTTGTTACATGCTGTATATACACTCTGAGTGTATAGAACTGTATGTACAAAATATTAGGAGCTCATAGAATTTTTGCTTGAGATATTACACCCAAATAAGCTCTATTTTATGGTATTTTATGGTGGTGTTATTGATTATGGACCAGTACACCTCCCTTGTGAAGTAAAACATCATACACATCTACTCTCATCTCTACCTACTGAAGGTAGTCGTGAATGTTCACTTATTTTTTTATTTAGTTACACAGTAGCTGGATTTTAGGCAGTTTCCTTGAATACCATTCTTCTATAGCTGTATGTATCACTGAGCAATTTTTCAAACATACCCACTCTCCTGTGTGTTTGGAGACTAAAGGACAATTGCAGCCTCTCCTCCATGATGTCTTGTCCTTTGATTTTACAGGGAGCATCTGATTGTATGACCTGCAAAGTAAGCAATGAGACAGGAGATGGCAGTGCATTGTGTCCTATAATTAGTAGTTCTTTTGCATGTTAAAGTGAATTGAGATCCCAGTTGACCAGGAGACAGCCAATTATCTTTCTCTTCTCCTCTGTTACAGCATACACAGCTTCTGAGGGAATAATTTCCCCCTTCTTTCTCCAGATTTAAATACACTCAAGTGCATCTAATACTATCAATTATCCAGCTGCATTTGGCTCATGTTTCTGTAAGTCTACATACATATGAAATTATTGGCAGGGAAACATGCATTATATTCTCTTTAAGGAGCAGATCGAGATTGTGACATTATGCTGAATGCTATTTCTACCCCGTTCTGTTGGATTTGGGATATAAAACATAACACACTTAAAAAAACATCATCTTAATTAAGAACCTAAAGGCTTTTATACTGACGTCATCACCACATCTGTACTGTCTAAGAGAGAGAGAGAGCAAGTCATTTACAAACCATCTAAATAGAGAGAATAATGCAACTGAAATCAACAGAAACGCATTGCTAATGCCTCTTGAAAAAAAATAATGTTCCCTGGAATCTACAAGGAAATAGAAACATGTGATCCCCCTCACAGCCAATCAGTAAGAAATCACCTTGAAGAAGAAGTCACCTTGTTTTGAAATGTAATTGTAGCACCCCGTTCCAAATGCTGACATGCAGTGGTGAGATGCATCATTTCATCAAAATCTGACCAGCAATGTCTAAGATATTGCACATGACATATGGACAAAGAAAGGAACAATGCAACGTTCCCTTTTGGTGTAATTTTGGAAATGTTACTATGCAATAGAGAGATCTTGCCCCCAAGTGTTGTCACAATCTGATAGCAGTGTTAAACAAACAAACAAAAAGACCAATCTGTAGTCCAAAAAACAAAAACAATATAATATATTTATATATCATATTGTTTAACAATATAAAAAAATATATATACAGTTGAGAAAAAGTTTGTGAACCCTTTTGAATTACTTGCATTCCTGTATAAATGGCTCCTAAAATGTGGTCTGATCTTCATGTAAGTCATACAATTGTACAAGTCATACAATGTGATTCAACAAATATCACACATAAATGTGTACTTGTACATGGTTTTATTGAATATATTGTTAAAAAATTAACAGCTTGGATTGGAAAAAGTATGTGAACCATGAGTTTAGTAACTGGTGGAACCTCTTTAGAAGCAATAACCTCAAACAAATGTTTCCTGTAGTTGCTCATCAGACCTGCACAACGGTTAGGAAGTATTTTAGACCATTCCTCCTTACAGAACTGTTTCGGTTCTTGATATTTTTGGGATGTCTTGCATGAATGTTGACCTGAAGCAATTCAGGTCTTGCTACAACATTTCAATAGGGTGAAGGTCAGGACTCTGACGTGGCTGTTACAAAATGTTTAAGCCATTCTCTTGTAGATATTGCTTTAGTGTTTGGGGTCATTGTCATGCTGCATGACTCAACCTCTGTTAAGCTTCAGATCACATACCGTTACCCTGATATTCTCCTGTAGAATTTCCTGATACAATTTTGAATTCATTGATCCCTCAATGATTGCAAGCCGCCCGGGCCCTGAGGCAGCAAGCAGCCACAATTTCCTATTGAAGCCATGGGCCAAACAGGAGCTTATAATCATTATATATGTCACATGTTAGCAGTGAATTGTGGACAAAATGTCCAGACCCTTCAGTGTTGCAACTTGTATAGATACACAGCTTTCAGCATGACTAGGAGTGCTCATGAAGTGCAGCTACAATGCCTATTTGACCAATCAGACTGCTTGGCTGGAACTACTCACTAAATTAGTGTAAGCACCAGTGCAGTTTTTCAGTTGTTTCAACAGGGAGGTTGCACGTGCAGCTACATGTGACTGCCTTTGGAAAAAAGTGATGCACCCATTATCCATTTTCAGAGCATTTTGCTTTTGTGTGTGGGGAAGGAATGTTTCAAGATTTCAGTAAAAGGCTGCATCTTTGTGTAGTGATTTGAATTGTGGTTGGGCTAATATAATCACCACACAGACAGGTAAGTGTCCAGAATAACCAGGACAGGAGGTCAATGGCTCAAAAGATAGAAAATGTATTCACAATCACATATATAAAAACCCTTAAAAGAGAGTGCAATCGAGCAGGCCTAAAGCGACACAGTAGCAGTTCTTAATGTTGTGCAATTGATTAAGCACTGGCAAAATCACTTGACATAAATAGCAAAGGTGCATAGGAAGGAAGGTGAGGTCACCGATACATTTAGGACCCAATCCACTTAATAAAAAACAAAATAAGAGCCCATGGGGCTAATATGCACACGTTTAAGAATCTCTTTTTTCTTTAAGTATATTTTTTTGGCCTTTTTATGCCTTTATTGAGAGAGAGAGATAGTGAGGAAGGTATGGGAGAGAGAGGGGAGGACATGCAGCAAATGACCGAGGGCTGGATTCGAACCCTGGTCAGCTGCGGGAAGGACTGAGCCTTATGGTACGGTGAGCCACCGGTGCGCCCCACACGTTTAAGAATCACACATGGGATACAAGTTACCACTGCACACGATTAAGAATCACCACTCGTATACAAGTTACCACTGCACACCTTATTTGAGCACACCAAAAGGGGTCTCTGAATTTGTATGGCGCCTACAACTCCCACTTGAGCTACAGCTCGAAATTGCACAATGCTAAATATTGCCCAATCAATAAAGAAAACAATACAAAAACCCGTTCTTCTAACAAACTCTTAGGGTGGGAAAAAACAGTGACAGTCAATATTGCAGTCCTATAAAAATATACATATTAGGCTACATTGAGATTATGTTTTAGAAAACAATGTTTTCATAAAATTATCAAACCAACATGCCGTACCTTTAAAAATAGCACCCACGACAGCGGCATGCTTGCTGTCGTGATGCCGGATAAGTAGTACCTTCCACTCAAGGTTTGCACCTTGCCTCTACAGCACTAACAGATTACTGGAAGCTAAAATGAAATAAAACACATTAATTTGTGCATTTTACAACCCAACGGGGCGATACAATTTGTATGACATTGCATTTACTATTACTGTGATTACCGTACTGTGCCTATACGGCAACCGATCTTCCCTCAACCCTCGTTCTGCAAACCGGTAGTAGAGAGAGAGAGAGAGAGCTTCCGTGTTCCCTTTATAGGTTTCCCCAGGGTCCTAAAGACCTCCCATTACAATGGCCCCCATTTTGAAAGGTCACCGTCCCGGTGACAAATTACATCCAGGGCCTAAAGACTCTTTGAACTACTTGGTTGTTCGCGGCGTGGGGCACCTGTGAGTTTCTAGCTGAGGTCGCAAGTGTTTGATTTATTGACCTTGGAAGGTGAAAGGGGTTAGTATGCTGCCCTGCTGTGTTTCTTTTAGGCCGTCCCTGCACTATGTCAGGCTCTGCTGTTGTTACTACATTTACACTGTTGCTGGGGCCGTTTTCGTGTTCATGATCTAAAATGGATGGTGGGTGTGCCAGGGCTTTGCGATTCCGTGCTCATGGGTTGACTAGCTGGCTCAAGGGAAGTGGGGGACGGGGCCTGAACTCTCCGCCGCTCTGGCTCCATGATGAATATGACTCCCTCCGAGTCACTGTCGTCATCCACTGCGTTGGGATTTGACTGTTCAGGTGAATCATCTGTCAAGCCAGGGTCAGGTAAAGGTTGGTTTTGTGTCATAGGCATGCTGATGGTAGCAGTCGGCAACACTGAGCTCCGACCTGTTAAGATTATTTTCTGGACCAGCACCATCTCTGGGGCATATTTTGTAGACCCTTCCTTATCCATGTGTTTCACGACCACATAGATGACTGGGTCCCAGGCATCCTGAATTTTGTGACGTCCCGTGGGGTGACTTCTCCTGTAGACAAGAGTTCCAGGAGCAAGAATAGAAGTTGCTGTTGGTTGGTAGTGTCTATTTCTCCGTTCTGCTGCCTGCTGGAGCTGCTCCTTCACATGAAGATAGACTGAACTCAGACGATTTTGGTGTTCATCCACCCAATCTTGTGCTGACCTAGGTATGGGTTCCTCATGTGATACACCCAACAGAAAATCCACAGGCAGTTGGGCCTTCTGACCAAACATGAGTTCATAAGGTGAATAACCTGTAGATTGGTGTTCCGTGGTATTGTAAGCATAGAGCACCTGAGGTAGATATTGCGGCCATTTTATTTTCTTCTCCTGGGGGAGGGTACGCAACAAGTCATGCAGTGTTCGATTAAATCTTTCGCATTGTCCATTTCCCTCTGGGTGGTACGGTGTGGTTCTGCTTTTTTCAATTCCATACAGGTGGCATAATCGTTTCAAAAGGTCCCCTTCGAAACTCTTTCCTTGATCGCTGTGAATCCGTTTTGGTACACCATATGTATAAAACCACTTTTCTGTCAGTACCCGGGCCACTGTACTGGCCCGCTGATCTGATGTTGGGTATGCCTGGGAAAATTTGGAGAACACATCCGTGACCACCAGCACATTCTCTCGTCCATCACTAGCCTTATCTAATAAGGTGAAGTCGATGGCAATGACTTCCAATGATTTAGAGGCAACCAGACCCCCCCCCTGAATGTACGGACTTTTGGTTGTACTGCTTTGGCCAGCGTGCAACGGTTACACTCCTGACAATATCTTTCAATGTCGCGTCCCATCAATGGCCAAAAACACCTCTGCCTCACGAGACTCGTGGTACGTTCAATGCCTTGATGGCCATGGTCATCGTGGAGGCTTTTAAGGCTTTTCCAGGCCGCAGCCCGGCAGAGTTGGCGTCTGGTTGGTCCCCCCTCCTAGGACGATGCTGACTGAGCGGACGTTGCGTTCTCCTATCTGGGCAGTGTTGGCACCTGCATGGTCCCCTAGTCCTATGATGACACTGACTGAGTTGCCGTTGCTGTGATGCCGCCCCATCAGATCTGGATGTCCCACCAAAATAAACTTTCATATATTGTGTATACGCTGCTTACCCAAACTCGGCATCTATTGCACGCCCAACCGTCCTGGTAGGGGGATCCCTCTCTGAGTAGCCCCTCCCAAGGTTTCTCCCAATTTTCCCAGTGAGGGTTTGTGGGAGTTTTTCCTTGTCCTCTGTGAGGGTCTAAGGCTGGGGGATGTCGTGTACTAACCATTTATTATTTTCACATGTTGGGCACTGTGAAGCCCTTAAAGACTGTAACGGTGATTAAGGGCTAAACAAATAAATGTGATTTGATTTTAAGGACCTCTGTCTGCAAGCACTGGGGCAACAGCAGTTGGGACAGAACTTGTCCTTCCCCTGGTGTCTGTATTTGGCGGTATAGGACACCATCCCTTGATTTTAATCTGGCCCACTGCTGCACCAACTTTTTCACTCCTTTGCAAGCATTGGCCATTTCTTGTTTTGTTGGAGGTTTTCCTCTCTTCCAGTACTGCAAGAACACGCCAATCACTGGATCTGCGGCCTGTAGAGTCAGTAGGTCAGCTTTAGGCCGTGATGGGAAAGCAGCTATAGCTTGGCAGGTAACAGCATGGGCAACTCGGGACATGTCTTTTGTTTGTTCTTGGACTTCCTGTGGTACATTCAAGTCAGGGAATAGAGAGGATGTGCTCGGGGAATGTAACTGACATGACAGGGCATCTGCGTTGCGATTAGTTGGTCCTGGTCGATACTTTATTTCAAAATCAAAGACTGCCAACTCTGATGCCCACCGTTGCTCCACAGCTCCCAGTTTAGCAGACTGCAGATAACTGAGGGGGTTGTTATCAGTGAACACCACAAATGTATTTCCCAGCAGATACTCTCGAAATTTTTGAGTCACTGCCCATTTCAATGCCAGGAATTCCAGCTTTCTGGAGCTGTAGTTTGACATGTTCCTTTCTGTGGGTCTGAGACCCCTGCTTGCAAACGCAATTGGTCGTCGTTTTCCATCATAGTCCTGGGACAACACAGCCCCAAGTCCAGCATGACTGGCATCTATTTCAAGGACAAAGGGTTTGGTGAAATCAGCATATCCCAGAACTGGTGCACTCACAAGTAGCCTCTTGAGTGTTTGGAATGCATTTTCACACTCGTTGCTCCAGCGGTCGCCTATGACACCTTTCCCAAGGGTTTTCCGTTTCTTCTTGGTACCCTCCATTTCGCCCACCAACCGGTGGAGCGGAGCAGCGTACTTTGCAAAACCCTCCACAAAGCGGCGATAATAGGAAGCGAATCCCAGGAATGATTGTAGCTCTGTGCAAGTAGTCGGTCGTGCCCACTCGGCCACTGCGCTGATCTTAGAAGGATCAGTGGCAACGCCGGATGCCGAAATCACATGGCCCAGGTATCTGACCTCAGATTGGAAGAAGTGACATTTCTGTAGCTTCAATTTCAGATTGTGTTCTTTGAGGTGAGACAGTACCAGGTCAAGACGTTGGAGATGCTGGTCAAAGGATGATGAAAAAAATGACAATATCGTCCAAGTACAGCAGTAAGGACTGAAAGCTCTGATCTCCAAAGATCCGCTCCATCAACCTTTGAAAGGTACTAGGAGCATTACATAGCCCAAACGGCATCCGGTTAAACTCGAAGAGCCCAAAAGGTGTACAAAAAGCAGTCTTTGCCTTGTCCTTCTCTGCCACGGGTACTTGATTGTACCCGCTGGCGAGGTCCAACGTTGAAAACCACCTGAGCGCCTGTAAGAGCATCCAAGGACTCCTCAATACGGGGGAGGGGATAAGCATCCTTCCTTGTCTTGGCATTGAGCAACCGGTAATCCACACACAACCTGATCTCTCCAGTTTTTTTAAAAACTACAACAATGGGAGAGGAGTACGGGCTACAACTTGGACGCACAACACCGCTGTCCAACAGCTCCTGAATGTGGGCTTTGACTTGTTCGTACTGTGATGGCGGGAGCCTGCGGTAGCGTTGCCACACTGGGGCATCGTCCACTAAAGGAATTTCATGCTCCACCAGTGTAGTACATCCCAGGTCTCCTTCTCCCTGACTGAACACTGTGCTATGCCTCTGCAAAAGCTCTATTCCTCCTTGTATCTGTTCAGAGGAAAGGTTAGACCATGACAGTCTGGAAAGATCAATCGAAGGGGAGCTCACTGCAGTCACTTCTTGAACCACCGCTATAATGTTATGGTCTTCTGTCTCCTCAATGAGGAGCGAGCTTCCCGATTGCAGTGGGTCGACCACATGCAGCTCACCCAGCTGTGTGTGGGGCTGTAGCCAAACATCTTCAGTGCCCATGTTGACTACAGGAATTTCCACAGTGCCCTGGTGGACAGAAAGAAGGGCCGAAGACACAAGAGCGCCTGCCAGAAGAGGATTTCCGGTCGCTAGGGGTTAAAGGAGCACTGAGGGGAGAGTGGTGTTGGCAGCGGAGGGACAAGCAGTGCGAATCCACTTCAAGGAACCAGCAGGAACATGAACAGCTCGACCATGAACTTTGGCTTTACCCAAGTACCCCTGTGTGTTCGCAGCTTCAATGCGTTGACACTTGGAGAGTTTCCTTCCACTCCCTACTGGCCGTTTGGAGGACAGGTGACTCAAAAAGACTAGGGCCAAACTGTTCAAAAAGCAAACAGTAACAGCGGCCAATGATGTTCATCCCAAGGAGACCAGGCACGGCCTGCTGCTGTTGTTGCGTGGGCTCACCCAGGGGGTCCTCTACAACTAACACGCCCATTTGTGTCAGGGTCTTACCCAAAACAGTGACGTCAAGCTCCATGTACCCTTTATAGGGGATTTTTAGTCCATTAGCAGCCTTAAGCCGTAACCAATGACATCTTTTCAGCAGCCCGACACCCTGTGACTTGAAGTGTTTCTCAAAAAAAACCTCTCTGACCGTAGTGACCATTGACCCGGTATCCAAGAGGCAGGGTACCATAACACCCCCCATGCTGATTTCCACCAATGGGCAGTCTCCAATAAGTCGAGAGGGATCTTCCATTTGATCTTCAGGTGAGCCAGTAAGACCCTTTTCTGGTGCCTGGCTCTCTGCCCCAGAGGGATCTAGTTTCCCGACGGCTGAGAGTCAGAGCCCCCTCCCACCACCTGGCTGTGCACCCCTACTTCAGAGCCAGACCCTCCACGGGTCTTGGGAGCTGTTAGGTTTACCCTACAGAATCTGGCAATATGGCCTGCCCTATTACAACGGTGACAAATTGGCTTGCCATCTGCTTGAAAGCGGAAATGCTTAGCTGAGTTAGGGACTGCATCATCCTGAGTAGGCTGTGAGAACTGGGCCATGACATGCTTCATAATGGTATCTAATTGAGTTTGCTGTCTGCGAAGGCACTCTTATCTCTTCAATCTCATCATTAGGCCTAGCAGTGACTGCATTTGCGCTTGCCTCAAAACTATCCACTGCCTGGGAGTGTGTGTCACAAGAGTAGGCCCGAGGGGTATCTCTGTTGGCCCTAGAGTGAAAATTAACCTCAGATTTGGCACCTCCATCTAGATGGTCAGTGATAAACAACTGTTCAGCTATTGACATATGCCTAACCTCCAGACATCTGCGCACTTCTTCAATCCATTGCTCAACTGTTAACAGATCAACTGACATTTTCCCAGTTAACTTGGAACATTTACGTTCTCTAGGTACATAAATGTAACGAAGGTTAGTGGCTTCACTTGCCAGGCTGCTAACTGGGGCCACATTAGGAGGGGCATTGGATGGCCCTGGCACTGGATCGGGTACCTGTGATTTTTCCCGCAGCTGCTCTCTCAACTGTTCATTGGTTGCTTTAAGCTGTCGTAGCTCCTCCATGATGGCCTGTAGATCCTCCATTCTCCCAATGGACAGGGTCTGTGGCGTAGAGGAGGTAGTCGAACTGGCCCGTGGTTCCCTTGTCGCTGAAGACCTGTCACTGTTTTTTCCCCAGTTTACCCTACACTAATTAACAGGGCCACAAAAAAAAACACAAAAACAGCAAAACAAGAACCCAACCTCCAAATCCTGCCAACAACGCCAATTATGTATTGATTTGAATTGTGGTTGGGCTAATATAATCACCACACAGACAGGTAAGTGTCCAGAATAACCAGGACAGGAGGTCAATGGCTCAAAAGATAGAAAATGTATTCACAATCACATATATAAAAACCCTTAAAAGAGAGTGCAATCGAGCAGGCCTAAAGCTACACAGTAGCAGTTCTTAATGTTGTGCAATTGATTAAGCACTGGCAAAATCACTTGACATAAATAGCAAAGGTGCATAGGAAGGAAGGTGAGGTCACCGATACATTTAGGACCCAATCCACTTAATAAAAAACAGAATAAGAGCCCATGGGGCTAATATGCACACGTTTAAGAATCACACATGGGATACAAGTTACCACTGCACACGATTAAGAATCACCACTCTTATACAAGTTACCACTGCACACCTTATTTGAGCACACCAAAAGGGGTCTCTGAATTTGTATGGCCCCTACAACTCCCAATTGAGCTACAGCTCGAAATTGCACAATGCCCATATGAAATATTGCCCAATCAATAAAGAAAACAATAAAGAAACAGTGACAGTCAATATTGCAGTCCTATAAAAATATACATAGTATTAGGCTACATTGAGATTATGTTTTAGAGAACAATGTTTTCATAAAATTATGAAACCAACATGCCATACCTTTAAAAATAGCACCCACGACAGCGGCGTGCTTGCTGTCGTGATGCCAGATAAGTAGTACCTCCCACTCAAGGCTTGCACCTTGCCTCTACAGCACTAACAGATTACTGGAAACTAAAATGAAATAAAAAACACATTAATTTGTGCATTTTACAACCCAACGGGGCGATACAATTTGTATGACATTGCATTTACAATTACTGTGATTACCGTACTGTGCCTATACGGCAACCAATCTTCCCTCAACCGCTGTTCTCTGGGCTCGCAGCAAGCGTTTGTGCCGTGTCTGAGCACTGCACTTCCTCGTTCTGCGAACCGGTAGTAGAGAGAGAGAGAGCTTCCGTGTTCCCTTTATAGGTTTCCCCAGGGTCCTAAAGACCTCCCGGTACATTTGCCCTTTAGAAGGATAGGTGAGATACTTTCATAGCTACAAAACCCACTTGCAATGCTTTTTCCTCACCTCAAGTGTTTCATCCTAGCACCTCCTGCCAGTCATTTTCTGACACAGGCCTAGTGGACACAATATTCTTAAAAAATGAACACATTTTATCTGTTTGAGAGATAAAAGTTATAGTTGTAAGCTTCTAATGAATGCATTATCTTGTATGCTGGTGCATGAGCAGTTACATGAGCATTGCACATGGGTCATTTAGAGAACAGTTTGGGCTTATATCTGACTCACTATCTAGATATTTTCTGATATCGTTTTGGGGTCACGATTAAATGTCTGACCCCGGACCTCTGGCTATCTTTATACATGGCGACTGCATGCACTCCCATAGAATGACCATTGTACAGGAAATTAATTTGTTTACCCTTTTGGAAACAATCCATCTGCAGTGGCAATAACCTAACTCAACAGGTAGTGTGGGCAAATAGTATAGTCTAGAAACATATACAAAATCCTGTCACTTTAAAATGCTTAATATGCACTCTGACTTTCTCACATACAGTATTTTTGATGGTAGCAGGTAGGAAGATGTAACAACTTTGATCATTCAGTTAGATTTCACATGATTAAAGCACAAATTAAGTATTTTTTACAAACAGGTATGTGGCTATTGAAGTTGACTGTCCATAGGGATATGCACAGATTGGAGGAGGAGACATTTTTGTTAGACAAAAAGAGTACAGTACAGGCAGGCTACTGGCACATATTTTATAGACATTCAAATGAGGCTTAATCAAACAGAATTCTTCTCTCTACACTCTCAAAATATATTGTACGCATACTTATATCCTCTAAATATTGAAAATAAAATTCACAGTAAAGGGAAAGGCAATTGCAGATTGTTGCCTCTAGCTTCAAGGCTTTCCCTGGGCTCATAGACATTGCTTAATTACCCTGCTCTATCCAGTCAGTCAACAATAACCAACAATCTCCAGCACTGGCAACTGACCTGGTGACACTGCATGCTTATTTCTGACAAGCATGTAGGTGTTAAAAAAAATATACAGATTGCTTCAATTAGCTTAATGGGTAAACAGAGTCTTGGCCCAGGCCCCTGGTGTGGGGTTGCTTCCTCTTTAGCAGACACTAGCAGATGCAAAACCATATTACCTTGATAACAGCACAGCAAGGCAAATGCTCTCCTGGACCTCATTATACCATAATCAGGTATAAAGAGGTCTAGAGGCAGCTTCCAAATTTATGTAGTTTTTTTTAATTAACCTTGTGAGGTTATTGATAGACAGGTAATTTTAATAGAAAATATCTAAAACTATTATTGTTGCTATCTTTGGCAAATGGCAAATTACTATCAAGAGATATTTTGTAGGCCAGCTGTGGGCATTTATCTCATCTTATAGCATCTATGTGTAGTTATTGTCTTTGATTTATGTGTTAATTTCTTTGTGTAAGTATATCAAATTTGACATATTCAAAAAATGCCATGACTTCATCCCACGCAGTATGTCAAATTATGTAAGTTGAACACAGAGGTGAAGGAAAATCTAAGGTTGGTAGGAGACTTTTAATGCTGATGATTACTCATTTGAATAAGCTCTGCAATAAAACCTTCGCTCTGCCCTTGGAGAAAGCATCGCCTCTCAAATCAGTGCACCTCTTTCAGGCTGATGGTATGTGAAATGTAATTCACATTTTGCATTCTTATTATAGTGACTCTGTAAGCCAATAATGTAGTGTAATCTTACTGATGATGCCTACTAGAGCACATCCTAGCACTGTGTGTACCTCACTGTTTAGCATCTCAAGGTGACAAATGATTGAATTTAGCCTTAGTGCTTGGTGACTCATAGCTTACAGTTACTGCAGCGACGTGCCTATCTGTGTGTTTTCTGTTAAATCTCTTTCTGACTCTATCTCTCTCTTTCTCTACCTCACCACACTGCTGTTTCCCACTTGTTTGCTACTCTCGTAAGCATCCCTCCTTATCAAACTCCATCTATTTACTGTTTTTCTGTCACGGTCTGACAACCACAAGCTGTTATGGGGAGTACTCTTGTTACTTAGTTAAGGCTATGAGCTCAAAATGAAACTACATAGATACCAAATGACATGGCTGTGGTAATTCTGTATTTCAAGTGTATTCAGTAATGTTTTAATCTGCGTAAAGCTTTAAGGCTGTCAGTAGTCGAGAGCCACATGAGTTTTTAGCAGTGAGAGTTTGACACTGATAGTATATGTAGCCATATTTTAAACAAATCCATCTTTGTATTACAGGTAGCATTGCCATGATTGACAGAACGCACATGTTCAGTGTACAACCAACTGCAACCAACTACAGCTGTGAGAAAAAGTTTGCTAACCCTTTTGAATTACCTGCATTCTTGCATGAATGGATCCTAAAATATGGTTTGATCTTCATCTAAGTCATAACAATAGATAAACACAATGTGATTTAACAAATAACATACAAACAATGTACTTTTACATGTTTTTTATTGAACATATTACATATTACATTAACAAATAAACAGAGGTGTCCTGTCATATAAACCCCCCACAATGTTTGGTTACCAACAGAGTCTGCTCTCCAAAAAAAGAGATCAAACGTTTAAGTGGAATATGCCCCAGTCAAAAGAAATTTCAGAGGATCTCCGGAGAAGAGTTGTTGAGGCTCATCAGGATGGAAAAGGCTACAAAGGCATTTTCAAAGGCCTCCATCAGCCTACAGTCAGACAGATTGGATACAACTGGAGAAAATTCAGTGCTATTGCTACTCTCCCTAGGAGTGGGCGTCCAGCAAAGATCACAGCAAGAGCACGTTGCATAATGGTCAAGGAGTTGAGTAAGAACCCTAAGGTAACAGCTAAGGAGCTGCAGGCATCTCTTGAACTTTCTAACACCTGTGTCCACGAAGCCACAATAAGAAAAACATTAAACCAGAGTGGTGTTCATGGGAGGATACTAAGGAGGAAATCACTGCATAAAAAACATTGCATACCAAGACCAAAACCCAACTGTGAAGCATGGTGGAGGGAGCATGATAGGTTGGGCTGCTTTGCTGCCTCAGGGCCTGGACGCTTCAATCATTGAGTGAATAATGAATTCCAAATTGTATCAGGAAATTCTCCAGGAGAATATCAGGGGAACAGTTCATGATCTGAAGCTTAACAAAGGTTGGGTCATGCAGTGTGACAATGACACCAAACACAAAACCAAATCTAGAACAGAACGGCTTAAACAGAGGAAAATTCACATTTTGATCAGAGTCCTGACCTTAACTCTGAACTGAAACAGTTCTGTTAGGAGAAATGATCCAAAATACTGTATATTGTGTTGCAATGAAGAGCAAAAAGAGACTAATGACCAAATAGTGTGGAAGTTACAGTTAGTTTTGTCGGCAATGCGTTATTATTGTGGCTGTGTGTTATCGCGTATTTGTTTACTCTGTCCAACTGATTGTGAACTTATACACAGCATATACTTGTAAGTGTGTGTGTGTGTGCTTGCTTGTGAAGGGGTTCCTTGTAATTTGAAATCCTCACATCAGCATTCACCTATACAAAGTGCTTATGTGGCAGAAACACTGCTGTGAGCGAGACTCCGGAGTGACAGGAGGTGAATTAGAGAGTGATTAGAGGTGAATTCTAATTCACACTCTCACGTGTCTGCCTGTCATTTGTAGGACAGGACGTTTGCAAACTAACAAAAGGGGTGCGGGACAGGCTGCATGCACAGCGAGACACAAAAGTTAATGCACTGCACACAGACAAGAATGCACAGTTGCAGCATGCCTCCACACACACACACACACACACACACACACACACACACACACACACACTCTTGACTTGCCTTACTTTCCTGATGTGAGAGTGGGAGAGAGAGGTAAGAGAGAGTGGAGACTGAGGGAGAAATACAGAATTGACCTATGTCTATGTGCTATCAGGCATTACACACACACACCCCCCTGCCACATTTCAACCCAGACACTTCAACCAATAGTTCTGAATGTTAAAAACTCTCACCCAAAGCTAGAAACCAGAGAGAGAAGACTCTAATCTGTAAAGGAGACCCTTTCTTGAGCTGTTCTGTTTGACAATGAATGGCAAACTGATTTTGTGAACTCATGCTCAAGGGACTTACAGTATGTAGGAAAATGTACCAATACATCTGGAAAATCATATCCGGTACTGTCACTGTGGCAATGGGGCAGGGTTTTAGCGTCGGCTGAACGTGGAGAGTCAGGAGTGGCTGCAATGAGTTAATGATTACTTAGGTATATTCTCTCTCTTGCAGTGAGGATCGGTCCTAAGGCACACGCAGACAACTGACTCAACTGATCCGACCAAAAGGTGGAAAACTCAACCGACCAACAAACTCTGTGTTATAGATTACTTGAGTTGTGAAGTGGCCAGGTTATTTAGAGTTCTGCAAGGTGAATAAAGACTGTGAGCCTCTCCGTACTGTGCTTCAAGAGTCAGTCCATTCAGAATACAGTTCCTGACGTTGTTACAATCACATAGTCCACAAAGTGTCTGAATGACATTACAGATTTCAATCTTGATTTGACTCTTGACTCTCTTGAGAGGCTTTGAAAGACATTTTCTCATGTACATAAATCTACACTTATCTGTCTAAGATCATATGAATAGCATATGTAAATTCTCTTTGAAGACACAGTTTCATGTTGAGCTACTCTCTTTATCTAACCATTAAGGGGATTTTCAGCTCGGCAGAAAGTTGTCGGTCTGAGGGCCTCGTTACCCCATCTCTTGATATGCCTATCCACTCATTTCATTTCATTTCAAGAATGTAATTGATGGACACAGTTGTTTACATGACAATTTTTTTTTTTTTTTTCAATCTTATTAAGGATAACCACTGATGCATGCTTCTGGACAGCAAAGGCTGGCAATACAAGAGCATTACTAAATAAGTGGGTGGGTAGGTTGCAATCACATCTAAAAGAATGTATCCATGTGTTTGTGTTTGCGTGTGTGTGGACACGCAAATGTGCATGTTATAAATGAAATGGCGGCATGGTGATATTAACCTAAAGATAAGAGAAGTGCCAGTTTAAAGTATGGGTTAGGGTTAGAGACAGTTTCTTTGAAAGAATAAATATTTTAAAAAGAAGGGAAAAATAAGTAAAAAAAACAAAACACTTTTCACTTCACAGAAAATAAATGTTTAAACTGTAGGCTACTTTAACAACTATGGTTGGTTAGATGGATACTGATGGATCCCCAGCCAGCAGCAGTGAACTATTTAAATTAGAACGTATTTTTCTTTCATTAGTTTGCTAATTCACAAATGTAATCACAATCTTTAGAAGCCTGTGTGCATTACTATAAACAAATGAGCATATTTTAAGAGCTTAAATTACTTAATGCCTTATAAGAGACAAAAGGGATAAATGATTCATCATTATAAAAGTTGGACTGTGCAATGGATGTGACTTAAAATGTAATATAATACTTCAGTCAAAGCATACTTAGTAAAATAGTAAATAGTAAAATGATTGACATCAAAAATATATATTTTTAAGTTATAGTGATTCAAGTAAGTAATTGCTTCCACCCTTGTGGACCCAGCTAATGTATTATACAATCCACTCATTTAAGGCACTGGATCTATCTATCTATCTATCTATCTATCTATCTATCTATCTATCTATCTATCTATCTATCTATCTATCTATCAAAACAATGATCAGCTCCAATTATCGTTGACTCAGAAAATCATAGTATTAAATTTCCTCACAGTGTTGTCAGCTGCACTACCTCACCTCCTGGTCCCCAGATACTGATCTGTGGTGGGAGGCAGAGAGGACATTCAGACGGGGGCAGCTTTCATAAAAAATGTGAAATATGAGAGCTTTAAAACACTGCACTTAATCTGTCCATTCAAATTAGCTCCATTAATCATAATTAATTTGCTACATTATATTTCCCCACTTAATTACATGTGCTACAAAGGAATAATTGCCTTGAAGGATGCACATCGTGATCTATCATCCCTCCAGAGTGGTGTTGAATTTTCTTTGGTAATTAACAAAAGGTGTACTCATCTGGGATATGTTGACAAGAATGTGAGGATGAAATTAAAAGATTTTTTTTAATGATTAGAAGTGTGATCCATGAGTCACTATGATTCGATGGATGTTAACTAATTTCTATAGGGAATAGTTAAGGGAATGTATTTTTTATTGGGGGTACTACTAAAGATCAAATGGATAGTGCAGTTAGTTTAGATGTTCTTCACTTTTTTCGCACTTGCAATAGGATATGTCTATTTTCATAGGATAAGACTGTCAAATTTGTACATTTTTGCTCAGTGATATTATTACAATCCAAACAGGACTATATTGCTCTGTGGCATAAAAGGAGAGGGTTTAAGTGTACCTGGTAAGTGTCCCTATGTGAGTGATTCTCACAAAATCAACTTTGAGCCATGGCACTGACTACTTGAGTGCCATAATTGTGATTAAGATAAATCAGGTTGTCATACATAATTCAGTGGCAAAATAAATGTTTTCTCAGATTCAGTGAATGATTCAATTCAAATTTTACATCATTTAATGTTTTAATCCACCTGTTACCCTAATAATCATTATCACAAGGCATCTCTCTTCAGTTAAAGGTGTAATACTAGTGTAATGAATCAAGAATGTTGAATGTTAAATAAATTAAGTTAGATCCTTAAATATTTGTGAATTTGTGGGTATCATATATGCTCACATGATAGTCCATATTATTTTGCTGAATCATAATGGCTACCCTTTTGCTAGCACAATTATGCTAGATCCTCTCATTACTGTCAGAGAGGTACCATTGCAAGTACCAATTACTGGAAGACAGTTATCACCGCTGTATGCCATTGCTCTTTGCGGTAATGAGAGTCTTTCTATAGCTAATTAATAGAAAATTCAGTGTAACTAGGTTTGCTAACTACCTGTATGCTAACTGATTTTCTATGGACGCTAATATGCCAAGTCAACTCAAATGAAGTCAAGTCAAGTCAAATGTATTCAAACAATGCTTTAAACAAAACAGGCGTGTCCCAAAGTATGTTACAGTGCAACAAAGGATGTTAATTCAAATTAAAAATGGAGAAACAAACATAGTGTTATTGCACAGTTAATCACTTAACTTTTATATGGTGCAGTATTGATCTATCGACAAGAGGAAATGTGTAGTACTTGTGCCTAATGCCTCTAAAAGGGGAGATGATGAGGAATGTTGAGACAAGGGTTCTCATGGCCCTGAACTTTCCTACACAGTCACGGTCAGCTATGGTGATGTGAAGCCATCAATCTTCCCCCATCTTAATCACCCATCAATTTAGCCTCCGCACTTGTTTTGAAATGAAAGGGACAATGTCAGTCCTGTACACAGAGTTCTCCATCACACAGCCAACTCAAAATGATAAAGCAATTATTTAATTGCCCTTGATTAACCTTTTGACGTTTGATTAATATTCTCATCAAAAACAATAAAACAATAAAACGTGTCCTTGTGCTGCTTGGGACAAAATCCAACATCTCCAAGGTAACCAAAGCTCCACAAACCCTTCATTGTAATGGATGGTGGTTGGGGGCTGATCGGGCTGTGTCCATCTGTTGGTCGATTGTGGTATCTTAGGTGATATGACACTTTCAGACACGATACATCACATCCAATTTAAATATGGTAACTTTACCATTAACAAGAATGACATAAACATTGCCTATCATGAGAAAACACTCATTTATTCCAACACTATCCATTTATTCCAATAGATGGTAGTACAGTTTGGGGTTAATGGGGTGAACCCTGTAGGACTAAGCATGTTTGAAATTAGCAAGGAGTAATTCAAACTCTACTTCTCTCTTAAATTACAGAACTGTATGGAAATAGGTTGAGTTGGTGGTAGTGGGGCTAATGCAGTTAAAGCATGGCCTTGAAGGGTTAAGCATATTCATATCGATTCCTAATGAATTTGATTTGTAAATGGACAAAAAGCTTTATTTCAAGTCTCACAACCCAATCCAGATCTGTTTTACTTCAGTTTTTGTAAGCCTTACTAATGAAAACAAACCCTAATGTAACACTCAATCGATTTTAGTTTGAAAGAAAACTGTCTCTAGTCCAAAAAATAAAAAACATAAACATAGGCAGTGGTGTGGTGACAGTTTTATACCATACTGCATCACAGATCGGGCTTGCTTCTTCGAGTAGTTTATGTTTATTCACTGTTAACTGTAAGAGGAACTTCTGCAGAATTTCTGTTACTATAGCCATGACACTGCCAGATGTACATGAGCCTTGGTTGATTTCGGCATTAAGCACTGTTGATGTCCTTTTCTTATATAAAACTCTATGTCTGCACTGTATATGCACATTCCAAAAATGGAAAGGAACCCTCTCAGAGCACTTTACCTTCTATGTGACTAATAACTTTAATCAAGCCAATAACGTAATGCTTTGATGAACCGCAGAGCACAGAGCAATTAGAATCTGCTGAGGTGGCTTGTTTTATAACTGAGGTGAGAACAGCAATTCCAGTCACCCAACTACCTGCCATCAATCAGCAGAGGTGAAATGTTTGAGTTCCCCTGTGAAACTGCATGATGACAGTTAAATGAAGGCCAGGGTGATGGCTCCTATGTTTAATTGAATTTCTCCTTCAGGCTAGTCCAGTATTGAGTCATTCACTTCAGGAAGCATTTCTTTTCCCCTTTCATATTTATTGATTGAAAGGGAGAACAAATGAGTTCCAAACGGCACTAAGACACTTTTGTAATATTTATTGTTTTTTTCTTCTATAATATTTTTTTTTTTCTTCTTAAAGATGGTCATTAAGATTGATTCAGTGAATCATGTGTTGCATTACTATTCATTTATCATAGTCTGTGTTGATGCTAGAATAAGTGACCACTATCTTTTTTATGTAGAAAGACTTACTTAAATATACATTACCAATTATTTGGTCCTGCCACCTATGCTAATTTCGAACCCTTATCCCCCCCAGATAACCTTCAGAAAGCCTTGCACATATCATTTCTTTACAGAGAAAAACTTCAGACTTTTTCCCTTACAATGAATCAGGCTTGACCTGCCCGCTCCCCTATGAGCCTTGCCATCTCTTTATCCTCCTCTTTTATCCTTCCTTCCCTCAGCTCAGAGCCCAGCAATCATTTTCTCTCTGCAATTAATTCCTCAGCTGATTTCCCACTCCTCCTCACTCTGGTCCTGTCTTCATGGATTCTAGGGCCTGATGAAATGAAAACTGTTTCCAACAATTATTTTTCCTCCTTTTCAATTAAATTCTCCACTCTTCTGCCCTTCTGCAAAGCTCAACAATTAATGGAGCTCTTCGTCAACCTTGTGAAAAGCTCCTCACCTTGATGAATTATTACACTTTTGGGGGCAAGCACATTATCAAAGTCACATTACCAAATGTTTGTTTCTACAAAAAGAAATAGTGTCCATAATTGAAAAGGACCACATGATTCTCCAGGTTTGCAGAATACAGATTTAACTTGGCTTTTGCTAAGTCTCACATACTGTTGTGATAGAGCATGTTTCTCCTACACATCTCTGAAGAGTGACCATTTTAAAATGGAAATTATTTGACCTGGAAATTAAGTTTGGGCTGTGGGAAAGCAAGGACCGGGAAGGGTCTCAAACTTGTAACATTTTGCTCTCCCAGCCCATGGCCTGCCACTGTGACACCAGGCCAAACAGTCAGTAACACCGGCAGCACCACAAAGCCAAACACAGAGGGAGAAGACCTCAGGGAGCCCATAGCTGGAGCTCGTTTACTGTCGCATCTGTTGACAAGCCCAACTTATCAGCAGTCCCATAAGGGAACGTTCACACCAAGCATGTTTGGAGCGGTTTACTACTTTAAGCTAGCAACACACTAGACACATTTTAAAATCCTAACCGATCATGAAAACACATTGTATCGGAGAAAGAAACTGTCCCTAAGGCGCCTGGTATGCGCACTGATGTTCCAATACTGTTTTCCTGATGGAAGTGGTAACAACAGCTCATGTGCTAGATGGCTGTTGTCCTTGATGATGCTTAAGGCCTTAGTTCCGCGGCGGTTAATGTAAATGTCCTGGAGCTGTGGCAGTGGCGTACCTATGATTTTTGATGCCGTTTTTACAGTCTTTTCAGTTGTTTATGATCCTGTTCAGACAGATTGCCAAAACATATGCTATCAGTAAGGACACTCTCTATGGTCGCCCTATAAAGGTTAGCCTGGGTTGTTGTGGACATTCCACATTTTTTGATACACCTTAGGAAATACTTTGTTGCTTTGTTGAGCCTTGAGTATACAAGCAGTATTGAGAGACCAGGAAAGGGAGTATGAATGCCTAGAAATTTAAAACTATCGACAGGTGACTCATTAATGAAAATTGGTGTGTGTGTTCTAAAATCGACGATCTTTTTTGTTTTTTGAACATTCAGAGAGAGATTGTTCTCCCGGCACCATATGTATAGGTCCCTCACCTCCATCCTATAGGCATCCTTATTGTCAGCATTTAACAGTCCAATCACGGTAGTATCAACTGGCAATTTCACTATATGGTTGTTGTGATGCTTGGCGACACAGTCATACGTGCACAGGCTATAGAGTAATGGACTGAGACAGCACCCTTGTGGAGCTCCTGTATTGAGAACTATGGTGGATTAATAGCTGGAGCCCAGTCTCACTGCCAGTCAGGAAGTCAAATAACCAATCACAGATGGAGTTACAAAGACCAAGGTCCTTTGACACCAGTTTTGATGGCACAATGGTGTTAAAAGCAGAGCTATAGTCAACAAACAGCATTCGGACATAGGCATTCTTCCCCTCTACATTTGGACCAATAAGCAAACTGTAATCGGTCAAGGGTGGCTGGGATGTTATGATTTATATATGACTCAACTAACTTCTCCAAGCACTTCAATACCACCAAGTTTTTGGGTCTGAAATCATTAATACAGGACACAGGTATTCTTTTGGGTACAGGCTGTCTGTGCTTTGACAGATTTAAAAACCCCACTCACATCAGTCTCTGTCACTTGCAGTGTAGTGGTATCATGAGGTGAGTTCTTACCGGATCGCTGAGTACAGGCTGGTGGTCCCGAGTCACACTCAAAGCGAGCATAGAAACTATTGAATTCATCCGAGAGCAGAACAGTGCCGTTAAAAAAAACACCAGTCCTGGGTTTGTAATCTGTAATCGCTTAAAGTCCTTTCCCCGCCATCGTAAACTTGCTCCAGCCTGTCACGATATTGCCGTTTAGCTGACCTGATGGATTTTTCTCTGGCCTCTTTGTAGCGGTCCTTGTCTCCTTTCTTTCAGTTTCACCTGAACGTCCCAGTTAATCCAAGGCTTCCAGTTAGCATAGAAGCGAATGATGTGAGTGGGAATACAGGTGTCCACACAGAATTTAATCTAGTCAGTAACTGTATTGGCTTACTCATTCAGGTTAGATGGTTTTAAAAACCGACCAGTTAGTTGATTCAAAACAACCCTGGAGTTTGAGTTCATTTTACGCCGACCAGCACTGCACCGCCCTCACGGTGGGTTTCTCTCTTAACTTTCTGCTTATAAACAGGCAGCAAGAGCATTGATGAGTGGTTGGATTTCCCAAAGTGAGGTCTTGGAATAAACCTGTACACTCCCCTTATAGACACTGTCTTGTCGCTTCTGGTCGGACAGCTAACATGCTGGTAATATTTAGGCAGCCCCGATTTGAGGCAACAGTGATTGTGCAGGTTCTCGAGCCTCTAAGAGTCTCTATAGCATTGGACTGTGGTGGAATGTAAACAGCAACAAAATGGAGGGGAATTCCCTTGATAGGTAGAACGGCTGACACTCAATTGTAATATATTCCAGCAGAGCCGAACAGCTCGGGGCGATTACTTTAACATCAGTACACCATGAGTTGTTGATTAGAAAACATACGCCACCAACCTTAGCCTTGTTGGTCGATTCACGCAAGCAGTCCAGTCAGTGCGCAGAGAAGCCATTGGGCTGTATGGCCCTGTCTGGGATATTCAGGGTCAGCCACGACACACAGCAGTCCCTCATGTCCCATTGAGAGCTGATACGGCAGTGGAGTTGATCAAGCTTCATAGCCTAGCCAGAACCCCTCCTCAACTTCCACGTCTAGAAGTCAAGAAGTGAGCATCATGCTCATGCTGAATAGGGGGGACTGAACATAAAACGCTCTCTAAAATGTTTTAGCAAGCAAGTCAAGATAGACAAATTTTGGCTAAAATATCACAAAATTAAAACATCACTGGTTTTCATTTTGGACAACTCACTCATATCGATAAATTAGATCTTTGGAAATTAATACTGTAATGTATGATTGATTGGAACCCTTGATTCCTTGTTCTCTTGTTCTAGTGGATGACATGCAGACAAAATCATTTTTATGCAATTACTATAACTATGTTATCAGTTATTTTACTTTGATAAAGCATTAGTAACTTGGAAGATAAAAAAAGACTTCAGAAAACAGGAGTCAGAGCAGCCTAACAAGCAGACATGGACATTATTTATCTGTAATAATAATGCAGCAAGAAGGTGGAGAACGTAATGAATAGAATGTCAGGCTTTTAATGATAGACCATTTTGCCTTGACTGACTGTGTAGGTGGAAACTAGAGTTTCTCAGAAAAAAGTACAATTTCCATATAAATAGGTGAGTTGTGGGGACATGAATTAAGCAGGTGGATTGACAAGTGACATTGTAATTAGGCTTGTTCCTCCTGATGGCAATAGCCTACTGTATATATAATAGCCAACTCTATACTTATTTATAATAGCTAACACCAACTGCAAAAGTTGAACTTTTTACAGTATCATATGTGAGAAAAGCTAAAACAGCAAATGCATCACTACCATAACGTTAACTCCTCTCAGCTCGTTCATCCCAAAGTTTTTTCTTTTACAGAAATCCATGCCTTAAAGACTAACATGTTTTACTGTAACATAGAGAATCAAAACTAGCAGATGTTACATGGATTCTGAAAAGCTGTGTGAGCATCACAGAGTGAAAATCAAGCCGTATTAGCTTATTCAAAGAAACATTTAGAGATAGTTTGTGTTATATTGGCCATACTCTATTTAAGGTCTCCTGTCTCCTGAGTATCCTGTTGCCATAAATAAACCAATTAGCAGAATACGTTTATTTCCATCAGGTCTCCTGTCAACAGATAGAACAGTCCACCAGCAAAAAAAAAGGTGCAGTTGCCAAGTACCCCTCCCTATTTGACAGAGGTTACTTCTAGTACAGGGGAAGAAATGATGATCCCAATAGTAATAGTAACAAACAAATATTGCCCAATAATGGACATTTACACCATATGCAGGGCATTTAAAACTGGCACACACGCCTTACCCACTGTGTCTCATAAACAGATTATGATCTTAACCGGGTTAGTCTAACCAAGTCATGATGTTTACATGCATCAAAACAAAAAATGGCTTACTTAGTAACTAGGTTAAGAACAAAATTCTCCATGTAAGGGTAGCCACTGTTTTTCACTTTACATAATGGTTGTATGGAGCTAAATGTTTCTCTTAAGGATTGTAACTGAAAGACAATGACTGTAACTGCATTCAAATGTACTGTAACTGAAAGAAAACATTATAAGAAAAGTTATAGTGTACATCATGAGTCAAAAATATATATCACAATGTACAAATGCATGCTTTGATATTTACATGAGCGTACAACTTGCACACATTTGTAATGAGTAACCTAACTGTGAGTACCAAAGCACTCTCAGAACTTGAAATCTGCCCATAATATATGCAAACACACCAAACTGACAGACTATTTCCTTCTTATAGCATCTCTCTGCTCTGTACTTGTGAATTTATTAAGGTCCTACTGTTTAATATCAGAACAAACATGTTGAAAATAAGCAGAAATAAACTATTATTAGCTATTATTTGTGACTCACAAATAATACTTACTTACTTATAGTACATATGGAGGAAATGTGTACTTATATTTCATCTACTATTTCATCTTATATTTCCATCTACATGCAGTCAAACTTTATATTACATTTACACTTCGACAGGTTGCCAAAGGATTATAAACCATAATCACACTCTGACAGCTGATACTCTGAATAAAGGGAACACTATTTCTCAAGATAAATGTGCTGCATTGCTTATACAATGTAGATTTACCATTTATTATAGATTTGCACAAGATATCCTCTCCCTTGTTGTTGATATCTGCTGGTTCTCTGCTCCCACTTGAACTATATCAATACATAGACTTAAATAGATAAATAAATAATGGTGACCAAAAGGTTTTTGTGATATGGGAAATCTGAAATTGCATATGTGGACCCTTACTTTCACAAATTGATAAAGTTGGCGGTGAGGTCACTCACTACAGTAACTCTAATGCCTGCAATTTAATTTCATATCCCTTGTATGCACAATAAGGACAACTACTGACATTTCAGAGTATACTAAGAATACTGTGAACTGTGAAATTAAGTTGTTATGGAAACAGTTCCATTATCATGAACACCAGTTTTCAGCTGAAAACCATTTATGGGGGTGACAAGTACTTGAAATCTTTCACTTTTAAGCGAGAGATCTTGGTGGTTTGACTGGGTCCACCTGTCAAACAGTAACCAAAGTGTGCTAACGTGAGCTGAGGGAGGACAGAATCCTCCTGTGGAGCAGAAGGGCAAAAGCTTGCTTGACCTTATGATTTATCTGACTTATCTCCTGGGTTTAAGCGGGAGATATCGGAACAGTTACCCCAGGGATAACAAGCTTGTGGCAGCAAAGGACAAGAAGGACAGGGTGTCTTTACATTAACACATGTGCAATATGGCAAGGTAATGGTGGTGCAATGTTACTTAATGTCAGTGGGGTTTTTATGTTAAACATCCAGTGCATGAGTGAGATGACGACTCCCCCCTAGTTCACAGGGGGGAGTTCTGCCAGGCTTCTGTGGGTCAGAGAAAGTGATGTGAAACCATGTTTGTTTCTGGGATGGGGATCATTAACAGGCTCCTCTGGATTCATCTGTTGGTTACATGCCAACAAACTGTGGGCCCTTAATGTTGGCCAATCCTGAGTTTGATTGTAGATGTACACACATCTTTTGACCTTTGTGGGATCTCGAATGACACGAGTGTTCATCACACAATATATGTGGACCTATATGTTTGCACTGTGTATGTATGTCTATATGTGAGTGTGTGAGTGTGTAACCTTGTGTATACATTTTTTATTTAACGCCACTCACTCTTGACTTCGGACAAATTTTCCAGAGGCTTCATCTTCATTCAGAGGAACATGCATGGATGGTTGGAGAAATGGATAAAGTTTCTAAGCATACTAAATATGCCTAAGAAAATTACTAATTCATCTTATGGATATAGTGTGATGAATGGTGCCTGTCACAGACAAAAAAAACAATACCCCTGCACAAGGCAAATGTTCTGCACAAATCAAGGTGGAATACTGCTACTACTACTACAACTACTACTACTACTGATAATAAGGATAGAGTTACACTTGCTTTTATTTACTTCCCATGGGTGTCAGTGAGGATATCAAAGTGTCAAGGAAAGTACATTTTTCCAGTATAGATGTCAGAACCATATCAGTGTGCCATTTTTTAAAGTCCTTTTGAAAATATGCTTTCAATTGCACCTGTATATGCGGTTAAATAATTAATAATTCAAAGCCCATATATCTCAAGTTTGAAAGGGAGGTCTCTGAACTTGAGCTTGTCCGTGGATTTGATGAAGCATGCTCTGCTTACCCCCTTGTACAAAAACAAAAAAAAAGACACCTCACCCTCAACCTTTGTCGTAGACCCAATGTTCCCTGGAGTCATTTGTCCAATTAATGACTGTTTGATGCATTATCCCCTGTTTGCTTGTGGCTGATGCGCTGTCACTTCTAACCAACAGCTGTCTGAGCTGTCAAAGCTGGGATTTATGTGTTTGTCTCCTGCTTGCTCCAGACATGAAGTCCCCAGACTCCCCAACACTCAGATTCAGAGAGTTTCCTGTCTTTACTTTCTTCAGTCAATGTTATTGTACCACCAGAGCCAGTTTTGCCAAATTGTAAATTCACTGCATCCACTGCAACTACAATGAATCTGTAAAGACTTGTGGTGCCAGATTCATAAAACACACCACGCAATTTAAGATACCATCGCGGTATCACGTTTTCTCATTCATTTACCGTTTGCGTTTGATGCGGCACTACCGCCCTCTTTCATCATTTGCATGTGCCGTAAGAGATTCATAAAAGAACTGTTGTGCAAACAATAACGCCTTTCTAGACTGACGGGATGAAACCTGTGTGAAATGGATTTTCAAATGAATTTGATTTCAAACATGTTTTGCCACTTTCGACAATCAGTAGCAGTTCTTGTGACATTTGATACGGCGTCGATGTTGTAATGTGATGGACTATTTAGTTATAGTAACCATAGCAACGCCAGTATTCACTTTGAACTACAACGAGTCCTACGGGCAGTTCATTGTAGACGTGTTGGCATCCAGCCCACAAGAAGCCCCCGTTTGTATCGTCATAAACTGTTAATAGATCACATAAAGTGACATTTGCCTCTGCATAATTCCGCCAGACAGCAGATGTCTTCCACAATTGTTTTTCCTAATCTGTTTCAGTACCTCTCTTAAAATACGTAGCTCTGATACCAATAATTTTGGTTGTCTTGGTTGTCTTTGATGGCATGTCCATTTTGCTTTCCAGGCCTTCAGTTAGCGAGGCTTAAATATGTAACACCTCATTAACATGTCAATTGTCATTGGCTTTCATCAGGGATACGGCGGGGAATAACGCAACGGTAATGGTGTCTGCTGCGCTAACCACCGCCACAGAAACTTCATGAATGAGCTAAAATTACCGTGCCGCAGATTTTGCGTGCCACAATGCTGTTACAGCTGAGTTTTATGAATCTGGTCCATTATGTCTTTCACCTTTAGAAAATGGAGAATGAGTGAAATGTTAAATTGGCTGTAATTTCTTCATAAGAAACCAAATTTCTGCAACATTTCTTTGAAACTGTCCCAGACAGAAGACAGAAGACAGAAGACAAAAGACGTTTTACACCTTTCTGACACACTTCATTATCCACTGTACAAAACAACCTATCTAACTGTTGTAATTCTGTTCCTGCAAATGCCTAGGCAGAGAGGCTCACATGAGAATGAATTTACAATTTAGACATTTAGCTGGTGCATTTATCCAGAGTGGCTTACAGTAAGTGATAAGGTAAGGGGTTCAGTGGTCAAGAACAGTTTGACAGGACACGCTGCTGTCACTTGGATCGAACCTGTGACCTCTCCATTATGGGATGGTCATTCTAACCACTGGGCCATCCTGCCACCCATTGAGTGCACACGTTTTGACACTACTTCCTCTGACCTTTTTTGGTGCATTGAAATGGTAGGGATTTTCTTGCTCTATCATTATAACAGAAAATAGGACAAATACTTGTCCATGATGCACTGGAGGTCATGGTCGTTTCCATCTCTTTCAGTGTTCAGAGGGAAACTTTCTAGTCCAACTGCTCATTCAATATCATATTCATTTTTATAAATAGATGTGCAATGTGCTTAACTCTGCTCTACAGGTGCTGTCTTGTATTCTTACTATTATTCCACTTTACTATTATTTTGGACTACTTTTTGGAAAGAGGCTGTTGCAAAAGTGATATTAAGTATTAACTTGTGCAAGTATTAGCCAATCATTACCAGGTCCTCATGCTGCCAAAGGCACAACTTGCACATTTTCATCAAATGTCACCCTTGTCTGAAAGTGCTCCATGATTTTTGGCAGACACCTCCCATATAATTGCCACCCTCACAGTTAATTGCAAAAGCAGTTGAGGCCTATTTGGCAAAGCTGCTCCAGCTACCTCGTGTAAGTGGTTATCATTAATAGAAAGTGATGTAAAGAGACACAAATCCACCAATCCCTCTTTCTTTCAATCTCCACATTATCAATAAAAAGACATTCATTGCATATCACCTTGCAACCAAATTGGCAATCCAAAACGTCACAATGTTGCCAAGGAGATGGCATATTCACTAATGGTAACTAACTGTAAAGAGACACCCATCCCTCTTAATCTCAGTCTCTGTTTTATCAGTAAAAAGCTATAAATTGTAACTCTGCTTCTTGTCACCTCTGAAGGTAAAAATATTTGACAAGCCAAAACTTCCAAATGTTGCCAAAGTAAGTATTACAAATAACATCTTTAGCTAATTCAACATTCAAATAAAGTTTTTATCAAAGGCTTTTCCCTTTATTCTCTGTTTAGTATACACATATTCAAGCAATTATGATTAAATGGTATTCAGTTAATCCCTTGGTTATTCACTATATCCAATATGTTGGATGAACCATTGTAATCTTGAATGCATGCTTTATCTTATCATACAAGTATATACATTCCTACATGACTTCTTCAGAAATGTAACTGTCCTGCAGGACTGTTCAAAATCCTGCATCTGTATCTGGCAGGAATGAAAATGCTATGGGAATATGAAGAAAACCTACAGGACAGGAAATGTAAGTGTAAAATAATCATAATAAATGATAAAATAAATAATAACTCCTGCAAAATCCTTATTGGATTTCTGTAGATCAGCTACATAATTTCGCCTGTCTTTTTCTGTCTCTCTCGCACATACAACCTCTCTCTCTCTCACTCACACACACCTACCGCTTTTCTACTTTGTGCTGGGATTCTAAATGGGTCCCAACAGAGCGACCTGTGGTGCCCAGAGGCCATGCCCCTTTCCTTCCTACTGTTGCCCTGCTTCCTCCCAGCACGCTGCTTGCATCATGCATCATGTATAGGGATCCTCCCCTGTGCAGAGCAAGACTAAATCTGGTTGTTTATTCATCAAGTCAGGTGGTACCCTCAGACAATCAATAGCACCCCCTTGCAATATCAAAAGCTATCTATGAAATAGGATGCTGTCTGAGTTTGATATTTAATAGGCATGAAGACTATTTTGTTTCTGGATCCTGGATTTTGGACAACCTTTGCAAAGTTGAGGATGTCCCCCGGAGTAACAAGGAAAAATATCACTGCTATTGCACTGTTTATTGTTTCCAGATTGAGTGCACTTGTTCAATCATGTTGGTGTGTGTCTGTTTGTGAGTGGGATTGAGCAAAATGTGTCTGCTGTCTGCTGTGTGTAGTGACGTCTCCTTTCTCTTTTTATTTCAGGTTATGGCTACAGCTACAGGCAGTGTCGTCATCCTTTGTGGTGACGATGGTGACTGAGTTGGTTCTGCTGCCCCCGTGCCAGATATGGACATTTACCAAGCGTTCTTATTGTTTCTATTCTGTGTATTTTGTTTATATTCCATTTTGTTATCAACTTTTGATCTTTGTTTGCCCGCTCTCGACACCCATCACATGCCTCTCTGTGGGTTCCTTCCCAAGGTTTCTTCCTTTTTTTTTTCTTGACGAGGTTTTCGTTAGAGCTTTTCCTTGTTTTCACTGAAGTTCAAAGGTTGCCGTTTGTCGATTTCATTTTGTTTTCATTTTCATTAATTGTTTTCAGAATGTGAGCATTTGTTAAGCCATTTGTAATGGTGATAAAGGGCTACACACAAAAAAATAGAGATCAAAGGCAATGTTTCTTTAACCATTTGGAGCAGACTTCACTGTTGGTCTACCACATCTCACAAGCAAGACCCACTGGATCTTAACCATAACCAAACCAACAGTGTGAGAAGAAGATGATGCGATAACAGCCGTTTTCTGTCGAAGCAGCATCCCTGCAATTTATCATCTTAATATGGCAGAGTACACTCCACTGACATGGTAGATCAGGTTAAATGATGACACAAACTGAGTGTACTGCAATACATCATACAAATGCCATGCTGCAACAGAGCTTTGAAATGTTCAGTCTCTCTCCGCGTTGTGGGAAGTTCCCTGGGTCAATTGTGTTGAGTGGGGCTGTAGTTATCAGGTCCAAAAATACATTTCACATCTTTTAGACTCAGAACTGCTGCCTTTGAAATGTATATGTGTGAACAAGCTGTGTGCCCAAACTTGTATTCTTTACAAGCAAACCTAAGCAGAATAAACAATACTTCATTAATCCTGCCTTTGCATTCATGAAAACTTGATGGGAAACGTAGTTTTGTGACCACTGTTTAAAAGGTGGTATCCAGCTGAATAATGTATGTTGTCAAGTGAGGTAGTATCAGGAAGGAGAGAGGAAAAAGCGTTTCAGCATTGATTTAACCACGTATCTACATGGGGAAAAAACAGGGAACAGAGCAGTGACACCAAAGCTCACACACATACAGTCATACTTGAAAGTTTGTGAACCATACAGAGGCTGGTCATCATTTCATATATTCTAGGGGAATAATCTTATATAATCCTTATCTAAACTTCCAATAATATCTTAATGAAGATATCCCAAATAAATATCATATACTTGATTGTTTGTTTATTTATTCATTATTATATCATTTTTATTATATTTATTATATTATTGTTTATTTAACAAAACCAGATGACAGTTCTTGGGCAGAACTCATGTTTTTTTTAGAGGTGAAACCATCTCTGTACAGTTGCAACACACCTGGGATGCTTTTTCGGTGCGCACACCCACTTGGACTGCCTCTGGCGTCTTTACAACTGGCAAGTCTGGCTAAGCAACAACTGATAACAAGTAAGCTAATAAAATCAGAAGGAAGATTGATTTTCAACGCTTTTAATTATTCCATCCATGACTGTATCAATTTAACAAAGGTTAGAGCGCCTACTATGCCATGCGGAAAAATAGCAAAAAGTTTGCGAACCCTAACCCTAAAACCCAGAAATAAAGGTTTCAACATGCTCAATTACATAATACATACTCTAACAGTTGCAAAACATCAGAATGAAAGCATTGTCTGCTGTTTCTAAGAGCATTTTCAGAGCACTAAACAAATAAATAAATAGAAAGAAATAATGATTCTCCCGAAATGAGATCTCAAGTGATAAAAATAGCAACACGTGTACGTATGCGTGGGCCATGTGCATGTGTTTCTTAGGTTCGTTTTTAAGTCGCTCTAAGTTTTCTGTAAAGGTTTTTGTTTCTGTAAACACTACATCTATACTTGTGATAATGTTTTTTTTTTGTAAAATATTTACAAAAATGAAACAGTTTTCAACAGTACAGATTAAGGGATCAATATGAGTTACATGAGTAAGATAGGGATCATAAAAAGACACGGGTCGAGCAGAAAGTAACTTAGAGCTACACTGTGTAACCTCAACTGCACAGTACAGGTTTAAAAAGGATGGAGAAGGGGCATATCATCAATACATGGTGAGAGAATCAATATGACATTACACACCCACTGTTTATAGTAAAACCTTCAGTCCTTCCCTAATGTAGACTGGAGGCTGTTGGCTGGACTCATAATCATACAGACAGACTAAGGAGCCAATTTGATCTTTTTCTACTGGGTTAAGTTGGATGAATGGATAGAGCCTAATCGCTTCCATGGAAAAAAAAACAATGTTGAAATTTCCAATGCCTAAACTATGATCCAGACAGCGCCAGCAAATGTATATCCAAATGCAATATTGATTCACAGAATTGCTGTCTAATACTGTGTTTACCTCTATTGTCTGTGTTCCACCCATGTTTATCACTAGTTTGGATTGTCTGGGAGTTATCAACAATGATAACGTTTTGTAAAAATGCTTACTTTTAAATATGTTATGACAATTAAAATGTCTGGATTTGTCTTGAGTTTATGTAGGCTAAATTACTTAATTTATCTATTTGGACTAAATCAATTATCAATATCCTGAGTATTATTTCCTCATCAGATCTGCCCAGTTTGACGAGCCCATTTAAGAGGTGAGGGAAATTTAGCAAATGACTTCAGAGAACGTTTACATATACACACACTGTCCTGGAATCATTATTCCTTTTGCCAGTAAGCTCCTCCTCGCTGACTATTTTGGATGATCGTGTTACTCTGCGATACTCTGATAATCAAATGTATAAAGTAGTAGCTGATGTCCCAACGTAGGGCAGTTTCATCTCAGCCTGGTCCTTGGCCTGGATTTCTAATGTACTCTAGATGGGCTATCATCAGCTTCCATTGTTTCCAATACAACCGAATTCTCCTGGATGCCTTCATGTCAATAAGGTACTGATTGTCCATTGACAGGTAGAAAGCTCTCTCTCTTCACAGCAACAAGCAGACGTGGGCAAAATAATATAATAATGCAATACATTATCATCCTCATGAAATCTTGAAATTGCTTGTTTTGAAGTAATCAATTCTTCTTAATCACTGATGGTCAGGTTCCTCCAGTGGCAGGGAGTGGAGTGGCTGCCTCTTCACTGCAACTATAGAAAAAAGGAGAATAGTTTTAAAGGGTACAATTTAAACCTTTGCAACTTCTACTGGTGTACAGTGCGGTATTTTTCATTTAGACGCTGTCGCTCCAGCGGCTTTGGGCCAATGCTGTGTCTTTACCATAATTGCCCAACAAAAGGTATAGCGACACTGATTTAACTTGATTGGATGATACACATGAAGTAAGTGAAATAAACGTGAAAAGCCTATTTTTTATTGTTTAGTAGCTCTATTAGTAGCCAATGTTTGGATCAATTTCTTATGGCACCCCCTGGTAATAAATAAGCCCGGTGCCTATGTGAGTATACATACTAGTAAATTAGTAAATTAAAACATGCAATTTTTAATAAATACGTTCATACTACGTTCTTATGGCCTCGTATTTTTAATGACACGTAGCGGTAGCCTATTTGCCTATTTGCCTATTTAGCGCACCTGTGTATCACCAGCTGCTTTCCATGGTCCTGAAAGAGGGAACGCGTGAGAGGTGGAAATTGAAAAGGGGTACGCCTTTGTGAAAAGTTTGGGATCTCAAGTATTCATCTAAAGTAAGTTACCTCAGCTACCTTACAGGTCATGAAATTGCTGCAGGGATAGAAGGAATCCAATCAATTATGAGGGGCTGAATAGTGTGCAGATAGATTATGTAATTATGAAGAAATAAAGCTGCAGGTAGCTGGCAGGCCTACCTAAATTCATTGGAATCCACAACATCCTCCTGCTCATCCTCTGCACAAGAAGCATGGGGTCCACGCCTGGAAATACATTTGGGTAATAAGACTCATAGAATCAATACCTTGTTACTTTTCCGATTATCAATAACCAACAACATTAACAATTGCCCTCCTTCCAGACTTTACAATGCTATCAATCAAGGTAAACAAAGTTGGCACAACCCCTGGCATTGTGAAGGCAAGCAGGGTTTTCATGAATAAGTCCTTAGTAAACTGATTTGAACATACTTTTATGTTGTTGGTGGTTTGTAAATAAAATATATATCTATTTTATAAGAAAAAAGGCTTGTATTGCTTAACTCATCTTTTGTGGTGATAGGTAACACCAGCCTAACCTGTTAGCGTAACATAGTGTTTTCTGACACGCTGTTGGTTTCTGACTTTGTTTGCACTTCACAGGACCACCTTACTGTGCCGATCAGTCGTTCTGTGCTGATCATAGTCGGAATTGCATCTGTATCCATAGGACAAGCCCCAATACTTGTGATCGTGTATTGTGTACACTGCTCCACCAATATGTTTTAAATTAATTAATATTTGATCTCAAAATTATTTTTTGCTTTCAAAAAATATTTTTTTATTGCAGTGCCAAAGGTTTGCTTTCAACATAAGATTTTTTGATTGCACAATAAAGAAACAAAATTACCACCATATGCAGGTACCTTTTGCCATTCCACATATTTTATTTTGTTTGTAAGGCCAGAGCTGAGGCCTCCAAAAAATTGTTTCTTTTTTCTATTTTTCCAACAATTATTTCAACTTCAATTGCACTTCTTCCTCATACTCTTCACCATTTCTTCTCAAAACTAAAATAACAATGGCCATTTATATGCAAACCAGGCTAATTGGGGCTGTGTTGAAAGCCTTTTATAGTAAATTGTGGGCATGGTCATAAGGCTCGTGCACAAGCGCACAATTTCAGGATGACTGCGATTCATCAGGAAATGCGTACGTGGGGTTTTATAATTCTGACGAAAAGACTGCATATGCATGTTTCCTGTTTTGTGCATACACAGATTTCTGCACTTAAATATACACAATGTTTTATGCATTGTGTATAAATTTGATTCATATGCATTGACCAGCCTGTGCCTGAGGCCGTACTTCGTACTGTTCTCACTGAGGATGAGGGCATCTTAAATGCAAAGCCCTTAGGTTACCTGCTGAGTCCGATCCAGTCACACCAAACCTGCTTCTTATAGGGTTGTGAGATAGCTCTTTGCCTCAAGCTGTGTATGTGGATAGTGGCCTTGTCGGGGGATGATGCTGGCACCATAGTAAGGTCTTGGCAACCACTTCTGGATGAACTTCATTCGCCATTACCTACCTAATCTACAGCAGCATCAAAAGTGGCAGGAGGAAGCTAGGACTTTTAATGTTGGCAGGGTGGTGATGATCCTTGATATGTCACCCATGGATCAGATGGGTGGATATCTACAGCTGAAGTTCAGGCTGGTGACAGGAATTACCTAACCTGATTCTGCTGTCTGAGATCAGGGACGGAAAAGCCAATAGAGTTTTTGTGAAGAAGTACAAAACTGGAATACACCACATTTGGAGGCAGCTGTTCCAAAGGCTCTGATGGAGGTAGATGCTGTCCCTTCAACAGAAGTCACAAGATGTCTGCAAGCTCTCTCTGGGGTAGGGGAAGCTAAGAACTATGACAGGCAGAACCTCAATGTATTCCCTGTGTTTGTTTTAATAGGAGAGCCACATAAGTAGGCAGTTAACTAGGCACCACAGGAGACTGAGGAGAATGACATACTGGGCTCTATTTTTGTGACTCACAACACGACACATGACACAAAGTGCACAGTGTGCATAGCGTGACAATGGCTTTATAGGAAATCTGTGGTGCAATTGGAAACTGTGTTGGATTAGGAGGAATGCATTATCACTGGGTGTGGTGGACCGGCTTCAATCATGACCAATTAAATCATCCCTTTCCCTGCCCGCAATTGTTTACACCAAAATTGCACTGCGCTGCTGGAACATTACTGACACATCCCCTGACAACTGGGCCTCTCTTCCCACTTAAGCACAGTCAAGTTCACAGTAACAGTAACTAACTAAATGGGCGAGGTGAGAAAAAAGTCCGACAAAAATGTCACTTCGCAAAGCACCGACATCAGCCGTCACGAAAAGCCCTCTGTCTCTTTTTATTTGCAGTGTTTTGATGTGGCCAGGTGATATTTCATGCACATCCTAATGTTTTGATTAAGACCAGAATTGCTGTAACTATGGTGATTACAGAATACTGCTGTTATCTCTGTAGAGGACCTGCCACTATACTGGAAGAGTATACAAAGGCATTGTATTGTTATTATTATTTTATTATCATACCTCTCCACACACAGCATTAACAATACCATTACTGCTGCATAAGCCTACAAATGTGTCATTGTGTCATCATTACTGTATGAAGGATGACCTCTTACTTGCTTGGTTAGTTGGCTGTATTATTCTTTGCAAGGTGATAGCAGGGCTCTTCAACACACAACTATCCAGCCCCTTTCTCACATTACTCAGGAAAAAAGACATAAGCACATTATTGCAACAACAGCAGTATCTACGGGCAGCACATGGAAATCTGATTTGAAATTGAAATGCCTTATTTGAATTGAGTAAATGGAGGAGGAGGTGGGGAGCAACAATAACCCCAGCACTTTCAGAAATCCCTATCTTCAGAGCCATAGCACAGATCTATTGTGCTATGTAGTCTACCAAAGGCTTGTGAGTTTGTCTGTGTGCATGTGGTGAGGCGGTCTTTAGTGCTCTCTCTCTTGGAACACATCAAAGTGAAGCAGAGGCAATAGTAAGGCCTCTGCATCATGCCCGATAAGAGGGCACTTCCATTAAGTCGCTTTGCCTCACAGGGATTAAAGAAAAATCTCTCCCTCGCTCCTCTTAAAATGGTTTCCGGACGCTTTCGTCTTCACCATCTTTCCCCTTTTGTGCTGGTGCTTCCTCTTTTACATCATTAATTGGTGTGGTGACATCTCTTTTTCCACCTTCCGTTTTAACTCTGGTTCTTTATTCATTTGTTGCCCTCTTTTATTGCTTGATGCAGATGAATATTTCACATACAATGTGGAAGACTTTTGGAGCATTGTACATCTATATATATATATATATATATATATATATGACTCAGAAAACAGAACTATTACTTAGTATCACTGATGATCAACAGTAGATGATAATGAAAAATATAGATGATCCCCTGGTCACAGTTTTCAGTCAAGATGACCCACAGTGTACACACAGACCAATCAATTCTGTCAGGTTGAATCACAGCATCAAGCTCTGGAAGTGAGGTGACAGGTGTAGTGATTCAGAGGGCCCAAAGCTGCAGAGGTATTCAGAGGGTTTTCTTATGGTCCTTGCATGGTCCTTGGGTCAGACGTCCTCACAGAGCTCCTGGTCATGGTTCAAGTTAGCCACCCACCCACACACCCAGTCACACACAGAACTGCTGTTAATTTTCAAGGTTCAAGCGAGAGCAGAGAAGCAGGTCCTGAAAAGTGCAGCTGTTGGAAAAAACTCTTAAATGTTTGTTTGTTTATCACCTTGAAGCATTAATGCAATGTGTCATCCAGTAGTAGGAGCTGGCAACAGATGCACAGGGTCAGCCTGAAAATAATGCAAAACTTGACAAACCAAATGGAACCTGACAGTGTTTAAAGTTCTATAGTATGTCTCTGCATGGCCCTAATACGAGTGATGAAAAAAATCAGTCTCTCTCCTCCTATTTTTCTTTCCCTCTATTTGAGGTGAATAAATGGCTTAAATACACACCACTAACATCATTATGACCTTCCTGCTTGCTTTAACATGACCTTACAAATGAACTTTGTTGGAAGTGGAGTGAGAAGACCATGTTTTAAGTTAGGTTACGTGATTAAGCTTTTGTAAGGAATTGATGCTCATTTGCATGAATATATATAGGCACGAAGCATGGTAAAATATATTTAGAATTATTCTGTGAAGTTTGAACTAAGACAGCAACTGGGAAGAGAGAGGAGTCTTTCTGCCATATGTCTTTGGAATGCTAGGTCCAGCAGCTGTGTGGCACCTTGGTCTGAGTAAAGAGGTACATCTTGGTGGAGAAGAGTGTCCAGCGGCCAGACCACAGGACAACATGGTCATAAATCCAACAACGAAAGGAGGGAACTGGTGGATTTTTCTTTCACTGGACTCAACAGTTTCCAAAATGATTATTTCTAAGAAAAGGAGCTGGATACGTGATCAATGGACTCAGTGCTTAGTATGGTCAATACTTTCAGAGCGTATGAAAAGATTGTACTCTGGTACATAATAACGGTGAACTGCAAGCTCTTCAGAAGGGGTTAACATCTGGTCTGTGAGACAAGCTCTGGTTGAGACTACATGACGTAGAGACTCTGGACAATTTTGTTAGTGTCACCTAATAAACCTTTTGCGATTACATGAGGTTTCGTATATCGTATACGCATGATCTTAACCCAACCAGAGCAACGTGTCACAGCATCGTCCGGGCCATTGTAAGGGAGTATCCGGAAAGTTTTGCCGATGTTGGAAAAAAAGGCGTCTCTGTCTACTCCGGGGGTAGCGAGTCTGCTACACTGGTATTATTTGAAGCTCCTTTAATGTTAATAGTCTGAGTAATACAAACCTACCAATCGGGTATAGTTTCTTGTAACTAGCAAATTAGCTAGTTCTACTCAAGGCTATTTACATTTAGTAAAAAAATCCACTATAGCTAACACACAATACTATATCCACTATAGCTAACACAATGGAGCAGTTACGGTGCCAGTCAGAGTGACACATTCTGTATCCAGTCAGTGCAGTCAGTGTTCTAGCCCCCGCCTCCCCTTTGCTTGCAAATCTTGGATCTCGCTTGCAAATCCTGCTCGCAAAATTGGCGTTTGCAAGTGTAAAAGCGTAACTGAAAAGATAGTTTTTGCTTTTGCAAATCATGAGTTACACTTCTGAAAATGGTTCTTTGTAAATACAAATTTATTTTTCTTGCTCACATCATCCGTTCATACTACAATATGACTGAGTTCTATGACTGAGTCTGCTGATCACAGACTGTTCGCTTTTAGACAGCCCATCTGAGATAACACTACTGGTAGCAAGAAGGCTGTTTCCTGAGATATTAAGTTAAGTTAGTCAATTTCAATGATTCTCAAAGATTGAAGACCACATTATAACATTAGAAATGCCACCTGTTCAGTAACGTTTTGTTCTTTTATCAACCCCCTGTATAAATCACTGCCATCTCACATATAAACATAGGGATAGCATATCCTGGGCATAGATACAGAACTAAATTCACATCACAGCAGTGTGGGCTAAAGAAACATCGGTCTTTCTCTCTTTCTATCTCTGTCTATCTACAGCTTGTCGTATACCTCTTTCTCTCATTCACCCTGTCTCCACCTCTCTCCTGTGCACAGACTGATGCTTGTTACCATAACAACTACTGAATCCTGTACCCTTCAAAACAATTAGAATTCAATACTGTTTCTGGTCTCTGCATTTTGTATTGAATAACTGTGCTGCTGTTGGAGCTTATTGGGTCATCGTTATTGGAAAGGAGATGAGAGAAAATGCAATGTAAAGAAAATATACCATGAGCCTTATTTGCACACTTATATCTTTATTGTGACCTAAGTCATGCCCAGATACCTGTGGTAAAAATATTGTATACTAACATTAGATCTGACAGCCACAGATGATGGCCAATAAGAGCACCTTTGAATGCTCTCATGGGCTGTGAGCCAGCCCATTTTGATCCACAATAATGAGAGCATTTCTGTCCAGAGTCATGATTTCAGGTCTTATTGCGGATGAATAAGACACTGCAACAAAATAATCAGAATGATCACTTCTAATTACTTTAACCCGCCCCCTTCTCTGGTGGCATGACAAGCAAAACTTAATCCCCTCTAATTTATGATAACAACTACTGCACCTAATAGAGATGCATAGGGAAGGCTGGAACCAATAGCTTTATCCTCATTCAGGTACGATTGGGACAAAGACATAAATATTCTGTCTCAATTCAGGTTTAGCAGTGTGACTGGCTTTGGTGATGGGTCAATTCATATATTAATCCTCCAATTTAACCATACTTAAAAGTGAACAATTTGAATTGGTTTGTAAAGGAACTGAATCAAAATTTCAAATCGGCCAGTGTCTGGTTGGATGGAGGGAGGCGATGCACTTCCAAACACAAAATAAGCTAAATTGTTGGCTCTTGCTACAGAAAAGAGTGTTCTGTTACGGTTGTCTTAATGTTAAGTTGCAAGTAATTTTTATGTGTTTCAGTGACTTCTGGTGGTTGTTCAAGTTCAAGTTCAAGTCTTTTATTGTCATATGTACAGTATCACTTACAGTCATACTGGACAATGAAATGTTTGGGACGAGGCACGTGTCAACTGGGTAGGTATACATTAAATCACACATCTATATATAAAACACAAACAAAATAACAATTAGACAATAAAGGGCAGATAAACTAAAATAGAAATAGGAATAAAAACAATGTATGAATATGGAAAAGCAGCAGGATTGACAACAGTTGTAAATAATCTTAGAGATGCATATAGTGTATATATATATATATATATATATATATATATATATAGATGTACAGGTAGAAGTGCATGTGCATTGGACGTAAAGTGATGTGGGTATGAGGCTGTGGATCAACAGTTAAGTAGCCTGATGGCCTGTAAGTAGAAGCTGTCCTTCAGTCTGGAAGAGCGTAGATGTATGCTCCTGTACCGTCTACCAGACAGTAGCAGGGTGAAAAGTGTGTTAGCTGGGTGGCTGGGGTCTTTGATGATTTTATGAGCCTTTCTCAGGCATTGGGTGAGGTGGATATTGTCCAGGGTGGGAAGCACACTGCCAGTGATGGTCTGAGCAATTTTCACCACCCTTTGTAGGGCCTTGCGGTCCTGGGCGAAGCAGCTGCCGTACCATGATGTGATGCAGCCAGACAGAATGCTCTCAAGTTTGTAAGGATGTTGGGGGACATGCCAACCTTTTTAAGCCTCCTCAGGAAGAAGAGGCATTGGCAGCTTCCTGTAGTCCATTATCAGCTCCTTAGTCTTTCTGACGTTAAGAGAGATGTATGTAATGTATGTGAAATGAATCGCATTAGGTCACATGGTTACATGGTTAACTCAGAGTCAGGAAGTAAGTGGTCAAGGCATGGAGAGTTCCTCTTTTCAGTTCACCTGTTTAAATCAGCATCATCTGTTTACATTCAATGCCTTTGGTAGCATCGTCGGTATGTACAATAATGTTGAAGTTTATTTACAACTGTAGTACATTATTTTTTATGAATATGTTTTGTTTTGTGAACTTTGATGCAATATGTCCACCGAGCTATCCTCAGCTAGTCTTAATTCATAGTACGCTTATTCATAGAGTCATTGTAACTTTATAGTAGACATAATAATTAATAATGTGGTAAAATAAGATTGGTATATCGCATTAATAAGTTAATGAATATATTAATATGTATAAGATGTAGGAGTTAAAACAAGCAATTAAATTCATAATATGACAGTATATTCACAAATGTATCAATGTACAATATTCACAATTAGCATAGTTTGATTATGCTCTTTTTCAGTTTTACCCTTTAATAGTTAATAAACCTGTGGACAAACGGATGACTTCTTCAGAGTCTTGGTGAACGAAAGGTGTTAAGCTGACTGTCAAGTTATACTCAGCACGTATACTGAGGACAGCACAGAGAGCAATCAGGAAAACATTTAATCTGACATTCGGAAGACAATTGTTATTTGGCTGGCAACTTTCCAAAAATGGGCTTAATCAACAAATCACAGTCGCAACAAATTCACTTGTTGAGTAATTAATTTACTAGTGTATAGGTTAGTAACTCAGTTGCTGTATCAGACATCTTTCATTCAGACTGAATGAACCATTCAGGCTTGTAGGCAGGACCACCTTTTGATCAAAAGACTGTACAAATGTGAGTGACTCATTCGTTCAGTGGGTCAGCATCAGTTCAGTTGCCAGTGTATTGGATAGTAGCTCAGTTGCTGTATCAGACATTTTTTCAGACTGGAAGAGCCGTTCAGATGTGTAGGCAGTGCCATGTTTTGGTCAAAAGACATGTTACAAATGTGAGTGATTAATTCGTTCAGTGGCTAAGTAGTTCACTTAATCAACCAAATGTGTATGTCAGTCAGTGAGCGCTTAACCCAGTTCCAGCTTTTACACAAAACAATTGAATTGACACGATAGCAAGCTGGCAATGGCTGCTGACCCTATTCTCCCTATTAGATCAAATTCATGGCATAGTTACATAGTTTGACACTTTTGGGAAGCACATATTGGGAAGCGAGTGAACAGTCAGTTATTGAAGTTGATGTGTTGGAAGCAGGAAAAATGGGCAAGCGTAAGGATCTGAGCGACTTTGACAAGGGCCAAATTGTGATGGCTAGACGACTGGGTCAGAGCATCTCCAAAACGGCAGGTCTTGTGGGGTGTTCCCAGTATGCAGTGATTAGTACCTACCAAAAGTGGTCCAAGGAAGGACAACCGGTGAACCGGCGACACGGTCATGGGCGCCCAAGGCTCATTGATGCGCGTGGGGAGTGAAGGCTAGCCCGTCAGGTCTGATCCCACAGAAGAGCTACTGTAGCACAAATTGCTGAAAAAGTTAATGCTCTGATAGAAAGGTTTCAGAGCACACCGCCCATGCTGACCCCTGTCCACCGCCGAAAGCGCCTACAATGGGCAAGTGAGCATCAGAACTGGACCATGGAGCAATGGAAGAAGGTGGAAGAAGGCTACTACGGCCGGGTGCGTGTGCGTCGTTTACCCGGGGAAGAGATGGCACCAGGATGCACTATTGGAAGTGTGGCAGTGTGATGCTCTGGGCAATGTTCTGCTGGGAAACCTTGGGTCCTGGCATTCATGTGGATGTTACTTTGACACATACCACCTACCTAAACATTGTTGCAGACCAAGTACAGCCCTTTCATGGCAACGGTATTCCCTGATGGCAGTGGCCTCTTTCAGCAGGATAATGCGCCCTGCCACACTGCAAAAATTGTTCAGGAATGGTTTGAGGAATGTGACAAAGAGTTTAAGGTGTTGACTTGGCCTCCAAATTCCCCAGATCTCAATCCGATGGAGCATCTGTGGGATGTGCTGGAAAAACAAGTCCGATCCATGGAGGCCCCACCTCACAACTTACAGGACTTAAAGGATCTGCTGCTAACGTCTTGGTGTCAGATACCACAGGACACCTTCAGAGGTCTTGTGGAGTCCATGCCTCGACGGGTCAGAGCTGTTTTGGCGGCACGAGGGGGACCTACACAATATTAAGGCAGGTGGTTTTAATGTTATGGCTGATCAGTGTATTTGTTTGATGCAGGTTGAAGCATTTTAAATCCATCTTATGGCTCGTGTTAAATTAAATTAGTAATTAAAAGCTATTATCTATCTATCTTATATTCTTATTTTATTCTGCTTCATGTTGATGCCGCAATTCAAAAATTCTTGTGTTGATTGCTTTTCTTACTTCTGCAATATTGGTCCCTGGGTGGTGCTTGACAACAGCATCTGTGGCACACAACAAGAATAAATAATTAGACATCCATAATAGAAGACAAAGTGGACTTTCATGACAATACACAGCCATAATTTAGCCATAATGGCAGAGATTCATAAATAGTTTGACATTTAAGTTCTAGGAAGAGGCCAAACAGTTCAACAGTTCAGCACACAAATATAATGTTTGCGCTGGTTTGGTTCCTTCACAAAACACATAATGAATGAGAGGCAGATACATAACCTCATTATTTGCTTGTGATAAAACATGAATAAAAATGTCAGACATTTGTGCTGCGTTTTCAATGATTTGTGCATTAAAAATGGTCATTTGTGCCAGTATGGTGTTTAAGATATTAAACATTTTATATTTATGAGCTATTTTGTGTCATTTTACACGGTGTGTGCTGATTTGTGCCATAGAAAGAACCATTGCTATTTTGATTCTCTAGATATAAAGCAATAATTTTTAAATGAGTTACATCATCCTCCACGGCATCCTTCTACAAATCACTCCCAACTGGTCATTTGTTTGTGCTAGGTTTGTAGGTTTATTCTGTATATTCATCCAAGCAGATTTCCCTACACAAGCAATAGGAACATTTGTTGTTGTGTGATGGTAACAGTTTTGGGCTTGTTTGAGCATAGAATGTTGACATTTAGGTAATCATCACACAAGCCAAATATTCCACACCACACTCACATACTGAGGATCAGAGTCTGTTGTGGGATTCATTTAGAAACTTAGAATTTCCTAAATGGAGACTAGGATAAAACAAACAATCCTCGATAAGAATGAAGTTCTCACAATACTGCCAAAGACTTAATAATTACATTACAATTACACAGTTTGCCTGTTTTTCAATAAATCTTGTGGCATCCACCAGTTTTTTCTTATTTTGGATTTGTCCGTTGTTAAGATCAACATTTAAATTTGGTGCAGACCTGGCGTACACGGATATGTACAGCAGTTCCATTGATCCACCAAATTCTATTAGAGAGAAAGTCATACATAATTTTCCTAATGCACAGAAGCACACACATACATACTGTAGCTTATATTTAGATTATTTTAGGATAGAAATGCTATTGGCTAAAATTAAGTTATGATTAGTATATACTCTGTATGGCCAATGGTGCACAACATTATGCTTCCAAATGTCATATTTGCTGCTGCTAGATGCCTTGGCTAACCATGCTTTGGGGACAGACCGCATTTTTAGAGACCGTGAAGACCTATTTCCAGAGACAGATGAATGGCTGGTGCAAACTTTGAAGATCTATAAGAGAGAGCCGGGATGAAAGTAACATTTTATTTACTCAAAGGTCGATAGAGATAGAGGCCATGTTTTATGACAAACAACTTGTATATGTCCTTTACTATTTTATTTTTAGGAAAAATGAGTGGAACATAAATTAGCCGAGAACAGAATGAGTGCAATGTTACTTTTGTCACTACTGAGCGGGTCGAAAGTAATACATAGGCTTTACATTACAATTACATAGGATAAAAACACAACCAAGATTGCAATAAAATAGAGAGAAAAAGAAAGCAAACAATTGTGGGCAAAAAGAAAATTAGGAGACATTTAAAAGCAAGATGTAAAATTACAGACATTAAAAGCAATTTTAAACAGGTGACTTTTCAGGGATGTTTTGAAGGAGGGGAATGAGGTGGTGTCACAGATGTGTGGCTCTGTCGCCCCAGGTTCAGCGCTTGGTCTTAGTGAGTGGGGTCAGGAGGTTTGCGTCGGCAGATCGGAGGGTGAGGGAGGTAGAGTAGCGGTGAAGGACATCGGTGAGGTAGGAGGGAGCCAGGCTGTGGAGAGCTCTATAGGTGATGAGCAGTTTGAAATGCATTCTTTGTTGAACAGGGAGCCAGTGGAGGTTTTGAAGGACAGGGGTGATGTGGTCTCTGGTGCAGGGATTTAGTGAGCAGACAGGGGGCGGAGTGTACCACCAACCTCTTTAACATAACCAATACAGGATAATGGATCAACAAATTTAAGTGCATTTTAATTCCATTACATACATACTGAAGCAGATTTTAAATGCAGGATTTTAAATAAAGTAATAGCAGTTGGGTATGTCAACTTTTACTTCAGGATTTGATTTATAATTGTTTCAACTAATTTATGAACTGTAGCCTAATTTAACTGTTTTAATACATTCATGAAATATAATTAATCTGTTTTTAGCTATCTATTTACGAACAAGCACACAACTCAATCATACTACAGAACAGCTCGGTGGCAATGCATTTGAATCAAGGTGTAAATGTAGATGGGTGGATTCTTGCATTCCTATCCATTTCAGCTTCGCTGCATAACTGATACATCCTTTCTCTAGGTTATGCTCTTAGCCGATGGCTTATGACATCACTGGTAAATTCCCAGACCAGGAGCTGTCATATACTCAGCACCACACATGCACTTGCTCTGTGGTAGAGCGCACAAATGGGGTGCTTAGGGCTAGATGGATGAGTCTGGATATCACAGGTGGCAAGCTTCTCTACACCCTGGATGAAGTATGCAAAGATACTTTGGCCTACTGTGTTCTCCACAATAGTGTGATGAAATGTGATGTATCTCTACCAGGAAATTTACCCCCCTCCAGAACACATGCTAAATGACCCTCCATAGGACCAAACCACAGATATGCCATTAATAATGTACAGCAACTGATTGCAGGTATTTGAGGTATATGCATGGTTTTAAATTTAATTTGAATGCAGATGAGTCAATTCAACAGAAATCACAGAATTGTTATTTAACTTTTATTGAGGCCTACTCTTTATAGTTTCATTGATATCTGCAAATCTGCTCAGATATGGGTCATGAAAGGCTAGGATTATGATTACAAAAATGTATTGTGACAATGACATGGAAAATGTGCAGAAGTAGAGGTTTGAGGTATCCAAGAGGTATCCAGTCTTAGGGTGAAGCTCCCCAGGGGTAGGCAGGAGTCAGGAGAACCCCCCTGGCTGAAGAAACTGAATACACCTGCAAAGGTCAACTCAGCCTTTTAGCCACTGTGAGGCAGACTGGAAGGGGTAACACAATGAGCAGGGCACCATCCAGTCACAAGGCCCACTAGACTGAACATGCTCCCGCAGTAAACAAGGGAATGCCACAAGCCTCCTATCTGGTTTCAAGATCTTTTCTGCTGCACCGCACACATTGCTTTCAATTGAATTAACAATTGAATCAATTAAAGTGACATTGTTGCAGGCTGGCAGTCAAATGGAAATATTGAATTATCTTCCCAAGTATTTTCGCACCAATGAGTCCCCACCAATGAGAGGTTCGCTTGCTGACTGTGGTGCAGATAAATGCCCCAAAAGCATCATAATTACCTAATCAACCCTTTTCAAATTACAAAATTGTTCTTTGAGCCACAGAGCCCCTGAAGTTGTGCCCTAAGTCAGTGGCCGTAGGCTAAAAGTCATCAGATGTTTTATGAAGTGTGATCTACTGCAATATTCCAAACAAACACATGAGTATGCAGTGACTGGTGCTAACAAAGAAAAATAAAACAAAAGTTTGAAAATGTAAATTAAGTTGAATGAAGAAAATGTAGCTCAATTTGTGTGCTATTGATATAAATGTTGGGATGTGAATCCAGATTTTCCAAGGAGGCTCTCACCTGTTGGATAAAGGGGAATCATGAATAATCCCTTTGATAGAAAATGTGAGTTTATTATTTGTATTAATCATGCAGGCATGAGCCCATCAGGTCAGGGTGTGGTAGACATGGTGGTCATAGAGGCAGATGAATGCTTCTCACCTTCTTCCAGTTCCTACCGCAGGGTTTAACACAGGACCTGTGTGTGTGTGTGTGTGTGTGTGTGTGTGTGTGTGTGTGTGTGTGTGTGTGTGTGGGGAGTAAAAGTAAGTCACCTTGCTGCTGGAATGTTAAAGGCAGCAATTCAATTAAATGTAGGAAAATTCTTCTTTTCTTTTTGATAAAAGAGAGGGTTGCTATCTGATTATTGCAGGAGGTAAATCTGAACATAAACTAAAAAGATAGATAGGGCTAGTCAAGTATATTCCGCTTCTCACTCCACCAAGAGCAGACAAATGGTGACTTGGTGGTTTTCAGCAAGCAACTCCCCCTAAAGGTTTCCCCTAAAATTTTCACTCTCAGAGCCAGAGGACCATTTTGTGCTTATTCACGGGGGTCTATTTTCGTGAATCAAGGCACAGTACAAGGCAAAGGATATGTGGTGCCTACTAACTGGATATGCGGTGTCTACTAACTGGATATGCAGTGTCTACTAACTGGATATGTGGTGTCTACTAACTGGACATGTGGTGTTTACTAACTGGGTATGCGGTGTCTACTAACTGGATATGTGGTGTCTACTAATTGGATATGTGGTGTTTACTAACTGGGTATGCAGTGTCTAGTAACTGGACGTATCTCTCATAACTGGGTATGCAGTGTTTACTTTGTGCAGGCTTTTGAATTGTTCGACCTCCCATACAGTCCAGTCTATTTTGAAGTGATGGGAATTCTGGCTCTTTTCAGTGAGTCAGATCATTTGGCTCAGCTCAGCAATAAGAGATGGCTTTCAGCTCCCAAGCGGCTCTTCATTCAGTAGCACTTCTGGATTTTCAAAATCAGCCACATTTAGCAATATTTTGGAGTTTTGGAGAAGATTCTTTCTGAGGGGACTGATGTTGCTACGATGCAAGTCTCCCTGTCATCACCTTGACAAGTCGTGGGTAGACTGAAGCCTTGGTCTCCCACCAGCTCAGCGGGTCTGCGGCTCTTTGGAGAAGGGGCTCCTCGAGATAGGCTCTTACTTCCAATATAGCATCTGCTGAGGGATTCCTTCTTGCAGTGTCTCCTGTTATTCTTTCATCAAATCATTCACCAACTCTGTCACTTGCCCTGTGGTTACTGCTCCTTCTCTCTGGTGGTGGGCTGTTATTCTCTGCAGACCCTTGCATAGGAGTAGCATTTTGGAGGCTGTCATGTAGCTGAAAAAAAGAGAAAACAGTAACTATGTTTTGTTTTATGTTCAGTTCATTTTTGTCTATTATTACTGCCATTTACCTCTAATATGCAATTATATAATATAAAATATATAATGTAGTAAGAATTGTCCAATTGACCTGCTCAAAGGGTTCCAGTGCATGCCTCCCTCACTGCCTCCCATTCCTCCTGGGTCAGAGCATCAACAGGTGCATTGATAATGGCCAGGGTAGAGATGACTGCATCGTTGGACTCCAGAACCAGAATATACTACAGAATATTATCAGAGGCAGAAAGACGATAATAAAAAAGACAATTATATACGCTGGTTTACCAGTATCCAGCCGCGTCACACCGCGGGTGTTACGGGTGTTGCGACACCCGCACTTTCACAGAAACATGATTCCAAACCGCCCACTTTTTCTGAGGTAGTCATTGATGAAACGAAACTGAGTTCCCCATATATGAAAACCTATTGGTCAAGTTAGATTGATTGAACAGCCATCCAGCCAATCACAGCCATTTGACCAACCCACCAGGCCAGGGAAGAGTAAACAGTTGAAGTACGGTAAAGTTACGTGTCACTCAATACATCACATTTCCTTTCAGTAATTAGTCATATTTCAGCAAATCAAAATACATCAGTGTTTCGCCAATAGGCTAGTTATCACATTCAAATAAATCAGATAAATCATCAGTACATTAAATAAATAATAAACTTCACCCACAATACCTGCTTAAATGCATACATGTAGGCTAGGCTTTAACACCAATACTTCCTTAAATTCATGTCTATAAACTGAAATCAATTCTTTCTTAAATTCAAACATGTAAATAGTACTAAACAACGTCTCTGAAGTCTTCCACTACATTTGACCAAAACCCGGTTTAAAGTAAATTCAAGCTCTTTTTTTCCATGTAGGAAAGGCTTGCTTTGTTTTACAAGTCAGTCTCTTTGCTTGGCTTGAAACAATGAGTGGAGTGGAAGCATGAGTCAATGCCCTAATTAAATTCACCTGAGCCCTCACCTCAGGTGACCTGTTTAGCTCAGCGCTGCCCTCTTGTGCAGCACTTCTTAATTGCGCCATTATTAGGCTACTCAAACACAATGCAATATTGACTACCATTGATGTTGAAAAGGAAACTTAGTTTTGAAACGAAAATAATGAACTCAAAGGATATGACTTGACAGTAGCACTACAACACAAATAGTATTCACTTTTTAGTATTTTTAGTACGACAACACAATTAGTATTCACCATTACATACAATACTGTTAGAAATGCTATGGTTACTGTTACTATAAATAGTGTAATGTATTGGATTTCTGCTCTGCTACCTGGTTCTGTACTTTTCATATGTTTTTTTTTTTTTTTTTTTTTTTCTGTTTTCTCTTTTTTTTGTTGTTTGTAAGCTGTGGTATCAAAAACTGCAAATCCCCCTCTCCCATCACTCGTGGCACCAAAGCTCCTATCTCTTTAAGCATCCTCAGCTGGGGTTGCCAAGACCTAGGATCTAGGGTGCTAAGCTCTGACATTCTGCGATATCAGACATCCCAGTAACCGAAGACACAGAAAGCGCTGTATTGACCTAAAAAGTAAGAGCTATCATGGATTACGTGGATTATTGAACGAGGCACTTGGCCCATCGCTCTCACAATAACTCCTTACACCTCAGCACTGAGTCATCAATTTTCACTCTCCAAAAAAATAAGCAAGTATAACCTTCAGCTACTTCAGCATGGACAAGTAAACAAAAACAAATGGCTGGACCTCTGAAATTGTTGCTGTGTGTTCAGAAAAAAAGGAATGACAGCAGTGTGGCTGATCCCACGAGGAGAAGGTTGGGTACAAGAGGGGTTTCATTTTTCACACAGTCAAAGGCTCTAAGGAGTTATCAATCATGCATAAACAACTTAAAAAGCATCTCAGCACTAGTTGAATGAACATTTATGTAAAGGAAATAAAATATTTCAAGCAGAACTAATCATATAACTAAGAACACATTTATACCTGTATAATAACCCAGATCTGAGCTCAATCACTGCATGACAGAACAGCATGTAAGCATGTTCTGTTCTACAGCAATTCCCAAATATACGGAGAGGTTGCCATTGAACTAGGTGAAGTGACAAAGGCATTACCATTCACATGCATAAAGATACAATTAAGTCTGTCACATTTGGTTGCCTGAAAGTCATCATATCCACTCAACAAGAAGCACATTCATCACTGAATTGGAGTGCATCTGACTGAGAAATATATAAATAAAGAAGTGTCCCCTATGTTTCCTACTCTCTTTCCCATTCCAACGATTTGCAGAGGGAATGCAAATAGCATTATTTGCAATAGACTGTTGCAACTGGGAGTTGCAGCAATGATTTTCTCAAAACACGCCAGATTACTGAATAAAATGTAAACTGCATTTAGAAAGAAATATGACGATAGAGAGATCTCACAGCATTACCTAAAACAAGAGTCACTTATTAAGGCTAAAATACAATAGATCTGCACTGGAGGAGGGTGATATTGGTCTAAGTGACCTGGTCTGAGGCTCTTTCCCCTGGCAGCCAGCTGAGGTCCCTCTGCAGGAGTAAAGCCTCATTCATCCAGAAATGAGTGTGCATAGTCAAAATGACCTAATTGTGTCCAAAAGTGGCCATGTTGGCTACATGTGGGAGTCATGCGCGAGGTTTGTGCACCCCCTGAAATGTAATCGGTGCTGCAGTTATATAAACATCCGTCCAGGATTGCCTGCATGAGGTGAATATTCAGGCATAGGTCTGTGTGTATGAGTTTCTGCTCTGAGGCAGGCAAACATTTCAACAGCCTCACTGTCATGTGGTAAAATTGTACAGCTGCTGCTCTCACTTATACTCACTGTGAACAAACTCCCTGGCAGTCGAATCGGTTCGCAAATGTTTCAAATCGGTGTCCGTGGTTCGACTGCACTCGTGTACAGTTCTAAGCTGTTGTGTTTGTCATCTTAATACACAACTACATCAAATAATAAAGTAGCCGGAGACAGAAATTCACTTTTAACGTTCTTTACTTCCCAGAATAGACAATTGGACAGCCTGACCGGAAGTCGCTGGTTCTAGTTCGAGATGGCCGCCGAGGATAAGGAAAAGACTGCTTTCATATGCCCCCTGGGTTTCTACCAGTAAGAATGTCCCTCACTTGTCACTTGGGAGTAGAGCGAACCACTGACGACTTTTAAGGTTGCCTTCTTTTCAGTTGAATTGTTTCAGACTGTAGGGTATTTGTCTTGTTTTGTGATGGTATTGCACTTAATTCATCATGTTGTTGGGGAGGCAGCAGGCCAAAGTGCTGTTGGCTACGGAATTGTCACTTTTACAAAGGTGAATCAAATCACTACTATTCACTACGCAAAAGAACCGAGTCAGTTAAAAGAATTGGCCTTTCCACCATTAGTATATAAGTGTTATCATCTCAAAAATGACTGGTCACTGTGACAGATGACCCTTGTTGATTTATCTGGCAAAGAAATTTTACTGGCATTTGGCGCTTGGTGAGTGTTATTTTCCTTCCCCTTCGTACACACACACACACACACACACACACTTAATTAAAGGCCTACACTGAAGGTGTTGGAATCATATTATCTTAGCTAAAGCAGTAGATGAATATTCATCAACATCATGGCTAATGTCTAAGTACACCTTAGCATTAGTACAGGCAACTCATTTTGTGGATGAAGATAAATCATAAGAAAATTAGTGACTAATTGAGAGAAAAGTCTCAAGCATCTCCTTTGCGTTTTCCTGATAGAGTCACTCTGTGGTTGTAGCAATTTGTCTTATTGGCCTCACAGACGGTGTGAGCATTATGATTAATTAAGACCAGATTAGTTTCCGGACCAGGAATGGGGGTCATTTTTCAATTCACCAATTAGTCCATGTCTTCAGGAATGTCATGTCTTCTAGAGGACATTCCTATGACTGTATTGCCACTAACCAATTTATGTCTTTTGACTAGGCATCCTCACTTGTGGGTTGATTCTCTCCTGTGCACTATTTAACTTGGGTTTAAACTTTGGTTTACCTGATTTAAGTGGAAAAAGAGAGTAGAGTGAAGGTCATTGTGGGTTTGTTTCATTCCAAATCTCCCCTCCCCCACTCTTTTTTTTCTCTCACTGCTTCCCTACTTTCACCCGCTACTGCAAGACCCAAATCTCCACAGTCTGCATCCCATTAAAATTCCATTTACAGCTTGTCTTGCAATGACTGGATAATGTAATAGCATTACAAAATCATTTATTTTCTCTAAATAATGTTTTCAACAATTAATTAATTTTTAACAACAAACAATGACAGCTATGTTCATACAACCAAAAACTATTAGAAGAATTGGAATTCATAAATGCATTATCAGAAGAACAATCCCCTGCACAGATTCTCTTGATTGACCAATAAGCTAGAGAAGAAGCAACACTAGCTTTAGGGCAGTGGTTTTCAACCGGAGTTCTGCAGGGGGTATGCCAGTTTTGTTTTGTCAAAATTATTTTTGTGAAAAAAAATAAAAATAAAAATGATAAGCTACTTTTGACAAAAACGATTTACAAAAGTAATGATTCCCATGCAACCACGGTGCGTAATGCAGAGCCTAACATTATGTGACCAACTGCCATTTAAAAAAATTAGCTGGCTTGTTTGCAAGCTAAATGTTGGCTAAAACACAGTTAAGTGCTAAAATAATTAATAACTAGTCTACTACTAGGTTAATTGCAAACCTGTCTAAAGTAGAATGGATTGCTTTGTCTCACATACCAAAAAAATGTATTGTAAAAACAAAAAATGCTATCTAAAAGCATGCAACACAAAATTGTATTAAAACAAATGTAGGTAAATGGACTGTACTTATATAGCGCTTTTCTAGTCTTTTCCGACCACTCAAAGCGCTTTACTGCTGTTTTTAGAGAAAACATTTTAGAGAAAAAGACCCCTGCTTTAGGGTAAACAAGAGCTGCAAGTCCCTCAACACTGCCTGGGAAACACAGCAGGTAAACAAAGTGTTTAATTTTCACATTGACTGGTTTGCATATTTAGTATAATACAATGTGGCAATGCCCTCGGGTGAGATAGTTGTCGAGTGCCATTGTGCATTGAAACACAAAAACCTGCTCACACCAATGGTTCATCTATCCATAATATTAACTAATGTTAGCAGTCAGCTACTGTGTTGTTAACATTAGACCTATATTTAACATAAATAGGGGTGTAAAATAATTGCCTTTAAACTACGTCCAGTGCTAATATTGGGCCTCATTCACGAAACGTATGTAAGATCAGATTTGATTGTAAAGCGTTCATACAAACGTTTCTGCAAAGATAGTCTGATTGATTTTGTTTATATCTGAATTTGTTCGTTGGTACGATCAAAACCTAATTTGTTTGTGTGTTTGGAAAGGCACTTATTCTTTATGAAAAATCCATTACAGTAGTGCCAAACCTTATTAACAACAAGATGTTTGAGTGGCCTGTTTCAGATAAAATAAAGACCTAACTGTCCTCATTCATAACAATACATGATTATCACACTTGTAATGGGTTGATCACATGGACTGAACACCTTACAACTACAATAACACAGTCCTACCATCTGATGAAGATGCAGCCTGGATCTGATCTGTGTCCAACTCCAATGCCGACTGGACACCTGACAGTGAGGTCTCTATTATTAATTGATCCTCTGATCCATGTCTGATAGCGCCACAGTGCGCTGCCGTCCTCCTATGGCTGATAATACGCGTCCACTTCTCCTTATACTTCTTTGCAATCTAGTTTCATGTTGAACCATTTCCTTTTTTTTTGGGGGGGGGTTCCCCTTTTTCACCCCAATACCTAAGCAGTCCCGGTCGCTGCTCCGCCCTCCCCCCTCTGCCAGCCTGGGGAGGGTGTAGACTACCACATGCCTCCTCCGATACATGTGGAGTCACCAGCCGCTGCTTTTCACCCGACAACGAGGAGTTTCACCGGGAAGGTGTAGCGTGTGCCGAGGAACACGTTACGTTACCCAACATGCTGTGCTAAAGCTAACAAGCTGCATTCAAAACATTCAAACAGAGACTACTAGCTAACTGACCCTGGCAATACCATATAAACATGATGAGCTGCATTTATTGTTTATACATGTCAGCATTGTTGGCAATATGGATTTAATCAAACAACCATACTTGCTAAACTACATTAGTTAACATTATTTCTCTATGTTGTCTGCCTACTGACTGCAGACAGGGTGTGCCAGTAATTCACACCTTTGTTTTGCTTGGCATAAACAGAAACAACATCAATGAAGGTTATGATCGTGAAGTGATATGACAACAAGCCAATCACACTTGTCTCATCCTTATATGCAGTTGAGCCCTCAAACAAAGCACAACGTTGCAGTAAGGCACAAACAGCCTACATTGATGTTGACAGGCCACGTATAGTCAAGGAATACAACTCAAATATGGGTGGTGTAGATCTCCTTGATGCATATGTAGCTCACCACAGGTTCCACACGAGGTCCTGCAGATGGTACCTGTATCTCTTCTGGCATACCCTCATCTACAGAGCCATCCTTATTAATTTTCTTTGGCCAATTAACAGTGGAGAGAGAAGAAAGACTGGGTGAGAGGAGGGATAATGTGTGACAAACGTCCCTGGTCAGAATTCCATTGCACTTACTTGGTATGCGCCTTAGACCACTGAGCCACCAGTATACCCCAGCCATCCTTATTTTGACTGAAAATTAAACCAAGCAAAACTGACCACACGACAGAGTGCTACAAATTTATATTTTTTGCAAATTATTTCTACAATAAAGGTCAAAATCATGGCGCTTTGTAAGTTACTATTGAGTGGGCAAATGGATCATTCTTGTCTGATGAGACATGACTCAATGGAGATAGAGAGAGAGAGAGAGGAGGAGGCAATGTTGAATCAGTCTGGACATCCAAAGGGAAGTAGTCGAAACTAGACTTACATTTCTCTTCTTACTCTGTTGTGGTTGTCAGGCATTTTTCCCTGATTGCCTCGGACTCTGACTGCCTTCAGCTCATCTCCCGCATTTATTGAGCAATCTGAGATTGTCTACATCGACTGCCTGACAAAAGAAAGTCGTTTTTCCAAACTGACACCTCTCATTTTCATTATTTTCTCTCTGCAAGTACGCTCCTTCCTGATTGTATGGCAAGCTTTGTTTACAGTCACAGGGACCAACTTTCACGAATATCAGGAGGGCCTGTCTGACTGTACCTAACGGAAAACCAGAGATGAAATTTAGGAGCCTATTGCCATTCTCATGGGGATCCGATGGATTGAACTCTGTTTAGACTGAGATTCCATGTGTCCATGATAAACTTACCATGATAAACTTGCTCTTGATTGTCCTAGGGGACTTAGGGGACTTAGGCACAGATCTAATTCAATAATAAACAATAAAAAGTGTGTTGCTACTGTCCAATTATTGTATTGCACTTAATTTCATTTATTTAATCATTTAGGGCGAATAGCAACCACATGAGGGATGCGCTCCTGTCTCTACGTCACTACGGAGATGCAGCAGATCCTTTCGGATCGCTCATCAAAAACTTGCCTGAGGACATTAGAACTGCACATCGGCAGAAAATGCGGAAAAGACACTGGAAAGGAGGTGCACAACAACTATGCAGAAGAGGCTATTGACCGCCCCTTCCATCTATGATTCTGAGTAACGCAAGATTGCTCAGGAAAAAGATCTGTCAGGCAAGAGCAAAGGGGTCTCTGCTTGTACATAAATGATAAGTGGTGCAGACAGCACACAGTCCGGAAGAAAATGTGTAATCCTGACGTGGAACTGTTGTGTGAGTCTCAGGCCGTTTTAGCTACCTCGAGAGTTTGGTAATATCCTCATCTGCTCTGTCTATGTTCCCTCCAGTGACAATGCCTCAAGTGCTGTGCAGAAAATTCTGTGTTGACACTGTGATCCCAAAAAGGACAATAAAAGTGTTCCCCAACAACAATCCTTACATCACAAAGGCACTGGGGTGTGCTTGTGGCAGCAGCTGTGGGCGGAGAGAAGTGGACCGGATGGTGGTCCAGATCAGCGGTTCAATCCCCGGCTTCTCCAGTCCGCATGTCGAAGTGTCCTTGGGCAAGATACTGAACCCCAAATTGCTCCCGAAGCTGCGCCTTCGGTGTGTGAGTGTGTGTATGAATGGTTAGTTTCCCCTGATGTGCAGGTTGGCACCTTACATGGTAGCCCCTGCCATCAGTATATGAATGGGGTGAATGTGAATATATGTAGAGTGCTTTGAGTGGTCAGAAAAGACTAGAATAATATAAGTACAGTCCATATACCATTTACCATGCACAGCCTGCTGGCGTCCTCCAGGACTGACTATGCCACCATCAAGGTACCAGTGTGGTTGAGGACGTCCTGCATCAGTTGGCACTACAGCAATTCGTCTGGGGGCTCCCGTCGGTGATGGCAGACTGGGTCCAGTTTAACAAAACACAAGGATGAGATGAGAAACAACTCTCCCCAAAGGCCATCAGTAGGTGCCAACCTTTGTTTGGTGTATCTTCATGTTGATCTGATTTAGTAGGTTTAAATTAACTCTTATAGAACCTCTTAGTGATAAGTGAGTTGTAGCATGTTTATAATGGTAGCCTATATCATACTTTTTAAAAGTTATATACTTTGTGCACAAGGATAGCCGTAATTGGGATAAATGGCCTAGTTGCAACAGCGTTTTGCTGATGTGTTCTCCCCCCTGCCAGGACGCACAAGCCTCATACGCCACCATGTTGAAACGGCCCTATCGGCTCCCGGAACATAAGAGAAAAACTGTTCAGGCAGAATTAAAGACCATGCTTGATATGGGCGTAATAGAAGAGTCCAGCAGCGACTGGTGTAGCCAGTCTGGTTCTGTGTGGACTACCACAAGGTGAATGACATTTAAAAGTTCGATGCCTATCCAATGCCTCGGGTTGACGAGCTCCTGGATCGGCTCGGCACCGCTCGATTTTTCATGACGCTGTATTTAACTAAGGGCTACTGGCAAATTCCCTTGTCTCCAGAGTCCCGGGAAAAAACAGCTTTCCCCATGCCGGATGGTTTGTACCACTTCATGACACTTCCAGCCAGCCACCGGGTGCAGCGTCCACACGCTGCGTATGCTGCCGCCTATGACGTTATCATCCATAGTAACAGCTGGGGGCAGCTGCGGCAGGTGGAGGCGGTCCTCTAGTCCCGGTGGGCGGGGCTCACGGCCAACCTGAAGAAGTGTGCGGTTGGGCGGCGGGAGGTACAGTATGTAGGGTACCACTTGGGCAGTGGGCTGGTGCGGCCTCAGATAGATAAAACAGCGCCGATTCGGCCTGCCATGCGCCCAAGTCGAAAAAGGAGGTGCGGGCATTCCTGGGACTGGCCGGTTACTACAGGCGGTTTGTCCCCGCCTTCTCGGAGCTGACCAGTCCCCTGACCGACCTGACCTGAAAGGGTGCCTCAGATCCGGTCCAGTGGACAGAGCAGTGCTGGCTGGCATTTGAGAGGGTTAAACAGGCCCTCTGTAGGAAGCCGCTGCTTCCGACACCTGACTTTTCTCTCCCTTTTATCTTACAGACTGATGCGTCGAACAGAGGTCTGGAGGCCGTTTTGTCCCAGGAGGTGGGGGGAGCTGACCGTCCGGTGCTGTACCTGAGCCAGATGCTCTCAGAGGGGGGCGAGGTACAGCACCGTGGAGAAGGAGTGCCTGGCCATCAAGTGGGCGGTCAGCACCCTCCGTTACTACCTTCTGGGGCACTCATTTACCCTCTGTTCGGACCATGCCCCGCTCCAATGGCTCCACCGCATGAAGGATACCAACCGAATCATCTGCTATCCTATCTTCATGGATAAATGACAACATTTGCCAATGTAAATAATAATAACTTTATTTATATAGCACTGTTCATATACAAAATGTAGCTCAATCAACACTGCAAGTTATTTATTGATAAAGTAGAGGTTATCAGGTCTTTATTGATAAATTTACATCAAATCATCAAATTTACACCTGTTCTAAAAATAAAATGTTCTACGGACAAATCGAGGTTTCCCGCATGTTTCATGAATCCCACGTTGGTATTTTCTTACGCACATAAATATGTCAAATTTAAGAATAATTTAAGTTTTGTGAATGAGGCCCAATGTTATTGATAGATTGAGGCATTGGGTGGGTGGGAACTAACTGGCTCTAAATTGGTTCTCTTCTTTTTTGTCTAACATAAAAATGTCTGTCTACTGATGATCATGCCTGGTCCCAAGTACTGATTAAGTGTGGTGTGCCTCAAGGTTCAATTCTGGGACATATTTTATTTTCAATGTACATGCTTCCCCTCAGCCACATTTTCCGACAGCACGGTGTCTCTTATCACTGCTATACTGATGATACTCTGCTATATCTGTCAGTGAAGCCAAATGACCTGACTAGGTTGGCCTCAATTCAGGGCTGCCTCTGATGTCAAAAAGTGAATGTCAAGAAAGTTCTTGCAGAATTCCGATAAAACAGAAATCCTTGCCTTTGGCCCTCAGCAATTCTCTAGCTTGTTCCAGTCCTCTCATGGCCTCTTAGTCATGTTTTTATCGACTAAGAAGTATAGCAAAGGTAAGATTGGTCCTGAATTTTAGAGACACTGAAAGTACATGCTTTTATTTCTTCTTGGCTTGACAATTGCAATGCTCTTTTTACCTTACATTGTCTTCAGATTGCCCAAAACTCAACTCTGCTGCTAGGCTTTTAACAAAAACCAAGAGGCTGGATCATATCACCCCTTTTTTAGCCTCCCTTCCTTGGTTGACTGCACATTTTAGAATCGATTTAAGATTTTACTAATTGCTTCACGGTCTGGCACTTAGTTATATCTCTGACCTTTTAACCCTGTATGAACGAGTGTGCCTCTTGGCTGTTCCAAAATCCTGTCTAAAGACTGAAGGTGACCAGGCTTTTTCTGTCAGAATATCAGCAAACTCAATGTCGTCTTTTTTGGAAGACATTCCTTTAGTGTTATTTTTCTTATTCCTTTCTTTCACTGTTTTAGATTTCTTTTAATTTCCTCTTTAATTCAAAATTTCTTGTAATATTTTATCTTGTATTCTGTTTTATTGTCTGTACTGTACTGTGTGCTTTGTATTATGTTCTTGTTTAAACTTGGTTATTGTTTAACCTTGGTCTTAGTTACCGACTTGTTCTTCACACTTTATGACTTATCTTTCCTATGCTGTTTAGTACTTTGTAACATTTGGTTTTGAAAAGTGCTATACAAATCAATCTTATTATTATTATTATTGTTAGACTCCACATTCTGATTGTTCCACTAATATTACAGCAATTCAGCAGCAATTGTGTGACAAGCACATTATATAGTAAGTAATTTCAATCATTTGCAACTTCAATCAACATACTATCAAGGGTTTTGATAGTAGTAGTTTCATTTGAGTGAATTAAAGTGGACCAATTCAGTTTTGTCTGTGAAACTGTTTAAGAGAAAACGATCATGAAGGGACGTCAGCACCATCTTTGTTGATGGTCCTCCTGTAAGATTACCTTTCTCATCTGTGTGCAATTTATGCTATAAGATTGTTTCATTGCTTCCAATCTGCTGCCTTGATTTAATATTTTGTATTAGTGTCAGGGGGAATAAAAATATTGTGAATTCTTCATTACTCCCAAGCCTTGTTATGACACTTGAAAACAGCTTTCTAACTGTTTCCTTAAAAATATCTGTATAAAATGATGGTATAAGTAGTACTCCCTTGTGCAATCAAACAGGCTTGAATAATATACCATGTTTATGAACATCACAAATTCAGTAGAGTGGGGAGGGCTATAGGCGATTGATGAAGTGTGATGATTTGGTACCAACTCTATAAACCAAACTTGTCCCAGGAGGACATTAAAAAGGCTTACATAAATAGAGGTCACTGGTATAATCTGGAGAATTGACAGCTTTATTAAAACCACAATGTAATAAGACCAGGAGTTGTCTGTGCCAGATTTAAAGGGCTTGTTCTAATAAGCAGCTTCATGGCAATGGACACTCTCTGGCACAAATATGAATTACTTGGTCTTCAGTAATGAATTTCTTGTCTTCAATAAGTAAATATGGAAACATTAATGTTGTTGCAATCCAATGCTGTTTCATTCAGGATGGCATTTTCCAACAAAAGTAGGACATACTCTTGGAGTCATAGACTTAGAAGTTGCATAGGTATTACAAATCCATCTTGACAATACAGTTCTTTCTGTCTCTGATACAATGTCTTGTGCAAAACCTAAATAATTAATTTCTTTAAATTTAAATTTGATTTTGTAGTTTACTGTGATGATTTGACACATAACCCAAGTTTAAGAGGTTTTCAGTCCTGCGTGGCTAAGAACTATAAGTGGTAACGAGTGCTCTGCTCTCTGAAATAAATCATCTGAATCATATACATACTGTAAGTGTATATCTAAGACATGGTGCACTGACAAACTTTTGATTCACTCATTCATTGCACTTTAAAGCCATCATGTTTGTGTCTCACAAAGCAGATATTCTTGCTGAGGATTTGAACCCTGTTTGTACCCTATAAATTGAACTGAAAAATTGAGTTGAAAGGAAGTGCAGGATGATATGATAGCTTTTATATCCCCGGGGAAATCTACACCAGCTTGGTATTGGCCATTATGAGAGCAGCACACCCCAGCCCACTACATATACAGGAACACTGAGCTTTTACTTGCCTCCAGCAGAACTAAAGATAGAAAAAAACTTGAAACATGTGTGAGAGAAATGCTCCATGCATTATGTATGGTTATTTTCTGAACCATTTTGTTTCAAGGATGAAGGCAAACTTCAAAGATAACCTTTTATTATTGTTTTTCCCAGTGAAATGTTCATGCTTGCATAAATGGTCCACTTTTTAAATTACACAGACATTTCATATTATCTGTAAAAGTGAACCTATAAAAGTTCTAACATGATACAATTTACTGTTTTCCTTTCCCTAGAAGTGTACGTGAGAGTCTGAGACCAGATAGAATAGCTTAATGTGGTTGGTTGCCACGGATCTCTCCTGCCTCGTTTAGAGAATAGGGAAGTTGGTGATTAATCATCTGATGTTATCAGCCACTCCCTAATGAAAACAAGCTACATCTTCTGTTGATAATTTCACTAATTTCAATCCGCCTCCCCCTCTCCATGAGTATTGGTATTTTGCTGTCAATTGTTGCAGTAATATCCAGCATAGTCTATACTTTAATGGGAGATTAATAGAGAGCTCTCTCTGACCGATGGCCTCCGCCGGCGATTCAACATGGTCAATCGGCCGAAACAGCCGCCGACATGGGCCGACTAGGGCCACCGGTGCGGGACACATTGGAAAAACTACGTCGATGGACGGCCACAGACGTGCAGCGACGGTGTGTCAGGGCTCTAAGTTATTTACAGCCAAATGAGGTGTCAATAATGTCTTTTAAGGACAGAATTTCCTCAGTGTTGTAGCAAGCAATATTTTTTCACACACCAATAACAACATGACATACAGTATAGATTTTGCTCTCGGAATCAGTGTGCAACAATGTTTCATTGAAATGGAGATAGATTTTAACTACACTTTTTGTTGCAAAATCAATTTGAGCTGTATGTGCAGACCATTTGTTTTTTTACCTCACTTTTCACTTTGATGAATTGCTCTGCATGGTTTGAGCTAGTCTTGTGCAAGCACACATTTTGTGCTTGTGCCCTGAATTAGTCTGACATTTCATGCTTGAATGCCTTTGTGACATTTAGTTTAAGAAAATATCATGGTCTGCCGAACTGTCCAGGGTTGCCCACAAACACAAATGAATATGGAATGGAATGAATTCCTGGGCTTTAATACTTTGATTTAAACAGCATATTACACCTGTTCACATCAATGAGATGGTGATGTTGGGGTTTTTGAGATTTTGCTACTATTTTTTACAGTCTTGAGTTTATTTGATTAGCTTATTTATGTGTGGTCCAAAATATGCTGAGTTTCTGCTGAGTTTCCTGGAAAAACATTAACATTACATGACTGGATTGTTTGGCTGAAGCATTTCTATATTATTACTTTTCTGGTTTATTTATTTTCTGGTCAGGAAGAGGACTTGAATATTTGGAAATGATGAACAGGTCTCCTGATTGCTTTCAGATTCAAGATGTAATTGTCTTTTTAAATGGATTTTTCTTCCCTCTGTCTCAGTGTTGCACTCCATACACCTGATCAAAATTACAGCGGGAATTAATACCCAAATGAAGACACAAACATCTATGGGGCTGCCCAGACAAGGTTACATCACATCGCTCATCTGCATTGGGGTTTCATTTCAATAGCACGTGCTCATACTAATAAATTACGATTCAAAATGCACTAGTTCTTCTATTTCTTCTTCTAGTGTATTTCTCCATGATAAATAAGTTGGCTTTAAGTTAAAACATGCAATTACATGTAATGACATACATTGTTATGTCATTACAATTACAAATCTGTGAGTATGTGTAAGTAGGTATTCATGTGCTTCACTCAGTCAAGTAATATGAAACTGACCATTCAGTTCATTATGTGTATTTCACAGAGAAAAGAAACATTTTGATTTATCTCGATAAAAAGCAAGATCATTTTTGCGACTGCACCTTTATTAGATTTGTGTATCTTATCAAATGTACTGGGAAAAATGCTATATAATGGACATGGATACATTTTGTATTACGGCATGGATGATTTGTCAGCCAGGACATTAAGAGCTCCTGTGTCATGCATTGAAAATACTGTTATTACCATTTATTAAATTATTGATTTATTTATTTGTTATTTCTGCCTTGTTATTTAACAGATTATATAATTTGTTGAAAAATACAAACAAAGGTAATAGTGCTACTTTTACAAGGGTGTTCTCAATAAAAATACAATATGACTCTCTGTGATGCACTGGTGACGTGTTCAATCTCCCTGCCTTCCACCCAATGCATGCTGGGATAGGCTCCAGTCCCCCATGACCCTGAATAGGAATAAGTGGGTAAAGAAATTTTTTAAAAATGACAGGGATAAAAAAATACCAAGACTACTGTAATTTTACATCTTGCTGTCAATTTACAACAATTGTCAACATTATTAAAATATTGTATGTAATTCAATTTACAATTTACAAAAAAACAATTTACTGTAACATTCATCAATACACAGGATAAGATGTTACTATTCCCTGTCCAATACTCCAGCACACACACTCATATAGGCTTTTCACACTTGAATATGTTAGCCCAGGGTTAACTTTAACCCTGGGTTATAATAGCCCTGGGTTAATTTATCTCACGTTTCACACTAGTTTTCTTTAACCCTGGGCTAACAATTGACCCCGGGTATTCAGTGTTCAGGATTTCACACTGTAAGCTTGTAGACCCCGGGTTAACGTTTAATGCTAATGTTTAACTCGCTGTTACATTCTAACCCGTTACATTCTAACCCCACAACCTTTCACACTATTGTTCTTAGCACCGCGTTTCGGGGATAGCACCACAAAAGCGGTGCTAACCCTGCTTCGTAGCAGGGTTTGTTAACCCAGGGTTAAAAGCAGTGTTAACCCTCTTTCAAAAATGCAAGTGTGAAACACTGCTTAGCCCGGGGTTAAATGCGTCCTTAACCCAGGGTTAAGAAAGACGTTAGCCCGGGGTTAAGTGTAGTGTGAAAAGCATAATAGAGGCCCAATTCAGATATTAGAAGAATGATACAAAGACCATCAAATGAACACCAGGAGGAGGGAGCAGAGTTGCCAGGTTCGCGGTTTTCCCGCCAAATCGGGCTAGTTTGAAAATGCAGTCGCGGGTAAAAATTACATAGTCGCGGTGTGCAGTTTTTTGGGCTACTTTCAAAGTTGACCGCGGTCGCCAAAAGTGACAGAATTTTTTTTATTTGAGCGTTTTATGAATGTGTGTTGAACATGATGTTGAATATCTGGCAACCTCTCAGGACAGAGAACAGAGATAGGCACGTACAGTGGGCTGCGAGAGAGAGAGAGAGAGAGAGAGTGCGAGCGAGCGAGCGGTGCGGTGGTGCGGTTTGAATTCACGTCATTTAAAGCGTTGATAGCTATGTTACGTTACGTACTACGTTCAATGCACACAGATGCAGCAGATGACAGAGATTTTGAACAACTGGGAAACTTTGCCCTGTCTCTTCTTGCTTTACCATTCAGCAATGCTGCTGTTGAACGGGCTTTTTCCCAAATGACTCTCATAAAGAACAAGCTGCGAAACAGGTTGGAGCAAAAGTGTCTGTTAAATATAATGAGGATTCAAGCTTATATGCAAAGAAACAAAATCTGCTGCCACAAATTCAAGCCAACATCAGCTCCGGCTGAGCAAGATGAGGAAGAGACCACAAATGTCTAAAAGAAAAGGCATAAAGACTGTAAATAGTTCTTGATCAAAGCTGAAATCAAAAGGAAGCTGCACAGTAAGATAATAGTTTGGAAAGGAAAAGTTCTGAAAAGTCATGGCATAAGAGGAGAAGAGGACAGAACAGAAACATGCAAGCAATTAGGAATTTAAAAGGTGTGTGATGTGGCAACAGAGAGCAGATAGGAAGCCAAGCTTGTGAATAGTTCGACATGTAAGCTGAAAATCCGAATAGATCTTGGGATAATAAGAAAAGGAAGGAGAAATTGTTAGAAGACATGAAGGCGAGAAGAGGACAAAGTGAGCAGTCAAGTCCATCTTGTAAGCATATTGTTTTAAGATTATAATTTTGGCAATTACTGTGATCTGTATTCCAGTGTAGGCCTATTGTATGAATGTTGGTGCTGGTGTATTTAGACAGAAAACAACAATGAACAGGGAGAGGAGCAGAGAGGAGAGAACAGAAAGGAGAGAACAGAAAAGGGGAGAGGAGAGGAGCAGAGAGGAGAGAACAGAAAAGAGTAAGTACAAGTCAAAGTCAATACTTTCATGGATAACATTTAATAGTCTTTACTGGGATCTGAAAATTAGAACCAGATCTGATTACTTTCTTTATTGTGTGGGGATTTAAAGAACTACAATGTCTTATTATTTAATGTGTGTGTGTGTGTGTGTGTGTGTGTGTGTGTGTGTGTGATCATAGCAGAGTAGTAGGCTATACCAATAATGCTTCGCAATATATAGTTTTGGCAAACAACATTTCAGGACACTTTAAATTTTGGGCTAGTTTACGCTTCCATTGGGCGGGTTTGAAGCAGACTTTGGGCTGGATATTTTTCCTGGACCTGGCAACCCTGGGAGGGAGGGATATTAACCCTGTTTAAGGTAAGGGGTGGGGGTGGGTTAACCCTGACTGTTTACGGCCCCGTGGTTCTGGAAAGGTGAGGGGCAGGTGTGTGTGTGTGTGTGTGTGTGTGTGTGTGTGTGTGTGTGTGTGTGTGTGTGTGTGTGTTCGTTCATGTGCAAGCATGCCCATGCTTAACTGACAGTCACTTACCTAGCTAGCAGTACAAACCCCTCTCAGTACCACACAATGCCAAACAGCGTGTTTCCTTCTCATTTCCTTCTCATCATCGACAGCAAACTTTCACCGGCCATATTCAAGCCTTCCAACCTTCTGTTCTGCCAAGCTGTTCTGCTTGCAACTTTTTATCACACATATTCTTGATTAGTGTAACTGGCGAGCGACCGCTACTTTGTTTGTATTTCCGCGATCCTGGGGCTTCTGTTTTTTTTTTTTTCGAATTACAAATACAGACTACCGCCACCTCCTGGTATGAAGTTATTTCCTCTCACGCAGACGTGCATGTTGGCCGTCAGCTGGCCGTCGGCTGTAGTCTTTGCTGTGTTCAAGTGCAACTTTTGATCTGACAGTCGGTCTTGGTCGCCGCTAGTTCTTTGACGTCAGCTTGGTGTGTCTGGGCCTTAAGAGCAATAGCGAGCAGCACCAAGCAAGAGAGGTCAGAACTGTAGAATGGGCTTGTCATGTGTACCAGAGCCATGAGAGAGAGTTTCTGTGTTTTTTTAGCAAGACACCATAGGAGAGCTCAGTGTCAGAGGTTAAGGGCACTAAGGCTACGTCCACACTAAGCCGTTTAAATTTGAAAACGCATACTTATCTCTCCGTTTTGGCCTCCTGTCCACACGTCACCCCCCCCCCCCCCCCCCAAATTGAGCTTTTTGAAAACGCTCTCCCAAGTGGATACATTTGAAAACGTCAGCCCCCCGTGGTAGTGTGGACGGCAAAAACGGAGAATTTAACAAACGATGACGTTTCACTGCTTGACTGTCACTGTCCAGCCGTGAGCGAGCTCAAGACGAGCGACCGAGTGGTCTGCGCGTGCCCATGGAAGCAGGTATCCGTTTTTGGTGGTCTAGTGTGGACGGCGAGCTTTTCGAAAATGCTAGACCCAAAAAAGTTGTTTTCAAATTTAAACGGCTTATTGTGGACGTATTCTAAGTGAGGACTGATTTTTTTCCACCTCTCTTTTGCTTGTGACGTCTTTTGTGGTTACTAAATGGCTCTGACACCAGAGGTTAAGGTGGCAATTAGGAAGTGTCAAGGAAGTTCCTTGTGTGTTAATACACATCTCCCTCTTACCTCCTTCTGTCACTAGATATTGAGTGTTTTGTGAGACCTGGCCCCGTTGTCACCAAACATAATCGTATAACTCACTTCATTAGTGTTAAATTGAATGTATGTTCTCTCTCTCTTACTCGTTCTGTTTCTCTGTCGCCATTCCTACTCACTCTCAGTGGTACATCAACATTGGAATGTAATATCCACCATTAAATTGTTGGATTTGCCAAGCAATCAAGCAAATTTGGTTCTAAAACAAGAGATGTGTATAGAGCAGGAGCCCTAATGGCATTGTTAGATGTGGATTTAAAGTGGTGAAAGACTAATTAACTAAAAGATAAATTAAGTTGTACAAAAGATTGTACAAAACAAACATGCTAAACTCTCTACAGCCTGCTTTAGTTTCCTGTGGTATAGAGAAGCTAAATGCAAACAACGTATTAATATGTTTAATGTAATTCAATTCAAAGAGTTTTCCTTGATGATATCTTTCTCAATGTTAAAAAAATATATCTTAAAGCATTTTGACTTTTTCAGACATACAAGCAATCCAAACAAACAACTGGAGGGCTGGCCCTCTTACAACATTAGCACCAGCATCCCACCATATGTATTATTCATGACAGAGGTTGTCATTGTTCATACGACTGCATGTCCCATTGGACGCAATCATTTCTTTGGATGCAAATGTTTAGTGCTACTGGGACAATAGAAAGTTTTATAATGTGTGGGGAAAAGTTCAAATGCATAATCAAAGAAACAATCTCTCCAGTTATCACAATTTTAAAAAAGCAAACATGACATGTTTGAATTTGTCCAACATTTGAACATGTAATCATCGTATTCAACAGCGCATATGGGGAAAAATAATTAAAGTGCATGAGTGATTCTAAAAATAATCTCATATCTAGATCAGTATTGGTTATTGTCAAAGTGATTTCAGTCATCCAAAAGAATACCTCAAATGTGTTTCCTCTTTGCCCTGTGGAGGAGGAGAGAGAACTGTAGCTATACTGCCAGTGCTAATGTCTCCTAATGATGCTGATTGCTGACTTTGATGGGTGCAATTGAATTGGACAATTGGGCTTGAATACACATCCAGGTCATGTGTGATTGGCACCAGTTAATGACCTGTCTTGAATTTGTAAGATTCTCTCATGTGCAACCTTAGTCAGTCTGGCCTGCAGTCAGATAATATAGGTTCACATTTTGTTTTTTATTTAGTATTCTAGTCCATTCCGCAGGTGGGATCAATATTCATGAATGTGAAGGGCTGAATCAATACAGCAGCACTCCTGCCACATGATGAAGACTACTTCCATTGCCCATGAAAAATAGAAACATTTGAAGGTTCAGAAAAGCAATCCTGTAATTTAGTGAATGACTGTGAAATATGGTTTGCATGTGTAACATTTAGGTTCCTGCGTTGGAAAGTTTTCAGTTTGATTTGTTACCTCTTCTTAAAGGATTAGACCTGGTGCTTTTGGCAGTGTTTCTTAACTGATTCAAATTGTGCACTCACTACAACTCAGTTTTACCATACAGAGTAAGTTATTGCATTTTGTCAAAACTTTTTGGTGCAAAATGTGGATAGATTTTACTTGGAGCTGTACGGGACCAAGGAATGCTCTAACCAACTCTAACTGTGGGAAGGTGCAGTGGATCAGTGACTGCTGGCACCTCAAGCAAGATTTTGTGCTTGTGCAATAAAAAATACATTTGTAAATAGTTCTTCCAGTCATAAATCCCGGGGGCTTTCATTATGAATGAGGAAGAAGATGTACAAAGTTATATCCTCAGGCTTTGTTTATTTATCTTTTTGCCAGACAATCCAAGGTACTTGTTAAATAAATATTTTTGTCTCATGAGTGCAAGCAACAGGCCTACCTATGGTTCATGTAAATAAGGTTGTCAACACCGTGTCAGAATAAGACCCTGTGTCACAACAACACCTTGTGCAACATTGAATATGAAATAGCACATTGCAGCCAATTCTTTTCTGACTGAAATTATTTATTTTTATGCTAAAACATCACATTTGTTAGCTTGATAAAGTTTTCCTAGCATTTATTAAATTAAACATGAGACATTTGACTATTTTCATCTCAGTAGGCAGCAAGGGATTCTGCTTTATTACATTCACTTTCATGCTGTCATATTTTATGAATGTTATTTCCTAAAATTAATTTGGATTAATTTTAAGCCTGACTTGATTGTCTGCATTTCTTCATGTTTATTTCATTACCATCATTGCTTTGAGCAGGTATCGCTCTTAGAGTTGTGCCACTCTGATATTTAAATGTCCTTGGGCATCATATAATTGGAATTTACAAATTCGGTATTCTGGGATGACAGGTTGTGCAGATAACTTATGTTTTCTTAGATGAGGAATTCTGTTCAAATAAGGTTTTTAATGTCGTGGTCATCTGAAAACAGGAAGTTATTCACTCTTTTTCTCTTCCTTTCTTGCTCTCTATACTATCATATTGCAAAAATCACGTTGATTTTCATTTCCTTTAACAATTTCACATTCCTTACTCTTATATTAATAATTGTTATCAGCTGACATCTCTTAAATGTGACCACATAACCTAATATTAAAAGTGACATCAATTAGTCAACAGACTATAGTAAAATAATAGTGTGTTAGGAATTGCATTGAAATCAACTAAATCAACTGAAGTTAATTTATCTTTGTAAGACACTTATGTTTGCATCTCGCTCGCCATCTCCCTCGGCAAAATCTTCTTTAAAATAGAGATTCTGTCACTCCTATGTGCTTTTGGCTCCTTAAGAGGAGACACTAGCTTACGAACATTAAAGCTCAAATTGCATAGACAAATTACAATTACGTTGAGTGCTTTCCTAGCGGTGTGCATGGCCAATATGAAAACACAAGCACAAGGGTATGAAGTATCAGCAATCAAAGAAAAAAACTACCTGAAAGATGGTGCAGTGGCTTAAAACTCTAATGTGAAACTAATTGTAAGACAACACGGTTGAAAATATCATCTGTCAAATCCATTACATTCTCGCTGGGAGTTTTTCTTAAAGAGTTGTGTTTGCTGGACTGAAACACAACTGTTTCTTCCTATAAGCACCAACATATCACTAGTGTCCTGAGAGCTTTGCTGCCATACTAAAATTAATTAAGTTGAAACTAAGTGATATGATTTTACAAAAAAACAAACTCTTGCAAGGTGGCCTCTGCCTGTTATTGGTGGGACATAGGCACAAAGACTGAGCCATCTCTTGTTATAACTGTAGCTTTTTCACCCAGGTAGTGATACAACTGCAAATTGGACATATCTTAGGGAATCCACCTAAAAGGATTCTTCTTCTGCTGAGAACTTTATAGATGTCACTCCTTGTTAAGAGTCTTCTTATACGTTGTCCACAACATTGCTTCTTTCTAGTTTTTTCTATTATGTATGTCACCTCGTCATCTCTCTCACTTTCTCTCTCTCTCTCTCTCTCTCTCCCTTTCTCTGTCTCTCGATAGATAGATTTTCTGTTTGCTGGCAAAACGGAATCAAGCAAATTCAGAGAGATTGAGCAGAGAGACAGGAAGATAATTTTGACAGGTACTGTTTGCATGATTCTACTTCTGACTTTTACTATCCAAGAGCTAGAAATTCAAATTTGCTGAATTCAACAAATGTGAACTATTCCTCTGTTTTGCTGCTGTTGCTATGGTGATATATTGCCTATTACTGCTACACCTGCTTCTTATCTATATACATATACAGTACTTAAAAGAGAAAGTCTCACAGTTTTTCATATCTGCCAATTCTGCATGTACATGTTAATATCCTGAGTAATTGCAGCACATAATGTATACCCTCCCTGCATCCCCCCACTGTGAGTGCCATTGTGGAACCACTCTCCTGTTAATACCCACTGCAAGTAATGTAACAGCTCCAACGTAATGAACAGATGTTAATTTAGCTCAGTGATATTTACCATTCTGTAGGAGCTCTGGCTTTAGAGCCTTTGGGCCCTGGAATCCATGGGTATGCTTAAGCACAGCATGGGTGTGTTGATATTGGTAATATCTCACCAATTCTCCTCTAAAATAGATGTGCGGCTAAATCTTTCCTTCCCCTGCTGACTTCAACTGCTGCTTACATAAGCTGCTTCATCCTGCCCAATCTCCAAAACAACATCCAGACACAACATGCAGTAGATCAATGAACATCTACTGCCAGAAGCTATTCACATAGCAGGACAGGAAAAAAAACTTTGCAAAAGGAGAAAAAAAAAATTTGTCCACAGAGAGTTTAAGATGCTAACCAGTAAGACATAATAAAAGACTTGTGGATGATTTTTTTTTCCAACTGTTCAAGGACATGCCTATTAGGATAAACCTTGACTGAATGCACATACAAGTTGTATTTGGCTTCTACTGTTTGTGTGTGTGGTTCAAATGATGATTTTGAGGAAATTCTATTGTCTTTGTATTTAGCATTGGAGGACTTGGCTGCAGGGTCGTGTGACTCAAGTCACCAGATTGTAAATTATTAACATTGCACCATGAAATCTGGCAGTTGATCTCGTTTTTACTATTATTTTTTTTATTTGTGTGTTTGCTCTAGTTATTTATTAATTCAGTTTCTCAGTGCATTACATGGCAATGGGGAAGAGGAGCTTCAAGATGAAGAAGATGATGTCAAGGCTAGGGATAAAAGCCTCACAAGGAAAACATTAAAAAAGAAAACATCTATAATCTATTCTGCAGTCCTACTCTAAGTTATTTTTCAGGCACAATTAAGTATAAGACATGTGTATAACATATGAATAAAGTGAGCACATCCCATATGCCTGCACAATTCAACAAAACTAACACTGGACAATATTATAACAATATTCATCTGTATTCCTCAGAGTTTGATTACAATGTGACCCCCAGGCTTACTATGCAAAGCTAGAGTGAGAAAGTGACCTACCTTTTGACCCATGTATGTTTCCCTCAAGTCATCTAATTATGTAGTAAACTGCCCTGCTGTTTGATGGGCAGTTAGCTTGTGTGTTCTGAACTCTCAAAGGATGCACATTAACTAGAATGAAGGATAGTTACAGGTGCTGCTCTATAGCCCCATATCACATTTTTTGAATTGATTTAGCAATGCAGGAAAAACAATATTCCATCAATCATGCATTATCTCCTTGCTGAACCCACTGAACCGCAAGCAATCCAAACGGAATTGAATTTTCTTACTCTCTGTTGGTTTTCATCATTTAATTGACAAACATGGTTGTTTTAAGCCATCAGTTATGGCAGGTCCCCAATTAAGCGATTCATACATTGTACGTGCCCCATGTCATTTTGGATTAGGTATTAAAGAATGATGATGAAATAAAACACTGACATATCGAGCCACTTGTGTTGAGCAGTAAGTGCAGAAATGACATGGCGGCAAAATCCAATACTATTAGCTTAATAGCATATGGCAGCCATAGAGAGGGACAATATTGGCATGCAAACCATGGGAATTTAGCATGGAGAATAAATTAAATGATGAACACTACATAAAGGCTGCACCCCACATACCACATTAAAGATGGATTAGATGGAGGGCAGTTCTGTAGGCATATAGGATAACAGTGTTATCTATTGTACAAAGTGATTTAACCTCTCAGACCCTGCCCTGGTTGCCAAATATATGGTGAACTTGAAATGCTCGTTTTATTTGAAAGAATTTGCATGTACGGGGCATAAAATTTGATATCTAAGCATCTGATTTTTCATACTCAGTTAATACAATTTCCCACTGCTCTTCAGGAAATGATTATGGCTCTTTTGTAAAATGGTGTTGAGTCATCTCTAAGCATATCTGGCCGTCCACCATTAGTTCCTATCTGTGGTTGCTGTCCCTATGTTAAGCAAGCAGTGCAGCACCACCATCTTTCACCTCTTCATCTTATACCAAGGATAATATCCTCTGTCAGCCTGTTAAAGGTTAATCCAGTAACCCCTCAGTCACGTCCTGCATCAGTCTGTATTTCCATAACCTTGTCACTTTCATTGCAGCATAAATTGGCATAAGGTCAGCTGAGCCCCGGCAGTGTGGATGGTACCAGGACATGAGGTTAATTAAAAGACTGTGGGTATCATCCACCACCCCCCATCCCCCACTACCCTCAACCCTCAACCCCCTCTCAAAACCACCACCATCACCACACACACACACTCCCTTTGTCAACCAAATAATAAATTGCATGTGAGAGCTTTGATGTACAACACCAACACCTCGTATTGAACGCTTAAACCAATTACAGCATGTGAATGAAGGTACTTCCCTGCCAAAACTATTTTCAGAAGTGGATTATGATTTGCAAGAGCGAAAAACAATTTGAGAAAGAAAAATTAATTTGTATTTGCAAAGAATTATTTTCAGAAGTGTAACTCATGATTTGCAAGAGCGAAAAAAAATTTGAGCAAGAAAATCTGATTTGTATTCACAAAACTCTGTTTTCATTTACGCTTTTACATCGACTTTTGTCACTATTTCAGCGCTCAAAGCCTGCCAAAGCGATTCGCAAGCGTGTGGGCCAGGATTTGCAAGCAAGATCCAAGATTTGCAAGCAAAGGGGAGGTGGGGGCTATAGAAGAGAGAGCTACCTGATTGGTGCATGGAGATTGATCACTATGCCCTGCACTGATTGGATATAGAAGGTGTCACTCTGACTTTCAAGACAGTTTTGTCTGCCACTGCGAGTTAAGCCTACATCAGACAAGATGATTTGAACACCGACTCTAAACCCAAATGGAATCTGAGCTAGTGAGGGTTGGGAGGGGGACCTCCAGCCCAGAGTAGGGGCTGTCTCCAGTGACAGTCAGCGCACATTATGGGCTCAAGCTCAAGACGTTTTTTTCAAGTTTGATTCTGTCGGGCTGACTCTGGTCGGACGTCTCTAGTGTGAATTGGTACAAGACTCACCAAGACTGATAGTGATCCTGGCTACAACCAATAGGGGTTTAGGCTCAAGGGGGAAGAAAAAGTGAATAAACCAGGAGAGAAATTAGTTGTAATACCAACAGCGTCTACTCACATGGATAGTTTACATCAGCAAAATTCCCAACTCTTGATAAGTTGCCATACAAGTCCACATATGTATGCACTTACAAATAAAGTGAAAGAAGGCTCATACTAAATTCATTAGTGTTAACCTTGGAATAATGTCACTTCAACATATTGTAGTGGAGCAGCAGTGATTAACTCGCTGACCGGGGCGTTACACGCCGTTGCGCACCAAATTTTTAAATGAATTAATTACATTTTATTTAATGCGTGCTGCGCATGCACATTGGTTTCCGCGGGTCCTTAAAAAGTCTTAAATTCAAGGCCTTAAATTGTCTTTTTTGTTGTAAAGTAATATAATTTCAGAGGTCTTAAAAATGTGACTGGTGATGTCGACTTAGTTACTTTAGTATGTTGCCTTTAATGCAAAATGTATTCAATGGTTGAAGGAACAGATTTGTTTTAATGCACCGATATGAGTTTGCTTTACCTCAGCCAGAGACTGTTTAGCTAGCTGCTTTAGCGCCTCTGCCTTGCCAAATCACAGGCGCAGTCCTTTCAAAAAAGCGATTTATGCTGCAATCCAGTGCAAGTTGGAAGTCGAAACGTTCCGAGTCGGTATTCCCGACTGCCGATCTAAATTTGTTCCAGTGCATCTACTCGGGAAAACATGGACACCCGCAGCAAACTCATGTTTGTATGGCAAGTCTCTGAATTTCATGAGCATCTAAAGAGGACCTACATCAACTACTACAGCGCCATTAGTGAAGAGAAACTGTGCATATCAGTGAACTATTAATGTTAACGTTAGTGGGCTAGTACCACACACTAGTAAAGACCCTGAGAGCAAACTGACCCTGGAGGTATCCACAAAACGGGTCCGGATCGGAGTCCACTTGCATGGCGGGACAGATCCGGAACAGATAAGGATCACGGACCAGATCTGGCCCAGACCCTACCTGTATCTTCTCATGAAGCAGCTCATCCAACCCGGATCCGATTTGGACCCGTTCACGAAGCAGCTCATCCGGCCCGGATCCGATTTGGACCCGTTCACTAAGCAGCTCATCCGGCCCGGATCCGATTTGGACCCATTCATGAAGCAGCTTATCCGACCCGGATCTGATTTGGATCCATTCATGAAGTGGCTCATTCAGTCCGGACCCACTCCGGATCCCTTATTCAAAATGGCTCATCTGGCCAAAACTAGCTACAGAAATATCTAAAATCTAGATGACCAACATCTAGTTCTATAAATCTTGCTCTATAAAACCTTGAATACTTCTTATAACCAGTCTGCCTTTATTAATATTAATAAAACATTAAATTAATTCAAGACTTGAAAACATCTGAACCTATCCTTTAAGCCAACCTGCGGTTCTCCAGTTAAATGCTTTTACTGTGAAGCAGCAAAAGTAGGAAAATTGGGTTTGTATTAGCAGTAAGTAAATACAGCTCTGCTACGGCTGTAAGAGAGCCTTCAGTTATCAGTGAGGCTCATAAAAGATAAAATTACACACAGTTACGCTGGCGAACATAAATGCATAGTTTCCTGTAAATCCCTTACGCAATTTTTATTCCAGTAACTGGAAAAATGAAATGCAACCATGAATAGGGACAGTGGCACGCCTCCTTGAGCTTCCCCTATCTGCTGCCAGGTTGAACCACCATATTGCATGCTTCAAGATGTCATTTCTCATTTCTCAGATTTTCATGCAAAATTTCATGAACTCCCATTGCAACCACCAGTTTTTATGTTTTAAAAGGATAACCACTATCTTTTAAAGGGGGCATATTTTACTATTTTTTTGGCTATTTAAAACTGTTTCCTGGGGTCTTTACAAGACGTTTGTGAAGTCTATATCAAAAAAAAAAACAGCTTCTGTGGTGTGTGTTTCAGTCTCTCATTTTCTCCATTGTAAAGAACAGGCTGTTTTGAGGCGGAGAGCAGAGCGCCCATGCTGCTCAAGGTAAACAAATAAGCTTGACGCTGTAATTTTCCGTAACCATGGCGGCCGCTCCAGAGCCGGACTCTGGACCAGAATGGGAAGAGGCAGCTGAGGCAGCTGAGGTGGTTCCACTTAGTTTCTCAATGATAACAATTCTGTGTAATATTGTACTTTTGTGCATTTGTTTTGTGTATGTGGGTGTGTGAGCGACGTTCTCTGCTGTAGCCGGTCTGTTTATGGCTCATGTCCATAAACTTATTGAATACAACTTGCAGACAAGCTTGGATTAACAATTTTGTTGAGCTAGTTAGCCAATATATTATTGGATGCAACCTATTTGCATCCAAACAGCGCAGTGCAAATAATCATAAGAGGCGATTGTACTAATGGTGGCTAAAGTTTACCGAGCCGGACACGTTCGACAGACACTGGTCCCAACAAATAACTTTAAGATGAGTCCTGACTCCAACCAATAACTTTAAAAGATGTGTCCTGGCTCCAGCTTTACTTTTCTTACTTCTTCAACACCCAACAAGCCCGTGGCTAGCCCCGCTAGCTCGTTAGCTAACCAGCAGTCGAATATACTAACCAGACTAACTTGCAAATAATATCAAAACATGGTGACACTTACAGATTCCAAGTTTGCAGATGGGTCACGTACAGTATGAATTGCTCCAGCTTTAAGCTTCAATTTAGATCCTGCTGTGAACTGATGTGTGTTCTATTGCACTTTTCTGTGTCGGAGGTCGTTTTTTTTCCCGAGTTCTGAGTACAATGGATTGCACCATTATTTCTTTATGGTCTCTGCCACGGCCAAGTACTATGGAGAAGTGCAAATTCAGCCACACATGGGTGGACAACAGCAAGTTTGCTACTTGGTTGAAGCCAGTGGAGTCAAATGAGCACAAAGCCCACTGCTTCATTTGAACCTTCAAATTAGGCACAATGGGAATCAAAGCTTTGGAATCACATATGCAGAGTGAAAAACAAAGAACAGCTGTCAAATACTACTGTTTGTTTTTTTGTATTCATTTTTGTTGCAAAATTGGTCTTAAATTGCATTCTTAGTGGCATTAAAAAGGTACAACTTAACTTGCTGAAACCTGAAGAAACCCTGTTGATTCACTGAATTTACTCAAATAGAGTAAAACTAGTAGGCCAACAGCTAGTGACCAGAACATCTATAGACCTGCACAGAGCCTTTTAGGAGGTATGGATACAATGTATTCAAGAAGGGGACAAGAAATCCTCTCCATGACACTCAGGTTTCACTGAAACCACTAGGAGCAGGTACTAAAGTATCCTGGAACAGATTTTACAAGGATACTAGGTGTTAGAGCCATAAGGTACATTAGGTTTATTTTGTATATTGTGCCTCATTTGAATAATTTGTAGTTATAAATAATTTATATTTTGTGTTAATATTATATTTGACATTATTACTTTTGGAATGCTTAAAGTTTGATTTGTGGTGTACAATCATTTATCTATTAGCGATCGATGTAAGAGGCTGATCTGGGCTCCATTAGCTTTGCCCACTATGTTAAGTTAGGGCCAGATCCACACGCATAGATACGGAGGAAAGTTAGTCGATGGAGCAGGCAGGAGGTGGAGCAACAGTTTTTTGGACCGTAGGCATAGCCGTACACATAGTCGTAGCCGTAGCGGTAGCCAATTTGTTTGTTTTTGGGCACCATACAACCGAGAGTTAGGTTAAGACCCCAGGTGGAGGCATTTTATTTTGTAATCGAACCGTTTTTTTGTGGAATAAAGCATCCTTTGTTGATTTTACACCGGCCTCGTTTATACCCTGGGAATATTGGGACACGGAAGGTTTACGGCCACACTACCTCGAGCAACAAGCTGCGAGTCAGAAACATTACTCCTGCAAGTGTGGCAAGGAAGGTTTTTTTTGTTTAGTTAGCCACTACACTAGGTATACATATAGCATAGAAAAACTAAGACCCTATAGTAATATTGTAAGAATACCATAGCAGATTAGAAAATACCATCAAGTAGGATTAGGTCACTATAAACTCACTGCCATGGAGCACAGACGTATAGGAATATTATAGGAATATTATAATGTTTTTTCCTCATGAATTGCTACAAAAATGCTACAAATTTGCTTTACAACGTATACAACGTATTCAAGAAAGGGACAAGAAATCTGATAAATTTAGCCCAGAGAAACAGACTGGTATACCATGCAAAGGACCTGGCTCCTTTCACTGATTTTCTTCAGTGTGTTAGGTTTAAATTAAAGGATCCATTGCCTTTGCATGGATATCGTATCCAGCCAAAGGTCCAGTTGTATCAGTAGTTCTGTTCTATTGCGGGTACATTGTAATACATTTGGGCAATAAGCTTAGAGCTGTTGTAGTCTCATAATGGTGAAATAGTACTAATTCAAAGATTCCTCTCTCATCTGTCTTGCCTGATCCCTTTCTTACCTGCTGCTGTACATTTTCTGTGGTTCTGCTGCTTTTCATCAAGTACTTTCTTCTGTCCATCTATGGAGAAACAGGTTTCTTTGTAGGCTATCTATGTTATATGTACTTTTTTGGCTATCATGAGAGAAGCTGACATCTCAGTAATTTTTGCTAACATTATACCTAGCAAGTTACAAAGCTAGTGTGTGTGTTGTAGCACAAGTATTTCACATATATTATTGTCCTCTGTTTTTTTAAATTTTGCTCATGTTCTCTTCTGCTCTTATTCTACCCAGACTACCAGGACCACTGAATGGCTGTTCAGATCAGATATTTCTGTCTTGTCTGTAGTGTTTCTGTAATATAGTTGTTTTCTCTGTCTATCACAGTGTGCTTGTTAGTGTGTCAGTCTGGTAATGTTGCTTGTCTGTCTTCTCTGTCTTGTACATATAGCTAATTAAATGCACTGTATAGAACCATTGTAGTTGGACCATTTTCTTTATTGTGTGTTCCATAGTTTCCATAGCTTCACTCACCATGGTACTGTAAACTATGATTTTCTGACACGTTACTTTGTAAAAGTTAGTACCTAATTTTATCAGTCGGCCTGCACCATAGTTTATTACAGTACAACAGTGATCAAAATACAAGAAACCGGAATTGTCCCCATTTTTATTTCATAGATAATAACATTGCATATTTTAATGATATATTGACCGCCGAACTGGAAATGTCCCCGGTTTTCATTTCAGAAATCTGGTCACCTTAAGTAACATTCCTTTTAATTTCTATTACAATTTCTATTATTGAGTGTGCAGTTCTCAAGTTTACTACCTCTGTCCCACTCACTCTCTGGGATTAGTTGCTCTGACCTGAGTTCAGTTGTTAGTGCTGCTGTCTGCCTGCTCTTCATTATGTCTCTCAGTCTAGCACGCGTGCATTGCATGGCATGGCATCTCTCTCTCTCTCTCTCTCTCTCTCTCTCTCTCTCTCTCTCTCTCTCTCTCTCTCTCTCTAAATGCTTTGACAATCACTATGGTTATTTGTTTATTCAAAATCAGTATGTATGTCTATGAGTTGGGTAGCCTTAGCTGCTGAAGCCCCCCCAAAAAGGGTCTAAAATTGCCCCTGCTCTAGACATACCGGACCTTACCAGTTCAGAAAAGGTGGTGGCATCTCTCTTCTGCCCTGTGAAGTCCAGTCTCAAAATAGTTTACAATATATTTGTAATGTAATGTAAACTGTAGCTTCAGTACCTTGGAGTGAGAAACAATAGATCGCCTATTTTGTGATTGTATTTACAATGAACTGTTCTGGTTGAATGAAAAAAAAGTCTCTGAATGACTAGAATCAGGTGGTCTCTTCATGTAGTGTGAACAGCCTCCCGACTAGGCCACAAGCAGACCAGTCGTTTAGTCTGAACTGCCCTCATTGGGCAAAATTTGAACAGTCTTGTAGTCTGACCTAGGCTTTACACTCAGCCCTAGTAATGGTCCCTTCAGGCTTGAAATTAACACAATTTACCCCCAATCTCTTCTTGGCGCTGAAAACCAGCTGGTCGCACCACTCCCCATTCCTGATAAACCCATAAGACAAAGCAAGCCAAGGACATAAGGGAATATAAAAGTTGTCAGCTTACATGACCAAGTAGTGTTGTGTGAAATGACTTTAGCCCGACATTGTTAACGCTGAGCGGGCTGCCACCGCCATGCTCGATAAAGGCAAATAAAAGGCCAGATAAAGTGCTGATGGAATGCAGCATGTGTGCAGGGATATAAAGTTTGCCATCTAATCCCTGGTTTCTATTATGGCCAATGTTTAGCAACACAGACACCCTCTGCTCTATTCACCCTTGAAGACCTTCTCTCCCCTTCTCTATGTCACTCTCACTCTCTCATTCCCTCCCTTCCCACTCACACTAGTGCATTTATCAGTCAAACCCAAAATGTGCAAATATTGGTTCAAGAGATGAACTAAGTTATTGAACATGTGCCTGTGTATGTGTATGGTCAGGGTTTGTTTTATTGATTAGGTATTGTGTATTAATCTGTGGAGAGATTATTAATCCAGAGTATCCCCTATTGTCCATGCCAAGTGTTGTTCTTCAGATCCAGAGCAAAAGAGCCTATCACGCACAACAGAAGTGTCCGTCAGGGGTGTGTGGTAGGACAGGGAGAGTAGCAGGGGTTGAAGCCATGGCCCATCCAGCCAACCCCAGAGAGAGACCAGAGACGTGGCGAAACCATAAGTCTACTTGATTAGGACATTCTCACTGCTGCTGCTGGCCATGTGCGTGCTAATTAGCATGAGTACAATTCATTACCCAAGGAGACGTGGGATTATGTCTCTGGATCACTCAGTAGCTAAAAGTTTTGACACTCTAATTTAACAGATGGAGAGCTCACTTAACTTTGCCAGCTCCCTAAAGACAAGTGGTGTTAATAAAGGGATGGGGGAATCATGCAATTGTGTTTGTGTGTGTGTGTGTGTGAGAGAGAGAGAGAGAGAGAGAGAGAGGGAGAGAGAGAGCGAGCGTGTGTGTTTATTTTAGTAAGTGTGTTTGATTGGATCAGCAAAAATGCAGCTGTTTTCACAGCAGTAGTCTAACTGCTACAGTAGATGTAGTTTGCATGTCACATTACAAATCATTCTACATGCAAACAAAATAACCTAAAGCAGTATTGTGTTAGCATGTTAACATATTAACATGCTAGCAAGTCTCATTGGTCACCGATTATTTTATGGTTGACTGACCTTAAGGTCTTTATCATTTTTCCAATATGACTACTCATGCGCTTGCGTGGGCATGTGTTAAGTGTGTGCTGAGATAATAAGTGCACTGAAATAGGAGACACTAAGAAGGGGTTAAGATGATGGCAAAGTAAGGAGAGCGTTGGAGAAGGAATTGGGTGCACATATACAAGGTATTGCTCTGCTGTCTTTCTCTGTCTCTCATGCTCTGCCTTCCTCCTACTATACATTCAATTAAGTGCTTCCCATGGGTGGTCACTACACACTTATCCGTTGAGCACCAAATCACTCACGCCTGCCTGCTTTACTGACTGTCCGCCTCAGTCATGCATGACCGCCAATTTAATTGACCACCACTCAAGAAACGCTAAACAGACAACATATTCAAAGGAAGGCCCTTTCATCAGACATGCCATTAGAATAAGGTGTCACAGTGAGATTTGCTCTCAAATTTAATTAGTGTCTACCCTCCATCATCTCATGTTCTCTATTTTGCTTTTAGTTTCTCTCTTTTTACTTGTCTGTCTCACACACATTAGCACTTTCTCTCTCCGCCTTCCTCTTTTTTCCCTTTAGACCCTTGTCACTCAACCAGAACACTCCTAAGTTTGCGGTGCCTGTGCTCAATGATTACTTAAGCTCTGACATCAGTGCAACTGGCACTGATTATGAAAAATTAGCTCCCCTTCTGGCCCACCCCAGTGAGCCCCAAAGCCCACATCGGTGGAGCTTGTGTCTGCTCGTGTTGCTTTTGTTTTGAAACTCTCTCTCTGCCCTGCACCATGAATACAGATACTGGGGGTCCGCAAGGTACAACACCATCTCGATCAAGAAGTGTGCTGGCCAGAGGTCATATTTGTAGTTGGAGACAAAAGAATTGTAGTGGAGGAGGCTTATAAATTGAGTGGCGATAGTGCAGTGCAGTGCAGTGCACTGTTGGAGCTAGAATACCAATGCAGTCCTTGGCAGTATTTCCCCTTCTAGGCTCCTTGGCTTTTCAAATCCTGTGCATGGGGCTGAAAGTATAGTGGCTTCTTTTGCTTATCTACTTATATGAGATGGCATGGGAAAACTCACACATGATGCAATTTTGACACCTTCACATTTTTAACACACTGTGTAGTTCTAAAAGAAACTCTCCGCTGTTTAAATCAGTAGACGGAAGAGAGTCTATCGGATCCTAAACAATTTCACAACCAGTGAAAAACCTAGGAGGAAATATTGTCCACATAACAGGAAATCTGTGGCAAGAAGTGGCTGGTCAAAAACAAGTTTGAGTTAGTTGTTAAAACTAATTTAGAACAGTGCCGAAACAGACCATGAATAATTGAAATTAAGAGATTATGGATGAAAGTTTGGACAAAACAGGCAAATAAATGCAAAAGAATCACAGAAACATCTTGATACCTTGATTCCTGCTCATTAGCCTACTTTTGCGTTTGTATTTTGTGGACATGCTAGTGTGAGGCATTTCAGATTCAATGTGATTCAAGTGACAGACTCAACTATTTACTATAACAATTGATTCACAGACATGTGTGATACTTCGTCCTAGGGGTGGGCGATAATCGTGTTTATAAGCGTAATCATTTTAATTATGTAATCGTGGCAAATTTTCAAAATCGTTCATTTCGATTGTTATTTAGGCTACAAGAACGAGGAACGTCTAGAAGCGCCAGTTAGCAAAGCAACCAGTGTGAGTGTCTGTGTGTGTGCGCGCGCATCAGACGTAACATCACTTTCCCGCGAATGAATGGGCCAAATACTTTCCCCAATGCGTGCGTTCATGAACTGTCCCCTTAAAAAAATACTACGTCGTATTCAGTCACGTCCCTACGCCCCGTCCAATAACGCCGTGTTCAGACAGGTTTTGACCGTTCGTTTTTTGCGAGCCGCGAGCGAATGTGTCAAGCCGGGCAGGAAGTCAGACACAGGAACGGCATAGAGCATCCGGTCAATTTCAAAATAAAATAAAATAAATAAAATAATCGTTCATTAATCGTAAAATAATCGTGAAATAATCGCGATATTGATTTTTAGTCATATCGCCCACCCCTACTTCGTCCTTTCCTACTCATCTAATGTGAGCATATTTACAACTGCGAGACATACAATCTGTGAAATCCATTGCTATGTTTATGATTCAATGCATTTTCAAAATTGGTTAGCAGTGGAAAAGTCTTCTGTGCCCCCAGCTTTAAAATGGCTTTCTAAGTCCATCATCATAGAATACTGCTCTTCTAGGTCCACCACAAACCACCACAAAACTTAAAAACACTTAAAAACATATAATCTGTGTTTTCAAAAAATCTTCAAGATAAACCGTGTTAGTCACCAAGCTGGAGGGTCCAAGGAGTGTCAATGATAAGCAGTGCTGGAGGGTGGTTCATACATGAGGCACTGGTGCTTCAAAATGCCCTCTCTGTCTCTGTGTCAGCTTTAAACAGATGGTGGAGGGATTGTGTTACATTAATGAAAGGTCCCTGCTTCACTTGAGGTATCTGTCTTCCTGACAGTTCATGTCCCTGTTGAGGACTTATCAAAGTTTTGCCATCATTTTTAAAGAAGTTTTATGTCAGCTATGGAGCCCGGAGCACTCATTTTTAACATCCTCAAGGCCCATTGAATGGGCAGGGGGTGATTATGACACTTTAACCCCTCAAGGGAGAAAGAAGTGTGTCATACAAAGGCAACCACACTGACACACAAACACACATGCATACACACATACACACACACACACACACACACACACACACACACTGTGTGTGCAAGCTCTAAAGATAGCTAAATGGTGCAACATGGCTTAGGGAAAAACTGATATTCTTTTTAGTGTTTGAAATTCCCCCTTTTCCCCTTTTGTTTTCACACTTTCCTGGAGGCTACAAGGAAGACAATCACACTATATTCTAGTAGGTGCAGACAGAGTGCTGCTTTTATTCATCCAGAAAAAATTATTTGATCTTTGGAAAGTCTCCCAAGAAAAAAGAAGAGTGATTGGCGTTAATTTCATGCTATTATATCATTTTTCTTTGTGTGCTTTGGCAGACCAGGAAGTACAGCATGTTATTTATCATAAAAGTATAGAGTTCAAAACCAGAAAACCTAAAGAAAGGGATAAAGATGTGGAAAGGAAAAGATGGCTCTAAAGGAACTGTTCAGTTGCAGAATGTCCTTCTCACCCCAGTGAATCATTGACTTCTGCTACAAGGTATGCTAAACCCACCCTTTCGCCATTCCATCTCCCCACACTAACACATACCACTGGCTCATGTCATACCTTGGTCACCTGGGAAAGCAAAGGAGAGAAGAACACACAGAGAAACACGGTCAGGGTGATGAGCTTAGCTGATTTTACATGGGAATCCTTGCTTTACAGGTTGGTCATCACCAGCCAAACCCCTAGAGAACCTCAGTGGGAACATGCTGACAGGCTGTGAGGCCAGGGCCATAGAAGGGGAACGCAACTAAAGCCTCACAGCCAGAGAGAGAATGAAAGAGATAAGGGAGAAAAAAAGAGAAAAATGCACATTATGTGAGCATTCTTATCTATAAAATGCTAAGTTGACATTGATTAAAAAATTAAACCCCATCATAGAATACTGCTTTATCCCTCAATTGTTTTCGAAGTCTGGTGACTAGGTCAGACACATATAAACACACACACATGCACAAAAACACAGTTTAAAGCCTCTAGATATCTCTCCCAGGGGGATTAAGTTACAAACAACTATTATCTGTATTGTTTATTTTGCTATCTGAGACAGTGGCGAGAACTAAAGAGATACTCATGCACAATAAGAAAATCCAATTTGATATGCTGTTACAACCTTAAATAATCCAGATTTTTTGAACCCTCAACCCTGTGATTATAGGCTACTATTAATATGCCAAACAGTAGGACCATACCCCTGTCACAAACTAAGAACAGTAAGGTAACAGGAGCAGTAACAGGAGGTTGTGGGTGAGTCGTAGGCTGGATCCCAGAGAGAGTTGAGTCAGTGTGTGCATGTGTGAACGGGAGTGGTTGCGTCCCGTTCACACATGCACACACTGGTTAAAAGGGCCCGGCTGCAATTTGCCTTAATTGGCCGCAGCCGGTGCTGGATCCAGGGAGAATCAGTCCACTGACTCAACTCTCTCCTGGATCCAGCCTACGCCTCACCCACACCCTCCCCCCAGTCTGCCACAGTGCCCAAATACCTTTTTGAACCAGTAATACCGATTTAGCCACTGTGCGGTGCATTTAAATGAGGGGCGAACGCAGCAGCGCATTCAATTGTTAATAAAAGCTAACTGGATAAACTTGCAAGCAAGCTGGCTGTCCCTCCACAACAGTGAAGACGTTTTAAGGCCTTAGTTCAACAGGCATTAGTATTACCAGGTGAGGTCAGTAATTTGATTTTGGCTCTGCACAATTTCAGTCAGTCATCCAAATAGTACAGTAGTCTACTATGGAACCATGGTCATCCAGGGACCAATCACCCACACTTCAGCAAAACTTTCATTGTATCATTGTAACGCCAGATGCAGCAGCTCCTGCACTCTTTTCCACTATTTTTCTTGGCACCAAACTGTGCTTCAATGCACTATCTCTTCCTTTTATTGCTTCTTTTATATTCTATTTATGTGCTTATATTCTATTCTTTTTTTCCTTGCTGAATCCTATTACTTTTGGTGCTGCAACTACCTAATTTCCCCACCGGGATCATAAAGTTTCATCTAATCTAATCTAAAGAGAGATGCTGCTCCACATAGCCACTGGTTATATGGCTCTTGTAATCTAGATGCCGGGAGCACAAATCGGCAACTGTGTGAAACACCAGACGTCAAACTGGACATGATTAAAATTACCCCAGGACGTCAGAGTTAACTCAAAATACAGTAGGTCATTTCAGATGGAATTTTCCTGGGTGGCTGGAGAAAATCGCTGATATGTTTCACACAGGATAAAATTCCCATGGTCCTAAGATAAAAATTACCATCACCAGACCTCCCCTGGTAATATGCCATCCAGAGAGGGCTTTTGCCAGAGTGTGCTCTGAATAAACCAACTGAAATTCTGAAATTGCCAACATGCCTGTTTGGTTCCAGATTGTGCTTGCAAATGTTAAGGCGCAAGTGGGGGAAAAAGGAAACCATTGTGCAACACACCGTTTTGGAAGATGAGAGAGGAGTTAAAGTCAGCCTACATAAGAATGGAGCAACAGTAAATGAAATTAAAGTCAAACCAGAGATGTAAAACAAAATTATGACTAGGCTCAAAACAAGAGTGAACACTTAATGTGAAAGATGCAGGGGTGAGTTTCCCGAAAGGCATTGTAGCGCGAAATTCACGAGTGCTTCCCGAAATGTGTCGCAACTCAAGCGTGAAATCTCTCGCTAAATCTAGATTTTTAACACTGGATTTCCTGTTATAGTAAATATTGCTCTTCTCTTTTTATCTTTTGCCATGTTGATGGAAACTGGAACTGTACTTCAGGTAAACCTTTTATTATAGGCTGCAGGACTCAGTCTAATTGGATAATTTGATTGAAAAGACGTCGATCAGCATCGATCAGCAAATCGATGATTCTTCTATCATATCATCATATCTTATCTATATCCTCTATGTTTGGATCTCAAAGTGATAGTGGGCGAGGTTCACTAAGTATCTCTTCAAGTATCTCTTGAGTATCTCTGTTCCGCTTCACGATATCCTTTGGAATTGTGTGATTGGCTGCACATCTCATTACGACAAATGGCGGTTGTTGGTGTGCACCATTTGATACTGGTGATACCAGTATCCACTGGCCCAAGCCTACTAACAACATATTTTAATCAGGGAGAAAACTCTGTAAAGTTTTGATATTGTTGAAAATGAGACACCGTTGGACTACCTTGACCTACCTCTCCCCATCTCTCTCTCACAACTCCTGGCACCAATCGTGGCATACCTCAATTTCATCTAGTTGAACCGAGGCAGAACCTTCCACAGTTCTACTTTCTACCACACTCCCTGAACTAAAATGATTGTGCCTTCCAGTAGCTGGCAAAAGTGCTGCTTGGATCCTCGATGTTTTCCTTGCAGCCTGCGATCCTCCAGCAGCGAGAGAGCCTTGGGCTGGGCTGCCCTGACTGACCCGCAGTCCTAAACTCCTAAAAAGAGACTGCACCGATGCGAGCAGGGTCCCTATAGAACCGTGGGCGGAGTTAATGGGGGGGCTGAATTGTGTTACTAAAATATTTTAAAAAGTCTAACGTTTAAAGTTAAATATCATTAAAAAATAATTTAAAATTGAAATTACAGTAATGTTAGATTGTTTTTATTCAAATTTTAAATGTTATTAATAAATGTGTGTGTGTGTGTGTGTGTGTGTGTGCGCGCGCGCACGCTGTAACTTGTATTTGAGTAAGTAAGCCTATTCATGTGTCATTTTTTAGTTTAACACTGAGTGCATCTTAATGTCAGTGAGATTAGTAATATAACTTATTTATTACAAACAAATGATGGATTATTGGATGTGATGTAGCCATAGCAATATGGTTGCCAGTATGCTGCCTATATATCAATTGTGTGCGTGTCTGTCGGAGCAAAATACACGCCCGTGTATGTGTGGTATAGGACGAGGTGGTCTAGGTTTGGTGGTATGTTTTTAGTTGTGCTGTGTTTTAATGCGTTTTATGGCCTTGTGGTAAACTTGGCTGATCCTATTGTCTTCTATTCTGATTATGTTTGTACTGAATTCAAGCCATGCTGTATAGCATGCAAGACAATAAGATGTGACAATTCTGTGTATTGTGGTTCATGGCAGTACATCACTTGTGTATCAGTACACCCCTTTAAGATGACATCTTCTTAGATTATTGTAAGAAATGCAGCATGCTGATGGTGTTGAAAACTTGTGACACACACAAATGCACCCATGAATAGGAACATTTTGGGCCCCTGACAACTGATTCTAAAGGCATCAATGTTTTCCCTTGTATAATATTGCTCTGTGGAATTTCAGCAGCATCTGGAAGGAGAAAAGCACTTCACAAAGTGAAGCCAAGATGACAACCCAATGACATCTCCTTTTCCCAGCAAGACATGCCTCTGATAGTGTCTGCTGATGTTTTTCCAAATATGCTGTGACAAATGTCTCCTATAGATGCATGTAGAGGCCTTTGCTGTGTTTAAGACTTGTGCAAGATATTAAGTTGTCCTTGCCTCAAGGGGGGAAGCCATTTATTGATGTGTAATTAACAGGTCATGGCGTGTTTGAGTTGTTGTTCTTGTGAAACTCTGCATCCCATGTGTTTGTTATGAAAATGACCCATAATCGGGGCATTAATGCATAGAGACAGAGCTAAAGGAACAAATGACTTCACTGTAGTTTTGTGTGATTTGGTACGTGTAGCATCTGAGAGAAGGAATTGAATGAGTCTCACTACCATAACTCCCATTGCTGTGCCCTTGAGCAAGTAGACTATGGCTGTAGTGGGCAGCTCCCAGGTGTGACTGTGTAACAATGTGAGTGTGCAATGGGTGTGAGAACCCTGTCATAATATCTATGACTATATTCTTTCATGGTGACCTCTCAGTGCTATCACTAGCACACCAGTCAGACGCTGCATAATGCTGCACTCGTCACACGGGAAGGTTGGCAACCACAAGCCTACAACCTGGAAAATGCCCAGTGGAATCCATTTTCCTCCTCCACCTTCCATTACACCCATATGACGTGATGCAGCACAATGTGGACATAAGGGATTATGGGTAATGTAGTCACACTATTGACCTGACGCTATGACAGGTTCCTTGGGTTTGTCCAACAAATAATATTTTACATGACAAAACATAACAATCTGGCCAAATCAAAGTCGAAAGAAATGGCTGGGTCTATTGCATTGTCAGAATGTAACAGTGTAATCAATATTCATAAGTCTCCTGACAACTCACCAAGGTGATCTCTGCGGACCATCAGTGGCCTTGGTTTGCCCCCAGCTGGGGGTTTTGGGAGCGGAGGTTCGGTGGGCTTGGTCAATCATAACAGGCAAATCAAAGGCGTTGTCACGAAAGATTTTCAGGAGGGGATTCTTGACAAATTCCCCACAATGTGAAAATTCTCTCTCAACATGTAGTTGTTGAGGTAGTCCATTTATTTCCTCATGTCTTAATGTTCTTTAGTCAGCTGAGCTGCAGTGCCCTCCAGCTCAGTAATCTCTAATCAGTACAAACTGCTGAGTTTGAACTTGCTCTTTGATTCTGAGGGCCGAACACCAAAACCTGACGTTTACAGTTGACGTTATACATTTTTTTTCTTCCATTGTAGCTACACTGGAAATACCTAATAAGAAGAAAAATACAGCACCAAACAACAAAACGTACCCAGGAGTGTTCAAATGTTTTAGGATGGATTTTTCCTTTAACTGCGGGCTAAGTGAATAGTCCACCTCATGTGAAAGCCCTTGTGTCTCAGAGTTCACATTGAGGGGGACTGTCGGTGCCTGAGAGGCATAAATTAGACCCAAGGCCTAATTAATTTAAAATGCCACCCAACCAAGTAGATTAATTACCTTAATATACACCATTTTGTGCAAAGCATTATTCTACAACAGAATTAGATTTCCCCCTTAATGACTTTGTTTTACATACACCCTCTGTGTGTGTGTGTGTGTGTGTGTGTGTGTGTGTTTGAGCTCATGCCCTAACATCACTAGGAGACTAGCAGCCCAATGACAAACATACCTCAGAGTCTTTTCAATGGGTGACTGAGCCTGTGATAGAATACACGGGCTTCTGCTCCAGAGCCATCAGTAGCGAACTTGATAAATGAACATGTGTGGGATAGAGATGGGAGAGGCGAAAAAAGGAGGGAGCAAGACAGTGAGCGGGAGAGAGACAGGAAGACAGAGTGACACAGACAGAGAGAGAAAGAATTGGCCCCCTCTGGTTTTGGTGCAGGGGTCCGCCTCATGATTCTTAATGACTCGGTGGCGTTGATCTGTGAAGGAAGGAGAAAATGGGCCATTTAGGGAGAGAAACAGTCAACCTGCTATTTCTTGTCCATTGTCTGGGATTTAATTGAGAAAATCAATATGTCACGACACTTTGCCGATAAAAGTAATTCCCCGTTTTCTCTCCCCGACCCTCATCTGATATGCTCACTAGGCTTAGCAACAAGAGGGGGGTTATTTGAATGGTTGGTTGCACACACATACTTACAATCAGGCAACTACACAGCAGTGTTCCCACATCTGGAGCATCCTACTCACACATAAGCACTTACTCTGTTGTCTAGGTTGGGGTCAGAGACATGCAAACAGATGGGGGGTAGAGAGAGAGTGTGCCAGAGAGAGGAGAATCTCGCAATGTGCATTAACCATTATGGTCCAGGGCACCTATGCGTCATGAAAATGCGCCACATGACACTGGTGTCTCCCCGTACTACTCCAGGGAGGAGGGAATTTATTATCAGGGAAGAGATCCAGTCATGATGGCCAGCCTGACAAAGTTTTCCCCAGGTCCAATCAATCACACGTGTCCTCCGTGAGAGGGCACCACCGCAAGGGGCCCTCGGAGGGTTTGCCAGCAGATTAGTCACAGCCAAGTCTAATTTCTGCTGCTGCACAAGAACAGAGATGGAGGGATGAAGTAGGAGGGGAGTGGAGAGCGATAGGTGAGAGATGGGCCAAAAAGTAAATGGAGGAAGGATTGAAGAGTAAGAAAAGAGAGAGACAGAGGAAAGGGAGGCAGATTTAGGAGAGGTAGAGGAGGAAGAAAGGAAAAGGGGTCAGTGGGAACAGAAATAATGAAATGGTAGAAGGACGAAGAATTAAAGTGTAAAGGATTAAAGTGTAAAGGAAAAATAAACAGAGGAGTAGTAGAAGGAAGTATTAACAAAATACAGGCATGAACATATTGTGTTAATACAAGAATGCTCTCATTGAGGGCTAAGGGGAGCTTATACTATATGAGGTTATATGACATATTACTTGCTAACAGAAAATAAATTGGATTAAGTGTTTGGCTACATCATCAGCAATACATCTATCTTCTTCTAAGTCTTTCCTTGTATTTCAATACAGTTTATTAAATTGTGAATATATTGTACATACATTGTGTTGTTAAGTAATTACAGCATTATTATTTTGTACTTAATTACATTGGTTTGTACTTCATATTTTTCTGAGGTAACCTTTTTGTGGCTGTTACTATGGAGCTAGAAATTATTTTCTTTTTAATTTAATTATTTAATTTCTTTTTTCATGTTTGCCTAACTCTGAGAACAGGTGTAAGCCAAATGTGCCACGCTTTTAAATATTATTTAAACATTTTATCGAATATCATGAAGTGTGTTCGATTTAAATTTAGGGCCCAGACTTCAGCCTCTCATCTCAAAGAAATGGTGTGTTCTTAATGATGTCCTCTACTGATATAGTGGCCCTGTCCTGCTTTTATCACTGTGATGATAAGAGCTCTATCTGTTCATTACCTAAGCCTTGGGGGAGAGTGCTGACCCAGCCCAAACTGCCACAGGTCCAAGCCACAATATCTTACTACTATCAATCTTACCACACTCACGCCCAGGCTGTTACATATACTTGTTTGCTTCCAAGCATCCAACTCCATATGTGTACACAGTCACATGCAGTTATGAGAAGGACAAGGCTTCTGGACCACTTGTACCAGTTCAGAACAGGAACAACCGTTTCCTACTGTCCATTATTGTATGTTAAGTCTATAAACCCTTGAAAACTGGCAACACAAAATTGTCTCCTGAGAAAGGCCTTCTTTGTTAATCCCTATTAACCTCTTCAGTGAGAGGGGCACGGGTTCACACTCTGGCCACTTAAGTTTGAGCACGACCTGACTTTGTGCTTACAACTTTCTAATGCATCTGCCATGGCTTGGCTGCTCTCCAGCTCACGTTCTCATCCACTCACCTCTGAGCGTGTGCAAATAGGGGAGGGAGGGCCTGACCAGGTACTTGCAGGAGTTGATATTGGGATGATGTGATTATGTGCAGGATGAAGAGCAGTACTGGATATGTATCGGAACTAAATTAACTATGCCACAAAATCCATCCCCATCAGTGTCTTACAAGTAACCCCCGATTCTTACTTTCTCAGCATTCACTTCTTTATCTCATGACTTTTTCATTAGACTCGTTCTTCACTTACACTGTTCTCAGCCATTAGATCACTTTCAGTTCTGTTACAATGACTAAAAGGAAAAGAAGTAGTAATGCATTTCATTCTCTCTCTCTCTCTCTCTCTCTCTCCTACACACACACACACACACACACGACAGCACTAATTCACTTCCCCTCTAACTACTAGCTGAGGATGTGCGCATCACACCATGTGAGATACTGACTTATGGCTGAGGCATGACTTCAGCATGCATGCATTCAGATGATTGAGAGAGCAGGAAGCTGTTGTAAATACCGCAATGCAATTATATTTGGAGATGAAGTGAAAACGTGTACAGTATGTGCACTTAAACTTTTGTAGTGTCAAATGTGCCTAGAGTTCTGTGTGTACTTACAATTGTGTTTCATACAAAGTTGGTGAGCTAATATTCTTGGTGTTTGTCAGATTAAAGGGATTGTCATGTATGTATGTTTTTAATAGTTGGAAGAAAAACAGACCACATAATGAAAGCCAATATCTGTGTGATAAGCTTTTTATACTTTTTTGCACAATTGAATTCATTCTGTTAAATCTCACTTTTATGGTTTATGTATGACTATGTCTCTCATTTAAATTCACATTTAATTCCAACGGCTCCATTCATACCACTCCCAGCTCCCAAGAGGCTGTGGGAGCACCTAAGGGAGTTTGGGAAATAGGACTCTAGGGGCTGGTGATGTTCCTTTTCTCAGGAAGTGCTGATGGAAAAGAGCATGAGTGATGTCCTCAGGGAGAAGAGGAGGAGATTGGAGAGAGTAAAATTACTTTCCTTGTGAGATGTAAGTCATGACAAAGTGATACGCTGTGTGTCTGAATTTACAAATCTCAAGACATGTCACATGGCAAAGAACATTTTTCCACTTTAATTAATTCTAAAGAGTCATACTTGAGGCTATGGGAGATATGACTCTATTGCCTTCTCATCTGAGGCTGTTTTAAGAAAAAAATCCATGAAATCCTGTGAATCTAATCATGGTCCAAACAAGAGGTAGTCTCTGCTATTACTGCTATTCACTAGTCACCTTATACCCCTTCCAGACTGACTATGTCAACCTTGTAAAAGAAACGACGGATACTCAAAGTGATGACCAGAGGCTGATGTAGCAAAAGTGTTATTAACGAGTAAGCCAGAATTGTTGTTAGGTGAGGCAACTGGATGGAAGGCAATGAAGGACAGAAAAAATAGCTAACAATAACAAGGGAGGTTACTAGGGGGCTGGAATGGGCCTGAGGGAGGCAATTGTTACTGAAGGGTTAGCAGTAGTTACCCAGGATGGAGTAGGCCCAAGCATAACTGGGTAGGGCTTAAGCAGAAAGGTGCCTGGTAGTGAGGATTTCAGCCTCTGTTGCCTTAGGGCATGCAAAAAAGAAGCATTTGTTTTGTAATATTTTTAATAATATTATTATTATTATTATGATACCCTCTCCTTCTTTCCAATGTCCTAAAGACAGGATATTTACACCCCAAATGTATTTAGACTTAAATCTGTCAATGGTAAATGTAAATTCAGAACCACAAGATATCTATGATGATAACTATGACTCTATAAATATAGTTCTGGTATATAGGTATTCAGCTACAATTTGTCATGTTATAATTCAATTTGCCACCACAAAAAAGGTATTTGCTTAATGCGTAAGGGTCAAATCTGCCCTATTTGCTATGGAAAGAGCCTGTATAAACCTGAGCCTGTGTAAAAGAGCCTGAGTAAACATTATTTTTCAATTTAAATCACGGTGGTCAAGGAATGAAGTCAGACGATGAAATGCTTCCACATAAAGCATGCTCTTTCCTGAAAATGAATGCAGACACTTGAATGTAGACATAAATATGAAGAGGGTAAATGTCTAGGTGGTAGGTGATTGGTTTACCTGGATGGAGGCTTGTCAATACCTTGCCAGTGAAAAAAATAAGAGGTTCTTGCCACCTCGGAGTGAACAAAGATGAAAAAGAATTCATTCATTACAATGTGCATAAATTGCCAGTTGCTGCAAATTAAAATTAATGTATGTTAAAAATGCCATTACTAATTTAAAGTGTTCAAATCAGTTCTTGATTTGCAGTTATCCTTTAAGTCTCTGATGTCCCATGTTCAACAGGGTACTAATGAAATATTGATAACTTTGACCTATTTAAGACAAGAGGAGGTTAAAACAAATAAAGAGCATTATCGTGTTTATTCTGTTCCGTTGCTGTGCAAGGTCTCCAGTCTGGTAACGTCTCTTTAAGGTCTTTGCACAGCCAGAATTGCCTTTGGTTACAAGAGTAATCGGAACTGCTAGTAGTAAAGAGGTCTTTGTCCCTTAATTTTTACCCTGTAAATGACCATTTAGAGAGCAATTGTAGAACTTCCATTTGTTCTGATCTGCACTGGGCAGCCGCATGAAAAGGTAATTAAAAAGAATTGCTCATAAGGTCAATTGAAGGACCCACTAAAATAGGTTTCTTTCAGGAAATGCATTGAGTAGTTAATTAATTACTTTAAAAAAACAGCATTGGTTTTACCTAATGAATGTGTTACAAAGTTTATAAATAATGTTTATAAATAAATACATTTATTGATCCAGCATAAAATGGTTGTTTTCAGCTAAAATGTTTATTTTCCTGTATTACATTAGCCTATTTTAATGTATTTGCCCCATTTGTTGCGCCCTTTATTGGTTTTCTGTTCCTGCTTTTACTGAGGATTTGAATTTATGTATTTGCACTGTAGCCCCTATGGATATGTTATTTAAATGCTGAGGGAGACAGAATTTATTTTCCAGAACCACAGAGAAAGCGTGTGCAAATTACAAATGACTTAGAGGGTCAAAAACCATTAATTCCATTAGAAAATCATGCAAATTTAGTGTATTTCCATCCTCACAAAGACGGCTTAAAATGTTCAATAATAACTCAAGTTGAATCGAATGAAGTAGCTTCGATCATTGTACTCTTCTGTGCAAGTAATAATACTCTATCTCTCTATTTTGAGGTTATTTTTTGGCACATGAAGTTCCTGTGGATTGTAATCATACATGAAGATTATGTTCTGTCTCATTATAATGGAGCTTAGCGTAAGTTCAATCATGAAGGCTACCTCCTTCTTCATAATTTTTCCAGCAGGAACAAACACGCCCCCAGCTCCGCATCGTCCCACCACCGTAGCCCACGCTTCTCTCTCCTCCCCTTTCATGCTCTCCAGAAACCAATCACTAACCATTTCCCTCTATTTGTACCCCCTCAGCTGCTTCCGTGTTTCTGTCATTTCAGCTGCCTAAACTGCACCAGACCGACGCACCACCTCCTCCCCCGCCACCACCAGCATCACGGCTCCATCAATATCCCGGAGGGTTAGTTCTTCAGCCTGGGGGTTCTCCTGTCTCCTACCTGCCCCAGGGAGCTTCACCCTATCTCTGGATACTTCTTGGAGTCTAAACCTATGCTCACACACATTTTCTCATGCTGTTAATACATTTTTATAATTGTTATCCTACCCTCTTGTGATTGAAATATACATTCGATGTAATATTGGAATTTTAATGGCATAGATGGAAAAGCTGCGGAAAGACTGTGATAGTAGACACTGGGATGATTTTCTCAGAATAAATAATACAATATTTTTTCTGCTTCAGAAATAAAACCCCTGTGGAATAGTTTATACATTCCACAGAACCATAAGTCAGTCTCACACTTATTGTAAGTGGAGCATCTCCACACTGTGCATCTTGATGGTGTCACAGATTAGTGTTGCCAGTCTCTGTTTCTAAATTTCGGAGATTTAATCATGGTAACACAATGAGTTACTTTTTAATAGGCTTTTATTTTGTCCCTGCCTGTTAAGATGTCTCTGAGGCCATGCACTTAACATGATGTGTGTATTATTACAGGAATAATCATCCCACAATTAACTTGTCTTAAACTGTTTATGGTGGGAGCAAAATCTTTACATTTTGACTCTCTGCAGTTCACAATAATAATAATAATAATAATAATAATAATAATAATCTGCATTGATTCCAGTGAATTCCATTGTAAGTTTCAATGAATAGTTTTGCAGGATAACTTTTTAAATATGATATTCACTGGACTCTTTGGCTCAGGAGTATTGAAAGGACCAAGTATTGGACCAATTTGTTGAGGTAATCTGAAGAAATTTCACCCCATGCTTCCTGAAGAACCTCCCACAAATTGGATTGGCTTGATGGGCACTTCTTACGTACCATACGGTCAAGCTGCTCCCACAACAAATAGGGTTGAGATCTGGTTACTGCCCCCGCCACTCCATTTTACACAGAATACCAGCTGACTGCTTCTTCCCTAAATATTTCTTTGCCCATCTTAATCTTTTCCTTTTATTGGCCAGTCTCAGATATGGCTTTTTCTTTGCTACTCTGCCTAGAAGGCCAGCATCCTGGAGTCGCCTCTTCACTGTTGATGTTAGGACTGGTGTTTTGCAGGTACCATTTAATGAAGCTGCCAGTTTGAGGACCTGTGAGGCGTCTGTTTCTCAAACTAGAGACTCTGATGTACTTGTCCTCTAGCTCAGTTGTGCACCGGGGCCTCCCTTCTCTTTCTATTCTGGTTAGAGCCAGTTTGCGCTGTTCTGTGAAGGGAGTAGTACACACCGTTGTATGAGATCTCCAGTTTCTTGGCAATTTCTCACATGGAATAGCCTTCATTTCTCAGAACAAGAATAGACTGACGAGTTTCAGAAGAAAGTTTTTTTTTCTGGCCATTTTGAGACCATAATCGAACCCGCAAATGCTGATGCTCCAGATACTCAACTAGCCTAAGGAATTTTATTGCTTCTTTAATCAGCAGTTTTCAATGTAGATAGTCCATTAAAAATCAGCCTTTCCAGCTATAGTCATTTACCACATTAACAATGTCTAGACTGTATTTCTGATCAATTTAATGTTATTTTAATTGAAAAAAAATTGTGCTTTTCTTTAAAAAAAAAAGGAAATTTATAAGTGACCCCAAACTTTTGAGCGGTAGTGTATGTCAACCCACACTTAATTTGAAACTGGATGGTTTTCCACTTTAGGAATTACTGACTTTATTAAATGATTTCAAAGTTTTTCAGTGATAATTTCAGTCTCATTCAGCTCAATGTTTATGAGTTTACGTGTGGTTGCAAAACGTGTGCATTCATGTGTATTTTATGTCACTTGCACACAAATTGGGTCCAGCTTGTGTGGTTATAGGTCCTCCATTTGTGACAGTAGTGAGCGTGCTTTTTCATGCTGGGGGAAGTAAATGAACTGACAATCAAAATGAATTTACTCTATAAAGACTTTATAGTTTTGACTATTAAGTTATGGTTGTGTGACTTATGTTTTATATGATATTATGGACGTCTCTTAACTTTTTCATGTGCCAACACCACCACACTCACCAATCACTCACTCAAATGGCCCTCAGTACCAGAATATTTAACGGTATAAAGTTGATGTAAGATTATTGGCTCCTAGAATTAGACTGTGTAATTGTAATTTGCTCGGCCACCAGTGAGCTTCGGGGGCCCCATCACCTGGAAAGGTATAATTACATCAGGCTATGTCTCTGGAGGAGATGGCGAGGACAGGCACTTGGCTCTCTTTATTTTAATGAATGAAATGATGCAACTCTCTTCCCTTAAATCAGTGCCTGTGCACCCAAGGCCACTGATCCCCATACTAATTTCTTTAACTCAGCTTTTTGAATATGAATAACGGCATTAATTTTAATAGCACATACTGGCAATTTCCAAATTATATTAACTTTTTAAAATGACCTCTGAATTTACAATTTGCAAACCATTTCCTCTTGGTGTCCACAAGCCTAATACATTCCATTTCCTGAATTATTTTCCTCACCTTTTCCCTTTAAAGCTATGGAGTTAAAAAGTGACTACATTCAAAGGCCAGCATTTCACCTCATGCACCATTTTTAACATTATTGAAGTCAGACAAAAATCCCCCAAAGGAAATCATCCTGTCACTACCAGAACAGTGGCACAAAGCGACAGACCTACCATTTTCTGTCCTCTAAATGAAAATGTCAACATATATAGATATCACGGTGACTGACTTCTCTATGCCACATTAGTTCTCCCTGAAAGGCTATATCCAATCTGCATAATGTATACTGCCTCCATCTGACTGACAGCACTTTGCTATATAGATAAATAAATTATTAATTATTAATCAGTTTTCATGTATGCTGCAGCATGTTAATAATGCTGGAGGGATAATGCAGAGATGGTGGCTTATTTCCCCACATAATAATGGGAGTTCTTAAAACTCTGCCTACAATTGTATATTTTGGAAATGGGAAATAACTGTAGAAGCAGGGAAGCTTGTGTGCTCTAAATGAACCAAACATACCACCATTAAAAAGTCTCCTTATATGTAAGAATGTTTCTTTTTTACTAGAATTTTTCAGTCTTCAAGTAGCAGTGGGTATAGAATTTTTTTTTACCCATATTAGGGTTAGGGAGGAAGATTAATTTTATTAGTATTTGGGTGCACACATGCACTAACACACACAACACATTAGGGTTAGGGTTGTGGTCAAATTATCAACATTGTATTGCAGGGACAAAACCAAAAACTATGCATATGGATTTTCATTCTATATCCTTTGTGTCAAAAGCCAAGGAAGCCTTTTGCGGAACCACTGATCCTCAGCCTTTCCCTCTGCACTATGGCTTTGGGTTTCAAAGAAACCCTGTTCTTTAGACCTTGACCAAATCAAAACATATAGCTGTGTCTAAGCTCCTGTTACATGAATGTTGCTTCGCTTTACTCATTCAGGAGTAACCAACTCCCTGAAACTCGTCTGCTTCAAGGCCTTTATGCAGAACCTAGATCTAAATCCTTTCTCAACTGCCTGGTTAGGGTTATGCAATCCACTGCAATATTTTCCTGACAGACAAATCCTGCATGAGGTCTCCAGCATTTCCATCAGCTTTTTCTTTGCCAAAACTAGAGGAATCAAAACTAAACAAACATTTTTGTCAACCCATCTAATTGTGTGTGTGTGTGTGTCATTTTCCAATATGTGTTAAAACCAGTTGCTGCAGCTTGCCTAAAATTACTCCTGCGTCTTTGGACACAGTTTAGCTCATGCATGAATCCTGGTCCTTTTATTTATGTTTAACGTATCATTTAGACACATAACATTTATCACTGCACCATAATGACGTATGCTGCTAGATTACTGATACACGTAAAGAGATAGGGCAATGGGAATGATCTAAAGGTTGTGGGAATAGACTTTGCCATCTTTATGGATAACTTCCAGTGTAGGATGGGCTGTTTTATTATAGATGGAGTTCAGAATGACGTCTGGCGCTGTTCTTCCTCTGCTTCCTCCACTCTATCTTTGCCCCCCCCATCTCTTTCTTTATCTCTTTCTCTCTCCCTCTCTTTCTCTCAAACAACAACAAAAACAGATTCTGACTCTGTTTGTGTCACTCAGCTCTGCTATGATCCAGCAACAATTGTTGTTGTACTTAAAGCTGCATTATGCAAGATTTGTATGTAATAAAACAATAGTTAGTCTCATCAGCCACTTATTGGACACTGAAATTCTGGTGTCCAGTATGGTCACTGGTGGGAAATCTTCACAAGTGAGGAATCTAAATTTCAATTTGGTGGATCTTCGAAAGAAAAAGAAAAATAGTCTATGAAGTTACCTCAAAGGAAGACATTTCCTATCCTGTCCTCCCTACGCTTTCTCCCAATTTATGCCAGATGTGATTTCAAAGTGTTTCTGCTAACTTACATGGGCTAGCAGATCTTATTGCACCATATACACCACCATGCGCCCTCCGATCACTTATCTATTCCAGCAGTCAAAAAGAAAACTGCAGGTAGCAGAGCCTTTTCTCACTGTGCTCACATTCTCCTTGCTGCAATGACAGAGGCCTTTAAATCCAACCTGTTTATTTTCACTATCATTTGGCTTTGCACAATCACTGGGAGGGACTCAGCCTCTTTATACAGTAAGGTTAGTCAGTTTGCACTGTCTGTTTGTGTGCGTGGGAGTAAGTGACTGAGTTCATCTGCTGTGTGTGTGGGTATGTGTCCTATCTCTTTTCATTTCATCCTGTGTGGTCCTTGACTCTTCCTCACTTTCGTTTTCATTTTCATTCACTTTTTTCACTTTTTATTTCATAATGTGACCCTTTAAGACCTTTGTCATGGTGGCTGAGGGTTATATAAATAAACTTGTCATCTCTTTTGTATCTGTTGGTATAAAGAAATCACATTCTGGCCAGGTTGGTAAACATGAGAATGCTTATGCAGTTTACAGATGTCACGTTACAGCATTTATAGTTGTCAAAATTCAAAGAGTTACCTCTCTCTGCCATTGGGGCTGCCAACGTTAAAATTGCATGTGCAGCTTCAAGTTAATTTAGAAGTCAATAAAAGGATTTGATATATTTTGACATTTTTCCTTCTTTGAATTGATGAATATTTGGGATAATATGCCATCAAATGTTTTATTTGACAACAAGCAGCCCTCACTCATTCACACAAGATGCGTATGCACATATGTTCATGTGCGACATCTCTTTCCCTCATGAAAACTTTTGCATGCCAACATATGTTGTCAAAGTGGCTTTCAGTATGGTTTCCCTCAAAGGTCCCATCAAGAGACTTTGATGTTTGTATGTCAAATAGAAGAAAAGAGTTTATGACAACCATTTACTGAGAGTACAGAATAGATATAGCGCTCCATAGGAGTTATTGTGTCATGCTAACGCATCTGATTTGAAAATTAATTCTCATTATTATGAGCAGTTATTTCTTAAAGCAAATGTGTGCATTGTCAGATAGAACTCATTAAGTACAAATCAGGAATTGCTGTGCAGCGCAAACAATCAAAAGGGTCATAATGAGAAAGGCTTCCCATAAAAGTGGAGAACATCACATTTTTATTTGTCACGGGCTTCAAAGAAAAGAATGATGTAATTATCTACTCACTAGGCTATATGGATTTGTTTAATAACATCATGATCATGATAAATATGGGATACTCTACTAGATAATCACTCGAAGCTTTCAAAGTTGTTTTTATAATTAGTGGTATCATTATGGACTTTTGTCTGAGTGGTCTTTTGTCTTTTAGGTGTGGAGGGGACTACTGCCTGCATTGATTTGATTAAATTAGCACTAAATGACCACTCTACTGACTTCAGTCACCGTCCGTATATTAGTATACAAACAGCTTTCCTCCATCCTCCATTGCATCAGCCCTTTCATGTTTCCTTTTATGTTTGTGAAGTTGGTAACACTTTATAATAAGGGCACACAAATAAACATGAACCAATACATTAACTAATGAAAGAATCAACATTAATGAAGGCCAGAATTAATGAATGAACTATCAGGAATTCCTGAAGCTCGCCAAGCTGGTTAGTTAGTGTGGTAGCTTAATAATTATTTGTAGTAATGATTTGGCATTAATTAATGGTATTAACTTACAGATATAATTCATATATTTATTGATTAGCATGTCATCACTCTCCTGATTTAGTTGTCTGTTATTGCCAATAAACAAAACCATTAACTCACTGTAAAGTGCCATTGAATTCATGATCAATTACTTGTAGCTTCTATGTTATAGCTCAACATTTCAAAATTTTCATTGTGTACAAATCACTAACTAATGGTAACCAAGTGTTACCATGACGTGACCAATACTCATGATACTCTAATGCCTTAATGAGTAGCCTGTTTACTGGCAGTGAAACAGTTTGAATTCACCTACACTACACACACACACACACACACACACACACACACACACACACACACAACCAACCAACAGCAATTTCAATATATAGGTAAATGGCATCATTGGAAAAAAACAAAACATAACCTGCATCTCTGTTGGATGAACACAGAAGTCAGTGGAGCTCGCAGAATACCTTCCCAGTTCCCTTGTATCGTTTCACCTAAGCCATGTTCCCTCTGGGTTTACTCCACCACTTACCTCTACAAATGTAATAGACCAAAAATATTCCAAATGTGGGATATTTCCACAACCATGGGTCTTCAAATTAAGGAGGAGGACCATGGACCTAGATTTTACTTTTAGGGCCTTTATCGCTATGGAGTTTATGTAAATAGTTTCAAATAAGTTCTTTCAAGCAGCTGTCCTTAGTCCGTATCGCTGTATTTGAGACTTGCTTAACATGATTTAAGGCCTTTTGACGAGCTTTGGACATGATTTAATTATTGAGTTGAATTTGAGAAATCTGGTAATTTTTATCTGCATGAATTTGCAAAACACAATTGTACGCAAACTCTCAGATACACTGGTGAATCATTTGGTACCAACTCATATCATCATATTATCTCAATATTAGGTAGCTCACTCTGCCCACTGCACACAGATTGCATCACATTTACAGAGTCCCCCCACATCTTTACGCTACTGTAAGCACCTGCCCCTTCATGAATCACATGCACATCACCTCCACATTTGTGCAGACAAATACACAAACACCCACACATGCATACGCACACACAGACAAAAATGCTATTAATGTTCAATATGTAGCATCGTGATGAAGAGCATTGTTGTAGATTAAATCTATAATATCCATAGATGCTACTCGGTACAAAAGACAGACATACCTTTATCTCCTGAAGGCACAGAAAATGAAAGTCCTTGGAACGTCGTCGCAAAACAACGAGATATGTTGCCTTGCTACCAACTTATTGGGAAAAGGGGCTGTTTCGTATTACCAGGGACACAAAGAAAAGAATGTGTCTGGGTTGATAATGAAATTGAATCCTATTCCACAGCAACAAAGAAGTTGGAGGTTACAAGGCAGAAGTGCAAACGCTGTGACCTATGATATGAGAAGAACCCTGGGGTGTTATTCTTCAAAAATCCATTCCCTCCCACTTTGTTTATGCTGATGGAGAGGAGCTAATTAGTGTTTGACCCTAGTGTTAAAACAGCCTGTTAACACAAATACCTGCCTCTTATAACTACTAAGCTAGACTAAATTGTGGACGTGACTTGGGCTCATATAATGAAATAATACTTTCAGAGGAGCAGTTTGTGGGCCAATAAGCCCCACCATGCCTTGCAGCCATCCTTGATGTTGGTTCACTACTATGCAAATGGTATGAAATTTTCCCTCTGCCTGTTCATGTCAATCGAGCACAGCACTCCCCTCAGCTCACTGTTTGTGTTTAGAAATGTAAATTTTAATGCAGCGCTGTGAGGTATATTAACAATTATGCAAATATATATAAGAAGATCCGATAGGATCTTTCTAGCTGTTCTTAAGTGCAGGGGCAGAGGTGAAATGTGTTCTGGCAAATTCAGCAGGCAGGGAACTCAGGGAAGCAAAGGCACTCACGGATATTATATACCGTAAACCATATACCGTTTCACACAGAATACCAAAATATCCATTTATAATGGGGTCATCGCTCAGTTTTGTTTTACTGCATCTTATGGTTTCTGTTAGAGGTATATAACATATACATATACATTGGTTACTTTGGAGCAGTATTTTTCTTTGTAACATGACATACACCCAAGGCAAAATAGATAATACAGCCAATGTCTAGTATATTTCGTTCATTTTTGAACTTGATCAAAGTTATGTTAAACAGACATTCTATCACACTACAGCCTCTTTGAAATTCCGGCACAACTCACGGGAGAGGACATTTTCACTCTCTGTGCTCGTCCTGTTCCATCAACTGTTAACTGGAGAATAGAGGCGAAAGCATCGCTTCATTGCACTTAATATTGTGCTACCCCACCAAGGTTTTCACCACACTACAGCCATCCCACCTTATCAAGGTAATCAATTTGCACTGGCCTGCTCACAAGATCAATAGCTGGTTTAGATGCAAAGTGGCACCTCCCAGTTATGCTGCCTGTATATCTATTTTGACAGTTAATGAAGCTGACAGCCAATTTCAGAAAAATATGGTTCATTCTGGAATGACATTATATCTTAAGCTGTGTGCCCATTTCAAGTAATTTCAATTCTTGTCTCTGGCTGATGTATGTTTTTTTGTTGTTGTTGTTGTTTTGTTTTTTAGCATAAAACAATGTTTGTGTACTGATAATGGTACACAGTGAATTATATGTGGGTCTAGTACCAGTCCAGAGAACTCTTAGTGTGTTTGTGTCTGTACTAAATACAAAACTTTCATATTTCCCTATGGTGCTGTTCATTAAATGATAATTAACATGTTGTATACACTGTGGGTCTACTAATACTGTGCAAACTGGTTTAAAGTTATGCTGGTGCACTACATTTTCCTGATTGAGGAATGGTCACCTGTGCAGTCTGTTTTCATCTCATTTGCAGAACAGCAATGCAATGCAGTCAAGAATAATTCTCTATTATTGAAATAGTTTGTGGCACTAATTGGTAATTGTAATTCAGAGCAGGCCTTCGTTTTTTTTTTTTTTTTTTGTTTAACACAATATTGCTTATGCATATTCATGTCTTCAGAAGAACTTAAGAATAACTTAATTGTCGGAAAACTGCATCACATAGCTTTACCATGCAAATGATCATAACAACCTCAACTCAAATACCTTAACACTGTATTTGGTAGATAATCTTATAGGTAAAAAGAAACATAGCATAACTGTGGGTAGCTGAAATGGATTTTTAAACAAAAGGCCTGTGCAGCTTTAGTACAGGACAGAGAAATGTTCAACATTGATATGCATACCTTCACGGGAGCTAACCTTTAAAAGTAGCATATCCAATGCAAACAGTCACTGAACTTGAGAATCTTAGTTTTATTCACTTCCTAAATCCTATTGTCGCTCTCTAAGCCCAGGAAGACACAGGTAATACAGGATGGATGCATTTGGAGTGAGAAGAATTGCAGAAGCTCTTTGTACTTGTCAGCTTGTTTTGAATACCTGAATTCAGCTTGAGCTGTAGCAGGCCTCTTCATCCAAACAATACCCAGATAGTCCTATAGCTTTTTGACTGTAAAACTGCTCTTGTTGAACAATAGTAAAGCACCTGAGATGCAAGCTGTAAAAGGCTGAGGTTTACAGATGCTACTCATAAGCACTTTTCTTAAGACAGAGAAGAGCCGTTGAGACTTCAGTCTAATCTGTTTCTTTGGGGCACACTGGAACATTCCCTCACAATTCATGGTTGTGTTTACCCCCTTTATTCCCATGATCACCTGCCTAACTGGTCATGATATGATGACTTTTCTACAATTTGTTTTTTACATTGCAGTTTAAGATTTGTAGATTTTAATTTTTAAGGTTTGAAAAGCATGTTACTATTTAATAAATATTTGTAATGATCAATTATTAATTATCAATTATCAAACACTACTACTACTATTACAAATACTGATTATAATACTACTACTACTGCTTTCTACTACTAATTATTATTATTATTAGCAGTAGTAGTAGTAGTAGTAGTAGTAGTAGTAGGAGGAGGAGGTGGATGAGCCGCAGTTGCAGTAGCAACGCTGTCTAAAACGAAATATCTCTAAAATGAAATGGAAAACATACTATGCTATACTATACTTCCTATCCTTTATGTTATTGGGCCATTTTCTAACAAGACCAGGAAAAAGCTCCAGAAATTCAAAAACAATCACATGTTCTAGTAGTAGCCTCTTTCCAAACCCACTGACTTTCACCAGTGAGTCTACAATTGGAGCACACTCCTGTGCAGCAGCATTCAAATCTAATTTGAAAAGGACTCAAGGGACTCTCATTCAATCCTAGCCATCTCAATAGGGGTAGAGCAGCTTGCCTTCCCACGGTGTGCTCATATGCACACACACATACATGCAAACATGGTTCAGACAGAGACTGAGTGAAGCAGTGCTGTTCAGTATTACTTTTTTGTAGTGTTGTGTTAGAGTGCAATGACCAGCAGTTGGGAGGAAGAGACAGAAAGAAAGTGGGATTGGCAGAGAAAGAGAGACAGAGAGTAAACTAGAGAAGGACCAAGGGATAATGGGTAGAAAGGGAGGAGAAAGACACAAAAAGACATGATGAAAAACTGAGAGACAAAGAGAGAGAGAGAGAGAGAGAGAGAGAGGGAAATTTAACCTCATTACCTGGTTTGATTCCCAGATTACTGATTGTTTTTACCAATGCCATTTTGCCTTCTGAAATGAATTAAACCACATGATTACTAAGGATTTGAAACGGCAGCAGAAGGGGCTGTGACATCAAAACCAAGGGAAAATAATTTCACTATTATTAATCTTTCCTTCCACTGTTAAACACAATAATTTTAATAATACATAATGCTCAAGCCACCTCCAATCAAATACCCAGTACACTAAAGTTACTATGAAGTATAGTAGTGCACATGTCCTGTATGAGTTGAGCCTTGAGATAATTCATATTTTTATACTCAGAGACTATGTTAGTCACACAGTTCCCTAGAGAGGGAAGTTAGGCTAGGCGCAAGGCAAACACTGCCTCCCAAGACTCAACACTAATGTCCCTAGGTGCACCTCTTCCTCATTTATCATACTATCATGTGACCCATATACATTTTTTTTGTATATTTTTGAAAGCTCTGAGGTTACTTCATGCAATATAAAACATTTGTAGAGATGGGTGCAAAGGTGTATAGATTTACATCATTTAATTATTTCACTGTTATTGACTAAAATTGTTCTATATGTAATTTTCACACTGGTAACTTGAAGTGCCCTTTTGAAGAATTTCACCCTGACCCTTCCAGAGTCGGTGTATGCCACTGCTTTAAACTGACAGTTGAGGTGGTTTAACTTCAAAAATGACAAAACATTTTAGGTCGATCGAGGAAAATGAGAGACATAAAGGTCTGACTCAATTCAGTTGAGTTCAATACCTTCATTTTCATATTCTTCCAGCTGGCTTTGAGTGATGATCACAGAATGAGCACAGAAATAATGTAATGTTTGAAAAAAAAAAAAATGTAACAGCAAACGAGTAGCCTGGGACTAATTTTTCTTTTTATTGCTATTTTTTTCATCACCAAAGTGCCCATCTTTCTGATACCCGAACAGTTCACACATAGTGACTTCTGCTCCCAGCCCACTGTATCCCTCCTTTACGAAAAGAAAATGTTCAGAGAAGAGATGAGAAGATGTGGAGCACAAGAAATAGCCAAATGATAGTGGCCTCACATGACAACGGCAATGTGCCCAGAGGCGAAATAAAACAGTGCTGTGCCTTCATGGTGACGTTGACCCCATAAACTATTAAACAGTCCATTCTTAACAAATAAAAGGAGCGTGAAAATGAATCAATGTTTGCACTGAGCCTCTCACTCAGCCAGCAGCTATATTCATTGCAGCCTCCATAATGTTCTTAATAAGCATCACCCAGCATTTGTCTCCATGTAATCAATGTGACTGCTTAATACACCCTGTATTGGGAATCGAAAAATAAATTAACAAACGTAAACTACAATAGCCAGCACAGTCCCCTAACCTGTAGGAGGCAAGTTAGGGGAATGAAATTAATTAAATTTGTCTTCATTTTTGTATGCAGTATGCAACATTAAATATATCCAAGTTAGTCTTCTACCACCTTTGTATATTGAAAATTGTGAGCACATTAAGACATTTTTGTATTAGGAACAGGACCGGCCTTATTCTTTGGGGGGCCCTAAGCAGGAGTTTGTTCAGAGGCCCTCTGACGATGAGTTAACACAGTCCACCCTCTATTCATTGCCCATCGAGCTGTGCATTGTGGGGGGGCCTATAGGCTACAGGAACGTTAGCTTTAGAAAAATGCAACAGTCAAACGTATAGTTGCAAAAACGGTGAATATTTTTAATATTCGATGTAGGAATTTCAAATATATACAGTATATAGGCTAAACACCCTGGAGTCGCGGGCGGTGCAACGCAAAGCAAACAACATCATTTGCTTCGGCATTAGGCAAAATGAACAAAATCTCCGCGAATATTTGTCTCAGAGTCAGATGTGACAACTATATCTACAGAAACATTAAAATATCTAGGCTACTTTCCAATACGACCACTCACAATTTTAAAATATATAGCCTATTGTTAGATGTATTAATTATTTTTCATATAAAGTCATTTTCTTTTCTGAAACACACGTAATTAGGATATAGCATATTCAATGGTCATCAAACAAAAGAACTGGGCAAATCGCACAAACACAATTAGGCTACATAACAATAATGTTCTTGTAAATGTTCAAACGAAAACAGAATATCTTGCCTGGTCTGGTCTTGTAGGAGTTGGGGGATTAGGGGGTTGGATCTTGCTCCATGATGCGATGGCGTCACCTTACATTTGCCTGGCGGACACGCATGCTCTCGATGCTGAGAGTCTGACAGTCTCTCTTGGCTCATTGTGCTCCGCAGATAGTTTTTTTATCAATTTCAGTTTTGAAAATGACCTCTCTGCTGAAGCAACAGTCACAGGTAGCATTAAAAAGAGGCTGAGTGCAGTTGCCACATCAGGGAAACTAGGAAGAAGGCAGTGGTGTTTTATGTAGAGCAGCTCAGCAATGTTTTTTATCGAATCTGACTCCTTAATCACTGTCTTCAGTGTAGTATGGAATGACAGTAACTGTGTTGGGAAATCAGATGACAAGTCTGCTGGATACTGCGCCGCCAGTGCGCACGCAGAGGCATGTACGTCAATGTCGGGAGAAGACATGAGTTCTTTCGCGCTTATCACGTTGAAATGGCTGCCGACTTCACGCTTTCCCTTAAATCGATGCCTGAGCTGTGCATTTTGCCTTGTCAGTCGTCGCATAGAACACAGACACTAGGAAAAAGTCCTTCTGTCATTCTGGAGCCTTTGGTCTTCACACGGTTCATCAAAGTGTTTCTTTGTGTGTCACGCACACCTTTCTTTGAATGTAGTACTTGTCCCCCATGAAATTGCCAAGTTGTGCGCATCTGACATTCATTCCGCAAACTCCTCTCGCATGGTACTGAGTGTGTCAGTGGCATTCTGCAGAAGGTTCACAGCCTGCAACAGATCCAGATCTTTTGCTTGAAGTGTCTTGGAAACTGGATTGACGATTTCCAATATTTTCCCCTGAAAAAACAAAAATGGATTTTAGATTAGCCAGCCTAAACAACTTCACATTGTGGATGAATGATAAAAATACAAATAAAATAATATGATAAAAAGCTAACATGATCAAAATGTGGAAAAAGCACCATCATCGCTGGACAGCGCCCAAAGCTATGATGGGCTTTCCCATGGTGTATGCTTACAGCAATATTTTCTGTTTGTTGAATGACCTGGCTTTGAGTTAATTTGGAATTGTAAAATTAAAGGCATTAAACGAGAAACTCTGAAACTGACTCAGCCATTGTTCATTTAAAACATGTATTCTGATCTCTGGCTCGTTCTACACCCATGTCCACGGTGACATATCTGAAAATCTGGCTCAACTGGTCCCTTTTTGTTATGTCCTGGGTTGTGTCCATGATCACTGAATAAAATTCAGCTTCCTTTATCTCGGCCACAATCTTTTGCTGAACATTTTGTGACAAAAGCTTGATCAGTTCGTTTTGGATTTTGGGGCTAAGGTAATTTTGGGGCCTGTCAAGTAAATTTTGAAGTACAGGGTCGTATCTTCCGGGAAGTTAAATGGCAGATATAAAAATTCCTGTCCTCTCCTATCTTTTTGCGGTGTCCACGGAAAGCAACATTACAGGACGCCAATGTCAGTGTCACGTCTGTAATCCTTGTTAGGATCTCCTTCCAAAGGTTTGTCTCTCTGACCAGATTTTTACGTAGCTTTTTGTCAATTGTATTGTCGTTTTTCCAATTACCGTATGTAACGCATGCAGCCAGATGTGAATGGGTTTGTTCATGGTCTTTGATCTTCCTTAATAGGCCCTGCCAGTCATTGATTCCCACAGTCCAGCCTAACTGATGTGATGGGCCCTGCCTGTCACCAAATAGCCAGCATGGCTCGCAGTAGACGCGACCGGCCGCGCCATGGCGGGGAGCTCTGCAGCCGGCTCGCGCTCCGCTGCAGCGATAGGCTCGGCGTCTGGTCTATTTTTTCCGTGAGCTTGTACGTTTGATTGTACAACCAATTACTATACATTTATAAAATTATATGTTAATTAAGTATCAAAACTTTGCACCGAATGCTTGGTCAGTTTTCGATACTCGGTACTGAGGATGTGTTTCGGTCGGTGCTCAAAAAGTATTGAGTTTCGATACCGAGCCCTAGGTATCTCTGTATTCTGCGGTTGTACATGTGAAGTTGTTTTTTTTCTCGTGACCAACCGACAGAGTGACTTATACTAGCTGCTGGTCGCAGCTAATAAGGCAGGGGCATCAATTCACCCTAAGCTATGGCAAACTCCCTGAATCTAATATCATTTGTCACCAAAACATCCAAACCCATTTCTACTATATAGATAGACTCAATTTGTCAGGATAAAATGGAGCAAGGACTGATGAGTGAAGATGTTATTTCGTACAAGTGATAAATTATGAAATGATAAATATTAGATCTAGGTCACCAAATTATTTTGCACACACACACACACAGTTTAGGAGGATCAGTGGTCCTGAATGCTCACCTGATGTGAATTTTCTTAAAGATATGGCTTCTAAAGACATTTCTGGTAATTTATTAGTCATGTATAAATAGTTAATTAGATATATAAAAGTGACTGACAATTTGTTAAAGGGGGGGGTATTGTACTCATTTGGGCTATTTAAACTGTTCCTGGGGGTCTTTACAAGACGTTTGTGAAGTCTATCAAAAAAAATCCTGAAACCAGCTTCTGTGGTGTGTGTTTCAGTCTCTCATTTTCTCCATTGTAAAGAACAGGCTGTTTTGAGGGCGTGGAGGTTGGCCGCCTCACACCTCACTCACGGTGTGAGGCGGCCAATCTAAGCAGTGCTCATTACATACAACCTACACGCAATCGCCTGGCGGAGGCGGAGAGCAGAGCGCCCATGCTGCTCAAGGTAAACAAATAAGCTTGATACAGAAATCTACCATAACCATGGCGGCCGCTCCAGAACCAACACTGAGACCGGACATGTTTGAGCCGGAGTCTGACCCAGAATGGGAAGAGGCAGCTGAGCGGTTCCACTTAGTTTCTCAATGATAACAATTCTGTGTAATATTGTACTTTCGTGCCTTGTGTTTGTGTATGTGGGTGTGTGAGCGACGCTCTCTGCTGTAGCCGGTCTATTTATGGCTCATGTCCATAAGCTTATTGAATTTGACAATTTTGTTGAGCTAGTTAGCCAATATATTATTGGATGCAATCTATTTGCATCCAAACAGCGCAGCCAAACAAACAAACACGATTGTACTAATGGTGGCTAAAGTTTACCAAGCCTGACAAGTTCGACAGACTTATAAAAGAGACACTGGTCCCAACAAATAACTTTAAGATGAGTCCTGACTCCAACCAATTACTTTACTTTTAATGACTCCAGCTTTAGTTTTCTTACTTCTTCCACAAGCCCGTGGCTAGCCCCGCTAGCTCGTTAACTAACCAGCAGTGAATATACTAACCAGACTAATTTGGTAAATTAAATCAAAACATGGTGACACTTACAGATTCCAATTTTGCAGATGGGTCACGTACCTTATGAATTGCTCCATCTTTAAGCTTCAATTAAGATGCTAATCCTGCCGTTGCTCAAGCAGTCTGAGGACTGATCATCACACACAGAAAAAACTGTAGCCGTTGCCGTTAAAAATAAAATTAATCCACTCTGTCCTGGCATTTTCGCGTGTTGGGAGACTGTGCAGGGATCTATGTTGCTGCCTGCATCCTACAAAATAATAACTGGAGAGTTGATATATCGCCATAGATATGTTGTTTTAGCTTCACTCATCGCAAAGTGCATTCCAGTGTACTCGGAAAAAATGGCGTCCGAATGTGATATGCGCCGATTCTATTCACTAATGGCGCTGTAGTAGTTGATGTTGAGTTTGATGCTTGTAACATTCTGAGACTTACCATACAAACATGAGTTTGCTGCGGGCGATTATGTTTTCCCGAGCAGATGCACTGGAACACATTTAGATTGGAAGTTAGGAATACCGACTCGGAATTATCGATTTCCGAGTACAATGGAATGCACCATAAGCAACGGCTTGCGGCACTGCCGTGAGCTGCATTTTGCGACGACGTAAATGGGATTGGTTGTTCACCTGGGCGTGGGCATGCTCTGAGAGGGGCTGGATTAGCCCCTTATGACGTCCAAAGGAACCACTTTCTGAAACGGGCTGTTTTTCTCCTATCTTTGGCACCGTTTTTGGAAAAAGGAAAATACAGAAAAACAGGTTGACTTCCAGATTTCAAATTTTCTCAGCTGCTTAGGGACATGTAATTACATAATGTACACTATATAATTAATGACTATTAATTGGTATGTAAGTATGAGATTTATGAAATTGACTAATCATTAATTAACTTAATTCACTACTTTCGTAGTGCACATATTTTGCATTCTATTTGTCCCATTAAGTTCTACTGCTACTCCTGTTGTTATTTGCACACCCTCTTAATGCTGTAATTCATACATCTGCTTAATATGTTCTAGTGTTGAAACTGGTTGAGTATGTTTACAAAACCCCACGAGGGATAAATCTTACCTTGTCTATCATATATTCTATAAAATCTCTGTGATACACGTAAAACAAGAGTCCATTGCTTACTTACTGAGATAAGTGTAGCCTTCCATCAAAATGTTTTCTCAACTCCATGCTTAGCCCAGTAGCTGTATCCAGTTTCTGATTTGTGTTTGTCTATGGTTCATCCTCTGGGACCGTGTGGCTTTCAAGTCTGAAGAAGTCATAAACAATATCTCTGCATATTGGTCAGTGGCTACCTGATTAAATTATTCTAAGCTTTGCATGTTGTGGAGAAAACATTAAAGAAAGGTTACAGTGAATTGATGCCCCTTTTCCCATATTGTATACTACCACAAATATGCTTTCCTACCTCTCCAGAAAATTGCATTCACAATAAGGTTATCAAATAAGCTTTTTTTCCCTCTCAGCTTTGGCAAAAAGCCTTTGTTCTCCTTTCCTTTAAAGATCGTATCGCAGCTCTGTTACAGAATAGATTACTGGTGTAGAATTAGGGGAGAATTAGACATGAGTTTAAAAGAAGGAAAGTGGTGATGCATTGGCCTAAAACATTGCTCTGGGTTTTGAGATTATATTATTTGAAATCAGGTTTGGTTTCATTTGTAACAGTAAACAATCCATTAAAAACCATCTTCAAAAACAACCTCTAAAAGCAGCTTTTTCCTCTCCAACTTAATAACATTCCTTGGTGAGATCGTGTTTAGTGGCACAGTAATGGGACAAAAGAGTTGGATGAGGTTAAAGGGGAATTCCGATATTTTTAAACCTGGGCTCTATATCTATAAATTCGTCATTTAGACTGCAACCCTCTCGCTTTCATAGACTACCTTTGTCACGTTTCCACCGTCCTCTTCCTGCAACAACTCAAAATTTCAGAGCGAGACTTCTCCTTGAGCAAGACTTTAGTTTTCTGGTTAAAAAAAGGTCTATTTCTGTAGCGATCCTTTCAGTAATGTTGTCAGACACAATCTGAGCCTGTCAGTGGCAAAAACAAGCACTTTTAGCAGACGTACTTTGATCGCACGCACATGCCCCTACAGATTACGTTGTAGCCATTGAGCCTGTTTCGCGACTGCCGGCTGAGGCGATCTACCGGAGCAATTCCAAAACTTTTTGGACCTATTTTGCGGTATAAATGATTAATTTATAGATATCGATATTATAGCTATAGAGCCCAAATCAAATAAAATCAAAGTTTATTTGTCACGTGAGGTCATCATACCATGTACAATGTACAGTGAAATGACACTGACTTCTTAGATTGTTCTTCTTAGAAAGTGAAAGGATAGCATAACAATAATAATATATAGAAATGAACATTATGAAATAGTGTACATAATATATACAAGAATGGGATGGGCCAAGAATATAAACATGATGGATTTGTGCTGTAAAGTTAGTTAAAAAAGAAGAAAAATAATCTATATAAAACAAAATATATATAAAACTATGTTATAATGTATAGTAAATATTGTGTTGGTTTTTTATTGTATTGTAAATAGTGTGTACTTGTTGCCCTTTGCACATTCCTGCCGAGCATTGCCACTTTTCATTTCACTGCACACCCTGTGTGTATATGTGACAAATAAAGTTCTTGAATCTTGAATCTTGAATCTATACTATATAATTTAATATATAATATAGTTGGACAGTGTGTAGTCTTACCTACCTGATTGCTAGCCTCTATGACCCATGTCTGGGTATTGGTTGATTAGTGTGAAGGGCATTGAGAGGGCCTCTTGTAACCTGTGTCCTTTTTCAGACACACATCACTTTGAAGCACCCTCAGGCTCACTAGGCCAGGAGGGGATCAAAGCGGGAACAGAATACTGTCCAGCATGGCTGCCAGTTTTTGTTTTTTTGGTTGTTTCTTTTTTAAAACAAGATCTAAGCCATGTCATCTACAAACAAAACACAACAAAGGTAACACCAAGTGAAGAAAAAATGCAATAATGAAAAAAGTGACAAGCTTCTCACCTTAGGCTTTTATCAGATATTTCTAGTGCCACTGAACATTAGTGTCACTCTTGGAATTTCTGCAATGTTACATGGGGATTCACAGAGGGGGGTAATTACTAGAGAGGGCGTTGGAGCTGTTTTTCCCTGTCATACTCAGTTCAGTGATGTCTTTTGATATTTCATAATTACCACATGGTCATCTCTCTGGATCACGCTATAATAAGCGTTATCTGAGGGTGTCACTTGGGGGAGGTCTAAGTTTATCAGCTCATTTTAAATTGATGATTATTAATTATTTATGGTTGCATGGGGCAGGGGGTGAATTGCAGGAAGTAAGCATGTTATATTGGTTGTCACATTTGACTGCACATAGACTTCATATCTGCTGTGCTTCACTGATTACTCATTAACATCTATTTATCACTTAATGTCAGGCTTATTTATTCACCCTTAGTTTACATAAATCGCCTCCGAGCATCCTACAAGTGCATGCTAATATTAATACTGTTTCCATGGGTAGGTTTGTGTTTTTAAGCAGCCCCATTTCTTAGCATATCAGACGACTATCAGATGAAGTTAAATGAAGGCTGTTCTGTGTGAGGTTTCCTCATAAATGTTAATGTGTGCAGTATAGGATATCGCCAGCTACAACAAGCACCTCTGAGCTCAACAGCTTCATATCACATTCACATCACATTCCGTTTCCTCTTTCTTCATTTACCCAGCATCCACTCATTACTCATTTTTGCAATTAATATTCCGAAGGGGGAAATGTGGTGATACATTACCAAGTCACAGTCTGCTTTGGCGATAAAGCTACCTGCAGAATTCTCTGTTAGCAGAAAAGAACACCCTATCTTATGTTTCCAGTGAATGGTCCTGTCACTTCTTGGAGCTGGCTCTTCAATAAATACCATGGTATCAGTAGAGACTTCTCAGCAGGAACCATAGCCACCACTTTGTAGACCGGCACATGACTGTATACAGGCTTGATTCCAGTAAAGTGCAGTAACTTAAACTTTAACCTGAAGCTCTGTACTTACATGAAAATCTAAGTATGTGTATGTGTGTGTGTCTGCTTGTGTGCATGTGTGCAGGAGTGAGCATGCTTGCATATGCATATGTGCGATTACCTATCAACATGTGAATGTGTGAAAAGTAAAGAAATACAAAAAGTGAGGCATTAAGCAAACACTCCCACCTGTTTGGCACCAATATAGACTTCAGAGGGTGAGTGCATGATGAAGACTTGGGTTTTTACATTCTCTATATCAAATGGGTCCAATGGGTGAAGACAAACAGGATGACTTATCCACTGTCACTTTCTTAGAGCATCTCTATTAAGACAAAATCCTTCTCTCAAATACAATAGAAACCCCAGGCCTCCTAAAAGCACTTTAACCATTTTGGTCACACACTGAGACACTGTTTTTTATAGATACAAGTGACTTTGAAGTTTGCTGCATACAGAAGAGAAGCACACAAAATAAATGTATTAGGGAGGAGTCAGACCAGTTTTATCTCCCCTGACTACTGCTGACAGGATCATTTTGGGACATGATTTTATAAAATTATGTTACATTCGTGCAAATGTCTAAAGAGTGGGTGAGGCTCTGAAGTCCCGTCTCAAAAGTCCCGTGAGACACGTCACTTTGGGCAAAATATGTAGGGTATGACACCATCTGTTTAGTGGTAAGAGTGACATCAGAGGCTGAATGGTCATCTAAACATAGGAGCTACCTATTGAACACAGTATATGTCACTCCATCATCATCAGAGAGATAACTATGAGAGCTAATTTTCCATGTCAAAATATAAATCTATCTAACAATAAATGGCAAATTGTTTTACAAAATCTATATTTTCTTGTATATTTAAATCAAAATCCCAGTAAGCCCAGTAGTATACCAGTAGGCACACATAAAAAATGTAATCCAATAATATCTTAACTGATTTTTGAGCAATCCCACCCCTCCCATCAAATAAAATTGCCTTTCTCTCCCTAATGGATATCCCTATGGTTTACACCGTCGGACACTTTTGAATGATCCTTCCTGTGTCCTGCCCCAAACATCCTGAAATACAGCAAATTAAGGAAGCAAGATGCTGTCAAAATGCTGTTCCATTGTGACTTTAATAATTCACATCCTGCTAGTTAGTGTCTCATATATAAAAGTATTTTGTGCCCAGCTGGCCAGCAGTGCAACAGTTAAGCTAATTATAATATTAGGGCCAGTGTAACTGTGTGCTAGTCCCATTGTGACAATGTACAGGGAAGGGTCGCTGCCCTGACTGCTCCTCTTCACTTTGAATAAAACTGGAGATCTGCTGAGTGCATAATTTGCTAAAATGTGCTAAACTCCTGCCTCAAGAGATTTACTGATGCTTGTATCTCCGTCACGTTCTCAAATGCATATACTGTACGTACGTACACACTCACAGAAGGATGTACTATATCAGAGCATCTATTTTTCAATCTGTCAGTTACAATGCACACATACAGAAATATCATACATATGGGCAGCCAAACAGGAAATATTTATCAAACATTTATATATATACAGTATATGTTATATATAATTATGGGGGGTATGGGGGGCCAAACAAGAAAAATGTATCGAAGTCTGATATGTAATGAACTTTGATAGATATAATGAAATTTGATATTATATATATATTATGCGGGGCCAAACAGGAAATATTTATCGAACTTTGATATATATATATGGGACTTAATATATATACATTGGACTTAATATATATACATCAGACTTTATATATATATATACATCAGACTTTATATATATACATCGGACTTTATATATAAGTCCGATATATATATATCAAAGTTCGATAAATATTTCCTGTTTGGCCCACCATATATAATGAACTTGGATATATATACAATGAACTTTGATATATATACATCGGATATATATCAAAGTCCCTGTTGGACTGACCTTGGGAGCGGTGAGGAGGCAGAGGCAGGAGATGAAGCAAACCCCAAAGGTGGGTATTTATTTACAATTACATCAAAACCCAACCACAAAACTAGCAAACACAAACCTGATATATACTTCCCATCCCCTACACAATCCTATCTGGTGGAACCCTCCTGGAAGGATAAAGAGGTGTTTGTTTTCCCCGGGGACTCTTTTACTCGCACACCCTGGGAGTTGGAGAGAGGAGAGCACAGGTAAGCGTTTAGCATATGACATGACGTTCACTATATTCGTAAATCACGTTAATCCTAGGATAACTGCACACAATTCATCTATGCCGTTTATGGCACTTGATTGACTGAGCCACGGAATAGTTGCTCCGAGCTCCACTAATCACACCATGTAATTATCTTTCACAGGTGGTGCGGCCAATCCAACCACCCGGCATCTGAAAGGAAAAGCACAAATGATCGTTAACAGCAGAAATTTCAATAAATAAACAATTGCTTGTCTCATGATTATACTAATTTTACTGCGCAAATATGTTATTAAGCTTTACCGTTCACAATATAGTATGCTGTGTGTTCAATAGCGCGTGCCCCATTGGTGAAAATAGGGGGGAATGGAGACGATAACACGACAACCAAAGAATTTGAAGGAGTCAGAGTAGAGTGAAAATGAAAGTGATTTATTTTTTAGCTCATCTCGATACTTGCAAACATAACAAAGGTTCTCAAAATGTGGGGGAGGAAGTGGTCATGCCAAACAAATAAAAATCAATATAACAAAACTAGGCCTGGCTAATCCCTAGCCCTGAAAACCAAAACACAAACAAGACCTAACCTGCTTATCTAAAAAAAAAAAAAACAATACCTTTTTCTACTATTCCTGACAAGTTTGCTCAAAACAGTGCAACAACAGCTCAGGCAAGGCTAAGAGCAGAGAACAAAGAGCCCCTGAATGATGATAGGCCAGCTCGAAGTCCAAGGGAACCAATGAACAGGATGACCGGACTGCACAGGTGAAAACCAATCATGTTGTTAGCACCTGAAGAGTAAACAAAGGAGGGGGAGAGAAGGAAAAACAGGAGAGAAGAAAAACACACCCCACAGGCACTTTGCCCCTGCCTGGCATGTCACACTGTGCAAACATGCTTCACCAATAAGGAAGCTCTAGAGAAATGGATACCGAGAGGACCTTTAGTTAGATCTGTCAAGACAGCTGCTCGTTCTGACAGGTGAGGGTTGAATTTGCAATACCACCCGACTAGCCTAACCAAAGACTTGACCCTCTTCTTCGTGGTCGGGATGGGGTAGGAGGTGATCGCTTCCACCTTGCTCACTTGTGGTCGGATGACTCCACATCCAATGATGTACCCAAGGTACTCCACTTCGTTCTGGGCAAAGACGCACTTACGTTTATCCAGGCCACCTTCTAGAGCCACTCTATCCTAGGCCATTGTAAAAGGTTCGAATACTTTTAAGTGTACAAAGCTTAAGACGTCTTTCCTTCGTACCATGAATAACCGACATAGCATCACAGGATTGTCTGACGGAAATTGATGTGTACACCGCCAACAAAAGCACCACACGCGGCCCATGTTTTCAGCCATGGCACCTCCCTTGAATGGATGTTCCATGCTGGACTAGACTGGTGAAGTCGGGTCTTCTGGCAGACACCCCTGGAAGCATTCCCTCCCTGCTGTCTTGCTGTATGAGTCATCCACCCTGAATGTTCCGCGCTGGTCGGGAAAACCTTCCACCTCTCACCTCACGCGGAAATGTTGTTCTTAGGACGGACTGGAATACTTTTAACCAGTTGATGTGGAATGTTTGATGTTTTTCACTGTTCAGATTTCATAGGTGACCTTACCGACCTTTTGGTGACTTCATAAGGGTCCAGCAGCTTGCTTTCACTTGAAGGAAGCAGCAACAGCACCTTCTGTCCTGGTTGGAAGACCCTTTCCCTGGCCTTCTGGTCATACCATGTTTTCTGGTTCTTTTAAGCGGTTGCCATGTTCTCTTTTGTAAGGGCAGCCATCTTCTCCAATCGCTCCTTCATCTTCACCACATAAGACACAATGTTCTTACCTGACGCCTTTGGATCCTCCCAGTAGTCCCTCAGACAGTCCAGGGGCCCCCTCACCTGGTGTCCATAAAGCAGTTCAAAAGGTGAGAACCCGGTGGAAGCCTGTGGCACCTCCCGGTAGGCGAAAAGAAGGTATGGCAGCTACTGGTCCCAGTCGGAGCCTGTCTGAGAAACAAACTTGCGCAGCATGTTCTTTAAGGTTTGGTTGTACCGCTCCACGAGCCCGTCAATTTGGGGATGATAGGGGGTGGTTTTAATTTATTTTACTCCTAGCAGTTACTGCAACATGTGTTGCAGTAACTGCTAGGAGTAAAATAAATTGGATATAAAGTTTGTTCTGCAGTCAGTGAGGACCTCCCTGGCTATACCTATCATAGAGAACAACTGTAATAGGCAATTTGCCACGTGTCTGGCTTTGACTGATCGTAGGGGAAACACTTCAGGGTAGTGAGTGGCATAGTCACAAATGACTAGAATGTAGCGGTTACCAGAGGCACTCCTTTCTAAAGGTCCCACTATATCCATACCTATCCTCTCAAAAGGCGTTTCAATGAGCTGTAATGGCTGTAAAAGGGCTTTAGCTACTCCCCTCCTTGAGGTAATCTGACATACATCACAGGAGTTGCAAGACTGGGAAAATTGGGTGTACATGCCTGGCCATGCAAAACGCCTACTGACGCTGCCCAATGTTTTATGGAATGCCATGTGCCCTGCCCAAGGAACTGAATGGCCTAGTTCCATGACGGTGTGCCTGAGTGACTGGGGTAATGCTAAGGCAGGACACCCTCCTTGATTAGCATCCTCCAAACAGCCTGCACTTGCCTGTTTGAGCCCATCAACCTCTGACACTTTCTCAAACCACTGTTTAAGTGTAGGATCCTTTCCCTGCAGTACACCTACATCAGGGGGAATGTCGATGTCTAAGGGATGGCTGGGTTTGGGAAGCTCTACCCTTTCCCTAGGGGCACCCAAAAACTTGTCCCTTTGCTTTTGGGCCTTGGACCTCTGCAGCTTCTCTGGACCTGCCTTCAGCTCAGCCTCGTGGACTTGTGACAGGGCATGTGATTTTGTGGCTGTGGGTGTTACAAAATCCAACAAGGTGGGAACATCAAGTCCTAAAATGACAGGATATGGGAGTTTGGGTGCTAAGGCCACTGAAAGAAGAAAAGTCTACTCCCCTACGGTCAAATAGACCTCAGCAGTGGGGTAGGCCTTTTTGACTCCATGGATACAGCTGATTCTAGCCCTGTCATTGGTCCACTGTTCCCTGGGGATTAGACTGGACAGCACTACCGTCTGAAAACTGCCTGTGTCTGCAAGTGCTTCCTCACACTGACCATTTATGAGCACTGGCACCATACGACCTCTTCCCTGAATGACCAAATTTAGCCTGCTGGGCTCTGGGAACAGAACAAAGAAGAGATGGCTTACTTTGCCTAGCAGCGGGACATGAGTACTGAGTGTGGCCAAACTCATTGCACAGATAGTACCTCACAACTGGCTTTTTGGCATGGGTGGGTCTATTGGGGGTGTACTGCCTACTGCTGGAATTTCTACCTTGGGCCTGACCATAACCCCTCTCCTCCATGTCCTTCAGGCGGACGTACAGCTCACAGGGTGTCTCACCCGGATGGATGTCCAGGACACGAAACCTCCGCCAGTAAGTGTCAGTGGTGATTTCATACTTGGCGAGAATAGCCTTTTTCACTTTATCATAGTCTTCCGAGTCATTAATGTCCATGAGTACATATGCACTGCGTGCCTTACCCGTCAAAAGGGGAACCAATCGGACAGTCCACTCATCTTGAGACCAACAGCAGACATGTGCCATTCTTTCAAACGTGGTTAAAAATGTTCTATGTCATCTTCAGGAGACAGTGGTCAACAGTTTTGGGTCTCGCTGAAATCTGGGTGACCTGGACCTGGACATTGATAATCATCATAGTTGCTTCCTTCTCGGTGCTGCTCCTCGTTGCCCTCTTGCTCCATGTGCTGCTCCTCGTCACCCTCTTGCTCCGTGTGCTGCTCCTCTTGCGTCTCTGTTACTTGGGCCTGGATCCGCCGAAACTGGCGCTCCATATCTCGCCATCTCAACTCCTGGCAAGATAATTTATTTTCCTGCTGCTTATCTCTAGCTGCTTGAGCTTGCATGAGAGATTTCACCATACCGGTCAGCTCCTCCAGCTTGTCCCCTCTGTTGCCTGCCATGGCCCCCTGGTCAGCTGACGGCGTAGCCTCACTGTCCTCTGGCTCCTCACGTTGCTCGATTTCCTTCCACCTCTGGTCATCTTCACCTCCTCACTATGGTAAATATCTCACTTCTGACACCACTTGTTGGACTGACCTTGGGAGCGGTCAAGATCATAAGTGAGGAGGCAGCAAGGCAGAGGCAGCAAGCAAACCCCAAAGGTGGGTATTTATTTACAATTACATACAGTATGGAATACAGCATAGAAACACCAGCAGCAGCCACAAGGACCAGCCTCCATGACCAGTACTACCAAGGAGAGCACAGGTAAGCACGTTTAGCATATGACATGACGTTCACTATATTTGTGAGCTCCGCTAATCACACTATGTAATTATCTTCCACAGGTGGCACGGCCAATCCAACCACCCGGCATCTGAAATAAACAATAGATCGCATGAGGAAAGCACAAATGATAGTTAACAGCAGAAATTTCAATAAAGGTTTTAAACGTAACAATTGCTTGTCTCATCATTATACTAATCATGTGCAATTATTTCACTGTGCAAACACTGTTGATATGCTTTACCGTGCACAATATAGTATGCTGTGCAAACATGCTTCACCAATAAGTAAGCTCTCGAGAAACGTAACAGAGACCGAGAGGACCTCCGTTACAGTCCGGTGTATATCAAAGTTCATTATATATATATATATATACATCAAAGTTCATTATACTGTATATATATCAAAGTTCATTATATATATATGAGGGTTCGATAAATATTTTGCCCCCCATTTATGATGAACTTTGATATTTATATAATGAACTTTGATATATATAGATCAAACTTTGATATTTATATAATGAAAGTTCATGTTTATCTTGGTTGTGCCTAGAAACCATGACAACAGATTGAAGTGCATGGCGAAATCAACACTAACAAACAAATCACTGAAGGACAACTGTAGAAACCTTATTTTAATTAAGTGACAAGAACTACCTGCAGACACACACACAGACACACACACACATAGAGGCTTATTCACAACCACCATGACAGCTTGGTCCTGTGATAAAGACACTGATAACCCCATTTCCAAGTCTCTGTGGTATTGGAGAGAATAAGAGACAGTGAGAAAGAGCGAAAATGAGAGAGAAAGAGTGAGAGAGAGAGAATGACAAGGAAATGGTTGCAGTGGAGACAGAAATGAGGGAGAGGGAGGTAAGAAAGAAGAACGAAATAGATAAAATGAGAAAGGGGGAAAGAGAGAGCATCTTATTTGGACTCCCAGACTTCATCATTTCGGGCCCAAACTAGAGGACATTGCAGATGAGTCGATGATCCTCATTTGGATTCCAGCATGTAATCACAGGGTAGCCATTTGCTGAGAAATACAATTCCAAGTCTGCCATTTTGAATAAGAAAAGAGAAACATTTGGCATATATTGAAAGACCTCTAATCCAGGCCTAACTGCTGATGTGTCAGCAGAAATATATGTATGATCGTAAATAATCTTTAGCTAATGCTTCACCAAACAGCTTCAACCTCCGCCACCCCACACCCCACACCTCTACGCCTCCGACCAATTTCCTAGGCCATCGATTGGTGGTCAATTCCAGCCAGAGAGAGAGGCAACTCTTCTTCCCTATGGATTTTCACGTCACCTCAATGACTGACTGCAAATAACCACTCGCCAATCATGTCCCACTTTCCAAGTGACCTTTCCCTAACACTCACACTTAGCACTCTAATGCAATAATGTGGTTTTCTGAAAGGTACACTGACAGGCTTTATTTTGTGAGTATTGAAAATGGTGTTTTGGGCCCATTGTGTAAATTGTGATGCGGATTGTGTTTGGTTAACAGTGCATTTTGAAGCACATGACAGATAACTGTGTGTGTGTGTGTGTGCGTGTGTGTGTTATTGTCAAATATTTTCTTTCCATCTTTCCATTGCCCTTAAATATATGCTTAAGTCTAACAAATATATGCTTAACCCTATCATGTCTATATGTTTATCCCATTTTCTTTATAGTGATTTCATGGTTAAACCTCTGAAATAGTAGTGGTTGTAACGGAACTCTTTTCATTGCAGACCACTGTATTTTCTTGACACTTCAAACTGAATATTTTCACCGACAAGGATTTCTTCACTCAGATAGACCCTTCAGCCCACATACGTCTTATAACACCAGCTTTACTGTTTTTGTTCTTCCATGAGGCTGGTTCAACCTGTCACTTTATTAGTTTCTTCTTTTCCTCGCTCTGTTCACTCTCTGTCTCAGATGACTCAATTCCCGTCTCTTATTTCCACCCCCACGAACAGTCTCTCACCTCGGTTTATGGATTGACAAGACTCACGTGGAACTTGTACTTAGGTTTCTGATTAAATATCAAATTAACAGAATATTATTTTTTACCGAGACAAACAGAATCTGTAACATTGTAGCCAAATCAAATCAAATGTATTTGTGTAGCCCTTAATCACCATTACCGTCTCAAAGGGCTTCACAGTGCCCAACGTGTGAAAACAATAAATGGTTAGTACACGACATCCCCCAGCCTTGGACCCTCACAGAGGACAAGGAACTCCCAAAAAACCTTTTAGGGAAAAATTGGAAGAAACCTCGGGAGGGGCTACTCAGAGAGGGATCATGCAGTCCAGTCTGCATGATCACGTGTAAAGTCCATGCCCTGCCCTAAACACTTTAACCTGTACAGATGACTTAAGAGGGCTGGCCACTCTCTGATTTCATTAAGTACACCTCAACTATTCCCTTGCTTCATTAATGAATGAGAGGTGTAGGTTAAAGATAGTGCTCTGCTAATAGATTGTGTGTGTGTGTGTGTGTGTGTGTGTGTGTGTCTGTGTGTGTGTCACAGAGAGAGGGAAAGAGGGAGAGAGACAGAGAACGGAGGGGGTGAGAGAAGAGAGGAAAGGGAGGCAGGACTCAGAAGTCATTAAGGTCACTAAAGATGAGCTCTCACATTGCCACTCTGACACTTGGGTCATCAGCACTGAGTCATGAACACCACAAGGGAGAAGAAAAGAGAAAAGGATAGATAGATAGATAGATAGATAGATAGATAGATAGATAGATCTGTATTTGTTTATTCTCGGATGGACAGATAGATAGATAGATAGATGTGTGCGTAAGTGAAAGAGAGGGAGGGATGTGAGGGATGGTGTTACATCTGCAGTGTACACGCCTGACTTCAGTGACTCCATAATGGCCCAGCCTCCATCATGGATTACAACAGCTGTTCTTGAGAAAACACATCATTACTGGATGAATCCCTCCAAGGAAAGACACATCAGATCTACAGACAAAATCTGGAGGCATTTTGTAAATTTGTTTCATCTCTTGTGCAGTTTGCTCAAACCTTGGGAAAAGAAAACACAAGAGTAATCAAGAAAGATTTGTAAACATTCACAGGTGATGGTAAATTTACAGAGAGACCACTAGAAGCATTGCATGCTGTGATGTGGCTCTCATGAGGAAAATGATAAATTTGGAGGAGAGGACTAGTGTGCAGAACTTTGATCATTAAAACGTCAACTGGGCGTATGAAAGTTATTCATGCTTTACATAATTACCCAGAGAGCAGACTAACATTGAATCAACATGGAAATATAGCATTCATTCAACATCGGTATAGATTTTGTATAGAATTGCCTCACTTTTGTGTCTTTAAGGTTGCAACATCAGTTTAAATATGTATGTGTTTCTATAAAGCCTCTATACAGGCAATGTATGAAATGCATACAGTAGCAGGCAACTTGCGAGTTGACCAATTTTGATGGAAGAATTCTGATTTCAGATTCTGGTTGGGAGCAATAAAAGAGTTTTATGTGCTCTAAAGGATACATCACTGCCACTGTGTAGTCATTATAGAAAGGTTCCTACTTCTAGAGGCTTGCAAAAGCCACTGACTGGGGCACATATTGAAAATGCATAAGATGGATTCACAAGCAGAAGATTGAGCACTTCCATATTGATCTCATTACTGTATGCATTTACAGTGCATTGGAATTCATATGAAAAGCACTGTTGAAGTGAATGTGAACATTGGCACCTCAAGAAGAGACTCTGTAAACCTGAGTAAACCTTTGTGTGAGCATGTGCATATATGTGTTTGTGCATGCATGCACGGTTCACCCACCTGTGTGTTAAAGAGGGCGTGATAGAGATGTCGAGTGCTCACTGTCCACTAAGAGAGGATTTCCCTGCCAGTGTGCTAATGTATCATTGTATCATGTTAGGGTCCAAATGAGCAAGGAAACAAAACAACAGTGTATGGAGTGTGAATTCACTGAGCCGATATGATGAGTGTTTCTGGAATTAATTTCAGTATAAATGCCTGTTTATACTTTCAGTGAAAGTTTAATGAAATATTGCAGCTGCATGGAAAATTAGAGAAGATGTTGTTGTTTTACAGGAGCATAATACCACAAATGTTATGTACAATACAGTTACTTTATCCAGAGAACACATTATTGGACATATTTTGTCATTCACCCAATGCTTAATTCTCTGTCTGAAGACTATTATGTTCACACATTGCATAAATGTCCTGAGGATAAGACATCTCCTCTCGACATTATGTAAGATTCAGCCAGCCAAAGTCAACAGGGCATTATGTACTTCCTATCCAAACACATATTTTCCCAGGCAGAATTAATGAAATTTCAGTTCAATGTGTGAAATAATTGCATGTACTGGAACAATGATGTATTTATAGTTGAATAAGGACAACTCTGATTGAAGAGGGATAATAGATAACTGAATGTGGCCCAGATTACATTTTGATCACATGGTTGAAAAAAGGACAAACTCTTAGCATCCACAGTTTTCTGAACACACCCACCAAAAAGCTATATAACACAAGCTGTACAATTCCTGTACATTGAAGTGTGATTTAATTGCATTTTTCACTGTCTGCAGTTGGAAATAAATGATTACATATCATCTTTCTCGGCAAGCTTTTATTAGATGTATCCCCCTTGGACTGGTGGATATTTGTCAAACAACTTAGTGAGTCTCCCTGTATATCAAAGGCAGCCAGCCAAAGTCTTTGAAGAAATATTAAAAGATAAATAAAAGTGGGAAGGTGTCAACACTAAACGCCAGGGGAGTACACTGGGCTTGACATTGATGTAACATCAAACACAGTTTTATTATTGTTCGCACAAACAAAAACAACATGCACTACTCCACCTGACGAGGAGTGACACGTTCATCTTTTATTAGTGAGCCAATTACCTCATGCACGCCAATGACAGATGCCCTTATGAATTTCAAATGGTCTCCACGCCTCCCTCTGCTAACACCTACTAGGCCTGTATCCCTGGAACAGGTGATGGGAGTGCTGAAGCATGAGAATCATTCAAGCATTTAAAGCTGAAAACCACAATACGAAATTCTCACATGGTATACTTATAACAATGAGGCTATAACTGCAGATGTAATCAAAAGAAAAGAAATGGAGCTGCTTCATTTAAGATGTCTTCTTTCAAACGAGGAGGTAGAGCAACAGCTTTCATGGAAAGTGTGGTCTTAATTCTGAGAAAAATAATTTTCCTTCCACTGTTTGTTTTCATCATTTACTATTACAAATAAAAAATGTTTTACGCAGTGGATACTTCTTATTCAAGAATACATTATTTACAACTGTTACAAATCAACAATTTTAGACCTTTGAGAATCCTATCCTATGAAATTGAAATATATCTCAATGTCTTGTTTGCACATCATTTAGTAAGAATTTCTCAAAATCCATATATTTAATTCAAATATTAACACATGTATGCTCCTAATACACAGTATAAATTGTTTTGGTCTTTAAACAACTAATACCAGATATTGCCTAAATTAATATGGTACTCTATGTGTTATTGTCGTTACTGCTAGTGCTTTAACTTTGAAAAAGGACTTCCATTGAAAATATTTCAATGGATATTTTTAATTATTAATTAAATGGTTGTTACAATTATTAAAATCGTGTTTGAGAAAAATAATTTTTTGTTATTTTTTGATAAATGATGTAACAAAATACTTAGTAGTAGTAGCGGACTTAGTAGTGGACCCCCCTGTATATCTGGGTATTGGAATTGTCTGTTGAATATGTTTATATGATGCCCATTTGCTCAGTCTGATCCTTAGTTAGATGCTTAGTAGATACTAGTTGAGTTATAGTTATATGTGACACTTACACGTCAACTTCTAGCTCTCGGCACTTCTAGCAAGGACCTGCAGTCTTAGAAAAGCTCAGCTGGCGTTACTGTGTTCTTTATACTCAGGAGGGAGTGTTTCTCATGAGACCAGGATTTGTCAAAAGACTAAACATGGTTAAAGTATCTCCAAAAATGGTGGTGACATGGGGCGAGGTTAATACAACTATGCAGTGCTTTATCAGCATAATCTTATAAGCTCTGGCACACACAATTAACAGCACAAATCAGTGGGTAGACTACAAAATAGAAATGAGAGCAGAGCTATCCCAGGGCGTTCTGTTGAAGAATTCTTTATGATCTGCCATTAAAGAAACAAGGCCTGGCAGAAAAAAAAGACTCACTAACAAGCGCAGCATTTACATAACAAGAAAATATTTCTCCTCAATTTGTCACCATGCAGGATGTGTTTTTATTCACACTTGAAAACCTAATGGCACACAATCTTACACACACATACACAGAAACCCCCCCCCCCCCCCACACACACACACACACACACACACACACACACACACACATAGACACACACACTCTCACACACAAGCACAAAGGCCTGCAGCTTGGTGAAGCACTAATAGGCTTAGCTGTCAGCTCCTAGCCTTCCACCAGACAAAGGATGATTTCTGTCATGTACCCAGTCATAGAGCTTTGCATCCAGACCTTTAACTGACCCTTTAGACTACAATAGTGAATCACGCTGGGGAAATCAGTGCCTATGCACTGACGATATCCTCCTACCACATACACAGACACACTGCTTAATTTACTTGGCGTTTCCGTTTTTATTTTTTCTCATTTCTTCCTTTATATTAGTGGACAGAGAGCGGGAAACGAAAAACTACTCCACCCTCTACATCATCACCCTGCATCTGGGTGTCTCTCAGCTCACAAGCAAGACCAACTCCAGAGAGAAGAAGAGAGGGATGGAGAAGTGGCGTGCATGTACCTCATTCACATCTTGTGTGTGTGTGTGTTGAAATGAGCTGGGTGTTGCTTTGTGGATTCAACACAGCCTCTCTTGTGAGGATGGCTGTTAGTCAGTTGAATTAGCAGTCACCGGTGCCTGTTCTTGGATAGCACTTTGTATTTGTTATGCGATTTTTGTGCCTCCTTGCTCTGGTAATTTAAAGTGGCAGCAGAAGAAAGATTGGAGCGAGGAGGCAAAAGTTTGGCTTCCACATAAATCTGCTGGAGTTATTGATCTTTTAGTCAGCTAGTCTTACACCTCTAACACGCCCTAACATTCCACCTGTTATTTTATTATATAGTTCTGCACTTTGTTTTACAGCCGCACCTCAGCTATCTTTCTCAGAGGGTTTTAGTACACACTTTAGACACACACACTCAAACACTGCTTCACTCACACACTCAAAGAGACAGAAACATACACAAATACGCATATGTGACAGACATGCACACGCGCACGCACACACACACACACACAAACACACACACACACACACATACACACTTTAAGTGACAAGCCACATTTATTTATGGTTACCATTTATTTTGTAATTATTTAATTTTTGGAATAATTTTAACTAATGCTGGTATTATGGTCCTTCCTCATGTTTATTTCCCATGGAAACAGTTAATGCAACTAATGACTTTGTGAAAAGACAGGATTTGTAAATATTATGCTCACTGCATAAAATCTGGACTGGTAATCAATGGATAACATTTTGGTTACAAAAACAAAAACTTAAAATACAGGGCCTAGATTGTTTGGTAATGGGCAGATCACAGTATGTTATTGGTGCACATCCAGTATGTATTACAGTATATGTTATTAATATATGTTATTAAATATGTTCACTGGTCCACACACACACACACACACACACACACACACAAGTTCAATAAACACTAGCAGAATAATTGATGTTTTACCATGGCGACAGATAGACACGCACCACCACCACAAGCAAAATTGTCATCATTACAACAACATAGGAACGAGAACCATTTGTAATTTGCATTTTTTCGGAAATGCAAAAACTTAACCTGCAAGCTGCCACACAGTATGTGACATGGGATAATAGGGTTTGTCACTTTTGACCATTTGTCCATGCAGTGTTGCACAAACTGTACCTCACAAATGTGCACTACAGCACACCAGCTAACTGCCGCAAAACAGGAAACACATCCTTTACACAAAGACCGTCATGAGAGACTTTAAGATGAATTGGCATGGCAACAATACTTGCAAAATGCAATTTGCTATGTAGATCAGAACACACATGTTCCAAGAGTCATAACTATCAATAACACATTAACATCCAAAGCAAGCACAAAGAAACAATGTGACATGATCCGGAGCAACCCGGAAGTCTCTCCACTTCTGCACTGAAAGGGTTTGAAGAAGAGAACACAATGCACATGGATCTTGGACACAAACAAGGGGCACAAAGTGCAAGAGCAACTCAATGAGAAAGTCCTTTAATACAGCCCAAAAAGGAAAAATATCTATCATATGTTCTTTGTCTATATATAATCTAATATATATTTTATTTTGTACTTATAAACGGTAACCTTTCATTTTACAGTCACCCTAAGTACTAGGTATTTATCTGGTAAATACATGAAAAAATAGAAAATTATAAAGTAATTACAGTGTAAATAAGTAAGAAAACCCCCACCCCCTAAACAACTGTTTTATTGCATTTTTCATGTAATAGTGATAAACTTGTATGATTTATTTTCTGCAGTGTTAAAAAGTAAAGCATTGCAATTTACAGTGTAGGTAGAGGGAAACCGAGCTGTAAACGGAAGCAACATTTAATTCTGTGATATTACAAACAACTAAGAGCCCAGCAAAAGCCGTTCCTATACACATAGAATACAAATCTACAAGAAATGCAACAGTATTATCATCCAATTTCCGCTGTACACACACCTTGTGTCTGGCTATAGCCCTGTATTATATTGGGAATGTAAATTCAAAATAGTTGGCACACAAGTGGTCTGCCATTCAGCACTAAAAAGGTCACATTTCAACATTAGCTGCTAGAAAAGCCACAAGCCATTTCTCTTTGTTAGCAAGCCAGTGAACATGCACCTCCCACAGTGGAGCTGTAGCCAAGTCTGGACATCTGTGGAATAATCCAACCACATACTGTCTGCCAATGTTTCTGGTCTTTAAATATGAAGGTTAGCGTGAGTTCAATCAGGAAGAATACCTCGCTCATATTTACTTTATTACTACTCCAGGTATTCTCACAGCAATCAGCCTTGCTTGTTATTCAATCAGCCCATCAAGCAAGGACACTCCTTTCCTCCCTCCAAGGGAACCAATGACAAACTGCCACATCCCTATTTACAGATACCTGCCCCATCCATGTCTCTGTCAGCTGCATCGCCAGTGCGAAATCGAATCAACCTCACCCTTGGGGCTTGGGCTATCTGTCCACAAACTTTAAGTCACATACAGTACTGTGCTTTTTTTTTTTTACATGTGCCTAAGACTTTTGCACAGTACTGTATGTTTGTAACTTGTAAGATATCTTTCTAAAAAACAGACCGAAAAAGCCTTAAAAAATAAGAATCTTTAGATTCTTTAGTTTAGATTCTCTAAACGGAAGAACTAGAGCAATGTACCTACTAACATGAAAACCAACAGAAGCAGGATCAGAGGGTTGGTGAGCAGAAACAGGAGTGGTTGCCGTACCCGGCTGACTTCTCTCCAACTCGAGTGGGCACATTGATATAAGACGGCACATTGATATCAAACTATTTTGCAATGGCCAACAAATCTGCTTTCTTGCAGTGTTCCAATTTGTCAACAGAGGGGCCGCTAGCAAAATCATCGACTTTAAATTCTATATTGCTATACAGTATATTTATATTCTATATTGTAAAGAGGAAGTGATCAACAACATAATTAACCATGGTAATACAACTACATAGAAATACATTTAAAAATACGGGTCATAACACAGGGGTGAAAACATAACCTCAGAGGTAATCAGAGGAGATAAGAGATGTAATGATTGTGAATGTTGTGAAATTTATTGAAAACCAAAATCTGATATAGATCTCATGTATCAGATCTATTATGATATGCAACGGTCTGGGATGATAGAAGATGAGTACTAGAAAAGTATATAAAATGAGTTAAGGACAGCTATTAGTCTGAGAAGAGGAGAGTGGCTAAGATTCAGTAGGGAGACAGTGGCGCTGGGTACTTCTTGAAAAGATGTGTTTTCAATCTACCACAGAAAATGGGGAGTGATTTTGTTGTTCTGACAGGAGTGGGGAGGTCATTAAACCATTGGAGAGCTTGGAGGAGAAGAGTCTAGCCCAGAAGGAGTAATGACCTGGGTGCAGCAAGAAAGTGAGATCAAAGCAACAAGCAGTGGCAGAACAAGCTGGTGTGGAGAGTTGTGTCAGGTTGCAGCATTCTGGTTGAGTTGTAAGTGTTGATTGTTTGTCTGTTAAATGGCTGTCTAAAAGGTAGTCTACATGGGAAATGCCTAAATGCATGTGGTCCATTGGTGGGATTCAAAATCATCCCAGTGCTTTAACTGTAGCACATGAGCTTTATGACTGCACAATGCTCAGCAAAAAAAGTGCCCAATGTAACAGTAACATACAGTAGTCTCCAGTATCCAGCAGCCGGTGCCGGATACAGGAAGAACCAGCCCACTGGCTCAATTCTTTCCTGCATCCAGCCTACGCCTCACCCCCACCCTCCCCCAGTCTGCCACATACCCCCACCGCACCACTGGGGCTGGGGAGCCGTCGGGCTGAAGTCAACTTCCCTTTTTTTAATTATCAGAATTTGCCGCTGCATATGGAATAATCCAAGGTGCATAGTGCTCCCACTCTCCCACAGAAGTAACATTTTTGGGGTAAATATTTATCCCTGCCATTAGCCTTCAAGGCAAGATTATCAGTGTTTACCACCTCCAGGTCATGACCGTTTTTAGGAATATTTGTGAGGGAAATGAAGCAAAGATGATAGCAAACAGATATGGGTGCTTATAAGATTGGCAATGGTTGGCATTTTAAGGAACATGAATTTTAATAGAATGTTTGCATCAAGTTATCCATAAATTGATAATGTAACATGGAGTTCAAGTATCAGAATAAAGGTTAAAAACAAATAATGTAAGAAACTTCATATGACAGCAAAACGTTTATTGGATGACACTTTGACACTTATTAAGTTGAGATGCAATACAATCAGTGAGACGTAATATTCATATCATATATTCATAACAGATAATGAAAACACTGCCATTTTGAATTCAATTAAATAGGGTTTGGAGAAGTGTGAAAGCTATGACAAAGCTCCAGGTAATGACAACATGGATGTTAAACTACTGAAAATTGCTGTTGATTTCATTGCTCTCAAATATGTCATCACTTATCAGACAAATAACTTTCAGACAATAACCCTGCTACCTGTTCTCAGGAAGCTATTGGAGAAAATTGTAGCCTTTTCTAAGAACAAGTTAACTCATGCCTCTCAGCATGTAACTGACAGAGATGACTGGTGATTGGCTCAAGAAAACTGACATAAAAAGGGTTGAAGGAGCATGGACTACTTGATTTTAGTGCAGCTTGACATCATTAATTTGGATGTACTACTGAAAAAGACTGCATGTTATGGTTTGTTATGGTTTCACATCATCTACCATATTATGGATGAAGAGCTATTTATCCCATATAGCTCAAAGAGTGTTTTCAAATACAAAATAACAATGGAGCCATTAGTACTCTCCATCTTCACCAGTAACTTACCGCTATGTCTACATGAAGCCAAAGTTGCAATGTATGCCGATGATTCAACCTTGTCTATGTCACTGTGAAAGAAGTAAATAAGAAAATGCAAATCGTTTTTGACTGCGTGATTAAGAATAAATTGGTGTTAAGAAAAGCACTATATTTAGAACAAGTTCATAACCTGATCCACGCACACAGGCCATCGGGTACTGTGTCGCACCACACCACCATCATGGCCGTGATACTTACGTGATTTCTTTTGGTCCAGGCTATTCAGTCCGGTGCCAGGGCAGCAGTCTTGATGAAGAGTTTAGTGAAGGCAGGTAGCTTATTGAAAAGCTGGGACATGTATTGATTTTGGCCTCTGCAGTTGTTATGTTCTTTTTGAGTATTTCTGTTCTCTCTTTCAGTGCTCTCTCTCTCTTTCTCTCTCTCTTTCTGAGGTGTAAACACAGACTCAGATGTTATGTCATGTCTTGCATGCTGATAAGGTTTTTCTGCATTTTATGTTACTGTATCCCACTACATTACCTTTACTATATTTCTATAATGTACTCACCGTGCCATGTGAACATTGATCATAGCACAGATTGTGAACATTCTCATCTTTTTTTTAAATCCAGAGCACCTCAAGTGTTTGTGGATTGAGAGAGTGATGAGTGACTGAGTGAGAGCCTGAGAGAAGATGCATTATATAGTACACTGCGTTAGAAAGCTAACTGCAGAATCACGGTATCACAGTGTCACAGTGTAGCTACTCCAACTAAGGAATATTGACAAAATTCAACCAGTCCAGTCTCTCAGTGACACAGAGAGAATCATACATGCCTTTGTTTCTTCTTGATTGCTGTATTGACTTATTTAACTACTTTACCCATTAAGCCCTGGTACGGTTCCAGATTATGCAAAATGCTGCAGCAAGACTTTTGACCAGGAAAAGGGAAGAAAAGGGACCATATTACATCTATTTTAGCAGCCTTACAGCAGTTGCTTCTCAGCTTTAGAATTGATTTAAAGATTTTATTGATAACTTTAAGGCTCGCCAAGGCCTCCTAGCTACATCTCTGACCTTTTGGCCCCTTAGGAGCCTGCAGCCTTAGATCATTCAGGCAGTTCTCTTGGCAGTTCCTAAATCTAGATGGACTGTTAAAATATACATTGGATTGGATTGCCATTGGTTTTCCAATGGCATATATTACTGAGGAAATTCCAATATTATATATATAAAATCAAAGGTAACCAGTGAGGTTTTCTGGAACGATTTGGATTTGTTTACATTTAAATTTTTACCCAAATAGAGTGTGGCACAAGCCAAATAAAGCCTAAAATATCACCTCAAATTCAAGTTAGAGCTGATATTAGCCTTTTATTAAAAATCAAATATCTGTCAGTTACATCTAGATGTCTCTCTGTTTGTCTGACTGAGTGTGTAAATGGAGTGTGTCTGCTTGTGTGTGGTCAGTGTTAAATGTGGCTGTATGTGTGTGTGTTGGCTTCTCTCTTCCGTTCAGGCACCTGCCACAAACAGTGACCCTACCTAGAGGTGGATCTGGCGCTGATCTCCAATGTGGGTGCTGGCCTCTGGTAGATATGGAGTGCGGATGCCAGCTCCCGACTGAAGTGGGATGTGGTGCAAGCTGAAGTGAGATGAGGGTTCTCAATATCAGATCTATATACACCAATCTATTTGGCCCCTGGTCACCTGAGGACACTGACATATATGGCCTGCACTACATATGCCGAATTATAGGGCCACTGGTTGAACAAGGATGTTGAACTGTCCTATTGAACTATACACACAGAACTATATGGAATGCATTATATTTTGTCTGGCATCTGTTGCATGCCCAGCCATCCTGGTGGGGGGCTGCCTTTTTGAATTGTCCCGCCCAAGGTTTCTTTAATTTTTTCTCCTATAGGGTTTTCTGGGAATTGTTCATTGTCTTCATAGAGGCCTTAGGCTAGTGGTGCCGGCCAGCTTATTCTACCTGATTACTGATTACGTAGACTTACTCTGTCTTCCACTCTGTTAAATCATTTCAATCCTCTTCAACCTGTTTTTATATGCTTTTGTTCTGATCGTATTCTGTAACATCTTATTTGTTGTAATTGATTGATTTTCAGCTGGCCTGAAAAGTCACCTGAGGCATTCCTGTAAGCTCCAGCCTTCTATTTCGGCATTATGCGTTCTGTCTACATTCTGCATCAACTGTGGTTCATAATTGGATTGTCTATGAGCTTTGAGGTTTTATAAATAAAGAGCTATATAAATAAACTTGACTTGACTAGACTGGATATTGTATGATACACTTGATTTCATTCATATTTCTGGAATTCATATTCATATTTTACTCATATTTATTCTACAGTTAATTACTACACTGGTTGTCCCATGGAGGTCCTTTTCATTTCTTTTGGTCTGAGATGTCTCGGGCCAGTGTTCCTGTGAGAACAAAGGAAACCATGTTAAGTTAAACTAAATGGAAAAGGGAAATATGACATTTGAAAGGGCTATAGAATGTAGGGCCAATGGCTGTCATAATGCTTTAGAGAGAATCCTCTAATACATGGGTTACTTTTAATGTTTGATGAAAAATCATCAATCATCATTGTATTTACTATTGTTTTGCTTTATTTTTACTTTTCACTTTCACTCTATTGCTCATTTTCTACTCTTTACCATTGACGGCAGGGTGCTTCTACACTCCAAATCAAAAGTACCTTTAGGCACACATCAAAACCAATAATTTATATTCTATTTTAATCCTAAACAGTATCCTTGGACTACAAAGACACCATTTTTTCTAGGTTTAAAGGTGGTTATTAGGAATTGTTGGCATGTGTCCACAACTACCTTCTGTCTTCCCTCTCTTAGGGCTTTGGCCCTCCATCTGAACGGTTGTTTTCTCATTTTGAGTCAGGCAGGCTGTGGAGCTGATAAAGAGTTACAGCTCTAGGACTGTCCAGTGGGACACTGGAGGGCCAGGAAGGGCAGAGGTGCTTCCCTGCTTGCCCTCTGTCTCTTATTCCTCCTCCTACTTAGATCAATAACAAACTCCTTAGCCCCAGGTGCTCTCCAGGGAGACAGACCTGGAGCCTCCTCGCCTCAGCTCATTGTCTGTTGCTGACTCTGTCAGAGCCAAGCAGTCAAGCTTGTCGGCTTGACTGACACACACAGGCCCAGGGCCTCTGAGGAAATGGAAGGTATAGACTCAGCCTTTAGTATAAATGTGGACATGAGTGCATGCACACATCACATACAGTTGTGGAAAAGATAATTGGCACCCTTGCATTTTATGCAGATAATGTACAACATCTTCTGAAATAATTGGAACTTGAAACAACAGAAGATTTTCCCAGAAGGATTTAGGTTTGTCCAGGAGGGTCTTGGCAAAGATCAATCGTTTTTTTCTCTTTCAGCAGTGGGGTCTTCTGTGGCCTCCGACTGTAAAGCCCTTCAGTGTCTGGCGTATGGTACGGGCTGAAACCATTATCTCAGACCTCTCTAGGTCAGCCTTGAGATCAAGGTATGGCATGCAGGAGCAAACTTCATAACTTGTTATAATGACTTACTAATAGAAGGAAAAAGGTGTTAGGGGGGTCCTTTTTCAAAGTTCCATGTATTTTTTTTCGTACTGTGCATATCTTAATATAATAAGTTAAGAACGGGTTAAGTGCAGGCTGACAAAGCCAGAGACGGCTAGGCGAGTAGGCTAGTTCAGCCTGTACCTCAATAGCCTAGTATAGGATTGGGCTTGGCCAAATGATTGCAAGATGTGGTATTCATTAATTGATTGTGAATGTTATGTTATTGTTGTTACAAAGATGCATTTAGACCTATTTTGACCATTAAGGAGCACGGAAGACATCGCAATAAATAGACCACTCGAATGTATTGCAATCCTGACCTCTGGTCATATTATATTAGCCTACGTTAGTTGCCAGCAATTTTTTCTCTTCACCTGTTGGTAACTCACTATATTGAGATAAAAAACAGACGGAAAAAATGTCAGCGGAACTTAGAAAAACAGTAGGAAAAAAATTACATGGAACTTTCAAAAAGGATCCCCCCCTTTTTTCCATTGCCTTTCAAGGCATCCATACTTTTTTCTTCACCATTTTCACACACGACCAGAGAAGCAGAACAGACTGTTTTATCACTTTAAAATGGATAATTGGTTCATTTTTACCATGTGGACAGTTGAATTACACTGCAAATGAGAGTCTATTTTCTCCATCAAAGTTGATTTGAATTGTTCTAAAGGGTGCCAATAATCATGGCCATGGACACTTTTCAATTCTGAAACTATAAAATGTTTATTTATTTTTATTGTTTGATCATGTGCTGTTGCAAATCGATAGATGAATGTGTGAAGACCAAAAGTTGTTTAAATTTTGAATTATTTCAGAACATATTGTACTTTGTATTTTGGTGTTTTTTCCCTTTCTGCTTTTGGCATGACAAGCGCAGAGCTTTCACCATACATTGTCAAAACATCATGTGATGTTCCTAAGTTGTAGTGTGGGGCGTCCTGGTATCTCAGTGGTATAAGGCGCCTACCATGTAACTGTGACGTCCTGGGTTTGATTCTGACCTGGGACCTTTGTAGCATGTCATCCCTCCTCTCTCTCCCAATCTTTCCTGTCTCTTTCTCCACTGTTGACTAAAAAAAGAATACTGTAGTGTGTTCCTTGGGAATTGTTGTAATGATGTTGTTGGTCCCTGACCTTGCTGGAGCTGCATTATTTGAAATTCTTGCATGTGCCTCTGTGCTTGATCACAGTATGATGCATAATGTTGCATGTCATCCAGCTAGACACATGTGCTAAGATCGTGTTACCGCTTGTGTAAAACTTCAAGATGTGCCTTTTGTTGCTACATATTTAAACTGTTTTGATGACTGCTTTAACCATCATCTTTAATGAGCAGAGAAGTGACTTCATCTCAGGAGCTCTATCATGCTGTGAGTATCCTGTTCTCTTCAAAGCCTGCAGAGAGCAAACACGAGAGACGGCAGGGTTGCCACCGCATCACTCAATGTACATATTTGCCATGGTTCTTGCCAAACATTAGATTTGATATTGAACTTTATTTGATTTTCTTTGTTCATTTAAGAGGTGGTGCTAAATAGACCTCACTCTGTTCTTGTTGTCTTATATCTATACCATCCATACTTTCTATCTATACTATCTAAAGTACCAAGCACCACTGCATGAAAAGAGGGATAATTGGCAGTAAGCGACATTGTGTATTGATGACTGTTCAGGGTAACGACTTGTTCACAGAAATTTGCTCCTCTCTGCCATGCGACACTGCCATTGATTGCCATTGACTGGGAGCTTCTATTAGTTTTACATGATCAGTAACCTGGCGGTGATCCCCCAGCCCACAGTTCTCTGGGGTAGCCTTTCACATGTAAATGATTCCCAATCTACACTTGAGAATTTAAATGTAGAGAACCACAGGCAAGTTTGATTTATTCTTTTTCAATTTTATACTTCTTCAATCTTTTATATTGAGGCCAGAATTATTTTATAATTTTTGTTTTTCTTATGGCTACTAACTCCAGATTATAGAGACACCTCTAGTAGTATAACCTGACGGTGCAAGATGTACTCCTACTACATATTACCTTTACTTTAAAGGTTTACATACAATATCACTCTTTGCCATCCACTTTGTAAAGAAAATATCAATAACTGTAACCATTCAAACAAACAAGCAACAAAAACAAATACACGTGATGTGATATAATTATCCTAAATTTCACTATATTACTACTGCCACCTTTTCTCTTGTCTCTTGTCTTGGCTTAACTGCACAGTGGAGCAATGGGCAGAAATGATACCGGACTGGAAGTCTCTCTGCGCACCCTCTCACTCCCCGTAACCACCAGGCTGTCTTGCGTCGGGGAGGCTGCAAGAAAAACACACTGTTTAATGGATAGTTTCAATGAAACTGAAAATGATTATTTCACTAAATGCAACAACACAGCACATACAGACTTTGAACTCTTGAGTCCCACCTCCCTAGCACAATATCTACACATAACTATATACACCGATCAGCCACAACATTAAAACCACTGACAGGTGAAGTGAATAACATCGATTATCTTGTTACAATGGCACCTGTCAAGGGGTGGGATATATTGGGAAGCAAGTGAACAGTTGATGTGTTGGAAGCAGGAAAAATGGGCAAGTGTAAGGATCTGAGCGATTTTGACAAGGGCCAAAATGTGATGGCTAGACGACTGGGTCAGAGCATCTCCAAAACGACAGGTCTTGTAGGGTGTTCCTGGTATGCAGTGGTTAGTACCTACCAAAAGTGGTCCAAGGAAAGACAACCAGTGAACAGAGTCATGGGCGCCCAAGGCTCATTGATGCGCGTGGGGAGCAAAGGCTAGCTCGTCTGGTCTGATCCCACAGAAGAGCTACTGTAGCACAAACTGCTGAAAAAGTTAATGCTGGCTATGATAGAAAGGTGACAGAACACAGAATGCATTGCAGCTTGCTGCACATGGGGCTGCGTAGCCGCAGACCGGTCAGAGTGCCCATGCTGACCCCTGTCCACTGCCAAAGTGCCTACAATGGGCACGTGAGTGTCAGAACTGGATGGAGCAATGGAAGAAGGTGGCCTGGTCTGATGAATCACGTTTTCTTTTACATCATGTGGACGTGTGCATCGTTTCCCTGGGGAAGGGATGGCACCAGGATGCACTATGGGAAGAAGGCAAACCGGCGGAGGCAGTGTGATGCTCTGGGCAATGTTCAGCCGGGAAACCTTGGGTCCTGGCATTCATGTGGATGTTACTTTGACACGTACCACCTACCTAAACATTGTTGCAGACCAAGTACACCCCTTCATGGCAACAGTATTCCCTGATGGCAGTGGCCTCTTTCAGCAGGATAATGCGTCCTGCCACACTGCAAAAATTGTTCAGGAATGGTTTGAGGAACATGACAAAGAGTTCAAGGTGTTGCCTTGGCCTCCAAATTCCCCATATCTCAATCCCATTGAGCATCTGTGGGATGTGCTGGAAAAACAAGTCCGATCCATGAAGGTCCCACCTCGCAACTTACAGGACTTAAAGGATCTCCTGCTAACGTCTTGGTGCCAGATACCACAGGACACCTTCAGAGGCCTTGTGGAGTCCATGCCTCGATGGGTCAGAGCTGTTTTGGGTTTTGGCGGCACGAGGGGGACCTACACAATATTAGGCAGGTGGTTTTAATGTTATGGCTGATCGGTGTATACCTATGGACACTAATGTCACTTTATGGCACTATGACACCATATGACACTGTTTTCTTGTATTTTTTTAACTTTCTTTTGCATTTTTGAATTTTATATTGTGTTTGTGCATTTACATAATGTGAGCTATGACCTTTACTGCATTTGACCTACTCTGCACTATTCTTTCTTTCTCTGTATTCGGAGGCTGCCAGCATACAAGCATTTTATTGCACTGTTTACCCTGTATTCTGTGCATATCACAAATAAAATAAATTTACACTTGAACTTGAACTTGATGACCAAACAATAAGAATACAAATAGAGAAAAAATCTCCCTCTCTTCAATTGCAACCCATTCCTTTGTTGGCATGGCCGTAGCTACCATTGAGGTCCCCGAGGTCCACAGCTTGGTAACTTTTTTTTGTGAGTGAAAACTATTTTGGTTAATTAAATATCCTTATTCCAAGCCCCATTGTGCATCCCAAGTCTACTACAGTGTAGTACAGGCAACAAAAGTGGACGAATCAACTGAAGTGATCATATCCAAATTGAACAGCTGGCCAGATTTATCCCCATTGAAATGCATTTAAAGTGTAGCCTATATGGGCCTTGGCTGCTGTCATTCACGTCGGAGTTGGTGGTGAGCAATATCAGTAACTAAAGGCAGTTTAGACAATGCAATGTCTGCGCAATCAAAATCAGTCGGAATGTCCAGTACGCATATATTGACATTTACACATAGGTGAAAGTGAGATGTTAAAACTCTATTATTACTCAGTACTCACAAATACCGACTGATATTGATAGAACACGTCACTATCAATGAAAGGTAACATATAATGATAATATAGCTAGTCTACTTATTATTATTGTTGGAGTTGGAGTAAACAATATATGCAATCTGTTTTTAAAATAATGTATATCTTGGCACTGAAACGTGTTAAACTCCATTGTAGTTGTGCTGGAATGTCACATCACCTACGCTTGCCCAGTTATCCATGGTAATAAGAAAAGCACACCACCAATCAACAAAATGATGGAACAACGTGCTTAACAAGTCATTCATAGGTTCAAACAAGCTTTTTGCTCTTGTGTACCAGAAAACAAGGTTCAAAATATTTAGAAAATAAATCAAACAAAATAATAAGTGCAAACTTGTCTATGGGAACTGATCCCAATCATGAAACTGATGAAAATGATCAACCGGTCATTTCATTCATTTCTTCATTTATATAGATCATGTATAGGGAGACACAGGTTTTCTGGAAGAAAATCGGCACTTGGCCAGGCAATACATGAAGCTGCCAGATTTGACAACCTCAGCCACTGGCCCCTCAATACAAGAATACATGAGGTTCCACAGATGTGACGGACACACCCCATTTGTGTGTGATAAAAGTGGGGTTGCATTGCACATTCAAGTAATTTCTTGTAAAAATACCAAGAGCAGAGAGAGAGAAAGAAATATGGGGAAAGAGGTTAGGGTAGGGACAGAGCTTGGTGCAGATGGGGGCTAATGATTTTGATCAGTTCCATGAAAAGGTATAAATGCTATCTAAATATGTATATTTCTTTCATATTCTTGTGTTGTGGAAAGTAGTGTTCTGGAAATTTGGTCAAGCATGATCAATTACCAGGTAGACTTGCTATTGCAGGAGTTTATTCATACAGAGAAAACAACACACTACAAGACAGTGCCAGGCTTTTCTCTGCCTCTCTTAGGGAGAGGGTAGACTATATGCACGGTGTAGGAATGTAAAGGTTTCGAACTGGTCTTGTCCTCAGATGCAGAGTTCTTATAAGAGTATAATAAGAGTTCTTATTCAGTTTTAATATCATGACATAATTAGTCGTTATCTACCAGGAGTAGAGGAGTAAAGTGCAGCTGTACTTCAGCTACTGGTCACAGTAACCTTGCTAAAGGTGTAGAGTTCAGCTGCAGGTCTCATGTTCACAGGAGATTTACTTCTACACTTGGAAATAACATAACGTTTCATATATGGTCAAAGAACATATTGTTTTTTCAATAAAAACAAAAAAGGTAAAATATAAAAGGTAAAAATATGTGCATTTGTCCAAGTTCTGAAATAAATGACCCACTTACAGTGCAATAAAGAGAATACAATACAATGGAGTCTTGCTGTGGACTGCCCTCTCTCCTCAACTGTAGGACATTGTTTGCTTCCAATGACGTGGTGGTTTAATAGAGGGCAAAAATATACCTTACAGGAAGTACCAAAGAAATACATAACCCCTGAGCTACAGGGGCTGTTGCCTGCATCATTTATGCAAACTCTAAGGTTGTTCTCCCAAAGCAAGGGCATGTTCTCATATAGAAATGTACAGCACAATAGTACAAGTACTTGAAGTGAGCGAAGTCCAAACGTCTGTTCAAAGAGTGCAGAGTCTGTGTGTGTTTTGTATGCTAAAACATGTATTCCAGAGGGTAGATTGTATGCTTTAGGTAGGACAATCAAAGCTCATGAATATTTTTTACAACTTTTTTTTAGTTGCACTCAAGAAGGAGGTCCAAGTTGACAAAAAAGGTTGCCAGAAGGATAGCAGTGACCCAAGGATCCAAGGATCCCACACTCCCACACACATTTCCCTTTGCCCCTTCTGCACCCTGGCCAGGGTGAGTCAGGGTGCAACATAGAGATCCTTGCCTTTCTCTGAAGCTTAACATGCTGGATCTTCATTCTCAGATTGTAAAGAGAATATCCAGTGTTTCACAAGTGTTTTTCCTTTGATCTTGGACAGTTCATTGGTGATTTGTAACCATGAAAAGGTGTCTCTAAGATAGAGCAAAGACTGTTGTTGTTATGTTATCAATCCTACACGTAGTACTAAAGGGACAGTGAATAGGAGTTAACACTTGTCCCCTTAGAGGGAAGGCTCACTGCAAACCAATACAAAGTTATTCTGAGTGATCACCTTTATCCTGTGATGAAACATTTCTATCCTGATGGGAGTGGTCTCATCCAGGATGATGGTTTGATGTTGAGTATGGCAATGATGTGAATCATATGCTATGGCCTTCACAGTCAACTCAACCCAAAATTGAACACCTATGGGAGATTTTGGACTGACGTGTTAGACAGCGCTCTCTACCACCACCATCAAAACACCAAATGAGGGAATATCTTTTTCCCAGAGACTTGGAGAATCTATGCCAAGACACATTGAAGCTGTTCTGGCAGCTCGTGGTGGCCCAACACGTTACTAAGACACTTTATGTTGGTTTTTCCTTTAATTTGTCACCCATCTGTATGTATAACAACTAGAGGGCACTTGGAGAGTGGAAACCTCCACCAACACTGAACAATTATTCAAGTTGCTGTTACAACCAGAGGTGTCATTCCTTTCACTTAAAGTTTGAGTAAAATAGATTTTGATCCTGCAAACATTCCCTTGGGGTCAAATCTCTGTGTCTGTTAGTTTCCTAAATATTTCTAAAAGACTAGAATCCTCTAATGATGGAAAACCCAGATCCAGATCGCCAGCAAAATTGAATCATTTGTTCCTTGCCACAAGGTCTATCTATCCACAAAATTTAATTGAAATCCGTTAATATGTTTTTGAGATATCCTACTGACAGACAGACATACAAACTAAGTCACAGAGATGAAAACATAACCTCCATCACCCCACCCCCTCAACTTTTCCATCTTCTCAAGGTTCAGTCCTAAGGGCATTATTGTCAACTGTTCAAAAATGAGGACGGCCTGCTCTTTCCTTGAAATAGATTGACTAGATGAGTCGTGGTGAAAGCTCTTTATTTCACCTATTTCACAAATTAAATCCATTTCATTCATGAGGAGGAAATGGAAATGAAGCTGAAGAGACAGGATTAAGATGGCCTTTTAAGCCTTGAGACAAGTGAAACATGTATTGTGCAAAAGAGGTGCAGCACAATATTAGGAAGGTGGTATGTCTGAACACATCTTTGAATATACTATATATATATAATACTCACAACAAGAGAAATTAACACACAAAAGAAAATACATGCTTTGCCCTCATTACAGTATACAGTAGCAGATACATACATACATTGCACAGCAGCTTTCTATGATGTCATCTTATTACATGGGGTCATTGACGTAATTAAGCTTAATTAATTTGGTCTAAGTAACAGAATACATTCCCTATCCCACTGTCACCTTTTGTTAGTCAAACAATTCTTTGTAATTCAGCAGTAGAACGCATCTCAAGCTGTGGGACAATTCCTCTGATTGTGCCAGAGCGGGGCTGAGTATAATAGTTACAGTATTCAACAACATTCAACACTGAGACATAAAGGAGCTTCATGTATACAGCGCTCCGAGGCTTGATTTGCACAGGAACAGCAAACGTGATTTTTACCAGATCTAGGAACTTTTTCAAGAACAATTTTAAGAAATTTGATCTTAGTTAGAAATCATATCAGTGTCAGAATCATATCAGTATTATTTAATAAGCCCTGAAATTACTACTCCAGCTCTTGTCTTGTGTGCAGATGCATGGAAGAGTTGATATGTAATGATACAAGGCTAACATTTATAGTGTGGGGAAACTGAAGCTTGTTCACATGTACGATTCCTGAGGCACTTACACTACCTGAGGCACTTGCTTTACAGACTGAAGATAAGTTTGCAGGTTTGATCAGTCATAGCATTTTTCTTCTATATAGCAGGTATAATATAAATAATAAATAATCTCAAAATCAAATTGAGAATGAATTTCATGACCAATTTTGTAAATGAAGCCCCTGCTTTTGGCATTGCTGGTTTTTGTTCTCAGTGGCATGCTACTATAAGAAGAGATCCTGAAATTGAGTGAGAAAACTGAAATGCTGCCCTGCTCTTCTTCCCCCAGTCTGCAGACTCTTTCACTGAAAATGTACAGGGAGCTCGTAATGCGGTAGTAAAGGCGATTCAGAGCGATCAAACCTATTCCAGAGCTTTGGATGCAGCTGTACTGCCAGACCTGTTATGCTCTCCTGCAACACTTTCACAGCTCAGCATGACTCCACTCTGCTAAAAGGCTTATGATAAACCTCCAACACTTTCAAAGGTGGTCCTCAAAGACTTCCCCAAGCTGGGTGAGAGGAATTGCCGCCTAGTAAAGGTTGTTGAAAATTGGCCAATGCGCAAAAGCAGAAAAGTATATTGTAGGCCTATTCATTGCAAGCAGCCAGTCTTTTAGGCAGTATTATGGGATTTAAGCGTTAGATGCAAAGAATAGACACAGGGGTAGAGACCCAGAAAGCCATGACTGCAGCTTTGACAAGGTGATGAAAGGTTTTCTTTTTTGCTGCACATATGCTCTTTTGTGTGGTGGCTTTAGTTATTTATGGAATTATAGGTTTTCTTCCCAAGTACAATATTTTACTCAAAAAAATCCTCTTACATGTTGGTCCAAACAACTTGTGTTGAGTGCATTTATTTATTATTTATTATTTATTATTTAAGTTTTTAAGTTAGAGAACTTCAAACTACAGTCAGTAAGCCTAAACATTAAAAATCACTAAATTGAAACATAGCGCAGATCAAGGTGAAATAACACCTTGTGTATTATCACAATTTAGAGCATACATTGCATCAAGGCTGTAGTCAAATATACATCAGCGAAATTCAAGACAAAACAATACCAAGGCTAGTTGAATTTGAGAAAAGATGAAGACCAAAGATGATCACCTATACCTTTTGATCACACTTTTCTTCATAAATGTTTTAATGTTTTCATTGTTTAATGATTGTAATAATTTTACAATGAAAAAGGCTACACTGCTTAGCGCTACTATCTAAAATAATGAGTGATCAAATTATGCTCACTATTGTAATGTATGGACTTGGCCTACATTTTCAAGTTAGTTACAATTTGTTTCAAGACCCCCCAAATTCCTCACAAATTGGCATCTGGCAAGGCAGATGGAGGACGGACTCAAAAACTCGACTGTCCGGCCTAAATCTGGACATCTGACCACCCCACCACAGAAAATATCAAACAAACTTGGAGAGAAAAAGACGATTCTAGCCCCTGCTGCTTGTTTCTTTGTTGAAAGGCATCTGTGAAGCACTGCCGAACAGAAAAACATATTCGCCACATTGCATGTTGTTGAAGGTTTTCTTTTTCCACAATATGGAATACACTATGTATTCCCCAAATGGGCTCTGATGAGTTAAGGATTTACATTCCATCAAATTAATATTTTGGGTTACCTTAGAAGTCTTTTTTTAGCAGTGCTACTTTTTCCTTATTATCTGCATCATTTGTTACCACACACACACAAAGTTTCATGTAAGCATTGTGTTTGCCCTGTCATTCTGGCTTAGGCATGTATCTGTCAATGTTCACATCAAAGCAACCCTGATGGGCCTCACAGCCTATCCTCATAACAACAGGAGATGTTGGCTTATTAAAAAATAATATAACCTGTTTTATGAGGCAGAAAATGTCTGGAGAAACATCTGTGAAACAAGTTGTGTATTAAATATTTAGGAGCTGCATTCAAAATTCATTTTTGCACGGGATGGCAGAGCTATAAAGAGAATCCAGAGTGCGGGCCCTCAAGCTCATTCAAGTCCTGCCATTCTCTCTATCTGACAGTCAAAGCAGAGTGATCCTACTGTCTTTGCCTACCCATATCCTCAACTCTATGGGGATTATGCAGTCAAAATCTGTCCGATCATTGCCAGAAATTAGTGACTTGGGATTGCTTTAGAAAAAGAAGAGAAAAAACACATTAGAGAGGTATTTTTTGTACAGTGCTTTTCCTGAAGGCATGTGACTAGACTAAAGAGTTCATTAATGCCGTTTTTGTTCTGAAGTGGAGGCCTCTGGAGACATGGCAGGCTCCCCAGGCTAGAGAGATGAAGGAGGGATGGGGGAGGGCGGCAGTACTGCAGGAGAATGGACACAATGCTAGTGGATGGATTAAAGATGCCTGATTTCAAAGGCTTCTTTGTAACCTTTTAATGTAGTGTTGCTTTATCCTTGAGAGTTACATTGAACTGAACTGTTCTATTATCTTTGTGCAGTTGATTTTCCCAACATAATGGGATTGTAGAATTTGTATTTGAGTTTTTATCACTATCATTGGTTATTCTTTCTATGTCAGTTCTTTAAGGCCTAATACCCATCAGGCAACAGTTCTATCCCTTATAAATTTGACCATAGAATGGTTGCATGGTAAAAATAACAAAGAAATAACAAAGAAAAATCACTGCTAGCTGGATTTGACACATTTGACATGGTATTAAAATGATTAGAACCTGCCAGTTTGATGGTACTAGTTCAGGTGAAATCAGTCCCCTGGCTCAGCGAAAACATCACAGGTCCTAATCATTCAAACCTGAACGGCACATACAGGCCTAATCCCTATAGTGGTATAGGGACGTAATGAATGTTTGTTACACAAAATCTTACTGTACAAAATTTGACAATTATGCATTGTGGAGTTGAAAATGTGTTCGCAATTTCAGCTGCGCTCTAACAAAAAATAACTGAAATCCAGAATAGTGTTTTCCTTTCGCATTGTTTAAACAATAGAGAGTGCAAGGCATCCCTTCATCCCTGGATAACGCGTCCCTGTACCCTGGCAACATGCCATGCCCCAACATGCCCCTTTTATACTCAATCAATCCATGACGATATACTTACAGTCCCCCGGATATACATCTAGGAAGTCTGCAAGGACTCAGTCCTGGAGTGAGGGTGCGGTTTGGGATTGGATTGGATTAGTCTGGCTTTGAGTTAGTACTCCCTGTAGAATTATCAACTTCTTCCTCAAATCTACTGCCATTTGCCAGTCTCTACCCACCGTTAGCTTTACAATATGCCTGTCTAGATTCTTTACTCAATCTTTTCTCCCTCACATACAAAACCAACTCTCTTCCTTCCTGCCAGCTCTCATTAGCTGCTGCTAGACACCTCAGCACACAGTTATGTCGCCAGGTGTATCGTCCATCATCCCAACAAAACTATAATGAATCTAAATCGGTTCGCCACCATACCACACAACTCTCTTCAGCCAAGTTTATTCCTCTCTACAGATTCACAATTCATCCACTGACCCCGTTTCTTCTGAGAGACAGCTTTAGCACACCTTGCTGCTTCCTCCTGCTGCTTAATTTGGGCCACAATCATGTTTCTTCTCCCTTATGGAGTTGCCTTAATCCACAAGGGTTGCCCCGAGCCTGACTGTGCCTGCTGAACTGCTTCTTTTGGATTCCATTTTTGCCCCGTTGAAACTGTAGGCGCTGCACTCCTAACTGTTAGGCCTTTCGACTCCGTCAGCGTCATCTCTCATCTTACCTTTGCACATTTAAATTCCTCTGCTAGGCTAGATATAGGCAGTTCGAAGATGTATTTCCCATACAAAGCTACACTACTAAGGCACCTTGGGATTCCAAGTCATTTCCTAACATACAAGCTAACTAGCCTCTCTAACCTCTCCACCTAGACTATATTGTGTATACTGTCAAGGGCCAGATTAGCCGAGGCAACAGACCAAACTGCAGGCACCAGAGCTTTGTTTTCGTTCAGATTTTGCTGAAAATATATCAACCCAGTATTACGTATCAAACTGAACTATGAGCTGAATGTATCATTACATCCCTACTCATGGGGAGAGCATTCAGCAAAATGTACAGCATGTAAATATAGACATCAAGTATTGTTCCCTGATGAGAACCAACAATTACACACAAATGAAAAATGTAACCAAGTAAGTTTTGTGACAAAGACGATTTCTATGGGCTCCAATTTGACTCCTAATTGGAAATCAAAGGGATGCCACTGCCAGCACCTAGCTTCCCGGTCTCAGAGGCAGAAACCTAATATCTAATTACACAGGGGATGCCAGTGATTTATTTTTCCTAGTTGAGGGAGAACACACACAAGACTTTCTGTGTCTGTGTGTGTGTAACAAACTGTTTTAGACAGGGTTATTGGAAGTTGGCAGGAGGTCTTGCCTACTTGTGTAGGTGCCCCAAAAAAAAACATATGAACATGGAGAACTGGATTCCAAAGGGCATAATCCTTTCTGTGGCCAAGTTGGGGTACTGCATCCCCTTAGCCGTGGCACTGATATGTTTGTACCAAGTCTTTGTGTACTGCTCTCTGTCTCTGCAATGCAAATGTGGTGGCAGTAGCAAACAAAGTGCTTAACAAACCATTTATGTGCAAAAATTAATAGATTCAGTGATACAAATTGAGGTCTCTGTTGCTGCCGCAAATCCCCTGCGGCCGATCTACACGGTCACGGCTCTTCTCTGTTCTGGTCCCACAGTGGTGGAATGAACTCCCCACTGATGTCAGGACAGTTGAGTCGCTGCTCATCTTTCACTGCAGGCTGAAAACCCACCTCTTCAAGAAACACTACCCTGACCCTTCCTCTTAGCACTTGCTTATTTGTCTCATTTGTTTAAATAAAAAGTAGGTAGCTAAATTATTGCACTTTTACCTTAGCACTGGTTATGCTCTTAAATGCTTGTTTAGGAAGGAAATGCACTTATGATTTCTGGTGACTAGTAGTTCTCGGACCTACATGTTGAATGCACTTATTGTAAGTCGCTTTGGATAAAAGCCTCTGCTAAATTACTGTGATGTAATGTAATGAATGCTCGGTTCCCTTTGGACTTTAGATAAACTGTCTGCAAAAAGAAAACACGTAGTATATAGATGTGCATTGGAAGAGCCTTTATTTTATTTTTTCTTTCCAAAAGACTGAGAATGTATGTGTGTGTGTGTGTGTGTGTGTGTGTGCATTCATTGTGAGCTTCAGGCCTTCAAATTCAGAAATTAAGTGTATTGCGTGGGATTTTAAGCATTGTCATGGCTGGGCTTTGGTCTTCCGCACAAGGCTGTCTCCTACCATTGAGCCCTGAGTGATACGTCTCAGCGCCTGTCGGCAAGATGAAAAGCTCCATTTTGAAACGGTTAGTGCCGGTGTGCTGGGCTGGCCGCCTCATTCCTCCTCCTGTCAGAATCACTTGGCTGGACACGTGAAAACCCCACTGTGATCGGGAGCCTGTTATCACATGACTAAAGTGAGAAAACACTGTTCTATCAATACCATAGACTTCAAAGCCAGTCATTGTCCATCATATTCTACACATTTGACTTTGACGTTCAGCGAGAATCAGACAAAATGAGGGTTTTTCAGCTGGTGATGAAATCCTCTGAGTACACTACTGTGTAATCCAGACATATTGGCAGCTCCCTACAGCTGTACAGTTAATATGAACAGAGAGAAATTGTAATTTATATGCATGGCCATGAAGAGGACACACCTGTTGTTGGCTTATGAAGAAAATTCTTCAATTTAGATGCCATATTTTTAATTGCGGTCTTCTTTTAGCGTTCCATTAAGTCATTTCTAAACTCTAAAGCCTCACTTCCACCAAGTGCCTGTTGTTGAAACGAAGAGCTAATTTCTTTCACATCTGGGACCAGAAAGAGAGCGCCACAATAAAATTGTGCAGGGAGGGCTCTTCCCCACTCTCTTCATGGAGCAGATTTGACTGGCTCTCATCAACACATTGTTATAATAACATTTGGTATAGATTAGCTGGAAGTTGTGGTCTGGCATATCAGTCATGACCAGTTTAGACAAAATATATATTGTCAGATATTGCCAGCAACATTTTTAAAACTGTCTTCACACAAAGCCCTTTACTACCTCCACATCAGGCTTTTAGAAGGCAAAACACTTAGCCTGTCGGTTGATTTGCTGTGATGTGTAAATCAGAGTGAGTAGCTACTTATTATGATGCGGTTACATTTAAAAGAATTACACTAAGTGGTGAAAATAACATATATCACATGTATAATGCTAATACTCTAATATTAAATTGATAATATGTTATGAATGGCATTGAAATATTAAATTATAGAATGCATGAATGCAACACTGACACTTATACTCTCAGATTAATAACTACCTTATCATTATTTATCATCTCATCTTCTCTTTGTGTGGAAGTTGGGGCTATGGCACGTGGGTGCTACTGTGAGCTTGTAACAATTCAGACCAGACACCGTGGTACAATGTTTTGCCCCGGGCACCTCATCGTAACTCTGTCTCTGTCTCCTATGTAGCGGTCCCACTGTGTGCTCTTTGATCAGAAACATTTCTGTGGTCGAAGTCCTCTTCAATTGAGTCATACCAAGACATGGCCTAGCTGCTTCTGGGCAAAGACCGTATCTGAGACCATTACCCAAGTGGTGGGCAAATGTTACAAAATTATTACATTTGACCACATGACTATTTAGCAGTGATTTTCAGCAGAATGTGTTACATAGAAACAACATTGGAGAAGTGCAATGAAGAAAATGCAAATGTTTTGTCAAGATCAATATTTCACTTATTATTTTTTTAGTGCAAATAGATGAGCCGTGACTGTTCATTTATTCCTGTTACGTTGCCTTGTTCATTGCTAAGACATGGCATTAAGAAGACCATATTTCTGTGTTCAGCCTAAAGTGAGTGTCCATGGGCTCTCCGGGACCATGTACTGAGAATATTCCGGTCATAATAGTGATGGATAGAGCTACTTACAGCAAGGTACAGACGCATTTAATGGGCAGTCGAACATTTTAATGGTTATAAGAACACCTTGGTACGCTACTCCTAGCTCTCACAACACCGCACTATGCTATTATAAGGGCAATTGGAATGGAATTATAAAAGCATGAACAAGAAGAAAATTAGTACTCTAGATCCTTGCTATACAATCCTAGCTATACAATACTATAGGTGATACCAGGTGAAAGATGACATATGGAGTGTTAGCCCAGTGTTTCTGTGGAATACATGCATTCATTCTCTGTACTTGCTTAATCCTTTTCAGGGTCACAGGGGCTGGAGCCTATCCCAGCATACATTGGGCTGAAAGAAGGTAAACACCCTGGACATGTTGCCAGTCCACCGCACGTCCACCACAGAAAGACAGACACTCACACTCATACCTATTAGCAGTTTAGAGTGTCCAGTCCACCTGGCCTACATGCATTTGAAATGTGGGCAAGAGAGAGAGAGAGAGAGAGAAAGAAAGAAAGAAATAGAGTGCTTATTTCGTACCTGCAGGTTGATTTATTGGAGTTGGTGATCACTCCTGCTGTGGGCGCTGTGGTGCAAGTGGGCCTGACTCAGTTGCTCTGTGTGAGGCTGGCAATGCCCTGGACTGACCTTGTGGTGGAGGTGTCACTATGCAGAGCCGTAGTCATTATTCACTTAGACAGAATTAGGCACTGGCTAATGTGACAGTAGCCTGCTGTGAAAACTGACTGAGAATTAGCTTTTAGGCTTGGCAATGCTCGTTTTACTGGGACAGCAATGAGTAAATCCTAATAGGTCTGCTTTTTTTGGGATGATACCTAGCACACCTGGAGAGCTCCATATGTGGGGAAAAAAACGACACAAAAAAAATGCTGCACACTGCTCAAATAAGCACAAATGTTTATAGGGTGTTTTTTTCCTATTGCATTGTGGTCAATTGGTGTCACAGATATAATATAAATTCAGGGAGCAATTGTCCTTGAAACATAACCACTTTGATGTGTTCAACTACCCTGCTATAACCGCATTCTGTGAGCGTGAAGGAGGTGGCAATGGTTTTGACTGGTGGACATTCTAGAAATTTGAGTTGCTATGTCCTTTTTGTGTGGCGTTTGCATGTTCTCCTCCTGTTTGCGTGGGTGCTCCGGTTTCCTGCCACGGTCCAAAGACATGCAAGTCAGGTGAATTGGAGACTCTATATTGTCCATAGGTGTGAATGTGTGTGTGAATGTGCTTGTATGTCTATACTTGTATGGCATACTAAGATTTGAATGGTTACTAAGATTTTCATCAGACATACCATATATATGCATGTGACTATGACTTTGAGAGTGTAAATGCTTGCCTGTACCAGAAGAACTCTCCTTATTTGATGAGTGTAACATTAAAACAAGTGGTTACATCTTTTAAGTTGATTTACATCCGTGTTTTTTTGTCTTTTACAATTATAGTATAAGAGCTCATAAAAAGCCGCTGGCCAGTCAAACACTGCTATGTAATACACTATGTAACCTCTGTGAAACCACACCCCTCCTGATGGGTAAATATGGACTGTAGTAGATGAGGCCCCTGAATGTCCAATTTCTTTGAAAGCTAATGTTAATGGTGTAAAGTTAATAGTTTTAAGGGTGATTATAGTTGGACATGACGATCAGAAGGAAATAACTCTTCCACATCCCTGGTGTGTGATAGAGTTCTCCTTCTGATTGGCTGAAGCTCAGGCTTAGTAGAGGTCACTCAATCTTTCCCCATTCCATTACAGACAGCTATAAATCAGGCTGTTTCTCCAGACATTTGAGTGGGACTGTTGACCACTTTATTACGACCTTGTTTGAATTTGCAAAGGGACTTTTACTCTCTGTCACTACATCCCTTGCTCTGTGTAATTTAAACAGTGACAGCTTTGGCTCATTAAGGTGCCATCTGGTGAAAATGTAAACTAAAAATATCAGTTTATCTCCTGAATAAGGGATCAAAGGTTTTGTTATCAGTTGCAAGTCATGCAATCAGAGGGTTCATTTCCTCTGATTCAGTCTATATGGCTGCACCTCTCTCATACCACTGGGAAGCAGTAGTACCACTCTTGCCTCATTACCACACCTCCCAGCTTCTGCCCTTGGTTTATAGGTACAGGTGGTACAGATAATTACGTTCTTTCTTTTGCGTTTTTTGCCTCATTGTTAGGACACTTCATTTTTTCCCACCTTTCTGACTGTAGGGTCCTACATACAAGTATGGTGGTTTTGATACAATTTATAATAAACTAACTGGCCAAATCAAATCTCTTAGGCAAACCAAACCTTCACATCGCTTCAGCTGATGGGAGTTTCATGGTTTGCCTATCGTTGAGTCAAAGGGGATACATGTAAAAATGCAACAATTGGATTACAGCACTTACAGATACTGTAATGATGCTAACAGGTGTGAATATATCAAGTGTGAGTTACTACTGTTGTTACATTTTGCCCTTGGCTGACCGTGTACAGTGAGTGATGTTATGCACTCTGTTGTTGCAGGATTACAGACACAATATTAGAATGCATTCATGGTAGTCAACCATGTGTTTCTGATCAAGTTCACCCAGTACGTGAAATGTAAATCAAGGGAGAATTAGACCATTTACTTGCTGTATGCCAGTGGGGAACTGTCAGGGCCCTCTAGGTCCTCAGCGACAGCCTAAGAAGTTATAAGATTTATGCATTTATATATTTCTGCAAAATTGTACTAATTAAATGATATTGGATTCACTCCCATCAATTCAATTTGTGTTGGGGATGTAAGCTAGTGCAGCGATTGGCTTAGCCCTCTAAGTTCAGTGAAGGCCAAGGCAATTTAATTGAATCAGAGCTGCATTTTCCCTTATGGAAATACACACATGGGAACCCCATGAGAGTTAAGGGGGTCTCCATGGGTAGGTGAGATAGATTCTGTCTTTGTTTTGAATCAGATTCCTTATTCACTTTTGCACCTGCAGGGGACCAATCTTACATAGAATACATCTTGAATACAAAAATGTTTTTCATCGTTATGTGTATCTATGTGTATGTTTTTTATATTATTGTATTTCTCTTTCACCATATGTCAAGGACAAATTCAAGGGTTTGGATCCTTCCTCTATCAAAATAGCCATGATATACAAATGAAAAGATGTTGCCATATAATCACGTTTCATGGATGCCAAATTCAAAATGGGAATGCCATAGGAAACTTCCCATGGGAATTTTCCATACGGGTTGGATTGACAGCATTAAAATTAAACGTGCAGTGCGTGTGGCAGTTAGATTATAAAATTGTAGACTCTACTGCTGGGACTGTCTGTTGTTCGACACTGTCAGGAGTGGGGGGGTTTCTGGATTGGATGGACTTTGCTTTCAAATAATCATGAAATGGTGAGTCATGTGTTTATTGGTTTTTGTATTATAGCTGCTTGTATTAGCTACCTTTAATTTTTGTTTACTTTGTGTGCTGAACATCTCTAGAGACCTTGGTATTATTGTGTCCACAGTTTGCAATATTGTTAAGAAGTTTGCTGCTCATGGAATTGTTAAGCATCTCCCAGGTTTCAGCCTGTACCAAATGATTTTTCATTCCACAGAGGGTCCAACAGTCATGGTTCACTACTGCTTTATGCAAATGTTAAGGGAACATACAGCTCTTTTTTTGTGCGGCTACAGAGCTGTGTGTCAGATCAGGCAGTGAGCAATACAGGGGACTGTCCTGCCCCCCTTCCTGTTCAGCCTCTACACCTCTGACTTCAGGTTAAACTCTGAAACATGCCATCTGCAGAAGTACTCAGACGACTCTGCAATCGTGGGGTTCATCAGTGGAGGACAGGAGGAGTACAGAGGCCAGGTGGAGGACTTTGTGGTGTGGTTCGAGCAGAACCACCTACAGCTCAACGCCACCAAAACAAAGGAGGTGGTGGTGGACTGTGGACTGGTCGGGTCCTACAAATACCTGGGAGTTCCCCTAGACAACAGGCTGAAATGGGCCGGCAACACTGAGGCCCTGAACAAGAAGGGCCAGAGCCGACTCTACTTCCTGAGGAGGCTCAGGTCCTTCAACATATGTAGGTCTCTGCTGCATATGTTCTACCAGTCGGTTGTGGTCAGTGTCATCTTCTTTGCGGTGGTGTGTTGGGGAGCTAACACCAGGGCAAATGATTTTTTTATTTTTTTATTTATCCTTTATTTAACCAGGGTAATCACATTGAGATTTCCATCTCTTTTTCAAGTGGGCCCTGGCCAAGAAGGCAGCATACAAATAATTTCACATATAAAACATTAAAAACAAACGCAAATAAAAACAAGACAGTAATAGTACACAGTAAAAAAATAGAGCAAGTGTCTTCAAAATTTAAATAGAAAAAGACAGAATTAAAAACATGAGCACTCCATGGCAAGCAGGTGTCCAATTTGTTCTTTAAAAAGGTCGATTCTAATAAGGGAATCTAGCTTCAAATCTTTTTGTAAAATGTTCCAAGAAAGTGGAGCAGCATAGCTGAAAGCGTGTTTCCCAAATTCTGTTCTCACAGTTGGGACATGATATAAGATATAATTTTTTGATCTCAGATTGTAATGTCCACCTCTAGGTTGAACAAGTAAAGTGCTTAAGTAAGTTCGTAGCTGTCCCAGGATGGCTTTGTATACAAACAAATACCAATGTGACTGTCTTCTTACGTCCAGGGATGACTGACCTGACAATTCATACAGTACACAGTGATGTATGAGGGGTGTGCTGTTTGTCACAAAGCGTAAAGCAGCATGATATATTGTGTCCAAAGCACGAAGATGTGATTTTGGGGCATTCATATATAAAATATCACCATAATCCAATATAGGCAAAAAAGTAGCAGCCACAAGCCGCTTCTTTGCTTGAAAGCTGAAACAAGCCTTATTTCTAAAGTAAAAACCCAATTTAAGTTTAAGTTTTTTTGCTAGTTGTTCAATATGAAGTTTAAAAGACAATTGTTCATCAAGATGGAAACCCAGATACTTGTAAGATGACACCACCTCTATCACCCTGTTTTGTATTGTAATGATTTGAGGCATAGTAGAACACTGGATATTGGATTTAGAAAAAAACATCAACTTAGTTTTATCTACATTAAGAACAAGTTTAAGCTTAATTAGATTATTTTGAATGATATTGAATGCTTTTTGTAATTTAAATACAGCCTCAGATATGGTGGGCGCAGAGCAATAGATTATGGTGTCATCCGCATATAAATGGGCTTTTGCATCATCAACATGTTCACATAACTCATTTACATAAATGGTAAAAAGCAATGGCCCCAAAATTGAACCTTGTGGCACTCCTGTATTTACAGTTAACTTATCAGAGATTTCGCCATCAATGTGCACACACTGTGTCCTAGAACTAAGATAGTTTTTAAACCAATCAACAGCCTTTGTAGACAAACCTATCTCAGACAACCTATTTAACAGTATTTGGTGATCGACAGTGTCGAAAGCTTTGGACAAGTCTATAAACAAGGCTGCACATTGTTGTTTGGAATCCAGTGTTTCTATTATGTCATTTGTAACTTTCATTGTGGCTGTTATAGTGCTATGCTTCTTTCTAAAACCAGATTGGAACCCACTCAGGATACGTTGGCTGTGTAGAAATTCTTTTAGTTGGTCACTAGTGAGTGTTTCAAAAACTTTGGCAAAGACTGGTAATTTGGAAATGGGCCGATAATTATTTAAGTTTGACGGATCCCCTCCTTTTAACAGGGGAAGGACCAAAGCAGATTTCCATATCTCAGGAATAGTGTTTAAACCAATGGACAGATTAAATATATAAGTCAGTGGTTCAACAATAATGTCTGCAGAAAGCTTTAAGAACCATGGATCAATGTCATCTGGACCTGCTGCTTTTTTTATGTTTATACCTTTCAAAGCTGAAAGGACCTCCCTTTTAGTAAAAGCTGAAAAATCAAAAGACCGTGGATTTCCCATGGAACCAACACAAGCTGTTTCATTTATAGGTTGTGTCCGTTCTTTATCTAAGTTTTCATATGTAGCTGAATTACAAATAGGTTTAAACAAATTTTCAGATGAAACAAAATGCTGATTAAACCAGTTTACCATTTCCCTCTTATTTGTAACTACTTCAGAGTTTACATTTATATGCTTCGGCAGATCATTGTTAGAGGGGTTGCCTGACATGGACTTGATGACTTTCCAAAATTTAAAGGGGTCATTCAGATTTATGGTGGTTTCATTTAAATAAAATTCAGACTTTGCTTTTCTAATTTGCACTGTGCATTTGTTCCTCAAATATCTATAAGTGATCCAGTAATTTTCTATCTTTGTTTCCCGTGCTTTTGCCCATGCCAAATTTCTTTCATGAATGAGCTCAGATAAATTTTGGGAAAACCATGGATTGTCACAGCCCTATATTTTGTAACTCCTATATGGGGCATGTTTATTTACAATAGCTAAGAACTGATTATGAAAGAAGGACCAAGCTAATTCAATATCAGGGATGAGTAAAATTCTTTCCCAATTACATTGATAAAGGTCATGCAAAAATCCTTGCTCATCAAACTTCTTATAATCTCGTTTAGTAATAAAACGTGGCTTTACCTTCTGTAATTTGCAGTTTCGTACCCCAACCACGGCACAATGATCACTAACATCATTTGGAAATATTCCAATTTCAGAAAACTTATGAGGAGCATTTGTCAATATGAGATCAATCAGAGTTGATTTTTTAGGATTTTTAGGATTGGGCCGGGTAGGTTCATTTAAGATTTGTATTAAGTTTACAGAATCACAGTAATTCTTTACATCATCAGCAGCAGGAGACAGCCAATCCCAATTTAAATCACCAATTAAAATAATTTCTCTATTTTTCAAATCTGACAGTAAGGTTGATAGTGACATCAGAGCATCTTTAACAGCAGACGGAGGCCTATAGCAGCCAACCAACACAATGTGACTGTCTGCAGCAAACTCAATGTCTAAAGCAAGCAGTTCAAATTGTTTGGGTATAGATACAGATTTTATCACTGTTGCTCGGAATTTGGTTTTGACATAGATAGCTATACCCCCCCTTTGCCTTGTTTGTCTGAGCGAAACACATTATAATAACTCATAGCAATTTCACTGTCAGAAACGCTTTTCTTCAACCAAGTCTCAGAGAATACCATAAAGTCTGCATCTGTTGTTTGAGCCCATATCTTGATCGTATCCATTTTAGGAATGAGGCTACGTACATTTAAATGGAAAAGCCTAAGCCAGTCCTATGTAGAAAGTCATCTGGTGTGAGCAAACATTTCCTATCGATAGGACCTGGGTTTGGTTGTATGTTACCAGCCAACATCAGTAGCAACATTACGATACACTTCAGCTTCATATTCTTGGAAGAAGTGTCCTCCTTTGATACAATGCTTTTCAAAGAATGAAGATGAGAGTCATGAGTAGGAACTGTAAAACAGTCATACAGCACTAGCAGATACTGGAGCTGTGCAATGTTACAAAAAGAATTTGGATGCAAATAAGCCATAAATCGACTGTGCCATATTAAAGAGAAAGCACAAGTTGATTTTATATATGGGTGTGCAATTCCAAGGGTGTGTGAGAGAGTGGAATTGTCAATAGCCCAATTCTTTGGTCCATTTTCAGGGCCACATGTACTTGACATACTAGTCAAAAATGATATGATGTATAGCACTTGCAACATTGTGTCTTGCTTTTACCGGAAGGTTGTAGATGGAATCCTCATACAGCATAAGCCTCGATGCAGCCAAAAAGGACCCAGGATGTAGACAGGCCTCAGTGCAGTCTGTGGGCCCCAGGATGCAGAAACAGGCCCCAACACAGCCAAAAAGGCCCCGGAGATGTAGAACAGGCCTCAGTGCAGCCAGGCAGGCCCCAGGTTTTAGACAGGCCTCAATGGAGCCGAGCAGACCCCAGGCTGCAGACAGGCCTCAATGCAGCCGAGCAGACCCCAGGTCGCAGACAGGCCTCAATGCAGCCGAGCAGACCCCAGATTGTAGACAGGCCTCAATGCAGCCGAGCAGACCCCAGCACGTAGACAGGCCTCAATGCAGCCGAGCAGACCCCAGCACGTAGAAGAGCTTCCAAAGCAGGAGGAATAGGCCCTAGGTTGCAGAAAACAGGCCCCAGTGCAGATGGAACAGGCTCCAAGATGCAGAGCAGGGCAGGTCCCAAAGCAGGTGGAGTAGCCACAGTTTGTAGAGCAAAACAGGTACTTCAAATAATTTATAAAATCAGCAACTTAAAAACCTTAGTAGAAAATCAGAAAAGGTACTAAAATCCAATAAAATTACTAGTTACAAACAAACACTGAAACGAGACAATGGACATGCTGCCATCTTGGAAAGGGTACCAACAGGCTACCAACAGGCTGAACAAATCAGGATCAGAAAGGCTGGCTCTGTTGTGGGCATTAACCTGGACACCCTGGAGGAGGTGGCAGAGAGAAGGATGCTGGCCAAACTGCTGGCAGCAGCAACTGAGGACTCACTACTTATCACTTATCACCTATCACCTATCACCTTACACTTTAACCATTCCCTTTCACATTCATTCATTGCCATTCATTAACTCTGTATGTATGTGCCATCCAGCCATCCATCCACTGTACAACCCCAGAATTCCCCGCCGGGGATCAATAAAATATCTACCTATTGATCTATCACATCACAGATGAATGGCTATACAAGATCAAAAATACACCCTGGTTCTCCAAACCAGGGTGATGCAAGGGAAGTGTTGCAGAGGTCTACAAGGTAGTGGAAGATTAGAGAAAAAGACCTGCAGCTGTTGCACCAGCTGAATGTACACTCGATCTGAACTTAAGAGTGTAAAATCCATTCTAAATGTTACATTCAAAATATTTTGACACTAAAACCGTGTCTTTGTTTAGTTGCACAATGGAGACATCAGGAACGTCGTAACTAGTAGAGCGTAAAGAGACCACTAACCAAATCATTTTACCAAACAGTGATGTTTTTTAACCGTCTGTGGCTAATAGCATGGGAGTCAAAATCAATTTCCTCCGCCACAATTAACGGTAGCCTAAATCAACATTAGCTAATTTACACGATAGCAAGAGAAAAAGAGGACAAACCTAGCTGATTTAACATCACTACACACTACACTACAACCACAGACATAAATCTATATATACAACTAGATGTAACTAACACAGACAACAATAATGACATCAAGTGATGTAACTTCATTTTAACAGGGTGAAAGCTATGTAGTTTGGTCTAATATAATTCCCCCTATCACTAATAGGGGAATTATTTCATTTTATTACAACCATTAAAATTTTAGTGATGCTTAAACTTGGGCTCAGTGAGAATTAGTTTTTAAGCTGGACCTACGTTTGAATTTATGGTTAACTGGTGCAACAGGCTGCTGAGACTCATGACTAACAATGTACAAAACATGGCCGTGACTGATTACTCCCTGTTTTATCCGGTGTTTTGCCCTTGAATCTCGCATCACAGCAATCATGGCTGGTGTTGCTCGGCTTCTTGAAAGAGTGAGACGGATCACCGACTTCATGCAGGGCCTTCAGCACGTTTCTCGAGCAGCAGCCTGCCTTCTATGCTCTTATTTATTTTAGATACATTCATTAAACTATAATAAGTATATTTTTAATTCCACTGTTGTACTTGAACCTTTAGTCTCATTTTTTAATCAAGCTATTGGTTGTGAAGTATGGCTTCTGTTGTACATTGTTTTAATATCATGGCTCTTGCAAGGGCTTTCTGTTTACTTGTAGTATCCACCAAAATCTACTGAAGAGGTATGACACTGTGGAGGAGAAAAACACCCTGTACATTTCTTCAGAGAGAACTACACTGATGAAGCGGATGGAGAGGAACACAAGGACCCTGAACCTGGTGACAAAAACCTGGCGCCCATAAATAAATAAATAAATTAAATTAAATAAATTAAATAAATTACCAGGGTGTGCCCTAAAAACATTGACTACTAACAGAGCTACTAAATGTTTTTTTTTTAAGTACGTTAATCTCACGTACTTCATGTGTTTCATCCAATCAAGTTAAATCACCCACTGCGGTTAATGTTGCGTGCCTACTTGTGTAATTAGCAGCGTTGAGCCAAAGACGGTGGAGCGACGCCGTCTTAATGAGGTCAGAGCCACGCCCTCTAAATGAAAAATACTGTACTGTACACCAGTAGATGCGCAACAAAATTTAAAGGGCGGCTCACTTGACCGCAGTAATCACCCGCATCAAACTATAACCACAATAAAATTTGTCCATGGGTGCCCACGTAGTCAGCGCCTATGCCCTTGCCCCATCACCAAAATGGAAGAGGGACTCATCTGCACTGCCTGACTTACTTGGGCAGACTTTCAGCAGTGTCAGAGTTCAAATGGTTTCTGCAACCTGCAAAGCTGAAGAGGAGGTTAGACAATTTCAAAAAGCTCCACATCTACCACTGACTGAGGACCCACTGGTGATAAACTTCCATGCTCAATTTTGAGGTTTATTTCAACAGTTGAGAACCTTTGAGTAGATTTGTGAATATTATTTATTTACCTCATGGTGAGTTTTATAACTAGATTTTTGTAAGCTGCAACCATGTTTCCATTCCATTGCTTTACTGATTGCAAGGCGTGAACACTACCATTCCCACAAAAACAGTTTGCTTTTTTCAAAAAAACAAACCCTGGATTACAAAGGGGGAAAAGTCAGAACAAACTGTGGAGTGAGATGAGAAAGGATCACTGGCTATAGCCAGCTGGGCCAAATGGCAGAGGGGAATCAGGACAGTGCAAACAAGTCAAACCTGGGGGACCCCAGGTCAGCTCGCACCACCCCCTGGCTCAGCACGCAGGCCTAATGGGACCCCATTACCACCACCCACCCCTCACTCACTCACCCCCTCCTTTACTGACAAGAATGCGACTGACTACAAGGTCAACACCATGGCCCCAGACTGTCCATCACACCAGGAGACAATAATGCCCCTTTTCCATAAGCACGGGTGGGCGGACCCGCGCTGTCAACCAACTCGCAGCAGGGGTCGACACGGGTGCACCCGAGATACTCTGGCCCTGCTCGCTACCTGAACCAAAGAGTGAAGGCCCCCCCCCCCCCATCCGAGCTGTAGTGATGTTGCGGTTACCGATACGAACACGAGCAAAAGGTATTCTGCCAATACATTGAAAAACGAGTACTGTTGTGCAGTTTTGGGATAGTAAAATGGCTATATTGAGGTTATATTATCCTTTTTTTGTTTTTGAGCTAAGACTACATCCACACCAAGCCGTTTAAATTTGATAACGCATCCTTATTTCTCTGTTTTGGCTGTCCATCCACACATACACTTGAACCCCGAAAATGGAGCTTTTCAAAACCCCCAGACACGAAGGTAAGTAGGTAGGTAGGAAGGTAAAACTGTGTTTTCAAGTTTAAACGGCTTAGTGTAGACATAGCCTGAGACACGTTCTGCCATGCAGTGAGTGAATGGAGAGAGGAAAAAATATCCCATTTCCCCACTAATGCACAAAAGCAATACCTTCACCCGTGTTTGTCCAAAGTAATGGAAATGCAATTAGGACCGTGCCCGCAACCCGTGTTCTGAACCCAGGTGCGCACAGCTTGGGTTCTAGCCGTACCCACGCTAATGGAAAACAGGCATTAATATCATATGCCCCCAACCCCTGGCCCTCTCCCCAACCTGTCCATCAACACCACCCAAGTGAGAAGATAGTTGGCATAGGTCATCTTCATGAGTCGACACATTTCCTCTCCATTTGTTACTTCCACCTATGAACATGTTCTGATAATGATCGTGATGTTTAGAAAAGACAATGATACAGATACTGTTTGCATCTTTACATATGGTACCTCGATCTAGTTTTGATAAGGGGACAGCTAACAATGCACATATCAAAAAAGTAGATTTGTGTATATAGATATGGGAATATTATGAAATCAGATATATGTATATATTACATATATACAGTAATGTTTTTTTTATAATTGTTCCACTGATTTCACACTACATATATTTAATGTTTTTGATATAAAATTTTTGGTCTGGTGTCATATTCTGCATCACTAACCCCCCATACTTTTCATTCATACAGTCTACTTAACATGTTCAGGAATTGAAACTGTCAGTTGTGAATGTTTATATAACCCCTCATTTTTATTTATATTCTAATTTTTTTTGCTGTATCATGTTACTGTTTGCTGCTGCAATGACCCAGTTTCCAGATCATTTAAAGCCACAGTAAACTGAATGCCTAAATGCCATATTGGTCTTGATTTACTTGATTAGCTCCAGCCTTGCAATGGACGCTTTAGTAACCAGTTTGGCCACGCTGGTCAGAGCTAGACAGCTTGGTCCAGGTGGTCAGCTGGTCGTCTAGCTCTGGCCGGCTGTTCCAAGCTGGTCAAGCAGCTTCAGATTTACCAAACTGATCTACCAGCTCTGTCCAGCCGGTCAGAGTTTATTAGAGCAGCTCTAACTAGCTCAGAGTTTTCCAGCAGGGATGGCAGATGCACCGCAACCACTGTCCAGAAAAAAAATTACATCATTGGAAAGTGTGCAAGAAAAAATGGAGATGATAAAGAGGATAATAAAATAATGATAAATATCAGTGCTGTCTTTTCTCAATGGAAATGTAAAAAATGTTTTTAAATCAATTGTTGTAATTTCTGTTATCATCCTAGTCGATAGAGAACTTGCTAGCCAAACATTAGTTTTTTGATGAATTAGTACTTTTAGCTTACTGTTTTTAAGGAAAGCTACTGTTTGTGAAGACAAGTTATTTTCTATAATAACAATACACTCTTGATAAATGCTTAAACAGACAGTTATTTGTAAAAGGATGCCCCATTTAAACACCTACTCATCAGCTGGACCAAGTGAAGAGTAGAGTGGCACCCTAAGATGAACTCAGACTGACAGCACTCCATTAAAATGAATACCACACTTATAATTTTACACTCCTGAATGATTTTAACAACTGTAATACAACCACAACAGCTTGGCTACATGTGTCATTGTGACAGAGAAGCTGTCACCGTCTGTGGGCAGCACTTGGTGAACGCACTCCCTATACACACTCGCATACATAAACAGCCCCGCCACTGTAGTGAGTGCACATCTTACCGGTCTAATCATTACATTTTCCCCACTCCCCACAGTTTATGACACAGTAATGACACAGGTACCAGTATAATCATTGCATTTTTTATTTTTCTTATTATAAGTTATAAGTACCATGTTCGGAATTGTTGGCTGTCTGTCATTCACCTCTTCTGGTCGAGTGGTTTCCCCTGGTTCCTAAAGCGAGCCTTCGGGTCGCGGCTGGCTGTATTGTGCCAGTATTTATTATTTGTGGAACTGAATTGTGGAGATAATTATTATTTTGATAGTTGGTATGTTCCGGGGGTGGATCTGGTCCTTCTCCAGGGTGAGAGTGTCTGTTTGTGTCCAGGAAAGTACTGCTTTTGCTGCTCCTGTGAACATTGTGGGGATATGGTCCTTGTTTTTTTGCTGTACATATATGTAAATACTTTTCCTGTTTAGACACGGACTTTTTTGCACTTTGGTTTTTGGATTTTTGGGAGCGCCAATGAATCACCTTGCACTACAACTGTTATTTTGTAACTGTGCCATTTGTTTTGGAGGGTTAAGCTACGCCTCTCGGCTTACACTCTCGAACAGTCATGCTTAAATAAATCGACTTATTGCACATTCAAGTGGTTTTGGTAGGAAATAATAACCAAATGCACCCTGTAATAAAAGGCACAATTTATTGTAGCAATCGAGCAGCACAGAGCTACTTAGTGCTGCAGCACCACAATGAAGAGTAAACTGGCATAAAGCCATCAGTGTTTTCATTAATGTATTGAAAACAAAAATGCCTGATACCTAAAAGTTGAACCTAGAAGTTGCTGGTTATATTTTAGCTTTATGGTTAATTAGGGCTTTGGTGAATTGTTGAAAACACAAACACGCACAATAATAATTATTTACACACAGAATGTCAAACAACAGCATCACTATTACCATCAGTTCTTAAGTTGGCTTGTTAGCGCTTGTAGCATGTTAGCTGACTTCATTTGCTAATAGCATGGTTGCTACGGCTGTTTATTAGGAGCATTTTTTGCTGGAACATTGATTTGTTGTTTTGTTGGCATGTTAGCTTGTGTTTGTAGCATGCTATCTGACAGAGAGTTTGGTACAAGCGCAACTGCTGTGGCCATTTGTTAGTAGCGTGATTGCTGATATATTCATTCTTGAGAATGTTGATATGCTGGTGTATTAGCTTCTGGTTGTCTGTAGCATGCTAGCTGGTTGTTTTATAGTAGCATGGTTACTCTATCTGAAGAATAAAAGAATATTAGCAGGGCATCCAAAATCTATTTCATGAATAAGAGGAGTTTCATATCATATGACGGTATAGACATGGTAGCCCGAGTGAGCTATCATACACTGTTCTCAGCTCTTGATTTATTTTCTTAATGATGTCTTCAAGCCAACAGTGTCAGCTGTACCATTATGTAATTGTTGTTAAAACCAATAGCGAGTTCACAAATTATTGAGTAATGTTGGCAATTAGGGATAAGCCTAAGTGTACATACAGGGTATGTACCAAATGCTTCAGTAAATGCAGAAGAAAAAGAAGAAATCATGCACATTAATTTCAAACCTTGTAAAAGTCTTGTTGTTGGCTCTGTATTTTCAGGTAGCCAACTCAAAGAACTACACTGGTGCCATTTTTGTCCGTATAACTTGGACCTATCAACTTCGGACAATCAGCTTGATGTGATACAGAGGTTAGCTTTCATTCAAATTACATGCCAATGTACAAATTAAAATACCTTGTCTTAGTAAGACTTTCTTAAAGGAAGTGAGTGCAAACATTTTTTGGGGCCATTCCCCTTCAAAACCTGCTGTAGAATTCAAAGTCCCATCGGACTGTAGAATGTGTAATTTTCAATTAAATTGCAGTATTTACTCTAATATCCCCCATTTCATTATTTAAGGATATGTTAAAATGAGCTGAAATGTCAATTTGGTTTTGTGTCTCCCATTGTAATTACATTGCGAGCAGAACGTTTGACCTCCCTAGTAATTAACGGTACAAAGTCTAATTGGTTTTGTTTTCACATCTTTGTCTAAGGAAATGTCCTGATTACAACAAAGAGATGAAGCAGAGTTGGGAGTTGGGCCTGCCCGAATGTGCAAGGCAGAGGGATGGATGTTTTCATGAATACTGATTGTTTTGTAAATAGTAAAATGGTATTGATTGTCTGACTTTATCATTCCCTTTATCACTAATTCAGAGGACTTATTCCAAACACAGTAAACATCACACAAAAATGCTATTGCACAAAAATTAAATCAATTACAAAAGAAATTCCAAGCATATACAAATGAAAGAATAAGATCCTGAGGATTGGCTTGAGAAGTCTTTCCCCCTCTACAGGTATCAGACTGGAGGTAATACGGTGCAGTGTAACGTCCACGACCTCTGCATATACCGACAGCTTGGTCATGCATCCCGTCCCAGGGCCTCATCACTGAAGTCCTATGATAATTAGACACACATGGCATAGTGACAATTACAATGTAACTAGCACAACAACTAAGTATGTTGGTTGTCAGTTTCACTGGGTTTATTGTAGGAACAGATAGCTGCGGCTGCCCCTGAAAGAAATAAATATAGCCTATATACTTAGCAAACAGGTATGTCATGCCATGTTGTTGCCGTTTTGCTCCAGTCTACCTTGCTGAACGGTTATCTTTCAAGAAATGGCTCATCAGTGACTGGGGTAAGATTTTAATAGCATTGCTGATGCCACTACTGCAGTGTCAACCTTGCAAGAAGCAATGGACTTATATATATTGGATCCTAGTTATAGAGCTGTATTGTTCATGATTCATATCTTTACTGAATCGGCTAACGTTAGTATAGTAACATCATTAGCCTAGAGTAGCTGGCAAGCTTTTCTTAGAAATGCATTTTACAGAGTAAGATTCATTCAGTTCATTTTCAGTGCCAGCTATAATTGTTTCTAATTTATTATGTAAGATGTGCTTTTCTGACCACATTATCATTAAATGACTACCCAAATGAGAAAATGGCACAAAGTTACCTTGCTTCCTTTTTCTTCTCCTACTGTTTCTGTAGATTGTAGACAATATATACATACTTTATGTATATATGTTCACTTTCTTCAGAAATGATGGTTAAAGTGTCACAGCCACTTAATCTTGTCGGTAAGTCTACTTACTGTGGAGAAACTTCCATGACCCTTTTTCCCAAACACATACTAGTACATTGGTGATGTAAGGATGCCTGATGTATGTTGTGTATAATGGCCATTAGCGGTACGATGTGGAGGCAGGAAGAGCTTTTTCCATTATTGGTGGCTAAACCACTGATTTAACTAATGTGTCCCATGAGCTGTTATTGGGACAATTATGCTTGTTGCTGCTTTGATTTGATCCCCAAGAGTTTAAGGTCGTGTTATGTAACCAATTGATCGGCTCACCCTGCTTTAACCCTGCTTTCAGCGTGAGCATGCGATGGCTGGGGGCTTGGCACAACTGCTTTTGAAGATGAATGTATTGTGCTGGCTCCAAAACATTAAACTACAGTATTCAATTCAATGGCATCACTTAGCACTGAAGGGTGTTGCAGCCAAATCTGAAGTTTGGCAAAGACCAACTGAGCGACGTAAGCTACACATTTATAGTATCCACTGCAGTCTTTCTCTGAACTGAAGCGATCGAAAGGTTACATCCCGGGCCCAGCACATCTTGACGTTCTTGCACTGCTGACTGGTGATGTTTTGGGCCTCTGCTGAGTCCCAGCTATCTAACCCTTACTTCTCTCCCCCTCCCTTGTTCCCTTTCCTCAGCCACTCAGCAGGCTTAAGAGAGATTGACGAGGACTTCAGTGGTCAATAATGGCTCAGATGACTCAACATAGGGTCAGCAGTACACTTTGAGGTCTTGAGAAATGGATTAAGCTGTAACTGATCATTAGATGAACAGGAACCCTACAGGCAAATTGTATTTTAAGGAAAAACAAATGTTTTACACAAAGGACAAAAAACACCTTACGTATGATCTATTTGCAGTGAAAACCAGAGAGTTTGGTGTACTGTTAGTGGAAATATTACAAATATACCAATAATAGTGCTGACCTATTATTGGTATAATAGACCAATTATCCCAAGTCACAGTGAAGTAATGGGACTCGACCAGTGATTCTACATCAATATTGCTATTCTTAGAAGCTTTTAGTACTAATAGATTTTTTTTTCTCCATGAATCTTTTCATCTGTAGGACGTGCACAGTAACCTCTGATGGTTAAGTCAGATCTTGACATGGCATCACTTTGCACCTGTAGTGGATATAGAATGAGAGCTATTGTAGAGTGCAGCAAATGGCAGTGCAACATTAAGAAAGACGCACGAAACTTTGAGGGTCAAGTTGAGGGATTTATTAGAGAAGGGTGAATATAAAGGTACTGTATGCAGGGGTTCTAGTCTCTGAGCAAACCACAACTAGTCAAACCTCTCCGTGTCTATAATTATACGCTACACAACATCCAACCAAGGTCGTCATAGTTAGTGATTAAATAAATGGATTTTAAAAAGGCAATACAATAGACCATAAGTGTGCTTTAGAAGAAAACACCATATGGATTATTATCATCAATATCATCAGGAACAAGGAAACAAATTACTTGGATGCCGACACTTCCAGGTATCTTAAACATAAGTTATTCCTAGCACTACAGGTTAACATTCAAATTGAAAAAATATCAAGAGGGAGCATACCAACATTGATATGATCCCTTTAAAGTAATTCCTCTACTGAACCATTCATGATTTCCATTCGGACAGTTAGATGTGTGTACAAGCAGCCAGTCAGTAGCACAGTAATGATATAGATAGAATATTGACTGCCACAAATTTTATGTCAAAATGCTGCTCTTCCTCCTCTGATATGTTCTGTTTCATCTTTTTTTTTTTTTTTTTAAATCTCCCTTGTTTTCAAAAGTAGTTCTGTTAGTGTCACATTTTGGCTCTCACACGTTAAGCTACAATAAGAACAATAAATAGTGTTGGGCATGTGCTGGCTGCCCATAGGCCATCAGGCCCAGAGAGTTCATGGGAGCCGTAGTGTGGCAGGTTAGCAGGTACTGCACTCCTCCTGAGGTGTCACCAAGCACACACGGGGTAAACGGAGGTGGGTTAACACAAAGTAAAAAGGGAGTTTTCTTCAGCTTCTTTTTTGTTGTTGTCATCGTCATGTTTTGTTGTTTTTCTTGGGTATCCGTGACCTTTATTTATTTTATTTTTTTTAGAAGGAGTCCATGGCCTTGAACTCACTGAGGGCCTGGACAGGGGAGATGTGTTTCTTCTGGGATCCTCGTCGTACACGTGTCTGACACTCCTCGGGCTTCTCCCTTTTCACCAGCGGCTTCTTCTCTGGGGCCTTCATGCGCCAAGACACCACGGGTGAGTTGACGGCCGCTGTTCCGTACACCTTCTGGTACTTGGTGGAGGCCACGTAGGAGGCCTTGACAGTCAACACCACTGCATTCATTAGGTTCTTGGCCGCCTGGATCAGGGACGTGGCACTGTCCAGCTACGAGAGTGACAGGATGGGAATAAGAGAGAGAGAGAGAGAGACACTCAAGGTCAAAAAAGTCAATGTTTCTTTTAAGAAAATGTACAATACACTCACTTGGACTGTAGCATGTACCTCTGTTCAAACGTACTACATTATCTATGTACTATAACATGTCATATCAAGAGTCAACACGGGTGCTCTTATGTGCTACGTTTTCTAACAGGGCGTGCTGACCTTTCCTTTTAGTATCCTTTTAGGAGACTGGATTTGATGTTTTTTCTGGAAATGTACTGCTCTGTACGACACCTAGGTGTTATTTAAGATAGAACAACTGCCCACAATATAAATCTGCCATGACCGGCAATTAAGTGGGAAAAAACATGACCCTCGCTACATGACATCCTTTTTAAGCACTTCATAATTAGCAGTGGCAGGGGTCAGGTGTACCTCTGCCTCCCTCTGTTTTGTTTGGCTGACATTTAAAGGGTTGGCGGCCAGTGGGCCCCCTTCTCCCTCACGCTGAGACAAGTCAACTTCTTAGATTTAATGAGTGTGGACTCCAGCTGGCCACCATGAAAAGGTTAAAGTCTCAGCAGGGCCTGTATGTCTGAAATGAGACAAATAAACTATAATTGAGTCCGGAGAAATTATGAAATAAAAAATTGACAGGACATACTGTAACGCCCAAACCAAAGATAAAGGGAGATAAAAGTTTATTTATTGCTTGATCATTTTGTAGAGGGCGTACTGTTCACCACAGGATCAGAAAGCACACTGCCTCTTTACCTTGAACAAAGAAGAGAAAACCATCTGGATATTTTAGATTTCTATCACTAGAGGATTGCATACTGAACATTCCCTTTGTTTGAATTGGGCAATATCTACTGGCTTTATGAAGAGATGAAACCCATTCATCAGTCAGCTATCGGCTATGTGAATGGAGTAAGACCTTATTTTGTTGATACATTTCTATTGTTTTGAGGACGGATACGGCTAAACGAATCAATATTTTTTCATTTAAATTGAATAAATTAAATTGAGCTTGGGAATGGAAAACATGCAGCATCATTTTCATGTCTGCTATTTATGTTTCTACAAATTAAAATGTTGTCCAGTTCTACGGCTGTAAGCAGGCTGTATTTAATTTGGGTTTATAGAAATAAAATTCTCTAAAAAAATATTTTCAGATCTTTTAATACATCGTCTGTACATTGAAAAAGATTAGTGATACAAATGTTATATGTCAAATGTAGGCTATATCGGATAAGTGCCCTATTTCAGGTTTTCTATCAAAAAGATAATAGGCTTCATGAGCCATGAGAAACACAAGTGGAAAGTAGCCTGCTGTGAATTCATCGGCATTATTATATGGTTAGTAATTTGAAATAATTGCAATCAGCCTCGCACTACAAGTGTCCAAAGCCCACCTAGAGCATCAATTATAGTATACGTGCGGTTAGACTTACCCCAGACACAATGAGCTCCCCGCCCAGGTTCTGCACCTCAGCTTTCACCTTGCTGCAGATGTTGAGCTGGTGACAGTACAGGGCAATTCTCTGCAGGTAGGCCAGCAGGTCCTGCTTGCATGCAGAATCAGGACACTGAATGGAACAGAGGCACAAAGAAAAGACAGTCAAAGGAAACCTAACAATTCCAGGTCTATGCACCGACTGAGGAACAGCTTTGTAAACATAGCTTTGTCGGGGGTGGTTTGTCAACTACGGGTTTCAGGGGAAATCTGAGTTTAAATGCACACTGACAATCTTTTCAATTTAAGTATAACAAGTTTGGCACAATGTGTTGCAGAGCAATCATAATAAATACATACCACCACACACACACACACACACACACACACACACACACACACACACACACACACACACTTCCACAGCAGCTGTTCTTTCTCTATCTGTCAAGTTCTGACCTGGTCCTGCTGGCCTCTCTACTACTTGAACAGAGAGGACACCTATCATGCAGTGCAGCAAATGGACCAGCAGGGAATAAGAGGAAGGCCTCCTCTTGTCTCCGGCTATCAAACAGTTTGCCCCTATTATTCCATCTGGATGTCTTCCAGGAGTCAGCTATGGCCCACTAAGCTCCCGGTGGGTTAAGAACACTGCATCGGCTGCTTTAACACGGCGAGCATCGTTTTGTACCAACACCTTTCTTCTAGCCATTAATATTAAACGGTCCTAACTAGGACATTCAGCAGAAGTGTGTGAGGAAATGCACAGCTCATTTGCTTGTCTTGTGGGCTTGGGTAGACAGGGAGAGCTTCCCATTTCCTCTTCTTTGCTCTGTAAAGAAAGGCCTCCTGTGTTAAGACAGCGGTATAGAAGTGCTCATCACTGATGGTCAGAAATGGCAAACAAAACAACAGTCTTTGTATTGCATGGTGAAATGTCTGTTTCTTTTACCTACAAATATAATTAAAACAGGGCTTCTAGTGTCCATGGACTTGCTGATATAGGAGCCAGTGAGGCAGAGGGAAGCTTCTCCTTGGCCATTATCACTGCAATGCCACTCCCGTCTAGCATCATTGCTAATCCACTCCACACATGCAGACACACACACACACACACACACACACACACACACCTCCTGCCCCAGGCCAGCTTGATGCAGACATGCAGATGACACAATTGTTCCCTATTGCAGAGTTGACTAATAGTCCATTTCCTTCACAGATTCCCTTCTGATGTCAACAAACCGTATGGCCCATTACTTCAGGACCCTTTCTCTCACAGTGAGCATGCACTGCCCACCAGTGAGAGAATCAGGTTGGGTTCACTGCCTGACTTTATTTGGCCTTTCAGAACCTCCTCCTGGCCTCTGCACTTAACTGAGCATTTTGGGACTGCCCTTTTCAGTCCAATGAAACAGCGGCAGTTCTATTGTTTTTGCGTAATTGGGCCCAAAATGAATGAAGTGTGTTCCCAGTGGATACTTCAGAGAGAGGATGTGAACCCTGCTGCTGAGATTAGGGCAACACGCCGTCAGAGAGCAGCAGTCTGTCAAAACACAAGTCACACCTCATATTGATGCTGCATTTAGAAGCAGATATGGAAAGAAGGACTGACTGTTCCTAAATTATTCAGTTGGCAAAAAGTAATAGTTTTTTTCCCCCCGTTATTTCCTTTTTCAGCTTCACCTCTCCTGACGTTTCTCTTTTCTGATGGTATGTTTTTTTTTTTTTCATCTCTGCTTTATTAGATACTTCACAGTAGACAGAAGCAGGAAAGAATGGTTGAGATAGAGGGGGGATGACATGCAACACAAGTACCAGACCAGATTCAAACCCAGAATGTCACAGTTAGACAGTATGCCTTTGAGCTGATTGAACCCCAGGATGCTTCTGATAGGAAGTTTGAAGCCAAATGTCATCTATAGTAACTTCCAGCTAAATTTAGTTACAATGCTTCATCACCCAATGGTGTCATTTCCACCAAAGACTGAGCACCACTGTTTTAGTAGCTATTGAAACCACTTGCCTCTGTATATGCACTACATCAAGAGTCTCAATAGAAAAAAATAACACAGATCACCATTAACCAGAGAAGAATAACAAAATGTATTCAGTAGAATAGTTGTTGAGCATTCAAAGCCTGCCTGTCCCAAAAGGAGGACATGTGTTATGCCATAGAACCATAACACTTACCAGTCAATGTCTAGCTCACAGTAGGTGGACCTACTATTGTACGGCTGCCCTTGACTATTCAGGTTGCCTCTGCAGGAGGCGTACTTAAAGAAAAAGTAGACTAGAGAAAATAGAGTGGGAGAAATAGAGTAGAAAAAAGGCATCGCTGAAGTGAAATGGGGTGAGGTGCCTCGAGGGGTTGTTCTATGTCAAGCGCTGTGCTTAAATGAGTATAAAAGAGTCCTTCTGCTTCACACATGCTCATCAATAGGGCTGATGGGGAGTCACAGCGACAAGGTTTGCTACTTAAGGGACCTGGCCCACTGCAGTGGTGAGGCCTTTATTCCTGCTGTCAAGCCACAGTGCTCAGGTTATCAACCACAATGTGTGAATGCAAAATGCTTGTCCTCTTCATCAAGAATAAAGAAAAATAATGAAGGGTAGTCATTCTTCGTAGCATTCTATGAAGATGCTCGATAAAAGCAAATCTTTGCTGTTTGAAATTTTAATAACCCACTCCATTTTCTGGATGTATGGCCTGGCAAATGCCTCATAATGCCTCACATAAAAATACTTTCATAACAAAAACATGTTTGAAATGAAAAGGTCCTCATGCTCCTCTTTATTTTCTGAACACAGCTCTGGTGTCTCCGGAAGGGTAACAGAAGGCTGTGAATATTCAGCAAACAGTGGTCTAGGAGCTGGTTTAAGTGAGAATTAAAAATGGCAAGCCACCTGCTCTGTTCATTATAGCAACTGTTGATTCAGACAGAGACTCTGCCAGTGATTTGCCATGCAACAGATTCACTCCCACCTAAACCCTGCTAAACGCTGATTGTCACTCAGCAGATATCATACAGGAGAAATAAACGCACAAACACATACAAACTCGCGCTTTTCTTCTCAGATCTTTCTGTCTTAGTTCTTGCTCTTCCTCTCTAAACAACACACACAAGCTGTGACACAGACAAAGACCCGCTTTCTAGGACAACTGTTCTCACACATGGAAACATGCAAGCATGTTTATACACCAGGAACACACTCACACAGATTAAAACTCTTGCTGTCGCTCGTCATCTCCCTGTTTCGGGGTGATTGCCTTCTCTCCCTTTCTGTTTCTGTATTCCACAACTGAGATGTTCTCGATTTATACATCCACAGATTGATACTGGGTTCTGTAGTGCAAGAGTTTTGCTCACATATACAAACCTGAGTGCCAGTTTTGAACAAAGATGCTTTCTGGTCAGCTGAAAGCCAAACATACAATAAAGGCTCCGAGAGTGTAGGAAGTTCTACATCATCATGGATATAAAAACATAAGTTGATACACTGAACAGGATCATGTGTATGCAGAGATGTGAAATTCATTTTCTAATTGGATTAATACTCACCAATATGTTGTATACTGCAAGGCTGCTATAAGTAGAAAATGTGTATGTAGGACAAGTAGTTTTTTCCAGCTCTAATTAATGTTGTATCAGACATTTCTGGAAACCCAGACACATCAAGGCATATGTCAGATAAAGCTGTAATCTGGAATTGGTTTGAAAGGTTAGCTGTAAACTGAGTCAGAGTTCAAATAACTCGGTGGAAATGTACATGATACTAAAAGTATTGCTGCCTCTAATGTGGATGCCACCGCTCTCTCCGTAGGAAAACAATGTCTCAGCCAGCGCAAAGTGACTTTGCTGGTGGTCACCTGTACCAGCCTTATGCTAGTTACAGGACTCAATAATCATGTTAATCAAGTTTCGATGGGAACGCCTACATTGTTCAACTTAAGAGCCCCGTTGTCCCTGGGAAAGAAGCCCGGAGCAGAACCCTGTGATACTGAAACCAACCATAATTAGTCCAAGGGTTGACTAGCTAACAGCAGTTGCAATTACAATGACAACAGGCAGCCTTAATAAATCAATAAGTGCCTGAGTTTAATTCTCACTGCTTATTAGAGACAGATGAAATGAAGAACAACATCATGCATTACCTGGAGTTGTTGACATTCTTAAATAACCCCCACTTGCTGTACACACACACACACACACACACACACAGATACCTGCGTGCACTTGCATGTACACGTGAACATACACACACCTTTTCCTTTTAGCTCCTATCGTCCCCAGGCACAGCTCTGATTGATTAGATATTGAAAATGGTCTGTCAGCGTGTTTTAGAGAGGTATTCATCTGATAATGAATGCAACACCTCGATTGGGAGCTAATTATATTAGAGAGACAACTCGGTTATGCTCTCTTGCTCTCTCAATGTTGGCCCCATTGGGAGACACAGCCATGCGGCAAGACAGCCCACTGTTCCAGCTGGGCCCATCAGTGTCCACATTAAAGGCCTGCATTGGCCATGCCCACTTAGCTCTAACTCAGGACTTGCTCCGCCTCTGGCCACATTGACACAGTCGCAGACAGTTTCAAACTGCTGGGAAAATAAAAAAAAACAGAGAAGCTTTAAACTCTGATAAAAATGGCAGCGGCAGACATATCACATTTGAAAAGTTACCTGATCTGCCACAGCGCGGGCCAATTTGTCCATCCTGGATCCAGCCTCAGCAATCTTCTTAGCTGCGTTGATGACGTCTGAGGAGTTCTTCAGGGGGCCTTTGCCTCTGGCAAAATGCAAGGAGTGAGGGGAGAGATGTCAGAAAGACTGCCCCAGTGGTTATACAGAGCATCTTTCTGACATCTCTTCTAGCCCTTGTGTGACATAAACTCTTTATGATGAATGGCAGAATAGCAAAATATACTCTTGTTATTCCCTTCTTCGATAAAGAAACGCCACATTAACCAGACAATAGATGTAACAAACGTGCTATAAAGACCATTTTCAGAGGATAACTCCCTTCTCATAAATTGAGAGGGGAGTTATTAATGTGAAAAATACCAACTTCGTTTCTGTTTCTATTTTTCTTGATGTGCTTGTGTGAGTAAAGTTAATGTGGCTAAAATGAGTATGTGTTTGTCTGTATGATGTTTAAATTTTAGTCAGTGCTGTGAAGCAGCTTCCACTCAATTTGTTGATGCCAGTTTATGCCAAGGGGGTCACTGCCAAACTATAACGGCGCAGTCACAGCGCCACAACTATTATTACTCATGACTATGGCTCTGAATATTCTTTTGCTTTGCTCCATGCCATATAATTGTGGACGGCATCACAACTCCACACACTAGACAGATAAAAACCAACTAGGCATGGGGCTAGCCCAGATATGTAGAGCCCAGCTGGAGAAGATTGAGAGGAAAGCTGTTGGCATTCAGGAAACATAAGTGACAAGACAAGCGGATCAACTATTACAGTATATCCTTGGATCACAACAATTCTATGTAGCCTGATCCAAATGAAGGTAGTCTGGTTTGTGTTTCCTCTACCAAAAACTATATGTTGGTATGGATCAGGTCTGCATGGAGTAGTGGCCACTCACAGATTTAGAGTTGGTACAATAAAAGCACACTAGGATCCGAGCAGGAGCAAGACTGTCTCTCAGTAATCCCACTCGCTGTGGGTAGTGTCGCCATGTCACATTTACCTGGTGAAGTCTGTCATCTCCATCATAATCATGCACATCTGTTTGGCCAGCACAATGATGTCGTTTCCATTGTCATCCCATTTGGCCACCTCAGCATCTAGCTTGCACTTCTCCTGCCTGAAGCTCTCCACCTGTTCAGCAATCTTGGCCTTCTCCTCCTGGGGCAGTTGAGCCATGATGGCCTGCAGGCAGCATGGCGGTACAAGGGAAAGAGAGGCTTTAGCAATGAGACGAGGAAGGGGGGGATGTTAGGGAGCAAACTTAAAGAGTGTGCTGGTGCTTTATAGGTGCTCGGATGGAGGAGTAGGGTAGGGGGTATGCATGATTGCAGTGAGTGAACTTTAAAAACTCCACTTGTTAACACCAAAGTGCTGTGGTAGCGCAGTGTTGTTGTAACTAAGCGAATCACTGAACAAAATATTTAATTCATGGGTTGACTAACCCACTACAGTTAGGAAATCACAGAGCTACATCCTGGTTTGTGGCTGTACCGTGCACCAAGCTAGAGCTGCTCATGCTTGTGCAACTTCTACTGTACTGCCTGATGCAGGGCTCTGGAGGCCTAAAAGAGCATATACCGTAATTCCCCTAAGCACTGCACATTGCAGAAAGCGCTACGCATGAACAAATTAACAAACAAACGAATGAACCAACTAACGAACACACAGAGCTTGGCTATTATAAAGGTGCTTCTGAGCACCGAATATACTGGGAAGGGAGGGAAGATAGGCAGAATGAGGGAAAGAGACAAATGCCAGAGGAAGAGAATTTAGGTAAAGGAGTGAGATAAGGTTGGGGAGAAGAGAGAGATGGAAATTAGGTAAGGGCCGAGTAAGAATTGGTGGAGACAGAGGCGTGTGAAGAGGGATTAGTTAAAGAGAAAGAAAATGTAAAGAGTACAAAGAGGAAAACTTACACTCACAAAGACACATCAAATGGAGAGCTGTAGCACCATTTGTTCCGTTTTTTTTTCTGTCCAGTCTACTTCTTAATCCGCCCTACAAAATGTAGACGTTAAGTTTGGAGTCTGACTATCCTTTGCCCTTCTGAAACGTTTCAAAATAAAGTTCTAAACTTTACAATTAATGACTGGACCTTTTCAAACCCCTTGACATCTTATACTCATAAAGAGCAAATCCATTCTTGCTTTCATTTTTTTCTCTGTGAGAATACATTTGCTCTCTCAGCGGCCTTTGGGGGCAGGTCCAAAATGGCATAAATCTTGTGGCAAGGTCACAGGCACAGTGGGAACCGAGTATTATTTAGGAGATAAATGTATAATTACCTCGCTTCTTAAACCAGGGAATGAATAATGCATTTGTTCAACACTATGTCAGGGAGGTGAGATGGAAGGGAAGTAACCTGGTTTCCATTAGGTCGATTCTATTGACTCGGGAAGAGAAAACGAGTATGGTAAAAAAAGTATTCATTTCAACAGATGGCCACTATTGTTTTTTCACCTCACCTGGTATGACTGTCCTCCAAGAATTGCTATTCTCTTAATGAAATATTTGCCGTTGTACTCCTCGCTCTTATTCCCTAATCTGTCCAGCCCCCTCTCACAGCAAAGCTGGTGTGTGGGGGGTGTGGCGTGAGCTCAGTGTGAAAGTGCGTCACCTTGCTCCTGTCCAACAGTAGATGTGCCAGGAGGAAAATGAAAAGTAAAAATAAAAATATAGATGACTTGTCCTCCTGAGATTCTTAGAAAGAGATGAGCAAGAAGTGCAACAGTAGAGAAAAAGAGAAAATTGATATTACAGACAGAGAGGCACAGAGAGGCATAGCCATTTGCAGTTCCATCTGAGACAACTTTTTCATCAGAGGCCACCAGATGTGTTCGCCTACTGATCACCCTGTAAACAGAGTGGCGCAGAGCTTTGATGGGGGTTTGCTCGAAGAAACCCTAACGACAAAAACAAGCAAAGCCAGCTCTCTCAGAGGCCAGTGTAGATTTCCTCTGCTGCCCAGTGCCAAGACACACAAACAACAGTGTGGCATTCAACAGCATGTGTGGTGAAAACAGGGGTCACGTTTAAAACACATACCGAGTTATTACGTGTTTACTCAGAGCTGGAATTAACAATGCAAGGCTGACTCTTGTATTAGCTTTGCAGGCATGGTCCGTTGATTACATGTTCACGTAGCCAAGCATGTAGTGTAGGCCATGTTGTACTATAATCACTGCCTAACCAGTACTGACACAGGTGAGTGCATAGTGCCACAAGACAGAGCCAGAGCAGAGAGAAATTCATCAGAGTGAGTAATTGCATCTCTGCAAGATGAGGTCTCATCTCAACATCATGGCATCACTGACCCCTCGACTGGAGGGCCATCATTACCATATCCTTGCTGCTCCTCGCCAAACTGGTGAGGCATCAATTATTCACTTATCTCTAATTATACTCAACAGTATACCGCTGGTGTCAGAATGGTGTATCGCCTATGAGGAGGAGCAGAATCATATTCTCATCATGGCTTCAATCAATGCCCTTGTAACAGGTGAGTTGAAGACTGAGTAGCAGAAGGTTTGGCTATTTCTGTAAGCTTCAGTCAAAATGTTTTCCCTCATCTCCTGCATATATGAGATGCATTGGACCAAAAATAATTGCTCTCCCAAACAACCGCAGGCAGCAAAAAGTCTCTTAAAACTCAACAATTTGGATTGAAATTCCTTTTCTAAAATTAAGGATCAAGGGAGGTTGGGGAGAGAGTGTGAGGGATTTGGTTGGTGTTCCAATTCAATCTGAAAATGGTGTGACAAAAAGACCGAAAGAAAGAGAGAGAGAGGCTCTGAACACAAAAGAAAGCTGCAGCACAGGGGTAAACACATGAGCCAATTGGGACGTCAGGGGAGCGGGAAGGCACTAGGTGAAGCCCCCCCCCCTTCCCTGCTCTCTAGAATTCACTTATCCCCAAATCCCTTCCCATACTTTACTGATAACAACAAGGAGCGGGCCTTGGGAGCTTAACATAGTGGCAAATCCGGCCGAGGGAGCGCTGTGCCAATACACTCTGCGACTCGGCTGCGTCTGCAGGGATTAGAGCACTTTCCGGGTTTCTTCACTGAGAGCGGCGTCTTGAAATGACTTTAATTTGTTTCATTTGAAATAAACTGCCCAGACACTCAGAGTTCAATTTTATGGATGACCTATCAACGGTGTTATCCAATCACTGTGTTAAAAGAGGGAAGGGTTGGGGGGGCTTTGTGCTCTCTGCATGATCCGTGGCGTGTTATAGAAGGAGAGTTTGCGACTGTGTCTGCATGCTCTAATAGAGAGAGACACTATGGGCCTCCTTCCTGTGTGTGTTTTGCAGCCCTCCCATTATACATGTTTGCTTCTAATAACTTCGCTTTTTGTGCAAGTATAATAGATTTGACAAGCAGAGCAGCACTGGGAACAAAAGCTCCTGGGACTTCCCTGGATTTGATTTGATTTCTTTCTACACTGAGAGACTGTGAGAGAGCGAGAGAGATAGATAGTAAATAGTAAAGCAAGAGAGAGAGAGAAAAATATCATGCCTCCGCCCCGTGTGTGATACCTCTTGATACCACTCACTGGAGTGGCTTGGATCGAGACTGTAAACCTCAGTGTGCTCATGTCAGCTCCTATGGAGAAAATGGATTACGCTTCCTCTTGTCTGTTTGAATAGAAACACAGAGCTCCGCGCTGCACTTGGCATGACCGTGAGAGGACAGCAGCTTTATCCTGACATGACAGGCTGGGCCGACTGGGCTGATCACCAGTGGTTTGCAGCGAACACATCTTTTATGGATATGCCTGCTTCCTGCATGTGTGAATGTTTAGTCTCTGATGACATAACAGTATCTATGAGTGGAAAGACAGGCGATATCAATGAACTGTGTGAGAGGCTTTGTCAGTGTGCCAAATATACACTATATGTGAATATACATGATGCTGCTAAATGTACAAATGTTAGCAAGCACATGTTTGCTAACATGCTGAAATACATTGTTGGTTAGTTATTCATGTGCAAGCTGTGTATACATTTCTCTGTGAAAATTATTTGTGTGCATACACACATGAAGCCATGTCACCCAAGAATCCCACCTACACTTACTGTAACAGCTTTTGACAAAGGGACATGCTGAGGCATCAAACTGTTCCCAAGAAGAGCTGCCCACTCAAAGCACAGTTGAATGCCAGGAAGAGTAGGTAACAGTTAAGTGTTGTAAAGCTCCTTTATGTGGCTGTGCTGGTGTGGCTGAGCTCAGATGGCCCTCCAATGGTACACAGTGGGAGCCTCAGTGGGAAGATGCGGAGGGCACACTCACAGCACTTCTCACCCTGGCAAATTCACTGCCAAACCCCCACCGTCATCCTGGAACAGCTACTGCACACCCAGCGCCTGGGTCTGGTTGGTAGAGTTCTTTTTGTCCATGGTTAGATTTGAGAATTCATGTTGAAATCACTTTTAGATTTATGACTTGAATAGTATACAGACTTTATCAATTGGTGTTCACTTGCTTGTTAACCACGGGGCTAGAATTTGGATTATATTTTACTCAAAACACAAGCACTTATAGTTTAAAACCATATTTTATACTGGTTTATATTAGTCTATATTAGGACAACGAGATGACCAATTGGACATATTTAGAGCTATTTTTCTTGACACTGCAGAATGTTCCTGGGCCACTTAAGAGCTTATTTACAGAATAACTGTTTGGTAAAATAACCATATGCTACTGAAGAAGCCCTCCCTTGTCTGCAGTTCTCTCTAGACTCAGAATAAGAATCAGTGTTATGCTACTGATTCTCATTCTGTTGCTCTGTGCTTAAATGAACAGGAGGGCCTGGCTTCCTCTCAATTTCAAATGGCTTTGACAAATGATGCACCATTTTAAAATAAAGTAGGGATTTCACTAGATCACTAGTTGCCTAAATGCTGCAACAGAAGAAATGAGTGAGAGGGAACGAGAGAGGAGAGGAGTGAGGTGATGTATCTTTAGTTAGACAAAAGGATTTCACTCGTGTTTAGTGGCTTTGCCCTCTAGCAATGCCTTCCGTACCGACTTGGCTCTTTTTGTTTTACCTATCAGAAGTCATCATACGGGATTCAGGGCAGACGTTGTACAAACATTTAGCATCAACAAGCTGCAGTTTTGGTTTAATTTCATTCTCCCTTTTTTTGCATCCAGATGCTTTAATACCCACATCTGTGTGCAGGCTGTGAAGAGGCCTAGGCAGTATACTACAAGCCTATGCCACAGGGAGAGGCATAGGGCCAAGTCATACTCCTGCCATCCACAATCCATTCAACATGCAACACACTGCCCGAGCCTCTCTGTTGCTGGAGGGGAGCAAGCACTGATACCCTCTTAATGTTCTTTAAGCTGGGCCCAAGTGAAAAATCGCTAATGTGCACAAAGCCCAGAGCCCTGGCGATGGCGATTGAGGCCTTGGCACAGTGCAGTACTGTATTTTGTGTTCTCTCTGCCATCTGAAAGAGATTTGGTAATTGCCTCTTTGTTTGTGATTGCAATTTTACACCTGCCATCCCTGAATAGTGCTCAATTTAAAATAATCCCACTTGTTAAAATCATTTAAATGGACTTTCATGCTATATAAGTGGAACTAGTTGGATCAGTCTATTCGAGTATGGCCAGGGAATAGGGGTGGATTTTGGGGTGGGCTGCAGTTCAACCTGCACCTGAGCCTACTGTGTAATGAAACAGTAACACTACAATCACTTATATGATGGATTCAGGTTTGTTGCCTGGTCTTTGCCTAACTCAAATAGATTCAAATATGCAATTGATTTATTTTTATTTTCCAGTTATTTAAGCCAAGTTGTGACACAGAAGGTTTGGGAAGGGACTGTTCACTCACCCTGGCACTCTGTCCAGCAATAAGCTGGTCGTCTTCAGTCTGGACACTAGTCCTGCTGCGAGCATCATAGTCCTCCTGCTCAAAGTCAGAGTCATCCTCCAGCTCTTCTGGTGTCTGTGTGAGTGAGAAGGAGAGAGAGACAGAAAGAGAGACAGAGAGATGAGACTAAAAAAAACAAAAATTACATGACTCCTGGATTGACAATCGAAGAGGACAATTTTCTTTGTCTTCATGCCTCATTGTGCCTGAATCCTGAATATCAGACAGGACAAGTCCCTCTGCGTTCTTGTCTGCAGTGTGTAGTGCCTCGTGGAGAGGCAGATCATACCCCAACATAGAGTATGACAGGCAGAGACGTCACACAACTGAGAGTCAGATCTAAGCCTGAATAATTCAACCATCTTTCCATTGTCTTTGAAGAGGATAGTTTACATGCAAATAAGAGTCAGTGAGTTCCCTCAACAGTGGGATCACACATGAAAAGAGGGGGAAATGGCCTGAGGAAATTCTGTGAGTGGATCAGGCTGATGTTTCCCCACTTCCTCCCCTCAGGTCTTCTGTCAAATGAAGGGAAAATAGGGGTGGACAATGCAAAAGTCAAGGATGAATTTGGGCATCTGGTTGTTCAATTAAGAGCATCCATCTAACGGCTTTGGGGAGAGGGGAGAAAGACAGCTCAGACGAGAAAAAAGCCACTGGCCATCGTCAGTGCCTTTGAACACAAAAGCCATCACCCAAGCAGAGAGGTAGAAGGTAGGAGTATAAACACCTACATTTCACATCGGCTATTGTTATACACACTTGGAGAAACTTCAAAGGTTTTAGGCATGAAGGATCTTAAGTGTGAGTGTAAACGACCAGCCATGTCATACGTACCATCCATCATGATCTGGACACATTGCCCTAGTATGACTCAATGACAGATAAACACAAAACATATTAAGTTGTTAACATTGCTACACTGTTTCCAAGGTACATATTTTGAACAACATTTTAGTGACTTTCAAAGCCAGGGAATCAATCAATTGATATAGCACTGCCATCCTTAACAAGGTCAACTCTGCCATCCACTGAGAAGACTTCTCATTCTTTAACAGTTGGCTGGAGAACCTGTAAAATGGTTTCTTAAGTGAAATCCCAAGGCTTTCAATGGTCTTGAAAGATAGAAAAGGGTAGAGGGGGAGCAGCATTTTGTTTCAAAATAGAAACAGTTAAAATAAGACTAAACATGAAGATTCTCTGCTTGCACTTCCTGTGTGATAATGCTCAATTTTTGTTATTTTCTTTGATGGTATACCATGTTTAATGTTACACTGTGAACTTTATGCTTGTAATTCTTTAAAATGTTACTCTTTTGAAAAGTAGTTACACTCTACTTTTCCTTTATTTTCTCTCTTTTACTTCTTTCAATGGAAAAAACAGGGGAGGGGGGAGCTGTCTGCAATGACGGAAATATGGTGCTGCAAAATAAAGTACTGCAAAAGCATTGGGTGCACCATCAACTCTTGGCCTCGTATTAAAAAAACAAGATAGGATTATAATTGAGTTATATTTTATGCATCTACTCAAGGTGAGTTACTAAATTAGTCTGCATGCATTTGCTTCTCCCATGTACGAATGGCTGGCTCAAGAGTGGGAGTGAATGTAAACATTGATAATTTTACAGTGGTCAGTCTCCAATCATTGTTCAATTTCATACAGTACATGTTCCATTCTATCCGCTGCTCACCGAAGGTCTGTGTGTGTGTGTGTGTGTGTGTGTGTGTGTGTGTGTGTGTGTGTCCGCTCATGGGTACATGGATGTCAGAACAGAATTTTTGAGAATTTTCATTAAAACTCCACACTCTTCTCAACACCACACTCAACTTTCAAACACTGTGGAGAATTGGTTTCTTAATCCACTGATTGAGCATTAGGTTTCTGCCGTAAGAATTCTAAAGGACCAATAACCCAGCTTACATAACAGAAAAATTACACAGACACATAAAAATGTGTGCACAAAAATTATTAAACATGGCGTCGACATTTGCCATCCATATTATGAAGTTAGACAACAGAGAAAGCAGGGATCCTCCAAGTTGTTTCTTCAGAAAGTAATTGAACTTGGATGGGATTATGAGGCCAGTTGGTCCCAGGCAGTTCAAAGCTGCCTGTTTTACATTATTTACCAACATCAAATTATTTTCCATAATTAGATTTTTTTTTCCACAGCTGCACTGGGAAACCTTCCAGCCTACATAGAGCTGAATAAATGAATTACCACGGTGAAGAGAGAAGGGCCGGCTCGGGTGAAAAATGCTGTATATCAGAGATGATATGCAAGGCACTAGAGCCGCTGGTATCATGTTGTTATGCTGCTTTTCTATGATGACACGCTGCACAAAGTCCTGCCAGCTGGATAAAACATACAGCAAACGACAACTGTATGATTTACTACACGTCATTTAAATGGGAATTCCAATGAATTTCCGTTTTCTGTATTCAATTATGGTTTTCTTAACCCTGGGACAGATACATTTTCATCAGTGAACATTCACTATTGTCCCCGATAGCCAGAAGCACGACAGTTTGCCCTACCACCTAATGTCCCATAAAGGGGTAGCTAAAATGAGAATGAACTGGCAAAGAATGAAAAGGTGACTGTAAGTGTGACAAATTTGTCTCATAAGTCATAGTGTTCACATGGCATGTAACCATTCAGAATCGCTTATTCTTATAGGTTTCATGTATAAAGGCCTTGGTTCCTATAGCTTTAGAAGAGACGTTCATGTTCAACAATATTAATAGTAGTATAAAAAGGCCATAACACTTGAATTCTTCAACTGAGTGGTATTCTGCTGTAAGATTTCCTCATCTTTCTGCATGTAGGGAAGTGGTTGTAGGTTGCAAACAAGTAGATCATAGATTATCAAGTATAATCAATTTACACAATATGTATAAAAGACATTTAATGACTAAAAAAATCTGAATAATGTTATGAGATCAACTTCAAAACTCTTACAGTAGGCTGGGTACAGACTCAGTGACATATTATTCAGTAAGAAAGAAAGAAAATTAATTCTTCAGATGTCCACACTCGCAAAATATCAGACCAAATGTTTTAGATACACAGCCGAAGCCAGAAAGGAATGACTTCACTTGGCCGTCGTCAGCATTTCCCAACACATTTATTTCTGTTTGATTCTTGCTGAGCATTTAAAACATTGCAACTCATTTTAGTAAGTGCATTCCTTTCGCTCCCTTCGGAGAGGTAATTGACATACCCTTATCATGAGGACAGCTTTCCTGATGTCTCGGACACCATCATAGACCAAACGGGACGCGTCAATGAACTCATTTTCCTCAAAGGGCTGTGGGGGGTTCGTACTCAGTGCCTCGATGGCTACCTCCACTTGTTCAGCAAAACGGGGCATGACTGCAGAGAGAAATGGGTAACACAGAAGGAAGTAGGGAGAGAGACAATGAGAGAAAAAACAGGAAAGCAAGATTCAAACAGTTTGTAGAAATCAGCCTTTCCTTAAAGAATGAAAGCTTATCAATTAAGAAAGAGAAAAATGAAATGCTGTTAGTACAATGATTGACGTGTACTTTCTCGATTCAAGGACACACACATTTTGCATCAGGAATATTTGTCAGCAGCAGGGTCTCCCCCCTCTGTCAATCTCTGCTTGCTGGTGCACTTATGAAAAAGGCAAGATGACACCTCAGATGTCTGTGCAAGAGACAAGATAGCATTCGCACATTGCACGCCAATTAGCTGTTTCACCTTGGCTTATGCTACAGGATGATTGGTCTGTCTGTCACGGATCTGTTTGTGTGTGTGTGTAATGTGTGTAGTTGGCAGTGTGTGCTTCAGTGTTAGAGCACAAGGACGCTAACTTGCAAGCTCAGCCTGTCAAATCAAAATGCCGATGAAGGGAAACAAATTCATCAAAGTCTTTTGAACTGTACAAAAGGCAAGCAACAAAAGAAAAGTCCCCATTGACCATAAAATGGTTGGTTTTGTTGTCAGTATCAATTGGCCAGAGCTGATGGAAGAGCTTTATGTTCTTTGTGTGTTCAAATGAATTGTGTTGGATGTGAATAGGCATGCTCAATAGTCAAGCATACAGACTGTCTGCATATTGAGCAGGGTGCCTTGCTACATAATCTGCTGTTGAGTCACTATAATTGGATGCAGACAATGTTTTATCATGTGCTGATTTATTTTATGGCAAATTACCATACCAAAAGCTATGGTTTACCTGGCTGGACCAACTACAGAAGGTAACATGATCTTAACATAATATCTATATGTCTCTTTTTATACACCACGTGTATAAATGTGCCTCCCCCACCCTTACTTCTGATTGTGCCTCAAATCTACTACATGTACTCAATAATTTTAGATAATTTGAGGCTAGAAAACAATGAAGCTTAGCGTGAATTCAATCAGGAAGGCTACCTCTTTCATTTGTATTCTGTCAGCTGGAGCCGAACACGCCCCCCAGCTTTGCATCATCCAACCACCCTAACCCAACTTTCTCTCCCCTCTCACCCTCTCCAGGAACCAATGACTAACCATTTATACCAGCTATTTGTATCCCCTCAGCTGCCTCTGTGTTTGTCATTTCAACTGCCTAACCGCACCAGATTGATGCATCACCTCTCCTGTCTCCTGCTTGCCCCCGGGGAGCTTCACCCTAAGACTGGATACGCCAAACCTCTGCTTTTGCAATACATTCTCGTAATCCTAGCCTCTCGTGATTGAACTAACATAATACTGTCCTGGCTACTTTTGAAGCCGGAACAAATTTAGTATGGTAGCTTGGCTGGTGAGTCTGCACACTCCAAACGTGTGACTTTAATGCTACTCTCCATAGTGTCCTCTTTTAAGTGTGAAGTGAGCTAAATCAATTAGCCAGCTTGTACTAAAAGTGTATCTGCAGTACACTTAGTTGTCTGATTTAAAACATTGGCTATTGGTTACACCAAACATAAAAGGTGTTACGAAAAGTCTCTCCGTTTTTCTTTTCATTTTTAATTCAGTTTAATCCACTTACTGGAGAAGCGTAAAATAGGCTTTTGGGAATTGCTGGGAAGGCGTTTTAAATAGAAATATTTAAATTTTCTCCAAGCTCTTAATGAGCAAAGTTGCTGATGGTAAGGAGCAATTTCACTCATTCCAGTTGAGAAATGATGAAGGGAATTAAATCTGACCATGTACGAATGGATTTTTTTCACCCTCCTAGGCTTAACCATAGTTTAAGTGACAAGTTATGGAAGTACCCTGAATGCTTAAAACCTCACAGCAGAGGAGGTTGTGCCCCCCTGAGGTGTTTAAAGAGCTCCAAACAGCAGAAACTGCGTTTTTTCCACACTTAAACCTCAATTTCACAAGAAGACAGCTTAATTTAGGTGACAAAATGAATAAGGTCAAATCAAAAGCACTTCCATACAAACAAAAAAAAAGAAACGTTAACCTTGAAATCAGGTGTGTCAGTACTTTGATTTGTGTCTTAAAGGCAAATCTCACTGGAATGCTTTTCACCCCCAATATGATTCAAGGCCGACATTTGCCTCTTTTAGTTGAACTAAAGCTCTCCTACACCCTAACCTCGGTTAAACTCGGTCTTATCACCCCTTACTGGAATGCTGACTCTCATTGCAATATCCTCATCAGCGCTTTCTTTTACCTCCCACCTCCAGTCGTGCACTGTTAAAGAGGTCTCTCCTCCCCTCCTTGCAAGCTCTGAGTTTGCCATCTGCTTCCCATTCTGGCTAAAGCCTCCTTCCCCATCATCATAACAATAGATGGAAATTGAGAGAGTGACTCATCATGTTCAGTGACTGTGTGCCATACACCTGGGCTGTACAGGGAGGCTACACTGAGCCACTCATAGTCTTAGCTGAAAACAGACGACAAACCGCTTTCTTTCCTCTCTTCATTACTGGTCACTAATGTCACTATAATGTTGCAAAAGTCAAAAAATAATAATTACATCTGAATTTTAAAATAAATACATTGTTAATGTTGTGACATTTGGTCTATAATGTTGCTGCTCGTCAGGTCAATGAGATCATCAGTGCTAATATGTTACTGTAAAGACTATGTGCTATGTCTCTTTACTACTTCTATCTATCCCTATCTTATGGACTTTTTAGTGCACTTGATACACTGATTTATTGGCATGACATGCAGGTGGCAGAGTGAGCATGTGTTATTACTCACTGCAAAACCCAGGCTAAATCCCATTTACTGTGCACCAGTGCAATAACAAGGAGCAACGCTACCCAGCTTCTCTAAATGGCACAATAACTTAGGCCATATATCAGTTTTTTAATCTACCCTCTCCAGGCACCACATTAATGATCGACCTTAAAATTTTTCGTGGAGATTAGTTTAAACACAGAGTTAGTGGGCAGTGTCTCGGGAAAGAAGGAGGGAGAGGGAAAAAGAGAGAGAAGCCATAACCGCTTTCCTATTAGGCTATTGATTTTTCTCCCTCTCAAGGACAAGCTTCAATCCTGGGCCCATGTGTAGACTGTCTGTCAGGAATCTATGGCTCAGCTTTACAGAGCAGAGTTGTGTGCCTTGGCTGCCTGTATTTGTCCTGCCCATAAATCTGACCACACTCAATATGAGGAAGAGGGATGGGCAAATTGCGACAAGGTCATAGGGCAGGTACTTGTGATAAGCGTCCTGTGTGGATGTGGCAGCTGTCAGAGAGGCAGGCGAGTGGCAGCGATTGGCATGAGTGGCCCCAGGCATAAACACAGGCGCAATCAAATAAATACACAAACACCCGAACGCAAAGACACGCACAAACACAAACACACACTCACACAATAAATGCTTTACACGCGAACACCACTGAGAGAAGGGAAAAGGGGACTGCATCAATGAATTCTACTAAAATCCTTGCTCAACTCGCTTAGTGAAATCCTTAGTGACAACTATTGATTTTTTGGTAGAGTCTAGTTAATTGGACTCAATGCCCTCTAAAAAGTGTGTGGTCCTATATCCTTTCCTTTTGTTTGGTTACACTTAATCATCTTTCCCCCAGCTATGGATTTCTTTGGCTGTGTTCAAATCCATAGACATCAGCTGTGTGAGGACAGAGGGGAGAGGGAAGCAAAAGTTCATAGGGATCAATAAGGGTGCTTTATGGTCCAGATCAGATGTGCATGGTGGCTCTTAAAAATCCCCACTACCACCATTAAGAGGGAAACAGGAGGGAGAAACACAACAGCTTCATCAAAGAGAAATATGGAGCCAGTGAAATGCTGGCCGCCAGTCCCCGGCTTTAACGTCTCTATTAGCACCCTCGATCGGGCGTACATCAAACCTAAAAATTAAGGACAGATGTCTTCCTTTAGGCTACGCAGCAATATTAAAGCCTCTTCACTTGTGAGGGGGGAAACATGTTCTCTCTCTCTTGAAACCAAAGGTGCAGCAAGCAATTTGTAATAATTTTATGGAGGGCAGGGGGTGAAATGGTTCACTATCATGTGAGCCTCTGATAAACAAACCAGCAGACTAATGATAAAGAAAGCCAGAGGGCTGTCATTACAATGTTACATCATCATTTTACCATATTTATCCACTTTTTGCTCTCAGTAACCGTAACATAAGGCTTTTAAGTACAGGTCCTGCTGACTAATCCTCTGGAGTCAAGCTTCAACATATGCCATCGAGGATTAATAAAGCAGTACAGTTTTATAGTCCGAGTGTATGACTGGGTTACGGTCATGTGAAATTAAGTGTCCATGAGATAGTGCCACTGTACTTCATCAATTAATTACCCCAATCAATTACATTGAATTATGCAGCAACAGAATAGAATGTGCTTACTTTATTGTATCATAACTAGTAGGTAGTCCATTATGCTGGAGTTGAGCGCCAGAAGAGGGTTCACACAGCTGGCTCTGTGGACACACGTGACTTCCCTAATGCTGTTTGTGATTTATTGGCAAGCAGGGAGCGGAGCTGATTGTGTTTCTCAATTATCCCAGCAGATGAAAGTAACGAGAGAAACAATAGATATCCTGCCTTGCTAAATGGGCCCTAATGGGAGAGATAGAAGAGGTGGAGGGATGGAGGCAAAAGAATGGAAATAGGATGAGAAGGGGGTGGCTTGAGCGAAGGAGGGATTGTGGTCTAATTAGATTTATTTGGACAGATAATTCTCGATTACTATTTCCCTTTCATCCTTCATTTTTCTTTTCCCACCTTCCATAACGGTGTTTTTTTTATAGCCATCTGAGTGCCTAATTTAAAGGGACGCGAGGGCCTATTTCACAGACTAAAAATGTTTCTCAGGGACATAACATCATAATATTTCAAAATGGGAGGCTAAAAACAACAGACTCTAACATAATACATTAAACAAGATTTTATCTACCACATGTAAGCTGCGATTCTGATTTTATTTGCCGTCCTAACCATCCACCCGGGGCGAGTGAGAGTGTTGGAAGGAGACAATCTCTGTGACATGTCTTGGCCCTGTGCCTGGTCTGCCACAAGGCTAAACTGAGGTCTCCTGAAATCTGGCGTGAAACAGAGGCAGTAGAGAGATGGGAGAAAAAAATAACAGATGAAAAATGGATAGAGGGGAGAATGGCAGAGGAGTGAACAGGTGGTGTCCAGGGTCTCTGTACTCTCTGTGTTAAAGCCAAGGCACTGATCGAAACTGTGGGATACAGGGCAGCCAGGCAATTAGTGTGTGTCTGTTAGGCACAGAGTGGAGAGCAAGTGTAAGTGCTAGTGTGTGTGTGTGTAGTACTTTTCCTCATGAAAGTGGCTTAGCTTGCCAAAAGACTTGTAGCAAAATGTTTGATGAGACTACAAGGGTGAACGATATTGTGTCTGTACAGTGCACTGCAAACCATATGATAAACTCCCTTTGCCATACCATTTGTATAGTGCACTAACCAGTCTCAGACAGGAGTTTGATGGACTCCAGCACACGTTCAGTGTAGACCCCAGGTTCATAGTTTTCCATCTCGGCATTAATGATGTGGACCACACGGGCAGCTCGGCCTCGGATAGCTCCAGCAGTTCGGTCCAGGGTATCCACATCTCCCTCCTGCAGAGCGATTACGCACTTGTTGACATCCTCAAGGATGTGGTTCTCTTGGGAGAAGCAAGAGAGAACAGGAGTGAATGGAAGACTCAAGGCTTTCTCTTGCTGTAACAAAACAATGTTTGTATTCTTCACAAAACAATCCTTACTCTGAATGATTTTCTCATATTGTCTGCTGGTGAGAAATATCAATAGTTAATTTAATAAGGTGTAATGTAAGGTGTAATACTAGTGCATGTGTTTCTTCCTACCAAGATAAGATTTTTCTTTCTGTAGAAACGACCTTGAAATGAGAACAGGCTATCCAACCATCATTTTACTCCAAAGAAATGTAACAATAACTTAGTTAAATGCTCCTAATAGAGTTACATTTGTTGTATAATATTATGGCTGTCACTATAAAGAGCTGAAAGCTTCTTTTCTTTTGATAAAATTGAATTGAATGAATGGGAGATGTTTTGGTTGATGCTCAAAGCTGGTAGTCATTCACTGAAGCAGTGGGTGAAACATTAAAAAAGGCAAAATAACTATAAAGGAATATATCAAGTTTTGATCCTTGGTTAACTTACTTATTTAGTGATGGACAGTGGATTGTTTGAAACTAGCATTATCCAAAGTAAGAAGACTGACCTTTTAATAACATAATTAACAATTGTTGGTGTTTTTTATGACATGGCCTACAAATTCAGATTTTAACTCAATATAGCTGATGTCGCCACAATTTTCAAACCATTTTAGATGAGCAACCATGCATTCGTCTGCAACCATGTATTCACCCACCACTTCTATGTAAATAAAAGTCATGTTACTTCAGTAGTATTATTTCCTATAAATTTGACTAATCTCCGACACAAAACCGCTGGACTTACCCGCCTATCACTTAAAATGAATTACCATTTAGCTGTAAAGCTACTAAAAGTTTTTCATGAACTTATCATTTATCAAGTTCTCACTCATTTTCTTTTGAGACAATGCTAATTGCCTACAATTATTCAACATAGTGTAAATTAAAGTCTTAGCATGAAACACCAGAGTAAAGATCTACCAGGGACCCATGGATGATTTTGTGCTCATCACTGAGCGGGTAAGCTGACCAATGGACCTTGAAACTTGGTGCATAAATATATTTAGTTTATAACTATTAGAATTAAAAAGTCTGTCTTGTAGCAGCCATACCTGAGACAGAGAGGAAGTCATCTACGGAGGTGATATCATCCACAGCCTCAGTGAGGATGCGCACCTGCTTCTCCCACTGGTCCTTGAAAACATCCATGTTGTCCTGGGCCACCTTGCTTTGGGGACGGGCAGCAAGGGTCAATGCAGCATTGATCACCTGGCATGGCAGAAGGAGTTCACAGTGTAAGCATAATGTAAAATAAATGGTAGATGGCTGCATTTATATAGCGCTTTTATCCAAAGCGCTTTACAATATATGCCTCTCATTCACCCATTCACACACTGATGGCAGTGAGGTACCATGCAAAGTGCTGGCCTGACCATTGGGAGCAATTTGGGGTTCAGTGTCTTGCCCAAGGACACTTCGACATGTGGACAAGAGGAGCTGGGGATCAAACCGCCAACCTTGTGATCAGTGGACAACCTGCTCTACCACTGAGCCACAGCCGCCCCTAATGTGTGCAGGCATGCATGTATGTCTTTGTCTTTGCTTGAAAGTTTGTGAACCCTACTTCAACCCTATTTCATATATTATAGAGTAATAACCTTATAAAATCCTTATTTAAACCTCAAATCATAATGAAGATATCCAAAATAAAGAATATGCACAAATAAATATGATTAATTGCTTATTTAACAGAAGTGGTGTGTGACATCCCTGTGTGCAAAAATATGTGAACTCATTTAATCAATAACTTGTGGCTCCTCCTTTAGCAGTGATGACTTGGAGTATATGTCTTCTAGAGCCACTGATCAGTCTCTGGCATCTTCCTTGAGGGATTTTCTCCCACGCCTCCTTACAGAACTCGGACAACTCAGTGAGGCTTGAGGACATCTCAGATTAACAGCAGCTTCAGGTCCTGTCACAGCATCTCAGTTGGATTTAGGTCAGGACTTTGACTTGGCCAATCCAAAACACTAAAGTCGGAATTCTTAGGATGATTGTCTTGTTGGAACGGTCACTTTCAGCCCAGCTTTAGCTCTCAGACTGATGACACTCTGTTCTATAATTCTCTGGTATCCCTTAGAATTCATGGTTCCCTTAATGATGTTGAGTCGACCTGGTCCAGAGGAAGAGAAACAGCCCTAGTCCATGACAGTTTTGGGTTGTTGCCAAACATGGTATTTTTGATTCCGACTTAATAGTTGAATTTTGGACTCGTCCATCCAGAGAACAGACTTCCAGAAATATTCAGGTTTGTCCAGGCATACTTAAGACAGGCAGCACTGTTGGCTTTAGAGAGTAGGGGTTTCTTCGTGGTTACCCTTGTATGAATGCCATTTCTAGGCAGAGTCCCTGTCGTGTTATGCTGATGATGCTCTCCATTACATTTAAGCATCCAACAGATATTCATTTTTATCAACAAACTTAAGAACAGGCTAAGTACCCCTATGACATCTGGCATACAGGTGCAGCTCAATAAATTAGAATATCGTGGAAAAGTTAATTTATTTCAGTAATTCAATTCAAAAAGTGAAACTCTCATATATTATAGATTCATTACACACAAAGTGAACTATTTCAAGCCTTTATTTGTTATAATTTTGATGATTATGGCTTACAGCTAATGAAAACCCAAAATTCAGTATCTCAGAAAATTAGAATATTACATGAGACCAATCAAAAAAATAATTTTTAATACAGAAATGTCGGCCTTCTGAAAAGTATGTTCATGTATATGCACTCAATACTTGGTCGGGGCTCCTTTTGCACGAATTACTGCATCAATGCGGCGTGGCATGGAGGCGATCAGCCTGTGGCACTGCTGAGGTGTTATCGAAGCCCAGGTTGCTTTGATAGTGGCCTTCACAGCTCGTCTGCATTGTTGGGTCTGGTGTCTCTCATCTTCCTCTTGACAATACCCCATAGATTCTCTATGGGGTTCAGGTCAGGCGAGTTTGCTGGCCAATCAAGCACAGTAATACCATGGTCATTAAACCAGTTATTGGTACTTTTGGCAGTGTGGGCAGGTGTCAAGTCCTGCTGGAAAATGAAATCAGCATCTCCATAAAGCTTGTCAGCAGAAGGAAGCATGAAGTGCTCTAAAATTTCCTGGTAGACGGCTGCGTTGACTTTAGACTTGAGAAAACACAGTCGACCAACACCATCAGATGACACGGCACCCCAAATCATCACTGACTGTGGAAACTTCACACTGGACTTCAAGCAACTTGGATTATGTGCCTCTCCACTCTTCCTCCAGACTCTGGGACCTTGATTTCCAAATGAAATGCAAAATTTACTTTCATCTGAAAAGAGGACTTTGGACCACTGAGCAACAGTCCAGTTATTTTTCTCCTTAGCCCAGGTAAGACGCTTCTGACGTTGTCTCTGGTTCAGGAGTGCGACAGTTGTAGCCCATGTCCTGGACACGTCTGTGTGTGGTGGCTCTTGATGCACTGACTCCAGCCTCAGTCCACTCCTTGTGAAGCTCCCCCAAATTCTTGAATGGGTTTTGCTTGACAATCCTCTCAAGGCTGCGGTTATCCCTGTTGCTTGTGCACCTTTTCCTACCACACTTTTTCCTTCCACTCAACTTTCTATGGATATGCTTGGATACAGCACTCTGTGAACAGCCAGCTTCTTTAGCAATGACCTTTTGTGGCTGTCAATGACTGTCTTCTGGACAACTGTCAAGTCAGCAGTCTTCCCCATGATTGTGTAGCCTACTGAACCAGACTGAGAGACAATTTAAAGGCTCAGGAAACCTTTGCAGGTGTTTTGAGTTAATTAGCTGATTAGAGTGTGACACCGTGAGTCTACAATATTGAACTTTTTCACAATATTCTAATTTTCTGAGATACTGCATTTTGGGTTTTCATTAGCTGTAAGCCATAATCATCAAAATTAAAACAAATAAAGGCTTGAAATATTTCACTTTGTGTGTAATGAATCTATAATATATGAGAGTTTCACTTTTTGAATTGAATTACTGAAATAAATTAACTTTTCCACGATATTCTAATTCATTGAGATGCACCTGTATGTGACTCAACCAAAAGTGGCCTGATTTTTCACTCCTTATCTTCATATTTAGTTTTAGCTTAATTAGTTTGATGTAGGAACAGCCACTGTTTTTGTGTGTGTGTGTGTGTGTGTGTGTGTGTGTGTGGAGGAACCATCTCTCTTTGTTCCACCACCTGTTTGTTCCTCCTCCCTGTCGGAAAATTTGTATTTGTATATTTTTTAATCTCTATCTGACTCGTGTTTAGTAGTGCCAAGAGGTAGCGGGGAACAAACTTACGATTGCTGTCAAAGGTTTTCTAAGGCTCCAGTCTGGCCTAATCAGAGAGTCTGTCTTAGTGGGTGTCTTTAGTGGGGCCTGCACACCAGATCTTGAGTCTTAAATCTACCCCTCCCTTTTCCACTCCTCTTATCCATCCAGTGTGCTGGGTCCCCTGTGCATATGCCCCAACCCTTAACGTTGGAAAAAAATGGCTCATTTACCGCCTAATCCTTTGCCAGCACCCTGTGGAACAGCACTGCAAGCATGCATTCGCTCGCTCGCTCACTCACTCACTCACTCACTCACTCACTCACTCAAAGAGGATTTCAAGAGGAAGATTTATACTTATCATGACAAAGTGATCATGACTAGTGCTTGTCTAAGCAGTATCTAAGTGTAATATCTTGACAGTGGGTTTTGGGTCCTCACCTGTGGACATAGGCTGTCAATTTGGGTGGCAGCCATTCGAACCAACTTCACACCCTCTTCATTGTTGGAGATGGAGCAGGCCAGGTTGGCTACCTATAGGAGGAGAACAAAAAAATGATACACTAGCTTCTACAATTCATATCACAACAGATAAAAAATAACAGCGTTGCCATTTCAAACTAATTTTGTTTCATGATCTTTTCATGCTCACTTGACAGTAAATGCTGTAGTTGTACATGTTCATAATACACTGTAATATGTTCATACATTTTGGCTGGATGGACAACAACAAAAAACAACTGTGTCCTTCCTCTCAGTGTTGTCATGGCACCTTTGACCTGAAGCCAATGAGCACGAACAGTTTTCCCACTCGCACATTGGCTGGTCTTTTTTAACGTGTGCAGATAGTGATTCCAGGGAATGGATGCAGCCTCTGCACTAGCTCATGTGTACTGCTATCTGTGCAGGAGTTGGGATTTAATGCTTGGCTTGGAAAGGCAATGTTGGGGTCAAAATATATACAGAGGGTTAGGGCCTGCTCAACTGTTGGATTGGTATTTGTTATTCCCTAGCATCAGGTACCCTCCTCTGCCCACCCCCCATCCCCTCCTACCTCCAACACACCACCACTCCTTGTATTGCTTTCATTTCAGAAAATAGCTGATATCTGAATAATTCAGATGACATAGATGGCAAGGTGGTTTTTCCACTGGACAATCTCAGGGAAATTGTGTAGAGGATGCTCAATGGTACAGACCTCTAAATTATTGCAATAGCATTGCTACAGAGAGCACATATGTCAAGAAATGTCCAAAATATAGAATGACAAGCATTGATTGGAAAGACATTTTCAATGGCGGAATGGAAGTTGGGTACAATGGCTAATGCCATCAGATCCAAAATGGCAGATTTGACATGCTGTGCATCTAGGAAACCTAACTCATAAGGCTGACATTCCCAGCATGCCTGGGGTTCATTAATATCATGGCTAAATCATTATGGGGCTTATTGGTCACAAAAAAAGTACTTCATTTTATAATTAAGATGCCACAATGATAAAACGAGTGTTTGCTTAATGTAGTCTCTGTCAAGAGGTATTGTCTCCAACCTGACTCCTATCTGGATGGCATATAGGTTTCAATTCACTTAGAAACTGCTGGAAAACTAGATTAGGAGTCTGACAAAATGTCAGGTTAACTTTGCTGCATCTATATGTTTGAATATGCATCTATTTTGTCCAGAATTCCTTTAACCTTTTGTGTTCTGTGTGCAGCATTTCATCCAAAACTGGTTGGGTAATTGAAAATGTCGGAAAATGGTTAGAAGTGCTACTCAGGGCACAGGTAGTACTCCAAAAAATATTTCCAAACAAATCTCTCTCTCCGACACACACTCACACTACACAGCACACTTTAGGCCCTCTGCAGTCATCAAATTTCTCAATTATATCACTGTATTTCACAGTTAATTTTCATAACTTCAAACTCCACATAATGTAATGCCATCCTTAAGTAAATTAGATGTCAGCATGAGCCATGGCTTTGAAACTGAGCTAAACAGACACATGCCTGTTGGCAGTGAAAGATGCCAGTCTGTATTAGCACTTCTACGGCTCACATGTCACTGTTCGAGGCAAATTGGGGTAAATCAAATTTGTGTTAGAGGACTCTTGCTTAGAGCCCTTTCCCCCTTCACTAGTGACAGTTATGAGTACATTGATGGATTGCACTCCTTTATGTGAAGGTGTGTGTGTGTGTGTGTCTGTGAAAGAGAGAGACAGAGAGGGAGAGAGCGTGTGTGTGTGTGTTTGTGTTTGAGTGAGTGTATGGTGTGCATACGCAGAATGAGTGAGTGGCTGAGTGTGTGTGGAGAATGTGTGTTTGCAAAATATACACACTTGACTTAATGAGAAAGGATATGTAATGTGTCATGTCTGTACGTAGTAATAGGCTTTCCAGAGGTAGGACAAATGTGCAGCTGTTTTTCCCATTACAGTATCAGTACAGTATCTGACTAGTAGAAAGCAAATCTCTATGTCTCTATGTCTTAACCTGCTTATATATGGATCCCTTCCCCTGGCCCTTCTTCTGCTCAGGCCCAGTGACCCTCTGACTGCTGCAGTAGGGCCATGTGAGGTGGAGGTGCAGAGGGCTTTGTGGAGGCTGGCGCCATGCCCAGCTGGCCCACTCCCCCTCCCTCCTACCCAACACGGAAAGCTGGGCCAGGGCCAATGCTGCAACGTCCAGCCAAAACTACTAATTGCAATTATCTAAGGAAGTGCTTCTCCTTTGAGGGTTTTGAAGGAGGGAAAAACCAAGACAGAAGGCCTAACACTGTGCCTCACGAGCCTAACACTGAAACAGTCAAGGATGTAGGAATAGAATACACAATGTGCATGAGTGAGAGAGAGACAGAAAGGGAGCAAGAGAGAGAGAGATCCCTGCTGCATGGCGATGTTTCATTTTAGCCTCTAACAAAGAACTATTGATTTTATCCTTTTTGCTCTGCCCCGGACAATCACTTCAATCCTAATTTGATGAAGGTTCCCACTGCAGATGGGAAGATAGGCATTCTCATGTATGCTACCTAAATGACTTCACTGGAGCTGAGTACCAGAAAAATAGATTTGATAGTGTAAAAATTTCAGTGCATGAAAGAATAATAATTTGAGGGTTGCTGAGGATCTAAAATTTGTTTTTCATGTTTGGTAACCACTGATGATTGTATGACACACATCATCTTCTTTCTTATTTACTTTATTATCACTGTCTGAATACCATGCTCATGCATAATCAACGATGGCTGATGGCTACAATTTTGACCAGTAAAGACCTTTTAAAACTCTGATCTTTCCTTCAATGGATCTCGTCATGGACGGAACATTATTCATACAACTAGTGGCTCTTAGAGCAGTGGCAGTGAACAGGAAAGCCAAGGCAGAAGAAGGCTCTCCTCGCTTCAGTCAGGGTGGTCAGTACACACCCCCAATGCCATTCCTACAGCAGCTACACCAGATAAATCACCCTTCCAGTTACTAACTCTCAGGAACAAGTTGTCAGCCAAGGTGCCGTTGTCAGCCAAGGTGTTGGGCACACCAGCTCCACCTCAGGATGAAGAAGGAAGTGGATTGAAAAGTAGAAAAATGGTGACGGCAGAGGGGATCAGTGGGGATGACATTTTGAGTTATGTGATGTAAAACGGAAGCACTCTGTTCTATTAAAAGACTCTCGTCTGGATGTTTACTTGTTGAAGGGAGGGCGGTGGTGAGTTGTTTAACGACATGGGGAGGAGGGTTGTGTTTTACCCTTTCAAATACACACAAATACCAATACCATCTCTTTCTTGCTCTTTGTCTCTCTCTGTCTCCCCCTCTATGCCACACACACACACACACACACACACACACACACACACACACACACACACACACACAGTAAATAAATCAGTCTGTCACCATTGATGGAGAACACTTAACAGGGGAATACAGTGTGCAGCCTATGAAACAATTGCGGGCCTGGCCTCACAGGAGCACTTCTATTTGTTTTAGTCATGAGCTGTCAGCTCCCAGTGGTGAAGTATATGGTATATGGTATGGAGCAAAAGTGTCAGAAACAGGTTAAGGTGCATGACATTAGGTTGTGCCAACAGATGTCAAGGTTGCGTGAGGTTCAAATCTCCAGGGGATATAAAGCGAGAGTTGATGACCTGCTATGGCTGACTATGAACCACCTCTTTGAAAATCAATCCCTATTAAGGAGTGATGTACGCAGTGCCTCAGGAAGAATGCCCAGTGGGCTTGCAACAACATCAAAAGGCATAGGAGACCTTGCAGCATATTAATGAAGAAAAGCGTAGCAAGTACAATAGCAATAGGTTTCAAGCATGCTTGCCATTATAATGGTTCTAATAGGTAAACATTTGAAACAAGTTGAGAGAAAGGCAGCTCTTCTTGCTTTGCTGATTTCTAATTTCCAAAAACTAGATTACAAATTGATTTCTTGACATCAAATTTTTCATTCCAAAGGACTAAACTGTCAAAGGATTGGACCTTGCAGTTCCCAGAATTACACAAATGTGTAATCATGGGAAGTCATTATAAATTCCAACAACCAGGAACACTATTACATACTATTACACTATTATACAATCATGTCCAATTTGGAGATGTCATAATATAGGGCAATTTTGTATGACAATTTAGGAACATTCTGCAAAACACTCTTCAAAATCAACCATTTTGTTTTGTATCATAAGGGTACAACATGATCTGAAACAGATTGGAGATTGGAGTCATTTTACTTTTTTACTTTATTGCTGTGTTATTGCTCCCTCCGCTGATACCTTTTTGCATGTTCCCCGTCCATCTTTGCCTCAGATACAAAGTGCAGCTAAATTGTGACTGACTCTAATGCAATGAGGACGTTGCTCTTCCGTTCCTGAATCAGAATGGAAATGAGCTTAAGTCACTGTTCACTAAGTGACAGGTCCACCAATATGGGAGGACTGGGATAGGATCCTATACTCCTCCACACACTCGCTCCCTGCAGACCTCGGGTTCATCACCTCCATGCATACAGACGCAATATTGCTGGCACGCATGCAAACACACACCCACACACACACACAGTGTCCTCTTCCTTCTTCCCGTCTCATCCTTTGAGAACAGTTGTCCATTCAAAGTGTCTGCTACAGCACCTTCTGCATAGGGAGACTGCATTTTAGTCACACAAATGTCATGAGATAAGGGACAATTCCTTGACTGTGACTGAGGGGTTTATCCAAGCTAGTGTAGTGTTCACCACTAGACTGCCACCTCCAGCAGGTGAGCAATCAAGGATGGCAAATACAGTAAATAACTTCACCTACTGAACCAACCTAGGAGTTGCATGACCGGAAAAGACCAAGAATCAATGTGTGAATAGGAGGATATGCATGGAAGATGATAATACTGATAAAGCAGGAAAAACAACTCATGTGACATGATCCGACACCTATATACCAAAAGAGGTTATGGTAACCATACCAACATGAGAATATCATGTTGTGTGTAAAGTAAAAATATGTAGCTCAAGGGAGGGAGTTTTCGATTCTAAGTACCACCTCATTCATTTCCTTTCCACATTGCTCTGATTTATCTGCTTCCATTTGCATTTTAAGTCTTGCCAACACAATAGGTCTGAGCCTGATTGGCTATTGATTCAAGTGTGGCTGATTTCAAGAGCAACATTAGCTATGTCTCCTTTTGCCCAACTTCTTCAAAAAACAAATTTGAGGCGGAACCAAAGAACGGTGCTGTTCTGTACATTTGTTGTTCATTTCAAACCAAAACTCCGCTCACTAGTGATGTTGTGGAGGTGTTGAGGAGTTGCCTGAGCTATGATCAGTAGGAGATTGGCTGCTTGTGGAGCGTTACAGAAACTGCCTTGCGGTCATTTGTAATAATTAAGACAACTATCAAGTAGAACAGTATTTTTTTTTTTAGAATTCCAATAGAAAAATGCAGTGGTCCACTATTACCAATAGCTGATATCACATTTTAGTCATGAAGAGGTAATTGTAAATCAAAGCTCTGATTTAACAAATCAGTTACACCCTTTTCACCGGCAACTAGAAAAACAAATGTGATATGTTTGTAGGTGTATGTGCCTGTGCAAAATAGAACAGCATGGTCTCCTTGACAACCATGACTGAGTTTGCATGAAAGGCTGACAGAGTGTGATTTACAGTTGTTTTTCTAGAGCCACAGCTGAGGGTTGGCTATCCCTGCTAATACCATGACTGAGTCCCTGATAAATATGATAATTCACTGCAGGCTGGCAGGGAGGAAACCCAGCACTGGCAGGGGGAGAGGTTAGAGCCTTACATGAGACAACAGCGGGGGTGGGTGCCAACACACTTACACACAAGTACAGACACTTGCGCACACCCATGCACATGGCCGCATACGTACCCACACACACCACTGGAAAGGAGGGGGTAGGCACTCAATGTAATACAATACAAGACGCGTCTGTTTGCAGTGGACTAAGAGGTGGTACCTTGCTTGTTCCCCCCATTATAGTGCTAAAAGTCAAGGACCAATTGTTTCTGTCAATGAGCACATACACAGGGATAAAACTGCACAACTTCTAAATGTGATTTATTTACATGGAAAAAAAGTGATGTGCCTATGTGAAGAAGGCCAGGGGAAGAGAGGATAGGCACCTAGAGAGTAATATCCACTATATAAAATTATACTGAGCTCAACAAGGGACACAGAGAGGTAATTGAAAACAATATAAACAAACCATAAAGTTAGTTGGACAGAGCTGACTTGGGACAAGTATGTGTGTGTGTGTGTGTGTGTGTGTGTGTGTGTGTGTGTGTGTGTGTGTGTGTGTGTGTGTGTGTGTGTGTGCAGTGGGTGTGTGCAGTGGGCGAGTGCGTAGTCTTACAGCTTCCATTTAGAGTCCTGGATATTGGACTATCTCATTCACACTGCTGTGAATGACAAGGCAGTAAAGGAAGAAAGAAAGAGGGGAACAAATGGCTGACTCAAACACCCTGGGGCAGAGGGCAATTACCCACAATTCCTGTTGGTGTTGGTGCCTTGCTGCTTTGCTGGTCCATCCTCAGGTGCAGAGGCTGGCTGGACTGATTTCTCTTCATTTTGCTTAGAGCACTCTATCGCAGAGGGGGCTTAGTACCTCCTATATAGTCAAAATCTCGTGTCTCTCAGGGAGGTAGTAGTTTGTTCATCCCACAACATCTTGCATCTAACGCTCAAGCTGGTACTATAGCCACAGGGTCCATTCTACTTCTATAGCAGTTCTTCTCCATTCTTCCTGCCTTAAAAAGTCCGGCTAGGGCCATTTCCACTGAAGTATTGATTTCTCTCTGTCTTCCCTCTCTCCCTCCATCCTTTTCTAAGAGTGCTAGCCAAGCATTCGGGCTTGGCACCAAAGCATAATTATGAAAATGGACCTCTAGGTTGTTTCTTTTAATCTATGTGTACATTCCACAGTCCCTCAGCAACGCAGGCCATTTAAAAACGACTGTTTCAGGGGGAATTGAAATGTTTAACCCATTGTACTGTAACGAATGGTCTATTTATTGGTGGCAGGACATTGGTCTCCTTCTAAAACTGGTGTGTAACGGATGAGTCACTATCTTCAGACAAAATTATCAGGAAAAACTACTCTTCCAGACTCATGCATATTGTTAACAGGCCAGCACACTTCATCACTCTCCCTGCACCAAGGCAGTACAGGAGGCATTTGTTAGCCACAGTTTGTTTCATTCACAGAAGTGGGGTCCAGCAAGCTTCGAGTGCCCTATGCTTAGTGTCAAACACTGGTATCAGTTCACACTAAGGGGCACCCATGACAAAGTGCCTCGACTGAAAAACAACAAATACAGCTAACAGCTAACACTGGCCATGGTACGCCAGTGAAATCCACACAATATTGCTCAAATGGAGCCCATTTTCAAGACATTCAACTCTACAGCAGAATGTCAGTTACAGTAAATGCAGTATCAAAACTGCTTCTTCGCTCAAGGTGTTGACGTTGCAGTTCTAAATGCAATGAACATGAAAAACAAATATGTTTAGATATGTTTCTAAGATATTGGTCTGCATGCCTTGAATTTATCCAAACAACAGGTTGGGCAAAATGTGTGCTGCACATCATGATGTTAACATGGTTTTGTATCATTTATATTACCTTAGTTCCATTTGGCCTTTCACAAATTAGGGTCCTATTTCATACAGAACTAGATTCAGATTCACAGTTGATCCAACAAGCCTATAATACCAGAGTCCAATCTCAGGCAAAATGTGAATGCGGCAAGACCTTGACATTTCTGCACATCTATCTAAGGCACCAGAAAAGCATGATTAGCCTTGTTGGATAATAGATGCACGTGGTGGGAAAGGTCAGCAGTTGTCAGCCCTTAATGCTTCAACCTTTAAACTGGGCGATGGGGGAAGAGAGATGAAATAAAAAACAAGGTGTGGAGATAGGATGGAGGTGGTGACATTGATGAATTATAAGAATCCATAATTGCTTGATTCAGCTGATGTCATACATATGCAATGAACATAACAGAGACATCACACAACATATGTGAATGCTGATATCATAAATTCCTATATAAGCAAAGATTAAGGAGCATCACATATTTGTGCACTTTCCTCTTCATTGTCTTGAAATACTAGTTTTGTACATATAAGTCATATATAAACAACAACATATGACACTTTGAGTGCGTGATGGACATTTTGGTCTGATCTATCTGTTTGTGTCTTGAGAGCTCCAGTTGTGCCAATGGAAATGTCACACACTGATCCCTGTGCTTTAAAATTAATGCTTGTGTGATTTTCCCCCAGGCGAGAACAGAGGAGTGTGAAGACGTGAAAGGCCATCATCACAGTGGCTGTGAGCAGAATTAACAGCACAATTAAAATAGTCTTCATCATGATGTCCATTAGCCCTCCTCCATCTTGGAGTATCATACCTAGTCGAGTGTTCAAGTGACACCTCATGTATAATGCAGCATGCAACTAAGCTTCAATTGACATTTTAGCAGTTTTATAAATATGATAATTGTGGTCATACTCAATGCAGTGAACTGTATACTTAGTTGAGCTACTTTAGTTCTTTGTACAGTGATAAAACAAAGACGTGAGGTGATAAAACACAATGATAAAACAGCAGAGAGAAAATTGTGCAAGTGAGATAGAAACTTCCTCTTCTACGTTCCATTTTGTCTACAGATAATCTTCTACACTGACACTTGATACAGCAATATTTCTGGTCACAAAAGGGTAAAAAAGTCATTGTAAACATTTCATTTTACACTTTACTGCCTTTATAAAGAAAAAACTGCTTGTGCTGTGAGTGTTAGTGGCCACTACACATTTATCTTTGATTGGTGTTAACGTGTTTAGAAATTAGTAGAAACGTCTTGGCACACTTTCTTTTTTTGCCTTTTTTGCTAGAGGACAACCACCAAAATAATAAATGAATCCTAGCAAGCCTAAGGACCTTGTGTCCAGACAAAGTCAAAATCGCAAACAGCACAAGCCTTTGGTGCGATGGCTTTAGCTAATTACTTCATTAAGGAGGAGACATAACTTTTGCCCTGGGTTGCCAATTAATGTGAACCTTGGAGCCAAATGTTTTATAGGTGCTTTTCTTACTTAGCAATGATAAACTATAAATTGTGAGTCCAATTAATTTAGGATTGGTGTAATTAAGCAGTAGGAAGTGAAGAGTGCTACACCTATTGCTCCTTGGGGAGTAGTGTCTGGTCATTTCCACAGTAAATAATGCCAACAATCTTCACTATCCACCTTGAAAATGCTCTCTCAGACACAGTAGTCATTAAAACATGTTGCTGTCATCCAGCACTTTTTGAAAATGGTTGACTTAATATTGCCTTACGACCAGCTGGGGTCCAGCCCATAGCATTTAAGGTTATTTACACATTATAACAGCAGGCAGGTTGTGGGAGCCACAATCAGGACACATTCACTACTGCCATCCCAGGGGTGTTATTGGTGCTCTGTGTAATTGAATATCTATCTTTAAATCAGACTCAATCTGTTTTTGCTTTACAGATGATGCGAATGGTGCTCATGAGCCTAGACTGACATCAGTTGGTGCTTGACTGTTGAAGGGTGTACCTTTATGATAGTACCTTCAGTAACTTTTTGAATTTTGCCCTATCTGAACACTTCCTAACCGCTGGGTTGATTACATGTCACAGTGGCACATATGCAACAAGAGAATGCGAGTCTCATACCAGTGTTCAAATCCCTGTTTCAGTATATTTCCTTCTATTCTGGTATGTCTTTAACCTGTTAGGGCAGAGCCTTTGCTTAGAAAAAAGTTGACTTTTCGTTTGCTACAACTTGACTGGCTAACATGATGAATAATTCATCTCCATGAACTTAATTGGTTTCTTATTTCCTTGTGGAAAAGCAGAAACACAACAATAGCATTATTGGTGAATGTCCCTTAATTGTTGCTGGTCTCAGTGGGACAGCTGACTAGGAGACAGCATGCTTCAGCTCCATTACCACGGTTCTCTTCAGAGAGTGCTCCATAGAACTGACAGTCGTGCTAGGACAGACGTTCTCTTTCTGTCAGCACCATCAACGCCATATTCATAAAGATAACTCTTCAGGGACCTGCCCCCCATGCCAACATTTCTCTAGACCAAGCTACCATCGTTCTGCTGCAAGAAAATGCAAATAAAAGTAGGAGCAGGGAATAGTACAAGACCCTGAAAGGCAAACCATATGGAATGATTTTGGACACTAGTGGAGGAGTAAAGCAGGATAGTGAGTTGCTGCAAGTAGCCATTAGCCACGCACACACACACACACACACACACACACACACACACACACACACACACACACACACCACCAAACCCTCCACCCCAATAATTGCTATATCATTAACCACATTCAAAATGCAGTCACTTGCAAATGTATAAGCAATTCAGTGGTCTGGCATTGAATCCCTTAGAAGTGCCGAGCAACCAGGCAGATAATCATATCATTTCACTTGTCCAATGATGGGGATTGGGAAAACCCATGTGATTTTTCTAGTTGTACCTTTATTGCTTAGATGCTTGGGGAGGGAATGCACTTCCAATCTTTGGTGACGAGTAGTTCTCTTGCCTACGTTGAATGCACTTATTGCAAGTCGCTTTGGATAAAAGCTAAATGACTGTAATGTAATGTAATGTAATGTAATGTAATTTAGCTGTGTGAGTTTATAAATGCACCTACTGCAACATTCAGGTGAAGACATGTAAACACCTGTTTTAAAGGAAAGAGCAACAACTAAAACTTTGACCTAAGACTTGTAGACTTGTTACTTGTGCTGAAATACTCAGCTCTCAACTCTGATTATTTCAGAGCAAATCTGCCTGCCAAAAACCTTTGCCACCCAGATGAAGGTTTGGTGTAATTGGCTGAGAATGGTAAAGCAGACAACTTTGGGATTACTTGCCATGGCAACAGTTGTCTCTTCTCCTCTGCTAACACTGTTGTGCAAGTTTATTCTCGTCAGGTTTTGTCTCTTTTGCTGCCTTTCTTGACAGAATTAATTCACCAGAGCAAGAACTGAATTCTAAACTGAACAAAGTAAGTATGGATATGAATGTGTATGCTGTATTCAATGTGAGTTTAGGCTGCAGGATGTGTATTTCTGCTCTAATATAAAGAATACACTGCATGTGAGTTTACTTTGGTGTGTCAAATTAACATTGTATTGTACTAATGAATAGCAATGAAACAATACTGAAATTAAACCATTATTTATTTTTCTGGGCATCACAGGGACAATGTCAAGGACCTGTGATGGTCCCTGGAGTCCACATTGAAAACCATTACTGCAGTTATATGGGATTGGCAGGAGGCGTGGGCAGAGGAGGATGGTGCAAAGTGCCAAATCATCCTCCATTTGAGGCTGAGCCACATCCTCCCCCTCATTCTCCCATCTCCCCACCCCACCAAAAGTAGAGCTCCCCTCTGGAGAGAGAACGGATGGCTCCTTCTGCTCCATTAATCTAATGACAATGCCCCGTGACTAAGACCAGCTTAGCAGGCATTGCTCATCCCCATTGGCTTCCCTTTCACTTAGCATGCCGTCTATGCATGAATGCAACAGGGGCAACAAGAGGAAAAGAAGAGAAGAAAGAAAAAAGAAAGCGGGAGTAGCTGGAAACAATGGGAAGATTATATTCCACTGGTGTCCATGGTGACCAAAGGATGTCACATGCCAGCACTGATAAGGGGTGCATGTACTGTATGTAGAAAATGTGTCAAAACGGTGTTAACACAAGTTGCTGAGCAAAGATTTTGTACATTTCCCTAGATTCTCATCTGGGCTTATCAACCCTGATTTACCCTGATGAGTAATCATCAGGGTAAAATCACATCGCATGTCATGCAATGCCTGAGCACGAGAGAGAGAGAGCGAGCACAAAAGAGAGAGCACGAGACAGAGAGAGCGAGAGAGATACTTGTATCTGTGTCAAATTCCCTGCAACAATCAAACTATATCAGAAGCAAGAGGTTTGGTTATAAAAAAACATGTATATGTATGTAAATATATGACCAAGTCTCAGGAGAGTAGTGAACAGACTCTTAGTCAGTGGCTATGAGCTGTTCGGGTTCAACTCTGTGGAATAGGTAGTGGTTCCATCACGCACCTCTGGGAATGCGGCTAGTTTTTCTTGCTGGTACCCGCCGTAGCACATTCTCTCTGTATGTTACCCCAGTGTCTCATAGGAGAGAAGTCTACTTCAGCCTAACCTCTGGGGGGGACAGCGACCAGAAGTTGGCTGTCAGATAGCAGAGCTGTTGTCCCAGAATAGCATGGGTCACTGTGGAAGAATAGGCTTCCCACACAACAAGAGGAGACAAGGCTTCTGGACTGCCAAACGTTCTCTCTTACATTAAGAGTTGATGTAACTGGATCCTTTTGGGTGTGACATGGCCACATGAACCCAAGCGAACCCACAACAATGAGTGAAGTTAGCTATGGTTTGAAGTGGTTCCCGTTCCCCAGAAGTTATGTTTCAGAGAACTTGGCATTAATACAAAGACTGGGTGAAAGGTTGGTGTCGGAAAAATTCTTTCTCTATGATCAGTGTGGATGAAATGGAGCATGTAAGAGGTAAAGCATCTAGGTTCAGGGCTGCATATGTTTTCTATTTAAAGGGCACAAGATAACCCTTGACGCATCTGTAATTTCCTTGTTTTCCTCTTGCAAAGCTTGCAATTAGAGGGCCTAGGAAGAGACGCTTTAACAAGTAATTAATGAATATCCATGCATTTCTATGATAAAGTTGATATTCTGTAATAAAAGCACGTGTATCACATTTTATGATAATTTAGTGATATAAAACACGGGTCTCATTTAAAAAAAAAATAATATTCAACATTGGATTCTGACCAAGTGTCAGAAATACCCTTGAACAGAATCTCTTGCAAAACAATGTTACTTATTTCAGCCTTGTTTTGGGGTCAATACGTTACGAACTCGATGAGTCTGTCTTCATTGAGTGTTCTGCTGCTTTATTGCCCAGGGGAATGTTTGTTACCATGGTGATACAGTAAGCAGGAGCTGATACAGTATGTCATTACTGACCAAACTAAGAGCAAATGAAACACATTTTGACATTTTTGGATAGAATTGCAAGGATTAAAAGCTGTTACCTTGCTGTGTCACCTGCCTGTTAGCTCTATTACTGCAGGTTAGTTATGAGCTGCGAAAAAATATTCAAAATTATTCTCATAATTATTTGCTCTGAGGATATCAGCGTTTTCAGGAAACGTCAACTAAGACGACAAAGATACAGATTTTTATGACTGTAAAATTATAGCAGCACTGAATCTCAAAAAGCTGTCCATGCCTAGTTACAGTGAGTAGTGTGTTGATCTGTGTGTTTTGTGTGTGCAACATTATTTCATTGTTTGTGTTTTCCAATATGTTGGTGAAATAATGGTCATACAGGACACTCTGGCTGTCAACTCAAGTACGTGCAGTAAGTGCACAGGAGGTAATGGTAATGGTGTGTCCCTGCACCAAGAAACAGCAATTGCTTTGTATCCCTTAATGTTTTGAAGCCACCTCTGTATTGCTGCCATACTACCCAGCAACAGGTGATGTTTTTAAAAAACATATTTTAGCTTGTACTATCTATCAACACAACATAAAATGACCTTGAACCAATTATTTATTCCTGCTCTGTCACTAGAGAGATGAATGCCATCATCCTTCCACCCTCCTACTTACTGGCCACTTACAATGGTCATAGCTTTTAGTCATAGAAGATTCCACATCAGCCCACAGCCCAGAATCACATCCCAGTGAAACAGCTGTATCTATATAACATTCAGATGTGTGGACACACATGTCCTATAGCCTTTACAGTTATAATTAATTTCCAATTCAAATATTTGTTACTCCATGGCACATGTGAACATCCCACTCCCCATAGCTGCCTGTAATGCAATTGGGTCAGACTAATGAATGCATATGCATCTACTGAACCTAAAATAACAATCATCGCACATGCTTCCACCAATGCATATTGGAGCGCTCGTGCAGAAAATGGTGGTTTTCCAGTGTTCATTCACACATTAAGGGTAGCACAGCACAACAACATGCTTCACACAACATTACACAATCTAAGGCTACGTCCACACTAAGCCGTTTAAAATTGAAAACACATAATTTATCTCTCCGTTTGGCCTTCTGTCCAAACTACGCTGGCCTTGCCTTATAGTGTGGATGCCGTTGTAGTGTGAAAACGGAGACTTTTGAAAACGATGATTCTTGATCCAGGTCTGCGCATGGAAGAAAGTATGAGTTTTTGGTGGTTTGGTGTGGACGGTAGAAAACGCTAGACCGAAAAGGCTGTTTTCAACATTTAAAGGGCTTAGTGTGGACGTAGCCTACAAATCAATGTATAAATGACTCTGGGTGGTATGTCCATGACATGGTCTGATGATTTGAATAGCTAGTAGGAGGGAAATAAATGCCTTCTGGTGCATGGAGACACATCTGTGTATGTGTGTGTGTGTGTGTGTGTGTGCGCATCAGATCCAAGATGGTGAAGAGCAGTGTTCCACATGAATATGCATGAGGGAATGTTCTACTTGCAATGTGAGTCAGGATAGGCCTGCTACGTCTCACCTCTAGTTCCACCTCATCCAGACTATTCTCTTCACCTATGACCTTTGCAAAACAAACCACAACTTATCTGGTCTAAAGTCGTGAAGAAAACTGTGAGAAACCCTGAAATGGAGAGGAGAAATAAATAAACAAAGTCCCAAAAGTGCTGAGGAGGGAGATAAGACTACAGTGGGTCACAGAAGAAGCAAAATTAAATTAGGCATGTCCTGTTTGTGCTTGGCTGGATTTATGTCCTTGCTTTATTTATTTCATTTGAGAAAAAAGCGGAAGCATTAGCAGACATGTGGATATGCTAACAACCCTGGTCATGAATTCCACAGGCATAAATAGGATATGACCAGTGGCGGCTGGTGCATTTTTCTCCAGGGGGGGCTATACCAAAAATCAAACAAACATGTACTAAGGTATCATCAGTGTATTTAAATAAATGAAAAGGCCTTTATTTGTATTTGCTGAGCTGAATGAACATTTGTTGTAATGAAACGTGCTTAAGGTAAGTTAAGGTACTTCAATTAGTGCAAATTCGTTATAATAATTATCTTTTATACTACAATATGTAATGGTGAAAGACTAAAGTAACCGAAAAGTGCCTCGATAAGTGAGATAAATCTGACAACACAGAACCCTGAGACAATGGCAGAAAATTATGAACACAGTAAGACCTAATAGAAAATAACATTTAAGAAAAAATGTATGAATTAAATTAATATGGTATTACATTTGAAATACCCAGTGCCATCAAAACGCTGAGTGAACTGCCTCAAAGCCATATGACTTTGCCACCTTGTGGCTTAAACTTTGTGTACATAAATTTTGCCCTTCTCTCCTTGAGAGATGCACATTTGTCAATGACTCTATGGCACCACAGAACTTGACACAGTTTATTATTTTAGACAGGATGTGCCTGTTTTTGTCAACCTCTTTATTATGCTCACGGATCCCTGTCCTGTAGCCTTCATCAAGCTGAGCAGCTATGTTTACTTTCCCAAACATTTGCTTTTGCTTTTTCTGATATGTGGTTTAAATCATTCAAACCTGTCTGAATCCATGCTGGGTCTGAGACCTGTCGTTTGAAAAAGTGTGCAGGGAAAGCAAAATAAAGCATTGGTGTCACTACATACAGTTAGCCAAGCCTTCCTACTAAACTAGCTCCTTGAAAACGACCGAGTATATTGTCTCATTCTGGCGCATTTTATGTCAGATGTACCACGAGCCACTCGCTCTCTGCTGCCAACCAGTGGTTGGTGGTGTGTAAATCAGCAGCATTCAGATAAATGCTGTTTGTACATGCGCAGTTCGTTGGTGGGGCGCAGGAAAGCTGCGCCCCACCAAGCTCCTATCTCTTGTATTGAGAGGAGCGAACTGCGCATGTACAATTTATAACGAGAGTCAATGGACAAAGATTTTTGCGCCCCAGGCCAGAAATACATGACCTAGCAGTAACTTTAGACAACGTAGAACAATTTTAATCTACATTTTATTGCAGATTATACATTCTACTCACTAACTACAGTATATAATATTTACGTCGCTCATTTAAAAAAAGTGATTAAAAAAGTAATTTTTAAAGTCTTATTCAATGAAGTCTAGGATGTGGGGAGTGGTGGGGCGGTGCCCTAGCGCCCTCTATTGGCCAGCCGCCACTGGATATGACTGTACCTGGCCCCAAGAGAAGTTCATATATTAATAGCCAAATAACAGAAGGTAGCATGTCCTATGAGCAACAGCAGATAGGATGTCATAGGTTAAACTGGGACAAATGTGGCAAGAGGGAAGACCTTAGTTCTAGATTAGAATAGTTCTGTAGTGTAAGTTTAAAGTGTCAGTAATTCTGAGACACTAAAATCTTGCTTATATTACATAGGTTGCCGTATAATGGAGTAGCTTTTAGATGAGTAGCTGTTAGATGAACCTCTTTTAACTTGAGTAGTTCATCACAGGGACGAGCAGAGAACTTTTTACCTTAACGCTCCCATCTTCTTTTAAATTCTAACACTGTCTCAATCATCTTAAAAGGAAGACCCCAATTATCCATAGTGCTCTTTGTTCAAGCAATGCCTTTCGGCTGGTGCCAAAATTCTCTTCCTCTCCAAACTCATCTCTCCAAATTTGACAAGGAAAAAATCCCTCTCCACCCATCTACTCTATTGTCTCACGATTATTGAACAAATGCCACTGTGCATTACTTGATATCTTCAAATTTCCACAGTGATTATCTATCTATCTATCTATCTATCTATCTATCTATCTATCTATCTAAAAAAAAGGATATTAGGGAATAAGGCAATAAAGTAAGTAAGAAAGTAAATCTATCGATTGTCGCCCCTTTAACAATTATTGTACAATGTGATTAAAGATAAAAAGCAGTAAGACAAATGTATTGTACAGAAGGGCCCATAAGCAGTCAATCATACCAACTTTGAAATGGTACTAATATTTTCCCAAAGGACTTGACATCCGATATATTGTGCTTTACATTTAATAAGCTATCTGGGGCAAAATCACAGGGTCCTTAGCTTTTATCCACTCACCTAATTAATCAGTGGTGGGTGGCGCTTGCCATAGCTAGCTTGCATTATTCCGTATTTGTACTGTGGTAAAAAGCCGTGGCTCTAATTAGGAGAGATGATCTATTTTCCGTAATGAGAATTGATGGCTTTTCTTCTGCACCACCAAGCATTTTCTCCCTTTCTCTCTCCCTTTCCAACTGAAGCACACCCAACCCACACCCAGACCCACACCCACACCCACACACACAAATCACAACTGTATATAGAAAGGGACTCAATGAAGCACTGTGTGATTAATGGACTTAATTTCCAGCAGATTTGACTTCACGACGACAGCCCACTTCACCTCTAAAGCTTTCTGATGATTAGATTTAGTCTGTGTCAAAAAGTCAAACAGCTTACAGACAGATGTCCTCCCCTTTCTCCTCCTGATCACCCACACACATTCTACCTGTCCCTCACACAACAACTTAAATCAAAATCTCACTTTTTTTCCCCTAAGACAATTTATTTATGTCACCTGATGAAGCTGAGGTGAACAAAAAGAGACAACATATATGTGCAAGACATACAAACGCTCTGCCTACTCTTAGGCTTTTAACCATAACTCATTTTTTGAGCACTACGCAGAGCTGCACGTCTCCCCTGGAGGATGGTCACAGCATGCCTAAATTAGCCACCTTGTAAAACAGTGAACCCATATATACTGTAATCCTGTTACTTCCCATGGGTGTCAAACCCTCCTAATCTGTGAACACAAAGACAGCCCCTCTCTGTGTGGCTTGGCAAGCCCGCGCTAATGCTGTGTAAACATTGCTGCTGCTGCTGCTGCTGCTTGCCACTGATTTAGCACATGTTAATATTACATGAGACATTGGGGCCCTTTGATTATGTAAGTGAGCACTCAAACTAGGGCTTTTCCCCTCAGGGAAGGGGAGATGGAGCAGCTCCTTGGAGATTTGGCTCCCTTTGCATTCACCATACAACTTGGAGTTGGGCAGTCCATGTCTCCACAGTGACATCACAGCAAGGGATTGTTCTAATTTCTAACAGCAACACTAGGGCAAGAGGTAGTAATACATCTACTGAACAAAGCAATACTGAAAGACACATTAAACACATAAGAGCTAGCAAGTGATAGCATGAGAATTTGAAAAATGATGGTGGCCACACCTGTTAGTCTGTGCTTAAAAATCAAACCAACTGATGTGACTACGAGGATTTACACTCAAGGCATCCAAATCCTCATAACAATATTACTAAACTGGAATGGAGAGCTTTCCTCAAGACGAGGCCTCTTTAACTCAGGGCAAGTACTATCTTTTGCAGGGAATAAATCTTTTTTTTTTCTAATCAACATTCTTCTTTTATATTCATTTTTCTACTCTTATACAGATTTATTGTTAAACAGTAAGTGGTATTTGGCTGATGTAAGCAGCTGGGATTAGCAAGATGCAGAGATCACCATTTTCCTTCTCTTCTGTCTCACCTGTGCTGGAACCAATTTCCCCTTGTCTATTGGCAGCCCATAGCCTGTGTGTCTTCTGGGAGACGGCCTTCATTACTGCTGCACCAACATTTGATAATTTCACACCTACCACAGCCACCACTGGAGAATCTAGTGATGATGGAGCCAGAAAATTGTCCATTTTGTTTGTGGCTCTCCACTAGCTAAGGTCTCTCTCTCTCTCTCTCTCTCTCTTTGACTTTTTGATTACATGGACATGCAAGCATAAACACAAACACACAGGGACACATACACACACAGGGCTCGAAATACCACTTGGTTCTTGGGGAGGCCATATTTTTTATACTTTTTAAAAAATGTTTAGATCCTCTCTAACTTATATTGGTCCCACATCAAAACACGAGCGACGAGAGTTAATGTTTCTGAACACGTTTAGGTGAAGTACATTTAGATTAAACTTTTTTTTAACTTATTCTTATAGGCCTATTTCTAATTTATAGGGTCGCTATATGATAGGCATGGGGGAAAACAATGATATAGCACAGAATCGTGAACAAAATGTATTTTTTTGTCTTGTCTTTGTTCGTCTCAGCTAGGTTATTCAAGATCAAAGCCAGGCGTTCAAGGCTTGCATGAATACGAATAGATTGAACAAGAGAGATGTTTATTTGACATCTGTGCTGCAGAAGATCGGTGATTGGGAAAAAAAGACAGGAAATAACTAATTATTAGAGACCCCCAACGCAACCTTTTTAGCTTTTATGAGGATGCCCATGTCTGTTATGGGAATGCTGAGCACCCCGGGCACCCCCGTATTTCAAGCTCTGTACAGACACACACAGAAGCCAATGTCATCAATGGGCCTGCAGTAAGCAGACTCATGAATGAGAAGAGCAGATTCAGGAAAGAGAACAGACTCTTGATGAGCCATTAACCTGCTGTCGGTGAGGTAAAATGGCTGTGGGACGTGGTTTAATTTACCCTTTTATAAAAGGGTCGTTGAATTGATGAGCCACAGGGAAAGAGTTACACCCCTGGTTTGGTGTATTATCAATGCTGCCGGTGAACAGGTTGAGTGAGGAAGTGGAAGAGTAGTCGATATCCCCAATCAATCTAAGCTTCCAGAGAATCATTGCTACACTCTGATATAGCTGGAGCTCGGTCAAATCCATAAAACTAATAATGTGGATTTGGGCAAGTCTCTCATAGAAGAATGCTCCGATTTGAAACGGAAATCATTTGAAATCTCCTCAGAACCCCCCTACTTGTTTTTTTAAAAACAAGGTGATTTACTTGTCACTCAATTATCAGTAGAGTGAATGAGATTTTTTTTTAAATCGTTTTATTTTCTGTCTGTGCTTTCATGTATCTATCTTTGTGCTGTCCCTTTTCAGCACTGAGTGGGTACAAAGAGTCAATTTTCACTTTGAAACAAGCTGCCAGAGAATTATATGTGCTCTCCTCACCATCCATTACACTACCTCTATGGATGACAAATTTTAATAGACAAAGGATGGCTAGATAGGGTCTCTCAATCAATGAAAAAAGACGAGAGTGAAATTGAAAATGATGGCCTGTTCTGTATGTACATGTATAAGGCCTTCCATGGCTTTACAAGTTGTATAATACCTCTGCTGGTCATATAGTCGGTGAGTGAAGGCCGGAGGCTGAACATCTCCAGACTCCGGCCTTCACTCACCGACTCCGTGGCAGAGACCCTCATTCACGCCTTCATCACCTCCCGTCTGGACTATTGCAATGGAGTCTTATCCGGGGTCCCAAGCAAATCCCTGGATAGGCTCCAGTATGTTCAGTACTCTGCTGCCAGGGTTCTCCGCACCAAAGCCTGGCACATCACCCCCACCCTCACCCCCACCCTCATCCACCTCCACTGTCTTTTGTTTATCTTATTGTCTTCCTATACCTTTTAGCCTAGTTGTTATTTTTCTCACCTTATCTAGTTCTTCACTTTTCCATTGTTAAGTGCCTTGGGTACCATGAACGGCACTCTTAAATGAATGTTATTATTATTATTATTATTATATAAACATCTTGCCATTTATAGCAAGCAAAATCCTAATGGGCTATTTAATCTGTAATTGGTGGGCCACCAATTAGCCTGCCTCTGACTTTCACATAACTTGGTTCCTGGTGTCTTCTTAGTAGCGTGTGTGTATTATTGAGTGTTGTGAGAAGTGATATGGCAGAGAGTAGATCTAAATCTCCCTGGGCAATCATGTGTCAAGTAGATGTGTGCAATGTGCAGGTATGCATTCATACACGCATTAGGTTCAACCAGGGTACCCCCCAGGATTCTCCGAGTTAAATTTAAGACTTTTTAAGACCTTTTTAATACCACTTAGAATTAAATTTAATGCCATATCATAGCCGCGAAATTAAAAAAATATATATAGAAGAAAAACTTGTTTTATGTGTGTCGGAGCATCCCGAATTATACAACATGACCTTAAATCATACCATGATCTGACTAAAAAGTCTGTATCATGGAATGATGTCGGTTTACAGATGGGACTACCAGGTTGGTTGACAGCTTAGTACAGGACTTTATGCAGCCAGTCTATATTCACTTCTATGGCTGTGCTAGTATGATCAATGGCGATGTGGTTAGCTACGGTCACCGGCTGATGCAAGTGACACTGATCATGTGAAGGAGTCTCGTCCAACCTGGCGTTGATGCCGACGCTTTGCGCGGATCATGTGAAAGCCCCTTAAAACGACACTTGCCCATTCTGAGGCGACGAGCTAGCTTGTTAGCAGCACACTTCACGGTCAAGAGCGTCAATACACTGACGTAAACATTACCTGTACTGTCGTAATGTCCAAGCCACACCAAACAGAGTAAATTGTAACGTTACACACAAAACGTTTTATACATTTGACAGTTATTCATGAAGTTACGGTATTTATTTGATCCTATGAAAGGACAAGAAAGAAATTTAAGACCTTTGCAAATGAAATTCAATACTTTGTAAACGAAATTCAATACTTTTAAGGCCTTATTTTGAGAATATTAAATTCAATGCTTTTTTAATACTTTTAAGACCCCGCGGGTACCCTGTTCAACTGATATGGGTTTTTGAAGGCTGTTTTTAACATCTTTTAACATGACCATGTTCATGACAAAATATTGAAAAAAAATACAAGTATTTGGTGTTTCCCCAAGAATTCTAAAAGCTGCCAAAACAGCATTTAGACCATGGGACACAAACTCTCAATTGAGACCCAATACTCCTCCACCTCCTAGTAGTAGTAGTAAGAGGATACTACTACTAGTACTACTACTGCTACTAATAATAGTAATAATGGTAATAATAATAATAAAACATTAATAGGGACCTGTATGGAATACAATACAAATCCTAAATCAATTTTACAATATGTAATCAAACAAACTGCATCATTTTTAATAATAGTGTGTGAATCATAACTAAAAAGGTGACTATATCTGTGAGTTCACTATGTGCATGTACAAGAGAACACAGAGGTCCCATGCCCTCTCTATCCTTCACTGAGAATGAAATGAACATAGACATTAATTGAAGTTTTATAGCATGCAGGAACAGAAGGCAAGGGCCACTTGTGCGTCTCTTGGCGTGATGTGCAATAACTCCAGCAGCATCGTGTTTCATACAGACTCCCATTTGAGGACCAGCACACCCTCCTACGCTATAAGAAGGGAAAATGGGATGTGAAGTTGTATTCACCCCTTCTCCTGTGTGTTTATCATCCTAATTACCTTTGAAATATATAGAACGATGGGGTCATAGTAAACCCACCTCCTCATACACGCCCTGCCATCAATGTGCTCACATGAAGGCACATGTGTGTATGTATGTGTGGATGTGTCTTTGCCTACATGCACATATTTGTCACTCACAGGGTATATATCCTATATATGTATATATGTATATACAGGGTATATATATAAGCATCATTGCTTCTCTAGAAAAAGCTGTTTCCTATACAATATAATCGTATTAATGATGAACACTCAATTTAACACTCAACTCAATTAACAAAAGATCTTGCATGCTGTTCCTATGATCTATGGCAGTCCAGAGAACTAACACTCACAACAGTAGCACTAACAAAATTTGTTTAGTTTCTGCAATGGAAGTCAACCAACAATACAAAATGAATACAGTATATATTGACGATGCTTCATGTTTTACTTCAACCAATCAGTCCAGATGGCTAAAGACTGGTTCAACACCATGGCATGGGGTTTAAAGAAATCACCCAGTAATTAAATTCAAGGTCATCATCTAATCATTTCCTAGATTTTCAGATAATGATTTCGTCCTAAGAATGCGTACTGAGCATTAATCATATCATGACTGATGAGATAAAACCCATTATACCTACACATTCCACCTTAGAGACAAAATGGGACATTTCTGGACATCTTGCACTTTGAAACACTATTGTTCACATCCTGGAAAAATGAAGATAACATGAATCAGAGGTAAAAAGGCATTATGGGACATCTAAAGTGATATGACTAAGCCCCCATGGGCACATGACATAATTAAGGATTTATGCTAGGCGATATATCATATTACCATAGAAAGTCTACTTGTTCAAGTCATGGAACCATGGTGCTATGTCAAGTCTTATTCTTCCGTTGCTTCCTCTTTTGTCATACTTAATCTTGTGTAATCCACTTAGTGTCATATCTGAAAAATATGACAGGAATTCTACCGCTGCTTGTCATGTAGCACCTTGGTTACAAGCTCTCAGTGGGCCTGCTGACAGTGTTTTTGTCTCAAAGCTAAGCTTATCTCTATGGCAATTTGCTCGAGCAGGGTTTGGTAAAATCGTGTCAGAAACATTGCCACCAATCCATGCATTTTGTGAAAGATAATGGACCCTTGAGCTGACTCCCCAAAGCCTGCAGGGGTTTTGGGAGCAGTCTTTTTTGTATATGTGCATGCTGTCAGTATAATTCCCATTTTGTTTATCTCTTTTTCCCTTTTCAGGCAGAGTGGAAATGTAACCCAAAGCATATAAATGTCAGCTTGAGGTTATAAGATTGGTTGATTGTATCATCCAAGGCGCAGCTGTAATTCAGCTGTAAAAATGAAAAGAGCAGCCAAGAGTGAGAACTGCCAAGGATGTCAGGATATATTATTAGGATCAAGAGGCCACAATGTGTGGTGTTGATACTGCCATGTACAGTATGTGGCAAAAAGCTGTTGTATGTAATTTGGTGATTAGAATCCAAAACTTTCAAAAGGAAACAGAAGGATGCGTCTATTTGTTGATCAACAGTCTAAATATCTAGCAACCCTCTGCTGGAGGTTAGCTCAAGTATGCATGATATTATTCCTTACTCCTGCTTGGCGATAGATTTTACATCCCCTTAGCTGTTCTTATCGTTACATTATCATTATATTCATTCATTATATTCAACCCTTCTATTCATGTCAGATGAATAAGTGAAGTCTGCTGTAACCTTTGTCTCTCTGTGAACTCAATACATCAGCACCCATATGTTGACAGTAAAAAGGAGATTAGGTTGCTCATGTGTGTACATTAACACTAGTTGCAACTGACCTTTTCAGATTTTGCCTTTGACATCTTGCGGGATACTTGCTAGGATATTACACAGTAAAAGAGCATATTTTTGCCCAATGACACAACATGTTGGACATAAAAAAAGTGATTAGCCTACAGGTGAAGCAGTTGCTGGCGCGATTCTCCTATACTGACTGGGACTTACTGGCTATGGCCTGTGGCACTATTAATCAGATTACCTTACATCATGCTTTCATCAAGCTAAACCCACCTTTAATCCACCACTGTCACTAGTGGCTGCTGGAGATTTCTGACAGCTGCTGGTGGATGGATCTAGTGTGTCTTCCTCTTATGGTTGGCAGACCCCCTGGGTTCCCCAGATAAGTCTCCGGTTTACAGACTAGTTGATAGACTTTGAGGTTATGCACCTTTGAATACTTATTGACACAAAACATTACAGCTTTTCAGTTTTAATTTAATAAAAAAAAATCATCTTTAACTTTTGGGGGTTATTGTGTGTGAATCAGTGACAAAAGATCCTGATTTAATCCAAGTTGAACTCAGGCTGTAGCACCAACTGCCACTCTGGAATCCAAATGACGGAAATCCATTGTATTGACAGAAAAATGGAATCCCTGCAGACTTGTCTTTCTGACTATTTCTTTTGGCCAGGAGCTGACCTAAAAATAACTCTCAGAGGAAATACTGGATAAGGTGGGTTTGATGTATCTCCTCCTTTCACCTGGGGGCTGAGGAGGCTGTTCATGAGGTTGTTCACATCTTCCAAAGCAAGATTTCCTCTGAGGCTAATAACTCTAGTGAATAGAAGGGATTAAGGTTGCCCTAAAGGTGTGGGTCATCGAAAATAGACCTGCTGCAACAGTGATCCATGCACTGACCACTGTCACTGTCCAGTACAGTGTTTAATGCAGTGGCTCCCAGAATAATATTTACTACCACAGTCTGTCTCACGTCGCTGAGCCCTGAAGGCCAACTCAGTATTGGTTACATTCAACTCTGTATCGATTCTGCATAATCAAGGTACTTTTCTCCCCTTGACTCTGCTCATGTCCAAAGTGAGGTCACTGCTTTAAATCCCAAGGAGGGAAAGCTAAGCAAAAATAAAAGGTAGGTTTATATCTATGGATGCATAGAAAGCTATTCTTCACTAGTATTACTATAGACCCATATAATATAATATTGCAATAGGAAACAGGAAACAGTGCCTTTACTGTAATTAATTGCATGCTTGTGGTTATGCTACTTCATTTTTATTGCATTTACAGCTTAGTAGAGTAAATTGCTATCATGGCATTTATGAAATCGATCATTCAACAATTCAATTACATTCATTAAAACACTCCCTAAATTTAGAATTATAAACTATTCATGATTAATGAATAATTGCAGTATTAAGAAAAGCTGAAACTAAATTAAGAGACGGGCAGGACAAAGACTATGCAAAATAGTGCAGTGAGGGACTCACACAAACATTCAATTCAATGCCAAGACAAAACCCCTACAAGGGGATAAAATGTCATCAGGAGACATCATACAAAGACAATACAAACATAACAAAGTCCATTGAGACTTCAAATTAATGAAGAAATGCTTGGGACTAAGGATGAGGGGAGAGAGAAAGAGAGAAAGAGAGAAAGAAAGAAAGAAAGAAAGAGGGAAATAGAGTTGTAGAATATTTAGACTGTGTAAAAGGAAGTTTCTAGGCCTTGTCAAATAGTTTCAAGGTAAGTCACAAAAACGGGTCCTATTTATAGGTACATTTGAGAGCATCCATCAGTGTTTTTAAAAATGAGAAATATGAGAAAGAATATTCTAATAGAAAAAATGATAAAATAGTCGGAAAAGAGACAAAAGAACAGAATACAGATGCATAAATAATTTGCTGCAAAGTAGGCATTAATACTATGATCTGAGATCTAGGAACCCCCCACCCCCATGTTGTTTTACCCATATCCTTTCAGGAAGTGGCATTGAGGTCCCAGGAATTATAACATTGCATAAATCTATGTGATAAGTTATGTTGAAAAATGAAATCTGCAGTTCAGATAAAGTAGTGTTCTTCATGACTCCACAGCTGTTGGTTTGTAGACCTGCTCAGAAGAAAGGCCTCATGGTGGAGTCAAGGTCAAAGAGGCAAACCTTATTCTGACATTAGAACAATGATGGAGCGTAACGTCCTTTTGATGTCCAAGACTAGCTGGCACATGCACATTCTCATTGCAGTAGCGATAAAAACGGACCCTGGCAACATTAAGAGATGGGATATTCATCTTGTGTTTTAATTAATGAGAGCATGTCAGTGTGGCCAGTACTAATATAATGGAGAGCTGGGGCTCTATTGTTAATGACAGAGGCAGATTTAAAGGAAAATTCCACCCTAAGATACTCTTACATTATATATATTATATATTATATATATATAGTTATATTTAATTTCAGTTTGTGATGTGCAATGCATAGGGGCTATTTTATAATGACGTTTTGTAATTAACTTTTTTATTGTAGCCACTTTCCCTCAACCTGTCTTGTCTACTTCAACTTATTGCTGCTGCATTCATGTCATGTCGGAGGAACTGGAAAGATGAAGATTAAGTGTAAAGCAGAAGATTTCCCCATTGGTCCGACCTGGAAGCATTCACAAGTTCAGCTCGTGGGAAACCCCTTGGCTTTGCTAGCTAGCCCCAAAGCAACAACTCTTTAACAAGTTTTTTTGTCAACCAAACGAAGTACAGCAGGTAGTTAATTATAAAAAGTGCAGAAGCCTACCAATTTCAATATATCTAGTAATTATTATTTTTAGTACCTTTAGGACTTTGGTAGATTCACAGCAGCCATGTTTGATGCACTTTGGTTATTTGTAACCATATTTCTTATTTGGAATTAAACTGTAAACTGCTAGGAAGCTGGCTGACTTTTTTCCAGTTGAAGGTCATACAGTAGCTCTCATTTGACATGAATGCATCATCAGATGTAGTTTTTCTGTGTAGGTGGAGAGCTATAGCAGTAACCGTAGCTGTTGTTTCCAGTGGAGAAAAGGGGAGTCGTGTCCCTTATGCATCGTGTCTCCTGTCTCTGCACTGCGGATTATTGAGGATGCATTCGGTGGAGAAACTGATGTCTTGATTAGCAATGATTTCTACCTGTATGATTGTTGAACATCAGAGCAAAATGGTGAGTTGAGAAATAAGCCCTTGTTCTTTGAGTCTGAGTGAGTGATGTTGATGTTTTAGATTGTTGAAAATGTTTCTCTTTTAAGCTTCAATGTAGAGGAAATATCTCAACGTAACGTCACGTTATCTACGTTTGGCCAATTAATCATGGGAATATGAAATATACAGCACCCAACAAAAATGGACTCAGAAATACAAGGTACATCTGCAAAAACTGTTTTTAAGCAGTGTTAAAATGTTTTAGGGGAATATAATATGATATGTAGAATTCTAGTGTTAAATCAGAGAGAGAGAGAGAGAGAGAGAGAGATAAATAACAGTGGTGGTGGTGACTGGGTCTTTGAAGGCCATGGAAGCTCAAGTATAGGGGCATAAGGGATGATGGGTCAGGCAGAGGTACTTCTCATTAGAGTCAGTCTCTGGAATTAATGAGTGCCATAGACAAAGCCTGCACTACAGTCCAATGACACAGCGATACCCACAATCCAAATATCTCCCAAACCCTGAAGGAAAAAAGCTCTCTCTTTCTCTATGCGTCCCCATGCCCTGTTTAATGTCCCACTTCTCACTATTGTCTGTCTACAAAAAGTGACAGAAATGGCTGAAATTATACAACCTCTGGGTGAAGTTAAGTTAAAATATCATAATTACAAAGAAAGTAAAGCATGTAAGAAGTTGTACCCAGAGCATGGGGGGGGGGGGCTCAAAGAGCGTTTTGTCTGCCTGCCAAAAGAAAAGTGTGAATGTGTGTCCGCGTGTGAATTTGTGAGTGCCTGTGTGTGTGTTTGTATACATGTGAGCAACTATTTGAGTGTGGTATAAATAGAGTGTAATATAAGAGGACATGCCCAACTCAAAAGCACCGATTCAATTTAAGGTCATGGAGAATATCCTTTCCTTGACTGAAGTGGCAGGTTTATTGCGTTCAATTTCAAAGATCCTTTACTCCTTTACATCTCTTTCAGCCAATGAAATGACCTGCTTTGTAATTAGTGGTTTCCTTCCTGTCATTGGCCAGGATGGTGCTAATGAGTATGATGTGATTAGGAGGGGCCTTGGGGTAAACTTGGACTCTCACTGAGATGGGCAGAGAATAGCAAATGAGAAATAGGAGAGAATGGAGAAATAGACTATGGAGGCCAAGTGGAACAAGATCAAATGGAAATAAAGCAGGCGTGAAGAGGGTCAGTTTTCCCTTTGATACTGTTGTGCGGGAGGCCAATCGGGGACAAGTTGTCTAGTTACCTCTGATCTTGTTGTCCCCAATGCTGAATTGACTAGGCACAAGCCACAGTATGAGACCTGTTATCATTGTGCTGGAGCTAGACAGTCTTTCCTGTGCTTTTTGCATTCAATCTATCAACTGAGAGAACCTGGTTGTGTCATTACTGAGTTCCACGCCATCTATACATCCTCATTGGATTAAGTGAGTTGTCTGTTTCCCACACAGACAAACTACCAGCAAGAGGATGGGCTGCTAGCCCTTATTTTGGAACAGGATTTATGAAAATATCTAGCTTGCTTATTTGTTAAATCACATTGTGTTTATCTATTTTAATGACTTGGATGAAGATCATATTTTAGGAGCCATTTATACAGGAATGCAAGTAATTCAAAAGGGTTCACAAACCTTTTCTCACAACTGTATGTCCCTACACATACAGTACTGTGCAAATGTAGGCACAAAAATTCATAAAGCGAGGATGCTTTCAAAAATAATGAAATTACATTTTTTAAATAAATTTTGCACAGTACTGTGTTTAGATTGAAAAGACGTTATCAGCAAATCGATGATTCTTCTATCATATCATCATATCTTATCTATATCCTCTATGTTTGGATCTCAAACTGACGTTGGGACGAGGTTCACTAAGTATCTCTTCAAGTATGTAATTTTCGCTTCACGATATCTTTTGGGAAACGCACATGAAATTCAAGAACTGTTGTGAAACTGTGCGTGAAGTATGTCATGAATTTTCAAGATCAATGGCTATCAGGAAACCCAGTCCTGTTTCTTATTCATTTTCCATTTCACAATTTATTTGTCACTATCTGCACAGACCACATTTTATTATTAATCAATTATTTTTAATTAGAGAGCATGCACCCAGTGTGCCAGCGATTAGCTTGGAAACTATCAAGCTACTACTAGCATACTACTAGCACACTATTAACCTTCTTAGCAGTAACACCAATTTAGGCCATTGTAAGTCAGTAGGGTGAGATGATCTTATTGATGGAAACTGGGCTTTTCTCAGTATACTGTAGTACATGCAGTATACAGTTCTGTCCTAATGTAAAAATATATGTAATATAAAAGATTAAGAAAATGCTCATGCTTGGAATTAACTCTATTAACACTTTTTCCATTGGCATTATTTTGCACTATGTTAGTTTTCTATTCCATTACAAAGAAATAAACAAGAAGATAGAGCAATCAAATTAGTTTTGTGAATACCTCAAATTGGGTGTCTAATATGGATATTTAGGATTTAGATGTACTGTACATGTCTCCGGAGTTGTCCTCTTAAGATCTTATGGGCTCAATAACAGCAATGTCTCTGGGTGTTGACTCAGATCTATTTTAATTCTGAGCCATGCCATGTTGTCCAGACCTGCATTGCTCATATTTACACATAACTTGCACATAACACTTCAGAGCAATTCTGACCCAGTGAGGAAGAATATATATGTGTGGGTATATGTGTGTGCTCCCGTGTTGAATTTATGACTGACCTCCACCAGCTTGTTGGCATGTTCGCGGAACACCTGGGCGTACTCCTTGACCTCTTTCTCGTTACCACTCTTAGCCGCCTCGATGAGCACCAGCAGAGGGACGTTGGTTTCCAGGAAAGAGTCTGAGATGTGGTCCATCACGGCCTTCCTCAACTGGGAACAGAGGGAAAGGGGATGGGAGAGGCATCATACTATTATTAATATTGCCAATGATTCCACTGAATTTTAACTTTAGCAGTGATTACATTACATTAGCATAGCAATGGATATGACATAATGTAACGGGGTGAAAGGACAAAGAGAGAGAGACAAAGCAAGAGAGCAGTGAAAAATAGAGAGAGAGAGAGAGAGTGTAAACTGCTTGCAAGGTGTCATTTTTCCCATAAGGCCTTTTACTAGGACAGACTTTGCGACTTATATCTTTGTTTATGGAATCGTTTTGTGCCAAACTGGCAGGGGACTAGTTCTTTTATCAGACAGTAAATGGACACTGATGCTACTCACAGGGATATCGGAGGAGGAAGAGACCAGAGGGAACAGTATAGAAATGACAACAGACAGGTCCTTTATCTTGCAGAGAGGGAGTCACATGAGACCAATACATACAGACATAACAAGAATAAACTATAGAAAAAAGTGAATTCCCACACACACAGGATCACCTCTGCATTAATTTATTTTCAGTCAACGTTTCATTTATAAGACCTTTCTCAAAAAGAGTAATTACCTGTACTGCAAAAGAGAATTCAGTGATGTGAGTGTTATCTTTTATTTTTCAAGAATACATTATATAAACTATTACTAAGATATTAAACACTGGGGTCATAACAGCAGAGCTATTGGAGGGTGGGGAGTTTATTTGGTTTGCACATACATAGAAATTAAGATATTAAAGTAAAAGTTTTTAATTAACAACATGGATGTCAGAAATTTGTTTGAATTCTGAGGCCATGTTTTATAATTAGCTGTAAAACAAACATTGTGGCACCATGTTCCTGCATTTCCTGTCAGGCGCATTCAAATAACCTCCAGCAATTAAAAGTGTAATTGCCAGTTCAGAGTGGAGGGAGAACAATGTGAATTATGGCTTCCAAAGGGCAGACGATCCATCACTATTGCCTCTGAGAAAAGACTATATTTGGCCAGTCTAGTCGACATGACACATCTACAAAGGCTGCAAACAAGCTAGTACCTACACTCTGTATACAGTCCTTACCCAGCATGCTCTAGTCCTGGATTACTGATCTGAGGAGACAAGGATGTATAGTGACATATGCTGCAATACTTTTATTACAGCCTGATACATTTTGGCATTTGTGTAGTGTAATTGTGTAAGCTTGACACTACCACCTCAGAACTGTGGGGCAAATTCTTTATACTCTACCTCATTGAAACACACTGTCAGACTTTTACCAGGTCAGAAAATGATTCTGGGCAAGCTTTGATGATTGAAATTTGTGTCAGGAAAATAAAGGAGAAGAAAAGACAGACAGACTTTTCAATCAACATGTCGTATTAAATTCTGGTGCAAATCCATCCATCTCTGTGCCCATAAAGTAATTCAACAGTTTTAGTGCACCATGACCGCCATCATAATGGCCTTTAAATGTATTGTTTACAAGACTTTTCTCATGGCAACTCTCTTTACATTTTGCACCTCCTCTCTTTGACAGACATAGATTTGATTGAATCTAGCTCAATAATAAAAAGCCTGGCTGAATAAAATAGTTTCTTTTGGAGTGGATGTGAGTGGAAATCCCCCCAAAAAAAGAAACTGAAAAAAAGGGATTGGTCTGGAAATCAATATTGGACATGTACTGGGTAGAAAGAGTCTTTCATGTTACAAGTTGTTATGAAGAAGTGACCCCACAGGTTGACTGCACATACACATACGTGTAGGCTACATTTGGGTAGGCACGTCTCCGGATAGTCATAAATGCCCAACAGTAAAACTGATTCTGACGGTGGGTTTGAGTGGAGAAATGATACATGCGAGTGATTTCCCGAGTTGCAGTCTCTCTTGCACCATCAGCATTCTAATGCCCACACACCACTCCCACAGTAATCCATCTTCAATCTTTCAGATCTCAGCTCCCTCCACGCCCCACCCCCACCATCCCTCCTCTAATCTAACATTCCTGGTGTATTTCACTAACACTTAAAGGAAAAAGGATTCTAAATCGCCCATAGATATTAAAGTGAATGTGTTTGTCTGTCTATTTGTGTTAGCCCTGTGATGGACTGGTAAATTGTCCAGGGTGTTTCCCTGTCTTCCACCCAATGCATGCTGGCATATCTAGACATTCATTACCGTGAATAGGAATAAATGGGTATATACAGTACTGTGCAAAAGTCAGAGACCACCCTTTCATTCATTCAAATTCCAGTCAAACTGCCATTCAGTACAGATTGTTTATTTTTTGGTGTCAAACAATAATGCAGGCAACATTTATTGAACATAAAATTACACAAAAGCCTCCAACACTAAGTACAATATCAAATCTATCAGTATTTAATTTGTCCACTCTTTACTCTTCCATCCTGCAATCTTAAAACCAACAAGTTACAGCTGTTTCCAAAAGTTGTTCCCAAAAGCGTCACTGACTTTATGCTAGCACACTTTCCCTTCAAAAGCGACACGAATACCCCTTTCACACCGGAGCAAGGACCCAGGTTATTCCCGGGTCAGACGTGGCTCAACTGCGGTTACGCAATTGACGGGAACCTCAGAAGCGCATGAGTATGCAAGACAGTTAACAACAAGGACTGTTTCAACAAGGAATGAAAAACAACGGACATTTGGAAAGATTACAAAATCAAAGAGCTTCTGTCCAACTACCCAACCACACCTTAGCTGCCTTGCACATTTCTTTCTCATGTGCATCTGAAATGGCTTAATGAGATATTTCTGATGAGATTAGATAAGATAATTCACTTGCATAAGGAAGGTGAAAGTCAAAGGAAAATAAGTGAAAAAACAGGAGTTCAAAAAATACTGCAAGACATAGAGAAAATGGGACTCCTAGTAGACCACCAAAACTATCACCATCAGATAGACAGTACTTCAAGCTTTCATCTTTGAGAAATAGGAAAAAAAAATCAAGCTTCAGATCTGAACAAATCCACAGGTGTTTCTGTCGATCGTTCCACTGTGAGAAGACACCTCAATGCTGAGTTTGAAAGGATTTATAGCTGTAAAAAAGCTGCTACTGAGAAAAGGAAATAGACAACAGAGAAGACCACCGAAACTGGACACCTGAGAAGTGGAGTAAGGTCTTATGGACTGATGAGTCTAAATGTGAGATTTTTGGAATTAACAGAAGGCAGTAGGTACGCCGCCGAAGCAATAAAAGACCCCCGAAACCATGTGTTCAGAATTACTTGGATTGTGAGAAGCAGAAAATGCAACCAACTTCTAAGACTGAACTTTGGAGGTGTTGCATGGGAAAATATTGTTTAGTGGAGGTTTTGAGTAATTTTGTGTTAAATATATGTTTCCTAAATTTTTTTCTGACACTGAAAAATAAATAACTTGGTGTTAATGGCCGTTTTGATTGGAAATTAAATAAACAAAAGGCTGGTCTCTGTACTGTACTACATATACATTACATGGCCAAAAGTATACGGACACCCTTTCTAATTTCAGCCACACCCATTGCTGACAGCCATGTAATCTCCATAGACAAACATTGGCAGTAGAATGGGCTGTACAGAGCTCAGTGACTTTCAACGTGGCACCGTCATAGGATGCCGCCTTTCCAACAAGACAGTTCAGCAAATTTCTGCCCTGCTAGAGCTGCCCCAGTCAACTGTACTGCTGCTGTTATTGTGAAATGGAAACGTCTAGGAGCAACAACAGCTCAGCTATGAAGTGGTCCATCTGGCAGTCCGACGGACAAGTCTGGGTTTGGCAGATGCAAGGAGAACGCTACCTGCCCGAATGCATAGTGTAGTGCAAACTGTAAAGTTTGGTGAAGGAGAAATAATGGTCTGTGGCTGTTTTTCATGGTTCAGGCTAGGCCCCTTATTTCCAGGAAATCTTAACGCTACAGCATACAATAACATTCTAGATGATTGTGTGTGTCCAACTTGGTGGCAACAGTTCCTGTTTCAGCATGATGATGCCCCTGTGCACAAAGCAAGGCCCATACAGAAATGGTTTGTCGAGATCAGTGTGGAAGATCTGGCCTGCACAGAGCCCTGACCTCAAACCAATCAAACACCTTTAGGATGAATTGGAACGCCGACTGCGAGCCAGGTCTGATTACCCAACATCAGTGCCCGACCTCACTAATGCTCTTGTGGTTGAATGGAAGCAAATCCATGCAATCTAGTGAAAAGCCTTCCCAGAAGAGTGGAGGCTGTTATAGCAGCAAAGGGGACCAACTCCATATTAATGCCCATGATTTTGGTGTCCACATACTTTTGGCCATGTAGTGTGTGTGTTTGTATTGGGGCAAATTGTCTGGAACTACAAGAAAGGGACATTGTGTTGAGAGAATGACTGCTTAAGTATAAATTGCTTTGATTTGATTTGATTCCTATTCTCCCCCACCCTGTCAACCTCTCATCTTTTCCTTTTTTCTTTTGCCGTCTAAATGGGGGGGTTAGCCAAAGTTAACAGCAGTGATTCCCACCTGATATTTAAGTGGTTAACAAGAAGCTCTGTGAAATAATGAAGTTGATGCATATGCTTAACAAAACCTGACAGATGAATATCTGTGTTGCTCACTGATAGGTGGGAGCGCTGTGTGATCTTCAAAGATGAGATTTGCATATTTACTTTTTAATGGGGGGAATGTTTGTGTTTTGTGGGATTAGACAAGAACAGATGTATGAGCTAAACTCTTCCCCTGTGATAGCCCCTGTCTATTAATCAAACAAAGAAATGAATTCACACTCTAGACATGTATTGTAGATTAAAAACAAGAGCCGATCAGGCCTTTGCCATCAGGGCCCCCAAAATTTGGAATGACCTGAATGAGAATCTCAGGCTCAATAAATCTGTATCATCTTTATCCACTTCTTAAAGTGCACTTTTAAAGATTGGCTTTTATCTAATGACCTTTAATGATTGTTTTGGCCCTCCTTTTATTACGCTTCCCTTATATTCATTGTTTTTATAGTTTTTGCTGTTGATTTTATGTGTATTCTATCCTTTGTAAAGCACTTTCTTAGTTTAAGTTGAAACTGAGTTTAAACACATGCAAAAAGTGGAAAACAGGAATGTGATTCTGAAAGGGAAAACATGAGCTGTTTTTTGAGCATTTGGAGTTACATTTCTGTTACTGTTGTGTTTCATTTGTGATTCAGAACAGATAGTGGGGGTACCTTGGGTTCAGTGGAGGAAAGTTTCTTATTAAAATGTCAAGAGCAATCACACCATAAACAGCTGGAGTCATGGCTGAGGGAAAACAGCCTGTGAGAATCAAAAATTAAGTAATAGCTCTCATATGTGATATCTATCAGAGTGCCCAGGAAGATGATTGGTGAGATGAGAGCGGGGAGGGAAAGAGGGGCCGACTGATCAGAAAAAGTCTAAGGACAAACACATTAGATACCTCATCTGGGAGTCTAGAATTTAGTTAGATTCTTCATTTGTTAGTGTCCAGTTTTAGAAACGAGCAACAGCTGCATAGATAGTCCATTTAAATTCCACCCTGAAACACTTTAACACTGTTAAAAAACAGCTAATGACGATGTACCTTGCACTTCTGGATCCGTTTTGTTTTTTGGTGTTAATTTTCTTATTACTGTGGATAGGTGGCCAAATGCAGATAATATTGTCATTTGGCTGACGCTTTTATCCAAAGCGACTTACAAAGGTGATAGTTGTGGGGATCGAACCCACAACCCTGAGACTGAGAGTCTCATGCTCTACCGACTGAGCTGTCCGGGCCAGACAAAAACTTGTTCAAACTTGTAATGTGTGGTGACACAGTCTGAATCTATAAGCCTTATCAGTCATTGTGTGGCAGGTGGTGTCCTGGCAGCCATGCTTGCTGGAGGACAGAGCCAAGGATTATCAGAGACTGTTGAACAACAGTGGAGTTGAGGAGACATTCACTGGAGACCGATATGTCAGTGGGAGCATTAATGACAACCTGGCTGACACCCTTGTCAACCTGCAGTACTGCTCCATTGTTACTGAAGGGCTGAGGCGCTACTACAGGGGTGGGCAACCTCTTATGATCTACAGGGAGTAGACAAAATAGCAGAAACACCTAATAATATATGAAAATCAAGTAAGGAGTAGGGCCACCCTTTGCCTTAAGAACAGCTTCAGTCCTGCTTGGATTGCTGTCGTACAAGTCCTGAACTGTGTGTTGTGGGATACTATATTCAAGAAGGAACGCCTCAAGTTCTTTGAGGGATGCTTAACACTCTGTGCCCAGCTGGCAACAGACATTGTGTGGTGAAGCGCTTGCGCTTTCTCTAAACGTAAGCTATCCAGATGTAGCAAAAAGAGTGTAAGATGATTCATGAGGCCATATTACTTATTTCCATTGCTCAGGAGTCCCCAGTTCTGTGCTCCTTACATCAGATTATGTGTCTTTGTGCCTAGGATAAAGGGTGTTTTTGTTATTTTGTCTACCGCCTGTACTTTTTCATTGACTAAGCTGAGGTGACCTAACAGCAGTGGTCAAACAGATTTAGTGCAAGCATGGATTAGGTGCATGACTTCATACTCAAAATACAGTAGAATGTATGGCTAATTGGGAAGACAAACATTGTGCCAATTGGCCTTTGTATCTTTAGTAATAATAACAAATATGCAAGTTATGGGACCATCAAAAGACCGATTAAAGTATTTACCCATGGTTCCTGACTGATTTCAAAAAATGTTGTAAAAAATCAAATGGTGGCTTTTCACTTTTAAAGCCAAAATTTGTAAACAGCAGTTTCTTATTTCTCATTACATTTACTCAAAATGAAAAAATGCTTTGAACTAAAATACTCTGCAGTTCACAAAAAATGAAAGACTGCACACCCCTATTCTAAATTTAACACCAATGTACAGTATGTTATATCTTGAGCCTGTTCTCTTGACTTCTTGACTGAGTGAGTTTGAATGAAATATGGAGTGTTTGCTTCACCATCACCATTGTTGAAATATAAATGAATTATTAACTTGTAATATTATTTTAGCGTTTTAAGATGTGAAATATTTCTGCAAATGTTTTCTATAACCATTGTTATGCAAGTGAGTGACACATTGACGATTAGACCTTTCTTTGCTTCACCGGATGTAGTAGCATGGTAACCCATGTTCCCAGGATGTTAATCCCTGCTCTAGTAGGTACAGGAGACATTCATTTGCAATAATATAGCTTATGAAGCTTTAATGCAGAAATCACTTTGTAGAGGAAAAAGATGGATGGATGGATTCACCAATGATCTTGAATTGTTGGTCTAAAGAGTTACAGCTGACAAGATCCGTGGCAGCTGTTCCTCCTAACATAATCCCTCTAAACAATTCTAAACAGCTGTACTAATCAACAAAGTAATGGCAGAAATGGAAATGATTTCAATGTCCCAAAACAGAAAAAACACTATGTGAGGCAATTGTTGTGCTATGGGGGAATCCTGGAATCAGCCATCAGTCAAAATGTGGCCCAGAGAGATGACTTGACAGATGCGTTCATTATAGAAAGGATGACAGGGGGTAGGAACACATGGCTCATTTCCAACAACGTTGTCGGGTTGATTACCTGGTGAATACTAATTAAAGTGAGGCGAGACATTTAATGATACTGTATTTGTGTTTGGGGACCTCTACCTCACAATTACAGCTCTTCATCAAACGTCTGACTCTCGACTTCCCTGTCCACCTCATGCTTTCTTTTTTATCTCTAGTACTTCTTCTGTGTTGCAGTTGACGTTATTGATCATGCTCATGGTCTCAGGAGCAAAAAGATGTCCACACTTAAAAATAAAAATAACATTTATTGCTTTTAAATGCACAGCAACAGCAAGAAATTGTAGTAGTTGGGTTTTCTGATGGCTGCTATGAATTAAAGTGGTGTAATTTATTTTGTGAATGTGGACATTCCATTTGTTCTTGAGTAAGTAGACAAGTCTGCACCTGTTCTGTTACTGAGCACACTACTTCAAGTTCTTAGGTCTGGCCAACTGAGTATCTTTTCCCAGCGTCCTCAGCTACACAAACAAGTTTTCCATCTCTCAAATATTCAAATCTTGAAAAGCCTTAAACTCAAAGCTATAAGAGCTTGATTTAAACAGAAACACATGTGTGCTGTCTGTCTCATTATTCCGACAAATGCATATGGTAGCCCGACATTATGCCTATATGTCGGCAATTCAAATAGGCCGCAATTCAAATCTTGCATCATATGCAGCTATCTTTTATTGATTTTTAAATGCTCAAAAATATGTTCCCATGACTCTGTTGCATTTGACTATGTTAATGTGGTCGAAATCATCACTGAAACTCCAATGCCAATGCCAATGGATTTTCTGATTGCCATATTATTATATATTAAATATTATCTATATTAAAAAAAAAAAAGGAACAAATAGTTGAATCGTCGTATTGCACGGCCGAATCGCATTCGACTGACAAAATTCTGAGTCGGGTACAGCCCTAGTGTTTTCAAATGTAAACGGCTTAGTGTGGATGTAGCCTTAAAGAGGGAGCACTGGGGGCATTAGGCTGTGAATAATCTCAGTCAATCTCTCTACAGTGGCACAAGGCCCTGCTTATTCATCCTGGCCTGTTAATGCATTTATGCAGAACACTAATGCAGGCGGGATGACCAACCCAGCTTAGGCCTCATCCACACTAATACGTTTTCGTTTTAAAGCCTATTTTGCTACGTTTCCGGCATTTTGGAACCCCTAAAACGGAGACTTTTTAAAACGATGTTGATCCCGTTTTAGTTTTACTAAAAACTCTGGGGTTGCGTTTTAGTGTGGATGGGTGGAAACGGAGACTTTTAAAAATGGTGACGCAGACACCCACGTTTGCTTCCTGATTGGGTCTTATCAGTCAGACATATCCTTCCCTGATCCTTCGCCTTATACTCATTTGTTACTTTCAGTAACAGTTCCACCTCACCGTCCTTCCAACCAAAGAAATCTCTGCTCTTACTTTTCGCCATTGCTGTTCTTCGTAACAGTATTTTCTGCAACTAAGCAACAGCAGAGCAGACAATCTGCTTCCTGTTTACACTGGCACGCGCATGCCCAGTGTAGGTGAATGGTCATGTGATATGTGTTTTCAGGCGTGTTAGTATCGACGTAGAAAATTTCTGAAACGGTGCTAAAACGCTTGTGTGGACGGAGATCTAACGGAGGTGGATGGAGGTATTAGTGTGGATGTAGCATTAGTACAGGCCAAAACCCTGGAGATGAAAGGCTGCTAGAGTGGATGGTGCTCAAGAACAAAGGAAGTCATGGAGTAGAGCATGATCTGGCTTGCTGCCAGGCTCTTATGTAGGATATGTTCCTAAAATAAATGTTCTAGGATAAGGTAGAAAAACTAATGATTGTTCATTGTTCATTGTTCAATATACTATTGTTTATCTCAGGCTTAAGAATGAAAAAATAATGGCAAAGATAAAATATTGAATTTGTTGATGTTTCTGTGATGAAACAGGCAACTACATGCATTTAAACTGCACATTTAATTCCCATTGTCCTGAGGTAAAAATGACCAATTACCAGACCACTGGTAATTGTAATGCTGACAAAAGAGGATCTTTGGACTAAATTTCAAAATGCTGTGACAATTAACACTTCATTATTCACAATTTTATATTTTATATGGGGTACAATATAAATGTGTAATGTTCTACACGGCTAATAACTATTAATTTTGTAATGCTCAAGTAGTTATCAAATAGGTAATGAATGATTTTCAAATGAATGGCATTCAAATCATTAGTTAACCACTATAATGATTAATTTAGACAAAGAATGTAGCATGAGGATAGAAGGATAGACAGGGTTTTTATGTATTCATCATTTATATTAGATCAGCAATATACATGTCACTAATATAAATGTGACTTGAAGTAAGGTCAACGCGGTCAACGCCAAAGTGTATAATTTGTATAGTGATCTGATCATCCTGCATAATAGTATGCTGTTAACATTGACCAATAGGCACCCCAACAGAGTGCTAGAATGAAATAGAGGTGTTAGTTAGGAATTACCAGAGAAATTAAATTGTGGCTGACTTACATGTGTAAATCACAACTCTTACGCACTTTTCATTTCCTCTGAACCATTTTACTGTACCATAAAATTCAAGAAGCCATTCAATAAACATCTTGTCTGCTTTAATACTGTGATAGATAACAAAATAAAGGTATTAAGAAGATTAAAAATCCCTGGCCTAGCGAACAGCTATCTTCTCATTGTTTGTGTGTGTGTGTGTGTGTGTGATGTGTGTAATTTGCAAATAATGTAAGTAGCCAAACAGTTACAGTAACTGTTCTTCAAATACTTGCTAATACTTCTTAAATGGTTTTAATGGTTTGGGGATTGTTTAGGTTACAAGAAAAGCATGGGTAAAAGAGAAGAACACTATCCTATGGAGAGTCTTCTCTCTGGGTTATAGCAGCATGGAGGTCTCTCATCGGGACATACGGTATATGTATGTTGTTCCTATGGTAAATCGAGACCGACCTTGATTAACGTGAGGTGAGGTAGGAACACCAACAGGTTGCCAGGCTGTAATTTTTGAGTCTTGTGGGTTGGTTTAATGTTTGCTTGAACATCTTTTATTTACTTTGCTTGGAAGAAAAAACGTTGGTAATCAAAATGATTTTTTTCTTAACATGAAATACCAATACTGATGCTATATTTTTATGTTGCTATACATTGGCCCCACCATATTGGATAATATTGTGAGAAAGTATATTTATCAAATTAAATTAAATGAGGATGAGCAAAACATACAAGAACATCTACTGAAGTTGCTGGATAACAGAAGACTTGAAAGGACTTTGTTGGCATTGTGCTTTACCTCCACACAACATCAAGAAAGAAAAAACAATGATGCATTACCCTGACAGTGTTGTCACAGGGCTTGTTCAGTTTTTACCTGCTCCCTTTTTAGAAACACTGTAGATGTCAGTCATTTGCGCTTGCGTGCTCTAATATTTGATGACTTCTATTTGCTGTGGAGGAGGCTGAGAGTGAAATGCATGTTTGCACAATAGTGCTCCTCCTCCTAGGAAGGTCTTGTGTCTCTACATGGCACCGCTGACTTGCTAAACTCAAACCTTGTTGACATAATTACAATATCAGAGCTCTATGTAATTCCTGCCTGCCGTGAGCTTGCCCTCCCCTTATTCTCCAGGCTCAAACAGACCGCCCATGCTGTCAAGCCAACCCCCCAGTCAATAGAACATCCTGTCAGAGTGAGTACCGTCTGCCTGCCTGTCAGGGAGCAACACCAACGCCCAGCAGGAGGGAGAGTAATGGTCTCCCATACACAATGATCCTTTGGTCTTTAGAGGTCATGGGGGGATATAACCAGATAGTCTCTGCAGGTAGTTGCTATTGTCAATTTCCCCAAAGTGCTTTTCCTGCAAAAAATAACTTGCAGTGTATGACAGGAAAGGGTTGTTTAGAGGTACAACTTTATTCAAGGTTTATCAAGGATGTCTTGATGGTATATGAATAGATTTTACTTTATCTGGAGCAAAAGACGCCTGTTCATATGTACAAACATCATCATGTCAAATCAGCTGTATGGGATTAGAATGTTTTTTTAATTAGAATTTAAAATGCTCTTCAGAAGCATGCTTGATTGATTATATTACATCAATAGACACTAAAGCGTGATCACGATTTATTTTTCTGAAGTATGGTGTCAACATTTTTGTCATATTCTGCAAGAACCAATTGAAAAACAGCGCAAAGTTTAAGGTGAAGGTAGATTAATCTTGCCTTCAGTGAGGATGGGGGGAAAAAAATCAATTTTGCTTTTCATTTCTGACACCATTTATCACAGCATGAATCGACTACTTATTCTGCCACGATTGGAGAGCAGCTTTGTAAAGTAATAGCACTGCTGCTTCCAGTTACAACTCTAGTGAATTTGAAAATCAAGCGTCGAGCAGACATCAATAACTCTGAATGACTGAAACACATTTGGCTATTTACTACAAGTTTGTGAGGAGAGTACTGACATTTAGTTCACTAAATGGGGGTATATAACCAAATAAAATTTAACCTTTAAATGTGGTCCAAAGAGCACAGAGCGGTTTAGAAAAAAAATGGCTTTAGTAATTTTGGCAATGCCCTAAAATGTGATAAAACCCAAGCATATCAATTTACTCTTGCTGATGTTATTGGACATTAAATTAAATGATATCAAGTATGTGTTTCCAGTTAAATAAGTAGATATCCAACAGGGAGGTTGAGGTGTAGCATTAACACATGCACTCACCTGTCTACGCAGGTCCCTGGTCTTCTTGGTCATCTTATCAATGGCTGAGTTAAGCGGGTCACCTTTCTCTTTCCTGCCAGTCTGTGGAAGGAACCAAAAATACCATGTTATGTCATGTTACTGCAGTCATTTTTCATTACATTCACGCACTGTTCTATCTCATGCTATGTTATATCTATGACAACAAGGAAGAAAGAAAACTGTATGAATGATGGTTATAAAAATACAGCACATAATGGAACAGATGCTGTTTGACACAGTGAGGTGTTGATCAGACTGGAATAACTGAAAACATGAGCCAGACAGTTTGGAATGCTACGTAGCAAGTATTGTCATTCACCACAATGCCCTTAACGTTTGTGAGCTTTACTGTTTCTGCTCAGAAAGCATGGCATACAGTGGGGGGATGTATGCTACTGTTCAGCTATTGGGTTTCCAGTCTGATCACTATCTAACCTGGAATGGCAGCTTGGCCTGAAGGTTAGAAAGATCCTGTCAGTATCTTGATGCAAACCCTGACCACCCCAGGGATGCCACATATGGCTGATTGTGTGCTCTGATCCCTCTGGTGCAATTCACACATGTGTCACAGCAGTCTCTGCAAAGACGTAAATTCCTAATTGCACTGCACAGTATAATATGGAGATTGACCATGGTCCTTAAATCGTTTGGTAGGCAGACAGCCAAGCAGAAACTGATACATTCATAGCATTAATCCTATATAAATTGCACTAAGTATTTGGACCATGTAAACAACAAGTTGGAGCTCAGCCAAGCTCACAAGTCTGTGGCACCTACCTGACAAAAGAGGCATAAACAGTTAGCCTATATTGTTAAAACAAACCAACCTTGTACTGTATTACACAACAGCTTGTACCAAGCTAGATTTTCTCAAGGGTTTTTAATTCTTACAAACTAGATGTCTGTCTTTTTGTCAGCGTGTTCCTTTAAAGAGTAAGAGCGCTGTGACAAGGAGCCTTCTGCTTGTTAGGAAACAATTAAGAATGTGCTACATTGACTGCTATGCTGCTACCCCTCCCTCAGGTCCTCCCTCAGGTCCTCTCAATCAGACGGCCCACAGCTGCTTGCAGTCACCACAGTGCCAGTGTCACCACACCTCACACTAAACGACAATAAGACATATCTGTTTTTCCTTCCTCCTTCTTCTCTTACTTTCTCTCTATCATTCTCTCATTAAATTCCCGATCATTTATGTTCTATCTATCTCCAGCCCTGACTTCTCCCTCTCTTTTTCTCTCAGTATTAAAGGAAAACTAACAAACACACTAAAATGAAAATTCCGACATTAACGCAACTGAAGTTGAAATGAAAAACAAACAGAGCTAGCCCATGTCGTTCTCAACCTTCTTCCAAACTATTGAAGTCGACAGAGCATTTGTTTTCAGCTCCAAACATATGGATAAAATGTTCCTCACATTGCTCCAAACAGCTCAGGGAGCATAATGCAAGTGCTTTGTAGCCAAACAGTTTTCCCTGTGGTCCAAACATCCATTGTTTACCTCATTATCACCTACATTTTCGTCAACGACATTGCTTTGTTGTACAACAGTCGTGCGTGCACCCTGAGCAGAAGTCACAAAGACTGTTCACAACTTTTTGGGGGCAGTGCAAGCAGAGTCCTTCCACTAGATCGCTGGAGCCTGCGAGTGTGACCAGGCCCACGACGTTCTACAACAAAGCATTTTATGTTTTCTTTGGAACTGTAAAAAGTTCAATTTAATAATTCTGAAAATGACTGAGTTGAAACTATGGGGGCTAACTCGCTTTGTGCTTGGCTTTCGTATGTCAATAGAGTTTTGACTGACCTGGGGGTAAGTAGTTAATGAATTTTATTTTGGGGTGAATTGCTCCTTTATCTTCATGGTTAGGAAGTTAAGTTAAGAAGTTAACTCCTTAAAAATAAACTAATTGTTGGCATATTGAAGGTAGGCTGTAATATATTTTGCATGACACCTAGGTACTATTCCACGAGCATTGTTTAAAAATTGAAGGGGGTACAGGGTTAAGGGCATGAGGTACTGCAGCCACTTATCAGATAAATTAGATATAAAGTCAGGCCGATAAAGTAGCCAAACGACATTCTCAAGTCAGTTGTAGCCTCTCTCCTGCCAATAGCTGCCTGCATATTTCAAAAACCAGAACATGCAGTGGTTGGTTAGAGATTTTTCCTCTGTAGGACTAGGAATAGCTGCTATAAATTGTCAGCTTTCCATTTCACTGACCAGGCTGTCAGAGCCAGAGTGTAGCAAGTTGGCTTATACAGAAAGTTAATCAGCTCTCTTGTGTTACACAAGGTTACTTTATATTATATTTACAGATTTACAGTGTATATTATCAACAAAACAAAATATGTTCTACACTCACAAGTGTAATATTGAAAAAATATACAATTTGAGGAATAATAAATACATTTTTCATGGTTTCCCTCTCATTCTTCACAAATGATTGGAGTTTTGTGCTAATTTTATTATATAGCCTATATCACATCTATTTAAATAATAAATACATGCATTTGTAGTGTGTGATTAATGTAACAATTTTAAAACATGTGTACACCTTTCATTTCTTGGTGTCCAAAAAGACTTGACTTTTTGACCTGTCTTGGTATTGTCTCAACTGGGGTGGTCTTGATTACAATACTGCCTCAGCACTGCACAAAAAAAGATTTAAAAAGATGAAGCTGCATGTGTGACACTAAAGTATGTAGGTCTATAACTGTCTTGTTAATTACCCTGCCCCCTTTTTATTTTGGCAAGTGACCCATTAAAGTATGGCACTTCTTACTTTGGAAGCCTATAAAAGTGACACCCTTTTAGAATTTCAGGATGGTACAATTAATGCTGCATGTGATTGGGATTCTAGTTTGTACAGTCTGGATGAAAACATAGGGCCCTCATGTTGTGCTGCTTTGTAACCTTCGCTTGAAAGGTCTGGAGATGGGGATTTTGTACCTAAACATTGTACTTTGATATGTAGCCTGTAGCCAAATACAAGGGACTGACTCTTTAACCCTTAATTCAATATCTTCAGGTATAAACCGGTGCCTGGCGCTTCTTTTATCAGAAAGTTCTTGCTGAGAAGAAATCATTTAGTGAAAATGATCAACAGATTGTAAGAGACAGTGAATTTCTGTCAAAGCAATACCAGCATTCAAAATTAATTGTCCTGTTGCCAGGCAACCATCTCCCAATTCTGCCCAGCATAGCATGGTCGTGAACATTGTTATCTTGGTGAGAACAACTGAAATGCTCATCAGCCTTTGCAGGAAACGTGCCTGATGCCATAGGGACCCATTGATCCATGTCAGAGTCACACTGACCACAGGTCCTTAACAAACAGGTCCAAATGAAATGGAGTAGTCAGGCTATTCAGTTGTTACCCAGTCCTTTCGATAATAGGGTGGAACACAATACTGTATATCCCATACTGTATATATGTGTCACAAAAAGAATATTAGATGAGACTGCCACCTCACCCCTGAACACTCCTTTCATAGCAAACATAGCCTGAGGTTAACATTCTGTCGCTTCCAATACCTTTGTCACTGTCAGGTTGTAAAAATTATTGTTTCCCATTAGTTCTGAAATTGCTTCCCATCAAATAGTAGCAGAAAGGGAATGCCCCTCCAAATCACTGTAAACTCAGGTCCCCTGTCATGGCACCATTTAAACCACAACGTGTTGACAATGACAACCCGGCCCCTTCCTATGGGGTCCCATTGGGCTGCTGAGGTAAGTGAACTCTAGCAATAAACTCTGGGTAGTGTAGTTGTGTTGCATGTATCAGTGAACAGGCAACACTTGAAGACAACAAGTGAAGGTTCCACACCCGCCTTCTTTGCTCATGCGCCACAATGCATGGCCTTGACAACCAATACAACAACAAACTGAGGAGAAATAACCATATTGTTGGAGCATCTCCTACACTTTTGAATCTGGTACATTTCAGGAAGAAACAGGGATTACAAGCTCAACGCGCATCCCGACGGGGATGTGTGCCGTAGGGAAATCTGGTGTGTATACACGTGTTCAAGGTCAGTGATGTGAAAGTGCTGCTCCAAGACCCTGTAGCCATAAAAACAGATATGATTCCCATTCCATGTAATGTATTGCTGTCTTGCCCTTGGCAAAGGCTCATATAGCATGAATTTTCCTTCATATAGATGTTAAGCATTAGGAATGAGTCATTTGTCTCTCAGCACGCACTACACTCAGTCAGCCCTTTTCCTAATAGCAATCACACAATCCAAGCATTTACTGTAGGGCAATGCACCAAATTGAGAGGGAGAAAGCTGGTACTCATTATCTCAGCCAATAATATGAATGAGAATGGATCTCATGTTCAGCAACACAAACCCACCTACTATCCTGACAGACAGACAGACAGGCGTGGCATGGAGGGGCAGCTGTATATATATATGTGTGTTTGTGTTGCAAGTCACTCTGAATCTTAGAGAGAGCAGCTTTGCCCATTTTTATCCTAAGTTGAGTGACAGAAGGGAAGGAGAGAAATGGAAGACCGTATGCTGTTGCCTTCCATTATGTGCCCCACACACTTATAGGAGCACTCACATCGGTTGCGTGCGCACCCGCACACACATACACACACACACACACACACATACATCACACACGGGAGCAGGAGCCACAGGAGAGGACATGACAACATTAGTCACAGTGCTGCCTAGAGAGCCTTATGTGAATGTGCAGGGAGGCACAGAAAGCTCACTACCAAAAAGAATAATTTCCTGGAATATTTGTGAGAGCTATTCAGATGTGATTGTGTGATCTTAATGTATAATTGACATCCTTATGACACAAGTAAATCTGTCAATTTTCACACCATTGCACATATACTTAAAAACTAAATCCCATCCACAATTCTGTTTTCTTTTTCCTGGAATCGGAAATCCCAGTAGCCTTGTTAATCTTAAACTCTTAACTCTCACATCTGAGGTAAGTAGATTGAAATAAGCAAACCCCAACACCTGTCATTTTTGTTTTTTTATTTCCTGCTGATTTCTGAGCAGGAGTTCTGAAGAGGGTGTAGATATTTTCTGAAACCTACTACACATCTTTGTATAATCTTGCACATGAAAACGTATTTCAATATCTATGCCGCCTGCATTTAACAGTCAAGTCAAGAGGGCTGCCATTAGTAGAAAATATGCTTCTCTTAAACTGTAATTACTCCTCTGCTTAGATTTGCTCAAACTCCTCTGCAACATGGCCTGAAGAATGTATTCCTCATATTGGTTTTTCTTCTAAATATAAAACAACTAATTAAAAACACTATGCATGAATCCCTCATCACAAACATTTTATCCATGGTGGTCCATGAGGTTGAATCATAGGTTAGTTGATGCGTCAGGATCATATACCGCCTACATGGGCGGTATATGGTATCAAAGCTGTGGTCTTTGATAGGTGAGTGTGTGTGTGTGTGTGTGAGGGAGAGTGAGAGTTTTTTCCTCCATGTCCATCCAGGTGTGCCCTATCTCTAAACATTGGTGCTCTCCCATAGCCATTTAAAGCTTGACAACACAGTTAGGGCGACACAATTGTCCCCCATGTAGCAACACTGATTGCTTAGTGTTTGACTGTCACATAATGAAATGTGCATATTTAGGCTTTTTCAGGTAAACACAAATCCACATGGTGTTTTGAACACAATGTTCCCAACTGTCCCCATCCATTATTTTCCACCCCCTGGTGTGCACTCATTCATTCTCTATGGGGGAGCAGGACATAGAGGAGGGTGGCTGAAAATAAGCATCTAGTGTGCAGGGTAATGGAAGCTGTAATAGTGAAGTTATTCCTGCCCACTCAGGAGACTGACCGCTGGAGGATGGTGCATGCTGGTGGAACGGCTGAGGGCCCGGTGTGAATTCACGCTCTCAGCCCCTCCTCAAGTAAGTTGTGTAGTTCAGTGGTGCACTGCAGCGCAGATTGCTGCACTGCATTTCTGATCTCAAACCCTGTTAATGGTGAAACAAGACATATAGTCGTGTTTTTCTTTCTCCAGTTACTTTTTTAAATATACCTGAGATTGACATAAATGTAAGTGGGCTCAAATGAAATTATTTTAATGTAATAACTTTAATTTTAATTCAATATTTTTCCATTTATTTATTTATTTATTTTTCCAATAAATAAATTCACAAGAAAAGGTAAGTGCATTCATTTACTGAACTAAATGTTGTTTGTTATCTCCACATCTCTGCACCTTCCTTACAATCTTACACAATGAAAACCTCCTAATGCAATAACAATGACAGTGGCAAGAACAAAAAAAAATGCTGAAATTGACGGTAGGTGAAAGAAGTGAAAAATGGATTTGGTAATGCATAGCCAATAAGATGGCAAATCAAAGGAACAGGTACATAAATCAGAGGGCAGAAACTAGGGGACAGGTATGGGTGGGGGTATTCAGTCTCATTGTCTCCCAGGATCAATGTGTTAAATGATATCAATTCCGGCTCCTTGTCAATTCAATTGAGCAGGAACGAGAGGTACAATTACTGTCCAATGCAGTTTCACTGTCTGCAGCAGGCTTAAAGGGGAAGGCAAGCTGCAACAATTCTGATAACGAGATGGTGAGAGAGTGTGTGTGTATGTGTGGGATTGGGGGGGGGGGGTTGATAATAGTGGTAACATGTTGGTCGGGCTACCACGAGATAATGGGTAGCTAGATCCTCATTAAGATAAGTTGTGCTCCCTCTGCTATAGCGCCATGGATGAGCCAATTTGACTTGATCTCAGTAAGTGGAACTTAAAGAGGTGCAGTGGTGTCTATCAGTTAGTTTGATTACAGGATAGAGAGCAGCAAAACATGCTCTGATGCGTGTGGCTGGAAAACAGAAGGCTAGAACAGAAATGGACAGCACGTTGTCTGTATTCCCTGTATCTCTGTATTCCCATTATCAACCACTGGGAGCCTAATAGATATACAATACAGCCTACGTACAAAGCCCGCAAAGACACAATGCAATCGCTGTCTAGGCATACATGCACGGGTGTCATCCGCAGATGTCCGCATTGGTGTTTGCCAACATACTGCACATAGTGTTAACGTGTACAGTAGGGGGTAGTGTTGCATTTACTAAAACTAACAGTACAGAAAACCTGTTACCCTGTAGGTAAGGTGTTCTCTTCTTTAAAAGCTTCATTTCATCATTGATAAACAAAGCACTGATCTGTCCAGGTCTTGGCAAAGATCAGTCGGGCCTTTTTGTGTTTCTCTTTCAGCAGTGGGGTCTTCTGTGGCCTCTGACCGTAAAGCCCTTCTTAGTTCAGTGTCTGGCGTATGGTAGGGGCTGAAACCGATACCCCAGACTTCTCTGATCAGCCTTGAGATCTTTGGATGTCATACAAGTTGTTTTTGGCTCACACCAACCTTTGATGCCATCTGAGATGAAATTTCCTCTTACCACCACGTCCTGGGAGATTCTTAACAATTCCATGAGCAGGAAACTTCTTAATAACCTTGCAAACTGTGGAAACAGGATTACCAAGGTCTCTAAAATGGCCTCATAACCTTGTGAACACTTGTGTTTGGTGATTATAGTTTTTCTGACATGCTCTGACAGCTCTTTTCTCTTCACCATTTTTACACCTGTTTTACACACACACACACACACACACACACACAGATACATTAACTTATCAGTTCTACTAAAAATTCTACTGTGGGAGAACATGTGGGTAACCAGAGCACCTGTGTGGAGCCAATGTACTCTCAACTCCCCATGCGGTGCATATGCAAGGGATCCATGTCTTTTCTCCTCTCACATGGCTGCCCATGGTATCTATAACGGTGTTGTTTGAAACTGGCAGTCTCTTGTCAGTTGGAGTTAATGCAGCTGAGTACAGCGCTGCCCGAGGAGGAGCCGGAGTGCCTTCTGGCACTAGCTCTCTTATGTTTAATGGCTGATGCCGTTTGCTTACTCCTCTCATTACACTGGCTCGTGCTCAGACTGTGGGCCTGTCACTGGCTATTAGCATCTGTGGTCAAGCAGGCTGTGGATGAGAGAAAGCATCTGGTTTATCATCGAGCATATCGTAAGTAGGGAATGAGCAGTTTATATGAGGTGGGGTAAACATGGAATGAAGGATTAACACCCTGTGTGCATGGATACAGATTTGGTGAATGAATACATGAGACACAAAAGGAAAGGGGAACAGTCACCAGAAATGTTGACAGCAGACTACGTGGTACTTAAGGCATAGTATGTTAGCAATGTTCCTGTAGGATAGGCCAAATGCATTAGAACTGATGAGAGGGCAAAATACTCAAGGCTAATTTAGCCCCTTTTCACAATGCACCAGGTAACCTGGGGCAAGTTTTTAGAAATCTGATAGTTTCAAACAGAACAGAAAACAGTAATAATCTCAATTGCACATAAGAAGGCAGCTGGAGAAAGGTAAAGAGATAGAGACAGATAGAGAGAGAGGTAGAGACAACGACAGAAATAAAGACAGAGACAAAGACGGAGAGCAATGCCTGTCTGCAAGCTAGACAGCAAGTCATTCAAAAAAAAAAAATCTTCCAATGGATGAATCTGCTCATAGCCTCAACCCAGGCTTTGAATTTAGTGAGAGAAACTATTTCTAGAAGTTTCAGACCTTTCTACAGCCTTTCACATAAAGAGGCGGGGTGCAGAGATCATAAAGACTTCCTTACCCATCTCTTTCTGAGCTTTAGAGAGATTCAATATAATGGCATCATGAGTACATAAACTATTGGCCATAAACTACTGACCTCCACATTTCTGTGTAATATTTTTACACTAATAAAAAGGAAGCTGTCCCAAAATGCCCTGATGAATAAAGGTACAGTAAAATGACTGAGTCTGCATACGGACAAAGCTGGACAACTAGCTCTGGAATGTAACAAGGATGTCTGAGGGCTTAGGAGTCAGTACAAATTCTCAAAGCACAGAGTGAACTCATATATAAGAGATTCTAAAATAGGTTAGCCCACATTAAAAGACACCCAGAAATACTCCACGGCTGAGAGCCCAATCATCTTAAGAGTTAAAAAGGTTTGAAAATACTCTTAGCCCTGAGCTAAGTACAACGTGAAAAGGTCTTAAAAGAAATAAGTCTCAAATCAAAAAAGATCTTGAAACTCAGCCTGATAATTAGCACTGGTCTGACTGCTTAACTGATGCAGTCATATTTCATTACTGAAACACACTACGTAGTTACATCAGCACAGAAAATAATGGGACATAATGCAGAGATGCAGGGGTTTAAAAATAGAATGTATGAAGGGAATGGGGAGGGGTAGATATCATTAAGTGTGTGGGGCTGAAAGCCAAGGTTTGAGGTGCGTATAGTTTAAGGAGAAGGGAAGAGAAAGAAAGAAAGAGAGAGAGTGAGGAGAGGAAAATGTCTAGTTATCAGACAGAGAGAGAGGAAAAAATGTACAGTCCTGCAGCAGCAGCAGCATGGGGAGCTAGAGCAATGCTGCCTGCAGCCTCCCTGAACAGAATGGCAAGTAGTCTGCGAGGGAGGGACTGGAGGAAGAGGAGAAGAAAAGCAAGGGAGGGAGAGGCTGAGAATAGGTTAGAGAGAGGGTGAGAAAAATAAGTGAGTGCTGTGATAACTGGGAGAGCAGGACCGTGGTAAAGAGGGAAAAAAAGGCAATGAGGGGGAGAATACCGTCTGAGTATCACTGATGATTTTGTTTTACCACAGAGCTGAAAAAAACCCAATTCATCACACAGACGCATGCACACACAAACACTACGTGGCTTTTTATGGATACGTGCCGCTTTTCTTTTCTAAGTCAAATGCAGACAACCAGTCTAGAACATAAAAATGAGGGCGGGTCAATCCAGAACTGATCTCAATACCAGGAGACATAATCCCATTTCATCTCCTTCTCTTTCATGTCTTCCATCATTTCATTCAGACTAAAGCAGACTAAGGGATATGTGGCATATTGCGGGATTTCCATGTAGGAGCCCATGTAGGCACAGAGCAGATATTAATCCTGACTGTGGGGGTCAGACAAATCTCATTGACTCCTCCATTAAATGGATGCCAATACTTGACCCTCCGCTGAGTATATCCTCATGACGTTTCATCCATTTCTTATACGTGGCACAGTTCTATAAACACTGATTGTTGGCTGTGGATGCCATGTCATCACAAATGACGCATCATTTGCCTTCTATGATGATAAAGGGGCAACGTAAAGAGTAGGGGAGCATTCTCTGTCACACAAACCTAGTTAAATGCCTGCGTAAGTGTCCATACAACATAAGAGTCTGCTAGCTGACTGTAATGTAACGCAATGTTATGCGTTGGTATTTTTCTTTCTCCTTTTTGATTTTGTGTAATCATCATGGGTGAAATCATGTGTGTGATGATATTGTGAAGCCAAATATAGAAACAAAACAAACAAATTCCTTCAATATATTTGAGCAAATAATAGGATTCTGATAAAAAATCTCTATGCAGACATAAAGAAACAGGGATAGATCGACTAGATATGTCTAGACATTATCTATCTTCACACTTGCCTCACACGCAATCCCTGCTTGTCTGATGGTGTCTTTCCACTCACTGCTTTCAAAACCCTGTCTCCGTGTGACTCCTTTTAACTATATTGCATAGGATTACAACTCAGTGAATTAGCTCTGGAAACCTGGAAGAATAGATGAAAAACGATGATGCATTTTGGCCCCATTCCATCTTCCGCACATTACCTCTCCCAAATGAGTGTCTAGCTAACTGCAAAACCAGTTAGCTAGACACTGACACAAAGTGGTTTCAAATAGTTTGCTGCTAAACACATTAAAATTAACAGATTCAAATGATCCAAAATATATGACCAGTAAATGAGCTCTCATTGATGACGCTTTGCACTTTGCCATCAGTGTGAAGGTGGTGGCTGTCAGGGATTGCAAGGGGTGTAGAGAATGATATGCGTGTTTTTGTAAACCAGGATAATGATGACTCAAGCTGCTCCTCTGGGTGGGTTGCTGTTTGTAGGTAGCACTAATCAGGGATTAGGGTGGTTGGGGAAAAGGAGAAAATGGCCTCAAGTCTGACAGCACAACTGAGCCAGCAGAGGATCAAATAAAAACATGCTAATGATAGCATGATAACACTAGCGCACCTGCTGCCTATTGTGGCTGAGGCCACCATGGAGACAGCCACTATGTATATAAACAACACAGATACATAGAGATGTGTGTTCTGTAATGATCCTGGGTGCAATGGCTTCAAAGATTGCTGGAGCTGGCTGAACTGGTGAAAGGATTATGTCTCCCACTCTCCTTTCATGTGGGCTTTGCCAGTCCAGCCACGCAGCAGCGCAAGCAGCTAACAGGAGTTGTTACTGTTATTAGTTGTGAGGAATAAGGAACAGTAAAGCCAGAGAATATCTGGACATGCTGTAAGCACACAGCATGAGGGTGGATGGGACTTACTGTCATGTTGGGTGTTTAGGGATAGACATCCTTTCAAGGAATATCTGTTCTCTTGCTTAAACTGACTCATAAAATGTATTCCTGCAGACAGTCACAGTTGTTAGATTCCAACCAGCATCTTCAGGAAGTGACACAGACATCAACCTTGAAAATATTCTCTCACAAAAAAATAAAATAATGTATCCACCAACGATATTAAAGTCTATGAGATACTGCCTTGCCTTAAACCCAACAGGAAAAGCAGTTCATTTTGTGAAATTTCGATGACATGTTTGGAAAAATGAGAGAAAGTTCAATAGGTGCCACCTTGGCCATCTAATACTAGTGTGTGCTCTGCCTTGAGAACAGCTGTTAGGATAGCCCCGGAGCTGTATAACAGGGCCTTCTGGGCATCCCACTAGGAGGGTGATGGGTGCCCCCTGGGCTGGCCGGCCTCATTTCCAAGGTTCTGACAGGGTCAGGTCTCCTCAGTGGGTTATCATCTTAATTATACATGGCCCATCTGGTAGACAAGGTTCTGGTGCAGGTGGGCAGCTGCACCAGATAGCAGCTGATAGAAGTATGGCATGATAAATAATGTTGATACCTAGTGTACGTTCTGGATAATTTTAATAGTGCCACATCAATAGTTAATGTAACATGTGCTTTGACATTCCAATTCTAAAATTGCAAACAACAGACAACAATATTACAGAGACAGAGAAAAGAGTCATCTCGGTGAGATCAGTCATAACTGACTTCACAGGGACAGGGAGAGGAAAAACATGTCTCAAAACAGTTCAAGACCAAACAGAACACAGAGCACATAAGAGCAAGTGTGTGTGTGTGTGTGTGAGAGAGAGAGGGTGTAAGAAAAGGGGACCAACAGAAAGAGGAGTGTGGGATGAGTGAGGAAGTAGCTGCTATTTCCTGCTGCCAACTCAGAAAGCCAGAGACAGCACTCTGCCGTTTACTCAAGACTGCCGTTTTGAAACCAGTGGCCTTAGTAAGTGATAACAATTGCATTTTTTATCTTCTATTCCAATTTGTCAATGAAGCAATCTGCATGATACATGTGCACCAACAGGTATCACATAATAAAAGACTACTAAAGCTATATGTTACAGAATAGGGATGGGCAATTGTGACGGTGGTGGGAGCCTAGAAAATTAGAGAAGTAAAAGGGGCCAGAGACAGAGAGACAGAGGGAGAGAGCGAGAGAGCGAGAGAGCGAGAGAGAGAGCCGGTGGTGGCTGAGAGTGTATGCATAAAGGTGTAAAAGTAAAAGTGTAAACAAAGAGATGTGCTCGTTACATTGTGGTGGATCAATTTAGTGTTTTTTTTGCGAGTCATTCCTCAAACAGCACCGCAGCACCAGGCATTGCTATTCTGTTTGTTTGACGCACATGACCGCAGCTACGTACGCAACGTTGAGATTTGGGAGGTGTGCGTGTCGATGCGTCTGCGAGCATCTGTGGGCTACGCTTACCCATAAAACCCTTCTCTGCTACGCAGAAACGTTTACGTGCATCTACGCAGAAGTATAACTCGGCCTTCACACACACACACACACACACACACACACACACACACAAGAAAGCACACTCACACACTTAATTGCCAGATGTCAGTTTCAGCTCTCAGCTGATGTCAACATATTGAGTTTACTTATCTCTTGAATGCTATTCTGTGTAAAAACCAATGAACTGTAAATGCTGTCATTTGAATCTTTCTCTTTTTTGACAGCCATCAAATGGACCCGTGTGCCCCTTGTTATTTCTGATTTGCCGAGGACATGGCAAGACTTAGAAATCAAGCATGACATTAAATGAGCACAGATGATTGCACAAAAGCAACCTCCAACAGCAAGCAGCAAGCACAAATATCTCACCAGCAGCACCAAAGAGTACCACACACCTGAGTCTTTTGAACTAAATGTGTGAGGAGGTTTATCAAATGCGTGTCTCTCTGCCTGCCTGTCTGTGCATGGCAGGACAAGGGCACATTCAGTGTTTGCTGAAAATATGATTCAAGACGGAGTTAAAGCACAGGTAAGACATGGAACATACAACTTAGCATCACTAGCAAATCATTGTTTTGTGTGTGTGTGTAACACCATTCAAATGAACTTGTTCCGAAGGTCAAGCTATAGAATGGAACCCTTCAGTGTAAAGCGCTAGGAGCCTTCTCACATTACAATCTGTCCCTGCACTACTGCTCTCTATGGTGTTTTTATTCACAGACTTCTAGGCTAGGGCTCTCATCCGTTCCTTGCAATAAGGACACTAGTGATAACGCCATGACATGTCATCTTCTGTCTAGATTTACAAGTGTTTCAGCCTTTTGCATCAGAGGCGGTTTTATTCAGTGCATTCTGCTCTGCTTCATTTCAACATGAGAGAGGCTAGTGGCCCCATGAATGACAGAGGCTGGTTTGGCTCTGGATGAGGCAATGGGCCAAAGTAGACAGGGTTATAAAATGTAGAAAGTGGGGGCAGGCTGCTCCGGAGAGCTGGCTATTGAAAGGGGGCTTGGTTGCTCTCAGTGGGGCCTCTGCCTCTTCTGACAGCAGAACAAAGTTCCTTTGGCAGACAGAGCCTAGTCACAAGCACTGTTTGATGTGGTCTCTGAAGCCAGAAACATCAAAGCTCAATTAACAGTGTACAAATACATAAACAAACACACTAAGTGAAAAAAATGCATAAAAATGCATAATTGAATTCAATATATTCAAAGCGAACACTCAGAGCACTATAGCATCACAGCACCCTAAAACATCATCGCCATCCCATACCATCATAGCTCTCTTAACACCTTACATTTATCACTGCAGTATATCACTAACAGATCATAGACCATTGGGTCATAATATCATAATGCCTCTGCACATTAATGAAATGAAGCTGGTGAAGAAAGGTGTTTAAGAGAAGGCCAACAAGAAAATGACAATCAGCCATTTCACAAGCCCCCATGCTTTCTTTTCAAAACAAGGAAATGATGAAAAGGTAATTCAGTGCACTACGGCCAGAATACATTTACTTAGCCTAGAATAAAAACATAAGAATTTATTATATAAAATCATAGTAAGCCTTGGCCTTGTCAATCCCTATCTATATGCCATTCCAAGTCTGGACCATTAAAACTTCTAGAGGGTTCCTTATCCTCCGCCTACTTTCATTTCACTTTCCTTAACCTCACTTTCTAGTAAGCTGTCATTGACCGGGAGGAGGGGGTGAAGAAAAACATTTAGTGAGAAATGACAGGCGGGCGGGCTTGTGTTTGACGAAGAAAGCAATGATTTGTCAAGACTGCCGGGTTTACGTTGTGAAGTCTAAAATATTTTGCTGTTGGGGGATAAACTTAAAACTAGAGGCTATTTAAGATCATAACGCTTCCTCCAGAGTATGGCTACACTATTACACTCACTCACACACACACTCACACACACACAAACACTAGCGCACAATCCAATTGCTGCTGTCTTAGGCACTAAGCCAGAAGAAGTGAAAGACAGGAAAAAATGTATCTCTTGCAAATTCTCCTGGCGGCTGCGAAAAAAAGCCATAACATTAAGATGGCTCAAGAGGAAGCCTCCAACTAGTGAGGAACAGTTAGTTGTAGTGAAAGGGATCTAGGAGAAAATAACAAACATGATAACAGAACATACAATTTCATGAAAGGTGGACAATTTTGGAGAGGAGAAATGGAGGAAGGCTCGGATTGAATTTGACCCATTCGGTACTGTTGTAATGATGAATGCTCATGGAAATGTCTACATGTGAAAAAACGTATAATAATGTAACCCAGATTTAAGGTGTGTGTTATTTGTTTGTTTGTTTATTTGCTGAGAGGGTGGGGGGATCGGGGTCTTATTTTATTTCACCGCTATTATCATTTTTTAGTTGTTTTGTCCCTTTCATGCGAGGTGAAGGGTTTCCTGTGGGGAAGAGAGGGTGGAGAGCTGTATGTTTATATTTGTACAACATGCAAACAAACAAACACGCACATGCACACACACTCTATCTCGTCAGTGAGCTGGCCATAACAATCCTCTATCCGTACATCAACCAAACTTTCACCCACCTCTGAGGCCTCAACACGGGCAAATCAATGAGGATGAGTCTGTATTGATATTTCCATTTAAACAGTGGACGGTACTTACTGGGGCACACTCTGCATCATGCAAAAACGTGCTTCAAGGAGTTGCAACCAATGCCGACAGCCATGTTCCTGCTGTCACACGCTCCAATGGATGCTGAAATGGTATTGTTCTTTTTCTGTTTTGCTTATCCCAGTCTCTGTCACTATAGGATCCTTTAAATAGGAAGAAGGAGAGAGGTGGATGTTTCTGTATCGGGTGCAGTAAACCCAAGAGGCAAACTGCTCATTGGATCAACCTACAGTGGGATGGTATTCATAACTGGGCTACTTGGATTTAGATCATCTGCATCTGAGATATGACTCAGATGTAAGTACTGAGAAAAGCCTGTTATCTCAATTCAGCTTTGAAATCTGAGTACATTTCTTCCTTTCTGCAGTGCATCCTCAGTTGCTGATGCTGTAATGGAAACATGACATGTAAAGAGCTTAAAAAAAAAAAAAAAAGAACTACTAAACTGAGCAAAAATATATGTGTGCTATCTTATAACGTCTCTCTTATCCTGCCCAGTGCCTCCCATTTTAAACTGAGAGAATGGATTTGCCATCTGCTGGAGGTTACTCTGAATGGCAGATGTAGAGTCTTCTCTTGCTGTTTCTGAAGTCACACCCGTGGTGTGAGTGTCTGCACTGACCCACCACCCCGGCTCCCTACCGGCTGCCCATCGACATTATCTCGGCAACAGGCCAATTAGTCATCATCTGCATTGTGTTGTTGGGCTAGTCAAACAGTCAGATTCCCTCTAATTCAATACATGATTTAAATAAAGGGGCTGTAATCATATGTGCTATTCATTTTGAGTCTTATGTGATCCCTCAAATCAATTCAATCTGCCGACAGTGCACCAAGACCGCCATCCATTTCATAAACAAGACCGCCTGATTAAAGCAATACAAAACTGGTTAAGGATATACAATTATGCTCAAATGTTTGTGCACTCCTTGACATTTTGCATATTTTGTTACACAAGAAAATAATTCTAAAAAGGAGGTCTGACATGTACACACAGTATTCTATCAAAGAGGAAAGGAACTAAAACCAAATTCTAAAAATGGTTTCTCGTGGAGATACTTTAGTAATTTTAGAAACTGGAAAACTCTAATGCTGTAAAAGTCAAGCATAATAAACTCCTAAAATATGCTAATTACATACACAAAACTAGATAATACATTTTTGGTAAAATGATCAAATGTGGAACTGAAATTGTAAACAATGCAATCACTGAAAATAAATCCTTCCGAATGGCTGAGGGAAATACACTGTGAAAAAGGGTTCATACACAGAAACCCATACAAAACGCATGTCATACCAGGCAGCCTGCACTAGTTTCTGAGGAAAGCTTTTGGCAATTAAGAGATGTTGTGTATGGAACAGCAAGAAACAGTTGCCTGTTCCCCCAAAATCATTCTCAGAAATGTTGTGCTGAGGAAGCAGAGTCAATAGTGAACCTTGTTACCCACTGGGCACAAGTGGGAGAAAAACAGTGTGACGGAGGAAAATCAGTGTAAAATGATCAGAATGCATCAAATGGTTCCATTTGTTAATTCCCTTCACCAGCACTCAAGAGGCTATCGTTAGTCTGATCAAGGATGAGAGTACTGATGCAGCTATATATAGACAGTATATAAACAGGCTTGGGATATGCGTGGCCTTAAAAAACAAGAGGCTGGTTCGACCTGTTGGAAACTTGAAACAACATGAAAAAATATATTTGGATTCCCAAAGTTATGTTTCTATATGAACAGAAGAGGCACCAATAAACACATAACATACGTGAAAAAATGGCAAGTTTAAGAAATTTGCAGCTGAAGAATAAATTGTTCTCTTCTCATCCACATCCAAATATGTATATCTAATAATTTTTCCAATCTCACAAGCAAAGGGTGGTCCCGGTCTCAGAACTAATTTGTTGCAGTCTCAGCATGATCAATCATGTCAAAGGCTGTGCTTACTGTAGCCCAGGTAATCAAGTAGTTTCAGTATCATGATCTTTACCAGAACCAAACCATTCCCATTCCTTTTACTCTCAATTTCATGAAATCATCCAAATAGCCCATGACTGTAAAATCAATAAATGTGTATGAGCTGGATGACCTCCAACTAGGCTGTATCACAAGAATCTGTTTAGCTTAACCTCTCAACTATTTGTGCTTACTGAAGTCTGACACATTCACTTCCAACCATTTAAGCTTCATTCAACCATTCAATTATTTCAGTCAGTTCAGCTTCATTCCAATCACTTTCTGGGCATCCCAAAAGCTAGAGAGCTTGTTGATTTATTGTAAATCCAGATGTTACTACCTATCATTTGGGAGAACACAGGGGACCTGTTTATCTAAATTAGTTTAGCCCACATGAAGTGTTCTAAAAATGAGTAAATACCTCACATTTTAAAAAAGTAATTTGCTAACCAATAGGATTTGTTTTATTTAGATATGATGTGAAGAACAAAGATTTTTTCAAGATGTTGCATTTTTATAAGCAGGTTTGGGGGAGGATCACAGCACAGTGGTAGCCATGGCAACAACATTTCAGCTGATTTCTCTGGTGCTCATTAAGGGGCCAAGTTTTAGTGAAGCAACATTTGGGACATAGAACATGGAAGACTAAGTATATAGGCTACATACAAGCATGTGTCCTGGTTACACATCTGAATTGCACATTTTGCCTAAATAATGTTTAAAAAACAAATCTAAAATGGATACCTTCAATCTTTTCTTGGTTCAGACAAAATCAGTCTCATGTTCTCCAAAGTCCCAACAGCATTTAAGCAAGCAAACGTGATTTAGGCTGAAGTAACAAATGAAGGTTATCATTCAAACAAGATCCATATTGTTATCCATCATCCATCTGCAATAGGAATGTGTGTGTGTGTGTGTCCATGCAAGTGTGTTTGTGTGTGGGTGGGCATGGGGATGTACATACACACATTTGCACTCACACTTGTGCTGACCTTACTCCAAAGCAGAGAGCCAAACCTCTTAAAGTCTGTTAAAACTGATGGCCTGGATACTCTCATCTCCTGTTCGCTGTGTCAAGTCATTACAGTGCACCAAGTCATTAGCTGATGGTGTAGTCATCCATTACAGCTAAGAGGGAATATAGCAAAGGGGAAATAGAGATGATTCCAACTTCAAGATGTCCACATCATGTGGAGGACAATTTTTCTTGCTTTCCCCTTGGCACTCAGTATAGCTTTCTAGCTGTCAAACCTCTATTGAGCACGAATGATGTGAAATCAGAAAATGTATACGATAAGGAGAAATGATTCCATGCAAAATATTCTAACTGATTATTATATAGTGGGATACTCCAAAAGTGATATTTCCAAAAAGCCTGCCTGAATATCAGGGATCTGAATGGATTTATCAATAAATAGTCACTCATTGACATGGATGGTATGGCTTATGACCAGCCAACTGGTGTTACACAGTGCATAAATCTCTGTAAGTAGATCTGCATTACCATTATTGTTATTCAAAATATGCAAACATGAATGAAATGACAACATGATCCCACCAAATGGAAGACACTTTGGCAATGTTATTGTTGGTGCATGTTATTGGCAGCAGCAGTACATTTCATATAGACTATTTCTGGCAACTTTCAAGTTACACATGATGTGCTACATTTTGAAGTAATGACTGGTTGCAGGAATTCCACTGGCCCTGAGTAAGCCTGTGCTGTGGACAAGGAGACATCCTGTCACTTACATCTTGAGCAGGACTATGGACAAAAGTAGGGGTAGACTGGACATATAGAGTAGTGGGAGTTTTCTCAGGTGGGCTGGTAGACCAGTGGGCCGGCTGTGAGCCAGGCAACACTGATACAAAAATATTTTTAAAAAGTCCTCCCAGGCTGTTTGGTAGTCCGGTGAACTGGCTGGCTGCATAGCAAGGGTGAAGGGAGTCATACTTGCTCCACTGGTCCATTTTTCTCCCTTTACTTTGGTATATTCTAGTGTAGTACGCTGAGCTGAGAATAACAGACTGATTGTGTTGTGCATTATTTGTTATATTGTTATATATTAGGAGAAACTCTGAAAGATGTAGCTGCATTTGTGCTGGAAGAACAGCGGCGCTCTTTCTGTTGTGCCATAAAGAAATATCCCTTTGTGCCATAAAACAATCCATCTGATCCATCTGACAAAATCCAACTTGGTGACAAACAATGTAAAATGTAGAGACTTCCAATCTTCTCCGTGATGGTCTCATTTGTTTAGGGTAATTATACTGTCTCAAAATGATTGTTGAAATTATAAATTATTCAATTTAATTTTAAAAGATGTGAAGACAGGTTCCTATAACCTTGTTATCATATTGCATAAATAGTGTCTCAATAATAGTGTGTCAATAGTGTAGATCACATTTAGTTCTAATTGGGGAGAAGCAGTGATGGGCGGTAACACGTTACTAACGCGTTACAGTAATATTACTTTCCTCAGTAACGAGTACTGTAATGAATTACTAATACTAATACTAATAATAATGTACACTCATTTATTAATACTTAAACGTAGGAAAATACTCACCAATGAGGTAAACTTAACCATTCAATAATAAATAAATTATTGATACGTTTCTAAATTAATAAATGTTAATATATATTCCATGCGCATGGCATGCTGAAATTGTTGTTTTAGATTGCAACAAGACAATTAAAACAAGGACCGAGGCTAGCACCAAATTTTAGTTCATTCTTAATTCCTATTTCACAGAGCAATGAACAGGGAGGCATGGCAGTAATGGCATCTGTCTTGAAAAAGGGAAATAGATTGGAAAAGGAAAGAGGGTCAGATAGTTGAAAGCTTGAAAGTGAAGCATGTTTATGGCATATTGTTACAGCTCATTGTCCTTGAAAATGAATGGGAGAGAAATGACAAGGCTAGGAATGACGTCACGTTAGCGCAGAGCATGGGGAGAGGAGACCTTCGGAGAAGAATATTTATGCAACATGGATAAATGGCAACAGACTATATCTGTATTCAGAATGGACAGCTAGGCCTTAATTGACCATGTTGTAGGGCAGGTCGGCCTTAGGTTTTGACTCATCAGATTCTAGCCTTTCTTTTTATCATGGCATGTCATGATCATGACTATACTCATGATCTTGAGGAAGAGTGGAAGAGCATATATACATACAATATAAACTCTTTGTTTCTATTTGTTTTGATGTTTTCTTCTACTTCTGCTTCATGCATTATGTAGAATAGTCTATTCTGACTGTTAATATGCTTGGAGACAGTTCTCTGCTGGAGGAATGAAACGGATACAGGACATCCCTTCAGTCATTATATGCAACACCAAAATCAGAAAAAAAGCTTTCTAACTGCAACGTGAGAGGAGGCAGATATTGTATCAATTCATTACAGTAGGAGAGAGAGAGAGAGAGAGAGAGAGAGAGATTTCATTAAAGCCTCTGGTTTAAGCCCAGCCCCTTTTGAATATGTAAATGTCTCAGGCACAGAGAAAAACACGGCAAGAGAGAAGCGAGGAGGAGGGAAGAGGGGAGAGGGAGAAGAGGGGGGCAGTATGAACAAGTGAGTGAGCGATCAAGGGAAAGAGAGCAAGAGAGTGAGAGAAAGAGAGAGCGACTGGTCTGAATTGTGAGTGGCTTACGACACTCAGTGAACAGAAGGTGCTTCTGCATGCTCTGTCAGTGTACTAGTCTGCTGCAAGGGATTGAGCGCTCCTCTGCTCCCAACATTCACCGCCCCTGCCTGCCTACCAGCATCAGCCTTCAGCAGCCTCTTACAGCCGAGAAAACACACAGAGAGCCAGGGAATGGCTGGGGAACGGAACCTGCAAGCCACTGGGGAGGCGAGAGGCTCCTTACCCGAGATGAGCCACTGAGATGAGAACAAGGAATATTGTCACACAAGAAAACAGAGAACAGCCAAGTGTTCACCTTCTCTTTAAATATTTTTTTTCATTTGTATCTGTTACTGAAAGCATGATTACCTGCCTGAATGGATTTAAACCTTACAAGTCAGTTATTGCTTCCAGTGACGGACGATAATTCGTGGTGACAGATCTGCTGAAACTTAAGCAGGAAGGGGAGGAGAAAAGAGCGAGACAGATATTTCAAAAGATTTTTCCTTGGTATTTTTTTTCTCTCTGGTTGTCTCTTCCCCCCTCTGATCATTGCAGCAGAGGACTGCGGAGGAGCGAAAGAGAGCGGACAGAGCTCATGCATGCAGACAGGGGAACTTGCACTTCCTACCACCTCGCTGAAAGATACTTGGATTCCTTCTCTTTCTGGCTCTTTCACTCGAGGAGAACTAAGACATTGTAAGCCTGCCAAGGATCTGGTGTCCACTGAAAAGAGAGAAGGGGGGGAGGGCAAATTTGTACCACACTGGGGTCTTTTTTAGATTCGCACATAATTAGTGTTGGGGCACAAAGAGAGCTGCTGAATGGAGGTTGTCAGCCTCTGGATAGGGGTGAGTAGGAATCTTTTCATATAAGATCACTCAATGAAGAGAGTTTTTTTATCCCCTCTGCTCTCCACCCGATGCTTGATATATAACATGAGCAAAGAGACTTGCCCTTTATCCTCCTGTATTCTTTTCAACAAGGATCCATACTTTACATAAGACAAAAATAATAATAACAATAATCATATCACCTTTTACAACAGCAAAGGTAAGAAACAAAACACAGGTGAAATATTCTGGCATTTTTGCGAAACAGTTTATTAATTATGATGTGAAAGGTGCCGAAATAATATCCAGAGCGGTTCAATGGACATTCTCTCGGCGACATCCCTGGATATTTATGCTAATGGATTTCCTTCTAATTGGTCTGTACTTAAAGTGGCCACTGAAGAAGCCCCCTGGGTTAATACTGTGTTCACTGGGCATTTTTCTAAGAATGGTTCCCATGGTAGAGGGGGTTTGTCCAAGGCTGTGCCGCTGCGACAGCAAGTTGCTGTACTGCGAGGGGCTCAACCTCACAGACATCCCCCGCAACCTGAGCAGCGCCTTGGGCCTGTCCATGAGAGAGAACAACTTGACAGAGCTACGTGAAGGCCATTTGGCTGGCCTGTCACAACTCACCTGGCTCTACTTAGATCACAACAACATTGACATAGTAGAGGAGGGTGCCTTTGACAGGCTGAGGCGGGTCAAGGAGCTGGACCTGAGCAGCAACCGGATTGAGAGTCTGCCAAATGGTACCTTCAAGCCCCTCCCAAACCTACGCATCCTGGACCTATCGTACAACAGGCTGCAGGCACTAGAGCCCGACCTGTTCCACGGCCTTAGAAAGCTCACCAATTTGCATTTGCGCTACAATGCTCTGAAGTTTGTGCCAGTGCGGATCTTTCAGGACTGCCGGAGCATGCAGTTTCTGGACCTGGGATACAATCAACTGCAGAGCCTGGCACGAAATTCCTTTGCTGGACTCTTCAAGTTGACTGAGCTCCATCTGGAGCACAATGAGCTAGTTAAAGTCAACCTGGCCCACTTCCCTCGCCTAATCTCCTTACGTACTCTGTACATGCACAACAATCGTGCAACTATTGTTGTCAGTACCCTGGACTGGACCTGGCATTTTTTGGAGAAGATGGATCTGTCCGCCAATGAAATTGAGTACATCGAGCCACATGTTTTTGAGAGTGCACCCAACCTCAGGGTGCTTATGCTAGACTCTAATCGGCTGACCTCCGTGGACCAGCGCATCCTGGATTCGTGGTCATCTTTGGACAGCATCACCCTGGCAGGGAATGAGTGGGAGTGCAGCCGTAATGTGTGCGCCTTGGCCTCCTGGCTGAGTGCCTTCCGAGGCCAGCGTGACAGTTCACTGCTGTGTTCAAGCCCGGACATTGCGCAAGGTGAGGATGTGTTGGATGCTGTCTATGCTTTTCAGCTATGTGATGATCCCCCAATGGAGGTAACTACTGCAGGCCTGTATGCCTCCACCAGGGACCGGGCCAAGGGTGGCTCCGTGCTCCCAGGTCCATTTACGCCAAACCCCTATGAGGGTGAGGGTGGTGAGGTGGTCACCAGCTCTTTCACTGTCACAGTGGGCCATGATGACCTGGAGAGCACCATGCAGATCCACAAGGTGGTGACTGGTACCATGGCGCTCATCTTCTCCTTTCTCATCGTAGTACTCATGCTATATGTGGCCTGGAAGTGCTTTCCAGCCGGAATAAGGCAATTGAGGCAGTGCTTCAGCAGCCAGCGCCGCAAGCAGAAGCAGAAGCAAAGCATGCAGCAGATGGCTACAATTTCTACACCAGAGTACTATGTTGACTATAAACCTAACCACATTGAGGGAGCCCTGGTCATCATTAATGAATATGGTTCTTGCACCTGTCAGCAACAACCTTCTCGGGAATGTGAGGTGTGACCCTGCTTTGTGAGTAAGTGTTGCCATGTATTTAACTGGATATAAAGCCCTTTTTGGATTTGGGGAATATTGTGGGACATAAGGAATAAAGGGAACCTTTGGACACTTTTTACACAGCGTCTCACTGTGATGCAGAAGGAGTGTGCTTTATGGGGCTGACTATTTCACAGTGGATTTACTGCTACTGCTGTCTACTGCTGATTTGAGGCCAGAGGGCATAACGGGCACCTGACTATTGGACCTGTTGATGTTCTACAGAAACACAAAGAGGAATACATTGTGGGCACTGAGGCTTTTCTCTCACCAAGAATGGATATTTCAGCTTTAATGTGTCTTTCTACTTCAGGACATTCTATTATTGTCTAAACATAAACTGGGGACACAACAAAAACACACCATTTCTATTATGGTAAACACAATATTTGACAATGACAAACATTTAAAAAGATTTAAAAAAATATATGTTTCAGTTGGATTAAAAAAATGTAAAGATAAATGTCTGTGTAAAATGTTTAAAAGCAGAAGTGCAAGTGTGGAGAAAAAATGATGCAAGATGCTATTCTATTTCTTTTGTAAACTACAAAAAATGTTTAAATAAATCAATTGCGATTCACAGTAAAGTGATTTATATGTGAGAAGCCTTTGAGAGAGGATGAATGATAAGAGATGCAGTTTTTGTGCTGGTGGACTGGAGAGCGTTGTCTGCTTGCCTGTCTCTGCAGTGTATCTAACAAAAAAAATTAAAAGGGGCAGAGGGATATCTGCACCTCATTTCCAATGTTAAAGCCCTGGTCTGAATTTCAGATATTTTTCTATCTTATCTCTCATATATGTTGTTTTATCATTCAGTGTGTTGGCTCGCTATCACTGTTGTAGTTGTTTCCCCCTTCCCATTTCCTTTCTGTGAATAGATTAAATTGATCTATTATATTTTAATCAGTTGGCATATTTTCATATGATTATATCACAATTTATGTACCATTCAAGTAAACAAAATAGAGCATCAAAGATCTAAAGCTATGCTTCTCATTGCTTCTCAGCCTTCGGCTTTCACGCAAGAGTGATGCCTCCTTTAACTGAATATGGCATATTAAAGACAAAAAAACACCTTAGCAATCCTTATTTAAATCAAAATGCAATTTAAAATAGCCTTGTTGAAGAAATAATCCACTGGGGCTTTTTATCTTAATGAGGCACATTAGTACATTCTTCACTGTGTTTTCATGTAATGTAAAATATGTTCATTGAATACAAGGCCATTTTGAGGTATATATATCCTTCTTCCTCTGGTGTTCATTGTGTGAATGAGTGTGCTGCCAGATCCTTTGACATGTATATTGTGTAAGGTGGAGGGAGAGGGAGATCGAGGATCACAAAGACAACAGAAACAGACACGGACTGCTCTCTAGTGTGCATCTTATACTATATCTGTATTCTGCCCATTAAGTAGTGCACCATATCCTGCACAATTCCGCAGCAGCAGCAGCAGCAGCAGCAGCAGCAGCAGCATCAGCATCAATATAGGGGGTCCGGTGCCACACACACAAAACACACACACAAACATACAAAGATGCAAACACGCAAACAAACACATGTGCACACACACACACACACACACACACACACACACACACACACACACACACACTGATCAATGGAATTAACAGCAGAGCAATTACTCTAAATCGGCCACACTGTTGTCACATACAATCAATCAAATTTATCATTATAAAATGCCTTACTCTGTGTGTGTGTGTGTGTGTGTGTAAGAAGTGAAACTATAAGCCACTAAAAGGTCAGTCTCTAATATCAAGACCTTGTACTGTTGATGTTTAGGGGAAAAAAAGGGAAAGTTAGTTTTTCCCTCATCTCTTCTGTGTTGTGTGCTACTTCAGATCAACTGAGATGGTTGTTCAATGCATATTCCATCACATATCAGTCATCCTTGTCAATATGAAGCCAATACTGGTAAGTCAGTGGTACGCACTTGAGTGCACCGAATTGAAAGATCTTTCTTATTCTTTTCAAGCAATAACTTTGTTAACAACGGGCAAGAGACCAAATAAGTAGCTTTTGAATCAATGCAAGCAGCAGTAAAAATGCAGTTCATGTTGTGATTGATAGCTGTGATCATATTTAAAAGGTTTCATTCATTGTTATATATTTTTTTGAACATTTTTGAAAAAAAAGGAACCCAAAATTCATCAGTCAATATTTCAATGAGACAAATTCTAGCTATTTCAAAAGCAGGGTCTTAAGATGAAAAGTACCATAATATATATTTCTATACGTGTGTGTGTGGGTATATATAAGTGTATATATGATATGTGTGTGCATGCATGTGTGTGCATGTGTGTGCATCTGTGTGATCTGAGATACTTCAAAGATAGATAAGTCTTGACATTGAAATATGTGACCCTCTGAAATTGACCTCAACAGTCTGAGACCCTAAAGGGGCCTTGCGCCAATCATCAATATCAAATCAATGTCCTGGGACGTGGCCTATGCAGAATGAAAAACAGAGATACAACGAGTGAAATTTCCTGGTGTTTTCTTTTACACAACAAGCTACAATCTTTTTTTAATCAAAATTAAATACAATGCAACCGATTATAATTTGCAGTTTTATGGGTATTAGCAGGGTTGACTAACCCTGATGACTGGGAGACACAATGGTTCAAATTTGCCATATGAGACTCATGATCTACTTCTTATTTATTATATTGGGGCTTTTGTAGCGGTGTCCCACTTTGAGACTCAACATAGCCGTTAATCATAACTAGCCATGGCACCTGCATACAAATGACCGCAGTCTGTACAGCAGGGCAACATGATGGGGTAAGCGCTTTATTTTATTCTCTCATCTTCATCTCCTATTTAGAATTGTCACCCCCTTCACGTCCTTCACACTTGTAACACAAGGGTACATTTTAAATTGTGAAGACTCATTTGTATGAAAATTGGAAGATGTCTGGCATCGAGACCAGTACTGGCACCATTATTATTTCTATTTCATTCTTCTTAAACAAGCAGCCAGCACAAAAGGAGATAGAGAATGGGGTTGCATATTTTTAAAGCTTTGAGACACTATTTCAGACCTACTTCTATGCTTCTATGCCTACTCACCTTTTCTCTCTCTCTGTCTCTCTCTAAGACACAACATTAGGCACACAAATGCCTGCTTGACCTAAGACTGGGGTGAGAAGTCCCTAAGGGGATATATTTGCTTCCTGGACAGTGTCCATTAAAATGCCCTGATTGAAGATGCTCAGTAAAAATCAATACAGATGAGTAGTAACCAAAAATATCATAGTGATAACAAATGTGTCCATCTCTCGCTCACATTTTCAAGTATGCATTGATGTTTGATGAAGATATGCTGTATTTACACAGAAATCTATGATTTATTTGGCAGATGATTAGTGGTTGAAATGGTGATTTGGCGACCACCATTCACAAATCAGATCACTGTGAGATTTCTTTTGATTTTGATTTTTCTTTTGTTCTTTTGAAGTGCAGTTGAACAGGAAAGTGTGACAATTGTTATGTGCATTGCAGGGCCACAGCTGTTAAGAAGCAAAAGGATATGCAGGGGTTGTATAATGCGCTTGCTAATGTTTCTGAAGCTATTGTCTCACAACTATATGTGTGCAAAACTGAGTGGTGTGTGTGTGTGTGGTTATGAAAGAGACATAATATAACATAGATCATATGATGCCTAGGACTATGTTGTAAGCCAATAATGAGAGCAAGAGTAAAACTAAAAGAGGCAAAAGAAAGAGGCATTAATGTATGTGAGTTGCTGATTCAAAGAATACAGGTCAAGACAATGAAATGAGAACATGCAGAGGAGGTGTGCCTGGCAAACAGTGGGACGTATGTGTGAACATGGCAGGTCAGGGTCAGAGCTAAAGGTCACACTCAAACACTGACAACATAGAGAGGCCCCACAGAGCCAGACAAACAGCACAGCTAGCTAACTGGGATCATACTAAACACTACTCAGCTGTCACCATCCATCTGCCAGCAGTCACAACTGGCTGGCATTGTGTGTTGTTTACACAGTACAAATTGAATATTAAAGCAAGGCAACATTGGTAATATATGACATGACATGGAAGTGGCATAACTTCAGCAAAATGGTGTGTCTGCCTGTGTTCGTGCATGTATTCATGTGTGCATGCCTATATATACTTGTGCCTGTGCATCAGTGACAAAACATCTGTGGATGTTTGGAAAATAGTTTGCATCACGACCCGGAGGAAGAGGGGAGCTTAGAGATGCAAACAAATCCTTAACAAATTCATTAACTTGGCTTCCTGTGGGGGGTATCGATTGGGCACCCTTTTTCCATTTCATTGGGACTAGAGGAGCATAATAAACGCTAACACCCCCTCATAATCAGATGGGGAGCTAAATCATGGGTAGCAGCGTGTGCTGCAATAGGCTGTACAGAGCTGGCAATGACTAATGACAATGTGTGGGTGGCTGTCCACTGCTTCTTTCTAGACTGGGTGGTTCATCAGGATCAATACTCTAACCATCATCCATATTGTCTTTGAACCCAAAACCTCTGACACACCTTCTAGTGCCATTGTCATCCTCTTCCATTCCATCTCCTCTTCATCCTTCTACATACAAATACTGTCCCTGTAATTAGCGTGATACTACTGTACCAATTCCAAAGATAGCCACAGATAACATCCTGCTTTTATGTTACAAATAGGAGATTATTTGAAAGGTGGTGGTGGGTGGGGTCATCCTTCTAATAGAAAAGCATTCTCCTTTTTAAGAATATATTTTCTGTAAAACAAAGGAAAGCTTATGGGTTTATGGAAATTGGAACAAATTGACCACGAGTCAATATATTTACATTACCAACATACACACAGGTCCAACAGGGCACTATAATTACATTTATTAGGCAGGCTAATGAACTCTTCAGGCTATAGCTAATTTACATGCACCACACTCAAGCATCCCCGAATTAATAATAATGACTGAGAAGAGCCACTATCCTTACCTACATAGCTGCAGCAGTGGTGTCTACAGAAGATGAAATTGGGGGTACGGTTGGCAACTGAATATTCATTACACTGAATCAGAGAGTGGGAGATGAACTAAGTTGAATGTAAGAAGGCCAGTGGCCATCTTAGTGTGGCCATTGTTCCAATTATTATGGCTGTTAATATGATTGTTTTGTAGCTTTTATTTTATAGTACTTTGTTGGAAAGGAAAGTGGTATATTAGTCTAATTATTTGTATGATTATTTATTTATGACATGGTTATTATTTTGACTACAATATTTTTGTAGTTAACTATACTTACCAACTATACTACGTTACCTATACTTGCCGGGGCTAGGGTGGATTAGCTAGTGTTCTGTCTTGCATTAAACATAAAACATCAGGGTCAGTCAGAGGCATAATATGTGACAACAGCTGGGCCTGCATCTGGGGCTCCATCTAACCCGTACAAGAGCAGATGTGGGCCAATACCTAATATTCAGAGTATTATGGTGGCTGAACTCTAAAGCTTTATCCAGGACTGGACTGAGGCTTTGTGTTTGTTATCCATACCTTACAGATGGATGTTTGGTGAGATGTGCAACAAATACTAATGTTGCCATGTAAAAACAAGAGAACAAAATGTGATCTGAAAATAATATAGTAATAGTGTACCATGGATTACTGCAACATGAAGACATTGATTTCTTCATATGAACTAGGCCTATGTGACTGAATGTGTAACTTGAGCCTCTTTCACACATGCAGTGAAATCCGGAACGTATCTAGACATTACTTGGAGGGGTTGTATGTGTGAACGCAAATGTCTGAATCAGTTGCTCTGGAAATTAAACAGACTTTACCCACCCAGCACCCTAGTCTAAAATCAGTTTTATCGCCGAGTGAGAATGGAGCTGAAGATTCTCCAGAGTATTCTCTACGAGCGCGTGGGCGCGTTGATGACGTATTTATCATGCGACTGGCGCAAAACCGGGGTAAGACAAACATCCTGAGGAACTAGATCGTCGATACTGCGGATACGTCTAACTACATTTAGTATTGACATCAACGCCAAAACGGCCACTGAGAGTCGGCCACTTAGTCTGCCATCTTCGTGCTGCAAACAAAACACTGCGATTTCCGCAGTGTACTTTTTGCGTCATGTCCCATTTCCCCGCACACTCTACCCAGGCCCCACCCCTTGCCTGAACTAACCGGAGTATTTTCTGTTGTTGTGAATGGATCCGTAACGGACATTCTCCGGTGGTGTGCTGTATGTGTAGAAGGGCAACTCCGGTTAGAGTGCGGACCTGATTCTCTGGAGAATATCCGAAGCGTATGTCTGAAAGAGGCTTTGGATTAACAAGCTCAGATGATACCACATATAGACTTCAGTATCTTTTTTACACCCCAGATCTTGTAGCTCATGCATTATTTAAGTCTTTTTGTTTTCAAAATATTCATATCCAGTCCTATTCCACATTGCGTCAACATATAGTCCTACTAGTTGTAGTGGTAAATTAGGCCCCTGAAGACATTTGGCTAGCACATACTCACCCACACAAGGAAAAAGTGATCAGTAGAATACATTGTGGGAAACTATGGTAGTGCATATTGTACACACATACATCCATACGGGTAACAAAAGTCCCGAGGCCGAAAGTGCCAATACCTTTTAAATAATATCAGATAGTATCCAAGTACATACAGCTCTTCCAGTCAGAGGGTCATACATGGCTTAAATAGCCTGCGCTAGCCCATTACGTCTCTGACATATTGATCCACTTAAATTAAACACCTAATCTATTGTATGGATAGATTTAATAAGCCCTATTTGGACTTATTGGGCCTGTTTACTAACAATTACAAATGGTCAAGCTGGAGCAAACATGCAAGAAGCAGTGACCAACATAAGTGTGACATGATGGGGACAGAAAATGGTGGTAAAAAAAACAAACTTGTCTAAATAAGAGTGCAATCTATGAAAGGAAAAGCAGCATTATGTGTCCAGATAGCATAACTACACATAATACAGTATTAAACTACAGAAAATAGATATGTGGAGCTTTGATATATATTTTATACTTGGGTTTTTACATTGCTATTCAATGAATTTACAATGCTACAGAGAAACAATGAGCAGGTGCAAAGGTTGTTTTTGCTTAATTTCGTTTCAGGCACATTTTGCTTTGTGAGCCAGTTATAAACAACAATAGAACAATATGTTGTGTAACAGTATTTCAAGCACTTCATTATCAATACAAAGACAAAGTCTAAACTTATTTCTTCACCAGATGGTTGCAGAATGAAGGTAGGTGTATCAAAAAGGGAGATTAGGAAATCATGGCACCTCATGGGCCTTCTCAATCACCAATATCAGCCAAACTCCAGCCAAAACATTAGGCAAAATTCTAGCCTTTTCAACTACTTTGAGAGAAATCACACGAACAAAACAAACCAAAAACCACTGAGGGGATCTGGTTTAAGGATAATTACAGTTTTTGTTGGATATCTCTTTCCTTCTGCTGTTTTGCCTAACAAACCCAAAGACATCGGCCCAATTTAGTCACCATTCATGCTAAATGAGTCATTGAGGCAACTGCATCATGTTTCATAAATCATGGTCAAATCGAATTAAATTCCAAACAACACTTTGATTAAGCATTACAAAGGTACTGCACAGAAACATTGTAGACTCTACAATGTAGAGGCTTCTTTTTGAATAAAAAGTTAACATTTGGGTTAAGGGAGGTAAAAATAGACATAATTTATCATTTTCCATGTATCTGATCAGTGTCAGGATGAATAAATGCTATTCTACCCAGTCTCCCTGCTCTCTTCCCTATCTGTGAGGGCAGATTGGCATCTCTCCAGTAGCCAATGAGATTGGCTGCATAAATGGAATTGCCCCATTCTCCAAGTGTCAGTTACGCTAAGGGAATGTGTTCACTGTTTACACAATCGTTGTGCTAAAATGCAACTCTTGTTGCGTGTTCAGACACAGTTTTGTAAAAATTTTCACCGCAGGAGCCAGTGCATACAATCCAATCCAATGAGTTCTGCCCAAAATCTTCAAACTACACATAAAAGGTGGACTTACCTATCAAAGTAAATGCAGAGCAGAGTGTCAGATCCACATGGAAGAACATAAAAAGAGAGACAGAAAGAGAAACATCTGTTAAAAATGTAGACTTTTGTTGCCTTTTCATGATCTCTGTCTTCATAAGATAATAAGACTCTGAGACCCTCGGTGTCAAGTGTTTCTGTATTTTTACCACTCATTGCAGTATCATAGACTTTTGTTCCAGGACAGGCAGAGTAAGGAGAGAGTGAGAGAGCGCTACAGATTGCTGTGAGATCAGACGGCCTATGGCAGAGAACAAGGGAGCGAGTGCAGTGTGTGTGTATGTGGAGAGACTTGAGAAGAAGTGGAACACAGAGCAGAGACTACAGCCTGCAGTACTGTAGTTAAACCGATGGTGCGTTTAATGCCTAACTAGTGACAACCATCATATCGTCAACAGCAAAAAGAGGAAAAGCAGAGAGAGGACCTTTTATTGGTAGATTGTGCTGATAAAGGGCTGTAACGGCCAACAGCACAACACTGGCACACTGCTTTTTGTCAGCCAGGCAGCAAAGTACTACAAGCCTATAAAGGATTATAACACCCCCACCACTCTCTTCAATCTAAAGGCCTTATACAAATGGATGTAAGGGTTTGATCACTTCGTTGTTGTTATTAGTTAGACCATATTGTCACACAAACATAAAAAAACAAGAGCCCTGTCATGGACTGGTGACCTGTTCAGAGTGTCTCTCTGCCTTCCGCCCCAATGTGTACTGTGATAGGCCGCAGCGCCCCCATGACCCTGAAAAGGATTAAGCGAGTAAAGAAAATGAAGCGTGTCACTTGCAAACAGACACAACAATGTTTCTGCAATGGGGCAACAAAGATATCAAGCTCATCGCACTAAGCCTAAAATGGTTGTTCTACAGAAGTTGGAGAGAAACAGGGTGGGTGATTTGAGTGAAAGCCACCCACATGGATTTTCTCACCCTCCTTGCCTCCACTGTTGCAGTATGGCTGCCGAGAAATTTGATAGAGTGTTATACCACTAAGTGTCCTCTGGAAGTCAGCTGATTACATTCATTGGGGCTTCATGAAAAGAAAAAGATTAATGAATAAGGCTCAGCCAGGAGCTGAACTATCCTCAGTCTGAAAAACGGCAACTGAGTAGTTCACCGTTTCAAATTTTCAAATTTTCCCCTTCCCACAAAAGCAGATAAACGATAATTTACTGTCAAAGATTATGCCATCCACCATCAGCATAACTTGGTAATTCTGTCACAACTGCTTCAAACAAGAGAAAAAAAATTGCAGGACTCAGTGTGAACCCAAAGCAACTCAAAGGCATACACACAAATTCATTATATTGCCTAGTAATGGCGAAAAAGGCTCTTGAATTACTGGTCATGAGATACATGCATGTGTCCACAACCTAAATGATCTGTAAACCCCAATGATCTGCAAATGTGTAAATACATCTGTGATATGTCATGTCGATATGCCAACATATGTGAAATAATAATTTCCCAGAATTCTATATTTTCTAAATATCACTTTAAAATATGGGAACATGTGAATTAGTCATACATATTCTACATTCTACATATTCTACATTCTACAATTCATTTTTTTATTTTCTCTGTTTATTCTGCTGCTGCTGTTATTTTGCACATCCTAATAATGCTGTTATCTCTACTTTTCATTTATGTCTAACATGCTCTAATGTTGGAATTGTTGGTTGTGTATGTTTGTCTATTTTTCTGTTTTCTCGTGTATCTTATCTTATTTTTTATATTTTTAAATATCACTGTGAAATTTGTTGCTTTTGGTTTTTTGCTGCTAAGGATGGTTAGGGAGTGAATCATTGTTAAATTCAATGCAAAAATTGCCATCTGTTTTGGCATTGTTGCAACTCGGTGGATGGTAGTTTCAGACTAATGAAGTGAAATGTAAATTCAGGGTGAATGTCAAGCTAGCATTATGAGGCGGCATTAGGGTCAATATGCCATTACTTGGATAGTACACTTGCCAGTGTACAAGCAAGGTTCTCAGATTTTGAGGGAAATCAAACCCAATAACTCCTATGTTGAACAAAATAAAATTACAAAGCAGATCATTGAAGCTAATGTTTGTGATAGTGACAGTTCTTTTTTTATTCCTCATGCATTCACATTGCCACTAATTTCACAATGTTATGTTAATGACAAATGAGAATAATTCACATTGCATTATTAAGGAGGAAAACAGGTGTGAGATGAAGATAAATGTGCCTCTGCTTTTGTTTTTAGGACTGTGGGAACGTCAGAGTGGCCTGATAGAGACCCATTTGCCAGCTGAACTGTGGGAGTTACTGTGTGGAGGAAGGCAGAAAAGAAAATGACTGAAACACAGCTGAAAATATGTCAACTAAAAAAAACATTGGGAGATAGAACTAGGAGGTTTTAATGACAGTGCAGCCACACTTGAAGAAGAATGGAGAGTGAATAGAAAAACAAAGCTTAAGGAAATGAAAGACGTTAGATTATATGAAACCTATAGCTGTTGTGTGTATGTAAAAAACAATGATAACCGAGCCTGCAGCCTTCAGCCTGAGCTCCGCCTATAACATGTGAAGACGCACTAGAAGTGGAACATGACAATTTTCAACAGCAGGCACCTGGAGGCTGATCTAGCTGCTGTGAAACAGTGGTGGAGGGTGAAGTCTTTGTGCTGAGGCGCACAGGGAGTTATATTATGGGGTGCTGTTGCTAGAGAGATGGTCAAGGAGCTAACAACAAGAGAGAAACACACTAACCACTCCAACTAAACAATTAGATATGACAATAAGTGAAGTTATGTTTCCAAATTTTTGTTGTGCTCTTCTGTTTTGTTATTTTTCCCATCCAATCCGACGTTTAAATATTGATGGCCAAGGATCCTTACAACAGCACCATTGACAATTGTGAATCAATAACATATTACATACAATACCTTATAATTGGACTAATACTTGTCTGTGTTAGACCTCATTTTCAATATGTTAGTCTTTGCAGTAGGTTAGCAAGGTTAGTCTTTAAACACATTCCCTGGGAACGTGACAAATAAAGGGTTTAGGGTGTCTTTAAAGGGATCTGCCTCATGTGTTTTAACAATTCTGACCATCATAATCCATTAAGTGTCAACTTCCAGCAGCATTAATTCAATCATTCTCATAATCAAAATGGTTGCTCTGAGCCCCTGCTGTGGGGCTTAGTGACGGTACGCCGAGAATGAAAAGGCACATTAAAATGGACTGGAGCCTGCAATCCCCCAAAAAGGCATTTGCTGCGCTCTGCATGCGCCAAGGACGTGCAACAGTAAGGTCAGGATCACACATCGGCAGAATACTGAATAAGTCAGTCTCCAGGAGGGACAGAATGGGATCCCTGGATCCAGCTCATCCTTCCCTCTCCAATAGTAAAAGCCTTATCACTCCAGGTATACGCTGCTCCTGGAGGCATGCTTAACTCCCAACATGCAGCACAAAGGCTGAAGAAATATGCCATGCATAAGATGTATACCTGTACAAACAAAACTGGGTGCATGTGCATATTAAAGATTTTGCAATGCGGTGTACAAAGACTATGCGTATGTTAATGTGAATCCACATTCCACATTCTCCTCGCTTCTGTTTTGATCACCCCTCATCCACACCCCCCCACTCTCAACCCCGACCTGAAACAATGACAAACAAACAATGAATAACCAACCAAACAGATAGATACATGCATACTTACAAACATTTTACATATGAAAAAAAACACCAAGTCATTCACTTGATTTAACTAGTAGACACTAGCATGGTTATGTTTCCCTGCTCAATGTGGCGTCAAAGGTCTAGAATTAGTTGCACAATTAGTTGCACAATATCGATATTTAGCCATGAATTCATAACATCAGCTGAGTGGTCCTGAATTTGGCTTTCAATGTAAAGGTGGAGAGTTATGTGGAATAAATATACACATGAGCACACAAGGAACTAGCCTATGCCACAAATACATGGTGTACAGTTCACCGCCTAGCTAGATGTGCAGCATCATCTGTTGCTGTAGTTTAAATGAATACAGTCCTGCAATAATCAGGATTACCGCATCACTTTCAGTATCATAACATAGTAGTGTGTTTGTAGAATTGGCCAAACTTGATAATTTCCACAACTGTTACACAAAACTGCTTAGACACATTAACGAGACTTTAACACCAGGCAAGTGATCATCACTCAATACGAGGTGAGAGAGCGCTGTTTTGTTAGCATTGGGCAAATTTAATAAATTCCACACCTGTTACGCAAAACTGCTTTGCCAGCTTGATGTAGCTCTAACTAAAATATATTTTTTAAATTGTCATGCATTGTCAGAGAATTACACTGCAGTTGTAAAGCTGTTGTAATCATTCAACTGCGCAAACGATCTCCCGCATCACAAGTCAATGAGACACATTGAGAGCGTTCTGACCTAATGAGGATGGGGGGTACTCCATTGGCCCCACCCTTGGTACAGTATATAGGGTTTTATCTGATGACTGACTGACTAAGTTTGGCTCCTAATGTCCAAAAAACAGATTAACATGGCAGGAGATAGCTTTACATTGTGACTCTTTTGAGCCAGACAAATGAGACTGTAGAGTACAGCTCACACTATTTTTTGTGGAATTTCATATGCAAGAACCCTTAAGGCGAGTGTTATTTCTTCCTCTGTTGGAAGCATTTGGGACTAGTGTGTGGGAGTGGGAATGAGAGTTGTTGTGTTTAAGCTGGCACTAATGAAACCCATGGGTCCATCATGACAATGGGAGGATGTTTGATGAGCAAGTATTTGCTTCCAGTATGTGAGTTATGTCTGACATTGTGTGTGTGTGTGTGTGTGTGTGTGTGTGTGTGTGTGTGTGCATATGTCAGTTAAAAAAATGGAGTCATCATAATAATTTTAGGAGTATTTGTGCTGAAAGAATCTGCCATATGGCTCTCTTTCATCTCTTGTTGTGTGCTGTTTTGAGTTTCCCATTCCTGGAAACATAGAGAATAAAATCATTGTATTTATTTTGTATACAAAAAAGGGAACAACCTTCAAACACATCTAAGACCATTAGATATCTACCCAGGGTGCTTCATTTGACATAGAGGCAGCCAAAGAAAAAACTGTAGGCAGCCAGGTGTACAGGAATACATGGGTGTTGGGAAATGGGGGGGAACAGGGAAATGCAGGGAGTCGTCTTTAAACATTACATTTTAGTAAGTTATCCTGTTACTGAACTCAAAGTACAGGTGGCAGTGGGCCTTGGATATTTAGTCTGAAAGTGATATCATTTTGTATGAAAAGCTGTCAGCTTTTTATAAGTTTATACCCCTGAATATTTGTGTGCGCTGTAGGACATTATAGGTCGTTTTTCCACCACAAGAACTATCTTAGTACTATTGGTACTTCAACCTTTCGACCGAGGGAACTAGCCCCGAAAAAGGTTCCTCTTGGATAGTTCCTGGACACTAAAAAGTTCCTGCTAGCGAGGTAGTACTTTTTGGGGTAATTGGTCAATACAAGCTACGCAAAAATCCTCAAGTCCGCCAACCGCCATGCTTGTTCAATACCAGTAGCAAACTCATTTTGTATCTCGTTGAACATCGCAGCTATTTATTATTTTGGAAAATGGACAATGAACTTCCTCCATGTTTGCTGTGTTGAATTGGCGCAGTTGTATAAAACCAAACACTCGCACTTTTGTCGCGTCACATACTCTTTATTTGCATAATCTCCCTGGTACTTTGATCCGATGGGAAAGCAACCTCAAATTCTTTTTGGGAACTGAAAAGGCTTATCTGGGCATGGAATGCACTTCAATAATGTAGATCTCAATGAATTAATAATCTTAATCTTAAAAAACCTTTTAATCCACAAATACTGCTGACAGTCACTGTAAAATGGTAAAAATATATGCACAATATTAGACTGTGAATTTAGGATGGATCTGTCTGGGCAACGTTATTGTCTCTACATAGCAATTTGTTCAATGGCAAGATGATCTGATGGTGAAAATGTCTGACAATATGAAAGAAAGATCATCACAGTCATAGCAGTATCTTTAAATGTTTCTCTGTAGCTGGTGTTATGTAAACATAAATGTGTGCACAAGTGCACACAGATCTCCAGGAATGTTGGGAAATTAAGTGACAAACCAGAGGTGGCAAAAAGGGATATTTAGGAAATTACTTTTTCGAAAAAAAAAAATATCCTTCTTACTAGAGTTGAAACAATTTGAATCAATTATTTACAATGGAACTCACAGTATAGATTAAAAACAAAATGATTAAGTGTGCTATTTATAATTCTCAAGGCACAATGCTTTCCTTATAACTCTCATCATGCTTTAAAAGCTCTCCAAGACACAGCAAAGAAACCTATATTGGCAGTTCTGCAACATGCTGAGCCCATGATGAACTCAACTAATATGCTGGTGATATCAATGGGATATATTGCAGAGGTAAGGAGTGTAACTGTTGCATTGTAACCTTGACATGAGATGGAAGTAACAACAGAGAGTGAGAAGGAGTTAGATGTTAGGAGGACAGAGAATGAACAACGCCAAAATCCAATAGAACCAGATGGTCCCTGGAACAAGCGTCGCCTGAGGCAACCTACCTCCCCCCTCAATATACACCCACACCCACCCACCCACCCACACACACCCACACACACACAATCCTCGAAATGTAGTTAAGAAGGGCACAGAATACAACCACGATATGGTGTGTGCACCCACATCTATGTTGTTGAAGTGATAAACGTTATGCAGTTATAAATGTATGATATTAGGATAATCAGTTATTCAGAGAAAGACGTGCAATGACATGCCAACTCTCAGTTACATAGAGAGAAATGTTGAGTGGCTTATTGTTTTTCTATGGCTATTTATGTACATTGAAAAAGGGTCTGTCCTTCCAGCATCAAAGACAGGCCTTCTAGAGTATAAGTAACACTGAGGATGGCAAAGATGTATCTAAATATCCTGAACAAATGGTTTCACTTCCTTGGATGGAGCTAACCACAAAGTAATCAGTGAGCAACCTCTCTTGCCTCCCTTTCACACACCTACGCACCAACACATCCCACATCCCATCTACACACACACATACACTGAGAGGAAAGTATGGGCCTATTATTGGCCACAGTGTAGGAGACTCATCAATCAATCATGGATTAATGGCTAGGCCATCTCCTTTAAACACACACCCACATACTTGCACTCACACACACACACACACACACACACACACACACACAGATTTCTGTCCTCATGGACACACATGACTCAAAATCAAATCATGAAAGCCATTTCATTAAACTGAACTGTAATTCAACAGCTGTAATCATTCAACGAATGAATATGAAAAAAAAATCACTCTGATACTTCACTGTCCCACAAATTATAATTCTGCACCATACAGCAGTGACGAGGCCAATCCTACAATAAAAAACAATAACAATAACAACGTTAACAGGATATCAGCAAGACTTTGTTTTAGTCATAAAAGCACTGTACAGGGGTTTTGTCTTTTGTGGGAGCGTGATCATTTCATTCTTATATTATTTGTATTCCTTTGTCCATCACAAAGAAAACAACACATACAGCATGTGGCAGAAGTCTCATGTTTCATGGAATATACTGGCATGCATGTTTTGGTCCAGAACAGGCCATAAGGGCCTCTGTAGGGGGTGGTGAAGAGGGGTATGCTCTCCAGTCATTGTTTGTTGTTTGAGAGGCCACTGAGCTCTTGATCCCTGGGTAATCTCCAGCTATCTGTCTGAGCCACCACCTCTCCTGATTTAGGTCATCCTGGCTGCTTTCAGTTTTTAGGACATTGCCCACCATCCCCCACAAAACATGCACACGGAATCCTACATGCAAAGAGATAAGGGGACAGATAAGCAGCCCTACTGCATGAAAAGCATACACATTAAAGCAGAGCTTTTTTGGGAAAATAATGTAGATCTTTGATCAGGGATGGATATTTCAACTAATTGTATTTATTTACATGATAGATACAAAACTGTTGACTAGTAAAAGTAGAAATATGCCAGAACAGGTGTAGCTGACAGTTGCTGAGTGTCAATAAGCTACATGAGCTGTTTGAATCCTCTTCCTCAAATAATCTTAGCTGTTAGTAGAAGTCATATTTGTAACAAGCATTGTTATTTATTTACAGTATAGCAAGTTGTAGTAACAGGCATACAGGATGTAGCAAATATGCATTTCCCTTATCTTCTAGCTTCCCTTGATCATCTTCCTCCAAAGACACGTGTGTGAGTTTAATGGGGTTTCCACAGCACCTTGTAAATGGTTCAATGCCAGTTTCTCTTGGCAGTCTGAAAACTATGTTATTTCCATATTTCCTCATTTCCATAGTTTGTGGCTACTTTCATATTGATGGGTCATGGAAATGTAGCACTTTATTACTGGCAACTCTTTATATAGATAACATTTGGTTTGTTTCTCATGATGTAATAGTAGGCTGCCTATTGTTTACTTGTCATTTAAAATGCTTACAGGAAGAAACAGCCCTGTTTCCTTTTCCGCTGTGTGGCAACTGTGTCTTGAGTCTGACAAACAACATCTCGTTCAGATAAAGAGAATGTAAACGCATGGACAGACTATGATTTTAAATCACAATTTCACAATTCACAAGTTTTAAATTCAGATTTTTTTCAGCCAAATATTCTTAGATCACTAAGATTTTGAAGGTTTCCTGTGCTGTTGCCACATCACCTGCATTGGTGGTTTAACAAAGCAATTTGAGTTTCAACAAAAGGTGGGCATCTCTCTCAAGCAACCAAAAGCACATAGTGGTTACTATGAGAATTTAAATTTTGAACTCAAATGATTTGATTTGAGTGTTTATACATGTTCTGATCAGGCTATATACCATAATAGTCAGAAATGTCTTGATAAGCCTCACTTTGCTGGGTTTTGCTGGACCAACTGTCCGACATAAGTTTGTCTATTCACATTTGTCTCAACATTTGTCTATTCACTGTAATGTACTGGGTTGAAGAGAATGATCTCTTTCCACCAAAATGAGAGCATGCTGAGCCTCATTCTCAGCACTGGCAGCAGTTGGAGAAGCAATGCAACCCCCCGAACCCCCCACCCACACCCCCCAGGCTACGTGGCTCTCTTGCTCCATGTCATCTCCTTACAGCCAACACTTCTCTGCTCTGTGACTAACAGTAGTGCTCCCTGGCCCTGGAGGAGGACTAATATCCTGTCCTCCTTTTCTGTAATGAAAGAACCTGGGCCAAGGAGAAAGGATGAAAAAGTCAGGATAAAGGACTGGCCGCTCATGGGCCTGGCCTGGATATAGTGGCAGTTCATTTTTGCCAGTCTGCTTTTGAGGAGAGTTCATATTGATATGGTTTGTATTCATGGTATACAATGTTTTTGGAAGTTGAGTTTTTAGAGGGAGTAAGTGACCAGCGATTTGATGCCTCTTTATAAAAAGTGCAGGACAATTCTTAGAATAGAATACTGGTAAATACTATCACTTTTACAAATACCTGGTACTGTAGACCTGCCAAAATAAATAAAGGCCTGTCTTTATTTTGTAGAGGTAAATGAATGGCCCTGGCCATCATTGGAAGATTCACGGTAATATACATTATTTGATCATTAATTAATGATATCAGAATGACAAAAAAAATTCTAAAAAAATGTATATAAAAAATAAATTATTAATGATTGACTTAGTTAACAATTTATCAGGCATTTGTTATTATTTAGGTTAAACAGTTTTGAAAACTTAGATAAATACAGGTATTTGTCAAATATAAACTAGCATTATGTGGGCCCTTATTGTAATGTTGTAACTGATGTTTACAGTGCTTAGTGGTTAATAAGTGGTTAAATAAGTGGTTTGTAAAACATAAATGGACATTATCTGAGCTCTTATTATAAGGGGAACTTTATAAAAGGGGCCCACAAAATGCTTATTGATGTGTTACATATCATTTATGATTACTTCATTAGGTATTTACAAGTGATTCAATTGTATAATAAATTACTAACAAATTGTTAACTAGTGTAATCACAAACAATATACTATATAATTTACTATTGATAGTTCTCAGTGTAGGAAATTAACTAATCATCAATTTGTTAACCATTAATTGGTAATTAAAACTATATAATAATAATTAATTTACCAATATTATCATTATTATGAAGTGTTACCAATTAATAATCTACCAAATCTGATGATTTGCAAGGTGTTAAAGTGGTAAGGTGTTTAGAACAGCAAAATTAAGCAAATGTGGAAGTTTTCATGAACTGGGTTATAGGTCAAATCATTATTGAGTTCTACACATTGGTGATAGAGATCTATTTTTGTAAGTGAATGTTGCTATTTGGCCATTAGAATGCTACCTAAAACTTTGCCAAAGCAAATCCAGCATAGTAAATGCATTCTGAGTCCTTTGCATCCATCAGACATTCAATGAACCAAAATGATCCATCTTTGAAGTCTCAATGTGCTCATGCCATACTTTCAATAGAGTTTAGGCTAAATTACAGTTTTAATATAAATTCTCTTTGGATGCCATCTACAACACAATATGGCGATATGACACTGAATTTTACTCACTGTTATTAATTACTACTATGAATGCAGTTTTATCATAGTTCAAGAGGTTTAATTCATTTCATTTTTGTTTAAAAACATGTTATGTATTATTACAACAATTTAAATACTGCTGATATACATGTTTTGTTGGTATGTGAAAGTGATTGTCCATTACTTGAAAACGGCTCTTTATAATCATTGTATAACAGTTGCTGTAAATATTTCCTGAGCAAAAGTCACTGAAAAAAACAAATAATATACTATATATATATATATATCCCCTCAAAAACAAAACTATTCCATAAGCAAAGGTCTGAAAACAGTAACGGTCATTTTTTCTGAGAAGGTATCTTTTTTTGTTTTTTCGAATGGTGGCTATTGCATTTTGGAATGAAACTCTCCATATACTGTATCACTGTATATCATCACTGACATGAGAACAAAACAAGCAATAGTTTGGAACAGTGAGAGTGAATGCATCCATTCATTAACAGGGAACTACTGGCAGACTGGGAGAACCCTAGTCTGGTGCCCCAGGCCTTACTCTAAAAGCCACCAATTGAGGCAAGTTCTCATGATCTTGAACTCTGTCTAGATGCCACAGAGGATGGGTGAAAACAAAGACCGTTCCCTGCTGCTTCCAAATATGTAATACATCACTTACCATTATGTAGTCAACCATTCCAGTCTCACTGCAACACTGGACCATTGTCTAAGCAAAATGGGCAGCAGTGGTCACGGTTAAAAGAACGATTCATCATTTTAGCCATGAGAGCTCTTGACGGCCTTTCCCACAACACCAAGGGTCTGTGTTGTGTCCTTCTCAAATGCACACATTCACACAAGACTAGATATCATCAACATACTTCTCATATTTCTCATTTCTCATCTCAATTGATATGGGAAGGGTTCATTCCATATCAGCCTTACCTCTTCTTACGATTTCCAGTGGAACGTACAAGCCATAAAATTGCATCTTCTCCATGAATGTGGACTCATTTATCATACACATATATGTATACGATCATGTATGTTGGCGCACTGCTAGTATCGAACGGCTTTCGTACTTACAAACATTGTTCACTGTGCTGTATATAATCTGCAATTTTTTCATATAAATAAATGTCAGACCGGGGTGGTGTGTTTGAGGCATGGCCTGGATACAGGAGAGAATAAAACTTTTGGGCTGATTCTCCCTGCATCTGGTACCGACTGCAGCCAATTATGGCTGATTGGCCAACTACAGCCGGGCACCTTTTCTTTCAATTGGGGAGAAGCCAGAGGAGAGATAGGACTGGACCGGCAGCAGGTGTGTCAACCTGAGGGGCAGCTGGAAAGATATCCTGCTAGCTTTGGAGCCGAAAAGCTGACCTGGTTTTGGAGCTGAAGGCTGACCTGGAAGAGCTAGTGGGAGGCGTCCCTGACCAGGGCACTGAGCGGGAAAGTTGCAGTCGAGACCTGGTAGTTTGATGTTGTGTATAAAATGATGTTGTGTATAAAAAATTCCCGGCCACTTAACTCTCCTCACTGTTCCGGTCTCCGACTGTCTGTCACAGCCCCGGGAGTAGCAAGTCCCCTACAGTCTATTGCCGAATGATACCATACATTAGTGATTCAACCTATACTCAGTTCAATAAAGCAATATTTTTGAGTCTTAATGGACACTGATAATACATTTAAAAACCATATGCTATACAGTTGAGACCTGGTGTGGAGCACTGATGACATGTCATTCTTAGCCCCTCTGTGTTCTCAGTGTTTTCTAAGTTTATTGTCAAAAACCCTTGCCTTAGCTCCGCCCAGCTCCTTGGACCCCTTCATAAATGTATAAAAGGGCTGAAAACAGCATTAGCGTTAGCATCTGTCGGTTAGCCCTGTAGCGCTACACGTTCTACGGAATGGTAGACAGCCCGGCTTGCCCAGGCACCAAATACTGTATGATAACATCGGATCAATACAGAGAAGATTAGCATGGCCCCTACGAAAACACTCCAGCGGGGGTGGAAACAGCGGCAACACTGGACTCGCTTTTCTGATGTGGAGAAAGCACTGAGAGTCTCTAAAGGATTGAAGCTTGACTTCAACTTGACTTTTTTCCTCCTGTACACGTGAGTAATATCACTCCCTTCTACAGTATATATATGTGTTTGCTTCAGAAGGCGGTCAGATGACGTTAGATTAGTGTTGCACGTAGCTGTGGTCACATCAAACAAACGCTGATTGGTTGAGCAGGGAACGATATCCGGTAGCATTGACCCAAAACGGAACTAAAACAAAGAACCAAAGCATTCAAACGGAGAATATCAATGGAGCAGTTTTTGGCTCTGTGGCTCTCAAGGCTCTTCTAGATGTCATCCTCAACAAGTGTTGGCTGAAGGATGAAAATAAATGCCTAATGCCTAAGATTTTAACAACTTACATGCTCTTAAGAAAGCATCATCTATTATCGTCTTCCCTCCATACACTTCCTTCCACTCCTTGACCCCCGTCGTAGTCTGCCACCACCACAATTGACTAAGAGCCTGTTGAAAATGCAGTACAACCCGTCAGGGAGAAATTAATACATGTGCTTCATAATTTCTCTTAAAGGTCCCATATTATGGAAAACGGTTTATTCCTGGCGCTTATACATGTTCCACAGGAAATTACTTCCCTAAGCAGCTGAGAAAATTTGAAATCTGGAAGTCTGTATTTTCCTTTTTCCAAAAACGGTGCCAAAGATAGGAGAAAAACAGCCCGTTTCAGAAAGTGGTTCCTTTGGACGTCATAAGGGGCAAATCCAGCCCCTCTCAGAGCATGCCCACGCCCAGGTGAACAACCAATCCCATTTACGTCGTCGCAAAATGCAGCTCACGGCAGTGCCGCAAGCCGTTGCTTATGGTGCATTCCATTGTACTCGGAAATCGATAATTCCGAGTCGGTATTCCTAACTTCCAATCTAAATGTGTTCCAGTGCATCTGCTCGGGAAAACATAATCGCCCGCAGCAAACTCATGTTTGTATGGCAAGTCTCAGAATGTTACAAGCATCTAAACTCAACATCAACTACTACAGCGCCATTAGTGAATAGAATCGGCGCATATCACATTCGGACGCTGTTTTTTCCGAGTACACTGGAATGCACCATTACTTTGCGACGAGTGAAGCTAAAACAACATATCTACGGCATATATCAACTCTCCAGTTATTATTTTGTAGGATGCAGGCAGCAACATAAATCCCTGCACAGTCAGAGTGGATTAATTTTATTTTTAACGGCAACAGCTACAGTTTTTTCTGTGTGTGATGATCAGTCCTCAGACTGCTTGAGCAACGGCAGGATTAGCATCTAAATTGAAGCTTAAAGATGGAGCAATTCATAAGGTATGTGACCCATCTGCAAAATTGGAATCTGTAAGTGTCACCATGTTTTGATTTAATTTACCAAATTAGTCTGGTTAGTATATTCACTGCTGGTTAGCTAACGAGCTAGCGGGGCTAGCCACGGGCTTGTTGGGCGTGGAAGAAGTAAGAAAACTAAAGCTGGAGTCATTAAAAGTAAAGTAAAGTAAAAGTAAAGTTATTGGTTGGAGTCAGGACTCATCTTTAAGTTATTTGTTGGGACCAGTGTCTGTCGAACGTGTCAGGCTCGGTAAACTTTAGCCACCATTAGTACAATCGCGTTTGGTTGTGTGTGCTGCGCTGTTTGGATGCAAATAGATTGCATCCAATAATATATTGGCTAACTAGCTCAACAAAATTGTCAATCCTAGCTTGTCTGCAAGTTGTATTCAATAAGCTTATGGACATGAGCCATAAATAGACCGGCTACAGCAGAGAGTGTCGCTCACACACCCACATACACAAACACAAGGCACGAAAGTACAATATTACACAGAATTGTTATCACTGAGAAACTAAGTGGAACCGCCTCAGCTGCCTCTTCCCATTCTGGGTCAGACTCCGGCTCAAACATGTACGGTCTCAGTGTTCTGGAGTGGTTCTGGAGCGGCCGCCATGGTTATGGTAGATTTCTGCATCAAGCTTATTTGTTTACCTTGAGCAGCATGAGCGCTCTGCTCTCCGCCTCCGCCAGGCGATTGCGTGGAGGTTGTATGTAATGAGCACTGCTCTGATTGGCCACCTCACGCCGTGAGTGAGGCATGAGGCGGCCAATCAGAGCAGTGCTCATTACATACAACCTCCACGCCCTCAAAACAGCCTGTTCTTTACAATGGAGAAAATGAGAGACTGAAACACACACCACAGATATTGATATAGACTTCACAAACGTCTTGTAAAGACCCCCAGGAACAGTTTAAATAGCCCAAAATGAGTACAATACCCCCCCTTTAATGTCTTCATAGATCTACTGCTGACCTTGAGACATTCAGAAACACATCCTGACGGATACCAGCAATGCTTCTCTTTCAGACTGCCAGTCAATGAACAGTTCTGCTCACTGCCCTACAACCTTCAACGCAACAGACCAAAGTTGACAAAAGATGGCATGAAAATATATTAGAGTATAATTCATAGAATATTACAGAATTAAAATTCAACTTTTCAAACTCACTTTGTAATAGGTAAAATAACCCATAACTGGCTAATTCCATGACTAACAATGACCACCCTAGCTACACTGAAACTTACCAATTCATCTGAAGCATAATGTGTGCTGTATTAGCTCATTGATTGTCAAATCTATGTATCACTATCTATGCTTCAGTTCCTGCAGCAGAGGAAGTGATGCATTTTACATTTAAGGGAGCAACAGCTGTTTGGGATAAATGGAAGAAGAACTGGCTAGTTAGCATGAGCAGCAATAGCCACCATAGGCTTTACTTTCTGAACCTGGATTTTCCACCACTGGCTAAAATGGAAAGCAAAGTGTCTGAGCCAAAACATCTGCATTGCCTTTCCAAGATAAAAAGCACTCCCGAGATGAGCAAGGATGGTGAGGTACAATGCAGCTCTTTTTCTTTTGGACTAGTAGGTTTTGCTATCGTTTATCAGCTGCAGTCTGCATTGAGTGTCTTTATCATTATGATGGACCAGTGCCTACATTGAGGGCATAACACCAAAGCAATGACCTCTTATCACCAAAGGTGTCTTCAAAATCAAGAAACCAAACTTCATACAATGAGTGAGCACGTGGCCTGTCACCTACACATGCACACACTCACAAATATACACACCAACACACATCCCTCCCCAGCTCAATGTGGGTGGCAGTAGGGGAGTGATGACCCAAACTATTTACACTACGTGAGCCCCCATCAAACTTTCATAAGTAGAGTTTCTGCAAAAGGTAACAGTGCCTGGCAGTTCCTCCCACACATTGCGCCTTAGGGACCTGTAGAAAAAGGCAACAGTGCAGCACGCAGGTGTGAAGCCACAGGACTGTTTCTTGCTACACAGGACTTAATGTTTACAGAGACATCTGCAGCAGTATGTGTGTGGACAGAGGTATGGAGTAGCTTAGAACTGTGAAAAGAAAGAGCACAAATGAGATAGAAAGACAGATTCTAGATCATAGAGCCATAGCAACTGTTAGGCTAGATTGACTAGTGTAGTGCGATGCTATCCGCTTTAAGCTTGAGTTTATTCAGTAAGCCTCTATGCACATACATCATTCATTGCTGGGGATGGAACACAATGGAAGCCTCACTTCCTTTACTGGCTTTGAAAACAAAGCTGTCTCTAATATGATCCTCTGCATCAGGATGTTTTGTGGGGCACAGAGGAACCACACCTGATGTGTTAAACAAAATGTTTTTAGCTAAATAAGAAAAAGAAAAAGCAGTAGCATTTAACATTAAAATACATATATTTTTTGCACGTGCACACTGTTGCACATCTGTTTGTGTGTGTGGATGTATAGTCATGCATATGGCAGTGCACATGAGTATGCATTAACTGCCACAACATCCCAAGGTTTTATGTACCAGTCAACCCATACACTGAGAAAAGCAACAATGATATGCCCTATGCCCTGATATGACCTACAGCAAGGAAAATATATATCTTTGTGAATGTATCATATAATTATAGCAACACATCTCCACTGGACTTGCAGTGACACAAATATTGACACTTTTGCACAATAGGTAAGTCCCATTTTGGATTTGGATTTATCAACAGGGCTGAGTGGTGGGAAATTGTTCAGTAAATCGTTTTGCCAGCCCCACACAAAAGGTGAGGTATTTTCTGTATCGTTGAATGGCCAGAGTAGATGGGGCTGTAAAGCCTAAACAGCAAGCATTCCACTGGAATAAATAAACATAATTACCCCCAATGATACAATAATCAAAGCAATTATGGATGCATGTAATGTAAAGCACAATGTTGTACCATCTACAAGCTGCTTTCGCACACATTTCTAATGTTGTCTTGGGGCATAGATAAATCCAATGACATCTAACAGTTAATATGTAGACAAATGTTTTTACTGGAGAAGAGTAATACCTCAGAGCTTCCTTATGAACAGTGATGGGCAAGTTAAGGTAATGTTATTACTTTCCTCAGTAATAAATAGTGTAACAAATTACTATTTACATTTCAGTAATAATTCTACAGTTATCACTCCTTCATATCAAGTTTAATGAACTAATATCCATCCCGGATTTATTTTCGTCATAACTAAAGGACACGCTGCACACGCCGCCCACTGTGCCTAGCTAGCTAGCTTGGATTAAAGATGGCTATGTCTACATTCAGTGGATGAAAGTATTCACATTACTTTGTGAGTCTTTGGTTATCGGTCACGGAGGCGCACAAGCGAGGTATTTTGAAAAGAGGAAACAACCTCCATTTCTTATTTGGGGGAGGGCAGTAACGAAAAAGTAATATAACGAGTAGTGTAAATAATTACTTCTCCCAAGGACTAATAAGTAAAGTTATATAATTACTTTTACGTAAGTAAAGAGGAATGTATTACATTGTTTGGGTATCGAGCCCAACGCTACTCATGAATGATTGATGGAGAGGCCAGTGCAGCCTCTAACCCAACCCCCATACATCCATGACTAGTTTATTGATAAGATCTGCTATGGTGAAGATTATTCTGTCCCTCTAGACCCAATTCAAGGAGAAAAGTAAAGGCTGAGCACTTTGAAATGACAAATTATACAAATGATAAAGATCACTGACAATATCATTGTGCAACAGTAAAATGAGCTCTCTGAGGGCTGCAAATGAGTCAATGGGTCATTGTTACCAATAAAGAAGAGAAAAAAATGAATATGAGCTAACGTCCTTAGGTAATAACACAGACATCAAGACATATTTAAATACATTCTGGTAAAAATAGCAATTGAGAGTGTGAAACCATGAAAGAAAGGAGCAAAAAAACAACCTGACATGAACAAATGATAATGGTTGCATCACCATCCTTTGAGGATCGCTGTGGAGGCAACAAGGGTCCTGAAACAGATGGAGGCCCATCTGAACAAACCCACAAACCAAAAGGGCCATCAATCAAAGTCTGTGTGTTTTTGTGGGGATTGGCTGTGATAGCAGATCCCTGTCCGTCATCAGGAAAACAATCTCACTAACGTCAAGTTACAGGAGCTGTCAAAGCAACCACATGATAGAGGGAAGGTTGGAAGGTTGAGTGGAAGACCAAATTAATTGTATTCTTCAGACCATTATATCAAGCTGCACATTCAACCTGCTCTTTGAGAATATTCCAAGACAAATCTCTCATTCATTGCATTTGTCCCAGCCTTCACATCATGAAAGGACCCACTACAACTATGTAAATGTTTGGTAAATGTACTGGTGGAGATATTAAAATACATTAATTTACTAGGACTTCATAGAACGTTCTCATCATATTACCATGAAAAAACCTAGATGAAAAAAACATTATGCTAAGCTTGTGAACAGTGCCAGGGCATAGTGAGCACTCTGTTAGTTCACAGGCTCCCACCAGCTTTTGCAATCTAACATGACAGTGTCCATGGGGAACTCCAGTAGTTGTTCAACTTGTGTGCCTCACTGCCTGCCTGCCAGGAGTTGGGAGTTTGGCAAGGCTCTCCAGTCGACTAATTAAAGCCTAAACAAGTGCATAAATAAATACAGATGGGGACTGCAAGTCCTGGGCAGCTTTGGCTCTAAATGCTGGACTTAATGCAGAGTCAGAGGCATAGGCCTCCATATCGTCCACCCTTGCTCTTATACAGTCACAGTAGGCATGAGGCACAGAGAGTCTGTGTGCATGTGCGTGTATGGACGTGAGAGAGAGAAAGAGAGAAAGAAAGAGAAAGAAAGAGGGCATAAAAAACACAATAGCATCCCACCATGCATTGAAAAGATTTGCACAACCATATTTATCCCTAGCTGTATGCTATCTCAAGTCTGTGGCAATAAATCATGTTCTCTCCAAGAGAGCTTTAAATATCCTGCAAACATATTTTAGCTTAGGGAATGTTGGCTATTGGATATTTTATTTTATTATCTATCTCTTTATTCAGTTGATACACTTTATTTAGCAAAGAAATGAAAAAAAGATAACAACAAAGACAATCCAAAACACCTAAACATTTTGTTGGCTCAGGGCAGCATTATCTCACAACAGTGCCATGGAAAATACAGTGGGGTGCAAAAGTCTGAGTCCACTAACAAGACGTTTGAAGTTTGTTTTCATCATTTATCAAAAACTAATAAAAAAATAAAAAAATACTCAGTTGATACTTTTTATTTGAGAATACATTATTTATAACTGATACAAATCTTTTTCTTTTTTTTAGATCTTTGAGAAATGCTTGTATGAAATATATCTGAATATCATTGGGTAAGGTTTTCTTTTTCTTTCTTTCTTTTTTTCAAATTGTTTTCACTACATATATTTCATTCAACTATTAATACATGTATGCTCCTAATACACAGTATAAATTGTTTTGGTCTTTCATCAAATAATACCAGATATTGACTAAATTAATAGTGTCCTCTATGTGTTATTGTCGCTACTTCTAGAGCTTTAGCTTTGAAAAAGGACCGTTGAAAACATTTTTTAATTATTAAGGTTGAAAGGCTATGGCACTTAGCACCAACTAAGCTAACTGAAGACATATCACATATCCAGTCTTGCCTATTCAACAGGTACTACTAAATGCTGTTAAGTTGTCAATGTTGTGTTCGGGTATTGCACTTGGTGCAACAGATGTTTAAACAATTATGAACCAATGAGCCATACAACACTGAAATGGGCATGCACTGAACATCCTCTACATTTGTATAGATTAACTCAGCCTTCAGATAAAAGTTCCAATCATAAAACAACAGCCTGTGACTGAGTACTGTTACATCCAAGTGTCTGCATCTCCTCTGGTCCATCTCTATGAGAGGCAAGATATTACAAAAGCTAAAGCCTAAAGTCTGTGTTATAATGAGCTCATTAAACTATATGGGACCTCGTTTCCCAACAAGAGACACTAACCAGCCACTGCAAAGAAACACACACAAGTCCATAAACTTTTATTGGTTCCCACCCATTGCATCCCCAGCCATTAATTGTCAGGGTGGGTGGTGAGATTCATTACTAAGTGCAATCTAACCTTGTTTGAAAATAAATAGATTGAGAATAAAACATGTCTGATGACTTGCAATACAAGTTAAGGGATAAGTTAATTTAGAAGAGATGATATTGAATTGCTCATGGATATAATTTGAGGATCCAATGCCATTTCATATGTCATGCACACCACCTATGTTATTGCATTTCATTTCCTCTCAGATTGTAGCTTTGTAGCTTTACTTGCAGTCTTGTGGAAAATTAATTCAACTCGTGTTTCTATGTAAACAAGTGCCTATTTTGCTTGCATGTTCTGAAAGTACGGTATGGATGGAAGAGGCCATGTTGAAAGAAATCAATATAATTATATAGGGTCTGTTGCATCTAATGTTGTGTACTATTAGATCAATAGCCATAAATACCTTTGCTTGTTGCACCATGCTTGATTATGCACGCATCAATAACCACACGCACATCCAAACACACGCACACCACACATACTTACATACTTACACACACACATGCGCGCACATGCCAGCATGCTTGCACACATACAGATACACACACAAACACACTTAAATCATCAGTCTATGTACAGTACAACTGTATCCCACACTAAACTCAAACAGGAAAACGGGAGAGATCCATTTAGAAGCTCTATCACTGATTTACATGTATTTATTGGTAATTACTTAACTACTCATATCTTCTGATCTATTGCAGGTTGATGCCTAGATACAGATCGGTCACATTTTCTACTGAAACAAATTGAACTCAGGTCTTGCTCTAAATTAAGCTACTAATATGTTTGCTCAAAGATATTCAAGTACTTGCTATAGTGAGTCCAATCAGTGTAATTTTGTAAAAGATGTATCTTAATGGTAATGATGCATCATGTCAAAATCAATCCCATAATCAAAAAATGAAAACAAATCACAAAAATCTAATACTTGAATGGTAAGAGATACATAGTCCCACTCCACCCCCCACAATTTCTCTGGTGTTGAGGATAAAAAACCTGTCCTTGAACAATAACAGCATAACCGCTACACTTATAGATTATGACACTATATTTTAGTTTAGTTATTTCAGACCATGTCAAATACCATATCGCTGTCCATCGAGGCCTGTCATTTGCATCCACTGGCTTGAATATAGCATTGTGGTTGTTTATATTTTAACCCCGGAGCATGGGAATGATTTGTGTGTTTGCAGTGATAGATCATTCACTTCTGTCTCTGATAGCGATTTATGGCCTACAGCCCTTCGTGGCTGACAAAAGATAGACAGCTAACTGACATGCCCTCTGTACACATATCTAACATAACTGATATTATAGCCTGTAAACTTCTAAACTTAACATGTAAACAAACATATAGTCTGCCAGGCTCCATGTTAAGCTTTTAGGACCTTTTCAAAAAGATGAATCATAGTGTCAGTAATATGTGATGAACAATCCCCTTCGCTGTGACAGAGAGAGCTCACTGTCCTGAAAATCAACACAACACAATACACCGACCACACCCTCCCACCTACAAGCACCAGTAATACTACAAAGAATTAAGGATGCTATTCTGAGAAATTGTGGAATTTAGTGGTCACATTGTCAGAACAATTTGGCCAGAGTGAAGTGATTCAATTAATACATCATGGGTCATTAGCCATTTTCTCCTCTGGCCTGCGGAAAAGTCAGTGCTGAAGGTACAAAACGGCCAGTAGAGCGGAGGGTAATGCAATTTGATTTCACAGACATTAGAAGATAAGAGAGGGGGGGGGGGGGGGGGGGGGGGGGGGGGCAGTAAAAGAGAGAGACAGAGAGGGAGACAGATAGATCCCTTAATTGTCTCTTTTGCCTTTCCTTTCCCCTTGTTGTTTTGTTAATCAATCGTCTTGTTTTATTTCTCTGTGAGGATTTGGCCATAGCAGTGATGATGAATAATGAATGTCTCAGCATATTAATTGCTATATTCCTCTGCACAAAGTCACCAACTGAATGATCACAGATGAATAATTCCAAAGATGGACTGGACTGTCAGCTCAGCTCAAATGCACTGAAAGGATCCAAAATACCAGAAACCCCCACCATACGAAAAGCTAGGCAGAAATCCCCCCAACCTGCCCATGGTCACAAATACACATACCCACACCCTCACCCACACAGCACAATCACACACTAACATTCACAAGCAAAGCACAAACACAACTAACACAGATAAATAAATCATGTCAAAGACTGTTGACTCTTGCCTCTATACAGAATGTGCTCTATCTTGCATTGTCTTGGCGAGAGTGAGGACATTTCCATGGTGATGGCAGCCATGCCACTCCCTGGTGAGAGTTCATTATGCTCCGATTACCCCTGCCCCAAATGTCCCCCTGCCACAAAAGCAGACAGACAGTGAGTAAGAGGGAAGACGAGTGTCAATAGATAAGGAGCGAGGGGACCTTGTCTAAAATATGTCTCCCATGTGGTCAAGAAAGGTAAGCCTTTAAGACAAGGTTGTTTATTTCATGTGGAGGATGCCTTGGTTCAGCTGCCTATGCTAATAATGGTTTTCTAATATTCTCCCAGTGTATACTGACTTGAACTGAATCACATTCATTAGAGGAAATCTGATATCAGAAATGCTGAACAAAATCACTCTTTCCAACTAATGTGTTAGTAGAACTTGGTGCCTGGTCTTGAGATGCAAGCTCATGCCAGAGTATTTTCCATTTGATCTGCTATGCATGGTTGGCAAAATCTGCCTTTTCCATATTTGTTGTATTGTGGGCAGCACATGAGGGGAAGCATTCTGCTGTTCTCTATTATGCAAGGCAGATGGGAGAACTATCACATTGAAGTCAAGGCTTATACATTGTAATTGACTACTTCCAAGCCAGTCCTGTATGTCCTGGAGCACTTTGTTAGTGAGTGGTAGGTTCTATTGAGCTTAGCTTTGAAGTCTGAGGCCAATGGGACCTGGCAGCTCCTGCTTGGTTAGGGCTGAGTTGGGCCAGGGCATCAGAGAAAAACTCTCACTCACTTTAGTTATTAAGATTCCCTCTAAACTCTGGCTAGTTTATTTTTTGCTATTTCCCCTTACATTAGTGTAATTTACTATGTAAATGGAAGAGCTAGCAAGCCATCACTTTGTTGATTTTCACAGGCACTTTGTATGATTGAGTTTAATCCGGCATAGTTTACTCTCTAAGCTGTACGCCACTCTAAGACAACCACACAGTTGTTTGTTTAGATGTCTTACAATAGAACCTTTGAGCAACATTTTCAGATATTTATTGGGCAGTGAACAGCAAATCCCAATCTCTAATAAAAAAAAAAAAAATCTCAGTGAAGTACACATATGCTGAACTAAATCGTGAGGTGAATTATAGTTTCTATTCAATTTAAAGGCATGTCTCCACTTCCCTCTTCAGTCCTCTGAGCTAAGGTGCATTTTACAGGAAATAAACTAACCATCCATTCTTGGCAATCAGGCTTTTAGTCAGCTTTTAGTGTACCAGCATGAGTATTTGAAGGACAATTAGAGCCGAGTTGGGCTCGAGCCTCAGCTCACATGGGACAGTTAAGCAAATGCTTGAATTTCCAGGCCCACTGAAACTTCTAATTTAGCTCCTCAGTCTAATGGCACTCTACATCTACATCTCCAGAGTCTTCCTGGGGTTCTGCTGGAGCAACCGTGATGAAAAGCAAAGGAATTATTTCGGTAGGGTAGAGTGAAAACCATCACAAAGCCTGCTTGATTACAGAGTGACTATGAACGCCTAACTCCAAGCTGTAGGGCCCTTGTTTCCAGGCTGTTTTCTACGGGGACATACGATCAGTCGGGTGGCGGTTGTTGCCTCAATCTCTGAAGCACACACACACAAACACACACAAACACACACACACACACACACACACACACACACCTCCCCCATCTCTGCCTGTTGCCCCTGAAGCATGCCAACCTAGCAGCTGGCAGGGAGCTGATGGATGGCAGACGACCAGTGGTTGAGGCATTGCTGCTCTTCTTCCTTCAAACCCTGCAGTCGCTCTCTGTTGTCCCCCTATTTCCACTCACCCAGTAGATGTCCCTGCTCTGCATTGTAATTTGTTTTACAATCTAATGGTGTGTAAACAGCCCATTCTTTTGTATCCACCTTCATCCAAACCCATCACAAAATAAGATTTATTCTCAAACATTTAATAAATTTTGTTGCATCAAAGGGCTTTTCCCAACTGTTGTACCCACACCCCCCTCACACCTTCTTCCGTCTGCCCCCTCAGCCTTCCCAGTTGGCCAGTGTTCTCCATTTCCTCATTCCTTCCTGTCGCTCTGTGGGTCCTCCGTTCCTGCTGATGTCAGTAGTCTTGGCCCACGCACAGCCCCCTCACAGCTAGATGCAGCTCAGCCATCACAGACATCAAATCAGAGTAAAGACTAATCAATAGTGTGCAGCGGCAGTCTGCTGTTTACCAAAGCAACAGACATTCATCTGTGCAGGAGCTACTGGGTAATATTGCAGAGGCTAAGCGCGCACACAGTGACTGTTCCTCTTGCCTGGCAGTGGGAATGAAAGAGAAATATTGTTTGAAATGCAGAGAGATGCTTATTCTTAATTATGCATTTAGTTGGAGCAGGGAATGCATAACATGGGCCGCATCCGTGAAGGCAAAATGTAACAAGTCAAAATGTATTTACCGCCTTTTGTACATAAGGCACAATTCACATTTGGATTACATCCCCTCATTTCTTTAAAAAAAAAACAATGCTTTGCTCTTATGTTTCAATATGGATCACACTTCCAAAGATTGATTTCCAGTCTCCCTTGTCATTTCACCAGTATTCTACCACAACCACTTGAATCTGCCTCATAAACCATTTTAGTTTTATTGTCGGAGGAAAGTACAATGAGTATACAAGCTGAAGAAATCACCGTCTCATTAATTATCACACCACATTAAATGAAAACAAAAAGGACAGTAATGTCAAATCTGATTGTGTAAATTGCAAAAGACAATGATATTAAAAAATCAAAACGCTTCGGCCCTTTGACACAGTACATCCCCAGAGTCACCCAGCGATGGCGCTTCAGAAGAGAAGAAGAGAGGGGGGTGAAGAAGAGGGTAAGAAGAAAGCATCTATAACACAGATAGTACAGAGAGTGCCCTATCTCTTACTCTCTAAGTACTCTCCTGCGACTTAGGTAATCGTGGAGCTTGGGAGACAGATGGCCATGATTAAAAGGTATCTATGGGTATGAGTATCTGTGATAAAAGCACACATGGATTGCTCAGCACAAGACTGGGACTACATGTGTTCTGTTCACCTGCTGAGTAACTCAATGGCCTCCAAGCCAGGTTTTATCAAACTGCATGTGAAACGGTTTCTCCCCTGTACTTCCTACTAGCCTAACTTACTGGTGCAGTGGTTTAGTCCTAGGTATGGCTGAGGAAGGTATAAAAGCGGGTCATTCTGACATTGTAGGAGAGACAGGAAACAGCTTGCTGTGAGGCTGTTGAATAGTGGAAGTAAGTTCTAATTTGCTGAGTCTTTCATGTTTCTTTTTTGTATTATCTTTGGTTCATAAAACCACCACCCTTTTTGCATTAGACCTCTGCCTTACAACTCCTTTCTTCAAGACAACATCCAAGTTGTTTCCAGTGCCTAGCCACACCAGCATCCATGTTAACTAGGGGTACAGGCAGTAACTCTACACTGCAGAGGATCTAAGGGCTTTTGGGCAGTGTGTTAACCACATTTAAAGATACAGAAACATGAAGAGACAATATCTTCTCCCTCATTGTCTTTGCATGCAAGAGGGCAAATGCATGTAAATATAAATAATATAAAACAAATGAGTGTTAGTGTGTATGACCTTCTGCCACACATGATCAATGATGCAGTAGGGGTTCTTAGAGTAACACAGCCAAACTAAGAAAACGGCAGCCATAGTGGCCGAGGTGGTGAGGGTGGTAGCAGGACACAAGCCCCTGGGTCCCTGTCAACCATTATTACTTGCTGCAGTATGCTGTCCGCTGGCAGACAAACAAATAACCATATGAGAACTGTTAAATCTGCTCCCCTCCCCTCTTACTCTCCTCCATGCTCTTCTGGATGTTTCTGGTTGGGGGGGGGGGGGGGGGGATATGTGTAGGAAGAGAGAGCATGCATGTATGTGTGCATATGAGGGAGAGAAAGAGAGGCTATAGTAGCACGAGGCATACAGATACAGATTTTTCGGGCGAGGCATGACCCACATGGTGTGGAACACTTTCTCACCAGCAGACAAAAAGCAATCATTATTTTAGCACCAGGGCGGATTAGCCAGGCTTACCAGGAATTTTATCACTCTCCCATAATGTGCTGCATGGTATTAGCATAATGCGAAAAAATGATTAGACACACCTTATCTCCGCATCGCACAGGATAACTATGCAGTTATTAATAGGAGCTGTCCCTAGCATGTCCTTTATATGTGGAGATTAGCATGTGGTTTGATAAAATAGATAAATGTTGTAACCCAAGCCAGAATCAACTTGAAAACAAGCTCCCTTTTTAAGACCCATTGTGAAGAAGCTGCACACACTCATAAACTCATAAATCAGGTGAAGAGCCTCCTGCTAGTTTCTTTCAGTTAATGCTGGGGACATACTAGAAAACTTTAAAAATCCTAACTGATTTTGAAAAAGCATTGCATCACACCAATGGCATTTTGTCTCTAGGTTGTAAATACGATCACACTAGATGATTGGACAAGAACGGGGCATGACACATATATAGCAAGATAACTGAGCTTATCCCACTGACTCACGATATGTGACTGACGTCAGGACCTCAAATCTCATCGGAATGGAGCAATCCAACGTAGCAGTCAAAACAACAATGGAGGCAGTCACCCAGAGTCAAAAAAAGACTCCTGTTCACTTCACAGTTTATGTCAAGTTTAATGGTATGGTCCAAATAGTATGTACTGCTGGCTTGCCCTAACTAGTTGTTGGAAACCAGATTATTTTACCTAACTCAATTCTTTTGGGCGACAGTAGTGAATCGATTCAGGACTGTTTTATTTGATTCACCTTTTTAAAAATGACTATTTCATAGCCAACAGCACCCCCCCCCCCCCAACAGAAACCTCCCACAATGCTAGAACTGCTGGCTACCATCCTTTGAGGTAGGGTTTTTACATTGGAACCCTACACCCATTCACCCTCATAATTTAGTTTTTAGCTAAATTCCAGCTGACGGTGCATTTGTTTCCCTTCCTCACTTTGTTGCAGTTTTGTAGATAAAGACAGGCGAGAACAAAGAGGCACTAAGTGTCAAGCTGAGGCATGAAAGAGCTAGCAGGCTGACACTCGCTTAAGATCATTGTGGCAGCTTCAAATGTGTTTCTAACCGTGAAATGAAGCATATAAAGAAATCAAAACACATTCTGCATGCTATTCTAACCAAATAAATCCAACAAACACCAGTAAAGGCACTCTCTTATGACTGGAATACTGTATATTGGCAGTGACAACATCTGCTAACGGAACAGAAATTCATTGGCATGTCTTTCAATGTTAGCAAGATGAAAGGTCAAAATAAATTATTTTTCCTTTTTTCCCTCTGTGGGATCTGGTGAATGCTGATCTCGTTGTCTTTCAGTGATTCCCTGAGCTTAGCTTTCATCAGTGGTAGGCTATCTGTCTGGCTGACCCATGTGAGAAAAGGTGAGTGGCATCACACAGGGCCCAGAGCCAGTTCCACAAAAAAATAAATGATGAAAGAGGGAGGGAGGGAGGAAGAACCACCAGCAAGCAGTCTGCAGCATCAGCATTCACTTTCTCTATGTCTCTGTCTCCCCCTCTCGCTTGCCTGCTCACTCATTCATGTCTTCTTGCTAATGCTTTATTCTCAGCACCGTTCCATCTTTCTATCCATAGCTTAGATCTATCTCTTTCTTCCCCATGTGCACCCTTACCCCCCCCACCCACCCCAAATATAAGTATGTTTTCTCCAGGGCTTATCAACAACAAGCTTATTTGAGTGTGAAGCTGGCTCCTTTCATTTGAATGTAATAAAATATTGAGGACTGGTATCCACACCCAGATTTGGACCTAGGTAGTACAACACAGGCCTGTTGTAGCAGTGGGCACCTATATGGATATTAAAAAAGTCAGATTGGCCTGCTTCAGATTGTAATATTGGACTGCTCTCTTCCTCCCCTCTCTCATTCATCTTTAAGTCTCTATCACATAGGGATACTGTAGGATTGATGGGTAAATTTGTTACTATAGGATTGGTGGATACATTTGTTTCTAGAGCTGATCCAGTCATAAAGCCATCAGAAAAAATATATATTTACAGTGGGAGTTTTGTGTCAAGGGAGCTCTTAGTCGTAGATAGCTTTCTACAGAGCTGGCTACATAGTATGTTTTCGTCCTGGTCTAGCAAGGCATACCATACCAAACATGCCAAAACATCTAATAGCCAGACTGGTTGAAGTTGTGTAGAGGAAGTAGAATTGGCCAGCAGTGGCCAATTCCAGACACACGGTCTGATGTAATTTCCGGTCTTTTTATATGTATTTTTTTCGATGAGTTCCCTGCCAAAAGGCAAGTGATGTAAATTCATATATATTTGAGATGCCAAATATACATTTCATAAATATATAAAGAGTTTGGGCAAGGGTGTCTTCATGTAGAAGATCTATAGTTGGTAGTAATCAATATATCTGTTAAAATAATAAGTTCCAGTAGGTGGCAATATTAGCTGATGAATGAAAAAAATAAAAGCCTGCAGCTATTTGTGACATTGTGAAGCTACAGAAAAGGTAAATCTGGAAGCAGACATGAACTGAATTGAACTGAAGTGTCTGGAATTTCACAAGGCTTTTATATGGCAAAACTATGTGTACTATCATCCATCTGTATCGTGATAAAGCTGTGGTTTTATACCAGTGTTCATCTTTTGAAACATATCTCTCAGCCAGATAGTTCAAACATGATGATATCTCAGGTGTTCATAATGAGAGATCATTGGCTAGAATGACCATAACACATGCATGAGAATGTAAATCATTCAAAACATCAATAATTACAGCTCTTTATCACAATTACCTGAGTAATCATGCTTCAATAATTACCTCCCGTTGTCACATTAATCTTTTACAGTTACACTTGCTCAGCTGGCATGGGAAAGAAACCTGTGGACTAAACAATTCTGCTACTTGCTAACTTTAATTACCCCTGACATATTCACATGGCCTTTGTATCTTATAATTCAATCCTTGTTACACCAGGTGACAAAAGCCAGAACCCACTCAGCATTGACTGCATTTTTCACCACAATTTGACCCGGGGCAATGAAAACAAAAAGGAAGAAGAGAGACTGAGAATAGAGGTGAAAAGGCAGTCAAGATGGGCAGAAGAGATGGAGAAATACAATGAAGGACCTCTCCTTCATTGGGAGCTGAGACAGACAGAGACACTGAGAATGGGGGAGTACTTAGCAGGTTCTGTTCAATGTGATGGCAAGACAAACACCTTAAACCTCCCACTACACCCATTAAACATGTCTGAAAGAATGTATATTTTTAACAAAATGCATATTGTGACTCATTTCTCTACATCTAAGACTTTGCAATAAAATAATTGTCACCTTAAAACATGTGTTTGTGTTACGTGTTTTGTTATAAATGATATGCTGCAATGTAGAAATATCAAAATGTGTTGTATTGTGGTCTGAGCAGTCCTATAGCCTACCCAAATCGACTCTCTCTCCTACTGTTAAGTAGCATGGTAGCCAAGTTAGCATACAATGCTTACAAATTCATTCAAACTTCTTCTTACCTGTTCTGTGACCAGAGATATTTTATGTTTTAGATGCCATACACTTGGCTCAATGACTGCAGAGTATCTGTAATCACTGGGGCTTTTGTACGCTTTCAGACCCACTCCAGTTTATGAAGAGGTATGATGCATTAGGTGAGTGTAGCATTAAATGTCATGAAATTAGGCAAGCTCTCTGGTGGCCTGAAAAGCTCTGGAGAGAAGTTGATATGCTCACACAGATATTTTCTCTGTGTCACTTTCTATCGCTTACTTTGCAAACAAGCTAAGCATTCAGTCCCCAGTATGTCTCGAATGTCTCAATGTAAATGTAAATGTAAGCATCAATTAATGAGAAAACTAGTTTAAGTTTTTATTATCCAACCTATAAACTGTATAAAAGGAGGGTGCACAATGTCTGGGCTGAAACACCTCCTCTTTTCTATGCTTTAACAGTAGTGATGTAGAGTGCATTTGACACTATTGTGGTGTGCCAGGAAGACAGGTACCTTTCCTCAACTTCTCTGTGTCTGGGGACACACTTTAGCCTAGTGACCATCCATGATGCTGTTACGAAATGAACAATAAGTGCTGCAGTTGTATGCCCTTGATTAAGGCAGTAAAGCAGCACTGTGCAGGATTAGTGGCTGTAGTCGTATCAGCATACAGCTGCCTGACAACAGATGATACTCACACAGAATAAAGGCTTGCTTGTTTTTTCTAGGAACTTCTGACTGTATTCTCCATCACACATTTTAACCGAAAGGTCAAGGACACATTGACTGTGCTTTCATGTATATGTTCTATTGATTTATGAGCAAATTTATTTGACCTTTGAAATGACTACAGAGTAATACATAATTTAGCAAGTTTTGCGGCAGGCAGAACTGAAGAATGGTGTGAAACACTCATCCTCCCTCCACCTTTGAAGAGCCTTCTTCATTTTTCATGTGGAATTTGAAACAGGCATGTTGCTAGTTTCCTTGGATGTCTTCTAAAATTAGCCACAGGGCAAGGAGACGGTGACAGGAATCTAATTACATCCAATTCAATTTACTTAACAACACAAAGTGGCTACAGCAAACAGAAACACTGCCATGGGTGACAGTTGTGCAAAGCCAAGGATAGCATCGTTCCAATAAACCTTCAGAAGAAATGGCTCCATAGGTGCTCTGTCACCGGACAGTGAGGTAGGTGATCTTGTAATTCCAAAACAACCATTTAAAAATCAGAATGAGTGCATGTATATGGTAAGAGATGTCCCACTATTGCTCCCACTATTGCTACTGCAAGTGCAGATGAAAGGCTGCATTTAAGATTCAGAGGAGAGAACAAGTGGGAGAGATTTTTTTGGTGCAAGTTTTTCTCCCTGCGTTATTTCTGCTTCATGTAAAGTCATAACATTGTGTAATAAACAAAAGAAAGAGTAGTATTCCAGCATTCCAGTAGTAGTATAGTAGTCTTTATTCCAGTGGATAGAGGAAGTCAGAAAGAGGTCTCCATGAGATAAAGAGAGACAGAAATATTTGGGAGAGGACACAGAAGACAGAGGAAAGATTGGGGAGGAGACCTCCATCTTAGTCGCCAAAGCTTTACAGAGCACATTAAAATATGGATCAGCTGATTGATTGATGTCACTTGATATCACAGGGTTGGTGGCCATTTGGTAGTCAAATGTAATGTGATTAGCATGACACACTAATACATCACTGCAACTGGAGCAGACTTATTGGTACAGTCAGACAAATGACGGGAGTCAAATTCAATCAAGGTGGGAATCTGAACCATGTAGGCCTGTCTAACGTGTGTGCAACTTTAAGAAAGAGTATGACAGTAAATGACACATGATCCTATAAAGATGTGTGTAAACTGTTCACCTAAGAGTTTGTTAATAAGCACAGGCATATGACATGAAGAGTATTTCCTAAAGGTGCCACTGCCAAATAACCTCGCAACATAGAAAAATTCAAGAATTAGTAAGGCAGCCTGCACTGCAAATGTACTCCCAAAAGGCCTTGGGCAACTCTTAAATATAGACCATGAAACTGACCTTAGATGAGTATTGGGGAGATGCGGTATAAACAACAACAGCAGTTGGCTTAGTCAGCACCCAACAGACCTTGGCCAGTACTGGTCTGAGTGTCGTTAGTCATCCACACCAAGCAGGAGGAAAAAGAACAACAGAGAAAGATCCTCCAACTGTAGCATTGGAGGGGCTGTATAGCACAGCTTACATATGGGCCAGTGGCCATGTGTGTGTGTGTGTGTGTGTGTGTGTGTGTGTGTGTGTGTGTGAGAGTGAGTGAGTGAGTGAGTGTGAGAGAGAGAGAGAGAGAGAGAGAGAGAGAGAGAGAGATAATTTGTGTGTACATGATAACAAGTTTGGATGTAAAACCTCAAACAATTTGTGTACAAAATGTGTTTCACAATTTATCTATGATTGCTCACAAACTGCTGCTCACAAACAATTTCAGAAACAAATCATAGCATTCATAGCTGAATGCTATTAATGGAGCTTAGCGTAAGTTCAATCAGGAAGGCTACCTCCTTTCGTAGTTCTGTCAGCTGGAGCCAAACACGCCCCCAGCTCTGCATCGTCCAACCACCCTAGCCCACGCTCCTCTCTCCTCCCCTTTCATGCTCTCCAGAAACCAATCACTAACCATTTCCCTCTATTTGTACCCCCTCAGCTGCTTCCGTGTTTCTGTCATTTCAGCTGCCTAAACCGCACCAGACCGAGGCACCACCTCCTCCCCCGCCACCACCAGCATCACATCTCCATCAGATATCCAGAAGGGTCAGATCTTCAGTCTGGAGGGTTATCCTGTCTCCTACCTGCCCCCAGGGAGCTTCACCCTAGCACTGGATACCTCTTGGAGTCTACGCCAAACCTATGCTCACGCACATTCTCTCATGTTGTTAATAAATTGATTGAAATATTATGTAGACCGATATGTAATTGCAAGTCATTTTAAGAATGTTGATTGATCTTGTCCTATAAGACAACTCCAACAGTTTGAGAAAGTCACATTTTCAGCCATTGGATTACTTGGCATAAGGGGTTTGCTTCAGGGCTTTAGGGAGTACAAATGGCTACAAATGTATCATCATGAGTTAAAGGAACAGTTCACCCAAAATTAAAATGTCATTATCTACTGGGCCCTATGTAAGTCGAAAGTCCATTTGTACGACCTTTTGTATGACCACCAAACACACAGCGAGTTAGGCCCTGTAGTTCCAACTCAGCCTTCTCCCATACAATTAAAGCAAATGAGACCTAGATCCAAAAAGGGCATACAATGACCAGCAAATTTCTCTAAACAGCTTGATTGGCATTGTCTGTTTAGACAAACAATTACACTGTAAATGTAAAAAGCCTGTATTTAGCCCATTAACTCCTATATTTACCTAACAGTGCTGCATGCACCGCCCTCAATTCCCTCCCTGGGAGGCACAAGCACAAGCACCTTGAGCCTCCAGTAGAGGAGGTTGGGGGGAGTGTGCGCAGCATAGGGTACAAGGAGAGCCCTCTGACAGTAGGGTGCTCATGACAGGTAGTGCTGGGCAGTTTGAGTATTTTTGGTGATTTATTCATTTTAAACCAGTACCTCAAAATTAATCAAATTGAAATCAAAGTTTTTCGGGTCTTCAAGTTTTTTCTTAGATTGAGCTATTTGGTCTTCACCTCTGGGCAACGTCCTGTGTGCCTTATGCATTAACTGTTATTAAATTCTGTTCACGTTTTACGCCAATAAAGGGCAGAGCGCACTAGTAATGTTTGCTAGTATTGTGAGGGAATCAACACATTACATATCCTATTTAATTTTATTATTGTATCTTTTTTTTTTAATGGTGACCTACAAATTCATGGAAAGTGTTTAATTTTAATTTAACAGTTTAAATTATTGATTCTACTTGTCTATTTATATGGCGAGAGAAGCACTATAATAGTAATTTTCTTATTGGTGTGTGTGAGGTTAATTGTTATTTGTTAAGAGAATAATTAGCATGACCTTTTTATTTCAGATTAATTGTAATATGGCTTGAAAAAAAACAACATAGTTAGACCAATATGCAAAAGAAGAACGCTTAACATCAATTCAACAAATTATACTGAAAACTGCGACTTAATATTTTTTGGCAGTGTGCTGTTGGAATCAAATCAGTGCCCAACCCCATCCTTGACTGGATGCCTGACAACGTTCTCTCCATTTACTGTATACTACCTGCCAATGCGATGGTCCATTTAGAGAAGTATGAGGTTCCCTGCCCTCTACCTGTGGCCAAAATAGCTGCACCTATTCTTAGTTAAGCATCTCTTTGATTGTAATTTCATATTAAACAATTTTGTTTGTATTTAATCAGGTGTGTAGGTATCAGATGACATCACATTCACAGCATCTGTAATTTTTTTGCCATTCTTTTCTCAGTTTCTGTTACTCCTGATTTTGAGTGTAATAAGCTGCAACCTCCCACCAGCACTAGATATAGTTTTTTTTCAAGTTGTCAAAGTGGGTCCAAAGAGCAATCTGGATGGGCAGATTGTGGAGCTGGGGTGGTTCGAATTGGCCAAGCACCCTACCACTGAAGAAAACCCCCCAACCCTGCTAGATACTGCCTTCAAGCCTGCTCAAGCTCAGTGAATCATTGGGCTAGAGGCACGGGTGCAAACTCTGATTCAGGAGGCTTTTGTCTGTGCAACACACCCGTGTATATGAATATCATTATCTGCTGACACCAGGACACAATGAAGATTAAAACATGATTATCTGGCTTATTGTTGTTATTGTTTCAGGCAAGAGATTTTAAGCTAAAATTTAAAGATGAGAGAGCTGGAATAATTTACATCAAGCTGTGCTGCTTGTTTACATGTCTTGAGGTATCACGGGCCTTGTTACAGTTTCTGAACATGAGGGTTGTTTTTGAATCTCAGTAATTGCCATCCTCCTCCTTGCTGTTTATGACTACAATGACAAAATAACAACAAGAGGTCTCTCATTTCCCCCAAAAGGCAAAAGAGACACAGTTGAAATTGTATCAATGGAAAATTAGGTCAGGCCCATCTGCCATTCACATCATTCATATGATCCAGTACTTTAGCTTAGACACATGAGTCATAACATCACAGCTATTAAAGACAGGTTTATATTATGTAGCCTATAAATGATAATTTGCGGTGACTACATAACATCCTTATATGATCCACGGAGTTGGACACAGATCAAATCCAGGCTGCATCTTCATCAGATGGTAGGACTATGTAACTGTATTTGTAAGGTGTCCAGTCCATGTGATCAACCCATTACAAGTTAGATAATCGTGTATTGTTATGAATGAGGACAGTTCGGCAAATACGCCATTTCAGCATATTAGGTATTTTTTTTCTACAAGGCCACTGAAACATCTTGTTGTTGTTGAGGTTTGGCACTACTGTAATGGATTTTGCATAAAGAATAAGCATGTTTCCAAACACTCCTAGGTTTTGATCGTACCAACGAACAAATTCAGATATGAACACAATGATGAATGAGACTGCGTTCGTAGAAACGTTCATACGAACGCTTTACGATCAAATCTGATCTCAGCACGTGAATGAGGCCCAATGAGTGGCTCGGAACTGGCCTTATGCATATCCTCAATAGGTCCTACTCGTTCTTTCTATAATGCATTGGTTAAACCCTTCAGTTTTCTCTCTTTGTGTCCCTTTCCTTTCCAAACTTCTCATGCTCTTTCTCTCTCCATCAGGTCTGCCACAGACAGATAGGTGACGAGGGTAATCTTAGAAACATTGACAGGGTGTCAGTGGTGCAGGCAAAGCCATTTAAACACAGCACGTCTTAGTTAATGGCACACTCTGAAGGGATTAAATGGATGGCCGGGGAGATGCTGGGGTGTGTTGACAGGCCAAAGCACGGGGACAGACACGAGTCCTCATGTGGTTCTGACATCACGTTACTATCACAGCACTATCACAGATACTGCTCCTCTGACAGCTGCAAAGTAGCTATGGCCTTCATTCTTTAAGACCACTGCTTGCAAAAAGGTGGTTACTGTTCACTATTTGTGTTTATGGTGGTAGCCAAAAAAAAGAGAAGTTACATTCCAACACAGCATTCTGGAATTAATTTCCTATGTTCTCAAAAATGTGTGTATCCACGCACATGTGTATGTCCATACACATGTGCGTGGATACACACATCCGCGATACCCACACCGATCCCCTCCCGTTTTCATACCTCTATAGCTGAACAAGTGGGTGCAAAGCGCTGTGACTCTTCCCCTCAGGCGTTCTATTTATTTGTTTATTTGTCTACATTCATTTCTCCTGTCCCTGGCAGGGGCTGGGGAGGGTAATTACTGGAGTGGAACGGCAAGAGAAGAAGCCAATTTAAGTTTGGGCAGCAGTGAGGTGTGAGGCTGGCCCCGAGAGGCTCAAGCCCCTCACCTGTTCCATTTAGGTCTAGAAGAGAAGTCGGGGCCACAGGGGGGCCATGGTATGGGATTAGACACAGCATTTGGACACAGACACAAACAGACTCTCGCACTCTCTAAATCAATAGATAAACCATAACATAGGGACACAGTTCCATCTAAGTGAGTGAGCATATGACTGTCCCATAAAGAGAATTGTAAAGTTGTTAGCCTACCATGCAACCAGATAATCTAAATCACTACATTTTAAACATTGCTTGAAAACTGCTTTTGAAATTAATTAAAAACAAGTGAAAACTAGCAAGTTACAAGCTTGCCACCTGGGAGCATATGGGTGAATAATGCAGTATTGTTTTTCATTAGCTGTGCTGATAGTGTTACATACGCTAGTTGTTATTTAATTTGTTGTTATGCTTAAAGCAAAACAAAGGTGTGACAGCTGTATTTCAAGCAAAATGGGAACCGTTATTTGATGGAGTCTTTCAAAGTAAAAATGTGTGTGCCAACAATAAGAAAAGTACAGAGATAAAGTAGATGGTAAAAGACAAAAAAATATATAATATATATATGTCCTTCTGATCACCCTTTAACATGTCCTAATTATGTTCCAAACTAAAATTACATAAACTGGATACAAACTGGATTGACATTTATCTTGTGCATACCAGCCAACCATTCACATTGAATGTATATCACACAATTGCTTCTAAAGGAAAGAAACTTGGCTGAGCAATAGATTTGATGAGTGACTGCAATATCCAGTTGTAAAGGAGTACAGACAGTTCACACATATAATGCTGAACTACCCATCTGACCCTGTGGGACACGTGACAATGTTATTTACAACTATTATCACAGCTCAAGGCCTGCTAACTTGGTTAGCTACTATGGCAACATTTAATCTTGAATGAAATAGTAAGTTCACTGGATGGATGGAATACTTCAACCAAATTAAGAAAACCTACATCCAGCAACCATTTTAACAAAAAAGTCCAACAAACACTATACAACTCACTACAATAACTTTAACAATAAACATGTAATTTAAATTACTACTATCTTAAAAGCCTTTTTGTGATACCTTTTTGTGATACCTACTAACTATGTGTAAGAGTTACTGGTGACAACCAAGCCACAAACACAAATTGTCATTCCATTGTCAAGTCTTGAAAAGAGACCTGAAAAATAACAGTGGGAAAACAAACAAGCAAACTAATGTTGCAGAATCAATTCCCTTACCTTACCTACAACGTGTTGCTGTTAATATATAAATATTTCATAGGCTTGAGCTGTCCTATTTATCAGATCTCATTGCACCATATACACCACCACGCGCCCTCCGATCGCAAGACGCTGGTTACCTATCGATCCCAGCAGTCAAAAAGAAAACTGCAGGTAGCACAGCCTTTTCTCACTATGTTCCCTTTCTTTCTTTCTGGAACAGTCTCCTTGCTGTAATTAGAGAGAAATTCTATAGATGTCTTTAAATCCAATTTTCACTATCATTTGGCCAATCTTAGCTTCGTACAATTACTTGGAGTGACTCAGTCTCTACATAGAGTAAGGTTAGACTAGTTGCGTAGCACTAGTTCAGCACTAGTCCAATGGTAATTGAATTTTGTGTCCTGTTTCGTGATCTGTGTCCACCTGTTCATTTATGTTGGTGTGTATCTGTTTGTGTGAGTGGGAGTAAGTGAGTTCTAATGAGTTCTGTGTGTATGGGTGAGTGTCCTATCTCTTTTCATTTCAGGTTGTGGCTACGGCTGGGCAGTATCAACGTGGTCCTTCGCTCTTCCCTCCTCCTCATGTCAAGTGGTAGTTGTCCGTGGTGCCTGAGAGAGCGCTGACCTCCATACACCAGGTGTTATTCTTACGATGATCTTGATGACGACAATGACGATCATGATCGAGTTGGTGTTGAAAGTCTGTGCCAGATCTGGATGCTGACCCCAGCGTTCTTATTACGGTTATTCGAATGTTCTTGCTGTCATCAACTTTTCATGTCGGCATGTTTATGAGAGTTTTTCCTTGTCCTTATTGAGGGTCTAAGGTTGGGGGTTGTTTTCATTTATTGTTTCATAATGTGGGGGTTGTGAAGCCCTTAAAGACTGTAAATCTGATTAAGAGGTATACAAATGAACTTGACTTGACCTTATCAAGAAACCAGTGAACTACATATAAATCTGCTAGCTCACTCCACAACCAATTTAAATCACACAAAAAAGACTAAATGAAAAAAAACAAAAAACATTCCAAACAACCAGACTGAAAAACAGCTGCAAAAGAGGCAAGTACAATACACAGAAAAAACTGCAATGTGTCAAGTCTACCAAACCATAATGCCAGTTTATTCACGCGCAGTTCAGGGGACAGGGGCCGCTAGAAAAATGTACACTAAAAGGACAACTCGTAGGCCAAACCTCAAAACCTATTTCTTCAATCAGATGAATGTCTTGCCCTCCTAGTGGAAAGCCTAAAAACATTCAATTTACCACAGGACTGAACTGCTTCATAGCTGCTACACATTTCAGATGTGGAGGTTGACAAAAAGTAAACAATTATCGGATGTTAGCGATGAAGCGATAAAGCTCCAATGAAACAATTGGCATGTGGTCAAGAAGTTGTCTAAAGTTAAAAAAGAACCCCCCCTGACAAAGGGTTATAGTAGCCCAGGGTGGCAACACTCCGTTGGATGTATTATTGTGGAGAAAGAGAAACCAACTTAGACAGAAGGAAAGGATTCAGAAAATAATCACATAAGCAAACCTTAGACAACGTTTCTGAAGAGAAAAGGGCTAGGAACTGAAAATCAGGTTCAGAAAATCAGCCTCTTTAAGTCTCTCCCGGGGGACAGGTGCAAAACAGAAAGCCAGGATTCTGGAAAACTGATTCTACTACCATGATAGCCCCATTCCGACACCCACTGTGAAACTCAAGCCTTCCACTTTTTTCTTACCACCTGCAAAATTCTGCTTTTTGTGATTACATCAGCAGACCTGCATAGTCTTACAGCAAAGCAAACTGCAAAAAACAACGTGTTCGGGTCGAAGGAAAAATCCACCCTAAAACACTTTAACACTATTTAAAAATAATTACTGACCATGTCCCATGTCGCTTGCATTTCTGGGTCCATTTTGTTGTTTGGTGTATTTTTCATATTCTCGTGATTAATTGGCCAAACATCACGTTGAGATATTTCCAGCACAGCTTCGATGGAGTTTAATAGGAGAAATAATTTAAACTATCTAAAACTTCAACAGTAAACATCAGGTTTTGGTCTCGGCCCACTGAGCAAGGGCTTCTTCCTAGACTCACCGGGATCCATCCTCGAAGAGTCTTCCTCTTCGAGGATGGATCCCGGTGAGTCTTCACAGACCATTCACAGACCTTCACGACAGTATCCTCAATAGTCCACAATGCAGCGCAGTGACAACAGATGTTGCGTTTTGCATAAGGGCCGTGACTCTCCCTTGTTCTCTTCTGGTAACAAGAGGTAGCACAACCACTATTGCTCCACCTACACATAAAACCCACAGCTGATGCTGCATTCATGCCACATGTGAGTTCCTGTAAACACGAGCTTCCGACTGGGAGAAACCGGTCACGCCAACCTCGTAGTGGTAATTCTGAATAGCAAATATGGCTACGATATCTCCCACCTTACGCTACAAATAACAGAAGTGTCCACAGTCCAAGGTAATAAAAAAAATTTACTAGGGCCATGCAAATTCAATTAACTGTTTAACGGATGCCCCACATCCCTTTTTTTTAAAAAACAATGTTCGTTTCTAATCATCGTTTTTATGCCATCCTAGAATCAAATTCATACACTGGATTGAGTTCACTACCACCACCGCACGTCTTCAATGCATTTAAGTGGCCTTCACAAGTGTTTTTTTTTTTTTTTTTAAATACAAAATATCTGATGGGCAGAAAATAAAAGAAAGAAAATAGTAAGAAAACATTAATAAAGTTTGGAGCTGGAAAGCGTCCTGAGACTTGGCAGCTTTGGTGCTCTGTGGCTGACCTGGTGAGAAGGAAGGGAGGTGCGCCTACCGAGAGAGATGAGCTGAAAAGCAGCAATAGGTAGAGCAATGGGAAATCTTCCCATCTTTCCACTTCATCAGACATTACATGAATGCGGTAGCAACAAATTGACACCCATTCTCTGGGGGTTGTCAGAAGGCATTCTTGGAAATGTAGGAAATCACTAACTTAACTAGAAGTAGACAAGGTAGGTTGAAGGAAAGTGGGTGCAATAAAAAGCTAAATTACAAAACTTCATCACAAAATAACTCAAACTCACTGGAATGCATTTAACTGATGACACACTGATGATATATAATAAGAGTATCCTTAATTTCAAAATGATTATATGGAGGTTCACCTATTAGACACTATTGTTTTGTGCTAGTTTCTCAGTCAATCTATTGTTATCACATATTACAAGTCATTAGTAACTACTTACTCTTCCTTACCTTCTCTAATTAATACATTATAAAATATTGGCAAGCAAACGCGTAAGCCAAACTTTAGTAACTAGTACGGGGAGTGGACAAGACAAATGCCTAACAATATATGATTATCAAGTATCTAACAAAGAGTAGGGCCAGCCTTCAGAACTTCACTCTTTCGCTCCTTTCACTCCTCCTTGGAATGCTGTCATACAAGACCCAAACTGTGTGTAGTGGGACACTGGTCCATTCTTCAAGAAGGAAAGCCTCCAAAGCCTCTTTGCTCTAGAACAAATAATAATTAAGAATAAAGGTTCAATGATGTTTAGATTTGGTGATTGGGGAGGCATGGAAGGCATTTGACTTCATCCTGGTGTTCATGAAACTACTCTTGAATTTGTTTAGCAGTGTGTCTGGGGGCAATGCCATTTTTTCACCTCCTGTTTTTATTTCAATATTGACATACAAGCAGGAGAAAAATAAAATCCTCCTGGCTTTCTAATTTCTTCGCTCTAAATTCTACCAAAATGTTTTGGGTTTTTTTTCTCCTGTTGCTATCTCAGTGTATTGACTTTATGGTTTTGCGTGAGGTATATGGTATATGGTCAGCCACAAGAGGGCAGGATGGATATACTAGTTCATAGCAGCTAGTAGGCCCTCCTAGTTGTGATACCTGTTAGCTGGCTCACTAAGTCAGTATATTGAGATAGCAGTATGAGAAAAAAAAAGGTACAACTTACAAAAAGTATACTAACATTTTGGTTTTTTTGCCTGTTAAGTATATTGCTCAGCAAAAAAGATGAAACTTAGATATTTGGAACTGCCAAGAGAATCCCAAATAGTTTTTTTTCTTGCCTCTCAGGGCTTGTATACATATTGCTAATTGGCATTTAACTTAAAGATATACCATGTAACATTTCCATGAAAAAAGTGTCTTATTTTCAATCCACTGTAAGTAATGTGTTTCGGTTAAACAAGAGAAAATCAGCGATGCTTCATTTCTAATGGACAGGTTAAAAAAAATCTGGTATTAGCAAGTTATGTATTCTGACATTTTGATTGCTATCAATCATTATTAGCAGTGTGAATATCGGCTGTGGCTACGTCAGTTCAGTTACCATATGGCTAGCTGTTTCTGTAGATCCGTCACTACAGCAACATGGAAGGATTTATAGAAATTTGGAGGAAACAATGAACAATGAAGTACAGCTTTCATGTGACTTGTCCTGTAGCTGCTTTCACATTTGTGATTTAGAAACTTCAATGTCAAGTCCTTTTTTGTGTGTTTTTTCTGTTGTTTTGTCCACCCCCAGTGTTATTGGGGCTAAGTCAACATTTTTCACACCTGCTTATTGTACTGTTGTGTAGCCAATGATGAAGTGATAGGAAACTCACTTGAAAAAGCACCCTGGCAGTCTCACCCATCAGCACCTCTGCCACAGTGGGAGTGTGTGGACAAGTGTTGGTAGGATCTGTAATTGGTGTGACGGGATGGTCAACACACAGATACTTTGCGAGGCTGGCGTAGGACCCTGTTTCCACGGGAGGGAATGTTTGGAAGCAGGGAATAGCTTAAAAGGTAAAACAAAAATGTCCTTGGGAGATTGATTATTATCATGTCCTGTAGTAATGAGGTGCTCTCAAGTGGACTCTGATTCATGTTTATTGTTCTGCATGACATTGTGTTTCACAGCTTCACAATGAACAATTGTCTTTGGAGATCTATAAACTTAAAATACATTGCATAATAACACTGATCAGAATTGTTAAGATCATGAAAATCATTACAATAAAAAAGTATGATTCATGATTTGTGAATGTTTGCATTAGATAGAGAAAATGACCCAAAAGAACAGAATGCAAATGGGTGAGAAGTAAAAGTAAAACAAATTTCAGTTATAAATACTTCTTGTCACTTTGGCTGGTGCCAACACATTTGCTTTAGCATCAGGCTCTCGCCTCAGCTGTCTGTCATTTTGTAAACACTCTCAGAGAGTATGTGGTGGCTAGCCTGTTGCCTAGGTTACAGTCTGCTGTAGGAGTTCATACCCACCAGGCTCATTAGTGATGCCAAGGCTGTCCACAGGTTGGCCAGTATCCACTCCCCAGAGAGCGGGCCAGAGGGCATGCTGGAGTGGAGCCAGGGCCAGACCCTCTCCTCTCCATAACGAGGAGCTGCCCTTCTCCTTTTCAGTCAGCCGTCATCCACCAGCAAGGAACCTCCTCTGAACAACTCTTGTCTGTCTGCCCTTCTACCCTTTAGAGAATGTCACTCATCCCCTCACTTTTCTTCCCTCCCTTATTATTGCCCCTCTGCCAACATGGATCGTGGATGTCTTTTGGTTACTACCTCTGTCCCTCTCTTTCAGTTGGCACCCACTAACCCTCATCATTCACATAGTAAAACATTAAGCTGACAAAGGCACTCAGGGGGTCTCGGACATCACAATGGAGACTCCTACTCCATGAAGGGCAAAATGATGACATTCATTTTAGGAGAGAAACTAAATGAGTTAAGTGACATCCCCCGTTCAACCCAAGAGTGCACTATCCCACCCCTGCTCCTCCACTCCTACACATAGCTGCATCCACCCTTGCTCCTGCAGTAAATGATTCTGCTTGAATCCCGAAGATGTATGGCTTGTGGTGGGAGTGCAGACCATTTAGGCTGTATTTCATGTATTTTTACCTCCAGGGAAACAGAGGAAATGGAAGACCTAGCATTTATACCAATTCAGATGGAGTGTGTCTATAAAAATGTTAAGTGAATGCTTTACTTGGAAATATACAAAGGCGCTGTTTCAATGACTACCTATTTAAATAGTGAAATGATCAAGGAGGAGTGAAAGGAGTGAAGGAGAGATACTCCTTATCAGATACTTGATATTTTACATATCCCCTACTTTGATCCTTGAATTCCTTGGGAAACCGGTTCCAGTTGAAATTAGATTTAGGCTTACTGCACCAATCAATGTAATCTGTTCTAATATGAAGTTTTTATTTGAAACCTCAACCTTATTCCTGCACTGTCTGTCTTGGCCGAGTCCTAGACATGTCCAGAACAGCCTGTACACTTGGACTCTCCCCCTATCCTCTCTCATCGCAACACAGAGGCAGACAAGGTCCTCCATCACCCTGACTTAGGTAGGACGGTTGGATCTATGGGCTGTAACAGGGCTGGCTGGGGGGGGGGGGGCTATAGTTGAGAGCCCAGCCAGACACATCCCCCTTTAGATCAATCACATCTCGCCTTTCTGTCCTTGAACCTCTCTCTCCTTCTCTTGCTCTCTTTCTCTTCCGTCCTATTTAAAGGAAAGGGATATGTGGTGGGAAACATAACATAACTTATAACAATATAAGAAAGGCTGTATACCTGCAACACTCTGGCCTCAGGCTGATATGTAGTGCTCACCTTTACTCAGTTGCTGGATGGGTTGGCAAGTGCCAATGCCTATCTCTGTCTCTCTCTTCATACTCTCTCTTTGTGTGTACGTCTCAAATTTCCCCTACTACTAAAACAGAAGGGGCAAGACTCATAAAACACACTGCCCGATTTAACGTGACGTTAAGGGCAGATACCGTCGCGGTATCACGTCTTGTCATTCATAAACGTGGGTTGCCGGCCCGTTTTACCGTTTGCGTTTGATGCGGCACTACCGCCCTCTTTCATCATTTGCATGTGCCGTAAGAGATTCATAAAAGAACTGTTGTGCAAACAATAACGCCTTTCTAGACTGACGGGATGAAACTTGTGTGAAATGGATTTTCGAATGAATTTGATTTCAAACATGTTTTGCCACTTTCGACAATCAGTAGCAGTTCTTGTGACATTTGATACGGCGTCGATGTTGTAATGTGATGGACTATTTAGTTATAGTAACCATAGCAACGCCAGTATTCACTTTGAACTATAACGAGTCCTACGGGCAGTTCATTGTAGACGTGTTGGCATCCAGCCCACAAGAAGCCCCCGTTTGTATCGTCATAAACTGTTAATAGATCACATAAAGTGACATTTGCCTCTACATAATCCCGCCAGACAGCAGATGTGTTGCACAATTGTTTTCCCAAATCTGTTTCAGTACTTCTCTTAAAATACGTAGCTCTGATACCAATAATTTTGGTTGTCTTTGGCGTGATGACATGACTTGTTGCTAACATGTCGATTGTCATTGGCTTTCATCAGGGACACGTGGAGAATAACACAACGGTAATGGAGTTTGCTGCGCTAACCACCGCCACGGTAACTTGATGAATGAGCTAAAATTACCGTGCCGCAGATTTTGCGTGTCGCAATGCTGTTACAGCTGAGTTTTATGAATCATATGCATTTCACATACGTCCGCCATAATAATTTTTATGGCACTTTGAGCAGCATATTTGGACTTCCTAGATTACAGCAATTAGCAATATTTTGAAAACGTGAAGTGATATACATATATATATATATATATATATATATATATGTATATATATAGAGAGAGAGAGAGAGAGAGAGAGAAAGAGAGAGATTTGTTGTTGATTGTTGATTAATTTGACCTGACTTGGAGTTATCGATTTTAGTCAGCTATTGGCAAAGTAGGTGTGTGTGTTTGTTTGTGCGTACGTGCGGTGTGTGCATGTGCATTAAAGCAAGTGTGTGTCTGCTGTCATGGGTTGCGTTAATAGTGTTGAGTGATCATTGTCATGTCGACACACTTCATTGTGGTGCTGCCGCTCGAAAACTAAGGAGCCATAAAGCATGGCTGTCTGCCTCAAAGCACTCATCCATCCACAGGCACTCGACACTACCTCAACCCTCTGATCTTTTACAGACGGCCCGATGTGTGAGTGGCAGGGCATAAAATGTTCACGATAGTGTGGTAGCAGAGGAATATGATATGGCATACACAAATGCAACAAAAAAACTGACTCTCAAGGGGGCAGCACTGTTAACATGTTAACCCGAGGAGCATGGTATAATGTGTGTGTTAAGTGTGTGACAATTGAAATTAGCCGACTACCATTAATAGCCAAATGCAGGTATTTTTTTTGTTTTGACAAGTAAATCTTAAAGGAGCACCTTCTGCAGGAAGGGGTGATTACTTGCAACCAAAGCAATTGAATGCCTTCAAATTTAAATAACACTGTCCATATGGAACCACTGTGAGTTGTTTTGACCACAGTGGTTTGATAGGCTGCCTGCCAGTTGGTCTCTCTGTGCTCAATCTCACAATTCCCTAAATTAATATAAAATTCAAACTAAAACACAACAACAACAACAATAAGAAGAAGAACAAGGTCGATGCGCATTCTCATCTACTACAATAGTGGTGGTGAGCATTGGTGGGCTTTCACGCTATGCTTTCAAGTTTAGGGGACCTTCTTATCTCTTGTCAAATGGATGTCACCTTGCACTTCATGAACTGACGAACGATAAATAGTCTACACTGTTGTATTGTGTCATCAACAATTAGTACATTCATATATTCCTACTAATCTTGGAGGATGTCTCCACTTTGCCAAGTTGTGTGGACACAATCATTATCACTGCTAAACTAGAGATAAAAGGGACAGTAGAAATCAATGGCTTGCCACATCACCATTGAATGCCTTATCAAGTGTCAATTATCAAAGCCACATTAACCAAGGTACTGCCATGTCAGTGCCTACTGAAGTCCTTAACTTGAACTCCAAGGCATTTCTATATAAAAGAAGCTCAGACACAATTTCTGTTAGCAGGGGAAATAAATAAATGCCACAAAAAGAGAGTGGATATCTGCAAAGCAAATTGAACTGCAGCACCAGTCTTTTCTCAATATGAAGAAATCTGGTCCAATTGCATGCACCTATATTTATTGTCTCAGGTGGTGTTGCATCATTGCAAAAACCATGTGGTTTAAGGTAACACAGAAAGGTTGCACAGCAATTGTCTACTGCTGCTCAAGTGCAACATATAATGTTTTTCGTCAGTTCCTTAGTGTCTCTGCGGCAGGGGTGATTTTAGGACATGAGGTTTGGAGAAGTGTGATTCTGTTGCGCGCAATGAATTTTTGAATGAGTTCCTTACATTTTACTTAATGTGTGCTGCACATGCACATTGATTTACTACATTTACTCAAATAGAGTAAAACTAGTAGGCCAACAGCTAGTGACCAGAACATCTATAGACCTGCAGAGAGCCTTTTAGGAGGTATGGATACAATGTATTCAAGAAGGGGACAGGAAAGGACAGGAAATATCATAGAAAAACTAAGACCCTATAGTAATATTATAAGAATACCATAGCAGATTAGAAAATACCATCAAGTAGGATTAGGTCACTATAAACTCACTGCCGAGGAGCACAGACGTTCCTATAGGAATGTTATAGGAATATTATTATGGTTTTTCCTCATGAATTACTACAAACATGCTACACATTTGCTTTAAGATCAACAATATTTTCCTTATATTATAGTGAATAAAGCCTTTTAGGAGGTATGGATACAACGTATTCAAGAAAGAGACAAGAAATCTGATAAATGTAGCCCAGAGAAACAGACTGGTATACCATGCAAAGGACCTGGTTCCTTTCACTGATTTGTTTTAGTGTTTTAGGTTTAAATTAAAGGATCCATTGCCTTTGCATGGATATCGTATCCAGCCAAAGGTCCAGTTGTAACAGTAGTTCTGTTCTATTGCGGGTACATTGTAATACATTTGGGCCATAAGCTTAGAGCTGTTGTAGTCTCATCATGGTGAAATAGTACGACTTCAAAGATTCCTCTCTCATCTGTCTTGCCTGATCACTTTCTTACCTGGCTGCTGTACATTTTCTGTGGTTCTGCTGCTTTTCATCAAGTACTTTCTTCGATGGAGAAACAGGTTTCTTTTTAGGCTATCTATGTTATATGTACTTTTTTGGCTATCATGAGAGAAGCTGACATCTCAGTAATTTTTGCTAACATTATAACTGGCAAGTTACAAAGCTAGTGTGTGTTGTAGCTAGCTAGATAATGTTAGCTAACTATAACACAGGGGAGTAACATGCCTTTTAATTTCTATTACGGTAATAGACTATTGAGTGTGCAATTCTCAAGTTTACTACCTCTGTCCCACCTACTCTCTGGGATTAGCTGCTCTGACCTGAGTTCAGTTGTTAGTGCTGCTGTCTGCCTGCTCTTCATTATGTCTCTCAGTCTAGCCTGCACACGCGCCCAATCTGGTGGTGGCATATATCTCTCTCTCTCTCTCTCTCTCTCTCTCTCTCTCTCTCTCTCTCTCTCTCTCTCTCTCTCTCTCTCTGCAATTCTTTTTTTTTTTTTGTTGTGTTGTGTTGTGTTGATGTTCTGGGGGGAAAGGGGGGGGTCTAAAAATGGGTCTAAAATCGCCCCTGCTCTGCGGCAGCCATGAAAGTGTGATTCAAGGACATGAGCACTTTCTCAAGCAAGCCTTACGTAGGTGCATTCTGAGGTCTGAAATACTTCTCAGGCCTGAGACAGAAATTCCCTTTACAGTGCAGCTTTGAGTTGTATGCAATAGTGTTGAGTGTGAAAAGTAGAGCTTGACTTACCTATGGTAGGAACCAGATCATTTGGACGCACAGGGGGAGAAAGGAGAGAAAAGAAGAAATAGAGGATTAGGATGCATTGCAACAGTACTTAAAAACAGCACAATCAATTGCAACGTGATACTTAATGCACTGAATCACATATCCAGTCACTTTGATATGTGGTTGGGTGAATCCACCTGTTGCTCCATTTCTAACGTAACTCCAACCAAGTTGGTCCTGAATGGTTAGATCTAGGTTTGCTGTGGTACACATATTGAGGGGTCTCCAAATTCCCATTGTTGGAGAAACACAATCTGGGCATTCTTGTACAATCTGTGTAAATCGATTTGTACATACCTCTAGCTTAAAATATTATGGGGTATCAATTCTGCAACAATCAGCTTGGGAGTGAGGATGAGATATAAGGCTGAGGTGAGCAAGAGACAGAAGGGGGGTATATGCTGAAGGGGGAAGTTTCTATCTCTTGCTCGCTCTGGGTAAAATTCCTGAGCCCCATTGATTGAGCATAGTAATCCAGGTCAGAGCCCCGAACTGGCAGCCACAGTAGCTACCCAAGCAGGGAGCCGGCCAGGTTGAAATTGATCCTGGCGGGCTCCTGAATCAAATAGTGTTCAAAGCCTCCATGCCATGCTGCATGCTGATACAATCTTCTGTTTGACCTCAAGTGTGAGAGAGAGAGACAGTGGCGGTTCTTGACCATTTCAAATGAAGGGGACAAGCTGGGGCGAGTTCTTTTGGGGGTACCAGGGATTTTAAGCTGAGATGGGCAGTATTTCAATTAAATGTATTTGAAATACGCTTTTGATTACATTTGAAAAAATACTCAAATTACTTTTTTAGTAAACATATTTTTTTTTATTAGTTAAAATAAGCACTTTCAAATTCAGATTCCCTATAGGTCTACTTCTTATGCTATATATGGATGGAGACGTCAAGCCAAGTCACATCTCATCTGTCACATGACCTCCCCTGATGGATGTGACATGTTCACACGTTTAGATTACATCATTATCCATCTCCATAGTGTAGCTTTTGTACATGTAGTGTAGATCCCCATTAATATTAACTCACAGTTCCCTAAAAGAAAAGTTCAGATAGTCCATTAAAGGAATTGCTTGCAAACTGCTATATTGATTGCGACTCTCTCAGTCATTAACAGCAACACAGCTCTCAGGTCACTACTCCGCCTCTTCCACGTATTGGTAACTACAAGGTTAGTCCTCCATGAAGTGGATGTATCTGTCATATGATCACCTGCTCTGATGCTGTGTTTGTTCTACACATCTAATCTAAAGAGTCATTTTAGATGGCCTGCGTCCAATCTCCGTCACCTAAAAGAGGCTGACTAAAAAACATGTTTTATTGAATGTTTGATTGATTTATTTATAGACTGTTCATTTTTTTTATTCCACCTTACAAAGTAAATGGTCCCTGGATCCCTGGAACTGGCCCAAAGAGAAGAGGGAGCGCTGTTGCTACACTGCTGAGGGGCTGGCATACTCAACTTTGGAGTGATATGATTTTATTAGATTTTTTTGGAGGGTGTAGTGCGTGGACCTTATAAAAATGCAGTGTGTATTTTGTTGTAGAGCAAAATGGAAAAACTGCAAGAGGCTTAGGGTATAGTATGTACATACAGCTTGTAGACTATTGCTGGGCTTCCTCTCCAGAGATCAATTTGGAAAAAGTAGCCATAAGGGGATATCTTAGACCATATTCAAATAAATAATAATGAGAAGCATACTTTTTTTCAAACGATAATGAAAAGCATTGAGATCAACAATAATGAAAAGCATTGAGATCAATCACTGCTTGAAATGTAGACAACCTGCACTTACACTCATGAGTGCTCCAAGGCTCTGGTTAGCCAGGGGTGTTTATCTGCTTTTTGCCTAGCAACTGAAACAGGAAGTTTCCTATTGATGAAAAAATACATTACATCAATTGTGAGCAGCCAGTCCCCATCAAACCTCCTTTGTGAGGAAAATAAAGGGTGGAGGGAGAGGTAGAAAAAAAATATATGAGAGCAATTTGGTTGCAAGGCAGACTGCCTGATTCAATCTCCCAATATGCTGCCTCCTGCTAAACATGAGCGACCGTGGAGAAATCAGTGGGGCGTGGAACAACAGCGCATCTGACAGTCTACATTGGATCAATCACAGTTACTAACCCATTGAGGCTAAGGTGTGGGGGTCTAGAGTAAAACCGGTAAAAGCGACGCAGCATTTCTTATTTTAGGAATTTAACATGGACAACATCATTCATCCTACTTGAAACAGATGCATGGTACCAATCCAGTCATTGTGTCTTCTTAACAAGCTCCACAATCAGGAGTGGGGACCACTGATGTCTTTATGGACCTCAAGTGGCTTCCACTCAGTGAACATCTAAAGATCTATCCTAGCATATATTGGGTGAAAGCAGATACACAGACAATCACTCACAGATTCACACCGATAGGTAATTTAGAGTCTCCATCCTACTTTCACGTCTTTGGAATATGGGAGAAAGCCAGAGCACCGAGAAGACACCCATGCAAACGCCAGGAGAACATGCAAACTCCACACAGAAAGGGCTGGGAAACAAACAAAGGTCCTTCTTACTGTGAGGTGACAGTGCTAATGATTAAAACAGTTTGATGTTACTGACCTTTTTAAATCAGGAAATGTTAGAATAAACTGGGTTAACGTGAATGTGTTGTAAATCAATAGATGAATGTGTGGAGAACAAACGTTTTTTCAATTTCCAATTATTTCAGAAGATATTGTACATTATCTGCGTAAAATGCAAGGGTGCCAATAATCTTGGCCATACAAGATTATACTCCAATTAAATGATTACATGCTACACATATGTAAACAACCTGCAAAAATCATTTACATGTCAACAGTTACTTCATTCTAATACTCAGATTATAAAGAATAATCTATTTGAGGTCTCCATGCAATTAGAGCTGTGTTCTTTCTGCTACTCTAGCCCCCACTCTCTGCAGAGCCACCAGCAAAGCACATTCCAGATTAGTACCCAGCAATCTCAAACTAAACCACATCCCTCTTAGGATGAGCAAAAAAACCACCAACGCCAAAAACAAGAGCAACAGGAAAGAATTACTACAGCTTCAGTTCAATTTTTATGGGTGAATAACTAAGTAGAGGTATTACTGTATCTTCGACAATCTGTAATGCTTTGGCACTGCTAGCTCAGCAGAGTTTAGTGGATTACTGCTATCAACCAGAGTTCTACCTATCAAATGTTGATATATTGTATATGTCTAATAAAAAGGGATGGGTCTGAATCTGGATAGGTTTACAACTGTGATGTTGCATCTGCTAAAACATCCAGTAGTTAACTTTTGCTCTGTTTAATAGACCACACTACAAAAGCATACGTTACAAGAAATTAAGGTGAAAAGCTATGATGGAGAGTTTTATGGTTATCATGTCTGATCCATTTACTTTTGCTAAGTATTATTGTTATAAGATACATGAATCAAATTCTATGTCATACATCATGCCTTACAAATCTGAATGCATAGATAGTACAGAGTGTTGGTTGTTTGATTCTTGTAATTCGTTAAAGAGCCTATAATTATGTAATTTATGAATTATGTAATTATTTTTAAAATGCTCACTGATTGGTTATGAGCTCTGGAGGCAACTTTTGATTGGTGCATATGCGTGTGTATTTTTCCCTCATGGTACATGGAAATATAGTGCCAAAAAAAATGTGCACGTGTGCATATTGACAAATGCATATTCAAGACTCACAAGACAGGATTTGTACTTGTGAGATGTGCACAAATCTTTTTTGCTGTGCACACATTTTCCTTTTACATTTTGTGACGCTCTAAAAACATTTGTAAGTTGTATTTGTATCATATTCACTCCATAAAATATGCATTTAATTTTTCAATGTGGAACTTGTCTTCCTCTTCTTACATTGGAGAATCTGTTACTACAGGAGGCTTACCTTATGGGCAAAATATTAGGGCCACCTTCCTACTGTTGAGTGGCACCCCATTTCTCATAATCCATGTCCATGACTGTCAAGAGGACTAAAAATCATCTTTAACCCATCTCCTCAACTTCATCTACATCTTCTCTTTCCCCTTTCATGACCAAGGTGGATTTAATTTTGCCTCAATTCATCTGGTCAGCCTATTTTATAGAAAGTACAGATCGCGTTGATGTTTTGTCCGTTAAGTAAACATTGATAACAAACTCATCACTAAATTCTTCAGAGCAATGTCTGAAAAGACATATCTTTCTAACCAAAGGCCCTTGTTCCAGCCCAAGAGAAGGTCACTTCTAACGAGGCCATATTCACCATGGCAACAACAGAGTAATCCCATCAGGTGTGCATCAGCCATTGTCCTATTGTGTTTATCTGCAGGGTTATCAAGTCTCAAACCCTGCACAGTGGTTGCTGTCTCAGTATAGTCCCTGAACAAACCCCTGGGGTGACAGAAAATAGAACAGCCTAATTTCACCTTCATGGTTGAAGAGAATAAAGAAATAATATGAAACAAAAGAATGGAAGCCCAAACTGATAATAATGTCACTGAAATATCACAGTCTTAATTGACTTTCATTGGTGTGCCTCAAAAATGTTGCTGCTTCTTGGTGTGTATTCTAATTAGTTTTTTGTACTTTCTTTTATATGTCCCCACACAGGAAAAAAATAACACCTTATATGAGGATAATGCTCTTACTGTCTGTAATTACAGTTGCCCGCTAAGTGGGATTTCAGAGATGTTTTTTTAAGTTCACAAGAAATACAAGAAAATGGCATTCATCAAATACACGTATGCATACAACACTTTATAAACCACCATCATGCTTATGCAAAGCCACTCATGAACATAAAGGCAATAATTAACTATAGTAACAAACCTCCCTTTAGAGTAATGCAATACACAATTTCAGCCTGTCTCTGCCCAGCAAATACTTTTGAAAAGTGTGAGGAAAGAAGGTTTTTTTTCTGTAAAACCAAGGGGCATGGGGTGCACACCTCTGACACAGCCATTTGGCAATTTATCGGAGATTAGCATACTAACTAGCTAACATTACACAATGTGAGTGACGGCAAGTCTAGGGCAGATGGAGGGGTCTTATGAGGTGGACCATTTATCTCCTCAATGTATCCGCCCATCTCCAGTCAACATTTATTTTTTTATTTCAGCCCACTCAGCTCATACTACCGGTAAACTCTGGTATTTCGTCACCAATCAGGGTGGAGCAATGTTGAATTTATGTCAACAACAACAACAATTTAATGTTGAATATTTATTTAAATGCTGCAGGAAATGTCACTGCATCAGAAATTGGAGGAGAGACACAACAAAAGACACAACAAGGTACTTTTTGCAAAACTCAGTAGAGGATTAACAAAGAAGACAAAAAGAGCAGGGGAGAGCTGCAGTATGTGCATGCAGTGGCAGAAGAAAATGGTTTGACCTAAAGACTTTTGCTGAATAAATAAATATGAGCTGCAACAGGATGGCATCCAGTGTTGCAGAACGTTGGTGGCAGAAGGTAACAAAACAAAATCTACTAGTCACTCATCGCTCTTAGTTAAAAAGTCGGTAATCTCTCTGGTCATAGCAAGATGATCCATTTTATGCACACCACAATCAATGTGTTATTGTTACCCTTTATATGAATGAGCTGGAGTTCAAAATTGCCTGAATGTTTAATAAAGAATACAATATAGACTATGAGCACTGTCCAAATTGTTTATGAGTGGTATAACATGTATTTGTAGTCTCAAATACTGTAGCCTAAGCATTTTTATACTAATGATGAAGAAGCTCATTCATTTGATTGTTTATTCCTGTCTTTCTTGGTGAACTTTCATTGGCTAGATGGCATTAATTCTCCTTTTCGACCACCTGGTGCTGTGCGTGAACATGGATTAGAGCTGTGCTTAAATTTACACACACTGAAGCATAAGCACAAGTTGATGAATCCCGGTCTTTGCTTAGAAATTATTGTATGCAGGGTTTATGCATATATTTGTACGTACACAATTTTGATAAATGAGGGCCTTGGTGGTTTCATTGATTAGTTACTCCTCTCTGGTTAAAGGTGTGCTAATCAATGAAATCGCCTGGTTTAGCATTTAGTTGAACAAAAACCTGCAGACTCTTGTTTTTATGAGGAAGGATTTGGCTGTGCACTATGGCAAAAGCAAAACAGTAAAGCGAGGCTCTAAAAAATGTAATATAAAATCAGAGTTTGAAATTAACTTTTACTCACCACCCATGTGTGTGGCTAGTGGTTTTCAGAGTTACCAGCCAAAGAATGCAAGTTCCATCAAAAATTACAATTACTTTTTTTCCTTTTTAAATGTCACAAAAGCCACAAAAATGTCACATACTGCTTCTTTAATGTTATAGTTAGTAATTTACAGTTGCATGACTCTTTTTGTATGATCGTAAATACAAGCAATGTGCAAATTAGGGATAATAAAAACCCAAATGAGGCAGTTTCCATTTCTCCAAATGAAACAGCGATATTTATTAAACAAACTCATCAGCATGCACCCAAAGTGTGTATAAGTATACCACCCTTATTAATTAAATATTTAACTGCCTCATCTATACACATGAATGATCCTGTCTTAATTGCAGTGAACACAAGCGTGAAGTCAAGGAGAGGAAAGATAGAAGTGTGACACTAATTGCAAAGGCCACGGCTCTAAATTAACAATATATCCAGCAGCTAATGCTATATATATGTGAGCTATTTCAATCAATAACACCTCCTTTAGCAGCGACTTGGAATAAACGTCTCCTATACAGCCACTGGTATATTCTTTGATGCCAGTGGCTTCCTCCTTACAAAACTCAACTTAGTTAGGTTTAAGGGTGCCTTGCATGAACAGCCTGCTTCAGCTCCTGACACAGCATCTCAATTAGATTAAGGTCAACCAAAAAAAACTTCTTCTTCGTGTTCTTCCTGAGTCATTCTTTGGTGCATTTGCTTGAACAGACACTAGCTCTCAGACTGATGGCCTGACGTTCTGTTCTATAATTCAGAATTCATGGTTCCCTGAATGATGTTGAGTCATCCAGGTTCAGAGAAAGAAAAACAGCCCAGACCATGACACTCCCACCACCATGCTTGACCATAGGTATAAGGTTATTTTGGTGGTGGGCAGTTTTGGGTTGTCGTGAAACATTTTTGACTGCAACCAAACAGTTCAATTTGGGACTCATCTGTCCGAAGAACAGATTCCAGAAATCTTCAGGTCTTCAACCTTTTTTTTGTTATTTTTAGACAGTAGAGTCTTCTTCCTGGCTACCCTTGCATGAAAGCCATTTCTATTCGGTGTACTTCTTATTGATGACAGATTGACATCAAATACAGGAGTGAAGGCTTGTAGATCTTGATGTTAGTCTTGGGTTGTTTATCACTAGTTTAAATATGTTTCTTGTGGCTCTTGGTGATATTTTGGAAGGGCATCTACTTCTAGGCAGAGTCGGTGTCATGTTAAATGCTCTCCATGTGTATATTATTTGTCCCACAGTGGACTGAATCTTTTTGATATGACTTTATAGCCTTCCCCATAGTGATGCACACTCAATACTCACTTCCTGAGTTCCTCTGAGGTCTCCTTAGATCGCAGCATAGTGTTTTTCTTTCACCTGCATGGTAACACCAAACTGACCAGGTTTCTCACCTGTTTTTATGGGAGTGCCACATAAACTCCTCCCCAAAGATCTGACTACTGTTTGGTTAACTTCATACCCATGTTGTGAAGCACTTTGTGAATTTGTCTGAAAAGCACTATACAAATAAAGTTATGATTATTATTATTGAAACAATATAATGGGAGTCCGCCTCCTGTTTCACATATGAAATTGCGGTGCCTTACTTTTCATAACTATAACTGTGAACTGAATATGAGGGTTATCCTGCTGTTGTGTATTTTTAATTGAAGACCAATTAAAGTGACATAGATCTTATAACATATACAATGCTTTGATATACAATGATTGACATAACATATATAATGATTTGGATTTGGAATATGATAATGTATATTTTTAAACCAAGAGACAAAGCAGACATAGCAGAGTGTAATAAAAAGGTAGAAAGGTCTGTAAATTGAAAGTTTAAAGTTGCAAGAAATTATGTGCAGCCATTTATTAAGTGTCAGGAATATTTGATCAAGGGTTAGGGCTAGTAATATTTGATCTTTGATCAAATATTCAAATATTCATAAATATTCATAAATATGCATACATTTGATCAATGATCAAATATTACTGGAAAAAAATAAGACCAGATATTTTCCTTTAAATTATATTAAAGATGAAATATATTCTACTTCATTTCTCACAAATAGTAATATAGAGTGACTAAGCTCTTAAACAAAAGCACACATGGATATTTCAAATGTAGTCTCTTTACAGGAGTTACACTATTGTAGTGTATTCAAGTCTGTTGGACTTGCTGACCAACAGACCCCAGACTGTTAGGTTGGGTAACCACACCTCCTCCATCCTGACCCCGAGCACGGGAACACCACAAGGTTGTGTGTTGAGCCCCCTCCTCTACTCCCTCTTCACACACGACTGTGTGCATCTCCACGAATCCAACACCATTATCAAGGTTGTGGATGGTGGTGGGCCAGATCTCAAACAACGATGAAACGGACTACAGGGAGGAGGTCCAACACCTTGTAACATGGTGCTCCACTAACAACCTTGCCCTCAATGTAAAGAAGACCAAGGAGCTGATTGTGGATTTCAGAAGTCTAAAGCTGCAGACACTCCCCCATCTACATCAATGGGGCTGAAGTGGAACGTGTCTCCAGCTTCAAGTTTCTGGGTGTCCACATCACCTAGGATATCAGCTGATCCCTGAAAACCTCCTCTCTGGTGAAGAAGGCCCAACAACGCCTCTACTTCCTGAGGAGACTGAAGGGGGTCTATCTGTCACCTAAGATTCTGGTAAACTTTTACCACTGCACCACTGAAAGCATCCTGACCAACTGCAACTGCACCAAGTGTGGTATGGCAACTGCACCATCTCCGAAAAGGAAAAGCCCTGCAGCGGGTAGTTAAAGCTGCCCAGCATCACTGGCATTCAGCTTCCAGGACATCTACCAAAAATGTTGTCTGCGGAGAGGGTTCAGCATCACCAGTGACCCTACTCACCCCTGCCATAGTCTGTTCTCCCCCCTGCCATCTGGGAGGCGTTACAGAAACAGCATCTTTCCCAGGGCTGTTACCCAGCTGAACTCTGCCATCTGCAGACTTCTACCTACTATCTTACACACACACATTCCCATATGCTCACATCACCTACACATTGCACTACTTACTAATCAGTACACAGCAAATTTCTGTAGTCGAATAATCTGGAGTTAGACAAAAAAGTGTGAAAGGGTTAGATTTTTGGAGTTTATTTTCTCATTTAGACTCAGTTTGTGTTCAGGGATACTCTTTGGCGGTGTAATATTTCAGTGTTCATTCACGGGGTGTTGAGGAGCCTGAATCAACAATACCCCTGGTGCCCATTCAGCTGTTTTTGTCGCGCCCAGCAGTCTTGACTTGGACTTCGTCGTGAGGCAGGTAAAAATGGCATTTTACTTCTCAAACTATATGTCACGCTGTTAGGGATTTTCTGTGTAATATATTTGTATATTTTTGATTGGACGAACTTGCTAGCTAACTGCTTAAGTTAATGCTTGCTCCATACTTAGTTGAATATAACGTTAACTTGATGGCTTCGCGCATTTTTCTCCATGATTTTGTGGATGAAATTAACGTTAGTTCTGTTCTTGGGTGTATTGTAAGTTAGTTAACTTTAGTTTACAGTGTTTCTAGTTCTATCAACATATTTACTGAACATGCGTTGTTTCCTTTCCATTAAACGGTAGACTCTGTACGGCTAGGACGGTACCGGACGGACGCGACACGGGATTTGCATTGAACGACAAGGTAACGCCTCGTTAATTTTCCTACTAGTTTGGTTAAGATAACAGCCTTGCCAGCAATGCGACTCTGTCTCCAGTGTTGGAGAGACTATTTTTCAAGTAAATGCGAGACACGGTCGCCTCAGTTGCTAAACCTAGCCTAGCTAACAAGCTAACAGTCGAGCTGGATAATGTAGGCAAAATAGAATATCGGACTGTTGAGGTCTGCAAGGTCTGCAGGCTTTCATTCTAACTAAAGACTGCATCAGGTGATTTCACTGATGAGCACTCATTCCAGAAGTTAAGAGAACTTGCCAGTGAAATCACCGGGTGAGGTGAAAAGTTGGAATGAAAGTGTGCCATTTGTTGGCCCTCCAGGGCACCCCAGCATATATGGTAGTTTTGTGGTGGTTGGTTTTATTGTATGTGCCCTGTATCCTGATGTTGTTATTTGTGATCCTCAGATTTGACTGTCCTGCAGCAAGATGGTGATGGACCTTCCTCCCCAAGTCTAACAGATGCATTGTCCATCTCCCCTGACGTCTTCCCCTCACACACAGGCACACGCAAGTTAAAAAGGCCTTACCCCCCCCAGTCCGCCACATCTTTGTTTTAATTTTTTTAATTTTTTTATTTGTCACTTCCATTTGACCACACAATTTCCCAACTGTTTGGCTGCCCATATAGCAGATTGTTTTAAATGTGAATTGCTGTAACATGTTTACACTGTTGTGTAAGTGTATTTAAAATGTAACTTATAACACAAGTAGCTTAAGTATCCATGAAGTTTTGAACTCACTGTATGGATTTGTTAAATAAAAGACATTTGTAGTAATCAAAATGGTGTTTTTGTAGTTATTTTCACCTAAAGCCTTTTAGTTTTGAAATATTAACTCCATAAGTGTTGACTGTTAACACTATGAAAGAGTTCACGTTAAAATTAACTCAAGGTGAGTTGTATTTTACTCTACATGGGATTAGTGTTTTAACTCCTGAAAAGGGTTAAACAATCAACTCGCAGAAAAGAGTTACTTTAACTCTGCCTTAGAGTGTATCGATGGTCTCTTATATACACTCAAATTGAGTTGAATTGAACTCTCAGAGTTTATTCCAAAGGCCAGAATTTGCTGTGTATTACTACCTCCGTCATCTGTTTACATTGCTCCTCTTGTCAGGACTTTCTCCAGACTTTGTACATTCTTTATATTTGCACACTTTTATATAGTTCTACATATCTCTGTTGCATTCATATTTATCCTACTGCACTGTATCATCCTAGTATGTATGCCCCCCATTTGCAATGTGTTTTTGGCAAGGTCACAACCTGCTTTTCATTTTACATGTGCTCCAGCATAGTATAATGACAATAAAGTTGAATTGATGCTTTTGAACAATAATGCATGAAAACTATGTACTAGCTGTTCACAATTCATTAAAAAAGGTTACAAAAAAGGGCATCCCATGGAGCAGATTTAAATATTCTGAATCTACCACCCAAAAGAGTTAGGACCAGCCTAGTCAAGTCTGAATGTGATTAGCTTTCCTGCATATCTCCTGGCCCATTTTAAGAACTTACACACTTAACATTAGTCAACTCTGAATCACAGCCATAATGCCAGCAATACCAGTGTTATTATCTTGCATATGACCTGCAGGTTTGAGTTATGAATACAATGCAACACTAATGTCAAAAGAAAAGGCTACTCAATGCCACTGAATAATACTGTGTATTATAGTGAAAGCCAGGTGGGGAAAACTTTTTATCTGGGCTTTTACTGACGAATCATCAGATTTGTGATGACAATAGAGGAGCCATTATTCTTCCTTAATTCTCCAGTTAACATGATGTATTACCAAGGCAAGGGCCAGTAAATGACCCCTGTGCGCTTCATTAACAAGGACGAAGCATGGATTTTTGCCATATTTGTCTGAGTGAAGTATGGGGAGATGACACTTATGGAATCATGACATTCTTGAATCATGGAGTGGGCAAATCCTTTACTTTAAAGGAATAGTTTACTCCAAAATGAAAATCTACTCGCCCCCATGTCAGTCAAAACTTGCAGGGCCAGCTTCAAAAAAGCATAGAATTTCCATGAAATCTCTCCAAACAGCAGCATAACCCAAGGATTTTGCAGCCAAACAATTGCACTGTGGGTCCAAAAGTCCAAAAACGATTAGGTTTTCATCACTGCCAATGCTTTGGTATAGAACATACCACCAGTTGCCCCCCTGGCCGTGCGAGTGCCCTAACAATAACAGTAAAAAGCAGAGTCTTATGCCAAGGGTGCGTATGACCAGAGCATTGTCAGTGAGGAAAATATAAGAGATAATGGGGTAAACATTGGACATTTGGATCCACAGTGCAATCATTTGACTACAAACGACTTGGATTATGCTGTACAAGCTGTTGGGAGAAATTTGATGAAGAAATGTAATGCTGTTTTGGAGCTGTAAAAATATGGCCCTGTACATGGTTTAACTTACTTTGGTGTTTGGTGGCCCTACGAACTTCAGTGGAGTTTCGACTGATGTGTCGTTTTCCGACCGCAGGAACTATTCAGGAATTTAGTACTATTGGTATTTAGTTCCAGGAATGTTGACCTTTCCGACCAGGCGAACTAGCCCCAGGAAGGTTCCTCTTGGATAGTTATTGGACACAAAAAAAGTCCCTGCTAGCGAGGTAGCACTTTTTGGGGGACCGGGAACCATTAGGGTGGAGTTGCAGTACTGAACAACGCTAATTGATCAATACAAGCTAATCACCATCATCAACATCATTGGATACCTGGAGCCTAGGCTGGTTAAATCTGTACCATATTTTAAATTACTTCTGAATTTTTTTTTGTGTAATTATCCTTTTTTGAACTCCCTTTTATGGTTGATGTTGGTCATGGTTATGTTTCTTGCCTTGCTTTTATAATTTTTACTTCCTGAATAATAATTGCAATTAGATATGGACATGCAAGGGCCATTTCCTGAGGTCTGTATGGACAGTGCCTCTGTGTGGCACTCTCTCATCAGCCACTTAAAATCAGTCTGTTATTCCTAAATGTGTCTGTTGAACCTGCACTGCCACAGAGGTCCTGCCATTGAATGTGTTACACATTACAACCCCTCCAAAGTAGAACAGCTCCCCAGTGCCAGGCCATGTTGACATGAAATATTATACATGCCTACAATATGTTCCTGTTTCCTCTCATCATCTGCTTTAAAAATAATATTAATTTTGTTAATGAAATGTCTACTGAGGCATATGCATATAAAGCAAAAGGTTACACATAGTTCTTAGTAGTGTCGATGTTGTGAACTAGCAAATGTTTTTTACTGCTAATTCTAGTGGGATATAAACCAGCAATCTAAAAATATTCCAATCATAGGTTAAGAATCAGAATAACAATTCACAAAATGCAATCATTTGTAAGAATCAAATAATTTCCACAGACACAATATAGATTGTTTCACAATCGCAATGAGGATAGACCAAGGATAGACATGACGTAGCATGTCCTGTTGCGGGAATAACATATATGTATGTATGTTTTTGATTGAAATTGTATCATGCTTTGTTTAAGGTTTTTTATGACTGGTGAGGAGAACACACACTGTAAAGGAATGACAGAGTGGCTAAAGACTAGAGACTCTGAGCAGGAAGAAATCAAGCAAAAAGTTAAGAAGCTTGATCTCAAGAAAGGAAAAACTAAGAAGCTAAAAGTATTAAATCAAGATTGACATTCAAAGCAACATTATCTGACATACAAATTAAAACCTTGAGTTGAGTTATGATTTTCTTGGCAGGTGCCTTGTTTGGAAAACATTTATATGAGGTACTATACAGGCCATTATTTAGAATGCACCTCTCACATGTTCTTACATTTATTTTGCCTCACTGAGGTGTTGGATTTGTTTTTCACCTGAGAATGTCACAAAAGAAAAAAAGTATTTTTCTGGGACAAGCCATAATGTCAAACCATGCCTGAAGATGACTTTCCAAATCACAGTTTTAGAATAAGATCTTAGAATAAAAGAATTTAAAGACTGCATGTAGTTAAACTCATGGAGTACCAGAAGGAGGCAACTGATGAGTAGATCTTCTGTTGGCTCAGGGGGACTATGGGGTCTTGTGACTCATTGTTAGATACACTATTATAAAGATATTGTGTAAAATTCTCATACGTGAAAAACCTATTAACAAACTATTAACTAACAAATTCTGTGAGCTATTATTTGAAGTTGATTCACATGCAGAAATGAAGAAACATCCAATTACCCTTCACAACTGATGTACAATACATTTATTTTTATGGATGACTATCCCCTACTATACCCTTAAGAAACATACCATCTCATGACATTGTAAGGAATGTCACATAATGGTATGCTGGGCATTTGTGGTGATATTTGATCCTAATACTTATTTGTTCTCTGTCCTTCAAGTTGAAACCAATTAAGTTGCTGTTGAATGACTGCAAAGCTTGATACAGCTTAGCCGTGCAAATGTTGGTGATGCTCATTATGATAATTCAATCTTTAAGAGCTGAGAAGACTATGGAATCTCTCCAGGCCAGCTGGATTAATGAAGACAATTAAAAGCCTGCTCTTCATGTACCACAAAGAGAGAGCAGATTTCCATTGAACAGCAAGCATCATAGGAACAACATCTCTCCTCATTATCCACGTGAAGATTCTGAAAAATATGCTACTTTTGGTATAAACTGAAATTGAAACGTGACAAAAATGTAATCTATAGAATTTATGCCAAATTAATGGAAAAATACTTAAAAGATGAAACATGGAGGAAAAGAAAAATGAGAGAGAATTCATATTTCATTTCATTCATGCAAACATTTGTATTTTTTATTGACAGTTTAGAATACTTGACTCTTTTATTTCTTTAGGCAAATATCTCTCTGAACCTATTTAGATCCATGCCCAAACACCTCTCTTTTGTGTCTGTTGGATGAACAAACTCAAAGCAGTGAAATATTCAAGTCAAATCTTGTCAATCCTCACTTATGCCATGCTTCTGGCTATAAGATACATTTTCAGTGTTTGTCAAGTGTCAAGAATCTGTACAGCAATCTTAATCATATGATCTAGTGTGTGAGCCCCCCGCCCTGACTCTGTCGTCTAGTGTGAGTATTTTAACGCCTTGAGATGAAAAAATATGTCAAATATGTCGGTATGTGCGTGATGTAATGCATTTTCATGATCGGTTAGGATTTAAAAAATTGTGTAGTGTGTCGCTAGCTTAAGTAAACCGTTACAAAATAAAAATTATGTTAAAAATACATTAATCATTTGTTAAATTGGCATTAAATTGTCACCATTCCATCACAGGGATAACACATTGACAGACTGAGACACTCACACATATGGGCCAATTTAAGAGTTTCCAATCACCCTCACACGCATATCTTTGAACGATGGGAGCAAACATGGGGAGAACATCCAAACTCCACTGCTACTGCTGCCCCAGTAGCAAAGCTGTGCATATTATATTGCTGAAATTGCCAGATGCAATAGCAGCAATAGCTCTGACGCACTGACTTTCCTATAAGAAAATTCATATCTAAAGCAGGAACAACGAAAAAAACAATTGAGCAGCATAAGCTGAGAAATATAAGAGACGTTTAAGGCCCTAATGAGGCTCAAGCTTTGAGTCCTCTCAGCAGAATTTCCCAAATAGTCACGTATGGAAGAAGCTGGATGAGTCGGCAGGACCTTTAACGTTGATTAATTACCTTATTGTCTGACTCACCCATTCATTTGCCCCCCTCCCCCATTTCTTTGCCTGCCTTGTTTTGCCAAGGTGAAAAAGCTGGCACAGGACTGGCTAGTAACATTAATACATTTTCCCTTTTTTCAAGCTGATCTTATTTTTAGGTGGAACAAAGAGCAATTCTCCTCAGGGCATAGCGGTTCCATCAAGATATATAGCAAGAAAGACAGTTTGACCAATTGAAAAGTCCTGGAGCTAGGCAGATGAGGGCAGAATAGATTTGAGCTTTAAAATCATCCGCTTTGGCACAGGTTTCTGAAGCATGCCTGCAGTTGGGGTGTTATAGCCAAACTTTGTCACAGGCACCAGCAAAAAGTGTAGGGGACCCAAACTGTTGTTTATAATGTGTTTAGAGCTGTGATATGTATTTTTAACAACGGGTCATTTCCAAAACACATCATGTACTGCACAAAATGCTCCCTTGAATGCCTTGTAAATAAAATTAAGGCAAATGCTCTTTAATTAAAGGAAGTGGCTCTCATGCAATAAGCATGATGCCTTTCTTTATCCCTGAGCCATTAAAGAGAAAATGTGCCTTGAAGTTAAAAGTCTGTTATGAAAATGTGTTTTGAAAACACTGAAAACACAGACATGTATTAATAAATGCCCACTTGAAGTGCAACAAAAAGTCAACATAACCCTCTGGTAGTTTGCAAAGCACTCGGCTTCTAAGTTTGAGTTTAATTATAGATTTCAGCAAAAAGATGGTCACAGCAGGAATCAAAATGAACCAGTACTATCATAGAGGAGACACAATATGTATCGCAAATACTGATTAAATCGCCCAACTACACTTTTTTGCATGACATATCAATCAACCCACTTTTTTGCATGACATATCAATCAACCCTGTAAAGCTCAACTGGCATTAAAATGTAACAATTTGTCCTGTGCTTATGAGTCACTACAGTGAAATGTAGAAACAGAAGTATATACTATACTAATATATTTGAGCACCAATTATGGCCAGCATTAGACTTTCATCTAGGCAGGCTCTCAAGCTGTGAAAAGACAATTTCTTCTCTCTCATGATCAATCCTTAGTGCACAATCCTTAGCTTCCCACCATGAAGTAAAAACTGGCCATGCAGCTATAGGATAAGAAGTAAAGGTTGAATTGGCCAGTTTCAAAACTGCAGATGATGTAGAACTGGGGGTGATGTAAGGAGCAACTGACCAAGGTGATAAAAATATATATAATATAATATGAATATAAGTAACATTGAGGGCAGAAGTTGTGAGGTCTGTTCCTGAGTCAAACTGAGTGTCAGAAAATTAATCAACAACAAAAAAGTCTTGTAAGTGGGAGAACAATAATAATACTTCACATGCCAAGTGGTTGCAATTAAGTAAATTAACCCAGCATCTGAGAGATGACAGTCAGGAATATTAAGTTCAAACTTAGTAATTCATGTCAGGCATCACTTAAAGCCAGAGACACAGGATTCCAAAGAGCCCATAAAAAGACACTTTGAGCTAAGAGCCATACAATCAAAAGCTGAATAAGTTAAATAAGTAGTAACAATAGTAAACATTTGAAATATTGAGGAATTGTAATTGAACCCAGTATCGGTTTTGATGAGTTGTAATAATATAACAATAAAACTGGACAGAGAGATAAAAAGATATAAAACCTCAAGTTGTCCATTAGCAGCCAGGTCTAACCATAATTACTGAGTTGATTAAGCTATACGAGAATGAGATGTTATTTTTATCAGCACTGCTGGAAAGGGTCCAGCTTTGTCTATACCTGCACCTTTATGCCATGCATCATTCCTGATTCATGCCCTGAAATCATGAGAGAGAGAAAGAAATTTGAATAGTGTGCCCCTGCACACCATTCAAATTCAAGGTCAATGTCACAATGATGGACCACTAAGCCTGCCATGCATTATAAACAGTTGTGGTATGTACTCTTTAAAACAGTGCATGGCCATTCATTGAAATTAGCCATACAGAACTGTATAATTATCTGAGAGAAACTGAACACATTTATTGGAGACTAAAAGAGCAAAGATGTGAGTAATTTGGTGGGGGTCAGAATACTGTATTTAAGCTTGTATCTTGGTAGCATTCAGACAAAATGAATCAGTGTTTTTTTTTTTTACCAAGAATAAACCTGAGCTATATAAATCATGCCAAACAATTGTCCTTATCTCTAATCCCTTCTCTGCTACAGAGGCAAAATGGTGAGGCAATGTTTTAATTTTGCTACTACTGACCTAAAACAAGAGCTGAATTCATTCAACATTTCATGAAATAAGAAGAATGTTGTAATTATGGGAACTAATCACAAATTCCACTACAAATTCAAATATACTGTACACTGGGTGGACAAACCATTAGGTGACGTGCTCTTTCCATGAAATAGGCTGACCATGTGAATCCAGGTGAAAGCTGTGATTCCTTATCTATCCACTTCAGTCATGAAGGGAAGATGGAGATGGAGGTGAGGAGACGTTAAAGAGGGTCGTTGGTCCTCTTGAGGTAGGTGTTCATGTTCATGAGGCAAAAAGTCTAGTTTGGGAACTGCCACATGATGCTTTTTCACAGTCCTATGCCCAAAGCCACTACCTCGCCAATCGCACCACACAGTGAAATTCTGAAAGGCTCATGATTGAAATTTATGTTGTTCATCTTTTTTATGTGATTGGACCTATTACAGACATCTGATAGAAGAACAATCTTTGGGCACCTCAGAGATTGTGGAAATGGATGTGATGTGAAGAATAAGAGGTTTCCCATTTTTGTTTCATAGCTTAGCTTCCTGCTGACTCAGAACTTGCCAAATTTATAGTGGTGCCCTTCTTAAGAGGGGAATAAAAGGAGAAGGTTGTGGAGGTAGCTCTTGTGAATTATGGTGCAGAACTCAATCATGAGTCATAGCAGACCTTGGTCACAGAGCTGCATTAGCACCTTCAGTACTCCCACTCACAGTAATCATTGCCACTTTGGTTTGAGTGTGCTTTTTTCTTACTTACTTTCTTTCTTTCTCTCTTTCTTTCTCTCTTTCTTTCTATATCCCAAATCACACTTTACTTTTTTCTCATTTGTTTTGCTATCCCCAGTGGATGAGGAGGCACAATTTGCATAAACCAGCCATTCTTTGTTATATAAAATCCATTGAAGTTATGTGGATTGTATTGAATATACTTGCATTTGGCATACTAAACCAATTTGGTGTGAATTGACTTGCCAAGGGGGTGCTCTGGCTGAATGGACAAACTGATCAGATGGGCCTTGAGAGACCAATCCATTAATCTAATCCATTATAAATGCAATGTAAATTATCAACACAAAGACCACGGCTTAATCTGTTTTTATAATACACAAGTACATCAGGAGAGTGACTGGCCATCATCAGTCAAAAAGGTCGGCAACTCAGAATAATGCATGCAAAACACTGACAAAAAGTGATTTTAATTAGGGCCTGACTCAAAGCAATAAGCACTTTTTAAATTTGTAATTATGGCATAATGTTTATTAATGTGTTTATTTCCCAGCTCAAGACCCATGTCATGCACCCTGATTATTATATCAATGACTGAGACAGCTGGAACCCAGTTCTGTCCCAATCCTTTTTCTACAGCACACACTAGTGGAGAGGAGAGGTGCTAGTTATGCCCTTAAAGATGAAAGAAGATAGGCAAGGCCACTTCAGCATTTAAATGTGAGTAACGCACTATTGGAACTACACTCCCCACCCTGCAGGACTTGTACACCAGGAGGTGCAGAACCAGAGCCTGCGGGATCATGAAGGATCCTCACCACCCCTAACAACGGACTGTTTCAGGCAAGCGCCTCCGTAGTCACGCTGCCAAAACAGAGAGACTGAGACGGAGTTTCTTTCCTCAGGCCATCAGGACTGTGAACTCTGACCTCACCAGGGCCCCCACCAAGACACACACACTGCCCCTCTTATGCACACACACACTTAGGTAAAGACTACACATAATTTATAATTTATATTATATTATACATACAATTTCCCTTTTTTACTATATTTTTTATAAAGTGCTTATTGTAAATATTGTGTTGTTTTTATATAGAGCTCTTAAAAACTGTGACATTGTAAATATTGTGTTGGTTATTGTAAATAGTGTGAACCTGTTATTTTGCACATTTCTGCTGAGCATTGCCACTTTGCATTTCACTGCTCACCTCGTGTGTGTATGTGACAATTAAACTTCTTGAATCTTGAAGAGGAAACAGCAAGATGCCCAATCCTAATTTATGTTAATGCACATACATAAAACGGGAGATCTATATACTATAATGTATTATAATAAGTAAGTATTGACAGCGACTCAATCACAAGTCAAATTCGCAGAAAACATGCAGGAGGATTCTATATGAAATTGTGCAATATATGATCACTGTTCCATCATACTTGCCCAAAGAGGCATTTTGAATCAGTCATTCTGCATGTGAACACTGATCCAGACAGCTGACTCCCATCTAATGGAAGCAATGCTTTCAAAACAGATTCAATATACACCACCCCTCTGAGACCCCCTCCATACAAAAAGGAAATAGCTGCCTCAAATCTACAGGGATGCCTTCCAAGGCGCCCTTCAATTGAATCTATAGTCCGATAGGAACTGACAGGGTGTATATTTCTTTCCTTAAGACCTGGCCCCAGAGTGGGCAATTGATATCCATTGAGTGTAATAGTGGAGAGGCAGGATATGTTATTCAAAAGCCCTGTAAGGATTCTGATGGAGTGTCTAAACAATAGGTAACCAATGGGGGTTTATCACCATCTCACAACTTTGACTCACCAACTCACAGCATTGATTCTGAAATTATCTTTCATGAGCAGAATATGAGATGACTCCCAACCTATTGATACTCTGCTTGCAGTGCAGCAGCAGATAAAACAACTGACAACAGACTCAGTACAATTCATCTGTTTCAGCTAGTCCTTTATGGTTTGTCTTGAAATATTTGGGGTTACAATTCTGATGATGATGATTGTGACGATATGAGTAGTAGTAGTTGTAGTAGTAGTAATGGTAGTACTAGTATATAGAGTAGATGGAGATGTGATTACAGTACAAGGCCATCATGCATTTTAATGTAATCTCAATTAGGGAAACATTTTTAAACAGCTGGTGGCCTTTTGCACAAGCAATTGTCATTGAGAATATAATAAGCAAAGTCATGTCTGTTGTCTTAATTGACAGTGTTAACTGGAGTAGCCACAAGGTAATTAGTGGCTGAGACTCTTCAGTGTATGAAAAGTGACACTTGTTAAGAGTGCGAAGATATGGATGAGATAGTGGTAGGTTTAATTAGTGTAGAGAAGTTCATTCATTCACAACCGTGTAAAGTGTGATGTGTGTGTGTGTGTGTGTGTGTGTGTGTGTGTGTGTCAGCTCTAACTAGGAAAAGAAAGTGCTCAAGCTCTGAAAGAGAAATGTATTTTCAGCTATGTGGCCAGTTATGATATTTTCATCAAAGTTATCATTTCACTGAAACAGGGCTTTTCAAACTGTCTGTATGACAGTACAGAGTGGGATTGATAAGAGAAAGGGGTATTCAGCTCAGTAAAGGCCTTCTCTGGCCAAAATTTAACCATTTAAGTTTAACTGTGTAGATGAGGCTCAACTTGTTTATCTTTTTCCATCTTATATGTATAGAGTGAGGCAGTGGGGTGTGTGGGTTCCTTCCTCATGAAATGAATCATTCTCGTCAAAAAATGCATATTGGATGAATGTATAGATAATCACACAATAATTAGGAACAATATTTCTCTTAATCAGTCTTCCACATATTAAGAGGTATGCCAGGATCCCTTTCTAAGCTCTATCTTTTTTGTATCCTGTTTATCATCTCAATATATTGACCTTTGATCGGGTGAAAGAAAAAGATTCATGTTTCTAACTTGCTGTTATCTCAATATATTGATTTAGTGAGCAACCTTGGTTAATGTTTTTGTGTGGCTAGACGCATGGGAGCCATTGCCGCACCTTGACATTCATGCTTCTCGTGCTTCTCATCACGACCACATGCCTGAAAACTCCAGCACTATATGAAAATTCAGCTATCCATATTCCCCAACAAGAAAAAACAAAATTGGCCAGTAGTTCTGGTTCTGGTATACTGTTTTGGCTGCAATTAGGTCATTTTGACCACTGAAGTGTGAGTGGTCATGCTTCATGTCCATTTCAACGAGAAGTATGAACCAGTGGTAACAGATGGCATATTACACTGCAGTGACCCCGGAAGGGCCCACTAGCTGCTGTACTAAACATCCCTGTTGGCACATTGGTAGTGTCACTGCTTGGGGAGTGTACAGCCTGGTCTCACGAAATGTTGTGAAATGAGCATGATGTCTTAAAATGCTCCATGCATGAAAAGTGAGAGGAATCCATGTCCCCTCCACGAAGACTTTAACTTTAACACTTCATAATAACCATCTGTAATAAATGTTACATTTATCATGATTTATAACATTATAACAATGTTATAAGTTATAACATTATTATTTTATTATTAACTATCAAAAATTTACAATCATGTTTTGGTATTTTAACAGTTTACTGAGGATTATTTAGTAAATGCTATGAATCGTGGTATTTGAACATTAATTAATTAATGGCTTTCTGGTTATGTTAGTTAACCATTTATTAACAGTTTGTTATTATCTTGATAAAAAAAAGGAAATACTATCTTAGCTATTGTTTAATGATTTATTTTTTACTGTGGTTAGTAAATGGATAATCGCTTGTAAAGCATTAATACACACCATTTTGGCCCCCATTAAATGGTTGTTAAGTGGTCTTTTAAAGAATTACTTTTTTTCAGGTACATATAATACAACTGTGTCTGTTTTTTTAATAATCACATGGAATACATTTATGAATAAACTTTAAATCAATGTGACCTTGCAATACTGCACTACAGATATCAACAAAACAACTCAGAAATGCAACATGTATTTTGGGCTAGCAATTCATCGCACCAGTATCCAAGCAGTATCCAAGCAGTATCCAAGGCTAAACAGGGCATTTGGATACATCCTCAGTAGCTACAAAAACAAATACAGGTAAAATACCCTATAGAGTGTGCGAGAGTGGGGGAGGAAGATGACTCACTGATGGTTGACATGGCTATAGAAACTGGAACGATAAGACTACGAGTAGGGACAACATGTCAGTGGAAGCCTACGAGTAGGGACAATATGTCAGTGGAAGCCACTATTTCAGAGCTAGATGGAAAGAAGCTTCAGGCTGCTTTGGTTTGCTTATGTGGCTGGCAGAAGGTTAAATAGACTCAAAATACACTAAGGGAGGAAGAGGTGTTTGTTAGAGGGAACTCAGGGACCCCACATTGATAATTATTTCCTAAGAAGTATGTCAAGTCAGTCAGGTGAAGTCCAGCGGCAGGTAGTAAACCATAATATGCAGAGCATCAGCACCCCTGTCGTGGAGGCAGGTTTTAGGCAGGCATAGAGCTAGTTAAATCCAGGCGACAACAAGAGATATACAGACTTATCCGGGAGAGAAGGCAGCTCAGGAGCCGGTGGAGGAAGGCTACAGAAGTTGGGAAAGAAGGCATACATATTATAGTGCAAGGCACTATTGTTGTTCTTATTCCACATGTGTATTGCATTATTATGTTGCCCTATTACCCAGAACTAGTTGGGACATCCTAGACTGTACTTAAACATCCGTTTGTAGTCCTCCATGATTCATTCTGATCGATCGCTGGCTCTAGTGTGGACTGTGGAAAGCTCCACGTCTGTGCTGGGGTTAGAGCATCATATAGTGGCTGTATATTCCATCTGTAAGTCTCTTTCATTACATCAGTAAAGAGTCCTGGACCATCCTGCTGCTGCACATAAGCACCTGAATATACTTGTTAGACAAAGCTATCAAGTGGTGTCAGAATCGGGAAATTGAAACCCAGCTAGCGCTCTGGAACGGGACCTGACAAACTCACTCGTCAAAAAGGAAAAAAAACAGACCAGACATTATCAGATACTGAATTTGATTAATTACTAAGTGGGAAAAAGTAAGAGGTGTTTGGCAGATCGCTAGAAATGTATGGACTGCTCCTTACTGTACTATCTCCAGCTTGCTAGCAGTGTGTGTCTCCTGCTCTACATTAGTAGAGTGTAAAGGGGTAGAGTTTTCCCAAGCAAGTGTCCGAATTCTGGCATGCTGCCAATAGAATCGATATATCGTTGCAAGTGCTGCCTGTAAGCCACTAGAGCGCACCAGAAAGTGAGAGGGGAAAATAATATAAAAGCTCCTGAAAACTTTGCACTTGGACAATAAATAACACAATAATTAAATGAGACAAGATCTATCAAGTATGAATAATAAAGTAAATACAAAGTTCGAAAATTGCAATTACAGCAGTAAAGTCAGTAAAGCAGTAAAACACAATGAGTAAAGATGGTGAAGAGGAACCAGGAGCCATGGCAGCCTCCTCAGACCCTGAGCAACCTCCAGTGTGGCTGAAGGCCTTGCTAGATCATCAAGCCCAGCAGCTTCAGCAACTCCTAACACCAGTTCTACAGTATGTGAGTGCTGAACAGAGGGCTGAGCAGAGGGTGCCATCCAGAGTGACATCTACAGTGGTCGGCAGTCAAACTCAACATGCTGGTACTATTCCCTCCTCTGTCAGCATACCAGGAGCCTGTTCCACACCCCGACATTTCAACAGACATACCATTTGCAGCTGAATTAGAGGTCACACAGCTCAGGCCCCTCTCATACCTCAAACATACATGACCAAGCTGTGCGACGCAGGGATGAATGATTGCCCCGGCGTTCCACCTGAGCATGCGCTGCTGAACGTGAGAACAGTGCTAACAGGCATGGCATGGTTCGCCCACTGCCTTATGAGAGCCCTAAGGCCAAGCTGGCTCTATTTGACGGCAAAGAGGACTGGGAGTCATTCCTGCTTCCATTCGAGCACCAATCGAGCACCATGTGGATAGAATGGTGCAGAGAGAGTGGATAGACTTCACAAGTGTCTACGAGGGGTTGTCATTTGCTATGTCTGTTCCCTGCTGGAGCACATTCGAGAAGATTACACACTACTCAAGGAAGAGCTAATACAGCGCTTTGGAGTGAAAGATCCCCCCACCACTGTGTGCAGGAAGCTAGAGGAACTGTGTCAAGAAAAAGAGTTCCCTGCAGAGTTCGCAGAAGAGGCACGACGCCTTGTGAATCTTGCCTACCCTGGAGTGGAGCTACTACTGCAGAACCAGCTGGCCACTGATGCCTTTTTTAAGGGGTTGAGGAACCAGAAGGTAGCTTATCAAGTTATGAATCGGGACCCTCAGTCACTGGCTGAAGCACAGAAGTTTGCAGAGGCCCATGAGCATAATTTCAAGGCTACTCTTGGGCGTGAAACAGAGGTGAGAACAGGCAGGACCAGACGTATCTCCTGGGCTGATGACAAAGGTGGCAACGAGCTCCCACTTGCCTCTTGACGGATACATAGCCCCACCTACATTACTGAATATAAATTTAAGACGCTGATGGATAAAGTGGAGCAGCTGCATCTGAAGCTGGAGGGGACAGCATGAAAAAGAAGGGATTCAGCCCCATCTACAAGCTCCGTGGAAAGGAGATTGAACCTCTCTCACCAAAGAGAGATACATACCTGCCAGTCAGAGGGAGCCCCAAATTAAACAATGCTACTGAAGAAAACTCTCAAGGGACGAGAGATACGCGCCCCAGTCAGGTACCAGGACGGTTAACCTGGAAAAAGACTGACTGCAGGCCAGAAGTAATGGGCAAGACTATGAAGTAAAGTTATCCTGTTTAAAAGGACTGTTTAAGTAATGTTTATTCTTTCACTGCTACCGAAGGGACTCTGTATGCCTGGAGGGGGGTAGTGTTGCACTTAAGCACCTGGATATACATGTTAGATGAAGCTAACAATATATTGCAGGCATATGTGAAGAAGCCATTGGTAGCATTAAGGAGAGCAGAGAACACCAGGAAGAACAGGAGAAAGAAAGAGCATGCCAGAATATTATTTTATTAGGACCTGTTTAGATATGTGAAATTGTTATAGTGATGGTGGTTTAAGGGAAACTAAGCAGGAGCTTGAGGAATACTTGGAAAAGGTGCACATAGATAGGGAAATATTTAGAGAGCTAGCACTCCACCCCCGATATTCCAACAATTGGAGAGATCTCATTTCAGTTTGATGTTAGCCCACCAATGTGGGAAGAGGTACAAGAGGTAGTGAGGCGTGCAAGGGCCTCTTCAGCCCCGGAGCCTAATGGAGTCCCCTATGGGTTATACAAGAGTACACTAGATGTGCTAAAGTTTTTATGGAAGATGATGAAGTTAGTCTGAAAGAAACAGGTTATTCCAAAAGCATGGCATAGAGCAGGGGGAATTTTCATTCCCAATGAGAAGGACTCTGTAGAAATTAATCAGTTTAGGCCTATTAGCTTGCGTAATGTTGAAGGAAAGATTTTCTTTAGCTTTGTGGCACGGAATTTGACACTTTGGTGCAAAAGGCTGGATTTCCAGACTTTTGGGTGCTTAGAGCACACCAGTATGATTTGCCACCAAACTCAGTCAGCTAGGCGTGAGAAAAGAGATCGCCGTGTAGTATTTTTGGATCTAGCAAATGTTTTTCGGACAGTACCATACAGCCTGTTGTGGGAAGCTTTTGATATCTTTAGAGTGCCAGATAGTATAAAGAAGTTAGTTAAAGCTTACTTTCTACATTCAACTCTATTTTACCCCAGCGGAGTACACTACAGCTTGGCAGCATCTAAAAATATGAATTATGGCAGGGTATACAATTTCCCCATGCCATGGCAATGGAGGTCATTATTAGGGCATCAAAGTGGGTAGTGGGTGGGGAAAGTCTGCAGGGATGATGACTATGATGTCAACAGCTCCATGTACCAGTAGGTTATTGAATAAGCTGAATAGTAAACTACAGTGTGCTAGGATGAAACTGAAGCCAGGAATATTTATATTGTTAAAGGGAAAGTGGTAGACAAAAAGCCATTCATAGATGATGAAGTGGTGCCAGTCATAGAGAAACTGGTCAAAAGCTTGCATTGTACCATCTTCAATGCAAGCCTCAGTGATACGGGTACATTTCAATTCCAGGCAGTTGAGGCAGGAAGTTATACAAGGCATTACAGGTATAGACAAGTCAGGGCTTCCAGGAAAGTTAAAATTGTGGTGCCTCGGCTGATGTGTCCATTGACAGTGTATATGGTTGCCCTATCTAAGGTAGAAAAGCTAGAACGTTTGGTTAGTTCATTCATTAGAAAATGACTTGGAGCCACATGCTGTCTAAGCAGTGTGGCTTTGTATGGGAAAGGCAGGAAAGGCATTTTAGAATTACAAATATCTAGCCTGACAGAGGAGTACAAGTGTGCCAAGGTGAGATTGGAAATCGGCCGGAGGGAGGGGGGACGGGAGAGGAAGCAGGAGAATCAAGCTAATGGGCTGGTTGTCCCTGCATCTGGCACCGCCTGCGGCCAATTAAGGCCACTGGCAGCCAGGACCTTTAAATGTGTTTTATGTTCCAGTAAAGGAGATCAACAAGGAAGTCGGTGGAGCAGAGTGAGCAGGACCAGCAGCGGCGGCCAACCTGTCCCGGTGAATGCAGCTGGGGGCAGACCTAGTGAGCTGACCAGTCAGGCTTGGAGCTGGAAAGCATCCGGGAGACTGACAGCTTTGGTGCCCGGCAGCCAACCTATGGGACAACGGAAGGTGCTCCGGCTGGGAAGACGACGCTGGAAAGTGCCAGTCAGGGCCCGGGCCGTCTTACGCCGGGGACACACTGGACGCGGAACGGCGACGAAAGGCGCCGAATGCTGACGAAAATTCTTTCCGCGCCCATGTTAACCAATGTGGCCGTGCACACTGGACGCGGAAGGGCGCCGAATGGCGCCGAATGGCCGCGGCCTGCAGCGACCATTTCGGCGTCAGGTCTAAGATTTTCTCGATTCGTGAGCGAATGTGTCAAGCTGGGCAGGAAGTCAGACACAGGAAAGGCATAGAGCATCCGGTCAATTTCCAAAATATAACAAATTTCAAAGTAAAACACCCTGATTGATGGTATTTCTGAGTTGTGTCTAAACTTTTACCGTCTGTATCTAAACAGAGAGCGAGAGAGAGAAGCAGGCACACGCAGAGAGAGAGAGAGAGAGAGACGAGCAGGCACACGCACAAGCAGAGAGAGAGGCAGAGAGAGAGAGAGAGAGAGAGAGAAGCAGGCACAGGCAGAGAGAGAGAGAGAGAGAGACGAGCAGGCACACGCAGAGAGAGAGAGAGAGAAGCAGGCACAGGCAGAGAGAGAGAGAGAGAGACGAGCAGGCACACGCAGAGAGAGAGAGAGAGAGAGAGAGAGAGAGAGAGAGAGAAGCAGGCACAGGCAGAGAGAGAGAGAGACGAGCAGGCACACGCAGAGAGAGAGAGAGAGAGAGAGAGAAGCAGGCACACGCAGAGAGAGAGAGAGAGAGAGAAGCAGGCACAGGCAGAGAGAGAGAGAGAGAGAAGAGCAGGCACACGCAGAGAGAGAGAGAGAGAGAGAGAGAGAGAGAGAGAGAGAGAGAGAGAGAGAGAGAGAGAGAAGCAGGCACAGGCAGAGAGAGAGAGAGAGACGAGCAGGCACACGCAGAGAGAGAGAGAGAGAGAAGCAGGCACAGGCAGAGAGAGAGAGAGAGAGACGAGCAGGCACACGCAGAGAGAGAGAGAGAGAGAGAGAGAGAGAGAAGCAGGCACAGGCAGAGAGAGAGAGAGAGAGAGACGAGCAGGCACACGCAGAGAGAGAGAGAGAGAGACGAGCAGGCACACGCAGAGAGAGAGAGAGAGAGAGAGAGAGAGACACCAAAACCCTACATTGAGAAAACCAGCGGAGATCGGTGTCGGTGTGAACAACCAAACTCCTTCTTGCTCATTCGGCGCCGATCGCGGCGCTTCCTTTTCTTTCCGCGTCCAGTGTGTCCCCGGCGTTATGTTGTTGTATGTACAAATAAAGTGCCATGAACTGTGCTCATCCTGCCTATGCCTCTGTCTGTCGCGGCACCGGGGGTAGCGAGTCCGCTACAGCGACATAACCAGGTGCTGAAATGTTTGGTAGCAGCAAATGAGTAAAGTAAATTCTTTAGCAGTTAGTAGGGAGGATAAACAAATTGGCTTTGTACGTGAGAGAGAAAAGGTTAGAATAAGGGAGTGCTCACACAGGCTTGATCCAGAACAGCTAGTGGGGGAGTGACTGGAAAATGAAGGTAGATTTGTTGAGTAGTTAACTGTGCCGGAGATAGTTAGCACTAGCCTAAGACCAAAAATGCTGCTATGGGCAGAAATGCAGAAAATAGTTTACTTTATTGAGCTTACTGTCCCCTGGGAAGAAATTTAGATGAAGAAAGAGATGGCCTAGAAGGCAGAACAGCTGTGTTGGAAGGCTCGGGTATGGCTGGTGGAAGTTTGTTGTTGAGGATTCGTGTTAAAGCCCATTTTTGCACTGCTAGGTGAGTTGGGCATTCGTGGACCGAATTTTGAAACAAGCAGTTAGTAATATGTCTCAGTCAGTGGAAGGAGCAAGTGAGTGGTTGTGGATGAGGAAGGCAAGTTAGCTGGGGATCACACTAAGGTAAGCGCAGCTTGGTTGTATTGAGCACAGCTGAGTGTTGTTTGGCATTGTGTAGTATAGTGTAGTGCTGTGTGGCATTGTGTAGTATAGTGCAGTACTGTGCAGCATTGTGTAGTATTGTAGTATGGTATTGAGGAGGGTCTGTACTGCTAGCTAGCTCATCAGTCAAGCATAGGCATAGTGGCACACAAACAAACACATACCGTTAGCTAACCTTTTCATATAAACTGGTGAACATAATGTGTCCATAACATGTTCATGCTCAATTGTGTGGCGTGTGTTTGAGTGTAAGGTTGTGAGTCCAAAAGCGACTTACAATAGGTGCATTCAACATAGGTAGGCAAGAGAACTACTAGTCACCAGAAATATATATATACTGGCATGAAAGTACAAAGCAGACTAAATCTATGTATGATTATATGACTGACTAAGGCTGCAGTTCATAGGTGAGTCAACAGAGTAGGGATTTAATACCAAAACTGTGCAACTCAATATCAGAGTCATGTTTTGTTGTAAGCACCTCTTAGGCAGCTCTGAGTGTGGGGTGGGGCTTTCTTTAAACAAATACAGATTTTGTACAGCATTCATGGTTTTGCAAAAAAAGCAACAATTTCACAATACATTGTAAATGTGCAAATATAAGCCATAACTCATGGCAGACAGGTTTGTCAATTGTAACCAAGAAGTCCAACCTTGTAACCAAGAAGTCCAAATTTCCAAAATTATATATCAATCAATCAGTAAAATTATATATTTCCTCAGATGTTGGACATGGGCGGTAGATGGAGTAGTTATTCCTGAACATGAGATGAAGATTGTGGGAGTTGTGAAAATTTGCAGAGATGGTGTAAAGATAGATACTTCTCGATAAACAACAGACATGATTTATTGAAAATTATTTTCTTGTCTGAGGATGCACAAGGAGTACTGGAAACCCCATTCCCCAAAAGCTTTCCGATTACATTAATTTGGCATCAGTTGATTTCAATTTTTTGGATACTCAAAACTAATAATTTATGTGTCTTGACAGCCCAAGTCTAAATATGAATAGCTTTCCATGCATATTGCCTGACTTATCTGAGGAATCTATGTGCATGAGTGAAGTCAGGTAAGTTTGAATAGGAGCTTCAATGCCTAGTCCTTGAGTTAATGTATCAACCTGCAGCGTCTGCTGTCACACCACTGCACTTTATAGAGGGTTACTTCAGCAGATGATTTCCTCCCTAGGTTTAGGTTTGAGCCTTTCTGTCACTCCTTTTTGGAAAAACTAGGGATGTTTGAAGGCTTTCCTAGTCAATAAGGGATGATGACTTGTCGCCTATGAGTTAGGTTTTTTGCTAGGAATTTTGCTTTTTGGAATGTAACACAATTCAGGCAGTTTTGGTTAGAAAAAAAGGTGTTTTTGTTGCTAATCTAGCTGAGTCAGTCAGAGGGTCATGCATGTATTCAACATTAAGAATATGGAGCTGACATCTCTGAGAGATGAATTTACATTGTAGAAGCTGTATAATCTGCTTGGCAGATTTTTTCTAAGGTACACTACATCGCCAATAGTATGTGGCCAACTGACGTGAACATCTCATTTCAAAATCATGGGCATTAATATAGAGTTGGTCCCCCCTTTGCTGGTATAACAGCCTCCACTCTTTTGGGAAGGCTTGTTGGAACATTGCTGCTGGGATTTGTTTCCATTCAGCCACAAGAGCATTAGTGAGGTCGGGCACTGATGTGGGGCGATCAGACCTGACTCACAGTCGGTGTTCCAATTCATCCCAAAGGTGTTTGATGGGGTTGAGGTCAAGGCAGGGGCGATTTTAGACCCTATATCAGAATTCGAGTGGGTCAGAAGTTTACATACACTTTGTTAATATTTGGTGGCATTGCCTTTAAATTGTTTAACTTGAATCAAACGCTTGGGGTAACCTTCCACAAGCTTCGCAGAACAGAATTTTTGCCCATTCCTCCTGGCAGAACTCGCCCAACTGATTCAGGTTTGTGGACCTCCTTGCACGAACACGCTTTTTCAGTTCAGCCCACAAATCTTCTATTGGGTTAAGGTCAGGGCTTTCTGATGGCCACTCCAAAACCTTTACTTTGTTGTCCTTTACATTTTGTTACCATTTTGGAGGTATGCTTAGGATCATTGTCCTGCTGAAAGATCAATTTACATCCAAGCTTTAGCTTTCTGGCTGATGTCTTCAGATGAAGTTTCAAAATATCCACATAATTCTCCTTCTTCATGATGCCATGAATTTGATGAAGTGCACCAGTCCCTCTTGCAGCAAAACAACCCCACAACATGATGCTGCCACCCCAGTGCTTCATGGTTGGGATGGTGTTCTTTGGGTTACAAGCCTCACCCTTCTTCCTCCATACATAACGTTGATCATTATGGCCAAAGAGTTCTATTTTTGTCTCATCTGACCAGAGAACATTCCTCCAAAAGGTAAGATCTTCGTCACAGTGCTCATTTGCAAACTTTAGTCTTGCCTTTTTATGCCAGTTTTGGAGTAGTAGCTTCCTCCTTGAGGAACAGCCTTTCAGGTTTTGACGATACAGCACTCTCTTTATTGTGGATGTAGATACTTTCGTACCAGTTACCTACAACAGCTTTACCAGTTCCTTGACTGTTGTCCTGGGATGCTTTTGAACCTTTCGCAACAACATACGTTCATCTCTAGGAGTCAGTATATGTCTCCTTCCTGAACGATGCGATGGCTGTGTGCTCCCGTGGTGTTTATATTTGTGTACTATTGTTTGTACAGATGAACATGGTACCTTCAAATGTTTGGAAATCGCGCAATCGCTAATGTCTTGGATGATGTCTTTAGATTTTCCCATGATGACAAGCAAAAGGACACTGGGTCTGAAGGGATGCCCACAGGTACGCCCCCAATTGACTCCCAATAATGACAATTAGCCAATCCGAAGCTTCTAAAGTCATGACACCAATTTGTTTCAGGCTATTTAAAGAGACAATGAACTTGGTGTATCTAAACTTTTGACCCACTGGAATTCTGATATTGTGAATTTAAAGTGAAATAAATCTGTCTCTGATCAACTGTAAGAAAATTCTAAATTTTAAAGGGCTCATATTATGGAAAACGGCTTATTCCTGGCCCTTATACATGTTCCACAGGTTATCGTTGACCTAAGTAGCCGAGAAAATATGAAATCTGGAAGTCAACCCCTTTTTCTGTATTTTCCTTTTTCCAAAAACGGTGCCAAATCGGGCCAAAAACAGGCCGTTTCAGAAAGTAGCCCCTTTAGACGTCATAACGGGCGCTTCTTAACATAATCCAACCCCTCTCAGAGCATGCCCACGCCCAGGTGAACAACCAATCCCATTTACCTTGTCTCAAAATGCAGCTTTCGGCAGCGCCGCAAGCCGTTGAATTTTGAATTTGAAAATACATGATCCAAAGGTACACAGTCAAACTCATTATGGCTGATTACAAATACTTGATCTACTATGTGGAGAGAAAAGTTTCTAAATAAATAAGTTTTTAAATAAATGTTAAATGAATAATAAAACAAATAATGATGTCTGTTTTCATTATGACTATCATAACCAGAACAGATCTGTGGATGGAAGTACCATACGTACAAAAAAGTGTCAAACTGATATGCAGAGAATGTACTGGCATATGTATAGAACCTGATAGAAACTTCCAAGCAATAGAAGGATCACTTAAAAGGATTCTGCATTGTCATGCACAAGAGCTCTTCTATACAAAAATGCCAATGAATTTACTTCTTGAGTGGTACCAATATGCTACAAATACAAAATAAACTGTGCAGCTGTATTTGCACTGTTCAAAATCCTCCTGTAAATTAAATCGGTTATACCCACAGATTAGAAAATCTGTGGGCTTGGTTTAACAGCTGACAGAGCAACGAAGACATGAAGTGAAATAGTATGAGCATAAAAGTAAACAACCATCTTTCAAGATCAAAGCCCAGGTTGCATACGCCAGAACAACAGATGCTCTTAAAAGGTGGTAGATTATAACCCACAACAATTTATTGATTGTAACTGAGTTGAAAAGTATGAGCACTACTCGGGAGGCAGGGTGAATCTTCAGAGAGAATTGTTGTGATTTCTATCTCTGAGAACAACAAGAACAAGAAAAGGGAAAAAGCTGCATTAACACTGCCAATGAAAGCAAAACACTTGACGTCCTCTCTGTTCCATAGTGTCTCTTTCTCCAGAATGAATAGTTAGCACAAATATTTTCTTTAATGTCATGTTAACCATGATTGCTGATGACAGGTATTCTGCATCGTTACACCAGGTGAGCAGAAGCTCCAATTCCTCCACTGTGCCTAACAAACAGGGTTATTATTGGGGAAAAATAGAGCACGGGTGATTGCAGATATGAAGCTTAGCGTAAGTTCAATCAGGAAGGCTACTTCCCCCTTTCATATTTTGTCAGCAGGTCAAGCACGCCCCCAGCTCTGCACCGTCCAATCACCGTAGCCCACGCTCCTTTCTCCTCCCCTTCCTCCCTCTACAGCATCCAATCACTAACCATTTCCTTATATTTGTTTCCCCTCAGCTGCTTCCGTGTTTCTGTCATTTCAGCTGCCTAAACCGCACCAGATTGACACACCACCTCCTCCCCCGCCACCACCAGCATCATGGCTCCATCAGATATCCAGAAGGGTAAGATCTTCAGCCTGGGGGGTTCTCCTGTCTCCTTCCTGCCCCTGGGAGCTTCACCCTATCGCCGGATACCTCTGGTGTATGACTCGGCACTTCAACCCCGGTCGCCAGAGTCAAAGTGTATACGCCCATCCACCACCCAAACCTCCATGCCCTTATGCTCCACCACATTATTTATATCTATTATCTATCTATTGTACGAATGTCTCACACATTTGTACAATATCATACAAAATTATGCTGCATTCATTTTCAGAACTGTAACTTTGAATTTGCAATGAGAACAAACTGATCTGATACATGCTGTCTGGACATAGCAACTGGATATAGATGCTCAGTAGAGGGGGAATTTAGGAATGAAGAATGGGTGAGAGGCTGTGTACTGTGGAACTCAACAATGTGGAACTCAAAGACAACTATTGTAAAAACATTTCTCTCCAGATTGGTAAGAGGTACAGCAGAGTGAATTCCACTAGATACTTCTTTAACTATTTTTAAATTAAACATAAAGAGGATTACCAAACGATCTCACACATGCTGAGAATATGTGTAGCCTTTGAGAAAGTGTGTTTGTTTGTAGTGTGTCAATCTCTTACTGAGGCAATGGGACAAGTGGTAATAAGAAATTGTAAATGTCTCGTTATCTCATCAGATTGGATGACTTAATAAAATAACATCTTCAATACTAATGAAATACCAGTCTCAAAAAACACTTAATTAAAGTTAAAGTTATATTAAAGCTTAGTGGCGTCTCATCCTCACCACAGATATTCAAGAAAGGAAATTAGAATAAATAAATAAAACCAAAATATAAAAAGTATTATAACAGAGGCCTAATCTGCCTGAATATTAAACAAATGACATTTGATAATTATCACAAAACTGCCTGAAAAGCTGTTGTTCATCTCAGCAAGAGCAGACTAATCAGAGATCGTATCACATTAAGACACAGACGCTCACTTGAAAATGGCAGAGCAGGGCACTTTCCTAGCAGTAGGGTGCTGATTTAGAAATGGCCCATGTTTTCCTCAAGCAGACACTGATAAACTCTCTCTATGGTAATAACACTATTTTCGGTGGTCTTATAGAGTTTCCATTTCAGGAGCAATGATCTGACAGAGCAAATGAGAGAGAGAGATCAAAGACAAAGGCAGACTTTGCCTGTGATAAAATAAAAAAGGGAGGCCCTTGGAAAATGAAATAGGGCCCTTGAACATTTCCACTCCCTTAGTATGTGTGTGTGCGTGTGCGTGTGCGTGTGTGTGTGCGCGTGTGCGCGTGTGTATATGTAATATATAATACGAAAGGAACACTGGCTATAAAGAAAACATGATCTACTGGAGAATCCAGATCAAGTTCAGCATACAGACTCAAAATGGCCTGACTTGTTGCTTTATAAGGCACATGGGACCCTATGAGCCAACTCCATCTGTCCATAAAACCAGAGGGAGTAACAAGCAGTTATAGAGATCCCTCAACAGATAGAGCACAAGCAGGCTCCAATGACTCTGTTCAAATTGTTATTCTCACCTTATAACGCTGGGCATCAGCATTTTCACATCATTTCTGGAGTATTAAGTAGCCCATGCATCAATTAACATAATAATTGGGAGGAAAGATGTGAGGCATTGTTCAAAAGCTAAGGAGCTATTTTGGCCAGGCCTTCACAGCTCCAAATGAGGGCGGATCATTTGTAACAGAGCCAGACCATCTGGTTATGATCCAGTCATCAGCGCACTGCCTGAGTGAGCACAATCGAGACGGCTCTGTTAATCAGTTATATAGCTACTGCATAGCATTTGCACAGCATTTGTCACTTCTCTGTACATCTCTGTCTCTTTATATCTGTCTTTACTGGTCTCTCTCTCTCTCTCTCTCTCTCTCTCTCTCTCTCGACAAAGTTCCCTTTGGTAATGCAATGAAATGTTCCTATCCAATCATATCTAATATGATTAGAAATGCACTGCTTTATTGGCATTGGTGGGATGAATTGAGCAGGTCTGGATGAGGAAATGTCAGGTATCTTTATACCACCCTGCAACTCTGCCACTCCCTTTCGCAATTTATCTGTTTTTTCTTTCCCCAGTCAAAAATCCATCATTTCAGGCTCGGTCTTCTGAAGGTCAATATGGAGAATCAATAAGTCTCGCATAACAGGCACTTCTCTCTCACTCGCTTATAATATTCACAGAGTTTTGTTTTGAGTTTTGCTGTGCACCCACATTAAAAGTGCCCAGGGGTTACCAGTTTTTCATGCTTCAAGTGTGAGTGAGATCAGATGCCATGCTTTCATTCTTGATGTTGCTCATTCCTTGCCATATATATTAATGTAATTATCATTTCTTAATGCTTTAGCCCAAAGCAGAAGAAGAAAGAAGCAGGAGAACAAAAACATACAAAAACATGTATGTTTCATGCACCATCACAAAGAGACTCAAACACACACACACACACACACACACAAACAAACAGCCCTTGTCAACAGCAATGGCTGTAATCAAAGGCATAGAAGCATAAATAGAGCTGTGCTCCCTGTCTGTGAGGTCAGCTCCATTGCCATGGAGAGGACATGGTAGCCATGAAGAAAGCCAGGACACAGTTTTCACGATAGCCATGGTGCCCCCCCATTCCCACCGCCATCTATCTACCTACAGCTTCTGCAAATTTTACAAGCATATCAACAACAGCACCATCTAAGGGAAATCACAAACAAATACTTGACAGCCATCAGAACTCTGATCACACTATAACCTCAACTGAGCAACAAACCCGGGGAGGACTACCGAGGAGAATGGCAGTGCCTAGGTGGTGCAATAGAGCCTGGTTCCCTGGTCAATATACAATCCAGGCCTATGATTTGAATTACTGACTTCTTGGCATGGGCCTGGGTTTATACTCAGTTGCACACTTCTGGAAATCTTTCATTATATTCAAACTGAGCAAAACGTATTACAATCCCCTTCTTGCCGATTTTGATAGTTTTTCAACAATTGTGTCCACATGTATTACAAATTATTTTGACGCTACAGTATCTTATTGTTTGGCAATTTGTATAACATTGCCGTCTTCTAGTGTGTAGGTCATTACGGAAAACAGCTGACTCCTCAGGCAAAGTAATGTAACGTATGCCCTTAGTACTGTAAGGTGCTTTGGATAAAAGCATCCATCAAATGTCATATGCATTAATGATAGGGGTTTTAGCAAAGTACTGCACAGGTAGTTTGTCTTGCTTTAGATATGAGAAAGTTTATATTCAATGCTAATGCTAAGTGTTCCTGCTACTCATGGAAGTCAATGATGGAATTTATTTATTTAATTATTTTATTTAATCAACTAGAAGTCATAGAACTATGCAGCACGATGGAATACTTTGATATGCATGAATTTTTTAACATGACAAGCATGACAAGAGTATATCACTCTCCCATCCCATCCAAGGTCCGTTAAACATTATACATCATAACTTTGATTTAGTGTTTTAGCTGTATCAATATTTCATAATAAATCACTTTTTGAAGGTGTCTCTGGAGAGCCCTCGGTTCAAAGAATAGGATGTCAGATGCTTTGTGGACAGGTACTGTAATAGAAAGCGTGTGATTTATAGGGGCATGTCCTCTAGACAAATAACCCATGGGACTTCCATGGCAATAACCCCAAACAACCTCACAAAACTATATTGTTTTAAAAGAATGTCTACGTGGGATATGTAGAAGAAAAAGCAGCTGGGTGTTTGTCCAAGTAGATGTCAGCTGGTCAGAGGTGAGAGGGGCCAAGCAAAGTGCCATTATTTACTGCTGGCTGTTTACCCGTGACAGAGCGACTCAGGCGGAGGGGTTAATAACTTGGCCTGACCTCAGATCAACGCTGACAGACCTCTCTCAGTTTATCACCACACCATTCTAAACTTAACTGTCCCTTTAAAAGACAACAGTGATTAAAAAGTGACTTGGCAATTTGGGTGGTTCTCTGATAAACATATGGCCAAATCAGCAGAATATGGACTTCATGAATTCAAATTTTTGTATAGTGATAGACTTCACGAGTATAGTGAAAAGTTCTATCCTTCCTTCCATCATTCTTAGAACTACAGGATCATCAAAGCACTTACCATTTCTTCCCCATAGGATAACATAAGAGAAAGCTCTTCTTTGTGCTTTACATTTTATTAGGAAGATTTGGTAAATTTGTATTATGGAAAGAAGAAGTGCAATTGAGCAATACCAAAGATGTACAAAAAACTAATATGTGTCAATCAATCAAACAGATGGATAGATCAGATAATTTGGGGCAATGCAGACATCTAACCATAAATTGAAAGTTGGCAGTAGTTGGCACAAAGAGAAAGCACATTGGTGGCTTAGAGTGCTAAGGGTGGGTGAGCAGAAAGAGATGAAATTACTATAATTTCATTTCACTAATGTATTATTATTATTATTATTATTATTATTATTGTTGTATTTTTACCTGTGTCAGTACCCAAAATGTAGTTTAACAATGGCATTAATGATAAGACAAGAGCCATGAGTAGGTCCAAGTGCGTGGGCATGTGTACCATTGAATTCACTGAAGAAAGATATAATTATGTTGGATTTTAAAATTAGGCCTATGATTTTAAAGTCTACCAGATTTCCATAAGACCATAATCTGTTAATAAGGCTCTGCTGTATCTGCAAACAGACAACTAATATCCTTGTTTGATTCAATTAATCAGCTGCTGAACTACAGCGCTGTTGAGGGTACCCACACCATATCATGATATGTGATTACCACGCTATGGATGCACAGTGGTCATGTAACTAACCCTAACCCTCAGTCCACTATGATTGATTTGTCAATTCCCTGCATTTTCACTATCTGCTCTGTGTATGTACACCAATTTTTCCAACCTGCACAAAACAAAATCTCTCATGTACTGCTTGCTTCATCTCTTGCTGATTCCACATTCAGATCTGAGTTTGTAATGAGACTGCTGAAAATTTCATAGATGCACTGAAAACCATAAATGAGCCCTATCGGTAAAACAAAGCTTTGGTTAACAAATCCCCTTGGATGTACAAGAACCAAGAGGAGAGCTGTTCAGTTGTCATTCTTGTTTACTAATCTCTACAAGAGAAACTCTCCAAAACCAGTAGATATCCAACTTTCCTACTGTATTTTTTTAAGGTGCTAGAGTATCACTCTAGAATATCACTCATCTCCCTGAATAAAGTAAAGTTTTCTGAATGCCCAGAGGAGGCAACCGCATTCTGCTTTAATGAGTCACATTTAGTAATGGACCATTGTTTAACTGTGCATGCTTTCCACAATTAAGGGGGTGTAAACTACTCATCCCCCCCATTAGGAAATAGACACAATTTTAATTTAAGAAATGCTTCATTTCAAAATTGCTCGCATTTGACATCTTAAATTGCTGTGACGGCCCTCCTGCTTTAGCAGGGCCTGCTGTGTGTGCGTTTCCCCTGGTCTGTTGGTTGTCTGTGTTGCCTTGCAGGTCCCTGGTAGGCATCAGTGCAACTGGGAGCACCTGGCCAGTGTCCCAGGAGTATTTAAGATCTGGCTGTCCCAGTCCGTGCTCTCTCTCGCTCTCTCTCCATTGTTCCGGCACCATGTTTTTTGTTTGGTTGGCTTCGTGTTACTAGTTTAGGTTTTACATTATACACCACCCTCCACTCATCACCCTCCACTCATCCATCTGCTGACACCCTGATAACACTAACTAACACACCTCATAACTTTAAGTATGTTTTGGGTTATTGTATGTTTAGTAATACATTTGTACACCTTTCAGATTAAAAACCGTGTCTCTCCCGTTTTTTGTCATGGCTCAAGAGCCGGGTCATGACATTGCTAATAGAGCTAGCATTGTAATTAATGAGAAAAGAAAAAGGCACTTTTGATGAGGCCTGCATGTGTGACTTGGTCTAAGGGCCATGTGTGGACACAGGCAATCTCTGAGAAGGCTACAGCCTTGAGGTGAGGCAGCACCTGCGGGGAGTTTCTCTGAGAAAGGCCCTCTTAGGACATTAATTAAATCTTCTTCTTCTTCTTCTCTCAGTGCACTAACCCCAAGGTAGGTCACATGAATTGCAGCCTCCCTCTAACCTTGTTTCTTTCCCTCTCCGTTTGCCCCTTGTTTAATCCCCTGCCTCCTCTTGTCTTGCTCTGCCAGCCTCCTATCTCTCCCAATCTCACTTTGCCTGTTTACCCATGGCCCTTGTTTGGCTGTAGGCTCTCTAGGTTGCTCTAGACTCTGGTCTATTCTCAGTGACAAGCCCTAGTGGCTATTGGAGCACAAAGAACAGTGAGCTTCAGGCTCACAGGTTCATGCATAAAAGACACATTAAAAGCATTGATAATATAGAATATGTTTATAAAGATAAACAGTTGTAAACATTTTATCAGTGATATACAACACATATATTCAATAAATACAAAAACGAATTACTCTGCAGGTGGTTGCGGGGTGATGGGCGCTGGCTCACCTCTGCCTCTGCTAAAACTGATGTTTTAGCTTTCATGTAATGTAATTCCTTGTATCTATAGCAACCTTGTAAACAAAGCCAGCATTGGGATGACAGTGGCTCCACAGGGGTCGCAAAAACTGAAAAAGCAAAAATACTATTTAAATAGAATACATCTACCTCCGACCACTTTAAATCAATAAGTTCAACCCCGCACCCCAAACACACACTCTCTAGAGAAAGACAGTTTGCTTTTCAGTTGTCAGTTTGTTGTTAAATTTTACTAATCTGTTTCTCAAGGTAAAAAGGTTCACATGTAAAATATGGTGTTATCATAAATACTATACCCACACTGCCAACTTGTCCCCTCATACTTTTCATTTTATCCTATCTACTCCATATGCTCTATAATTCTGGAGCTGCGTGCCTACAGGGCATGGAGAATAATTTTCGTCCCACTGTATCTTCCGGAGCAGTGGCAACATGTTACGGTGGTGTACCACTAAAACAGCTCATTGCTCAGGTTCAAATATAAAAAGGGGAAAAGTCATGATAAAAGCATTAAGCAAGGAAACTGGATTTTAAAATGTAATGTTAACCTGGAGAGGTTGTTTGGGGATTTTTGTAAATATTAATACGAGGATGACTCTTCTGCAGTTGTGTTTTGGATAAAAGGCACAGATAATTTTCCCTCATCTGCAAGGCTGCACAGTCATGCTCCATTGTTCACTAAGGAATGTGAAAATGTCTTATGAATGAATGGTTTGGAAAGCATTTGTTCTGCCTTGTCTAATATTTTACTCAAGGAAAAGCAAGCACTTTGCACTGTTGCAAACACTCCAGGTTTAACCTTTTTAACTTAATGTTGATGGTATCATGTGTAGTACAGTGTCTACAGATATTGTTATTTATTCATTTGTTCCAATGTGATTTAGTTATAGGGATTGTCAAAATTCTGCTTACAAATATAGCTCTCGCACTCCTCCCTCCTCCCTTGACTCTTTCTTGTGACTACGTCTGCCATTTTACAGAATTCAGAATTTGTTTCTGTAACTACTCAATCTACAGACACGCATTTAGTCCCTATTTTACCTTCATACTCATCTGTCCAGAGAACAGACTTTCAGTAATCTTCATTAGAGGCTTCTTCCTGGCTACCCTTGCATGAATACCATATATATTCAGTTATCTTCTTATTGTTGACGGATGCACAATGACATTTAGCACCTGTGCTAATCCTTAATTTAATTTAAGAGGAGGCTAATTTCAATTAAATAATGATCGCATGGCAAAAATTCTAAATTTCAATTATTGAAAGGGGATCACAAACTTCCAAGCATGACTGTATAAACCATATACTATAGGTACAAGGCCACACCACCACCACAACCAAAAACAACAAATAATCATCAACAGTGTCAGCTACTTTATTTTCATTATCTGGGAACCATGTTGAAGAAAGTAAGACAAATTTTATACTTATTTTGTGTGGGTTTAAAAAAATGCCTCTACATCCTAGACTGCCTCAACTCCACTACAAGAGGGAAAATGGACAAATGTGGTATGAATACAGTACGCAAAAAAAGCTGTCAACCCAATATTCCCTAACATAACCTGCCTCTAAGGGGCTCTCAAGAGAATCTAAGGACTGAGCTCTGAGGATACCATCACCAAGTCTCATTTTAGAGCAATGAACTAGACTGGATGTTTCTCTCCCCTTTTTTTTTATTACATATGCAACAACCAATCAAGGTAATCTATAAAATGCACTACCTGTCATATGACCTAGCAGAAATTTGGAAGAGAGGAAGATAGGGGGTTTAGAGAGAAAGGAATAGAGCGAGAAAGAGAGAGGGAGGGAGAGGTCACATTGTGGTGTGTTTGAGGATGGAACACAAATGGAGTCCCGTGGGTCCCTTTAATTGATTTGATAAAGTGCTGATTAATTTGCAGTTAGCCAGGGGCACTACTCAGGTGATTTGTTTGTCATGCACTGTCCCAAGCCTCACAGTCCCACTGTGAATAGGAATGTTCAGCAAACAAGGAAAGTCTCTACCATAGTCAAATATACATTCTGGCATCTGGTTCAAAGTGTACAGTTAGGTGTTTGAAAGTGATGTCATTACTAGCCCCTTCCAGTTTAAAATTTTGAGTGTTAAAAAGTGTGATATTATAATGGGGCTGATGTGGCTCTATATTGTCATGCATCCAAACACTGGGTCTGTGAGCCCCTTTTCTGACCAAAGATGAAAGAGCTTCTAGTGTCCTAACCTTATTAATATAGACTAGCTCAGTGATTACGTATTACTGATGAATTAACAGATACATTAATATATATATATAAAAATTGATTAAATAAATTCAAATAAATGAAATGTCCATTAAATGTGTCAATAATTAAAATTCTGTCTTTAAGCGATAAATTACTGAATTTATAAATCAATGTGCACAATGATTTTTTTACTAATGTTTTCCGATTATTTTCCATCTCACAATTAATTTTCTCTACTGCTTTAATATTTATGCTTTCTGCTTGGGCCACACTTAATTATTAAATGGGATGGAGCAATGACAGAAAAATAATATAAAGAGTAGTGTGTAGTAATGAGTAACAAGTAAAGAGGAATATATTATTATTATTTTTTGAGTAACAAGCCCAAAAATGCAGCAATGTAAGGGATGGGAATTCCTCAACCATAGCCTGGTCTGGCAGACCAGATGGAGTGCTGGGAAGGAAGAAATTACAGCAACACTTGCCAAATATGTATTATTAAAATAAAGTGTTTCAGCACGTGGCCTTTGTCAGGGTTTGTAAAACAAATTAAACAAATTAAACAATAGATTACAAACACACAGTTTCACTGAGCCATACAGTCGTGGTAGGGGTTTTTCCTTGTCCTCAATGAGGGTCTAAAGTTAGGGGGTCATTTGGTTTCATAGTGTTGGCGTTCTGAAGCCCTTTGCAAATAACTGTGATTAAGGGCTATACAAAAAAACCTGTGATTTGATAAACCCATTAGACACAGCATATTGGAAAAAGTTTCCCTATCCACCCTATAATTCCTCCTTATAGTGAACAAATTATAGCAATCAAAGTGGTGGCAATGTTACCATGTTAGAAAAAATAGGGACATTTTTGGGATATTTTTTATCTTAAAGGTTTATTTTTAGACGGTATGAATGAGGACGATCAAAGAGTTGTAGTATTTTCTTCAATTTGTATTCCTCTGTTCCTTTTTAGAGCCACTGGCTGCCCTCTGATCATCCAGTAACAACCTATGGGGGGCACTATATAGGCCATGTGCTAAAACAAGTTGGTTTTACTAAATATAATTTCCTCTTTCCCAGCATTACCTTCCAATTCCATGCACCTTGTTAGTAGGTGAAGTTGTGCCAGAATATTTTTTCAGAGCAGATGGAGCACCAACCTGACTCTGTGCCATCATAATCCTCCTCTAACGCGTGGTGGAGTACATCCAGTATGGCAAGAGCTATCATTAGCCGTTTGCCAGGGGTTAACTTTAGCTTAACATCAGCAATTAGCTAGGGAGCTACTGGGTCTGTCTGAAGGGATGCCCTAAAATACAGCCACATGTATGTCCCCAATTGACTCCCAATAATGACAATTAGCCAATCGGAAGCTTCTAAAGTCATGACATCAATTTCCAGAAGCTTCCAGGCTGACAAACTAAAGGAAAAAACAACATAAAGTGTCTTAGTAAGCTGTTGGGCCACCACGAGCTGCCAGAACAGCTTCAATGCGTCTTGGCATAGATTCTCCAAGTCTCTGCAACTCTACTGGAGGGATGGAAAACCATTCTTCCAAAAGATATTCCCTCATTTGGTGTTTTGATGATGGTGGTGGAGAGCGCTGTCTAACACATCAGTCCAAAATCTCCTATAGGTGTTCAATTGGGTTGAGATCTTGTGCCTGCGAAGGCCAAAGCATATGATTCACATTATTGTCATACTCATCAAACCATTCAGTGACCCCTCGTGCCCTGTGGATTGGGGCATTGTCATCCTGGAAGAGACCACTCCCATCAGGATAGAAATGTTTCATCATTGGATAAATGTGATCACTCAGAATAACTTTGTATTGATTTGCAGTGACCCTTCAATCTATGGGGACAAGTGGACCCAAACCATGCCAGGAAAATGCCCCCCACAGCATAACAGAGCCACCAGACCCCCTTACAAGCATTCAGGCGTGTACCGTTCTCTTGGTGTACGCCACACATGCACTCGCCCACTTGTCGAGAATATGGTGAAGGATGACTCGTCTGACCATATCACTTTTTTTCACATCTCTGTAGACCAGTGCCAATGGTTTTTGCACCACTGAACTGTCAAATGTGCATTTGTCTTTGTAAAGAAGGGTTTATGGTAGGTACTTTATTAATCCACAGGGGGAAATTTCTTAAATGCACTGCAACCTCTCTATGTAGTTGTCGATAGACTGTTCTTTCTAATGGTCTGATCACATCCTGCATTGACATTCTCAGTCACCTGAGGAAGAGTTGCTCTTCTGTTTTTCCTTACATATCGCATTAATGCACGAGCATCACAGAAACTAGCCAGTTGAGCAGTCTTTGTGACTGAAGCGCCTGCCATCCATGCACCAATAATGAACCCTCTTTCAAAGCCATTGAGAAATTTCCCTGTTGCCATCTTGATCCAAAATCCTTCTCAGCATTTTATACATGCCACAGAGCATGATTTGATGTTAATTGCTTAATTGTATCATGCAGTACACCCGTATGGAATCATCTGCATTTGATATGGTTCTCCACTCATTTATTCAGGGTTTTCCTTTAATTTGTCGCCTGTATGTAGGTATCTCATATACTGCCAAGAGGCACATAAGCCAAGGCAACAGACCAAATTGCAGGCACCACAGCTTTAACTTGTCTAGCAGTCCTGACCTCTCTATGCCATCAGTGCCTCTAATTGACAGGCTTCTCTAATACTGTTGCAATTGCTTTTTTATCTATGTCAAATATTTTGCCTGCCAATTTCCCCTTGACAATGGAGATGCTTCTAGACTTACTGTTTAACTTTCATCCTAGCCTAATTTAAGTTATTAAATTATCTAGTCTCCCAGACTAGGCTAAGATTGAGGGATCTCCGTCTCTGACATTGCGCTTTTAGCTGGTGTTAGAAACATGCTATAACTTACTGACTACAGACTGGTCATGTCAGCTGGCCAATGAGTGCTCCAGATATTTCTCTGCAGGCACGTGCACAGACAGATGCTGAGCATCTGCTCGATTGCCCACCAAGATATACCCTTTAAGTACCAGATTTTTTTTAAGCATTGGGACTTTACAAATGCCATTCATGCAGCCTTACCTTTGTTCTGTAGCTACCCCTCTCTGGCTTAAGCAGGCATAGTACTACATTTAGTACTACCTCTGCTCGCTCTATGACAATGTGTGCACTGCATACTTCAGTGGATGCCCATCTGCCTTTGAGTGCCTGACAATTGATGAAAAGCTCACAATTTTTACAGTCTATGCATAGTAGAAATTAAAAATGCTTTTGTTGGCAGAGATTCCAATTTCATCACTATGCTGTAAAGAAAAAACAGTGAGAAAAATACATGAAATCTTTGTAAAATCTCTCTGTTTCTTGTGGAGGGCCAGCAAATATAATGCTAAGGGAAATGGATTGGGAAATATTATAAACTGATAGGTGTGTTATAAAAGGATTCATGTATCAATGATGAACAGCTATAACTATATAATGTAAGATCATTTCAAAGATTGTTTGTTCATTGTAGCTAATAACGAACAATAATGATCAGTGTAAATTTTGAGATGGGGATTCATTTACAGTGACATTATGTGCATAATATATCAGCTAAACTGGCTTTCTTTGGGCCATAGGGCCTAGTTGTTCATCATAGTAGTATACATATTTTCTACAGACCTATCAGACCTTTGCTTCACATAAACACAGTTGACCTAAACCCTGATGAGGATTTTTTTGCAACTCCTAGAGCCGACCCATGGCATAAACATTTTGACCAAAAGCCTAGGTCCAGCTCTTGAAAGTCCCCAGTTATTTACATATAATTTATGTAGAAATTATTTTTCATATTGATATTGTTAAATTTGCAGTTAATATTCATGCAGGACCATTATGACCATGGAATTTCATGAAGGTCTTATGATTGATAAGGCATATTATTAGGTCTCATTTTATCTCATATGTATCACAGTAGAAACACACTAAATACATAATAATGAGTCATTAATATTATATGTCATTTAATAATAACTTTTAATACAGAAGGCTTTGTACTGTGAGCGCAATCACACAGACATTTAGCAGGAGTTAGACTAGCAGGACCTGACCATCTAACGGTTTTACCTTTTGAGTTACACATTGCCGTGTAACAACATCATCACTCTTCTGTGAAAGTTTAAATGTGTTGCAGTAAAGTTAAATGTGCACAATATGTAACATCCCTATGTCTAGCCAGAGGTAACACTCATCTCTTAATATGCAGGTTGTGATTCATTCTTCTGATCTTCCTACAATAGGTGACCACATAACACAGCAGCATTTCTCATCCTCCCCTGTGAGTACTGCAGTGAAGTCACAGGTAGGACAGAGGTCAGGGAGAGCAGCACAATTTACATATGCCCCCCAAAAAGTCTGTGCACGTCCCTGCTTCTTTGTGGAATGGATTATTTTTAGCATGGCACACTGGTTGCATGTCTTCTAATCTAGACTTCTTCTATCTAATAATAACATGTCGCCCAATCAGAAAGTGCAAATAGTAAAGCAGCAGCCACATTAATTATGAGATATAAAATGAAAAGGAAAACACAATAAGTGGAATATGAAAAAGTAAAATTTAAGTGCCTTTTTTAAAAATCATTTTACAATTCAATAATTTATTTATTATTTGAAGACAGAATTAAGAAATTGAATTAATAATTGGTATATTTAATGGACATTTTACTAATTGTTTTAAGAGTTTCATTATATTCATCTTTTGAATGTGAATTTTATTATTCACTCAAATAGTTTTAATGTATCTACTAATTAATCAATAATTATGAATCACTCAACTAATATACAATAAATGCATTCGGACAACTGACGCCAATGCTGAACAATTCTCCAACTTTCTGTTACACCTAGACATTCCTATTACTTCAATTTTAAGTTGAAGCAAAATGCCACCCTCAGATACTCTTACACAGTTATGTATCATCAATATGTGATGTTCAGTGCATTCTAGGAGTTACTTTGTGATAGAGTTGTAAGTGTTCTAGTGTTGTAATCTACCTTTTGGCTGTACCCACTTTCCCTCAACCTGCCTCATCTACTTCAGTTAGTGCTTTCCTATGTTTCCCAGAATGTCTTTCAACAACCCCCAGAGAACTTGCCTCGACTTGTACTCATCTGGGTTTTTATGTGTAGGTGGAGGAAGCAAATGATAGCGATAGATAGTGATAGTAACTGCAAGAGAGTGAGAGTTTTCAGTTGAGAAAAAAAGTACCCCTTACTCAAAACATGCGGCTGTGTTGCATTATGGATCATTGAGGCTACTGTTGGTGGAGAAATTGGTGTCTCTTCCTCTTCTTTAATGGATTTCTCTCTGTGTGATTGTTGAACAATGATGCAAAATGGTGGGTGTAGAAAGAAGCCCTTTCTCCTAAATTCTGAGAGACTGACACCCAAACCAGACATTTACGGTTGATGTTTTAGATCATTGGATTTTTGTTTTCCCTATTATGAACTCCATGTAGCTGCACTGGAAATATCTTCACATGACGTCACAACATATATCAATTTATTTTTGCCACATACCACATAAATTAGGAAAAAACATCACCAAACAACAGAATGGATTCAGAAATGCAAGGTAAATCATCATTAGCTGTTTTTTAACAATGTTAAAGAGTTTTAGGGTGGATTAGGATGGATTTTTTTGTTACAATTGATTTATTGACCCTGCAAACATACCGTTAGAATTTGGAATCAAGTCTCTATTACATTTTACGTTTAATAGTTATGGTAATAAAATTATATTAATTTTATGGTGGAAATCAGAGATCCAGATCACCATCATCATCATCACCATCGTCTATTTGTTCACCATATTTCATGGTAGTTCCGTTTTTGAGACGGACAGACAGACAGCCCAACAAACTAAGCTCCATACAGGCAAATGCTCTAACCAAAGAGTTTAACAATCTATAGTGAGCAGTCCCTATCTACACAGTAATCATTGTGGTCTCACAACAAGGATGCCATTTGAGGCAGATTTAGAAAGCTCCACCTATATACCCTGCCTCTTCTTCATTTCTGATTTATTTGTGACTAGAGAGCTGAACCTGATAATTATTACCACGTAGTGGTCAGAGTGATGGGTTTTAAAATGACCAACAATTTTCCCAGTAATATATTGTTTGCCTTGATTGTAGCCTACATCAAAAAATTTATGAAAGTAAACGGTCACAACAGCTCAAAGAATAATTTGTTTCAAAGAATGATTAGGCCTATTGGCCCCATAGTTTCTGTCAAAAAGTTGACATTTTGATGACTTATTTTCATTGACAAACTGGATGTGGATGGGTGTCCATTATAAATTCCCAGTCTTAGTTTTATTTGTTTCACCTTCTGTACACTGCATCATAGAATGGAAAATAAATAATAGGCTGACAAAATCAGACATAGAATACTGAATAATAATCTTCCAAATATTAGAGCAGATTACAGATGACTGTAATGTAATGTAAAAAAAACCTTAGGACATGCAAACCTGGTTGTATGCTTGCTATGGGCAAGGGGGGAAAAGTGTGCATCAAAGCAAACCTGCTTCAGATCAGTCAGCCATTACAGGATACATTAAGACCCATTAGGTGACATTATTCATCGTGAAGACAAACACTCCTCCTTACACATGCTATAGAAAAAGACTTCGTGCAAGATGAAAGCTATCATTATCTATCAATAAACCTCATGACCAATAGAAAAAAGTACTGTATAGTTGCAGTGTTCAGTGGTCAGTGACAATACTATGGTATAATGCATCAGTGAATGGAGGACAACCCACCATCACAAATGTTGGTGCATATGTTTGAACAAATACATTTAAGTTAAATGTATTAAACATATGTAAAATAAATGTATCTAATCTAATCTTGCTGATAAATGTCAACCAAGTACGAAGGCAAAAGAACAGGAGGAAGAAAAGCTAAAATGTGATCACTCAAATGTTACTAGTAGCAGTTAGGGCTTTGTCTTGTGAGAATATATTCTCCTGTGAGTGTACCCACTGCAGAATAAGTGCAAGAACAGTTATAACATAGTGTGTGAGGGGAATGCATCATTCTGACAGAGATAAAATGACAAAACATATCTCTTAGAAAGGTTATCCCTCCTCCAACGTGGGTTATGCTAGTTATTACCACTACTTTTTACCAAGACATGGAGAGGGGGAAGGCAGGAATCATCTTGGCTTTAAAACAAATCAGTCTCACCAGGATTTCGCGAAGTTGTTTTCTGATTATTGCGGCCCAAAATGATTGAATTTGCAGCGGCTTTTATCAAAAATTGCGATGCAATTTGCGATATTTGAGATATTGTGTTATCTTGTGGTAAAACAGCAGGAATTGATGAAAATTTTGAGCCCCCCATCCTCCCCAAAACATTGTAAACTGCCCACTCTGTTTTTTTAAAGTAGTAGAGTAATCGTCACACATTAATACCTCCTGGGGCCGCCGGCTGAAAACTAGTTTTACTACACATGAACTCTGTCTAGTGCCTTTCTTTGTCTTTCATTCCTTTTTAATCCTAGTTTTCTTTACATTATTATTTATTTATTTTTTCCCCTTTAGGCTGCAATGCAGCATATCTACAGTTTGCCATTGTAGCACCTGTAAAAAGATATTTTTATAATACCTGCCCAATCCCTTCAATGTTTTGTTTAATAATATACTGTGGCATGTAGTTATTTGGTCAGTTCCAGGTTTATTGCACCTGCCAGTAGGTGGCGGAGTGAGCGGTTTGTAGTTCATTTTACTGGAAGACATAGAAGATGGCGAGTGGGAGTGGTTGGTCTGTGCCGATAGTGGGGGAATGGTGTGTGTCTGGTGTTACCTTATAGCCAACTTGCATGCTTTACAAAATATTGCCGCAAAGTAATAAAATTAACGTTTTCTACACCACTAATGCAGTCGCTGTGTAAATGGTGTAACACCATCACATCATTAGTTGACCCGTCACATTCCCGTCCCGCTCTAATCTGTCAGTGCTGCCAGTTTGACACAGAGAAAAGGAGAGAGATGTCCATTATCTAACTAGTTACCGGCCTGTTAGCAGCAAATCAACTTGAACAGTTTATAAAATGATTAGGCTACACCGCGGCGCGGCCCGTCCAACCGGCCCAAAGACCCACCGGGATTCGTCCCGATTGGCCACTCCGGCATTGTCCTCGTGTGTAACCATATCAAAGGCTCATGATAACAAGAAAGCAAATGGTGCAAATTGCATATTTAAATAAAAAAACAACCTCCCGAACATGTAGGAGTGTTAATGTAACATGTAGGAGTGTTAATGTGGAATAATTGTGCCAATTTGACCGTTTTATGCGGGAATATTGCGGCACTTAGTTGAACTTGCGTTAATTCTTGCGATCGCAAGATCGCAGCATCCTGGAGGGACTGACAAATTACATGTTGCATAGTTAGGCTTACATTTTGAGTAGTGAACAAAGAGACTCCTGTCCAAATGCAAGCAGAGTATGACTATATCTGTGCATGTGTGTTTGTGTGTGTTTTGAGGGTTGGGAAGTAGGGGTGGGGGGCCTAGGAAGGATATGGCAAATTCAGGACCTTCTGAGAGAGTCAGTCAACCGTTATCAGGAACTCTTTCCCACATGAATTAAGCCAAAAGTTATACTTTTTGAGGCAAACATGAAAAAAGTCACAAGAGAACCACTTCTGACATAAAATTAGCAACTTAGATTTTTCTGCTTGAGGTCTCAGTGAATATATCCAGCATGTTTCACTGAATTCAGCAACCAAAATCTTTTTGTGGGAGATTTAAGAAAAAAAAAAGGCAACTATGGTGAAAATATTATGAAAGGAAAGGACATAGAATATGTTTTCTGAGAAGATCTTTGATTACACTGTTGGTCATGTTTGAACTGTAATGGTTTGTGAAAACTGAAATTCACTGCATGACGTGAGGGGTTGTATGCAGCAACTGCGGTGGTTTATAAAAATTGCAAATCCCTGCAATATTTGGGACGAACTGTGGATTGAAAAAAAATTGGAAATTCCTGGAGGGATTATTTCATTTTCAACACCAGCCTGAAGAGTTCTCTTGTCCTACTTACGGCCAAGCTCAGTGCAGTTTTGAGCTGTGGCACACACTATGATGAGTTTAAGAGTGCTGTGCGCTCGGGCTGTTCTAAGGTTAAACTATCTGACAGATTCAGTTTTACAGCAAACACCACAAGTCCTTAGGCTGATTTTCACATACTTAGTGGTGTGACTTTTTACATGCTCCATTTGTGTTTAGCACACACGATTACACTTGGTTATGCGGTGTCTTCATGGGTAAGCACAGAGGGGAGGGGATAGAGGGAGATAGAGATAAAGTAGAGATAGAGTAGCAAGGGAGAGAGAGGGATTAAGAGAAAGATGTAGGCGGGTGAAGGACTGTATACATAAATGCATGTGTATGTATCTGTAGGTTCTCTTCATGTGCCTTGTGTGTGCGTGCATGCATGTGTGTATGTGCGCGTGGATGTGTCTCTCTGTGTGTGTGTGTGTGTGCGCGCGTACAATTAAATTATAGTTCTGTAATTGTTAGAAACTGAATTGAATTAATTTCTCCAAGCTGTTAAATCATTTATTTGAAAAACATGTAAACCCAAAACTCATCTGTTTGGAGATTTTGCAGGAAGTTCTAAAAACTGCACAGTGAGATTAGCAAGGACTCAAATCAGAAGGCACTAAACTTTATACAACTGGTCAACTGGAAGGATGCATCCTGACCTTATTGTTTAATTACTGCTGAGAGAGCTCGAAGATATACAGCTGTTGAATTATGAGACTCCAACATAAGATATTTCAATGGCACATAGCACTGTCTCCCATAAGGTGACCCCATCTCTGTTGCTTACCTTCTTTTGCCTGACCATGTGTGTGTGCATGTGTATCTGAGAGTGCCTCAGTTGAACTTTTGTGTAGTATTGGCATTGGATACAGAAAATGCATGAGAGGCCTTTTACCTGGTCAACTATTAATATTTCATCACAGCAGGGAGGCTACTTGCCAGTATAAACACTATTTCTCTGACAAAGCCTTATAGTTATAAGAGCAGACAGCTGCTTACCGGTTGCTGTGTGTGTTTGTGTGAGGAAGACGCTTTCACACTAACAAAGGATCCCCTTAATGTACATTGAATATGATCTCAGGATCACATTCAAAGACAAGACAGTCCTGTTGGCTAATTGTGCCCATGTTCATTCTGCCCCATCTAGTGTCACAATGCCCTGTATTATCATATGTGATTTTTACCTTGTTATATTGTTTTTCCTGTGTGTGTGTGTGTGTGTGTGTGTGTGTGTCTACATGCATAACAGGAAGAGAGAAAAAATAATAAGGTAGATTCACAGGTCCAGATCTACTAACCAGGCACCAGGCATTACCACACACTAAGAGAATAGCGTAGGCAGAGACTCAAGCTAGGCCCAACTTCACAAATTCTAGTCATGCAAATTAGGTCAGCGCCATTTCGGCATTCTCTGGGGCTTTTCAATGCATCTGAAACACAGCATCAGGTGGAAGAAAAAAAGGAGAGGGAATGATAAGTAGTTTATTACTTACTTGGAAACTTGGAGGAAACAAATACAGGTTGACTTGATGGAGGTGCAATTAAAAAGGTCAAAATTTCAACCTTTGAAAGGACCTTACTCCTAGACCATGACAGGTTTCACTTGTTTATTTCTTTGCAATTTGAAAGCCAAAACATAATTCTTAACAAAAAAGAGAGCAGACAAAAGCAGTGTCTTACCCCCCTCTCCTTCTTTTCAAGAGATAGTTTATTTTGGATCATCTGAAAAAGAATGTCAATTGTGTCAATTGTGCATTCTAAATTAGACCTAATAGTAGAATAGAAGATATTACAGACTACTAAAACAATAAGTTTACTATTGTCCAAATGTACTATAATAAAAAGAGGCAACATTTCTACTGAAATATATGGGAATGGTCACGTTTATTTATTGTTTGATTTAATATGAAACTCTGCAGATAATTATTAAGATTGTGTTTCTCTTCTCTCAGTGCAATGCAGCACATAACAAAAGATTAATTCAGCACAGATTGAAAAGTTAGGACATGCATTCTCCAATTATCTATTACTGTAAATGCTACATGCAAATTGGCGCTTCATGGATTGGTAAATCACATGGACAGTCATTAGATTAATCTTGAACATTTTTTTCACTCTACAAACTACTCATCTCAAAATTCATATTAATTAGGTGAAAACCACAAAGGGTCTGCTCCCCTTTTCCTTGCTTATTGTATGTGCAAAAGGTTTGTGCACCTGGTTAGTAGGTCAAAATTAAAAATGAATTACCTTCTATCCAGCTGTAATTGTTATACATGCTTCAAGTTCAGTTTCCTCTGTTTCCATTCAGACATATCACCAGGCATCCATGCTAATTGCACTAAAACAAGGTCTGTTTCAGTGCCTCTGTGGTGATTTTCAAACAATGGTGGTTGGGGAAGCTTTCGATCGGTGAGAGGCTACTGAGTAGCCATACTTGTACTATGGAAAAATGTTTCTAATTTATAAATTACTTCCTAAAAGCAGCACAAAGCAAAGCACATCAATCAATCATTTGTGTGTGTGTGTGTGTGTGTGTGTGTGTGTGTGTGTGTGTGTGTGTGCACGTGTTTGTGTGGGAGGGCTCTCTGGAGAATACATAGCAGCAACGACCATAGACCAAAAGACTGCAGCACTAGTAAACTAATGCATGAAGAGATTTCCCCAGGTTCTGTTCAAAACAACAAGAGTATGGTAAATGTTAAAGAAAAGAAAGTGATGAAAAAAAAGAAAAAACAACTACCAAGTAAATTAGCCAGGAAGAAAATTGCTCAATATCTAGCAAAAGCAGATTTTCAAAACAACCTAATTCATTGGCAGCATACCTCTGAAAACGAAGAATCAATGTCAATTTGGTACCAACTTGTGTTGATTCCTGTCAAACTCTATTGGAAATGAACTTCAAAATGTCAAGAAAATCATAAAGGCTTAATAAAACAGAGACTATCTCACTTTTCATGTCCATCCTTTACTGGGGACAGGAATGCAAGTGATATTTTAAATACAAATCAATAATACATTATGAAAAAACAACCGGGTGTCTATATAGTACATGATCTTAAAGAGCAGCAATCTATTTCTTTAAAAGGTCAGTGAGCTATAAAGCACATTGAAAAATAATTGCCCCCCTTACAATCTTTCCTGACACTAGTCACACATATTTTCCCATTACTTTCTGTGAATTATCATCCAGAAGCCATGAAAAAGCATTTTAGACCTTATTCCCAGTCTAAGTAATCACTTTATTAGACACTTAGATGAGTTTGTGTTGTTATTATGAATCCAGAGGCTTGTAATGAAATTTGACTCTGCCGCAGTGTAACAATATAATAACAAAAAGGAGGGGGAGACTAAGAATCGATACGATACATACTCCATCTGTTTGCCTACTACAGTTATCTGAGAATGTAATGACATCGTGAAATAAGTTTAAATTGATAAGTAATCATAGAAAAAAAAATATGTTAGGGAACGTCTCTTCACACCTTGCACCCAAATAGATCAAATCATGTGGAAAAATTGAGAAACTCCATAGTATTGGATAAAGAGGCACTTCAATTCTAAGATACAGTACAGATATGTCTGAGCGATTAGTGAGACTGGTCAGAGTGGAGACTGGTAATCGTACAATCAGAATGTAAAAATAAGCCTTAAGAAGGTTTCATAATATCTGCCACCGTCTTCATTTCTCATCCATATGATTACAAGATTATCAGCAATGACATTTCACATAGAGGTCATTGCTCTAAGATTGGAGTCTAAGATTTGGTTTCACATTACCATTAGTTTCCATTCGCTTCTCCATCTGTTGAACTTTACAATTTGTCCTTTCTCTTAGCTCACGCTCAGATGAACCTTCCTATAATTATTTCCCTTCAGTATTATCTCATCCAAACTCATGTATTATCCATCTCTCCCTCTTTACTTGTGGCTCCATACTTTCTCTTATTCTGCTCTTCTCTAACTCCTTCATCTCTGTTCTTCAATAAGCCCTTCTTTGTCCCTCTACAGTGGATTGCGTAGAACCTAGCTCAGAGGTATGTAATTGATTTCAATCTTGTTGTGCTCCAGACATTAATGATTGGGTGCCAGCCGCTAGCACCGTTTGCTCATGCTGGTCCTTGCTCCAATCTCTAGACCCAAATGAGAGAGAGAGAGCATGTTGTTGGGAAGAGAGAGAGACAGAGAGAGAGAGAGAGGGAGAAAGAAAGAAACAGAGAGATAGAGAATCATAACAGGAATAATGAAGGCTGTTCCAGACACCAAATGTGGGATTGGCGCTCTGTTCACACTGCAAGCAACACAAACAACAAGCCATTCATGTCTTAAATAGCTGAGCGACCATAGAAAGTCGGTCGATGTGTGGATGGACAACAAGCTTGTCGGCTGCTAAAAGTTGGCCACAGCTGAACTTTTAGCAAACCAGATGCCAACAGCCAATCAGATTTCTGTGCTTCCTTGTTTCCCTACCAATGTGATGTTTCATAAGCAGTAGTTCTGCCTGGCAAGCGCAAAAATGGACAAGAAGTTGATTACAGCCATTCAAAGCTTCCCAGTTTTCTACAACTTTTAATTGAAAGACTACAGGAATAAACATCTCAAAAATAATGCTTGGGGAATGGTTGCACCCAGCGTTGAAGATAGTAAGCTCTGAAGTAATATTATTGAATATTGAGTAGTATTTTCTTTCTGTTTAATTTGATTAATGCTACCTAAATAGCTCTGGCTAGCTACATATGAAAATGATGTAACATTATGAATACCAAAGCAGAAAAAAAGGAATGAAAGAGGAAATTCTGTTTTGGATTTTACTTGAATTTCACATCAAAGGTGAGGATGGAAGCAGTATTTCAGTATATCATTTGTTTATCTAATCAAGGCACAGTATAGGGCTCAAAAATAAAGTAAAAATCCATGTCAAATCAGTAAACCAGCCAGTCGTTGGCCTTCTATGTGAAATGCTTAAATTTGTGGTTTCATCAAAGTAGGCTAGTTTCTCTGAAGTACCATGTTTAGCTGTAGCTGTCTGGACTAAAAAACTCAAGGTAGACCTCCTATCTTTTAGCTTGCCCTGACCAAAATGTGGCACTGTATGGCTGGTTTGTGATGTGTTGTAGACTAGCAGAAATCAAAGTTCTTCTGAATGTTCTTCATTTTGTCAACTCAAAAATAGTTATTTCCCTTATAGTAGGAGCTTTACCTTTACCTGCTTTCCACAACCAGCAATCTACTGTTAAGAATGCTTACAGTGCAGTGCTTCTTCCTCAAAATGCAATTGTACCTAAGTAACCCTTGATCAATCCCTACCCTTTTTCCAGTGTTTATGGTGTCGAAACATTCAGTACATATAGGATGTGTACTTTGTACTTTACTTTCCCATGTCATAATATACACCTATTTAACAATAAATGCCCCCCCCAAAAAAAACAAAAAACAAAAACGTATGTTCAAGCAATGATTACTTATAGGGTTAACAAGTTACTAGACACATTTCTTTTCTATTCCACAGGAATTATCCGACTAGACACATTTCTTTTCTATTCCACAAGAATTATCCTGTTACAGTGCAAAAAGGATGATAGCTGACCTAATCTGGTACTAGGCTGACAAGTTGAGTTAAAACAGTTTGACAGTGTGTCTTGATGTCGCTCTATTTCCCACTGCAGTATGTTGCTAAGCCCATGGAGCTTGAATATTTGTAGGCATATACAGTAAGTGTTCTAGTTATATTCCTCTGCAATCAAACAACCTAACCAAGTAATAAATGCTTTCCGTGAGGCAAAAGAGTAGGCCATTTTTAAGGAACCCTTGAATTGTATAGGCCATGCTGGGCAGGGGCAATTAGTGTGCTCATTTCCCGTGAAATGGAACTTCCCAGGGCCAATTGCAAAAAGGGCCTTACAGTGCGGAAACTGGTCTACCTGGACCCTCCTTGAACCCTGTGTAATGCACTGATGCAAGGTTGTGGGAGGCTGTAAATCTTTTCACCCTGCTCACTCAGTTACCTCAATAGAGAGCTAATATGATAAAATGAGGACATTCATACATAATTAAAGTTTAGAGTAAAAACACAAGAGTGGAAGTAGACCTACTCTAACATGTAGCATATATGTGCAACATTCTGAGATGGGCAGTATTAAGCTAGCAGCAGAATGTTTAACTTCCATTCTGAAGTTTTAAAAATAAAAGTTAATGTTGATTCAAAGCTGAATTTGGTAGAAAAAAGCAGAAAGCGAAACTTGGTGTTAAATGATATTCATCAATAAATACAATTAATAAATCTTTAAAAGGTCAGTGCTATGACTATAAAGCCCACTGAAATCTGTTTTTTAAACTATTTTCTATACTTTAAAAATATTTTCTCACATTTAACACTGAGGGTAGCTGCCATTTTAGATTAGTCTACTGTATGTATGTAAGCAGAAATGTAAACAAGGTGCTCTTTGACCAGGTTTCTAAAACATGAAAAAGGTGGAAAAGAGAGCCACTGTACTACAAATAGTCTGTGCTATGGTGAAACTTCAAGAAATCGAGGCACTGTTGTATGAGGAGGATGAGCGACATGATGGAAGGCCAAGATGGCTGAAATGCATCAGTGGCTATTTTGATTGCCATATACCTGTAATTCTATTGACTACTGTATTGATTCACTTTGACATGAGATTCAAAGAGTTGTTTGTTCAGCTTCTGGCCCCAAAAGGAGCATGTATGAGCTGCCAACTGGAAGATAACTGGTATTACATTCACGGTGCCCACGTACAATGGCAAAGTGAGCAATGCCAGAACAAGGCAGAGCAAGGCAGAGCAAACCACTGGCCCTCAAAACGAGGGTTCTCAGGGGATCTGCACTGCAGGTATGCAGGGGCCTGCATGTACCTGTGTGTGTATATCTGAAGAAAAATGCTAGCAGACAGATTCCACTTATGTTGTATAAAATGACTAAAATGGTAATCATAATTTAATCTTCCCTCCTCAACTTCTCTTTTCATCCCTCTCCTCCATTGCCTCCCTGTCCTTAGATGGCTTGTCACACATCAACTTCTAAAGATAAATATGGACAAGTACCTGGTTTTGATCTCTTCTTTGCCCTATAGACTGGTAACCTGTAAAAATTATATTATACAAAAATAATTTACTATTATTCACTTAATAGCAATGCCAAAAAACATATCACATTCCAATCACCAATCATCTTCCAATAAGATGAAATCATTCTCAACCTAAACAAGAATATACAATTGACTTCATGCATGTTTCCTGACACTTCAATAGTTTGGTACCATCTGGTAAACGTTATTGGAATACATTGCATTATTGCTCATGCCTACTTCTGCTTGGCCTGTAAAACCAATCTTATTTTCCTCTAAGAGAAACGTCTGTTGACAGATACTGGAATATGGGCGGGTCTTGGCTTGCTAAGGTAAATAAGAATTATTCTATTTTACAGCAGGACACTAGGGCTGACAATAAACTCGATAGATGTGAGAGGCAGGCAAACACAAACTGGGTCCATTCAATGCACATGCACACACACACATGCGCGCGCGCACACACACACACACACACAAAAAGGCACAAAGGTTACACATATACACAGACACGCAGATTTCTTTTCTGCCTTTTCTACAAATTGCAGCCTGCACGCTTGATTGCCCGATGCATTTAGCCCCCTGCATCCATAACACTAGCATATCTAGCAGCTAATGCAGTTAGAGTCAGGACCTTGGTTCCATGTCTCTCCACATAATGCTATTAGGGTTGATGCTATAGTTTGATCCAACTATCAATGTCAATCATGTTAGCACTGCTCAAAGCACCAAGCCCTTGAGGTGGATGGGGATGGGAGGGTGGAGCAAAGAGAGAGGAGAGGGGATGGCAGCTTTCTAAAGCAATAGAGCTGCCAGATCTGAAAGCCTTTTATTACATTAATATGTTTCTGGTTAATTCTATCTCATCTCCTAATATGACTTAGCCTAAAAACCCAATTAAATTCTCATTTATCCGATCACCTCACTCGGAGATGGTGATGTGAGGGCGTTCTGACAGCCAATGTGCCGACGTCCGATGTGCTGGTTGCTCACTGCCGCCTTCAGAGTATTCTGTTTCTCGCCCAGCCACTGAACATAGCATAATTGGAACGGAGAGTCTGGCAGGCAGCATTCTGTAGCTGCTATTAAAGCCTATGGGTTTGCACAATGGCAGCAAACACACAAGAAAAGTGTAAAACACTAGCCACAAAGCTTAATCTTGGGGGTTTTGTGATCAGATGCAGGGGGTATTATACAAATCACTTCATAGACCATAGGTACTTTAAGAATTAGTGGATATCACAACAAAATGCATCATTGTCACAGAGTAAGCACTTTCTTTTTTTAAGCTCCCCACTCTCTTAACCCAAGCACATATAATACACATACAATGTGAGTATCCAATAAATTACTGTAAGCTGGCCTTGTTGAGTCTTAAAGATTAAGTTAAAGACCTTTAGGTAACAAGCCAGTGGGTTCCTTCTCTAAAGTCTTGATTATGATAGAACTGGGATTTTCATTAACCATCCCATTTGGCAAGAGTTCAGAAAACCCTGAAAAAACACACCAGCTCCATTCCCTCTGGTTTATCCATGCACAACTTTATCCTACTTTTACAGATGTTGCGGGAATGGGAGGGCAGATCCCTCGCCCCTCATAAAATCACAAGACACAATATGGTATGAGTTTCCACCAAATGAGCTCAGGGTATTTCCTTCTCTCCATGGGATCACTGCCGAACATGACAGAGACAGCAGCGGTAACTGCAAATGAGCCAGCGTTTATTAAAGAATGTAGTGATATCATTAGCGTTGCTATCGTCTCAGAAATTATACTTGAGCTGTAGTTAGCATTTCAGTCACTGACAGGGTATACTGAACAAGATGATTTATCCTTTTACAATGTTAAACCACGATTTACTAGTTTCTCCACAGAATTGCTGCCCATTGTGTAGGATGAAAAATGCAGTGTTGTCACACTAAAGTGAATATAAATAAATTAATAAAACAGAAAACTGTAGAGAAATGGAAAACGAAAAGCTATTTTGATCTGAACATTTTCTTGTGCATTGAAAAGCACCATTAAAAAAAATGCTGACATGTTTTACAATGTGAACAGCCTTCGATAACAAAAAGCTGTCAAAGATTTTGGAGATATATAAAATGCAAGCCAGTAACGAAAAAGGAATAGGACAACCCATGAAAAAATGTGAGTCAATAATTGTGCGGTTATGACGGCATTATCATAGTGATATATTATTATCCTGATTACTGTGTTAACCGTAGAGGACTTCAAAAAGGCTGCCTGTAGTCTGGACACAATTATTTCAATCTTTGGTAGATGAGCGTCTATAAGTAAGTGAAAAATAGAGGTGTGCTGAAAGGGAGAAGCTAAGAATCCTGGCAGTGGCAAAGGCAGAAGATCCAATCAAACCAAAGTCAAGACAAGACAACTGGAGTAGAGGGAAGGCAGCATTCGTTCCATTTTTGGGGGTCTATTATTGAAAATCCCTCAGAATAAATGAATGAATGAATAAATAAATGCAATATTTCTTCTCAACACTGAGGAAAAATAGAATCCTCCTTAATTATCATTCCTAAACCTTACAAGTTGTTTTGCGACTGTTTTGCAGGAGTCTATCTCTTTGAGCTGTACTCCATCCACAGACAGGTGGTCTCACTCTCCTAGTGGAGGACATTCACTGTGGGTCAGTTGCTCCAGCTGTCTCCAACTCTCTCTCAGACTGAAGTGGTGGGTATGAAGGACAACCTTTGAGTTAATTGAGCCTCCCAGGGGTCAAAAATAGACTCAAACTGTTTGTCTGGCCCTTTTGGTCAATGCAGTGTCCCAATACCTAGGGGGGACACGTCTTTGAGTCAGTCTTCGATGGCTGAGAAAGCTAAGGTGTTCAAAGTGAGTGGTTTGTTGGAGCACAGTGGATTGCAGCTTGTCGTGTGGCGCATTAGGTGTTGACAGATGGGAGGGAGGACTTGGGACGCTGTGGGGAACCAATGATTTATGAATGGGCCTGGGACATTTAACAGGGTTTAAGTGCTGAGTCTGGAGGAACCAGGATGGGAGGACAATTGGAAAGAAGAGAGGAATAAACAAAGAGTATGAGACAAAGAGGGAGGGGCATTGCAAATGTACACTGATTATTTAATAAAGAGCTCGATGGCCTCCGGCATTGAAACAAGTGCCAAGTTGCTACCACATGGCAAAATTTGCATGATAGACCCAGGAAAATGGTCTATTTCCCTCAGAACATTAGGGACAACATCCAAGGTCTCCCACAAAGGATGTCAAACTAAGGGGAAAACATAAATATTACCACAAAAAAAAATCAATGTCAAAAATGAGTTGCTCTCTACCTGTTCAGAAAAAAACAACATTATTTTAGCCTATCATTCTACATTTTTGTGCCCTTCTAATGTTTGAGCCGTTCTCCCTTTTGATTGGTGTCACAAGTAGGTAAGTATGGTACATGCCATGAAGAAAGTCAATAATTCATAATTTATTGTTTGGTCTTACTCCTAGATCAATATAAAAAAAACATGCTTTTGTGCTGGGGCCTTTGTGAAAATATGTGGTTACTCAGCGGGATTTATTGTGTACAACAGCTACCTACCTTACACATTACCATATTCTGTTAGTGTGTGTGTGTGTGTCTCTGTCTGTCTGTCTGTCTATGTGTGCATTTGTGTTTCACTGTATTACAATGTATCTGATCTGGATATTTCAGCCATCCAGGCCAACCCAGAGGGGATTGAATACACAAGATTGTACAGTCCTGTAGTTCACCATAATATTTATTATTTTTTGTGACAGTGAAAATAACTAAAAAAGGCTAAAAAAGAAAGAGGGAAGTAGGTAGAAACGGACGTGACAACATAGCATGAATTCAAATATATGTAGTGGAAAGTATGAAATATGTGTATCAGTCAACTGAGTCATCAGTTCTCCTCATAGACAGACATGCCAATGCATGCCAATTTAAGTCTCAGCCCATTGAATGTTTGAGGCTCATGTTCTGCAGTATACTGCAGATGCAGGGCATGAGGACCAAAAGAGCTTTTGAAAGACTGCGCTATTTGGGCACAAACTACATTGATGCATACCAAACTTCTGCTGTTTGAAGCCCACTGCTGTATAAAGATCAGACCGACTATGCCAGCACCATGTGGTTCAGCTCTCAAATATGAATGTGTCAAACACAAAAAAAGTAGGGAACAGAATCAATAAAAACTCAAGAGCCCACTCACACAGCCTAGAAATGAATGCCAACTGACAAGTTTGACAGAAACACCTTAATTATGAGGAATGCCTGCTGCTTGATTGCGCGGCATTAATTAGCTTTTTGTTTCAGCCATACCTGCAGCCTGAAAGCTACGTGCAGGTCTTCACATTAGACAACGTGTCTGATGTAAAGACGTACTTAGTGAGGCCATTTAGTGATTGTGTCTGTACCAACTAGCAAATGGAGATATGAACACAAGGAAAAGCACAACCAAGAAAAACTCTGCGCTGGAAATCTGGAAAGCTGCAGCCAAAATCTGCTGAAGATAAAGCAACATGACCCTAAACACCCTAGCAGTGGTATCACCCTTTACTCTCCTCTGATGACCCCCGCACATTAGCCTCAATGAAGGCCTCAAAAACGTTTACCGCTGCACCATAGAGAGCATCCTGACAAGCTGAATCACCGCCTGGTACAAACACTGCTCTGCTTTTGACCGCAAAACCCTGCAGCAGGTGGTGAAGGCTCAGTCCATAACCAGACTGCAACATCATCAATGACCCGACACACCCCTGCCAAGGACAGTTTACCACCGTACCGTCCAGGGTATCGAAGCATTGGGTCTTGGACCTGCGGAAGTTTCTACCCACACGCCATCAGACTATTGAACTCTTGAGTCCCACTTCCCAACACACTATCTATACATACCTATAGATACCTATGGACATTTATGACACTTTACAGCACTATGAACCCTTATGACACTGTTTGCTGCCCACTTAGAAATGTTCCAGTAAGCAGGCACACACACTCACACACACACAGTATACATGTACATATATATATACACCAATGCATACACACCATAAACAAATGGTGACAGACTTAGCCCAGGGGCTCTACTTCTATCTGCTTTTAAGTATTGATCACTGCCCACACCCTCCCTTCCCTCCTATTCTAAAGAGTCAGTGTTCAGCAGCTTTGTCTCTCTCCTAACACTCTCATTTTCACTTTTAAGACAATGTCTGATCAAAAAAAGGGGAAGATATGCCCTGATGGAGATAGTCAGCACAACCACACGGACAAACATGCTTATTCACACGTATGCACACACACATTACACATGACATGTGATCACTCAGCCCAATTGTTGATTAAGCACTATACGTGTAATCTCCCAGGGGGGATGAGTGAGCAAGAAGGCCATCAGTCTCCACCTAATGACCCCTCCTCTACCTCACACCCCCCTTTACATTTATATGCCACATCCAGCTAACAGTGAGATTAGTGGTCTCACTATCACACTCCCTAAATCATTTTCGCTGTTGCTCACTGTCCGGCCTGAATTGCCCCACTTCGCCCACTGTGCCTTTTGGCTATGGCTAGACTCTGCCCAGGCTCCCTTGACCCAAGCTGGTAACGCATTACTCCCCAGATCAATTGATAGATTGGCCCTGTTGGAGCTGCCGTAACTAAATCAGCTGCTCCTGATGATTCAGCACCAGCCAGGGAGCCGGGCCTGCTGTCACTAATCACAGATCACCAGCAGCTGGGACAGGTATGGACATTCTCCTGTCACTTGGACCTAATTTATTGCCAGCTACCACATTGATTAACCTTGTGCTGTGGTTCAAGCGTCCTATAAAAATGAGGAGGGGGGGGGGTTGCACGAAAAAGGAGGGGCAGACATAAAGACAACTGGATGTTTATACTAGATATTTTATACTTCAGTAAACTTTGGACAACAGGACAGAAGCAACCGTGGCAGCAGGTGACAACTTATCAGCGGTGCTGTAGTCTCCAGGTGTTGTCTTTTTCGGTGGTAAACAGTACTTTTAACTAATACATTTCAACTTAAGGTGGAAACACTTTGAATGAGACTGTACCAAGATGGACTCCATGGAGCCATGAACCAGTCTGTGATGAGCCGCTCATATGCAGCCAGTATCTGCCCCACTGATAGGGAATCATTTCTAATCCTTCTGCTATGGTGTTATACATTTCATGGTATAACAGAATAGTAGGAGTCTTTTCACTTTCTGTCTTTCTGTCTGGTCATTAGACTGTATTAGCACACTTGAATGCTGAAATTTATGCTGGGTTGAAGACTTTTTGAGGCCTGTCCTAATTAAGCTCTGACCTAGATGCCTTTCAGAACATCAACAATGTTTACACATTGGTGAATATTTGTTTTGTTTTGTTACACTTCTTGAGTTATTTGCAGTGGCTTCAACATTTGTGAGCAACACTAAGGAAGGTCTGAGGATAACAAAATAATCTCTCTTAAAACGTCATGCAAGTTCTTGCACACACGGTCTTGCACTAGCCTATTACTAAAAAGTGGGCTGCTGCAAATTTCTCAAAAACACAGCTTTCAAATTTTGCAAGAAGTCATGGCTAGTAATCGATCAGCTGTTAATAAAAAATCTGAATATAAATTTTAATTAAATTAAGATTAAGGTTTAGGCTCCATAAAGCTTCAATTAATTTAATCTGCTTACAACTTCAGAGCTATTTAAATCTTCATTAGATATTAAATGGTGAGTTTTATGAACGGCCTTAGTAACAGCATCCTCCATATGCGCTGCTGGTAGTTGTTGGTTTACCATTATTGTGAGCTGAGAAGTGGAAGCGTTTTGTTCTTTGTTTCTCTGTGATTCAGTCTCTGTTCTCTGCTAGGATAGCCAGGGGCTGTCCACAATCTCTCAGCTGTAGCCTCTAACACACAACTCATGGGCCTAATGAACCAAGGCAAAATTACTTTAGCCAAAAGCTGCCTTGCCGCAAGAGGCGGAAAGGGCATCTGAGTGTTCATAAATGAGCACATGGTTGGAAGTTTTTCAAGAGGAAGTGAAAAGAGAAAATCCCCGTGGATAGATGGATGGATTGGTAACCATACCAAGAAGGAAAGATGGTTACCCTTACGTTTTTTTCTTTTTTTTAACCAAGGGAAGAATTAACCTGACAGTGTAGACATATTTAAGAAAATGTTTTTACAAAATGTTTCAACATTGTTTTGCGAACCTCATCTGAGAATCGCTCCTCAGTTAGTTTGTTTTAGTTCCGTTTTGGGTTTTGGCCAAACCCCAACGCTACCAGCTATACTCCCCTCCTCAACCAATGAGCATTTGTTTGACGCATTGTTGAAATTGGGGGGTGGGGGGGTGGATTGACCGGTCTGTGAGCATCTGCGGGATACGCTTACCCATAAGAGACCTTTATGTGTATCCACGCAGAAGCATAACTCGGCCTTGACACAGCAAGGTAGTACACATTGGACAACAACAAAGGACCAAGAATCCAATAGACATGGTCTTGACATCAAGTGGAGATCAAAAAACTCTCTCTCTCTCCCATGCAAAAATACAGGAACACACACACACACATAATGTTAGAGGGGTTGTTAGCTGAAGCACTTCTAATATTCTATTATGACCAGTGAGGGGCTCTAATTTAATAAGGAGCCTTATCCGATATGCCCTTCTTGTTTCTAGACTATGGTATCAGCACATGGGGCCCAACAAACACACATTAGATTACTGGGGAGAAGGACATTGATTATCGCATGAGACCTTTTGCCAGCAGGAGAATTGATACTATAGGGATCGATGGACAGCTGACTCACCACTAAAGGCCACAAATGACCCTCAATACATTTTGTTCGTATCTGAATTTGTTCGTTTGGTACGATCAAATCCTACAAGTGCTTGGAAACATGCAGAAATGTGTTTGTGTGTTTGGAAACATGTGGGAAGGCTCTTAGAACGGCTTATTCTTTATGAAAAATCAATTGCAGTAGTGCCAAACCTCAACAACAACATGTTTCAGTGGCCTTGTAGAAAAAAAAGACCTAATAGGCTGCAATGGAGTATTTGCCGAACTGTCCTCATTCATAACAACATAAGATTTGTGTAATGGGTTGATCACATGGACTGGACGCCTTACAAATACAATAACGTAGTCCTACCATCTGATGAAGATGCAGTCTGGATCTGATCTGTGTCAACTCCAATGCTGACTGGACACCCGACAGTGAGGTCTCTTCTATTATTAATTGATCCTCTGATCCATGTTGGATAGAGGCTCACTGCGCTGCCGTGCTCCTGTGGCTGATAATACGCGTCTACTTATCCTTATACTTTTTTGTAATCTAGTTTCATGTCAAACTGTTTCTTTTTTTACCTCAGCAACGGTGTGCTTTCTGCTGAAACAGCATTGACAGCGTTAATAATTTCTTGCCATGCTTTACTTTTATCTGTTCTTGTGACTCCGCTGCTTATGCTTCTGAAAACACGACCCTTCAGTCTGCAGCCTTTTACGGTGTTGAACAGCGTTTACCTATGCAAACCGGCTTCAACAGGCACACGCATCCAATTTACAAACGATTGGCATTCATCGAATATACATCTGTTTTACGAACAAATCGAGGTTTCCCGCACGTTTCATGAATCCCACGTTCGTGTGTTAGTACATACACAAATACGACAAACTTACGAAATAATTTACGAAAACATTTGTGAATTGTCCCAAAGACAGTCTGCTTTGTGTGTAACTTAAAGAGAACTGCTTGATCATTTGTGTTTTTGATGGGTCACCCATTAATGTGGTCACAGTTAAATTAAAGCTAAAAGTAATACGTGAGAGTAGATATGGCTTACATAAAAGAAGACTCTTCAAACACCACTATTTTGCCAGGTCTGTGTTTTGCCTTTTCACCACTGATGACAGCTTGATCCCCAAAAAGGGCAGAAACTTCCTTTGAGCTTTTTTGCCACCCATGACTATTGAGGTTTTTTTCCCCATGTATGTTGGCAGAGAGAAAGCAGTGGAGAATGCATCTGTCTCATGCATGTACACATCACATGCCAATTTGTAAATGTGTACATGACATTAATAAACCATCAATTCTGGTGGACATTTTACAGATGAAATGTCCATGTGTCTCCCATGTCTATGCATCTGAGGATCATGTCTGCCATTTTTTCCTCCTTTTGAAAATCCATGGGACAATAAAACTAACACAATAGAGATTAATATAATAAGTAATAACTATTGTAAGCCTATCTACCATTATCACAACATCTAGATGATGGTAATTTAGGTATATTTATGAGCACAGTATGGCTTAGTGGCCCTCAGCATACTGAACAGAGAAAAGAAGGTTCATGGCCTTTGAAATTGCCAGAATCAGGAAAAAAAACAACTCACTAGGCATTCCTGTAAACAGAGATGGTTGGCATCCAGTGCTTTAAAAATACTCTAGTTCCCCCCTTGAGACAGCACCAATGTTGATGATCCACTTAAGATCACCACTTCACTTTAAAAAGCCTGCAAGTCATCATTTCAAGTCCTACTGATGACTATAAAAGCTGTCAAATACTAAAGAGGCAAAAGGAATGAGAGGATAAGAAGTCCTTAAGAAAACATTTTAGAGGATCCGGCATTTGCTTACAACCAACATTATCACTTCAAGACATTTCAATACCTCCTAACCTTCTTCTTCAACTAAAATGGATGCCCATGCCAGCCAAAAAAAAAATGCATAGAGGTGAATATGCATAGAGGTTTCTACCGTTTTGTCTCAAGCTACAATGAGCAATGTGGACTCTGAGTCACTAGATATCGTGGACCAGTAGTACATTACAGCCATCTTGCACACCGCAGTAACTCACAGACAGAGTCAAGGCCATTAGGGGTTATCTAAGCGCCCAGCCTGGCCCAGTAAGTGCCCCGCAGCGGTGGTTATAGACTGTGGCTTTACAGTGATGTATGTCACTATATCAAGGCTATGAAACCTGAAAGGCTGCCACGTTGGTTATGTCACATGGTGTACATTGCATTAACATTTCCCTGTCAGCCCTGTACAACAGAAGATGATTCTCATATGGGGAAAACCATGACCAGCTTTGCATATCTCCTCCAGTGCTGACATCAGAGTTCACACTCCTCATTCCATCCAGATAAGAGAGGGAGGAAAAACCTATCTCTCCCAAAGATCTTGAAGGGCCAGCCTGAAATTGGCGCTACACTTTAGAGACACTTGGTTTTTAAGATGATAACAGAGTATGGAGATGTAAGAGAACCGAGATTGGAGGTTTCAAAGAGAGTCTATACTTTAAACAAAAGACATTGTTTTGGTTGAGCGAGGTTGAGATAGCCTAATGAGAAGTCTGTTATTTGAGACCTAATGCTTTTTTTGGTGTAAGTTGAGTAGGAAAGTATTAGAAGAAGAAATATTCCCTGTGATAGTAGAGAGGGGAGTGTTTAGTTCTGCATTTGAACTGAAAGAGGGAAAAGGCAAAAAGTAGCTTTAGAGATGACAAATGAATATACTTGTGGAGAGATGAGGGTAGTGGGAATTGAGTATGTTTGAGTATACAAAGTCTATAGGAAAGTGGAAAGGGAGCAGTGGAACCTGGTGTGTGTTTGTGTGTGTGTGTGCATGTGTGCAGTCATAATTAGCTCATACCCATCACATTATGAAAAGGGAAACTCACATTGTTCATGTACTCGCTCAACAAGTCTTGGAGGGCCTGTCGAACAGCATTACACTCGGCCACAATGCGTTCACGGCGGTCGTCGCGTGTACAGGAAGAGTCAGCCATGAGTGCAGCACCACTGATGATGCTCTCTAAGCGCTCCTCCAGAGAGGGCCGGAAACGTGCCTCGCTGAATGTCAAAGGGTCCAGAATGATCTTGTTCTGTGGGGCAAAAAGACAAGTGCTGCAGGTCAGGACAATATTACAGGACAAACTGGGCCAAAGCATTACCAGTAGCAGACAAAACACACAAATGTTATCCTGTGAGGAAAAATAGAGGTTTCACATCTAAAAGTATGACAATATACATCTTTCTGATCACAAGAGTGTCATTCCAAAATGAGATATATGCCATATGAAAAAAAAACTGACACCTAATCTTAATACATACTGTAACAAAATGATTGCAGGCATGTAAATAAAGTATATTATGGGTTACTATTTCGGTTATGAAACATTTTAAGACCTTTGCTTACAAAACAGTTATGTGTTAGAGGATAGAATAATCTGCACTTTTGAAACTCAGTAATTGAAATACATTTCAGACTGCAATTTTTTTTTTTCAAAATGGATGTTTGGACGTTTTTGAATGAATCCCTTCAAGTAGAAAAAGGAAATCACAGTCAAAAGCATATTGATGTTGGAAACCCACAACCAAATTAACCAAATTACATTTAACAGCATATTAGTTCATATGTCCATAATACTTTGGATACCAGTTGTAAAATATTCTGTAAGCGAGGTGTTTGTATACAAAAATATTGAGTTGTCTGCAGGGGATAGTTCTGAATGAGGCTGAATCACTATAACAACAATCAGCCAACATGATGTCTTTGTCACAAGGCATTAAGGTAAGCTCCAGTTGAGAATGGCAAAAAAGGGGTAAGTGATGAAGTGGGAAATCAAGGTAGATTGAGTTGGAGATAGTGAGCTTAATAGACCTCAACAAAGTGCAGAGAGCATATTTGGCATGGGCCAGGGCAGCAGAAGGTTTGGGGCAATCTGTCTGAGGTAGTAGCCAGAGGCAAGTGGAAAGAAGGTGACCTTCAAAGTTAACTCCATAGCTTTGCTAACTGCTAATTCACGGCTTTCTCTTCTTTATGGACCTCTTAAGCACTACGTACATGCCAGGGATATGGCCTCCTCCACACACTCATATACCTTATATTATTGGAGTTGCTACAAAATAGATTCTATTTTATGATCTCAACAGTGGGGAAAAATTACCATATTGATGGTGGTGATCTTATGTTTTATGGCTGTACTATTTAAATATGCAGTTCGCAGCAGTTTGTGGCATGTTGGGGTTTATAGAGGCAAAGTCATGCTGGGCTCTTTTGCCTTTAGTGTTCATAAGGACTGGAATTCTGATCTGCGCTGCTTCAAAAACGTTGACATGAATATTGTTCACATAGTCAAGATGTTCAGAAAGCATAGCTCACATAGTTCTCACTCAGACTTATAGCTGAGATGTTACAGCCTTGACTTTTGAATTTTTGCTTTTTGGCATGTTTTAAGCTATAACAAGTCAAGTGATATCATGTTGATGTAATTTATGTTGTGCAAGTAGGCAAAAACTCTCACACTGATGAGAGTTACATGGCCAAACGGGCTAAACACTACATGGCTAAAAGTATGCAGACACCCCTTCTAATTAGTGGATTCAGCTATTTCAGCCACACCCATTGCTGACGTATATTGCTGGTGTATAAAATCAAGCACATGCAATGCAAAGCCATGCAATCTCCATAGACAAACATTGGCAGTAGAATGCCATACTGAAGAGCTCAGAGAGTTTCAATATGGCACTGTCATAGGATGCCACCTTTCCAACAAGTCAGTTTGTCAAATTTTTGCCCTGCTAGAGCTGCCCTGGTCATCTGTAAGTGCTGTTGTGAAATGGAAACGTCTAGGAGCAACAACAGCTCAGCCGCAAAGTGGTAGGCCACACAAGTGCTAAAGCGCATAGCATGTAAAAATCATCTGTCCTCGGTTGCAACACTCACTACTGAGTTCCAAACTGCACAAGGCGCATGCGCCATTTCCGGCATGCACCATTGCTGTTTCAGTATGACAAAGCCCCCCTTAACTTTGTTGAGATCAGTGTTGAAGAACTTGACTGGCCTGCACAGAGCCCTGACCTCAACCCCATCCAACACCTTTGGGATGAATTGGAACGGCGACTGTGAGCCAGGTCTGATCGCCCAACATCAGTGCCCGACCTCACTAATGCTCTTGTGGTTGAATGGAAGCAAATCCATGCAGCAGTGTTCCAACATGAAGGTTTTCCCAGAAAAGTGGAGGCTGTTATAGCAGCAGGAGGACCAACTCCATATTACTGCCCATGATTTTGGAATGAGATGTTCAACGAGCAGGTGTCCACATACTTTTGTCCATGTAGTGTATCTCTATCTGACTAATAATACAATTGTTATTACCTATCTCTCAGCCTAATGCCAATCTCATCTTGAGGCAACCCGATCTCATACTGTTAAGGTTATTAGCACTGCTGTTGTCTTCATGACAGTTCACCAATGCATGTTGCAGAATGCAAACAATGCTCACAGTGTGCCTTTGTTCCTGGTGACCTTCACTGAACACCGTGCTGTTAGCATACCGCATATTTAACTAAAAGCAATTCAAGTTCAAGTCTTCCCGCCTTAAAGTTTAGGGTCATAACAACCAAATAAAAACCTCCTGCAGCTTTAGCCCACAATTCAATTTGCATTACAAAGTCTATCTTATTTGAAAACAAACTAAAATATTCAGGGTAAAAGAATAAAGTTGTGGCTCTGTGACATACACGGTTGCCTAGCTGTGGATAATAGTCAGGAGTGAAATGCAGGTTTTGGGCTCTCCTCAGCCAGTCTAATCCTGGGGCAGGGTGACAGACTGTATGTCAAATGATGCATAATACCATGTAGGATAACAGAGTGTGAGGACTGCGTCAAACCTAACCTACTTTTCAGCAGCAGCAGCTGGGAGGAAGGCAGGATAAATACAAGGTTTTGCAGTGGTAAATGGATGGGGAAGGGGTAGATAGTTTGGTGCTTCAGAAAAAAGAAGACAGGAACAGAGATAGGGGAGAGACAGGCAGAAAGATAGAAAGTGACTCAGGTCACATAATGACAAGCAATCTGACGCAGGTGACTCTTGTTCGGTCCTGCTCTCTGCTTGGAGCTGACCTACACTGACCTGGGCGATGGCTCCTACTCATCAAGAAAAAACATTTAAAAATGTTTTCTTCTATTGTCACTTTGCTTCATGGAAAGTCTTGTGACAAATACATTTTCTATGTCTTGAATGAATGGCCAATTTGACCATAATCCCCAAATGCTTGAGATTGTGGGAGGTGTACCAGTCGCAAGGTGTACCAGTCGCAAGATGCCTACTGTACTTTCCACTGTTAGGCCACAGACTATGTCTACCTTTAAAACTAGGCTTGAAACTTTTATGTTCCGCACTGCATATGATTCTGTACTTTGATCATTTTATATTATTTCTATTCTCTGGAACTAGATTTTTTTTTGCCAACTTTCATGTTCTCTTTTATATCCTCTTTTATTCTTTTTTTTTTTTTTTTAGCTCATTCTGTATTTATTTTCTAATGTATCTTATGCTCTATGCAAAGCACTTTGAATGGCACTGTGATATATATAAGATGTTGTGGCCTTACATTGCTGCAATAAATGAGGTGTGTGAAAGCTATGGTGCCTGGAAGGTTGAGTGAATTAGTGTGCTTGCCTCTGAAACCCTCTCAAGTTGCTCACTCCCAGCTCAATGTTGTAGAACTTCTCTGTGCTCTTATTTTCAACCCAAACTAAAATATAAAACTCAGGAATAATGCAGGAAAGTGTACTGCTGCTCACGCCAAAATAATCTGCAAGTCAGCTATTCTGAACCACATTCTACAAGGTCATTTCATTGTGTGTGTGTTTCTGCTGTGTTCCCAGGAAATGGTCTTCAATCTGATTCTACAAATCAGGAGGTGAATAGTATATGAATGGATGCAAAGGGCAAAGAAGAGGTGAGTGCAATAATTGTTTTACACTTGTTGATGCTTGGTTGTGGCATAGACGGAACGTATTATGGCAGCTTTGCAATAACCACTGTGAGTATAGGCTTGCTTCCAACTCCCCGAAAGTGTACTGTTATATAGCACACCAGTGACATCATAGTTTTAGTGTTGTTTACTTTTTACTGTTCTTCATTGATTCCCAAGATACAAGACTTGGAAGAATGCAATCTTAATGGGGGTGTGAGTGACTAAGGGTGTTATGTTGGAGATAATAAGGTAACAAGATCATCTCCTTTGATGTCAGCTCCAGTCTGGAAACAGTGTCCGTTTTCAACCAGTCCCTTTATGGGGGTCTCCCAACAGTTTGTTGCATACCATGCCTAAAATATGTGAATGGTGGAACAGAGGGATAAATCCCTGTTTTATTATTATGCCATCAGTATTGACTTGTTCTAGCAATCAGGACAAGTTGTAGACAAAAACAATTTAAAATAGTTTACTTCCTGTATTAAGGTTTATAAAGTTTATTGCATATACAATAATTCTGGTCAAAATTATATTCCTTATTATATTCCTCATTTAGCAAGAAGCTGGTCAAAGATATATATGGATGAATACACATACATGGGGGTATGACTTCATCCAATTGTTTGTCTTCAAGAACTCATTGTAAGTCATATCACATTGTTAACAAACATCACAAGCATAAACAAACGATTGTGTCCTTCTATCAAGATTGTTAAATTGATCCATTTCAGAATGGAAAAAACATCCCTAGTCCCATGTTTTCTCTTTCTGTGGAATGGCTATCCTTTTGTTTATGTCTGCATCACAAATTAGGGCTTTAAGAAGGCAAAAAGGAACATAGCGAAGCAACAATACACTGAGGATCTAAACGGGGCAAGATGCAAAGAAGAAAAGAAGATGAAGGGAAAAGTGAGAACATTCCCTGAGGACTCCGCTCAATTGTTATTCCAAGCAGGATGTCAGGTTGCGATTATCGCTGGGAGTTGGGAATAGGCAGAGTAGAAATAGTGGTAAAAGCTGGGTTGACAAAAGCTGAGGGGTTCTCAAGGTAATTGCCAACGGCCAAATTCATTCTGCGAGCAGCTCATAAATGTGACTGATAGTGTCAGTTCTCTCAATGAGTCTGGGCCTATTTTGTTGTTCGGTGGTGTATTTTTCTTATTCCCATGGATAACTTTTCCAGACAATGTGACATCACATCAAGATATTTCCAGCACAGCTTCAGTGGAGTTTGATGGCAGAAATCTTTTCAGCGATCTTAAACATCAACAGTAAACATCCGGTTTTCGGTGTCAGCCCCTCAGAGTCAAAGAGCAACGGCTTCTCTCTGAGCATTTTGTACAGCATTTGTCATTCTGGGAAACATAGAAAATTACTAATTGAAGTAGATGAGGCAGAAGCACAATGCTCTTTTGAACCTTTATTTCGAAGAAAAAGAAAATAAATTACTGCTCTTTATTGCAAAATAACTCCTGGAATGAACATTGCAAATTTATATCTCATAGTGTAATGAGTATCCAAGGGTGGATTTATCCTTTAACATCTAGTCTAGGAGTGAGAGAGTTGTTCATGTTCACAAATAACTGGATTGTCCTAGGAAATAGAAACAATCACATGTTCATTTTAAAATGGAAATGTATTCCACTTTATTAAAAGAACCTCTCAAAAACCTAATTCTCATTTCAGCTTTCTCAATTTGTATTGATTTATCAAACTTAAAAGCTCCAATAAACAGAAATCCCAGGTCATGAAAAGTGTCTCTGGTAAAGAGGAAAAGCTATTGAAATCCCCAACAACAGTAAATAATGACAGTGTTTGAGAAGGAGGTAAAAAAAAAAAGGAAGCATTGAAGAAATATTATGGGTTATTTTTGCAACATTTGCTCTAAGATATTGGGAGCATCTAGCATTGCATGCATCCCAATGTATAATATTAGGACACTATAAAATAATATAAATAATAAAAGAATATATATATAATATATAATAATATATAAATAAAACATAACCCTATATTTTAGTTTTCTTCTCCATTGTGACCTTTTCCGTAGCCTGTATGTAAGATTCTTCATTCATAATTGCCCTCCACAAATAATACCTACTGTAAAACTAACATTTTTATAATAAAAGTGCTACTTTATTAATCCCATAGGGGAATTCTCTTCAGGATACTTCAGCAGGGCAGATGCTTGCCGACACAGGAGCTGGAAGCCACAAAAGTTATTTTCTTCTTCAAACAGTTTTCCACATTTACAAATGGTACGTAAAAAATAAAATATTATAGTTTTCTGGTAGGGAGTTTTTGTGGAGGGCTGCTATGAACATCTTATCTCAAGACGGAGAAGAAATGAAATAAGGTTTTCTTTGTCATGTATGCTATGCATTTATGAACAACAACACATTTCAGAGAAGCTTTAAGCAGAAAGCAATAGAAAACAGTCCAAGAAACAGAAAGCACTCTTCATGCAGAATATGAAAGGCATTGCAATTGGCTATTCTGATTCTAGGCCCAGCTTTTGGCCTCTGACTATATTTGAATGTGCATTCTAATATTGCTCAGTATATAAGGACCTGGGGCAACCTCATGTTTGCCCCCACTGGGATAGCGTATTAGTTTGACCCCACTTTGGGGCATCAGCCAGTGAGATAAGGGACATGTCATGTAAGTCTATTTCAAATGTGCCTACCAAAGCTTGTGGACAAAGAGTTTGTCTGAGAAGGAAGTTGAACAAAGTCTTGGACATACCACTGTATTGCCTCTGGAGACCTAACCCAGGGTTCAAGAGCTATTTGGTTGTGACTATTACGCTCTTTGACAAAGCACTGCCCACATTGGCCCGGGAGGGGCATTAGTCATAGCCTGCTCTCTGATTGATTAACCTAATGAAAAGCACCAGACTCAGGGTCAGGGGTTTGGCCCTCTATTGTCATACAATGGATGATCACTAGTGCAGTTCTCGTAAAGCCATCTTGTGTGGTTGTGCTAAATACCAGAGGATTGGTACACTGATTTCAAAAAGCACTAATGATTGATTTAAAACCGAACAGTTTTAGAAGGTAGTAGAAAAGGGTGATAAAAGAAAGTCCAACCTAAAAATGAATTTGCATATTACTCCTCCTTGATGAACAACTAATGAACAACTTTCTTTAAAGCTAGAAGCTAAGGGGTCCATTTGCAAATTAGCAATACAACATTGCATCGCATTCTGGCAATCTGCACAGTTACTTAAATTAAGAGCATTATGAGAATTCCCGTTTGCTTTTTCAGAGCCTCTCTCTAGCCACTCTGATTAAGGAGTAGTTGCAGCAGAATGTTTGAAATTTTACAGTAGTAAATGGTATGTTAAAATGATTTCAATCTAAAAAGCGAAAGTTGTTACAAAGCTGGCTGCAACTCCACAACAGCGAAAATGATTTCTTCCTCACTACTCAAAGCCTATATGCTTACATGTTTGTGGGAAGAATTATTAGTTTAAACATATAACAGATAATAATTGACCCTTATCATCTTTTGTGTCATTGACATATATCTTGTCCATAAATCCTTCTATTCTTTTGTGATCCATTTCTAACAGAACCAAAGAGAGCTTTGCATGCCTAAATGACCTTCAAGCAGCACTGTACCAAGGCTGAAAGAAAGGCTGTCCTCTCGACAATGCTTATTTGATTACCTATGGAGGGACAGACACATTTACTTAGTATCCCACACTTTCTTGGCTGGCCCGAAGGCACACAATGATTAAAGCCATCACGTGCCCCTCTGCCAGGGCAGTTTGGACAGAGGGAATTATATGACTCAAGGGGGCCATGATGAACGAGCATAGGACTTATTTATTGCTGCACACTTCACAACTTAGTAAAGGTTTTCAAAACATGCTATGATTTATTGTATCTCTCTGTTCCCTTTCCAAGGTTCTGCTATTCAGTTCTGTAATTGCAATAAAACCTTTCTTTCTTACTGGATCAGAGGTCTGCAGCCTCAAGGTTTCATGACATGCTAAATATTGAACCATACAATGTAAAAGTAGAACATACGTTCTTGTTTGTAACCATTCATTCATCCATTCATGTACTCACTTTTTAGACCTCCTGGAGTATGTTGAATATTTCAAGGGTGAGCTTTTACCATGTCATTGTAGTGTAAAGTAAGCTAAACTGGGTAGCGCTGAATCTTTCATGGGCACACACAGTAGAACATATGAGCAAAGAGAACACAAAACATTTGATCTTCACAAGATCCATTAACTAAACTGTGTTGAATGTTTCATACAATAATATAGAGAGTATGGAAGTAAACATTGTTGAGAAAAAGAGTGGTGTGTGTATGGTGAAAAGTGCTTTCAAGACACTACGCGGATCAATGGATACAATGTAAGAAGTTGGATGCATGCATTTGTGGTTAACCAGCACTCTTGCACGGCAACAGGTACAGGAACAGAGAGTATAGGCTACAATTTTGACTCACTGATACGATTCAAATTATTGTATTAATGGTGATATAATATTTTAATTATTTATTATTTATATAGAACCACTATGTGGTGCTTGTCTCAATGAGAAATGATCTACTACAAAGGTCCTATAAGCCTACTATCTGCAATCTACTCATCTGGGGCCAGTTTTTCAAAACATACAAATTTGTTGAATTTTATGTTAAAGAGAAAAATAGTCTAAAAATGAATTGGAACATGCAACCACATGCAACTATGTTCAATCAGAAAACCAAACAAAAACAACTTTAGTAATTGCTAAAGTATTTTATTCATTCTTGTGATTGAACTGCAGTCCCAGTTGCCCAGAAATGTTATATTTCAAAGGTAAGTGAAGTCCTGAGATGTGTATGATCACTTTCACGAGAATCATGCACTTAATGAAAGACACATCATCATCATCCCATATAATGTTGACAGCCTTGTTGGGAATATTGTAATCATACATCACACATTTAAAGGGAAATAGGGCACTATTCATGTCATAGAGATGTATAACTGTATGGAAAAGTAATTAGAAAAAATGTAAAAGGTATTCAACCATATTCAGGTTCAGAATTAATAGCACTGATATCAGTTAAAGCTCATTAGGGTATAAAAGTACAAGCTGAGATACCATGAGTCCACAAATTCAGTCTCCAATTCACTGTCATTGGAGCATCTCCAAGCAATTCATTGGTACATCACAGACTATAATCTTGGCTCTAGCTTTGGGAGAGTTGTTCTTCTTCTTAATTATTTGTCTGCCCTTGGCCTCAGAAAGAAGATATGAATTATTTAGTTGAGTGGTATCCCTCTTTAAATTGGTTGCAGCTGTATGTCAAGTGTGAACTTGAGGAGATGTAGCAAAAATGTCCTCTGAATATCAGCTAAATGTACCATACAGATTTCACATTAAAAATCTGAAAGCAAAGCATTGCTAAATAATTTACAAAGAAAAGAAAAAGAAGGGGGGAATCGGAGCAGAGAAAAGATGGAAAACAGAAATGAATTAGTAAAATAGTGCAAGCAGCAAGAAACCACGCTGAAAGCGCAGCATTCCTAAAATAGTGTAAGTGCATGCCTTATTGAGCTCCCTGTGTCCAGTCTGAATACCTTTTCACAAGAATGTGAAGTGCTACCTACAACCTGCGGCACAAGCACGGACCCCCCAGCCCGCCCCAACACACACATACACACGCACATACATTCACACAGAGCAAATTGCCCAATCAACACATATTAAATTAAATATCTCTCACCTTCATCTACTCCAGAGTGAACATAAAGTATGAGCACATTGCACACGACATGCTAAGGAAATTTGCTTTAGTTGTGCAGCGACTAGGGAAAATGTATCTCTATCTACTGTTTCTGGATTAATAAAAAAGACCAAACAAGAAAAAAAAAACTGTGTGGTTGAGGGTTGGGGGTGTATAGAAAGTAGCTCTTGCTCTAGTCTGTGATTTTCATGAAGCTCATTTTAATCTAAACAAAAACAAAAGTGGAATTACATATATTAATTGGAGTCGAACTTTGAACAAAGGCAACTGCCGTCTCAAGTGTGAACAGGAACATATTCTGTCAACAATCTGTCGCAACTCTCCAGATGTCTTTGCCGTGTTTGAGGAATTATATGAATATCTCCAACAATGTCTCTGTGACTTGGATGCAGTTGACTCTGGCAACTGCTGTGCCAAGGTTTGTTTACTTGGGAATGGGTGTGTGTGTGTCTGAGAGAGAGAGACACACACAGACAGTAACACAGACATACAAAATGGAATAGGACAGAATGGGATGTCTTAATAAATGTACTACTACAAATTTGAGCGGTGAATCAACTCCCAGTGGCCAGGACAGCTTAATAAATGATTATTCTGTTATCCTGCTGGTTTAATCATGGCAGGTTTGAGCATGGCCTGCCTCATGCATAGACTATACCTGAGGGGAAATATAAAGGTCCTGCATATAATCATATTGATTGAGAATACAACTTTCACAGTACTATAAAAACTCATTTTAACAACTTTATACAAATGTTATCTTTACATAATATATTAGGTTGAAAAAGAAGTCCTCTGATTACAATGTTTTTCAGTTACAGTACGCCTGTCTCATGGCAAGCTTTTTTTCCAGGAGCAATCTCATTCCCCTGGGTTTGCACTATTTGACATCTCATTGCTTTTCCCTGATCCTTTTTGTGTACAGGAATGTTTGCCCATCTGCAAAAGTGATAGCAGACAAAATGACATCCCAATTCACAGCAGCTTCAATGGGAGAGCATTGTTTTTTGTTTCCTCCTCACTCAGACGTATCTGCCATGGCAGGTCTGCGCTGCTTGGAGAACTAAAGAAAGTGACTCCATTCATCGCCTGCATCTACGCTTTGTTACCATTGCAACCTCTGAAGTACTGTATCACTGAAACAGTAAAGAGAGCTGCTTTTTTTCCTATTATTAAAGGCATGTGTTGATCTCCCACTGAAGGTCACTAGCTATCGTTCTTTTTGGATGGGCACACTACATGATGAGTAGGCCATTGGTCTTGAAAAGCCAACTTTGACAATCACCAAAACTATACAGATGCACGGAGACAGATCATAAATCTAACAGTACAGTAGCATAATAGGGCCAACAAGGCTCCTTGCCTGTCAGGTAATGGTAGTTTGGAGCAATGCCCAGTCTCTGGCAGTAGACTATGGATGTGGACCTACAGTAAGGTGCATGAGGGCATTAAGGTGGGGGTGGGGTTGAGTGGGGAGCAGGGGCTTCAAACACCACATCATGGTTTGCTTGTTGCTAGAGGACTCGATGGTTCAGAATTCCCTTATTTCCCCTACAATCGGATTGCCGGTCTGACTCTCAAATTGCCTCCCAATTTGTGCTCCACCTTTGCAATAGGGAACCCCGACGGGAGAGCGACAGCCAGATCAATCACCCAATCGCACACCTCTCCTTCCCCCGAGCGTGTATGCGTGACCATGTAGTAACAATGTTGTTTTGTCCTCAAGAGACTAAGCAGTACTTTGAGTTAACCACCTTGAGAAACATGGTCATCTAAGTTGATAGTTCCTCCTTTTATGTTTCGCTATTGTTTCCTCACCTCCCGGTGGAATATTATGTTTATTGTATAATCATGTACAGTTGTGTAGGTCCCCCTCGTGCCACCAAAACAGCTCTGACCCGTCGAGGCATGGACTCCACAAGACCTCTGAAGGTGTCCTGTGGTATCTGACACCAAGATGTTAGCAGCAGATCCTTTAAGTCATGTAAGTTGCGAGGTGGGGCCTCCATGGATCGGACTTGTTTTTCCAGCACATCCCACAGATGCTCCATCGGAATTTGGAGGCCAAGTCAACACCTTGAACTCTTTGTCATTCCTGAACAATTTTTGCAGTGTGGCAGGCCGCATTATCCTGCTGAAAGAGGCCACTGCCATCAGGGAATACTGTTGCCATGAAGGGGTGTACTTGGTCTGCAACAATGTTTAGGTAGGTGGTACGTGTCAAAGTAACATCCACATGAATGCCAGGACCCAAGGTTTCCCGGCTGAACATTGCCCAGAGCATCACACTGCCTCCGCCAGTTTGCCTTCTTCCCATAGTGCATCCTGGTGCCATCTCTTCCCCAGGGAAACGATGCACACGCACCCGGCCGTCCACATGATGTAAAAGAAAACGTGATTCATCAGACCAGGCCACCTTCTTCCATTGCTCCATGGTCCAGTTCTGACGCCCCCTTGGCAGTGGACAGGGGTCAGCATGGGCACTCTGACCGGTCTGCGGCTACGCAGCCCCATACGCAGCAAGCTACGATGCACTGTGTGTTCTGACACCTTTCTATCATAGCCAGTATTACATTTTTCAGCAATTTGTGCTACAGTAGCTCTTCTGTGGGATCGGACCAGACGGGCTAGCCTTCGCTCCCCACGCGCATCAATGAGCCTTGGGCACCCATAACCCTGTCGTCGGTTCACCGGTTGTCCTTCCTTGGACCAGTTTTGGTACTAACCACTGCATACCGGGAACACCCAACAAGACCTGCCGTTTTGGAGATGCTCTGGCCCAGTCGTCTAGCCATCACAATTTGGCCCTTCTCAAAATCGCTCAGATCCTTACGCTTGCCCATTTTTCCTGCTTCCAACACATCAACTGTTCACTTGCTTCCCAATATATCCCACCCCTTGACAGGTGCCATTGTAACAAGATAATCGATGTTATTCACTTCACCTGTCAGTGGTTTTAATGTTGTGGCTGATCGGTGTATGTACGTATTATATTAGGTCTTTGTGATTTACGCACTACACTCTTGACATCTGTATTCACTGCCATTAATATACCCTTTAGAAACCTCTGCAAAGTTCACCATGAACAGAACTGAACTGCATCCAAATCACCTGCCTTTACACCTGCTCTCTGACCGGAGTGCCACCAGTGGATGGGTCCTGAATTGGAGTGTGTTAGTCTGTTTACCCTGTGAACATGACTGGCAACATGTCCAGGGTGGTACCCTGCCTTCCACTCAATACATGCTGGAATAGGCTCCAGCACAGTGGCTAAGTGGTTAGCACTGGTACCTTACTGCAAGAAGATCCAGGGTTCAATTCACAGCCATGGTCCTTTCTGTGTGGACTCAGGGTTTGCATGTCTTCCCTATGTTTGAATGGGTTTCCTCCCATAGCCTAAAGACATGCAAGTCAGGTGAACTGGTATCTCTAACAGGTGGGTGTGTGTGTGTGTGTGTGTGTGTGTGTGTGTGTGTGTGTGTGTGTGTGTGTGTGTGTGTGTTGCTATCTGTCTGTGTTAGCCTGATGGACCGGTGACCTGTCCAGGGTGTTTCCCTACCTTCTGTGTTCTGTGATAGGCTCCTGACCCTGAATAAGAGCAAGCAGGTAAAGATATTGAATGAAAAAATAATAATAATTTTAAAAATGTCTGTGAATTACCACATAGTATGTATTATGTATTTAGCATTTTCCACTGATGGAGCTTCTTTCTTAAGAAAAGGAAAAAAATGTCCTCTCCTCACCTGTGATGCCCAGTGGTCTTAAGGCAACAAAATGTCAAGATCAGTTGTACCTTATTATTATTATTGGGTTTTTTTTTCAAAAACATAACTTGAAATTTGATATAAGATGTATAGTCTTGCCAATAAAATATGCAAATAAATATGTTGATACTGTCAAACTAGTCGCCAAGTCTCATTCCCATCTTTGGCAGATGGAGAGACAGCTGCTAGTGACATACACTTGCACCCCTTACACATGCATGGATGGTAATTGTCACAGACAGCTAGTATGACGATGCTGCTGGTAAAACTGCAGGTAAATTGTTGCAGGATTAGCATTCACTAAGCAGTACCCAGCTTTTATTTTGTTTGATAACCAGACTTACACTGTTCATTATTATTACACAATCTCCCTGTCCCAATGAGGAAGCACAGCAGTGTTATGATTAGTGTGACGCTCATCTTGCAGGTGGAAGCTCCGAACAAGTAAGAGCAAGTCCTACAGCTGTCCTTTGAGAGTGTGTGGTTGTATAAAGGAGGACACATACTGGGGTCATCAGCAAAGGCACACCTGTCGTCTTGCTCACTAATCTAATTTGATGTGTTTAGGAGATAGGTGGAATCAATGTTTCTGGAAGTCAGTCTGTTCCGCTATATCGGGAGTCCAGTAAATAGGGAGATAATGATGTCTTGGTAAGTTACGGAAAAGGACAAAGAATTTCCCTAAAATCCTTAATGTGGTCATCGGGGCTGCACCAAATGGTAACGACTAGCTTAACTGATAAACAGAGATGTCTGCCAATGTGGGAAAGGGGGCTAAGTGAATAATACAGTGGGTGTTTCTGCAAAGTTAAGAGCTAATTAGATACCCCATTAACCTTGGCAAAAAAATATAATTATAAGTAGTCCTTTCCAATAACCACTCAGCATTAATTCTCATAAAACAGGAGTACTTCCTTATGTTGAGATTTGAAGATAGTATTTCCTTTCTGGAATAAGTAGGTGGTGTGCTGAAATATGTGTATGAGTGTTGGTGAAAGCCAGCAAAAATCCACTGCAGTTGATTCCCATAAATGTTAAGTATTAATTAAAGTGAAATTAAAATGCCAATAGCCTCTCGGGTATTTACTTGCATCTCTGTGTGGGCACATCTGTTCTTGCTAGTATGCAGCTTGTGCTGTAAACATATTTCAGTTTTTGGAAGTGCCATATTCTGACAGTGTTTTTTAAGGATTTCATTGTTTTCCTGTGTTGCTGGCGCCGGTCTGTTTTAATCTGTCAAAACCCCCTTAAAGTATCCTAATTCTGTCAGTTTAGGAAGGGTGACCAACAGCAGGTAATTGAAAGAAGCCTTGCAGAAGAGTAAAGGTAGAAAGTGTGCCTTTAGAAAACAGCTAAACAGTTCTTTGATTCATTGAGATAGGTGCCAACCTCCCAGTTTTATGTCCCTATGAGAGGATGATTGTTCAGGATCTACAATGAGAGAGATGTAAAAGTCGTAGTGTCTACTTTCCACATGGGGAAAATGAAGCCATGTTGAAGAAGGCTTCTGGGGACGTACGTGAGGTTTTTTTTTTTTTTAGTGTACTTTGAGATCCTAGGAGGCTGCAACAGTGCTCGAGGAGGAGAAGAGACTATTAACTGACCTCTAGCCCAGGCTTAGTGCACCTCTATTACCTATAAGATCTTGTTAAAGACACATAAATCTCCCCTGGCTCTTGGAACCAATCTCCAAACGCCTGTGACAGTGGCCTTCACAGTTTAGCTGGGGCCAAGGTGTCAGTGAGTGACAGCACTGACTTCACAGCAGGAACAGTGTAAAAAACAACTACACACAACTACCAAAGAATACTAAAGGAAAGTACACATTTGTATGTTCCCCATGCATATAACTATAAACAATTATACAAACAAAATCATGTTCACATGATAGGTCCCTATGGATTCCTGAGTACTCCATTTATGTACGTCTCCAGTTGTGAAGGTCAGCTGCCCATCTATGTCTTCCCACTACATATATGTTCATGGCTCTTGGTACCCAGGCAGCACTTGCTCTTACAGTTACTTGCACCACATTACACCCTCAGCCTGGGAACCTCTCTCTAGAAGTCCTAGTTAGTATTCACTGCTGGTTGTGGTTGTTCTCACCATAATGAGGGGAGCATTAGAGGCGGTTGCATGGACCCAGCCAAGCAAAAGAGAATGACTACATGTTTCTGTGCTTGCATGTGTGTGTGTCTGTGTGTGTGAGGTCCAAGACCAAGGCAGCGGAAGAGACAAGGGTACAATGCCCCCTGCCTCCAGTAGTAGGGCAAAGATAGCGGATGGCAAGGCAGTTTATCCCTTGCCCTGAGAGCCCATGGAGCTGCTGCTACTGCAATGAGGGATAGTGGAAGCAGGAAAACTCAAAGGGATCTAGGGACTAGAAACTTGCTCCCTCCCCACTTCCACATTGATAGCGACATCCTCCATCACCTCTGTAGCACCAGGAAGTTTAGAGCCACCATCACAGGGGAGAAATACGCCACAGAGGTGTGGGGGATAATTATCGCCTTCATGGCTCGCCTGCTAATCCCTATTCATTACCCACTGTTTACTGCAACCACAATGGAAAAGTGGAAATAATTAGAAATTACGGGGATATAAACACGCAATTGGCATTTAAATGTATGTTTCTTTCTCCTTCTCTTCCCTCTATGGGGGCTAAGGAGAAAAGGATTGGAGAGAGAAGAGATGACTTAATTATTGGGTGGGAGCTTTAGTAGACTCCTCTCTGTGGCAGTGTGTCAGACTGGTGTCCTCGTGCCTTAATGGAGAATAAGACCACTCACAACGCGGCCAGGGGTCTGGACGGAACGGTGACTAAGGGGAATTATGTTACGCACAGCAGACGCATTATGTCTACGTAAACAGAGGAAGGGTTGCCATGACACTGTCCTGGTGTGCCATCAGATGTGCAGACACACAGTCACAAGGGCTTTTTCATCCAATCTAGCTACCAACGCGGTGCTATGAAGCACAATTACATGCATGATGAACCATTATGGAAGAAGACATCACAGGGAATTAGTATTGTATGACTGTTTATGTCTGACTCTTTGAGGGCTTGGAAATATGTAGAAGCACAATAGAGAATAGACCACTATTCTCTGAGTTGGTGGGTGAGGTACTGATTGGTCTATTGGCAATACCTCTCTACAGATTAAGTACTTTCCACACTAATTTCATCTTCTAAATGTTTGGCAGATGAAAGTGTTGCAGTCTAAGGAGGTAATGGCAAATGGTATGCTACATCATAATATTTATCTTGGATAGTTCAATCAATAAGAACCAAAGAACCTGAGTCATAAGGAGACACATTAGAGAGCCGCTCCACTGACTCATCAGGAGACTATGTAGGCTCATAGAGTGCTTTTGTTGGTTTGTATGTTTCTTTGTTTGCTTGTCTGATTGTTTTGTTTTTTCTGATACACCAAAAATGCATTGCACTGTAGTGTTTAACCTATGGTACACCACAGCAGTAATGAACCTCTAAAATACAAAATGTACTGTTAGTTATGTTGTTATTTTGTAACTTTATTTCCTAGTAGTTGGGCAACATGGTGGCTCAGTGTTTAGTTTGCATGTTCTCCCCATATTTGTGTGGATTTCCTCCTGGTGCTCCGTTCCTCTCACAGAGCAAAGACATGCAAGTCAGGTGGATTGGGGACAGTAAATTGCCCTAAGGTGTGAATGGGAGTGTGAGTGTGTTTGTCTGTCTATTTGTGTTAGCCCTGTGATGCACTGGCTTCTGCCCTGTGCATGCTAAAATAGGCTCAAGCCCCCTGTGACCCTGAATAGGATTAAGTGGGTAAAGAGAATGCAGGGGTTAAAGCTGGCGAGTAGGAGCGACGTCCCTAAATGGCATTGCACTCATGTTGACCTTATATCTGAGTGTATCTCTGGCAACTAAAAAGTGTCAAATTAATGTCTAGCACACAATGCTAAAAGGAAATGTGAAAAGTTTGGAGCCTTATGTGAGATCTTAAGCTTCACTTCTGTTCTGTTCTGTCACTGAGAAACTGTAGAAGTGTAGAGATATATAAGTCTGTCCAATGCGCACTACAAGACTCCTAACATCAATACGGCTATCAGAATGAGGTGTATTTCACATATAAAAAACTAAAATTACTGTTAAAAAGGAGTCAGTATTCAGCTATCTAGATGGCAGTTGCAGTCTATTTCCCATGTCAGTGTGTTGCACATATTCTGGCAAGTTCATTTTTTGAATGGCTGAGCTCTCTCTTCCCGTTCACTCATGACACCCTGGATAAAACAGGGTGGGTAGTCTAGTTGTTCATACACTGTTTGATGCATGCAATTCAGATAGATCAAACACATTGACTTAACCTTTGTATACTGTATATGGAAATATTTGGAAATATGTATGTATGTATGTAAAAATATAAAGATTTTGCCATGCTTCATCTGCAAATATTACTGTCAAATATCTCCCCACAAAAGCAACATAAATACATGCTCAAAATATCAGATATTTGTAATGCTGAGCCTTGCAAAAGCAGTGGGAGGCCATATCCTGGTTCCTTCGGCACAGGCATAAATATACATATCCCCCATAATTGAAAACCTTGCATGCAAATAGTGACTCGTCTCCATTTGAATAGGAATACAGTCCTCATTTCATTTTCTGCCTTTTCAAATTCTGTCTAGCAAGACGATAACCCCCCAACCCCACTCCCCGCCAGTCCCTCAATAGTAATCATTCTGTTAGACATTGCCCCTGACCCTCCTTCACAACATCCCCTTGCCTTCCAAATCAACTGTGCTCAAAATCAGCTTTGCACACAATGGCTGCTGGGATTTTCATGAAAGCATTCCCTCTTCAAAAAAAAAAATCGACTTCCTTGAAGCTATCTGCCATAAGTGTTCCATAACTGTCTGAGCTGTCAAAGGTTAGGCTGCATAAATACAAATTAACCAACTGTAGAGGAATGTTTCTTATCATCCAAGTCATAGAAGACATATTTAACTAATTAAAGTGTGTCTGCTCTTGCCACCTCGATTCTGAGCCCCCCAAAAAATGTGTAAGTTAGCAGCATGATAAACAGTCACAAATTATCCCATACCACCACAGGGGTTCCCGCAGTGCTTTCTAGCAAGAATTGTCGGCCGCTTAGACTGAGAAATTTCCACAACATCAATATTTCATTCACTGTATTCACTAGTTCCAGAGTGATACAGTGGTTATCAGCAACATCTGCAGGCCGGAAAAGTGTCACTGGAAGAAGAGGTATTACAAGCAAGAAAAGAAGTGTATTATTGTTGGGAGCAGCACGCCCAGGTAACTTTACCCACATTGTTTCATCGTTGTCATTTTAACCTTATCGTCAGTATATCTGACTATGTGAGCAATAATCTTATGAGTCTTTTGTTAAAATGCATCGTCTGCATTTACATTAACCATCCTTACCCTATATAATGTGGATACAGGAAAAATGCATCTAAAAGCTCATTTACCTTCCATTTGCTCATACAAACAGCCCTAAATAACAGGCTTTTTTCAGAGCCAAGCTCCACAGCCCCCAGCATGCGCTCCATCTACAATCTGACCACAACCCCTCCTCAAGCACCGACTTGCCACCCTGAGGCAACAGGTAAATACAGTGGCTCACTGACTGAAGTATTCCGGCTCAGTTTGGTTTTTGTATTTAGTTTTTGGTGAAATCTTTAAAAAAATTACAATGCAAGAAAGACTGACAGAAAATAAAAAGTTGGTCAATGTATAGAAATTGATCTAAATCGATGTGCCGAAAATGCACATCACGTTATGTTTGTTATGTTCACCAGAGACTAATCTCGCGAGGCTAGGCGCTCACTCAGCTTTAGCTTGTAAACACACCACAACCACATATTTTGTCGTCATCCGCTTATATGTGACAGACAAGGGCACAGCATGACCTGTCCAGTGTGGAAAGTTTGACAAAAACCTGATATGGACTTGACAACAAAAGGTAATTGTTTTTTTATGTTACCATCTGCAAGGTGACATTACCCCAGCTGCTATCAGGGTCTATATATTTACGTAATCATATATAAGTTATGTAATCATACATCAACGATTAATTAAGGCCTCGAGAGGAGGAAGAAAGCCAAAGGGAGGCTGAACCTGAGGTAGCTGCAAAACAAAATGTACATTGTTGTCATGGAGAGGTTTGTATGATGACCTGGTGTTGGTTTTCAGCAGAGCTGGCAGCCTCCCTTACATATTTAATTAGTATTTTAGATAGTACAGTGAAGACCAAATGTAAAAATAGAAGAAAGTGATGCAACAGCACAGCATAAGCCGTGGTACGTGGCATTCGTAATAGCACACTGAGCTACCAGGGCAGCCCAGTGAGCTCGTGTTTAATAGAAGTGTTGATGCCATGGCAGCACAGGCACTGGGGGTAAAAGAACAGGACTGGCATTCAATTTGTTTACAATGCTTTCTGTCCCAATCACTTTCTTATGCTACTGTACTTGCAAAGCATGGATAATGCTAGATGAATGAAATTGCATAATAATGCCTTCTATACAGGCAGATTACGTCATAAACTTTAACACTAGATTTACATTATTGTTTGTTTGGGTTTCACTCAGTTTCCTGAATGAGAGAGGGTGTATCAGTGGAACATTCCCAAGTGGATATGCCAGGAAATATTAACAGCTGTGTGGAGAAACAGCAAGGATTGGGAAAAGGCAGCCAGTAGTCTTGGCAGGGAAGGAAGGATAATTTTCAAAAGTTTCTAATTTAACTGCTGCAGCTTTCGCCAGAAGAAGCTCACACCCTGAGCCAAGACTTATTTGCTATTGCAGCCCATAGCAGGGAGGCTAAATGAGAGAACAGCTACACGCAATACGTGGCCATGTAACTCCCACACTGTGGATGCCTTAATAGGCACCATTACAAGATCTGAAATGCCGGAAAAGGAATAAAGGCAAGAGATGTGGAACTAACAAGATGAGGACATAATGCAAGGAAAGCCAGGGTATGAAAGAGAGCAGTCAATTTCATTGCAGCAAAAGAGAACTCGGCAATGAAAGCAGTGCTGATGAGAGGAGAAGCAGACAAAATACCTCATCCAACTCTATGGTAAATTATCGCCCAAAACAAATGTGAGAAAGAAAACACTGTATGAACCCATGGTGTTAAATCTTGGGTATGTCAGGGTTAATGGAATTTTGAATTTGATATCTCAGTAATGGGAAATTACCTAGCCCTTCAAGGAAGTGAGTGTGGATATTAAGTGGTACTGTTTTCAGAACAGAGTGTTTCAGAACAGTGTTACTAAGGTTGTTCACCTGGGAGCAACTTGCAGTGTGTGAATTGTACTTTATTGAATTGTTTATTTTTCGTAATGGGGAAACAAAAATAATTCTGTGGACCTGAAGAACCAGGAGAGAAGAATTGTTTGTGGTTAGGACCTGTGAGAGTTTCCTCATTTCCCATGCAGTTGTACTTACTTCCATAGAACACTGCATTATCTCAAAATGTCAGCTAAATTGGGCTGTCAACAGAGTTATACTCATCAGAAAAACTGCCACTGGTGCATAAATGCTTCATCCAAACATAGATTAGGGATACGGGGCATCTCTTCCATTCTTGGTGCCACAAGGGGAAATTAGAGAGTGTTTCTGAGAGCTGCACTATTCAACCATGCAAGGTTAGCTATTGCCAGTACTGTTAGTCAAGCTTTAGTAGGTTAGTAGGTGACAGACAGTCACTGTCATTCCTGTATGACTGTTCCATTTAGCTCTGCCCCTGCCACATACTTTTATTTGAGATAACAGTAGTGAACTATCATGTCAATGTTTAAAGATAGTAATTTAGAATGATGACGTAAGAGCATCTCCCACTCAAGTCTTCAAGAGGCATTCCTTGTACTGGCCTAGGAGTAATTAGAGAGCTCTGTGGATGACTATTTTAATAGCTGAAAATAGCTGAAGTTTGCCCAGTGCAGATTTCATACCAAAACTGTGTATTCGGTACCTGAATATCTGTGTCTGGGAGTATTCAGTATTCAGGCCTCAGACTTAATATGTGTGGTGTAATACTGTACAAGAAACAAATAATCATTATAGTATTTGACTTTCAGCATGGAATGATGATGTCAACAATGTTTCTACCACATGGATGTCATGTTAGGCAATAGTCTACTTAACCCCAAAGAAATAGATCAAATTAGTCCATCTATTTCAGGGGTCTCCAACCACTGGACCACACAACATTTGCTACCGGTCCGCGGAAATATTCGCAGTGTAGACGACTTGTACTCAATATTCTGGTCGTGTCGTGTCAATATGAAACCGGTCTGCAGTGCAAAAAAAGTTGGTGATCCCTAATCTATTGTATGAAAATGAAACAAGTCAAACCATCTAATAGAAAGACCCACATCATTTATCAAAAGCCCCTGTAACCTAAACTGTGATGGTGAATGAAAGTAGAGGTGATACAGAAAACACATCTAACTACAGTAAAAAAAACAACAACACAAACAAAAACTAAAATCATCCTTTCATTCATACTGGAATGGTAGGGCAGTCATACTGTAGTTGTACTTGGGCAAATATGCATGAGTAGTTGACTTTTAAATAAAATGTGACAGATTTATTTTCTCCAGCCTATAATCTAGGCATTTCAGCCGGGCAACAGCAAATCACCTAAATCAATATGATTTCTTGGAATTAAAAGCAAGTGCTCTTATAAAGGGGACACAAAGGTGAGACTCACTGAAAACTCCATTGCCCTGAAATCTTCCTAGAAGGAAAATGTGGCTTCAAAGGCAGCAGGCACTGCACATTTCAATATTTTGGATGTGCCACCCCAAATCAGAGTTAATCACCTGCGCAAAACCATGTCTGAATATGAAAAGCTTTCCTTTGTATCTACTGAACTTAGGCAGGTCTTAAGTCAGCCAACTCTGAATTGAAGTCTAACTGCCTTAAAACTCTTGTGAATTAAATTCATTGAATGTGTGTTCGGTAAATCCCTTAGGCTAGGTCACAATGTCCTTTCCAGGCTGTGGAGCACTCATTCCCTGAGAGCCTTTATATGCCCTCTATGCTTCATGCTTCAGGTTTACATGTCCTACTATAGATAAAAAAAAACTTGTCTTGTGTAAATGACTGCATGCAAGTCTGAGTCCACTACCAAGAACTATTTGTTTTCATCATTTAAAATTGAAATATATCTGAATATTTTTTTTGTGACTGCTTGCGTACCATTTGCGTACAAATTGTTGTAAAACCATATATTTCAGTCAAATATTAACACATGTATGTTCATAATACACAGTGAATTATCCAGAACAGCCAGTACATATTGACTAAATTGAATATGGTCCTCTATGCATTATTGTCGCTACTGCAAGTGCTTCTGTTGAAAAATATTTTTAATTATGATTTTAATTATTTTTTTAAATTGTGTAATCTTGTTTGATATAATTTGACTAAAAATGTTGTATTAGTTTTTGATAAATGATGAAACAAAATAGTTATTGGTAATGGACTTTTGGGCCCCACTGTACCTACCTCCAAGCATAAGTTAAAGGGTTGCTAGATATCTGCACTATGAAGTATGTATGTATGTAGCAAGCAGCCAGTCTGTGTTACCAGTCTGAGATTGAAAGCATGTTTATAGCAGGGAATGCAACTGTGATTCTAGCTAGAGGAAACAAGCTGTTTTGCATCTCACTACAGTCCAGGCTTAGCTTAGCAAAATAAATCAGAAATCAGAAAATCAGCTCATTTATAATCTTTTGGTTAGGTTTTGTCTCAAATCCCGAGGGAGTTTGCTGCCAGATATATCCCTTTGCAGAAAAGCTAGCCAGTCTGTGCTTGTGTGTGTGTGTGTGTGTGTGTGCGCGCGCATGTGTGCGCGCTCATGTAGATATGCATATGCTTGTGCAGAGTAGTGCAAAAATGTGTGTGGGAGGGCATACTCCGTTTGAAACTCTGTCATCAAAACTTTACAAAGTAGTTTGACTGGCAAGGACTAGTCAGATTTGCCAAAAGCAGACATACTGTCCTCTCTAAGACCTTGCTCCTACAATCAGTTACGCTATATAGTGCTTGGTGTGTGTGTTCGTGCGTGTCTGTGCGTGCATGTGTCTATCTGTCTACCTGTCTGTGTGCTGGCTATGTGCATGTGGCAGTTTGCGCATGAGATTTAACAGAGCTGAGTGGACGAGCTGACATGTGTGGCTCCTGCAGTGATGACTTTGCCTTCAAGGCAAGATTCCTTAAAGAAAAAAAACTTGCTGCACCCACTCAGGAATCAACTCCCGAGAGTTTTATGCTGAGGGGGATGCAGTGACGTATTCACTTTGGGTTGTCATTTGATTGAGGGAGTCTGTCCCTATTGGGGAGAGTGGTTAGAGTTGTGTTCCTTCCTTCTGTGTGGGAACATGATGAATTTGTGAATTACGCTAGTAACATGATATAAAATGCAAATTAAGAACCTTAAAAGTCAGGCCCTGCTTTTATCCAGTGCAATCCTATTGCACAAAGCATTTGATGCATTGCTATGAACACCTTAAGCACATATGCAGTGTTGCCAGCTCACAGAGCTTCAAATGTGAATTGAACAAGTGCTTTGGCAGAAGATCAGTCAGTGATCTAACAAGACTAGATCCATAACTGGAGAGGAACGAGGCAAGCTGAGTGGTACCTGAAGGCTGCAGGCTAAGCTTCATGGATCCAGCATGGGAGAAAGTGATCTGAAGAGTATGGATCTCTAGACCCTGTGTATTAATGGCCCCTTGCCCTCTCCCTCCACTTCCTTGAAAGCTCACCCATGCTTTATTGCCACCAAGACACTGTCTCAGGTAGTGGCTATTTACTGTATGGCAACGAGCAAACCGATACTTCTCTATTTCCCCGGTCATGTCTCATTACTTCAGCTCAGTCCCCCTATTCATATTTCTCTTGACAGGTGCATCTGTCCATGGAGAATGAGGCAGTGTTATAGAGGATGTGGTAATTAAGAGGTGTGCCTCTGGGCTAACGCGAGGCTCAGCCAAGGTGAAAATAACTGTGGGAGTGGAGTTTTATTGAACACAACAAGGTTCTTGTCGATAACACTGCCACTTGGCATTGTGTTCAATCTGACGTCGTCTGGGATGCCATTTTGTGTTTGTGCGGATGCTGACATACTTGGGATATGTGTGCATCTGTACGTGTGTGTGTGTGTGTGTGTGTGTGTGTGTGTGTGTGTGTGTGTGTGTGTATGTATCAGTGGGTACAATGAGCAGGACATATTGTTTCCTCTTTGCCAGTTTCTCACAAGCAACTAAAGAATTCTTTGAACACCCACATGTTCAAGCGCCAAGTCAATGTGAGTCAAGGAGAGAGAAAAATGGGGGAAGGAGAGACAGAGGAAAAGAAAGACAATAAGGAGAGAGAATGAGATATGCGATAGTGTGTGTGTATGTGTGTGTGTGTGTGTGAGAGAGAGAGAGAGAGGGAGAGAAGAGTGGGAGAGAGAGAGAAATAGGAGAGAGACAGAAATGAGACAGCGAGGATAGGAGTGCACAGATTGATATAGCAATTACCAAGAAAGCTATTCCTCAGTTAGGAATACATCTACATACATTAGAGCTGGGTTGCTCCCCAGACACTGTCTCACTGAGGTTGGCTCAGCAGCCTCTCACACCCAAACGAGCCACACAAAAAGGTCAACACTGGGCAGCCAATGTGCATATGCTAACCATGAAGACCTCACCGTATGTTGCTCAGGCTACCACAAGAAGAAAATACGGCTGGAATTCTTCTCAGGGGGAAAGGGAAGCAAGGAAAGCATACAAAAGAAAAGGAAACTATATCCACGCAGACAGCCAGTGATATAAAGAGACAAAGAGAGGGAGAGAGAGACACAGAGAGAGAGAGAGAGAGAGAGAGAGAGAGAGCTCAGCCTCACCTCACATCACTTGTCTGATATCTATGATGTTTATTGGGATTCCCATGTCAGGTGTTAGCTCTAATTCAAGGAGTGTCTCAACGTGTTATCCAATAAACACGAATGTAGTAACTGAGTGTTCATACTGCTGTCAAGTACCGGTCGCAGTGCAGATAGATGCAGGCAGCATTTGGTAAGGTAAAGAGACTTACACTTTGAAGCAGTGCTTGCCACAATGCGATTCAAAGGGCTGGTTGTCGTGCACGCTTTCCCTGGGCTATGCAAGTAAATCCAGTTACGTTTCCATAATGTATGCAGGGTGACGGGTAAGCACCAGTATATGATTGTGGACTGTGAGTTCATACATCCCAATATATGCAGCCAGTTCTGCATGAAAATGTATTGTCGCTACCAAATGGGCCCGAGTATGCATCTAAGCATGCTAGCATTTCAAATACCTCTGTTGGTTATAGAGTAGAGACACATCGCCTGTACAGAACAGAGAGAGGGAAAGAGAGGAGGGAGGTGAGAGAAAAACAAGAGGGAGAGAAGCGGGGGAGAGAGAGAGAGAGAGAGAGATAGAAGGAGAGAGAGAGAGAGGGAGATTATGTGTAAACAAAAAAAAAACAGGAGGACAAGCAGATGGAAACAGAGGTAAAATGATCCAGAGCGACTTGGATCTCTGCCACAGGCTCAAAGCAATGCTCTGTCAGTGTATGCATGTCTGCACTGTTTGTGAATGAATGTTTGTGTGTGTTTCAGTGTGTGTGTGTGTGTGTGTGTGTGTGTGTGAGACGGCTGACCAGCTTAGACAGGGTGGTTTTATGGCAGGTTGCTGTGGGTGTATGAGAGATGTGATATTAGAACAGTCAGAGGATGGAAACGGGGAGGGTACTGCACGGCACTGCTAGCTGAGTTGTCTTCTCTTTGCAGGCATGTGGATCAGAGGAAGCCGCTACTGTCCAATGGATGAGAGGTCAAATTGGCACGGCTGTATCTGGTGAACTCCAATGTGGAAATTCGCTTTCACAAAGCTCCATTTTAGGATTTAAATAGAACAAAACATTTCAACACCAGAAAAGATGGCTTCCATCTGATTAATGTTACAAAATCACATGAGGTGATGTAGGCTCTCGCGCTACGCCAGACTGGAAATCTCTGTTTCTAAGGACTTGCAGGAAAAAAGGATAAAAATGGAAAAGCTGTAGGGGAGGGGGGGAGAAAGGGAGAGGATGAAGACATGATGAAAGTAAGTAGAGACTGCCACCTGCTGGTCATGGTATGAACATACTGTATCTTTCTGGCCTAAATCCGAGGCAAATGCATTTGAACAGATGTACCTTTGACCACCCATTTGCACTGATCCAGCCAAAGCAGATGTGACACGCAAAAGACGCAGTGCTGGCCTAACCCTGACATATTAATGAATAATTTCCAAATTCAGGCAAAGCAACACTGTTTCCTTGCTCAAGAAGAGTCAAATCTAATTTGATGGTTGAGAGAGAACAAGGAGTGCTACGATGAGGAAATCGTTTTGATGCAAACACAATTATCTTAGAAGACACCATCCGTATCTTTCCCCACTCCTCATCATCTAATGGAAGGCAGCAGAAAAAGAAAAAAAAAAGGCAGAGGCTTTTTAACTTGTACTGGTGCTGGAATTTCCTAGCGTAGTTACATTACCTGAGTCATACTGGGTCTCTTTGAAAACGACTCACTTTGCTGCTATTCACACACTGATGTCTTAACGTGTATCGCTTCAACTGAGAGAGAGAAAGACCTACAGAGTCAATATATTTTTTTAAAAAAAACCTGCTTCAGGAACTAGCTCATAGCTCTCAACTGTACGAGGACAGGGAGGTTCACAGGGAAATGAGAGAGGACGAAGAGAGAGAGAGAGATTCTCCTGTATGTTTTACCATGTGTGTGACAAAGCTTTGTTTCCCCTGTCCTCACAATGTTCACAGAGAGTGACCAGTCCTCTCCAGATATATAGCTCAAACAATAGCAGCTGCTGTAAGTGTTGGACAAACAGCACACTCTCTACTGAGGGTAGTGGTGGCTACATTTGTACTACTACTGTGGGCAGTCCATCTGTCTACTGGAAGGGAACAGTTTACATTTGAGAGCTCATGTTATGTCTCAGTATTTGCCACAAGACATCCAAACCTTGACTGTTCAGGTATCTTTCTTTGTTCTTAAAATCTAATGGAATTGCTATCCTGTGTATGTGCTCTGTGACCTAAAATGTTACGCTTGTGTGTGCTACAGTGTGTCTTTCCCCCAACCCCCGCAGGGCCTTGACTCCATCTGTCCTCCCACTGAGTTCAGATCCCCAAATATATCCCATGATGACTGTCTGGCATACAGCTCCCGACTTCAGAAAACACTGACTCCCTCCCAAAACACTCAAGGGTCTAAATAGCTAAAAGGGGGAAAATACTGTCCCTGTGTTGGCATAAATATCAAATCACCCCCCAAAAGACACAAAAGACACAAGAATTGGCAAAATACACAAGAATTCAGTAAACTCACTCACTCTCTAGATCATGTATCTAAATGTCCTGAGTTGACTCATTCCAAACTAATTCTTGCCAGTTGAAAAAGATGGATGAGGTTATCCTCTCATTCTTGTCTTATTCATAAGCTGCCCTTTCACTCCAGCCGTAGAGCGGCATCTGTGCCCAGCATTTAAAAATATCATCTAACCTTTGTGTCACTGACTGTACATGTTCAGTAGAGGTGGAGGAAAAGTGTTCAACATCCTTGCCATTTTCTGTTTGGTGAGGCAGAATTGACCTGTTTTGAGTAGATCAACCATCACTTCAGCTGAGCATGTTTTATCGAGTTCAATTAAAGATAACAGAATATGGCAGCTTTGGAAAGCAATATAATCAAATGCATGCTTCCATCAGAACAACTAAATTAGGACAAAACAATAGAACTCACAGCATCCAAATAGCAGGCAGTATATATTCTGACAGATCTGTCTGTGCTCTTGTATTGCTTTTAGAGGTTGCTGTGTCTATTCCAACTAGGATGCTTGTTTAGTGTTTGATCAAGATGAATCACTCCCAACTAAGTGTGATAATGATAGAAAGGAAAAACAATACAATATCTGCTGCATTGCCGTGTGACTCATTGCAACCTCACTGAGTGGAAGGGACTGTAAGTGCTAAGGAACTAATAAACAAACCATTTATGACACAAGAGAGAGGAAAGGAACAAACACCAAGACCAAACACCAGTGCAAAACTAGGACTTCTGTTCAACAAGGGATTGGACTTGTCCATCCATCCAGCATAGCATTTGATGAAATGAGCACAATTATTCTACAGCGTATTAACAAAAAAATCTAAAGATTTCTATGTCTATCATTGTCTCTGCTCCTTTAGTCTAGCCAGCCAACAATTTGTCCATCCATAGCAGCAGAGTCAAAGGACGAGAAAGAGATCAAAGCTGACTCAGGGCAGGCGGCAGCAGCCCAAAACAGATAAATGCAATCATCACACTCTGCAACACCCAGAGAGACATCATTATTGAAAACAAAGCAAGCATGTTTGAGAGTACTCATGGGTTTGTATGGATGAAAAAAGAGAGACAGAATGAGAGAGAGGCTAAAAGTTCATGTTTATCAGTGCATTAGAGGAGGTTTGAGATTATTTGGCATACATTAGTGTACAGCTGACCCAGCCTACCATTGTATTAGAACTGTGTGCAGGCAACATTATGGGCAACATGAAGGGATTGTGCGTGAGTGTTGGTGTGTGTGTTTGCTGTGTGTTTGCAGCCAACCACATGCATATGGCCAAAGCACATAGGACACCCACGCATTTTGTGTGTGCGTGTGTGTGTGTGTGTGTTATAGCTTCGTATATCAGGTCATTACTATTCTGAGTGGATCTGGCCATAGTCTGTGTCTCTGTAGTGAGTTAGTTAAACATGCATCAGCTTCAGGGAAGCACAGAGGGCTAAGCAAAGGGCAATTTGTCTCATTTAACTGCTGCCTGCCTGCCTGTTTGCAGACTGGAATCAAATTATGTTTTTCTTTTACTTTTCTAAAAAGCCAAACTGTTTTACATAAAAACAGAGTCGATGCTATTACCATAGGCCACAGCCTCATGCAGAACAGCAGGGTGGCAGTTCAGGAGAAACTAGAATTTATTTCCCCTCAACGGCGCAAAACCCCCTAGCTCTGGAGAGCTGTAAGTTATTCATCTTCTACTATGCTGAAGTCTAGGTTTCACCATAATGGCTTCTGACATTTCCCCTCCCAGCAGCGTTAAATCCAAATATGGGCTACTTGCAATTTCCACAGCGCCCACAGGGGGTCCCTCCTATACTGTAATCTGGCAACCTCAAAGGGAGGAAACATTCAATGAACTGAACAATCTACTGTCCTGCAATTTTTGATAAACTGCCTTCATCTAAACGTGTAACACAAGGCAGTTTAGTTACGTTTATAGTGAATAAATCATGACAAGGAAGGGCAATTTTCATGGCCAAAAAAAGTCTGTAGTCTCTACAAGGGGGCCAGAAGGTAAATGTCAGTATATGTCAGAGTGTATATGCGTGCGACTTTGAAACCCACTTGCAATAGCTATGAACGCATGATGCAATTCTATTAAAAGGGAAATCGCCTACCTAATATTGAGACAATATGCATAAATATGGTTACAAAAACTCAGAAACGCAGAAAACATATTTTTTATTGTTTCAGTCATATGATGAAGAAAACCCATGCCGAGTCTACAGAGTCTACACAAGTCATCACAGAGTTCAGGATTAAGGAGATGTGTGGGACACAGACCTTCTTCTACATTACTCCTTCAGTGAGCTCAGAAGTTTGCTCTCAGAGTGTCTCTTCCTGCCTAAAAGCATGGCAGAGCATTACATAACTCAGGGACTTAATTCCTGAGCCTTTCCCTCAGCTAGAACAAATGGTTTGATTTTTTTGCCTTTTCATTTGTTTGTTTTTATATTGTATGCTGCTAGCTAGAATAATTTACCCTCATGGACAATTTAAGTATTTATTAAGTGCCACTCACTTCTTACTGAATAGCTTCTTAACAACAACAACAACAACAATAACAATAATATAAAAGTGATTTGTGAATGCAGGGTCAGCTACAGGACAGCGCCACTAGAGCTTCAGTGGAACTAGAGGAATTCAGTGTTGTGTTCAAGGACACTTCAGCAGAGCAGATGCGATGCTTGCTGATATGGGGTCTTGAATCCAGGTCCTCTAGTTGAAGGGTGGTCTCCCTATTGACTGTGTCACCATCCTACCCATCTTAGGCCAAATTAAATGGTCAGGAAACTTGTAGCTTCAGGGGATTGGTTCAGTATGAGCAATATTTGCATTGCTCCCACCTAGTGAAAGTAGAATGGTATGGAGAGAAAAGACTGTGCCACTGCAACAAGTGTGGGAAGACCCAAACTAACTAAACTAAACTAAACTAAACCATGAAAACATAGCATTGTGTAGCTGTCTACAAACAGAAAATTCTGCCACTGTATTAGCAGAGGGAAATAGAAAGCAAATTCATGTCCACACAATATGGTTCACTATCAATGTATGGCCACTAGATGGGAGCAGCGAATCATGTCTGAATGTGTTGGTTTTCTGACTGCAAATGTACTCTGTGTTCTATCAGAAATTTGGTTTAAAATTCAAGACAGGGTAAAAAAAGATCAACACCACAGACAGCATTCTTTTTTGACTTAGACATATTACTATGCACAATTTGGAAAACCTATCATTCACAGTCATTTGATTTCAGACATATTTAGGTATATAAATATTACATATTAAATATTAAAGCAGGCGCTTTTATCCAAAGCGACTTACAAAGGTGATAGTTTTACACTATGTGGGGATCGAACCCACAACCCTGAGACTGAGAGTCTCATGCTCTACCGACTGAGCTGTCCGGGCCAAATATGGATAAATATGGATACTTAAATGGGCCAAATATGGATATAAGGTATATTAATAAGCAACCTTTTGGAAGAATTCCAGTCTTTAAAATATTTTTAAAAAGCACCATTTGCAGCAGCAAGGAACAGAAAAGTGTGTGTATCCTCACACCCACTCAAAGTTACATTCTGAAAATGTAGAATGAATTATTAGTTATATAATTGTATAATATAATATAATATAATATAATATAATAATTATATAATTGTGAAATTGAAAGCAATTTCAAACAAAGCCACAAGTCGAAGAGTTCAATCAAAATAAGGTCTTCGCACCCAATGTCAATGAGTGTTGATTCAGCCTATAGGAATACAGCAATATTGCCAGTAATCACATAGAAGGTGCAGTTAAGCACCATGCTGTGTTTCTTATGTCAGTCATAAATATGTAATAGTTCAGTAGATTCCTCTATGACCTGGGTCTAGTCAACTAGGTAGACAGTGGATATGTTTACATGTACACAATACTCCAAGCAATGTGAATAATCAGATCAGGATGATAGTTTAATTAAAATGTTCAAAGTAATTTGATTTCCATGGGTTTCTTTTTTAGTTGGGTTAGTTTCCTCGGAGAAGGATGTGACACAATGAGATCCAGCCCAGATCTCAGACATCAGACATTCACTTTGATGTGCTTGTAGTACACCTTAATACAATATTATTGTCAGTGTTATCTAAAAGCACAAGATGCTGTTATGTACTCATGCAGCATGCATACGTGTGAGTTGAGCAGAGTACTGCCTTAATCAGATTATTAGTGTTCATGTAAATATAAACAGTGTGTAAAGGTGTTAAATAGGAACCTGAAAGAAGGATAGGATAGGATGTTGGGTGACTCACATCAAACTCGTTGAGGGCAGCAGCCAGCTCCCCAATGCCAGCATGGCCGTGCTTCTCATCGGTGGGTGAAGTGGCCTGAGCAGCACTGGAGATGCCTCCTATGGCCTCTTGCACCTGCTTGAACACGTAGTCCCGGTTGGCACGTGTGGCCGCCACATCGGGGTGGCGCAGAAAGGCCTGTGAGGCCGTGTACAGCATGGTGGCATTTTTCTTAAGGGCTCCACGTGCCGCTGCCATCTCATCTCGACACTGGGGGTCTTTCAGTTCCTGAGAAGGAGACAAAGGTTTTCATGTGAGCATTAACAATTGTTTGTAGTCAGTTCCCAAAGAAAATGCAGCATACAGTTTGTAGTTGAGAATTAACAAAAAAGAAGCATCCTACACAGTCTGTGTAAACCTGACCAACACTGCTGGGACTAAGAACCAGTTATTTCAGATAGACCAGACATTAAGTCATGGGAACTTTTGAGCACATCATTATTTCAGGCCAGAGATTAGATGGGGATCTTCCATTAGCCAGCTAAACAGTCTAACTGATCCCAGTGCAAGAAATTCCCCTTAAAATAACTAATATACTGTGTTTGTTTAAAATAAATCCTAGAAATGCTCTTTTTTCACTGAGGACCTTATTGGAAATGAATGTTGTAACACTTCCACGTGTTATCCACCGGAGTCAGATAAGCATCGGCGTGGATATTTTAACATGTATGCTGCATTGAACTGAATTGAATCAAAGCAAGAAAGAAAGGTTTACCACTTTTTTATAATGGGATGCATTTCAGAATCTGCAATAATATGTTAAAGTCATTTCGAGTGCCATTAAACAACAAGACATAATAAATCACATCACAGATGAGGGTTTTTATGTCCCACCTGCTCACCTCTTCTCTCACCCCTCATGCTACACAAAAACCAGCAACTATGAACTGGTTATTAGTAGCTAAAGTCTACAGAGGGAAAGTCATATTCCTGTAAATTCAAATATCTGCTTTTTCACAGATACCTCTCATCATTATATTTTGCATTTACTAATGATATTTTCATAATGGTTCTATTTCATGCTATATACATTCTGATATTTGTATATTTCTATGTTTATATAGCACATATACATACTACTATTTATATATAAATAGTATATATTTTTATTTTATTTTTGAGAGAGAGAGAGAGAGAGAGAGAGAGAGAGAGAGAGAGAGAGAGAGAGAGGGAGAACATACTTGTGGGAGCTATTTCCCATGGGTCAGTACCTCCCTGTGTATAAATGCGACAGACAAGCAGTGGTTTACATTGCCTGGGAAAAACTGCAGGGGATAGGGGCCTCCAGTTACCTGCTGTCTCCGAGCTGCCACATAGTTAAGCTTCACCATCTCCTTCCCAAACTCCTTGAAGCGGTTGGCCAGGTCCTGCTCGTTGGTCGCATTCTTCACTCCCTCCAGGGCCTCCTCCACCTGACACACACACATACACACACAATTTTAATGCAATTTTCCAAATAATCTGTGGACATACCTGAAAATTAGCCTGCAAGGCCTTGAGCTAGACATTTTCATTAAGTGACAAACCTTCAGCAATAAATGTTAAGGACATACAAAAATATTAAGGTACTTGATTTTGGCGGAAATAAAAATGAATTACGATTCCCGTGTAATTGCAACCTGGTTGAGAAAAGATAATAGCCCTTAACTTCTGCAAGTTAAAAATGGCCCTCATTTTAGCAATCTACATCCCTGTGCAGGCCCATTCCTATTCTAAACTACTTTCGGTCCCTAATGAAAGTGCCGACCAAGGCATAATGGAAAAGAGAGATGGGGAGAGATAACTTTTAAGTGGCCTTTGATGGCAGAGCTTACACTGGCTGGAGCTAAGCCCCTTTGTGGACATCAAGAATGAAGTTGGAAAAAAGGACAGAGATTGTGTGTGTGTGTGTGTGTGTGTGTGTGTGTGTGTGTGTGTGTGTGTGTGTGTGTGTGTGTGTGTGTGCGTGCGCATGTGAGTGAGTGAGTGAGTGGGCTTGTAAGTGTGTGTTTGTTTCAGATTCTACAAATACTATATCACTCTCACTAGCACCCTGTAATAACTGCCCTCTCCACTTTCAAAATAAGGGACCAGGGAACATAAGGTCTCTGAATAATTTTCCAGTGAGTGGGTGTGATGGGTATGTGTAGTTAATCACACCATGGAGCATGGCATGATATGGGACAGCGCTATCAGATGTGTGTTAGCAGAATGCACCCCATGCCTCATCTATATGCTAATGCAAGCAGAGGTTGGGATAAAAGGGATGAGTGTTTCTATGGATTATACAACACCATGATAAAATAATGAGAGGAGAGGGCAGAAGACCTATCTATTGCATCTGATCATGGCTTTGACTAGACAGCACACTGTGGATGGCAGCAAGCCCACTTACTGCACCTGATTCCACCAATGTGTAAAAAGATATGTAGGGAGGATGCTCTTAAGCTGTACAAAAAGTGTTTCTTGTAATTAACAACAGCATTATAAAATGGATAGTTCCGGTTATAAGGGAACTCACCACTCCTGAAAAAAAGACTAATCTGCATATCGTTATGCACATTTTGAATACCCAAAGAGGACCGCTGTTCATGTCTGTTAGCTAACATAGCTAGTAGCTTATCCAAGCTCAGCAAATGTCAAATCATGACAGTGTGTTAGTTGCGAAACTAAAACATCTGTAGCTCTGTCTTTGTAAGTTTCTAAGCAAAATGAGAGTTACACAAAACAGTCACACCCGAAAACATAATAAATGAGATTGCTAAATTAAGACAGTATGGTAATGTTGGCAATTTAAGATAACGTTATTGATGTTACTGAATTGTAGTTGTTGTCAGCTTGCAATGCTAAAATAAAGAGTTGTTCAAGATTCAAGATTCAAGAACTTTATTTGTCACATACACACACGGGGTGTGTAGTGAAATGAAAAGTGGCAATGCTCAACGGGAATGTGCAAAAGGGCAACAGTACACAGTATTTACAATAAAAAAACAACACAATATTTACAGTATTACAGTAATTACAGTAAGAGCTCTTATATAAAAAAAACAACACAATATATACAGTAAGAGCACTTTGGAAATGAAAATATAGTAGTAAGGGAAATTGTATGAATGTAATATACTATAAATTATGTGTAGTCTTTACCTAAGTGTGTGTGCGCATAAGAGGGGCAGTGTGTGTGTCTTGGTGGGGGCCCTGGTGAGGTCGGAGTTCACAGTCCTGATGGCCTGAGGAAAGAAACTCCGTCTCAGTCTCTCTGTTTTGGCAGCGTGACTACGGAGGCGCTTGCCTGACCGCAGCAGCTGAAACAGTCCGTTGTTGGGGTGGTGAGGATCCTTCATGATCCTGCAGGCTCTGGTTCTGCACCTCCTGGTGTACAAGTCCTGCAGGGTGGGGAGTGTAGTTCCAATAGTGCGCTCGGCCGAACGCACTACTCTCTGCAGAGCCTTCCTGTCCTGAGCGGAGCTGCTGCCAAACCAGGCAGTGATGCTTCCTGTCAGGATGCTCTCCACAGCTCCAGAGTAGAAGGACTGAAGGATCCTCCGGGAGACTTTGAATTTCCTCAGCTGCCTGAGGTGGTAAAGGCGCTGCCTCGCCTTTCTCACCAGAGTGTCAGTGTGTGTGGACCATGTCAGATCTTCGGTGATGTGGACTCCCAGGTATTTATACCTGCTCACCCTCTCCACAGTAGTCCCATTAATCCCCAGTGGTGAGTACGTCCTCTGTTGTTGTGTCCTCCTAAAGTCCACAATCAGCTCCTTAGTTTTGGTGACATTCAGGAGGAGGCTGTTGTCCCGGCACCAGAGTGACAGATCAGCAACTTCCTCCAGGTAGGCCTTCTCGTCGTTGTTGGAGATCAGGCCCACCACCACTGTGTCATCCGCAAACTTAATGATGGTGTTGGAGCTGAACCTGGCCACACAGTCATGTGTGTACAGGGAGTACAGTAGGGGGCTGAGGACGCAACCCTGGGGGGATCCTGTGTTCAGGGTGAGGGGGTTGGAGGTGTGTCTACCCACCCTGACCACCTGGGGCCTGGCGGTCAGGAAGTCCAGGATCCAGGCACACAGGGGGGTGTTCAGTCCCAGCTCAATCAACTTGCCAGCCAGTCTGGTGGGGACTATGGTGTTGAAAGCTGAACTATAGTCAATGAACAGCAGTCTCACATAGCCCCCCTTCCGGCTGTCCAGATGAGAGAGTGTGGTGTGCAGTACCTGGGAGACAGCATCATCCGTGGATCTGTTGGGACGATAAGCAAACTGCAGCGGGTCCATGGAGCAAGGGAGGAAGGCGCAGATGTAGTCCTTAATCAGCCTCTCGAAGCATTTCATGACCACCGATAATTTAAAAATGCAAATTAGCAAAAAATCCAATATGGTAGACTTGCGTGGTCCTTGAGGTACATTTGTAGAGCTAGGACAGATGCATATCTCAGGGCTCGACAGTAACGGTTGTCAAGTCAACAGACTGAGTCAATTGGCAACCTCCGTAAAGTTACTACTGCACTAACAGTACGTTCGTGCGCAACACGACATTTCAGCCGTTGTGAGGCCACTTTCCACACACTCGCGCAGCCAGCCTGTTGCAATGCCGAAACAAATGAAATTGTTTGACTGTGGAGTAAAAAAGTCGCACGAACAGGCACACCCATACCGCCATTCGGAAGATGAACGCCGCAAATCGGGTAATCCTGATAAAACCTTTCAACACAGTTTACTACGTTCTCAAAAGCGAAGACCTCTTTACCTCTTTACCTCGTCTGCTGGATCTCCAAATCAAGAACGGCTCTGATCTGACGCGATTGACAAGCTACAAATTTACTTTTAAACAGTAATTTATTGTGTAGGATTATTTTTTACACTGTTTCATATCTGATTTCTGCAGGCTTACTCCATACATTGTGGAACACATCCGGCAATCAACTGTCACCTGCCTAAGTTAAAACTCTTACAGTTTAAATTGCTGTAAAGTAACTGTTAAAACAAGCCTTACAGGCTTGAACCCCTAATAATGTTATTGATTAAAAATAAAAGATTTATTGAACATTTGTCTTCTTTTTCATTACAATGTTATGTTATTGACATTTTCTGAAATTAAATCATAAGAGGACATGCTTTTCTAGGCCTGAAGAGCCAATAAACCTGTAAAGCACCTTGTGGATTATTGTTGAAAAATAGTGTGATGATTGTACTTACAATTTTAAGGTGGGCCAGCAGCCTCATGACATCTGCCATGTCGGCAAGGATTAGCAGGCGGGTGACAGCAGACAGCAGGGCACGGGCAGCCCTCACCATGGTGCCACGCTTCACAGAGGAACATGGGTCATCAGCAAACTCAGATGAGGCAACGCGCATTGTGTCACCTGTAGACAAGAAAGGAGATGGTGTGAGATGATAATATTTTACTTTGCTTTGCACTGCTTTGCTCTCTCTCCGTCTCTGTTTTTCTAACTCTCTCTATCTGTGCATGTGTGTCTGTGCCACACAAAAAAGGACAACAAGCCAGTAGGTACTGTGGCACATCTTTATTAATGAATGTACCTTCCCTGTCCATATATAATCCACGTGTGGCCCAGAGATAATTTATTTGATCCAGCCCAGAGCTTATAGAACCCTGTTGTTTGTTAGTACAAAGATGGTTCAGATGGTGGCTTCAAAGTTGCAACCTCCGCTAACCCACACAGCCACATCGGGAATGAAATCCCTAAAACCTGGAAGCAGTACAGAATTATCCAGGTAGAGCAGGCATTAAGCTTGACTGGATGGTCTGAACAAAGACAAGCTCTTCAAGTAGTTTAGTTAGTAACCAGAGCACCCAAGTTCAAGCCTGTGTTGGCAAGCATTCACCCTGTACCCAAGAAAATAATTTCCCTGTGGGGATCAATAGAGTATCACATTATTATTATTATTATTATTATTATTATTATTATAAGACACACTTCAAAAATAAAACTTGTTGCATATGTATATTGTGTGCCACGCTGCCGTGCTCTCTGGCACCAGATGAAAACGGGAATAAGAGCACACGCATACACACACAAAGGCAGACACTCAAAGTCAAACACACAGGCACATGCACACACATACACAAAGGCAAGCACTCAAGCTCAAACGCATACACACATAAGCAAGCAAGCACAGGCACACCCACACACACACACTCGCTATGTGCTGCGTGCTGCCATAACTCTGTCTCGCCCAGTGATGAGCCAGCAGAGAGTGACAGTTCAGAGGGTCTGATTACTGATCTGTGTCTGTGGTCTGAAATCAGCATCCATAATTTAATCAGGACAGGATAAAGGGAGATGAGATGATGAGCTCACGGTGACAAAGCGGAGATGATAGGTTTAAGGGTGCTGTGCAATAACCTTAACTAGGAGGATGATGCCAGGACATCATTTTCACAAGACTTCTGGCTTCTGCGCAATATGCTGGTTTAACACCGCCAGGGAGGAGTTGAGTAAAAGCAGTTATGTATTCAACACAGTCTTCTAATTGTGCTGTGTTGGTAGATGACCTTAGGACAGATCTCAAATGACAGAGGTTATGCTGTATGACAATAATAAACTAAGAAGCATCAGTTTTAAGTGCCTTGCTCAAGGGAGACTGCACTCATTTGCTTTCCCCACGGAGATTCGGGTTTCAAATGAGTAACCTTTCTGACCCCAGCCTGTTTATCTGACCTTTAGGCTACTGCTGCCCAAACATGTTCAATCTGTTTCTAAAAGATTGGGAGAGAGAAAAATAGGGCAATGACATGCAGATTTGAACCCAGGACGTCATGGTCACATGGCAGGGGGAGAATCATGTTGTTGAATTAAGCAATTGGAATTGGAAAGTGCCAAAAAAGGAATAGCATAGTATGGTTTGGTTTGGTAACTCAGATTTGTCCAACCACTAGTGGAAACTGTTGATGAACTGTTGAACTATTACTAAAAAACTTCCTGTGGCCTGCACAGTGGTTCAGTGGTTAGCACTGTCGCCTCACAGGAAATTTCCAGGGTTTGTGCATGTTCTCCCAGTGTTGGTGTGGATTTCCTCTGGGTGCTCCAGCTTCCTCCCACAGTCCAAAGACTTTGAATTACCCATAGGTGTGAATGTGTGTATGTGTGCTTGCCCTGTGATGGACTGACAACCTAAATATTCCTGATATTCAACCTAGCAAAGAAGTAAGGAGAGTGCTCGATCAGGGATCCACTTCTACCTAAGTGCTGAAGAGCCTTTGAGCATACCGTATTTATAATGGTAGCTACTTAATAGGATAGGAGATGTGGAGAATTAAATTTCATCTCCTATTATGTTGTAAGTTCTGTGGGCGTTTAACTCAAGGTCAGCTTGTCCTGGGAAAGGGAATTATGTGTGATTGATCGTTCCTCTCACAAGGAGAGTTTTGCCATTAACGGGATCAGAAAGGTCATCGGAATATACACATACATGTGTACAAATGCAATCCTAAATACGAAAACGTGCTACTTGAGTCCAAAGTAGGTCCTAAAGAGATAAGATTTAAGCGAGCAAGTGGGAACATTTGCCCAGTCCTTTTTGATGTCAGCTATGGTGCTGACCAATATGGCAATGATCAATTTCACGCCTCAAAAGAACTGTGTGCCAGCACTGTCAAAGTCAGTATTCAACAACAACAGTGGCCGAGGCAAGCTGACACTGCAGGATGAGGAATACGGATACAACACAACATATGCTGAGTTCCATTCACTCATTCTGCTGATGTGGGTATTGAACACAGAATCCAATTCCATTTCAGGGACAAACATTTGATTCACGTAAAGGCTCACTGACTTCCACTCAGCACAGAAAAGACACTTTACTTGGAGAACAACAAACAACTGTGACATTGCCTCATCTGAAAAGAGCTCCCAAAAGGATCCGCACGATTTGTTGAGGTGAAGAGTTCCATCCATGCAGCAGCTTCAGTGTGAACACAGTTTTAAAATTGACATATTGTTACTTGAGAGATGGGCATCTAGAAGGTGTTAAAATGCAGTAAGGCTCCACACTATCAGAGACAGTCGAAGCTTTAACGATGCATGACTATGGGTAAACAACTTGGGAATTAGTATCATTACAATTAACGAAGCTGCAGGCACCAAAGTAAAGCCCAAAACTAATGGGTAACAATCATGTGTATTTAATGGTTTTCCCTCCCTACTCTTACCTGTATCTATCTGCCTCAAATCAATCATGGAGACATTTGGCCTATTACTCTGGCATGCACTTAACCACTGAGAAATGAGATAGGGTTTCTGAGCTGAAAGAAATGGTGTTTTCACACATGAGAATTTACAATCTCTCCACAGCAGCATGTGGCATTTGTTGCCATTTTACATGATTAAAGGCCACCAAGACCTTTACCATCCGTTATCAGATAAGCCACTAGGCTCATGCCTTAGAGCCCATTTACTGTTTATACTCTATCCCTATCACTCTCCATTGTGTGCTTGCTAAATGCCATAAAAATAATCATCATAAACAAAACATTTTTAAGCTCGGATTGACTGAACCGGATCTGTAGGCTACCACAGTAATTGCAGTCACTGAAATGCAATATGTTTTCCTACTCCAATTCAGTCCCATCAGCACTGGACCCAGGAGCTGTGAGTATCCTTGAGATGATATTTTCTCTAGCTCTCTTCAACAGTGCTGCTGCTCATGGTGAGGAATTTCAATCTGTGCTATTTCTAGTATTGATGGCAATTGAGCACGTCTAAGCAGATTTCTTTGTATAAGCCTATAGTTATCCAACAGTGGATCAGACTCATGGTATAAGAACTGGTGGAGGTATTCTAAAGTCTTAAGAGAAAATCAGAACGGCTCATTGGTTCATCAGTTCAGTATTATCTTTCTAATTATCATATCATTAAGTGAGATTGCTTTCACCTCTGGCTTCAATCGCACTTATAGCTAATTAATGTTGATTGAGTTTATGGTTAACTAGTAGACAGAACCGGCTTCAATGATGCAGGAGATAACGTGTGTCAAGGGCACCCACTCTAAACAATTAATTAGTACTTATTGTGAGGTTGTTTGACCAAACCAAGGCCAGGTGCTGAGCCAATTAATCAAACAAGTCTTGAGGGTTTAGCAACAAAGAAAAAGGCATAAGTCAGGTATGGTCTGTGTGTGTGTGTTTGAGTATTCACTTACACACGTGTATTTTTGTGTACAGACAAATACAGTATATTACATTTGGGTTGCACAATATGGCAAAAAATCATATTGTCTTTGTTTTTTTCCTGAATAGTGTGATTGGGATACAAATTGTGTATAAATAAAATATTTTCTCCGACATCCAACTTACAGTTTTTCTTGATTGTTCAGTATTTCTGGTAACTGTGCTTACAAAGTGCCAAAGCATTGACACAGTGATCACCACCTCAAGGACATTTAATAAACTTCTAATGATTTCAGCTTCTCTTCACATGCTGGAAATACGGATACTGATAAAATACCTTTTTTTTATTAAAGAATGTTATGTTTACAGATACCTCATCTTTCAAATCTGAAAATATTGTTTGCTGCTTGTGTTGACGCCACCATAGTCCAGCCATCCGTGTTTTGGAAATAACAATGTAAACAACACAACCAAAAAGTTTCAGCATTTTGATTTCTAAAATATAACAATATATAGAGCATAGCCATTACTTGATTATATAACATGTTATAGGCATATTGCCAAAAGCGATCGAACAGAGTAAAACACCAAAACTAGCACAATGTAGAAATTCTGTGCTTGCTGGGTTCACGAATCAAACCCCTGAATCATTTCAACCCTGAGATCAGTAACTAGGATCCCTGCATGAAAGTCTTTCTGCCCTGCCAAGTGAACTGAAGTGCCAGTGTGGATGCCAGAGAAACTTGCAGGTTTTGTAACTCTGTATCCTGCAGCAGTACATGCGCAGTGGAGTTTTCTGAAACTTTTGGGACCGACCGACTGACAGAGTGATTTATACTAGCTGCTAATAACAAAGAGAGAGAGAGATTATGCAGCCCTATATGATACACAGTAAAAAAAATATATATATATATATATATTCTGTGGCAGAGGTAAGGTTTATGAGAAACAATAAACATATACTCAAAAGTAGGACTTTTTCAAAGTTTTGAAGAACAAAAAAGACAAAGAGAATACGGTAACTGTGGTATTTCATTAAAGTTCCCATTTCCAGTCCTTTGGGACAAGAGTGTGGGCACCCTTCAATAATGATGAATGATGTTTCAAAAAGTTTTGATTCAAGCCAGAATACACTATGCTATATATGGAGTGTGTGTGCCAGATAATACTGTTCTATGGAGGAGTAAAGGTTATAGAGCATAACTGCTGGGGGCAGTGAGGTATTGGTAGTTGGCTAGTGGTGAAGTTACTGGGATATTGCACTCCCACTGCGCAGTTATCTGACCAATATCAAAGCAACTTTATGATACAACAAATGCAAACTTTCAGCTGGCTTACCTTGCTTGCGGACATCCTCCACAGCAGCAATGAGCTCCTCCTTGAGGTCCTGGCTGTCTTTAGCAATCTGCTCACCCTTCTCCAGAAAGTTCTGGGTGGCCTGCTCAACAGACACCGCCAGCACATGAGCCTTCTTGGAGCGTCCCTTCTTCTTACTGGATGGTCCTTTGTTACTGGTGTTCACCAGAGTGGTCACCTAAGACACAGGAGAGGACAGAGAGTTAGGTTGAGTAAAAAATGTACAACCAAGTGATGAGTGACATTGTTGGAAACGGCAGGGCCCAAAACTAACAGCGTCCCAATATCCTGGGAATAACAAAAATATATTTGGGACACTAAGAATTAATCTTTGTTTTATTTTTTGGTTAGGGTGGTTAGTGTTCATACTTATAGCAGGACATTTGAGACTTAATCATTTGGCACTTAAAACATAAAATACAAAATATAAAAAAGCATATTGTTTCATCAGTGGCTTTTGAGTGTGTTCTTGAATATGGAGGTTAGGGTGAGTGGTAGCTTTGGAGATGAGCTGTGACATCAATAGCAACAACACTGATAGGACTACCACTTCAACTAGAACCAATGAGTGACCAACTCGATAGAAAGAAAATAACATACAATGGTGCAGGGTGTATTTTGCATTTTTTAGTTTTCTGCTGTTCAAGCTAGCACATTCTGACAAGGTCTTGGTGAAAAATAAACAAGCTCTTAAAGGAATGGCACATCACAAAATGTAATCACTATAAATACATTAATATCAGTGCAGAAGTAATTAAAAATGAATATAGAAAATTAATATACGTATCCTATTTTTCCTATTATTACTCACAACACACAATTTTTATTTTTAGATTTTGAGAATGTTTGCATGTCCTTCATGATGATTGGAAGTGAAAAAGCTTGGAGACATGCATTAAATTATAGTGCTATAAGGCAATCCATTATAAATGTAATTCTTGCAACTGAAGCAAGCAAAACTGTATCAATCAAGGACCTTGCTGCCTCTGAGCAAGAAAAATCAAAGAAACTTTGCAGTCCTCAGCTAAAGTAGGTGTGCTGTAAAAGTACAGTGAGCCCAGAAAGCAGTCCTTCATTTCACAAGGAAAATGTAACTCTGAATTGGGCATCAGGCAATCATTTCCTTGATCTCAGCTCTTTTGGTTAGGCTACACTGCACAGAATCAATAAGATGATGTCTTATTCAATCCTATGGAAGGAGCCCTTAATCTGATTGTTTTAGAGGGAGCTCAGCGTTTTGTGCACTTCGTGGGAGAAATGTGATAATATACTTTCCATTAAGCAAGGAGCTTTGAGTACAGTCAAGATGTGTTTCTGCATTGGACAACACAAATATTGATCTCCTCACAAAGCAGACCGACAGGGAAGATGATAGACAGATGCATATGCACATGGCTTAGTCCAAACAACTTCAGACAAGCACTACGCCTGAAATGAGTCACTAGAACAGGGAATAGGCATCCTCAATAAAAGCTAAATCATTTGAGCTAATCAACAATCACACAGTACACTCACAAGAATAACAACAGAAATATCTGTTCAGTGTTCAGCTTGAACTGGTACACATTATGACCAATGTATTCAGGTTTGGATTGTTTCTCAAAAACAATGTAGGATATGGTCATCAAAATATACAAGGGAGGAAATGGGAAGTCCATATGCTGATTGAATTTACTTTTCTGAAACTGTCCATTATCATCAACCTAAAATTATCATTACAGTCATTTAGCAGATGCTTTTATCCAAAGCGACTTACAATAAGTGCATTCAACGTAGGTAGGCAAGAGAACTACTAGTCACTAGAAATCGTAAGTGCATTTCCTTCCTAAACAAGCAACTAAGAGCAGAACCAGTGCTAAAGTAAAAGTGCAATAAGTTATCTACCTACTTTTTATTTAAACAAATGAGACAAATAAGTGAAGCATATCAGCAAGTGCTAAGACAAATAGGCAAGTGCTAAGAGGAAGGGTCAGGGTAGTGTTTCTTGAAGAGGTGGGTTTTCAGCCTGCGGAGAAAGATGGGCAGCGACTCTGCTGTCCTGACATCAGTGGGGAGTTCATTCCACTACTGTGGGGCCAGAACAGAGAAGAGCCGTGACCGTGTAGATCGGCTGCAGGGGCCTCTGAGCGATGGGGCAACCAGTCGCCTCGAGGCAGCAGAGCGAAGTGGCCGGGCGGGGGTGTAAGGCTTGACCATAGCCTGGAGGTAAGAAGCAGCTGTTCCTTTCACTGCCCTATAGGCTAGCACCAGGGTCTTGAACTGGATGCGAGCTGCTACAGGGAGCCAGTGTAGAGAACAGAGAACAATAGTTGTGTGGGAGAACATGGGGCGGTTGAACACCAGACGAGCTGCAGCTTTCTGAACAAGCTCCAGAGGTCTGATGGCAGACGCCTGGAAGAGTCAAGCTTCTCAGTCTGGATGTTAAAGTCACCGAGAAGGATGACTCCAGAGCCATCGTCAGGGAAGTGGGAGACTAATGTGTCAAGCTCCTCCAGGAATTCACCAAGAGGGCCTGGTGGGCGATAAACAACCACAATGGTGAGCTTGACTGGACAAGAAACAGTGACAGCAAGAAATTCAAAGCAGGACTGAGAGAATTGTGAAATAGAAAAAAAAAAAAAAAAGTATTTCCATTTGTGGGAAATTAGCAGGCCAGTACCAGCACCTCACCTCTGCGGGTGTGGCAGTGTTTTCTGGGGTGATCAAAGTCTCAGTTAGAGCAAGAAAGTTGAGGGAGAGCAAGGATGCGTAGCCTGAGATGAACTCAGCTGTCGGCACAGCCGACTGGCAATTCCAGAGCCCCCCTGCGACCACTTTCTCAGCGTGAGTTGAGAGAGTAGGATAGATGTGATTAGTGGGGTCGCGGCACCTGGGTGTGACTCAGCGTCTGTGCGACCACCGGAAAGAGGGGTAGACAGGAATAGGAAGCAAACACATGGTAGTTCAAAGTACAATGACAATGATTAAATAATAATATGAAAAGAAGAAGCACCCATTCTTTGAAGACCATTGATTGAAGAAGTCGGATTTGAAAAAGTCGTCCTAGCCTTTGTTTGCCTGACGCTCAAAGCAGCAGTGGTTTAAGACTGCATCCACTGATTGCTAATTGTCTGCCAGGAGTGCAGGCCCCTTCCAGACAATTAACAAGCCAATTGGCCTAGCTCGGGTGAAACTACCTCCAATTGCGGGTATGACACAAACAGAAACTGGGCTTACTTGTTTTAACCCTAGGCTAGTTCAATAACACACTAAATCAAAACAGCTAAAACAACAAGATATAAGGATACACTAAATCAAAACAGCTAAACAACAGGACAAATAACAACACTTAGGCCTGAAGGTGTGGCTACAAAGACAAACTGACCAACTAGCAGCTAACAACACAAACTGACCAACTAGAAGCTAACAACACAAACTGACCAACTGGCAGCTAACAACACAAACTGACCAACTAGCAGCTAACAACACAAACTGACCAACTGGCAGCTAACAACACAAACTGACCAACTAGCAGCTAACAACACAAACTGACCAACTAGCAGCTAACAACACAAACTGACCAACTAGAAGCTAACAACACAAACTGACCAACTAGCAGCTAACAACACAAACTGACCAACTGGCAGCTAACAACACAAACTTACCAACTAGAAGCTAATAACACAAACTGACCAACTGGCAGCTAACAACACAAACTGACCAACTGGCAGCTAACAACACAAACTGACCAACTAGCAGCTAACAACAGACTATTGAATAAAGCACTAGTACTGAAGCAGTCTAAGTACAGCTAATAGCAACTTGATAGAGAAGGGTCCAGCTGCAGACCTCCACTCACATCACCCTACCTCCACTCTCATCACCCTAGTTCTGTGAGCCAATGGGGTTTGAGACCTCCACTCACAGTACCCTTCTGTGAGCCAATGGTGAGCCAATGGGGGTTGAGCATGAGTAGTGGGGGTTGGGTGAGCATTAGTGGGGTTCCGTTGTATGAAGTACGTAAACTTTCACTTATTTCACCTTAGCAGTCCACCAAAATCTGTTTCTGAACAATTTTGAGGCGAGAAATAAGCTATCCAGTTGCTGAATCTTCACTCATATTAGATCTACAAGGCCTAATTTAAAAGTTTGTTCCGACTTTCGTAAGTCAACGGCACTACTGCACTGCCGGTTGCCACCGCTTTCATCTATATATATCTAGATAGATAGATAGATAGATGAACGCGGTGGCAACCGGCAGTGCCGTTGACTTACGAAAGTTACTTGATAAGCAAGATAAATATACTCAGCCTATTCTAGATGAGTCAAGTCAAGCAGTTCAGAATACACGTCATCTCCGCTCAAAGAGAAAACTTTACTTTGAATGTATTACACAGAAGCTACGTGACAAGCGATACATTTAAATTACTTAGCATTCAGGAAAGGCAACACAGAAGAGCCAACATGATTAATTATTGCTGCCTGTCAATGATTCATTAGGCTCCATTAAAGAGTGAAGCTAATTCCACTGCCTGAGGACGGGTGACGGCATCGCTGAGCACAGATGGCACGTGTCTGTCTCAGGCCCATGGGATAGCACACCACACACTCCACTCACAGTTTTGCTGTAGGGGTGTCAGTCCGTCAGCAGCTTAACTCGCACAAGTGGGTTATGTGATTAGAGTTTGTGAAATGTACTCCAAATTATATTTCAATCTTTGTTCGCTCTGAAAAGCTGCTAAGTGCAAAGTTATGTCCTGTCTAGACTGCATCACTAGACTGGTGCTTCTAGACTGGCATGAGGACATAAGGACTGGAATAAGGACATATTCATAATACATCTAGGAAAAGTAGTGCTGATTTGGGACCATTTGAGTTTGATTTGATATATTCATACCTTCATTCATTCATTCATTCATTCACGTTATCTTCCTAACATCACATTACAGTAGCTGAAAGAGTGCTTATTATGAAGCCCAATGATGACTTTATTTCAATTAAGGCTTTTTTGAATCAACAATTCATAATAATACATTTAACACGGATATATCAGTTCCTCCACTCGTCCTTTAGCATTATTATGGCCTGTTCAATATATTTGATTACTTGAGCACTGCCATTGAATTATGCTAAAAAAAAATAATCCAAATAATATTGTCTAGCTTCATTTGCAGAATGAAGCTTGGATTTTTCTGCGCATTTGGTTATGAACTCCACTTGTCACCTGGTACAATGGTGATAGATGTGGTTTCCACAAGTCATTGAGTTGCCAGCCAAAGAGAAAAAGTAGCCAGCTAGAGGGGCCCATTGGTATGCTCCCCAGGGAAAATGTTCTGAATAAAAAAGATTTCTTCTTTTTATTGTTTCATTGTCATCACTGTTGACTGTCCTATAGTGATAATTGTCACACATCTGTTTGCTTTAGTTGCAAGGCAAGTCTCATATGGTCTTTTTTTAATCTATCAATAGTATGGTCAAATGTTGATGTTGACGGTCACTAACACTTTCCAATTCCATTACAATTAAATTATTCTATCATGTTTCTTCTGCTGCCTTTCTCAAATATGTTCCATAAAGGGTTAGCTGTCAACAATATGGATTTCTTCAATTACCTTTGCTGAATCTTAGGGTTAATCAGACCTATATGTCTATATAATTCCCTCTCCAACTCATCCACAGAACAGAAGATGGAAGCTTACTGAGCCATGGGTCTGAATGAATCACCTGCACTCCATACACTAATGTATTCATTAACACAGGCCTGTAAAAGACACATAGATAAAGCCACTGTCTGCGCCATATAGCTCTCCACAGGGATGGATAGAGTCAGGTTGAAGCGTCTGTTCTGCAACAGCGACTTGAATAGCTGAATGTATATTTAATTATGCCCGCAATAACCTCACAACATGCACCGGGGCTAATCTAGCTACTTTCATACGCATTTAACAATTCTATTTTCATCAGAATGCATTGTTGTCTCTGCACACAAATGTTCTAGCTGGACTCTATGAATAAGCTAAAAAAAAACAACCTGTTATTACCTCAGCAGTCATGGCATTTTTTTGTTTAAGGCTGATGAGTGGAATCTTTAGAGGAAAATAATCATAAAAACTGTATGCACGTTTTTGAACAATGCCACAGGCTGCTGTGCATTTCCAGGGGCATAGACGGATAACTCACTTGGAGGACCAATGGCCAGCAGCAGCCAGCAGAGTTTACACTGAGAAAGAGACGGACCGTGGAAATGAAATTTAACAAGCATCCCCCAGAGCAACAAACATTGCAGGGAGGAAAAACACTGCTTTTGTTTCAGGCTGAATAATGTTAAATGTTGTGGTCCTTACACACCGCAGTGTGTAAGTTTAATCACCGTCATTTTCAGAGATTCTTTGCTTCTTCATGTTGACTGACCCAAACGGCAAAGCTATTAACACCCTCAGTAGGTTGTAATCATACTTTGCCTAGAGAAAGAGACTATAACAAATAGCCTGGCTGTATTTAACTTTGGGGAAATGCTCACTAGGACACCTCAAATTCAGTATTTTTCAAATTCTTCATCAGATTTAAACTCAGCATTTTAAGGTAAAGCATGCTGCAACATACATACAGTATAACCACTACCCAGGATGATGTCTTGAAAGCCAACAAAAGAGTCTGTGTATGGTTGAATAAAGGTAACAGCAAAATAAAGTCACAGACACTACTGACAGTGTTATTCTAGTGAGGTGTTGGTCTTTTTTCAACTGCATATGCAAAAAAATGAAAAGGGGCAGTGGGATTCAGTCCTAGATGCCCCAGGGAAGAGGGGAACACCCCAGTAGTTCAACTTAAAGCAAGAGAGCAGATTTGTAGGGAGTCTTCTAACAGCAACACTGCCAAGCATCATGTCATTGAAACAACATATGTAATAGAATATTTTCTTTATTCTACTTACTGTTAAAATGTGTGTGTGTGTGTGTGAGTAGAGGAGAGAGAAGTAGGGGATCTCACTTGTTCGGAACTCATAGACAGCCACAGGGCCTAGAGCCATACAGCCAAATGATAAATGGACTGCCATAAAGCTATTCCGTGCAAGGCCATGTTGGAAATATTGGCGTTGTCAAGGTACACTTTAATAGGGGAACAAATTCCCCAGAAAAAAAAAAACACCTTTAATCTAAAAAAAGGTTGATGCCTATAGAAAGTAAAACATAAGAACTGAGCACACAGACAAATCAAACGGATCCAACAGGGAAGGAGGGAGAAACAAAAGTAGCTTGCAAAATGAAATGAAGCGGGCCATGGTAATGTTTGCCTACTGCATCCAAATGTAATACAAAACAAAATAAATTCAGTGTCTGGGCAAGGCAGTCACGCCCTTTTCTGCCAGCTGGTAATAGGCCCTGGGCAAGCCCATTCATCATGTGTTTTAGCAGCACACACAGCTTTATGCAAGACCACACTGGGGTTATGTCCATACAGCAACTAGTTATGTCATTGTCTAAGCCAATACAGCCCCAAGCATTCAGACACAGCAAGTCTTATTTTGTTGGCTATAGACCAATTTCTAACACATATAGAGCCATGTAAACATTGCATAACCTACAACTTATGAAAATGTGCATTATTGTGGGAATACTAACACATTTCCTGATGGGGTGACAATACTAAGAACTGTACACCCATCATGTCAAATGTAAAGTGGTATGTGTAGTTAAAACAATTGGAAGCAGTAACTTGTGGGAACATGATGAAGCTGATTAACTTAGTCATTATCACCTAAGCTTAGTCTATTACTTAGGCCGACAATACAGTGGGATTTTATACAGTAACCATTGTATAAGGACATGAAACTGCAAGCAATGTTTATGATAGCGCCAATTTTAGAGGTCTGAACAGCGCGCGCATTCCCCATCCGTGCAATGCTCCTCAAAAACATTTTATTCTTGGCTGACTGGAGAGGGAGATACTAGGCTGACTGTGTGAGTATGTACTGTCTGGTGGAGGGATTACAGTGTAGAGTGAAAATGTCTGTGTTCGCTTAGTGCTCATGCCTTGCACCCGCAACAGCTTCTGGAGGGCGATTCACGAACTGAACAGTACCAGCCTATTATGTTATGTGTTGAACCACAGGGGGTACTTCCAGACAGTGTACCAGTAAATGGGACTGTGTTGAGTTGATTGCTGTAACATGCCATATCGTACACACTGTTGTTCAATACTTGAGATACTGCATTAGAGTAGGCCTACTACTCTTGCTGTGTAATACTGTCTCTTGTAGCAGTTGTACTATCTCTATTTAATAGAAACAAAACATGACCTCTATTTAATGGAAAAACATATCATTTTATTACTATTTTTTCATAGAAGCAATGGGCTATAAATGATTTGACATTCCCATAGTCCTAACCTTAAGGTTCAGATAGGAAACAGTTAACTGGCCATATATAACTGATTATGCTGCTGCAGTGGCGAAGCTAACCTTTCCTTCAGGCCCAAGGAGTTGTTGTGCCTTGCCCTCCCATTTTATTGCTGATCAATAGCATTAAATGCCATGCAGCCTTTCCTCTCCAGAGCACTGGCCAGTGGACCCTACACTCAGTAGTAAATCCCTGTGGCTCTGCCTAGCCTTTCAATTTTCCGCTTTCAGCCTCCGAGACTTACATTCAATGGATGAGAGAGGCACTTTAACTGTTGGACATTGGGGGTGAGGGTGTGTGTGTGTGTGTGTGTGTGTGTGTGTGTGTGTGTGTGTGTAGCCGCACAGTCATGCACATGCACATGCATGCACACACACAAACTAGCACTCAGTAGAGCGCAAACCTCTCCCAATGGTGAACAATTCTCTAACTTGAAAAGCTGCAGGCTTAGTAATGGTTTATTTTTGTTTATCATTTGTATTCTGGGTTTAATTTTCAGACAAAATAGCACATCCCAGCAAATCCCAGATGTAGACCTTTCCCACCAGTAGATGAATGCAGCATAATGGCTAAAAGACAAAAATTCTCCAAACTTCAGCCAAATCCGTTTGTAACTTGTTGAGATATCTTGCTAACAAAAAACAGACAGACAGACAGGGGTGAAAATATAAGCTTGCAACTTCATTGGCGGAGATAGCAACGGATGCTACACGGTTCCTGTAAGATTCAGTTGGCCTTTGACCCCCTCCTACAGTGATCGATATATATGTCAATCCGTGTTGAATAATGGATGAGGCCATTTAAGTTATTGTGTAAGGGCATAAATGGTGCAAAGGCTCAGGGGACCAATGCAAGAAGGGGCCTTCAACAATCTTGATCAAGCCATCCTCCCTATTATCTCTTGCTTTTCTTTTAAGTGGGTGAATCAGTCACATAGCTTTGGGAAGGATATTAAAGGATCCTGTATGCACAAGGTTGTTGGCTGTTATGATGGCTTCAGGGCTATGTAACTGTTGGGCGTCCACCCAGTGTGTAGCTGTAGTAACAAGTCACACCACTACTGGCTGACCTCCAGCAAACACACCCATACATACATACACACACATATATACATATTCACAAGCATACGCATACAGACAAGCACACACACACACACACACACAAACATGCACATATAGACAAGTGAAAACACACACACAAACGTTCTCCTCAAGGTGAAGGTCAGTCGTCAGTTCAAATGAGTGCACTATGGGTTGAGGACAGGACGAGGGTAATGGGTCTGCTGTGGAACAACGACCCTGTCTGCATTCCCCTACAGACACTGCTCAGGTAACATCCCGAGCAACATTTAGAAGGGAATGAGATTCCCAAGTGAAGGTAGCGGACCACTAACAGGCTGCTGTGGGTAAAAGAGGACAAACATATTCTTCAAACAGTCAGTTGAATGAATCCCAGGAGAGATAGATGAGCATTCACTTCAACAGCAAACTATTATGAAGAGACTACAACCTTGCCTAAGAACCTTGCAGAGCTGGATATAAAAAAAATGTATGGTAGGGTTTATACATTGGAGACTAATCATTTTGTATCATATCTGTTACTTTAAATGCCTTTTGAAGTTAACAAGTGCTGGAGTGTAAAGCAGTGAGGATTACATTAAAATTGCTGCTTGAATGGTTTTTGAGGTGGCAAAGAGGTAGGGTTTTAGCAGGGAGAAGTCAATGCAGGGGTGGAGAGTTGTGACATTCTCACTCATGTAGCTTGCTCACTGGCACTAACATTCCTTATAAACCCTCCCAGAAATATGATTGGCAAAAAGGCCTCGAAATCTGTGTTGAAGAATAATAGTGTGCTGTAGGACTAAAGAAAGGAAGAAAAGTGAACAAGAGAGATGAATAGGAAAACAGAGCAGAGGCTGTCACCCTCCCCATACAAACTCCCCATCATACTTTTGTTTTATTTCTCTTTCATAAATTATGATTATTCTTCAATCAGTGCAGGTTCAATCAGGGAGACTTCCTCATCTCATTCCTTGGCCCTATCACATTGGCGTGTCCATCTATTTAGACCTGCTCATCTGATGCTTCCCCTGTCTTTCAGTGTACCAGCATCATTGCCACATCTTATGGTGATTTTATGGGTTTATGCTTTATGCCCTACACATTTTTATTTCATCAGATAATAATAAAAAAATATTATTTTAAAAGAAATGATTTTGATGATTCATTTTGATAGTCCGTCTGATCCGTCCTCACCATGGCTGTCTTTTCACTCCCATTCTAGTTTTAGTTCCTCTTGTTAATTCATTCCTTTTTTAAAGCCATGTGAGGACATTTCTGAGTAAATATTTGAAACAATGTTCAAAGAGTTATGTGTGGGTGGGAACAAAGTGTCTCGGAGCAGTGTGGCTGTTGATTACCCTAATTTCCCAGCTCGATCTGACCGCAGAGGAGGTAGTTTACAGGCATACATTCCCCAAACCAAGGATGATTTTGCACTGATGTTAAAATCAGCCTACACCTTGGGGCACCCCAGTGCAGCACCATGGCTAAGATCTGGAGCCAAATATCTGTTGGGGCACATTATTTTCTGGAGAAAGACGTATGGGAACAAAGAAAAAAATGTGACATGGAAAGGAAATAACACTGCATAAATTGAATGCTATGAGGCACCTAATAATACCATTAACATATCTTCTATGTGAAAAAAAAATGACTGATCGTTAGGGAACTAATCTAAGTACAAAAATAAAGAGTTAAAGAGGCATTCTCTTAACTTTGCATCTTTCCCCCTGTACTTCAAGAGTAGATAACTTGATAACTTGGGAGTTGAAATTATTCTTTGGTGAAGGAGATGTCAGTGAGTCCTCATTTAACTAGAGTTTCATTTTCACATGCCTGAAGGTTTCACATAATCTTCATAACAAATGACACAATGTGTGCCATCAAAATATTGCTATGGCAAAAGCTTTCTCAGTCAAATAATTTTTTGAGATGACTGTCCTCAATTTGATGTATGGTCAAAAAGATCAGTGTCAAACCCATATCAAGGTCCATGTGATAATAGCCCCTGTAACCATATGAAATTTCAGCACAATCTTCTGAAAATTTAGGGACTTACGAATGCATGAGCATGAGCACTTCAGGTTAATCCAGGTCGATTAATCACAGATCTTTATTAGCATGGAACATTAGCCAAGGTCAAAATAACAGCATTAGTCTGCAGCTCCCCCCTGCACAACCTTGAATAAAATCTGAAGCAGGCAATGTTGCCACATCCCTCAGTGAAACATTATCTCAGACAGTCACACCAGTGGGCAGTTACAATATTTCACGAAAATAAAGATGTACTGGATGAAATAATCATCCAATTAAAAAAATATAGTTTGTGAAACAAGATGAAAGACAGAACCTGGCTCTCGTGGTGAGGTTGAGAGGTACCAACTAGATATAGTTGAGCTCGCCTCCATTCAGTATTGGCTCTGTATTTGCTATCTGGATGCTTGGTGGAGGACCATTCAGTCCGTAGGCACTTAAAGCGAAAGCTGTGTTTGCATTTCTTGGCATTAAGTTAAAGGAATACAAGATCAATTTACCCCTTATGTGAAAAGATGATTACCAGAAAAAACAAAGACAAAAAACTGAGCCCAATTCTAATGATGCACTACTGGAATAACTTGACGGGTGTGGACAAGTGAGAATGCACATTGGAAGGCAAGGTGAATCGGTCACCATGGTGCTAGAGTATGACACTGTACATATAGATTGACTTCCAAGTGTTTGTAACATGGAGTGCTCTACTCAAGTGTACTATGATACAAAAGTAAAAAATAAATATTTTTGATAAACCCAAATTGTTTGCATCAGCTGCTACTACTACTACTACTTCCTATATAAGGCAACACTCATCTTGAATGCATTAGTCACCACACAAAAATAGTCTACAGTTTACATAAAAGTGGAAGTCTTTTTTTTAATCTAGAGATTTAAACCAACCAACATATTGCATCTTCCTGCAGCAATTACTCTACAGCTGACTATAGTAAATAGCAAAACTTTCATATTGAACACTAATGTTCCCTCTGAGTAAATACAACACTCATAAGACACAATAAGACAAAACTAGTAGGAGAGCAATAGACTTAAAAAGTAGTTTACCAATTAAGCCTGCCAGTGGATTATTTATGAAAATGGCAGATTTCTTAGTCTTCTGCAAAATGCTAAAATAAACAATAACAATAAACTCTTTGTAAAGTAGGATGGTAATGGATCATAGGAGAAAAGGATGGAGGTCGAAATTCTACATGTACATAGAAAATGTACACACACACCAAAACTATAGGCAGTGCACATCTTTGGTTTTTGTCCCATCTCACCTAGATCACACCATGGCCGAATCCCAATTCACCCCTTGGCCCTACCCCTTAGCCCTTCCCCTCTGTTTTGCGCATTCACGTGTAGGGGTAGGGTGTCCCGATTCTTGTTGGGATCAATGGGTAGGGCAAAGTGTTAGGGCTACATGGCCCTCCAAACGGAGATTTTTCAGGGGCACACTACAAACCGAGGGTTAGGAGAAATCTCCCAGAATGATCTGCGAATTAACTGGAAGATCATGGCGAACGCTACACTACCATCCAAAGTGAACCACAGATGTAGTATTTTCTTCGTTAATAAAGATTTAAAAAATATTCTAACCGTAGTATTATCTTAGTTTAATGTCGTTTCAATGTATTATAGACCTTTTCTTTATAACAAGCATAACAAAAAATCGCTAGTATGCCGATGTCTCTACTTCGCTAGTTAACGTTACAACATTGTTTTTAGGCTGATTTGTGCATGACAGTCCCGCATTTTGACATATTTCCATGTCGCATTTCCCCCCTTTGATGGCATATGATGCCCGAAATATAACTGAAGTCCAGCAGCGAAGTTGCTGCACTTGTTACGGCTCCTAATATCAGTGCAGACTGGCAGGGTAACGTTAGGAGCACGGCTTGCTAGCCTACAGAGCACCGCTAACGCTATTCTGTCATGAAGTGGCCTGGTAATGAAGCAGTGGTCTTTTTTATTTGATGACTTGTTTGATCGATTGGTAGCGTGAAACGTATAAATTGTGAACGAATCGCTAACGAATGCTTTTCTATCGCCATCAGATGAATGGCAAATGTCACTGTGATAATACCATTATTGCCATCGTAATGTCCGCTAATGGCGTTCCATAGTATAGTATACAAACCCGTCGCGTCTGTTTACGTAAACGTCATCGATGACGTATCAGGGTCTTGAAGGGTTGTCCCATTTCATAGGGAGAGATTTCAACCACTACCCCTTGTAACTCTGTTCCGAGGGCCAAGCCGAAGGGCGAGAGGCACTTGAAAACGAGTCGTAGGGGTGAAAATGAGAAATGGGATTCGGCCCATGTGTGCTGATTCAGACCTAGGTGGAATGAGCAGACACTCTGAGAATTGTTCCCTCTTTTTCTCTCTCATTCTTTATCTCTGACATTCTCTCTCTCTCTCACACACATACACAAAAATAGGACAGAGAAGGCAGGACCCCTCACTGCTTGAGTCCTTTGAGGATACCAAATGCATTGGCTGTGTTAAGGCCCAGACACAACAAGTCGACGTCAAAGAACTAGCGGCGACAAAGGCCGACTGTCAGTTTGAGTTACCTGTAAAAGTTGCACTTGAACACACCGCAAAGACGACAGCCGATGGCCAGCTGACAGCAGACATGCACGTACGTTCTGCGCCTGTGTGAGAGGAAATAACTCTCCATACCAGGGGCCTGTTCCACAAAGCAAGTTTAGAAAAGCAGAGAATAATTTTGAAAGCCTGGTTTGATAAAGCGGTTCCACAAAGTCAAATTCAAGCTACCGTGATCTGGCTGATCCAAGCCAGGTTCAAGCAATCCAGATAATTGCGCGTGCACTGCTTTCTTAAGCAGCCCGAGAGGTCGACCGTGGATCGGATCGATTCACCATGTACCAAAAAGACACCAGAGATAGAGCAGCAATGTTCATGGCCACTGAGCAGCGACTTTTGGTGTATGTGAAGAATTTACAAAAAAGGGAAATACGACTGCCATAAAGAAAGGGACGGAATTGTATTGTATTAAAAAATAACAATGTTGATAGACGTAATTAAATATTGGGTATTCCAACAATATTAAAGAACTGAAAAGCTGTGCTAAAAATATTACACATGAAACCATGCCATATATGAAACCTCAAGATGGAAGGCAATGCACACAATGGGCCTCATTCACAAAACATGCTTACAATCAGATTTGATCGTATACCGTTAGTACTAACGTTTCTATGAACATAGTCGGAGTCATCATTTTGTTCGTATCTGAATTTGTTCGTTTGGTACGATCAAATCCTACGAGTGCTTGGAAACATGTGGAAATGTGTTTGTGTGTTTGGAAACATGAGGGAAGGCTCTTAGAACGGCTTATTCTTTATGAAAAATCCATTACAGTAGTGCCAAACCTCAACAACAACAAGATGTTTCAGTGGCCTTGTAGAAAAAAAACCATAATAGGCTGAAATGGCGTATTTGCCGAACTGTCCTCATTCATAACAATACAAGATTATCAAACTCGCAATGGGTTGATCGCATGGACTGGACGCCTTACAAATACAATAACGTAGTCCTACCATCTGATGAAGATGCAGCCTGGATTTGATCTGTGTCCAACTCCAATGCCGACTGGACACCCGACTGTGAGGTCTCTTCTATTATTGATTGATCCTCTGATCCATGTTGGATAGAGGCTCAGTGCGCTGCCCTCCTCATGTGGCTGATAATACGCGTCTACTTCTCCTTATACTTTTTTGCAATCTAGTTTCATGCCAAACTGTTTCTTTTTTTATCTCAGCAACGGTGTGCTTTCTGCTGAAACAGCATTGACAGCGTTAATAATTTCTTGCCATGCTTTACTTTTATCAGTTCCATTTCGGACTCCGCCAAGTTCCTCTTTTCCGTGGTTTACTTGCACACGACCCTTCAGTCTAATCAAATACACACCTGTTTTACGAACAAATCGAGGTTTCCCGCACATTTCATGAATCCCACGTTTGAATCCCACGTTACGCACACAAATTTACGAATAATTTACGAAAACATTTGTGAATGAGGCCCATTCTGTGGTACTGTGAGAGCTTTACTGTGGTGTGTGCTGTTTTCTATATGTGGCATTAGTAATCTGCAGATCTAATTAATGCTTTCACCTGAGAACCTATACCGCTCAAACACATGTTGGTCCGGGTAAACCAGCAGGTCTGATCTGTCCCTGAAAGCTCTTTCTCTTTGGAAAGCCCTGCGTACAATCCTAACTCCCTCATCCACAACCACATGATGGACATAGGATGAGACATGGGTCTTCCTCGGTTATATATAAACCCTTTAATTGATGTCAATAATGAGCTGGGAGCACTGTGTGGGTATTTGATCATACCAACAAGAACCAGGTACTCTTTGGAATGGGTTAGAAGCACAAATTTGACATTTCCATGATTTGACCAGTAGCATGAACATAAAAACAGTTCTCCACTCTCTCCCAATCTCCCTTTCTCTGTCACTCGCTTGCTCTCATTAATAAGGTGCTTAATAAATGGCTTTTCATTCGCCCTCTCCGCTGACCACACCAATGAGAATGAAGGAGAATATGTCAAAACTAGCAGAGTGCTAGTTACAAGCTTGCCACATGGGAGCATATGGTTGAATAATGAAATATTATTGTATCATTAGCTGAACAGTTGCTACATACACTAGTTTTTATTTAATCTGTTGTTAATTAAATAACCTCAATTTCATAGTAAAAACTAGTACACCAACAATATTAACTTACAGAGATGAAAAGGTAAAAAAAAAGAATTCCAAAAGCCAACAGTATTTGTACACTGTAGCAGACAGCATAGCATCTTATATGTACTTATACTTATATGTATGTCATTTTCTCCTTCTGATCACCATATAACATGTGCGTGTTATGTTCCAAACTCTGGTTTTCTGTGGAAATACCTGGACTGGATACTGACATTATATTTATACTCTGCATTAAAGCCAACCATGGTTGCCCATTATGAATAATTTAAACATTTCTTCTTCAAGTCGAAGTTATGTCTGCTTGTAATTGCTTTTAAAGGAAAGGTTTTAGGCAAAATCCTGTGGAAAGGTATGGCTGAGCATATGTTCTTTTACAATGGATGAGAAAATATTTAAGTTATCCAACTGATTAACTTTTGTGAATGCAGCATCCAATTGTAGAACACTGTAGGCAGTTCACTCCCCCAGTGCTGCTGAATAAGAGTGTTGTGCCTTGATGCACAGATCAGAAACATTTGACGCACTGCACAGTGAGAGACTTTAATGTGATTCCAGCTTTCCACCAAGCGATTGCCCTCTGCTCACATAAGAGAAGAGTGGCATAGTCAAGAGTATGTGCACATATAAGCTGTATACCGACTTATTCTACTGGGTATAGGGATAAGGACTTACAATGAACAGTTTCGGCATATGCACACTTATTTTTTGTGTATACTCATTACTAACAAGCTGCATCAGTAGAATGCAAAGCCATAGAAAAAAAAATCAATTGTGACAAACTGAGTGTAACCAATCACATTTGCGGACATAAAGTTAGCTATTACACTAGAAACGTAGCTACACACAGAGTTGCTGGGTTACAGTATACTCATCGCCCAGTTGCTGGATCCACTGGTTTTGATGCTGCTCTTAGTGCCAGGTTATTTTTTAATGTGGTGGAAATACTGAGCCTATGATGGGACAGTATAGTGAATCCACCAGCCAGTTTACATATGCTCAGTTCTATATTTACAAACTACCAACGCCCCATAGTTAAATTAAAAAACCTACTACTTCATTTGACTGAAAAGGTTGCGTATATAGTAGCATTTGTCTAAACTTGTTCTAAATAGCATTAGCACTGCCAATAGCAAATAACATGCACTAAGCCTATTTCAACAACAAATAGAATTTCTAGTTTTGTTTTATAACAGTGTTATGAATGACGATTACAAATTATGGGGACATAGATGCTCTAGATTCTGTTTCTGAGTTTAGTGGGTGCGATGAGTGTGAGCTGTACTGCAGCCTTGATGTCTCTGTGGCACTGACATTCTGGCTTTGTGGGTTATTGTTAATACTTTAGGTTTTTCAACTTCAGAACTCAGTATCTATGTCGCTACTCCTCCGGCTTTATATGTATGACTTAAACCCACGGAGCATTACATTTTGCAACAAAGCCATATTTTAAGAAAAAAAAAAATATTCAAGTGTGACCTCATAGCAAGATGTTTTCCTCCACCCACCCTAGGCTGTTCTCATAAAACATGTAAGACTGCTCCTCAAGACCAGAGTTTAATTCATTACAGCTGGATGAGCAGACGTAAGGACAAGGACCATCAATCTTATTACAGGTTAATATGCATGTCATTGAGATTTTTTCCCCCCTCTTCCGGGGTTTGGCATGACAATCCCATCCATTGGCAAAAACGTAAATTTAATTTTTCATTTGTCTAACATGACTATTCAATAGTAGCCTACTAATTGAATAGTACAAATTCAAACAATTATTGAGATCAAAAATGTGTAAAATGTCTATTTTGATTAATTAAAAATTATTCCTACCCATCCTAATCTATAGCTGAATGGATTTCATTAATATTTATAATTTACTAACTCCATTTACGTCACATCACTATCATGAAACAGCTTTTGATTCATTTACAAAGAACTGCCAAAAATGCACAAAACTTGAGAAGTGCCTTAGTGTAGGTCTAAAGGTGAAGCTGACAAAATTATGTCTTCAATTATCTTTGCTTTCCGCTCACATCTAAGAGACTGGGCTGAGCATTTATTTAGCTGTGGTCCCAACCATGAATCTCAATTCAATTATCTACTGTGGCACAACATGACAAACAGAATAAAATAGTCAGGATGTTTTTTGCCTTAGTGAGCATCATGGAGACGATTGTGTGACTAACTGAGTTTGTGGTCAAGAAAGTAACAATGACATATCGCAGAAGGGGACTGTGTTTCTCAGGCAATCTGTTCGGATGTGGTGGATTTTCTATGGTAGAAAAGCAGAGAGGCAGTGGATGAACAGCATCTGTGCATAGCTGCTGTTCAGAGCCCCAGGGCAACCCATATGCTGACATAGCAAGGTGTCAGAAGCTAAGGCCTGGAGACAGATGAAAGTGTGTTTCACAAGACTGACCTGACTGTGTGTGTGTGCGTCTGTGCGTGCGTACGTGCGTGTTAGAAACCGGCAAAAGTAATGGAAAGAAAAAAGCTTTTGAAGAAGGTATGCAAGAAACCACTAAGTCAGGGCAGAGAATAACAGGGGGAGCTCTGAACATTAATACCCCTGTCATCCCAATCATGTTATCATGGCTTCTCTCAGGTCATTGTTTTGACTGGACTGTGTGTGTGTGTGAAAATATGTATAGGCGTGAAGCCATGCATATGTGTCCACAAGAGGCCACGTGTTGGATGGAAGGGTAACCATACTGCACTGATGTTCAGCATACCAACCTAAGCTAATTCCAGCTGGGTCCTCCAGAGTGCAGAATTGTTGTGAACAACTTTGAGGTTATTGGCAGGCTGCGTAGGACTGTGAAGGTATTTTCACCAAGATTAGTTAGTTTTTTTTGTTGTTATGTTTGTACCCTTTGATATTCTTGCACTGTTATATATCATCAATATGTGATGTTCAATGCAGTCCAGGAGTTATTTTGTATTATTAAGTGTTTACATTCTTGGTGTACCCACTATCCCTCAATCTGCCTCATCTACTTCTACTTCATTTAGTGATTACCTGCATTTCCCAAAATGCCTACTGTTGATGAAGATATTGGTATTTCTGCTTCTTCTATGATGGATTTCTCAGTATATGATTGTCATACCTAGGTGCAACATGGTGAGTCAAGAAAGAAAGCCCTTGCTCTTTGATTCTAAGGGGCTGACACCAAAATATATTGTTTACCATTCATTTTTATATCGTAGAAAAATGTTCTGCTATCAAAATCCATACACCAACAAACAACAAAATGCAAGGTACATCACCAATAGGGTTTTTTAAATGTTAAAGGGTTTTAGGGTGGATTCTGCCTTGGTTCAAGAGTCAAGATGAAAAACAACAGCTCTCACCTTGAGCTCCATGGCAATTTTAAACAGATTATGTCATGGAAATCTACACAATATTTTATTATCATGCACAACATATCATATAACCCAAGGATGGGCAACCATGTGCCACGGACAGCCAAGAGTATGCAGGTTTCATTGATTAGCACACTTTCAACCAGAGAGGAGGGAATTACTCAGTAAAATCACCCTGAACGTATCCTATCATCTGTCATCCATACTTTGGCCTTGACAAAATGTAACATAGTTCCCAACCCTCCATCCCAGTCTTTCAATACACCATTTCATATCCCACTTCCCCCATTGAAGTTAATTTAAGGATTGCTTCCTGTAAAATGGCAGGTGTCTGATGAGTAGCATGCTAAGAAGCAGGGGTTCCAGACTGCCTTTGAACATCACTGCCTCTCACACAGCAGTCCAAAACCTCTTAGAAATACCCTCATCCAAATACGAATGAGGGATAGAAAAGAGTACAATAAGCAGAGGACTTAGCAACTCCAAATCCAGAGGTTTACTCTTTTTCCACACTTTGCTTTTTAATATGAAGCAGACGGATTCCTAGAGCCATTTCCGTTGTACCTCCAATAGCCAGGCCTTATAATATCATATCTGAAGATGGCTGGTCTACAATCTGAGATGTTTCACCAAATTTTCATATTTCCCCCAAATTATTTTAGCCATCCTCATTTTCCTGATATCATGACTACTTTTTTAATTACTCAACTTTGGTGGCATTGTTTGGGTTTCAAAGAAAGCTCCCCGAGGAGCAGTATAGCATCCTTCCTTGCCACCAAATAGTGGCTGATTGGGGTCCAGGTCTCCTCCTTTTCAGTTAGCTTAATGGATTATGACAGTGATGCAGCATGAAGCCTTAATTCCCTTGCCACTGTCGTCTCCCCTCCCTTTATGGTTAAGCCTTTCAACTAGAGTGAGTGAGTGTGTGTGTGTGTGTGTGTGTGTGTGTTTGTGTTTGTGTGTCAGGTGCCAGCCAACAGTCTGAGCCAGCCCTTGGACTTGGAAGACACACAAAAAGAGAGGCAGTTAATGCAACCACTGCTGACAGCCAACTCTGTCCTTCAGAGGTGCCCAGTTAGTCCGTTAGTAGAGCTGCAGGTTAGCCAAGAGCACAAGAGCATTTAATCTCAGCTGTGCTCATGGTCAACAAGCTAGCAGCACATTTTCATTTTACACTACATATTAGCCCAAGGTGCTAATCACCTGTGGGTAACATAGTTGAACATGACATTCAAAACAACGAAGGATCTACTCAGTAAGTTTTGCTATTCCTTTAAGTCAACTAGAGTAAAACTCCTCCATCACAGGGCACAAAGCCATAATAGCTTTCTGTCATTTTCAACTATCCCACACTTCTCACTAGAGTTATTGCTGAAGTAATTATAAGATAAGAGACTATGAACTTAAGATGATTACGGAACTGTGTTCTCAGTTCTGTCATTAGTGATCGAATGTCTTTATTCTCATTTGCCCCTGCTTTTAAGATTATATCCTGAATCATCTTTGCTGCAACTGTGTGCAAATTCAGACAACTGTAAGCATGAGGATTTAATGCTATGATATATAATTCAAAATACGAAAATGACATTCTACAAAAATAGGCATCATAAAAAATGGAAAAGAAGTAGAAACGCACACCAGTATTGGTGAAGTGCTGGTTGACAGGAACAGAATTAATCAAAATGAAGAACATAGCCACACACTCATAGCTCTAATGCAACAAATTTGATTGTCTAAAGCTGTCTTCATCAGGGTAAATGGGCATCATAAAAAGTGGACCACTAGATTGCTTTGTAAAGGATTATGTAACCACCTCTATGATAATATACAATTGGCAGCTGCCATCCATACACAAAATAATCCTAAAACTCATCATATAACCTACATTTTTGGAGGCACAAAATCCATTATTTATAATTTCCTCCTCTCTACATGCAACTCTAAGTAATCTCATTGCACAGATCCTGTGATCAGATACAGTACAGCCCAAGCCAAAACATTGTAGTCTCTGCCTCTTCAAAGGAGGACTCGTTCCCTCGTTGCAGATTTAACAATGTGTACATAATAGCTCCTCATTGCCAATTATTTAGGTTCTCTATATAGTCTTGGATCCCACACAACCTATGAGGCACGGTGTCCCACCCAATTGCAACCCAAGCTGGAAAGTCAGTACAAGACAGTTGACCTCTGAGAGCAAACATTAATCTAGAGGACCAAGGTGCACCAAGAAGCTGACAAGACTACTCACCATGAGTGAATCCATGTTAGAGTACCGAAAGCAACCAGGGGAATCACAGGCCCCTGGAGAAAGACAACATTTGACAAAACCACTGAAGTTTGACTGTTTGATGGCTCTCGCTGGTCTCTGACAGGACAGTGCAGCCCAGAAGCTCTTCCCACCATCATATGCAGAGGCATATGATGTGATGTCAAATCCAAAACATCCCAGTGGTGGAAATCCTGTCCAAGATACCGGATTAGGGCGGACAGATCAAGGAGTAAATCCACTTTGCTTTGCTCAAATGGTACTCATGTCCCATCACTATATATTGAAAACCATGTTTTTGCCCTGTTTCTAAGAGCTAAAACACACTCTTCGTGTTTGGTTTACTGTGGAGCCATTACCACATTATGTCAGACTGAGTGATACACAAAAACAGGAATTACCCATCATCATCATAAAATGACAATGGGCCTTATTCACTAAACTTTTCTTAAATTCTTTGTACATTTTTCGTATTTATGTGTGTACACAAATACCAATGCGGGATTCATGAAACATGCCGAAAACCCCGATTTGTGGGTACCCCAGGTGTATCAGATGGTGAATGCCAATAGTTCGTAAATTGGTTGCGCGTGGTTTTGCATAGGTAAATGCCCTGTTCAACACCATAAAAGGCGTGCAGACTGAAGGGTCGTGTGCAAGTAAACCAGGGGAAAAGAGGGAAAAGAGGAACTTGCGTTTTCAGAAGCATCAGCAGCGGAGTCACAAGAACTGATAAAAGTAAAGCATGGCAAGAAATTATTAATGCTGTCAATGCTGTTTCATGAAATTTGATTGCAGTTGGACACAGATCAGATCAAATCCAGGCTGCATCTTCATCAGATGGTAGGACTGTGTTGTATTTGCGTCCAGTCCATGTGATCAACCCATTACAAGTTTGATAATCTTGTGTTGTTATGAATAAGGGCAATTCGGCAAATACGCCATTTCAGTTTATTAGGTATTTTTTTCTACAAAGCCACTGAAATCTTGTTGTTAATGAGGTTTGGCACTACTGTAATGGATTTTGCATAAAGAATAAGCCGTTTAAGCAGCTAAGGCTACTCATTACCCAGTAACAGTCTAACAGTAACCACTCATGTTGTTAACATTGACACAGTGGCAGTCCTCTACCTCAGGCTTTATATTGCTGACTAGGGCATTGACATTTAATGGCATTTGATTATTTTATCCCAGATCAGCATAAAAGCAGACCTTAGCCTTTTTAGAGCGAGTAGGATGCTTGCTTTTCTGTTATACTGCTTTTATGCATGTCCTTTCTTCCAGGGGTTACTTTTCGAAGAGATTCAATTTCTTTCTCAGGGAGCTCTTTGTCAATCATTATTTAGAGTTAGATAAAGATCATGAAAAGAACAAAGCACAAGCTAAGATGCTCATTTTAGGAAAAAAAAATTTGCATTTGCTTATAAATAACAAAAACTAGGTATGCATTTAAGAGTGCCTTTTTAGCCAAGATCCAGTCATAGGTTCTGAGAGGGGCAGCACAAAGAGAATTGTAATCTCTACAGCAAATAAATGAGCAGGTGATAGATCAATAGAGGGGTCTGACCTCAAAATTGGAACTCAAGGACTACCTGTAATGCAGAGCTACAGACTATCGCATGACTAAAATCTATTACTAATTATGATAAATCATAAGATATAACAAAAGAGTGTATTGCTTACTATAATACCCTCCTCATATAAATTCTTGACTTTGTATTACTCAACAAACATCTGTTTGTCAGTAAGTTTTATTTTGAAAACTGTGACCGGAAGTCCTTTGTCTTTTATTCTGGTAGGCTTGCCACCAGGACAGTTAGTTCACTTAACATAGGATATCAATTGCCCAGTTAGACAGTGTAATTGGGAGATTAAAATGATCTTGACCATGCATGTTTATCTACAGTAGTAAATCAAGAACATACCCGGTAACTATTACTATTATGAAAAATGTTGTGCTGTAACGGTAAAAGCTAAACAAGTTCACGTGAACAAGTAGCCTTTGTCGCTGAATGCTAATTTGATGACCAGCTAGTGATGTTAGGTAATAAAATTAATAAAAATAATAAAATTACTGCCATAGAACCTAACCACAATAACATCAGTTGCTAAGTGATGAAATTACCAGCATGTCCTAATAGGTTACATCACTGGTATATAATATGTTAGCTGGGTACCAAGGACTGTTAGAGTAGATAGTATTGAAGCATTACAATGAATGCAATGACATATGAGCAAATATGACAAATCTTTTTACCATATCAAAACAATAACTGGGCCAATTAAAATGCTCCATTTTGTATTTAGGGTATTCTTAAGAAAAAGCAATTAGAGTATTTCTTTTCTCGCTCACTGCTTGGTAATTAAACAGAAAATGTGTTCCTTTTTCAGGGTATTCATTTAAGCACCGAAGGGCTGTTTTTTTCCGTTAAAGAAGAGAAATGAATAGGTAACCCCAATCGACATGTTAAATAAAAATTTCTGTTGGCTGTCTTTCTTGTATTAGTAATTGGGGAATTTCTAGTTGGCCTTGTCACGCTTTCCTTGAAAGGAATGTCCATTTGGCACACACACATCAACTAAAGCAAAGCAAGCAAGGATAAACTAGGCATCATTTTCTTTTGACAATTTGAGATGAATGGGAAAGGTAAACAAAAAAGTGGAAGCAAAGATGTGGGGAGATGAAAATAGAATAATTGTGTGTCTATCTGTCTGTCTGTCTGTCTGTCTGTCTGTCTGTCTGTCTGTCTGTCTGTCTGTCTGTCTGTCTGTCTGTCTGTGTTAGAAACTGGGAAGGAGAGATGCCTTTTTCTTTGTTGAAATAGTGTTTGACAGTAGAAATGCAAGCTCTTTTAAAGCCACTTCACATCTCTGAGTCAACCTGATTATTTGGTTTGGAGAGTTTTTCTGGCTTTCTGGCTCCGGCTGTGAAACAGTTACAGGAAAAGCACTACATTATGTGAGATTTACAAACTCTGGGATCAGCACACTTATATTTACCAGTGGTATAAATCTAAATCTACTGTATCGGATGTTTGAGCTTTCAAATACATCCACCAAAACACAATGAATGGCAAGTGTGCCAAATTTCCCATGCTTAGAATGGGTATAACCACTCTTTTTTTTGTGCTGGACACAAGTTGTATGTCAATGGCTTTCGATGCCTGGTTTCGAACACCACATCACTATGAAAGGAGTTGGGGAAATAAAAACTTTGAATGGATGGTGCAAATTTATTGCGAGAGAACGTTGTGAGAATGAGTTATTTGTGAGATTACTGGGAGAGAATACTGAGATATTGTGAGAGTTAGCTGTGTATTTTTGTGGGTTAGTTGCGTGTGTGTATAAAAGAAGCAAAAGGCAGAGACAATACATATAATCCCCCCATTAAATACCTGCCTCCTGCTATGGAAACGCAGCAACACAGCACATTAGGTCACATTCAGGGGTTACAAACTGAAGCGACTGTAGCTTGATCTGCACACGTTTGTTCAAACCAGGGCATACAAACAAGGTGCAATTAAAGGCTGAGTTATACGTCTGTGTCTATAAACGTAAACGTCTCTACATAGCTATGCAGAGAAGGGTTTTATGGGTAAGCGTAGCCCGCAGATGCTCGCAGACGGGTAGACGAGCACATCTCCCAAATCCCAAACAACCTGTTGAAAAACATTGTGTAATTGACATGCATGAAGACCAAAACTATGTGTTTAATTTCATTACAATTTCAATTCTATGCCAAAAGCAGGTATCAAAGCCAAGATACATTATTTCAACCCCAGCGGAAATGGCAATAGAGCACAAGAGCCAGCATAATGCCTCTTAACTCGATTGCCCACTGAATATGTTCTATTCTATCACATTAACATGAGACAAGCGCCTTGCAATGCCAGTGGGTGAAAGAGAAGACAGTGTGTAACGTGCGCTTGCCAGTCATAGTTAAAGCTGTGAATTTGGAAGACAAAGAGAAGCAATCTCTCCAAGAGCCAAACCTGTGGTGCCAAATGGCGTTAGCATGAGCCTGCTGCATTGCACTACCTCTCTTGCCCCTTCCTCCTGACACTCTTGTTGTTGATCTAAACCTCTTTGGACAAAGTCTTCGCATAACATCACAAGTGGCGTGGTAGAAGGTCACAAAGGACGATAAGATTGTAAGTAGTTTACGATCGTCAGCCTTAGACAGCAGAGCATCTCTTCCGGAATACAAAGTGAAAAGCCTTGGCCATGCTGTTAGTCCAGCAAAATGTACAGGTGGATTGAGGAATAAAATGAAAAAGGTGAAAAATTCATAAAACCCATTCTAGCCAAGGCTCTTCCACCTCTTTTCCACCTGCCTCTGAACTCTGGATATGGCTACTTTCCTTTAATTCTATCAGAAAATACTGCAATCAGCTGAAGTGTAAAAATGTTTACTACATCTGATGCATGCTGACTTCACACAGTGAGAAAGAAAGCGAAGGACTTGCCTAGCACTCTAGCAGTTTTAGGAAATGCTTGGTTATGATGAATGGACCTGCTATTTCAGGCAGTGTCAGGCTGAGCCCATCAACCTATCCTCCTGAGGCAGCCTTTTATTCCTTTCAAGCACACTGAATCATCCAAATTGACAGGGAAAACAATCACAGCATCTCGTTCATATCCAAAAATGCTTTGCACGTGCAATGCAATTGTGGAAAAGATTAAGAACTGTAGTTTGCTATTCCGCTGATTCTTATAGCTCTGTAGGGAGTGCAAGTTGCTGCAATGGGATGAATCTCATCTTTGTTGCATATTACTAATATTGTACAGGACAGATAGAATAGATGAAGAATTACGATTAACTGTAATATCCATCATCTCAGAAGGTAACAGAATCAGATGGAGGGTGCACATAAAGCTACAGATCATTTAGTCAACACAACTACTAGGGAAATAACACTTGAGAAATCTCTCAGTTTAAATCTCACACACAAGTCGGGTAATTGTCACTCCAGCCTAATTAGTAAGAGGAAGCTATATCCTGTATCCCCCCCCCCCCCCCCCCCCCCGCCCCCCCACACACACACACACACAAAGGGTGAGATGACTCTTATTTCTAGAGACAACAGTCTCACAGCAGACCTGCATCTGAACTCTTCATTCGCTGGTTAAATCAATGTGCTTTGTGTTGGGGAATTCATTCTCTCAGAATTAATCTGTTTCAATGAATCCAGGGATCACTGTTGCAACAGCGAAACAGCAAAGTCTATTTCATTATGGCAAAATTAACAATATTTCATACAGGAGCTAGATTTTATTTTAAAATTGAAGAACATGTTTGGGTGGTAGAGTCATTACTTGTCGTATCAGAGGAATTTCCAAAATGCCCATCATAATTTGTTGTAAGATAGATATAGATAGGAATTAATAATGATCACTGTGAGAGAAAAATCCCTTCATGCTTTCTTCATCCTGACATTAAGCAATTACCTACCTGTCACTTTCATGACCGCTCATGCAGACTAACACAGCATGTGACTGCCAGACAATAAGCTACAAGCAATGCAAATCTGGAAGCCAGCTGAGCTGGGTTTTGAACACTGTCTATTTAGTTTGACGTCGATTTCATTAAAACAAGGAAAAACCTATATTGTTACAGAAAAAAATAGCAACATGCATTTCTAAGCACACCAAATAATAGCTTCATCTCCTGCAAAAAAATCTCACTAAGCTGTCGAAGCATTCATGAATAATGAATGTTTGAATGTTCCTTGCTGGGAAATCACATGGAAATCACATGGACCAATGATCATTATGATCAGTATTATCAGTATTATTATTATTTACAGGAGTGCTAATGTTTTTGGTCTAGTTGTCAAATGAGTACCAACAGATGTGGTGTGGTACTCACTTTTTAAGTACAAACACATTAAATCTTGTGTCCACTGCAATGACATTAAAGTTGGCTATTTAAGTGAATGCATGCTACATTATTAACATTGTCTCTGTCTCTCTGCCTGTCTCTCTTTCTGTCTCTCTCACACACACACAGTAACACACACACTTGCCTTTGACAGGCCACATCCATTTGATACTGGGATCCCATGTCCACTCAGTTTTTTTTTTCAACAAGGTTATAGCTTTTTTGTAGGCGACAAAAGGCTGTTTTTCACAGTGTGATATTCTGTGTTAATTAGAATTTCTAGCCTGCCGGTACGTCTCTTCATTCATCCGTCTTGCCAATAAATTCAACGGGCCTGATGATGGGTGAAAAATAGTAGGACCAGAAACATATTTTTCAGGCACTGGTCTGTTTGCCTACAAATATGGTATGCATATGCGTGTTCTAATGAAAGTTCATTAGAAAATGTGGGTCTCTGTCGTCTTCCAAGCAAAACTGCATGGCAGTTTGCTAGGAGTGATGAACATAATCCTGAACCAACTACAAGAAACAGCCCAAGATGTGTGATTTTATGGCTATAAGGAGACTGATGACATCTGATAGCCAGCAGTTACTCATACTTGGAAAGTCTAGCATAGGCCTAGACTGATGCTCATGTTCAGAGCATCAGTTCAAAATCTCTAACCTCACAGGATGACAACTTACAGGTGCTTGTGCGTCTATGTGACTTTTGTTTACAAGCCCTAGTTCACTTAAAATTAGACAGTGTGAAACTACTCAAACCAAATAAAAAAATACAACAAGGTAAACTTTTCCACTATGGTTCGGATCAAAGAAAAGGAACTGTAGGTGTGATCGCACCCATAGAGCCATGCTACAATATGTCTAGCACTAAATCGGTGCTGCACCAGCCAAACAGGGTATTATGGGACTTCTTGACAAGAAGATTATACTGACTTTATCAAAAAGTCATATGCTATATTTTTGTAGGAACATGGCTATGTTTGTTTTGTGTATGAGAAAGGCCTTAAAAGATGTTATCATAATTGTCCCGAAACAGTACATAGGCACACACACTCAACAGCTTGGATGCACTTCAGAGCTCCTAGAGAGGCAAGAGAACACAAATGATTTAACTGTAAAAAGCATGACTGCAACCACATATTAAAAAAATGTACACAAGCGTGCACACACCCATACACACCCTCTTGGGCATATGTTTTTCCACACAAATGTACAGCATAAAATGTCTGGGTGGGACAAAAGTCAACAATCGGTCTCTAATTTTCACCACGCACATTGAGCTGAGCCCTATTGAACCCAATATGTGGTTTGTATGATGGTTGGTATCACTCACTTACACAATGAAAGCACTCTGTTTCCCATCCAATTTTGTCTGTGCTCTACAGTAAAACTTACTAGTGGAAGAGATGGGTGTCTATGTCTATGGCTTGTCTGTTCACAAGGGAGAGTGTCTGTGTATTTTTTCAGTGTGATGAGTCTGTTGGCTGAAGGCCAGTACAGACAGAATAGACTGTGTAGTGACCATTATTCACAAATGAATGCCAGGACTGTATGTGACAGCGACACACTGCAGCAGAACCTTGTTTATCCAAAACAAAGACACCCAAACTGATCAGTTAGTAACTTCTGAATGGACAGAAAAAGAACAATAAATTAAATGTGGTTAGAAATATCATCCATTATTTGTGAAAAATGACTTTGTTAATGGATGGAATTAAAAAGAACTTCAGCAGCAAGTAAAATGGAGTTATGAAATTGATGCAATTGATCATTTTACTGCACGACCTGCACTCCTAAATGAGGTTCAACTATATTAATGCCATGTGGAAGAGATGAAGCTGACAAATGTCTGCTAAGAATGTAACAGCAAATCTTTGATTAACATTTTAAACGTTAATCAAAAACCAAAGGTTTAGAAATGACTGTTAAATGGAATTTAGCAAAATTAATCTCTTGAAGCTCAGAGCTTAGTATTATTGAATATTTGGATTGTAATTTCCCATCACTTGACTTTAGCACTAAGTGCGGATTGAAGTAAATTTGACAATTGATCTGGCAACATTCTTATATTTTCAGCATTTCTGACTAATTCCCGTTGTCTTTCTTGCCTTTGCTTTAAAGTTGTATAAGGTTGATAAATAGCTCTGTATCTCAGTACCAGTCTGACTCCCTTCACTGTTATGTGAGTGAACTGTGAGTGGACTAGAATGTGTCAACATGTCATTACAAGGGAATATGAAAAAAAAATCCCCTGCTCATTATCTTCCAAATAAACAGTGTTTCTCTTATTTCAAATGATTTGAGAGAATAGCCTAGATCCATATGGCTATTGTGTGACATACTGGATATTCAGCAGGCAGACCATAAAAGGAAAGAGGAGGGAGGCAAGACTGAGGGGTATGATTCCACATCGGAGCATCACTCAGCCAAATAGCTCTCAGAGGGAGCGTCTCCATGGCATATGGCCAAGTTGATGGCAGGCCTGTGCCACTTTGTTTTGCTTCTCCTATCTTCTCTCTACTCACTTGGTACTCTACTATCTTCCACCCCTGTAGTTGATCCTATCCCTTCAGTCCAGTCTATTACTCATTTGTACATCTTAAAGCTTCAGTCCTACATTGTTTGCACCATGGCATATCATAATTTATGGATCTCAGGATTCTCTGGGCATTTTTAATATTTTATGGAAGAGCAAGAACATACTCAGAGAATGAGGCATCTAGTACTTAAGATCACAGAACCTAGCTAGCTAATAGGTGTAAGAGTATGTTAACAAATAAACAGAGAAACATGATAGTAACTAACTACATACAGCAAAGACAGCATCACAAAAGCTAGTAGCGCTGATTGATATTGCAAAGGCTCTTGTTTCCTTCAGCCTTTTTTTTATATTTGATATTTTTTATTTATTAAGTTAACTTTAAGTAAGGATTGGCTGATAATTAAATTAAATTAAATCAAAATCCCATTTTTTGTATGAGAACAATGACCCGAGATACTTTCAGGATGATTTTTTTCAGACTGCAGCCAAAATATCTCCCACGCAAGTTAGCTAGTATGTGAAAGTTTTCCTTTTGCTCCCTTCCTGTCTCTTTTCTTTAAACCTATGCTCCTCCTTTTTCAAACTCGCCTTTCCAACCCAGTCCCCATACTTCACAAATATATCCAATATCATTCATCTCTATTACACCTGGCAAAATGGTGGAAAGAGCGAGAAGCGTGGTGAAAGCAACCTGAAATTGACCAAATCACTCAACATACATTTAATAAATGTTTTGTTTCACCGCTCATCTATTCAGAAATCAAAACTCTGTGGTTCCTGATCTGTTTTCTTTCCTCTGACAAATGCATTACATTTAAATATTTGAATGTATTACTAGTTTTTAATTAACCAAATGAATATATTAAATGAAATTACTCTCTTCTTGAAGTATGCCATACTGTGACAAATGCTGTTTTCATCTTTCATTGAAACCAATGGAGAGGGAAGCCAGAATACAGTGACAGCAACCTGATGAAATGCCAAGCGGTGGTTAATGTGGTTAAACTGGCACCAGATTGTGTCACTCTAAAGCATCACACACAAGTAATCTGCACAGTTTATTTTCAACCGTACTGTCCATATCTTCCTGTGTAATATGTACCTGTTATAGTCTGTTTACTGTGGGAAGACCAATCACCCCAGCCACTTGGCCCATGTTTTGCTGACCAAGTATTAACACCAACACTAAGTATGGGGGATGGGCCGGGCAGAATACTGCATCCTAACATAAAACAGAATTGAATATAATCATCACTGTGACGCGATGGGTAAGATTTGTCCATGGCAATAAATAAGAAAACAAGCAAGCCAACAACAATGACATATTTTTGTTCACAATTATAAACAATAATGGTTATTAAACTATGTGGGACGAATCAAACAATATTGCAGTTTGTCGTGCTCCAGAGATTGTTTCTACTCTTTTATGACGGTTTTGTTTGTTTGTGCAGCCAACCCCAAACAGTGAAGCAATCCTTCATTCCAAACTTAAAAAAGTAACAATGGTAGATAAAAGGGCTGTGTGTAGCTGGTATGACTGGTATAGCTGGCAAAAGTCTAGAATCAATACTTAAAAACTCTCAAGGGGACTAAAGAGTAAACAGGGTGGAGTCCTGAGCTGTGAGTAAATCTAGCCTTTCCAAATCTAATATCCACCACTGTCAGTGGGTCAGCCACTACCTGCACTGAAGCAGCTTTATCAAGCCCTCCTGGAGATATGGAGTGGTTGCCAAGGATTTCTTTCTGGAGTAAATAAGTAGTCCCACCCGGAGTTGGTGTGTTTTTTTCTGTGATTATTGCAAAAGATTGTGCTTGATTTTGCATATATCTGTCTATATCTGAACTAAGCATGACAGCTAGCTGACTTTGTAGCTGACTTTGTAGCTGCAGGGTCCCATAGCTGCTATTACCTCTACCGACTACTACGCCATGTCTTGTCCCTCTTATCTTTATTCTTATATATTTCTAATTTGCAGTCATATACAGTATATCACAGTGTGTTTTTGGAACTTGTTGAGCTTTTCTTCTTCATTCAGTGTTTTGACAATCCAATATCGAACCAAGTTCAGAGCAGACACATCAAGGTGGTTTGACGCACGACTTGGCTTCCAGTGTGTTTGGGCCTTAAGGCCTTGGTTGATTCTACTAAAATGTTGTTGTGGCCCATAATCTTGAAGGGACTGAATGGAGAATAGTACAGTCTTAATGCTGACTATGCCAGGGTGAATGGGTGGGCTGTCACAGACTCAGGTATTAGCCATAATAAGCCAGGGTGACCACAGTCATGTTCAGCCATCTGCTCAGACTGCAAGCCAAACGTGTCAGTGGTCATGAGCCAAAATGCTTGGCTGTGAGCCAGTACAGCTTAGCATCTCTGTAACAAGTGATCCAACCAGGGTGGGACCAGGAACTCTTCCATTTTTCTCTGATACATACTAAGCTATAAAAAGGTACTTATGTTATCAGTCCCTTGTCACTCATGCCCTAGACTCTGGAACAATCTTCCTGATGAGATGCAGCAAAATCCTTATATTCTTTTAAATTAACCATCCATGAATTACACTTTGTTGTTAATGGTTTTTGCAGGAGCAGCAGTGGTATTTGTAGTAGTAGGACCAATAGTAATATTTCCAGTCCATTAAAAGAAAACAGTTCATTGGCCTACCTGTGTGACCAGGGGCTCCAGCAGCCTCTCCACAGTCAGGGTACGGATCTCAAGACTCTTGGGGTCCCATTTCAACAGGATGGGGGAGGTGGCAGTCGTCATGGTCTCTGGTGGGAATGCAGGCAGAGCAACAGTTACAAAAAAGTATGGCCTTAGAGAACCTTAGGCTAATTAAAACATAGGTTACTGCTTTTAATGACACATGGACAACAATCAGAAGTAGGCTTTCCATTTGCACCCCAACATCCTTAGAGAGGATACGGAGGGCTGAGACAGTTTAATATTAACTAAAGGACATGCTGACCAGCCAAACTGGAGACAATTGATTCCTTTTAGAATAGGAATAACCCAGTTATAAATTGAATATGGAAAGATAATGCTGTCAATTTTGATAAAAGCCATGTTTAATTAATATAAATTTGTGAAATGTGTTCTAATGAATACATGTTTTAGGTTAACATTTCTCTGGACGCTAGGATCATTTATGTAATTAAGGTATTGTCATAGTATTTACATAATAGTATTTGGTATATATTTAGTGAATTTTGCCACTTACTTAATTAGATGCATGATTACACAAAATAGAATGAAAGCAAAGCAAATGGGAAAATAGGTAGAGGGTGTTACAGGTGGGTAGAAAGAAAATGAAATGAATCTCTAGATGTACAGTATGAGTGAATTTCAAATAAACATTGATGTCTCCTGCTATTCCTTCAGAGTGCCACTTTATACAGTTTTAGAAGAGGGATTAGAGGATGTTAAATTTAATAGGTGAACTTAGTGGAGTTGTTTGAATTTTAGTGTTTCCTTAATGATTAAAGCCACATAAAATTATGTGTTCACTGAACTTGGTTTGACTAATCTAAAGACTTGAGCATATTTTGCAGTAAGTGGTGAGACCTGGCCTATTATTTTCACACCTAATAAGAGCTGGGTAAAAAAAAACTTACATTTTATTTTTCCTGATTCAGAATCAATTCCACAAATCTAAAAACTGCTGCACTACAAAGCACATTGTACATTGTCAACATTTGTCAGCAATACCGTATATGGTGCATACAATACATATGTCAATATATGTACAGTATCAAAATCATATTAAAATGTAACCCACAGTATAGAAATTACATTATATTACAAGGTCCATGCCAATACACAAGCAATATACAGTAGCCAAGTAAGACAATACTGGCACACATGACCTAGGTTCTCATGAACGCTCTGTCAGTGCTTCAGTTTGGTAACTTGAAGAGATAATGGATTTAGTGACCCCGTCAGTCAAACCCTGCTGTCCACACCCAATAAGCCCTTGACAGTCAAGCAAACCATGCATCAATGGCCAGCTTCCTGACCTTCATAGTTAGCGTAACTAACTTCCTTAATCAACCACAAAATTACAGCATGTTTCTCTGAAGCTGATTTTTTTTAGTTGGGCTACAATGAATTCAGGGACAATTTGTATTATTTTGTTCTTTGTCAAGCTGATTGTCATTTAGTGTTGTTCCTTTTGAGCGAACAAGAACAGCATTATGATTACTAAAAAAATACGCAGGTAGAAACATCGCGTTGTGGATTAAATGAGAAAAATAGGTGAGAAAGAAGAAAACAGGAGGAAAACAGTATAGCCTCATCATTAGACAAGGCCAAAATCTGTTAGAAAGTGCAAGGTATTTCAATTTGTCTAACACACTCCTGAGATGGAGGTGAGATCTACAGTACCAGTCCCAAAGGTACAATTCTTAAGATTAGCTGTTTCTAAACTTGGCATGTTTGTTTCATTACACTTTTCAAAAAGCCTTAGGCTCTGTGGGGTTTTATTGGGTGAATGTGAGAACTGAACGACATGGGGGGGGGGGTCTGTTGTTACTGTGAGGATGTGTTTCTAAGCAACTTCAGAGTGGGCCAGCTGGGACAAGCCCAGTCTATTGCCAATGTCAACGAGGCAGAAGGAAGTAAAGAATGTGAATAAGAATGACAGATCGGGGCCAGAGGCCCCCCAACAACACACTCAATGGGTGAAGATGGATGAACACTAGGAGATCTGGCTGGCATGAAACCTTATTGCACCACTGATGAAACCACAACCCAGATTTTTAAATAGCAAGAACATTTACTTTCCTTGAAATGATCTGGCCAGTCATTTTAAAGGAGTATGCTAGTGTCATTACATTTTTTCCTCATGTCATCATGATGCAGGCCTTTCCATAAGTGAGCATGCTGTTCACCTGTGGAAATGCCTGCCAATCATTGTTTCAGGCAATTTAAGTCTTAATCTCCACCATAGCAAAACACTGGCTGGCAACATTACGTATTTGCAGAATTTGCTGTTCACTGAAAGTAATTGAAAATGTCAAAAATTGACCTCATCAGCATTTTTGATAAGTAAATACTGTTTTTTTATATTTTCAAATTCACATTCCAGACAATACTGATGTCACCATTTCCATGGTGATAGATAACTCGCACAGATGAAAAATGTAGTCTCTGGAGTGTAATTTAGATGTACTTTGGAGGCATTAGGAGCTATGAGGCAAGTCGATTTTAATTAAAATCTTCTGCTGAGGCAATGGGCAGAACATGAAAGTCTGAAAAAGTCAAACTATCCTTTAAGGAATCAATACTAGATCCCATTCTATATCCTTTCATATTTAATAGCTACTTTGGTTATGATTTATTCGATGATGAGAATAACTCAATTAAGCTATATACATTGTATAGCAGAAGAAAGCTCTGTTTATACCTTCATGCAATCTTGGATACGTGATTGTCTCCTCCCTAGGTAACAAGTAACATCAATCATTTCCCTCCTGTCATAAACTGCCAGGTATTGTTGTTGCTCTCATCTACCGTGTGTGTGTGTGTGTGTGTGTGTGTGTGTGTGTGTGTGTGTGTGTGTGTGTGTGTGTGTGTGTTCAATCAAAGCATTTCACACATTGTTGTAAATAGACATTGAGAAGATGAAAAACACGTGGGTAGAGTGATGTGAGAGCAGAGTGGAAAAATGACCAAAGATGAAGAATCATTCTCATATTTTTGGCTTTACTTATGTCAAGACAACTTCATAAAAAAGGTTTTTCAAGAGGAAGGGAAGACGATTTCCATAGGAAGAATGTTGGTTCCATTTAGAAATGTGGTTGCATATTTCCCAGCTCTGTTTAGAGACTGGCCAAGTTCATTTTGCAGAGTTAATTAATGCCAATGCACTGACTAATGATAGCTTGATTTAATGGATTGAGAGCTTGATGTCATTAACCAAGGAAAACTTCTCTATTTTTCAAATCACTGTGCGGCTTGTAAATTGGCTAACCAGGCATAATCCAAGCTGACTGTTGACAGAATCCAAATTAAATCTTGCCATCCCCAAACCATAAATAACAAAAGAATCAAGGAGGAAAAACTGACACGCTGCTTTTTTTTGCAGCCAAAACAGGGCATAGCAGGAGTGACGCAAATGCTTCAGGCAGACAAACATGCCACTGATCCATCATGTGAAAATAACAGTGTCATTAAAAATACCAGAGTGCCACTGTAATGTTACTGTGTATGCCAGCATAACTTCTCTGACAGTAAGGATAGAAAGTGTTTCTGACACAGTGTGTGACCAAAACAATAGAAACAATACCAGTTTGTTAACATTACATTACATTACATTACATTACAGTCGTTTAGCAGACGCTTTTATCCAAAGCGACTTACAATGAGTGCATTCAACATAGGTAGGCAAGAAAACTACTAGTCACCAGAAATCGTAAGTGCATTTCCTTCCTAAACAAGCAACTAAGAGCATAACTAGTGTTAAGTTAAGAGTGCAATAAGTTAGCAACCTACTTTATCTTAAACAAATGAGACAAATAAGAGAATCAAATAAACAAGAGCTAAGACAAATAAGTGAACCAAATAGACAAGAGCTAAGACAAATAAGTGTATCAAATAAACAAGAGCCAATAAACAAGAGCTCAGACACATAATTGACGACAAATAGGCAGGGCTAAGAGGAAGGGTCAGGGTAGTGTTTCCTGAAGAGGTGGGTTTTCAGCCTGCGGCGAAAGATGGGCAGCGACTCTGCTGTCCTGACATCAGTGGGGAGTTCATTCCACCACTGCAGGGCCAGGACAGAGAAGAGCCGTGACCGTGTAGATCGGCCGCAGGGACCTCTGAGCGACGGGGCAACCAGTCGCCTCGAGGCAGCAGAGCGAAGTGGTCAGGCGGGGGTGTAAGGCTTGACCATAGCCTGGAGGTAAGAAGGAGCTGTTCCTTTCACTGCCCTATAGGCTAGCACCAGGGTCTTGAACTGGATGCGAGCTGCTACAGGGAGCCAGTGTAGAGAACGGAGAAGGGTAGTTGTATGGGAGAACTTGGGGCGGTTGAACACCAGACGAGCTGCAGCTTTCTGAACAAGCTCCAGAGGTCTGATGGCAGACGCCGGGGCACCAGCAAGGAGGGAGTTGCAGTAGTCCAGGCGGGAGATGACAAGAGCCTGGATGAGCACCTGCGCTGCCTTGTCAGTGAGGAAGTGGCGAATCCTCCTGATGTTGTAGAGGAGGAATCTGCAGGAGCGTGTCACTGATGCGATGTTTGCCGAGAACGACAGTTGGTCGTCCAGGGTCACACCCAGATTCCTTGCAGTCCGAGTTGACGTCACCACAGCATTATCAATGGTGATGGCCAGGTCTCGGTGCGGACAGCCCTTCCCCAGGAGGAACACCAGCTCAGTCTTGTCCAGGTTGAGCTTCAGGTGGTGCATCGACATCCACTCCGAGATGTCTGCCAGACATGCAGCAATGCGTGCCTCCACTTGTGTGTCAGAGGGGGGAAATGACAGGATCAGCTGGGTGTCATCTGCATAACAGTGGTAGGAAAAGTCGTGTGAATGGATAACAGAACCAAGAGATGTTGTGTAGAGTGAAAAGAGGAGAGGACCTAGAACCGAGCCTTGCGGAACCCCAGTAGTGAGCCTGCGTGGGTCTGACACAGACCCTCTCAGCGTCACCTGGTAGGAGCGATCCGTTAGGTAGGATGCAAACATGGAGAGTGCAGAGCCTGAGACACCCATCCCCTCAAGGGTGGAGAGGAGGATCTGGTGGTTCACCGTGTCAAACGCTGCAGACAGGTCCAGGAGTATCAGGACAGAGGAGAGAGAGTTCGCTCTAGCGGCATGGAGCGACTCCGTCACTGCCAGGAGGGCAGTCTCGGTCGAGTGACCCACTTTGAACCCAGACTGGTGGGTATCCAAGAGGTTGTTCTGGTGGAGGTACAAGGACAGTTGATTGAAGACAGCACGTTCAAGAGTTTTTGATAGGAAGGGTAGAAGGGAAACCGGTCTGTAGTTCTTGACCTCAGAGGGGTCAAGTGTTGGTTTCTTGAGTTGTGCAGGCCCCTCCCAGACAATTAACAAGGCAATTGGCCTAGCTTGGTGAAACTACCTTCAATAGGGGCTATGACACAAACAGAAACTGACCAACTAGCAGCTAACAATAGACTACTGATTAAAGCACTAATACTTAAGCAATCAAAGTACAGCTAACAGCAACCTGGTAAGCAAGAAAAATATACTCAAACTATTCTAGATGAGTCAAGTAGTTCAGAATCCCTCCAGAAGTTAAATACACACATATTAGTAAGCAAGTAACAGCAGATGTGCCATTGATATTCAACTAATTTGCAACTCATTTTTTGGAGGTTTTTTTTTTCATTAGTAACAATAAACATTATACACATGCTTCTTCCTACTCATGAAAAAGTGAATGTTGTATTATCTCAAGCATAAAAAGGACGTCTGCTGGAGGTCAGGCTGATAATTCTACAGCCTAGTATATCAGAAGAGTTTACTTACGAGAGAGAGTAAGTGCTGTACATCGATCCTGCGTAAAAGAAAAGGACAATAACTGTCTTATTCCAAAGTAACTGCAGACATCATTACAACAAAAGCTCCACTAAAAAGTGGATTGCAAGCAATGAGTGAAAAACAGCACAGCATACCATTCTATCCTGTTTCTACGAGACAACCGAGAATGTTCTGGTGTCTCATGTGACGCAGTTTATTGTTGGTGATAACTGCATCCTGTCAGTGAATGCTTTTCACACATGCCTCTTTATTAGTTAAAGCCTGCTAACATGGCTGAAACGTCCTCACTTTAACAAAACAAATTCACTGTCACATACATAACAATTCTTTACAACATACAAATACAACACACAGGGATTCTATTGTTGTGAGTCAGATTATGAGACTGTTTAGAGCAGCGTTTCCCAACCTTTTTCTATCTGTGGCATACCAAATTGGCAAACGCTGGTTTAGAATATAAACATCAAAAATCCACCCTAAAATAACATTATTATTGTATTGTCAATTCAGTAACAGTTGTACATAAACAGCAGTAATAAAGTTCCAGAAATGTCCTTTGGACTGGCTGAGATCATGTAACTAACCTGTGAATCCTGGTCTAGGATTTTCCCTGTTTCTTACAATTGCTTTTGCCCACTTTCCACAACAGAGTTGCAATGTACAAAACTCTAAATGCAATGACCCAAACTGAGTTGCCAACACCGTATGCTGCTAAATACAAAGTGCACAACTCTAAATCACAGGCTCACTTTTCAGAATACACCCACCACATATTACATTCATTTTAAATTCATTCAAATGCTTAATACTATTTTATTTATTAATCATGTCTCATTACATCCAGTAATATTGCCCAGTGTCATTGCCCAATTAAGTTTCAATGCTACTGTAGCCTGATTGTAATTACATAAAAAACATAACCACATAAAATTCTGTAAACCTGAATGGCTGTATCTGACCAGATAGAAGGGACAATGAAGGTGGTACTGAAAACTGAGTCATGGTGGCCATGGTTACTGTAAAAATATTTGTATTTGAGTTTCAATGTGTAATGCAAAGAGCTAAATTGTGTTGCAAAATCCAACCTTAAGACTCAAAATGCTGTGCAAAGTGCTTACAAAGTGCATAACTCACAAGCTCACTTCTCAGAATACACCCACCTTATATACAGTTAAAGTTTGAATTACTTGCATCCCTAAAAATATGGTCTGATCTTCATCTAAGTCATAAAAATAGAGACACAATGGGCCTCATTTTGTATTTATGCGAGTAAGAAGATACTAACGTGGGTATTCATGAAACGTGCGGGAAACCTCGATTTGTGCATAGAACAGGTGTATCACATGATGAATGCCAAATGAAATGAAAGCAATCACCAACGAGACTGGGTCAGATTAATGGTCATGGAAGCATGTTCATTAAAATAAACAAAATGTGATGGGTATGTCTAATGTCACCTCTCCTATGTCTACGCAATCAGTTTAGCTTGCTTTATATGACAACATAGTTATTTTTAGCTTTAATAGATTCATCATGCACTGTGTTCAAGCTAAAATAATCTGCAATTCTGAATCAAAAAGGCTACATGGTGTTGGTCCTCATTGGTCATAATGTCACAGCTGGTGCACCTTCACTGATAGGACAGAACAGAACAGAAGTGCTTAAAATTCTGACACCCTTTCTTCCCCATATCATGAAACTAAATTAAAAAAGTGAGTAAGGAGAGGGTGTTGTGGAAGGGACTTGCAATATCAGAAGAGAGCAAAGCAGTACTCAGTGGAAGTCCACTCTGAGCCAGAGCTAGGTAAACCCATCAAAAAGATTCCTTCAGCCGTTCCCATAGCTGCAGTGCACTGCCTCCTGAAGTTGGAGAATTATGTATGTGTGTGTGTGTGTGTGTGTGTGTGTGTGTGTGTGTGTGTGTGTGTGTTTTTTTGAGTGTTTGTGTGTGCATGTTTTTGTGCAAGAGTTCTGTGTATGTGTTTGTATATGCGTGTGAATGGTCTGTACATAAAAGTATGTATACCTGTTTTTGCAGTGTGTTGCTGAAGGAAGCAGTGTGTTTACTGCCATGTTCCCCTCCTTATTCTAAATCAGATGACTGTCATCTGGTGCCCCAGGACAGGCTTTTTGGGGGAAGGATGGCCATGTTTCAGAAGCTTTAGAATAAGACTATGCATAGGGAGAAAAAATGGGCCATCTGCTATGGTTTTTAAGGATTTATTATTATTATATTATTATAATATACTGAACAACAGACTTGTAAATAGGCTGAAACAATAAACAACGTGGGTTGATAAACAAGGAAAATGAGGAAAAAAAGAAAAACATTGGGATGATGTTGTAAACCACTTTTGCGAGCAACCTAATATGTAGAATTAGAGGAACACACTGCTCTCTCAGTCTGTTAGTTTTCCAGCCTCACACGCCTTTCCTGGCTTATTAGCATCAAAGCTGCATTGCTCTTCTGTCCCCTCTGACCTTGAGCTGGTGTTGAATTTTGCACAACTGCAATAGACTATGCAAGGAACTGCTAAGAGTTGAGATCACTGAGCACATTATTTAGCATGAAGTTGTCCACATTAAATAATAGATGAGTAAAATGCATCATTGTAACAACATATTAATAGATAGCTTTCTTTAGATATAGAAGTGCACAAACATATACACAGTTCTCTGCTGTGATCACTTTCACTGACTGATTTTGCTTCCTCGATACCCTCTTTTAATTCAAATTTAGCCCAATATCCATCCAAGGGATTTGGAGGGCTGGCAAACGGCAGTGTGTGAGTGAGAAGTCAAGGCATGTGTAGACTGGGGCTGGGAGCAGGAGGATAAATAATACCATCACATCATTGCTGATGGAATGAACTGATTATGACAGAGGCTAATCATACTCAGGAAGTAGGGGTGTGGGGGGTGAGGATGTGCCACGGGACAAAAGCTAAACAGGAAGCTAAACAACAGAATGTTGTTTCCAATAAATCAGCTAATTTGTCACCTAATGTGTTATACTTATAATGTGATACTGTTTGTTGTTTAATACAGGTGGTATTAAGGTTGGATTTGAATTCTTATGTTTGCAGGGTCAACAAATCAACTTTGCTTAAAATTGTGATAGAATTTAGTGATGTCTTTGGGTGTGTAACAGCATGTTGGAGAATAGTTCAGCGTTGGCGGAGGTTTGGACTCTCAGAGTGTTCTAGTTGCCCATTAAACAATATTATTAACTTAGGTTCTGCTAGTGTCAGCTCTCCGCTGAAATAATGCTGATGGCATGGCAGAGAGACTGTTAACGGGTGTAATTACCTCAGTTGGCCAGGTGTGAACTAATCTCTGTTGTGTGTGTGTGTGTGTGTGTGGTGTGTGTGTGTGTGTGTGTGTGTGTGTGTGTGTGTGTATTTGTATGTCTGCTGATCTCAAACTCCCTTTGGGTTTTATTTTTGCAGGGGAAATATACTGAGAGGTTCTAGGGTGATTCAGTCACAAGGAAAGCGACATTCCCAGCTGTCTGTAACCTACTCACACATTACATCCAAGGCTAGCTTTGCTATTCCCTCTCTGTCTCTGTCTCCATACTTTCATAATGCAGCTCAGTCAAAGAATTCATTCCATCACTACCGTTGGACAACCTCCATTTACCATCTTTTCATACCCTCATGTCTGCCCTCCAATACACAGCGTCAGGTGAGTCAATCAAGGGTTATCTTTTATCAAGTGTCATTCACTTTTACAACCCCTCTATCTCCATCTGTATGACGGTAAATCAGACTCACACCATATCCTGTTCTGCCAGGGCTTTATAAAGCCATTAGCACCCTTACATAGCTCTATAAAATTGTTTGCATGAACATCTAGCTTGGTTGCGATGATACATAAATCCCAAACATATTTAGTTTCTCGACAACCTAGCATCTGGGACAGAAATTGACTCACCACAGATGCCATGTGACCAGTGAGCGATTTCTTCATTTTAAACTCATCTCTTTAGTTAATCAGCAGTAATGATTCATCGCAGTAACACACAAGAGGACAGTTGTGAACAATGCCAGGTCAGTACCACTGGAGGCTACAATAAAACTGGACAGCTAAAGCATGAGAACCATGCAGACGACTGCATGGTAGTCTGTCAGTCTGTCCAAATGGAAGTCTGTTCTGCCCTTTTGTTATACCAGGTAACTGAACAAAATAAAAACAAGACATTTTTCCTTTCTAGGCTCATCAATAGGCTCATTTTTAGTAGTCAAGTATGAGTCATTACAACTTAGTTGCGACAGGCCATAAAGATATAATAGTATTTTGCCATGAATTAGATATTAGCAAATGCTTTACTTTGCAAATAGCCTTCATGGTGGCCACTAACATGGTAAGATATCAATATTGGTTGAGGTTACTTGATTAAAATGAAAAATAAAAAATATACCCTATTTCAATCCATTTGGGTCCAACACAGCTAACAAACCTGGTATGACCAGTCAGCCAGGGAGAGATCCTTCAAGCCGGGACAGCAAGTTCTACTCCTTCCCACAGTGGAGAACAAGCTGTTGACCAAATGGCAGAACCTGTATACTGTCCTGAGGAAGCTGTGGCCCACCACTTATGAGATAGAGATGCCAGAGAGGAGAAAAGCCACAACAAGCATTCCACATCAACCTGCTGAAGGCCTGGAGGGCCCGGGAAACTCCACCCAGTCAGCAGCTGTTTGTGCAGGCAATGGAGGAGGAGGGCGATGTGGTGAGTGTATTCCTCAAGCTCAGACCTTTGCCACACATGTCTTTCTCACCTCTCCTAAGTTTGGGAGGAAGAGCTGGAGTCCATCCTTCCCCCAGGCTTATGGCAGGAGAAGGTACTATTAATCTGGTAAAGCAAACTATCCGCTAGAAGAAAACTACTCCAGTCAGACAAAGAATGTACTACATTCCAAAGAGAATAGAACCTGTGTTGACGGAGGAGATTCAGGTCATGATAAACCTACGAATAATTGTACCATCCAACAGTGAGAGGAATAACTCTGTGGTTCAAGAAGTATGCTCTGGCAAAGGCCACAGCAAGACTAAGTCAAAGCAATTAGAGTTCAGAAGAGAGCTACCACCAGAACCCAGGTCAAGTCCTTCCTGGGTATAGTTGACTGGTACCAGTGTTTCATCAGAAACTTCTCGGCATGAGCTGCACCCCTGTCTGACCTCACTGCAAATCCAAGATGCTCTGGGGAGAGGAGCAAGAGAAGGCTTTCCAAGTCCTCAAGGAGACTCTGCCAAGAGCCAGTGCTCCAGAGCCCAGATTATAGTTTGCCTTTCATCACCGAGGCAGATGCTTCTGTTAGGGGTAACAGGGTGTTCTACTGCAGGGGGAGGGAGAGAACAAGAGACCACTGACCTACATCAGCAGGAAACTCTTCCCATGAGAAATGCATTACTCTGCTGCAGAATCCTGGTGTCTAGCCGTCAAGTGGGCAATTGACTGTTTAAAGTATTAGCTACTTTGAAGGGAATTCAACTTGGAGACACATCACCCGATCCTGTCCTTGCAGCCCGACAATTTCCAAATCCAGTACCTGTCAGGGAAGTACAATGCTGTGGCTGGCTAGCCACCCTGATGGCAAGCCTTCCGAAGGAGAAAGAAATGTGGGGAAACTGTATAGACTCCCTCACAAATCAGGTGAAAAGCCACTCTCAATATGACACTCATACTCCTTTCACACAGGGGCAACGACCTGGGAATGATCCGTGACAGGTGCAAATGGGTTACGCGGGTTATCAGATGTGGGTCCACGACCCTGATAATAACGTGGGTCAGATGTGGGTCAAATGCTGCTCAGCTGCGGTATGAATGGGAAGGGCACGGGTTACAGGATGGATTAATGCATTCGTATGAAATAACAATCACTTAATACAAACGCAAGGTTACCTGCAAAAAAAACTACATTTTAAAAACAGGACCGTTTCAACAATGGAATAGAATGAATAGAATAGAAAAAAATCTCTGTTGTTCTCTGTTGCAAAGACACTTGAGCATAATTGAAGATCCTAAGTAGTTGAATCAAGCTTTCAGGACACTGAATTAAGCGAATAAATCCTAGAAAATCTAGTATTGGCTGACCAAACACAAAGTCATTCGCACAGTCCGCCACGTTGACTCTCAAGTGTAAACACACATTTTGAAACATCAGCATTTAATGAAGTCAACCTGCGACGTATACAGTGACGTATATAGATGTAAATATGGTGACACAGGTCTCGTGTGGCCTAGTTTGAATGGTCGACGACCTGAGAAAACCTGTTACCTGTGTGGTCTGAGTGTAATTGCTAAAAGCTATGGCAGAATGAACATTGCAGCTCAACAGAGAAGGCCAACAGTTAAGAAAGACAAACAGCTGAGCCAGAGCTCTCTTCCAGTGTCTGTATTGATTGAGGACCTCTCATACAGAGTCGCTCCATCCAATGGTGTATTGGCAACATCAAAGAGAACAGATGGTAATGACTAGTGCTATTCAACACTGTTGTCCCCACTGATATAAATAGACAACCCATGCTGTTCCTGCCACGTATGGCGCCTGTGTTTTTCATAACCACGAAAAAGGCTATGGTGGCACCAGATGCATGTGTAGCATCATCATGTCCAAGCATGTCGTTATTATCCAGAACTGCATTAGATGGATATTTAAATCAGAGGTCATTATCAAAGACCTATGTTGGTGACTTCAGTTTGTACTGTTGTCAAATCACCCCAAAAGTGCAATAAATTTACTAAAAACTCTCCCTGCCATCATTTTCGTTTGATGCACCCACAGCTTTACTACATCTAGCGCCTGTCTTGATAACTTTGGATGTAACCTTCCCGTTCACAACAGAGCTTTGATTGGCAAGTTGATCACACACTGGGTGACCATGCATGTGAATTATGTGAATTAATTTTATTGGCTAGTATAGACACTAGCATATAAAAGCTAACATTACATGTGGATAAAAAGCAGTGGCTTCTTGCAGATAGTTGGTTATTTGAGCTGATTGAAGGAATGGCATTCTTAACTTAGCGAACCCCAAAGAGTGTTGTGGAAAATTCAGAATGCAGTTCCTTTGCAAATGCGCACTGAATCAAAACTGAGTAGTCCGATATTTGCCAGTGCAATACCCAAACTTACTGTACATTTATAAATCACAAACCCTGATTTTTAATACTCCAATTTACAGTGCCTCATAAGCACACAGAAAGCTGGATAATTGTGTTTTTCAATGGAATGGGCCTTATTAGATAAGATTATAGAGCACCTTATTTTCTGAGGGAAGAAAAAATATCATCGGATGAAAAGGAGGCCCATGTAACTTAACATATAAAATATAACTGCTGTAATAAAGGGATGGAAATGATTTAGCATTCAGCTCAAGTTTGCCATCTCCACAGCCTGATAAAAGATTCACATATTTATTATTTATTCATTTGATCTCTACTTTTGCTACTTTTGTTGTTGTTTGTATTAATTGGGGCAGCAGACCTATATGTGAATAATGTCTGCAAATAGATAGTTCATGGTGTTTATGTCTTATCTGAGCACCAGCTGACTCATAGGTGCTCCACTAATCTACACTATTGTTTCTACTGGTACTCTGAATGTGTTTGTTCATTCCATGATGTTCAGACTGTAGAACCATCCATGCTGTTTATGTTAGTTCAGTGTTCAGGCATTTACTTTTAGCACTATAACATGAAAATGCAGCCTACATTGTAAATGTGTTTAAAAGATCTGACTCAAATGTAAAATCTTTACTAAAGGCACATTTACTAAATTGACAAGGGACTGAAGCTTATGATTTTATGTATTTTATGTATTAAGTCTGCACAATTGACCACATGCCATTAACTGTAGATCCAGTAGTAGTTAGAAATTGTGCCCACAGTTCTCTATATCCATTTATAACATTACATAAAAAATTCATTTTGTCAAAGTTGGAATCAACAGTAAATGAGATGCCATTCATCCAAGTCACCCACATTCAGCCACTTATGATACACTCTTGCTGCTCATTCACTCAGACATCTCAAGTAGTCCAAGGCTCCAGTGGGTATGCTATGATGTCAGTTCACTCCAGTTCACTTCAGGGAAGACCATCACTTATATATCTCATCTGGCAGTCTGAAACACAAAATGAGGATCTTGGCTCATCCCTCTGTGAGACCATGTTGACATGGTTCACTACTGTACCACAAATGATGGCTATTTTTTTCTGTTTATCCTGTGTATTTACACTTTAAAGTATGAGGGTAAGGATGCTATGTATTCAAAATGGTATTAAGTCTTGAGTTTTCAATAATGTATTATGCTTGTTGCAGAATATTCTTTGCCCCACAGATTTGCAAATACATGCATATTTGTCACAGAGAGAAATATTCAAAAGTTTAAAATTCTGCTTGCACTGCATAAAATGGGGATCAAGGCTTCTTTAGCATATGACAGTCTAACCCCTCTATCCCTGTCATTTATCATTATTGAAAGCTAAAATGCCGACATTGCATTGACCCAGATACAGAGCAGAAGTTAAAGCACGCACACATGCACGCACACACACACACACACACACACACACGAGCATGGAGCAATAGCAATCTCTTAAAGCAGCAGTCAGGGCTCAACCTGTGGTATCTCTGCTCTCCAGAGCCATGCTTTCACAACTGCCAAAGGAGGCTGATCAAAGTAGAATCAAACATGTGAAATCTCTTTCTTCTAGAAATAAGCAAACATATTTTATACATATAGTGTACAAACTATGCAGTGGAATCACAACTCTTATCTGTCTCACACAGATACAAAAATACATGCAACATTGTTCATGTTTAACCCTATAGGTTAACAGCAAAGATTTGAGTATGAAGTTGTCCAGTCAACAATCCTTGAAATATGATGTGAACCAGGACAATACATAGGCCAACAGGCCTATGTATTGGCCTATGTATGCTCCATAGGCCAATGCTCCACAGGCCTATGTATGCTCCATAGGCCAATTCCTGACTCTGTCTGCCATGCAACCTCACTCCCATGTTTCACTGCCATACTATATCCCTGGATTAGACAAGTCTTAGATATACCACATTTTACCAGAATATACAATTTTGTCACAATATTGTGAAAATAATGGGGATACGAGTCAGTCATAATGCCATTTATTATTGTAGATCTACAATAATACAAATCAAATGATTAATTATTGGACTAAAGGGACGGTGAAATGTTCTACTTTGTCACCAAAAGATAACTCTGTTGTGATACAAAGATTATTTTTATGTTGAATGTTTGAAGTGGTGCTCCAGATATGACTACTAGTGGTGCTGTTATACAGAATCAATAATTAGCAAGCATAATGTGGTATTGGTGGTAATGTGATCAACAGAAAACACCCAACCCTACTTTACACTTGGTACTTGCTTTTTCAGGCAACAATATTCACAATGGAGACAGACAACTATGTTAAAGTCAGCGTAGCTATCATTATAGTAGGCTGGCAAAAATACAAAAAAACTGCTTACATTTGGTTCATAAATGAGCCAAATATACTGGATTGGATGGAAACCTTTAAGCAGGGGCTGAGTGTATACCCAGTGGAGTGTTTTTCATTCATCGCCCCAACTCTATGTTAATAGCATAATGGGGAATTTACATTAATGCATTCTGCAGTCTTGGTCTATGGGATGCTCTTTCCAAAAGTTGGATGTTGCAGTGAAAGCATATGGTGAACATTTATGTTTCTTGGGCGCCTCCCAGTGAATTCCCAAGATGAACTCTATAATGCCTCACTGTGCACTGTTGGAGTAAACATCTTTCAAACTTCCCTATGGAGAGCTATTACAGGCAAATCCCTCTTTACTGAAACCACGTAGCAATGTACAGTATCTGTATCAACATAAAAAGGCCAAGACAGAGAATAGATTGCACTCCACTGTAATTACTTTTCTGTGCCAAGCTGATCAGGTTTAAACCAAGGAATGTTTTAATTACTCAAACATGACAAAAGTGAAAACCTTGCATGAGCCATATGAAATCGTCCCCAATCCTTGCTCAGCCTCCATGTCCAAAATACACTTCAAGAAGAAATGCACAGACCAGGAGCAAGTTTTTACTTAAAAGAAAATCTACATTTTCGTGATCTGAAGAAGAGACAGCACATATTGTGAAAAGAACCCTCTCTACTCTGAATCAAGTTGTTATTCTCCCAATTTGTAGGCAAGACATTTAAAATGTCCTATTTCTAATCATTCAAATAAATCCCTTTCAAGCAACAACTTGACATATTTTTGTCGAACATTACTGATACAACTTGAAAATGAGAACCTTCCATGCCTACCTGTGGCAGCTGCAGCCCTTTTTTTGCACTTCTTTGAAGTCCAAGAGCTTTCTAAGGCTAACAGCTACAATCATATGCACACACATACACACAGACACAAACAAATCCTGCAAAACACTGTAAAACATTCTAATCACTTCTACATGACCACACTAATAATTCATTTTGAGTTGTGGGTATAAGTACAACTGTGACACAGGCCTATTCATTTTAGAAAAAAAGTGAAAAACTCTGATTGACTCTGACTGATTTATTATCAGTGTTACAAGTGTCCAAATTCACAATATTCTCATAAAAACAGTGTCAGAAGATGGCTGACTTGTTGAGGTCTTTTTTCTTTAGAAGTGATTACATGCCAAAGGATGCAAAACCAAAAGCTTGAAGACTCTGGTACATACATGCTGCTGTTTTCTGCCTCCCATGCAAACTGTAATTCTATAGAAATGATGCTTACTGAGTGAGGAAGGAAATGTGAGAGACAGAAGACAATTAGGGATAGGGAGAGACAACCTAGCAGATGTAATTATCTAATCATGTGCCTCAAAGGGTGTTGAACAAGTTCTCTCCTTTTCTTTAAAAGGAGAGAACAAAAACAGTCCACCAACAATAGAAAGGGTTATTGCACCACAGAACACACACACTGTGGGGGAGGAGCTGAGTCAATACTTGGGGCCCATACTGGTCCCAGATGTAGTCTATGTTGGGGGTGGACAGAAAGAGAAAAAGAGAGTGAGAGAGAGGCTGTGAGGTTGCAGAAGGACCAAGCAATTGAGAGGATGAGAGATGGATAGATTTGAATGCCCTCAAGCAAGATTCTCCTCACAGATTTGTTTTTGACAGGGACAATAAGGTGTCCCTCGCACATGGGAAGATAAAGATACAGCAAAGAGAAACAGTATTCCCCAATAAGAGTGAATGAGAACCAGAAACTGCACTAGCATGGCCCCGCATGGTGAGGGAAACAAAGTTTGTGCAAGTGATAATGTCCCTGAATGTTTGCACATAAATGGCCCAACGTTAGTCAAAATCACAGGGAGACTGCATTGTTAGTGCCCACTCATTCAAACCTACATGTTTACATGTTTACCACCAAATGTTTCTCATGAACAAGATACATCATTTACTGATAATCCAACTAACAGCTTTCCAACTGCCTGTTTCTATGGGAAAAATACTTATCGCCTCACTGCTGGGGCTGACTGAGATGAGTTTATGAGCTATGGTCATGGCCAACCTCAATCCACAATGAATGGCTGACATCTTATTGCATCCAAGCCAAAATTGTCACCCTGGTGCAAGCCCTATTTACGCTTCCTACCCATTTGCTTTCTCCATGCTGATTCTCCTTGTCAGTTGATAAACAAACATCTTGAACAAGTAAATGTATTTTTTGTAGTGTGTGGGGGATCTGAAGTTGCCAGATAAGACAGACATACATGTTTCACACAGTATTCATGTCCCAATCACAAATATCCATGCGTACTTGGAAGAATAGTGTAAATATTACAAAGGAAAGCAAGCTTACTTTAATTGCATAATCCAACAGTAAACAGGATAAGATGATTATCTGCCTCAGTATCCTGGATCATTTATGCACATCCCAGCTATCTTATTCAGGTTTCTCATAATTTGGATATGAGCATACACTATATGGCCAAAAGTCAGTGGACACCTGACCATCACACCTATATGAGCTTTCTGGACATCCCATTCTAAAACCATGGGCATTAATATGGAGTTGGAGCCCCCTTTGCGGCTATAACAGCTGCCACTCTTCTGGGAAGGCTTTCCACAAGCTTGTGGGAATTTGTGCCCATTCAGCCAAAACAGCATTAGTGAGGTCAGGCAGTGATGTTGGACGAGAAGGCCTGGCTCGCAATCGGTGTTCTACTTCCTCCCAAAGGTGTTCAATGGGGTTGAGGTCAGGGCTCTGTGCAGGCCAATCGAGTTCCTCCACACCAAACTCGTCTAACCATGTCTTTATGGACCTCGCTTTTGCACAGGGGCACAGTCATGCTGGAACAGCAAAGGGCCTTCCCAAACTGTTGCCACAAAGTTGGAAGCACCCAATTGGCTAAAATGTCTTCGTATCCTGTAGCATTAAGATTACCCTTCACTGGAACTAAGGGGCCAAGCCCAAACCCTGAAAGACAGGGTGGCTGAAACACCTGAACTCAATAATTAGTAGGGGTGTCCACTGACTTTTGGCCATATAGTGTATCTGTGTCATTCAAAATGCAATGTTTAAATGCACCAGTTTAAACAGAGTACTTGACTATCCTGAATATTAGGGGAATTTCATTTTATTTTCATTTTATTAGGATGCCCATAAGCTGACTCCTCAGAGCTAAAAAAATAAAAAAAATAAAAAAAATGCCAACCACTGTATCCACTGCTATACAATACAATCAATCATCACAATCAATCATTATTATTCATATAGTCTGTGCTCTTAATTTTAGTTTAGCTTTAAATCTATTTAGTATATTATCCAAGCCTTTACTAATATCTTCAACACTTATTTGCTATTTGTAATTTTGGATGTTTAGTAACTAAGGGTAAGTCATTTGTGAAAATTGAGAACAGAAGAGGCCCAAGGCAACTGCCTTGAGGAATACTGTAAGTTATGTTTTCACATGTGGATAGGCTACCATTGAAAGAAAGAAGAAAACAACCTCTCTGCATTCTACAGGACATGTATCTCTCAAGAGGGCAGAGTTACTGAAATGTTGGAATATTGGTGTGCATCTAAAAATAGCCAAGTTCCCATGTCCAACCTTAAAGAAAGAGAAAGACAATGCAGACAGTGCTTGAAGTGCCTCCATGGAGAGCCTAGTCTCTTTCTCTATAAAATCTCCCAATGACAAATGCTAATAGTCATACTGGACCACTAAGATACCACTGGCATCCCAAAATGAGTCTGTGCCCTACCACGACCACTGCATTCAAAGTATCCTGGACACATTCTTTTGAAACAAGGTCATTCATGTTCACAAAACATTGTTGAGCCTATCCTAGTAGGGTTGGGAACCGAAACTCGGTTCCAAATTAGAACCGAATTCAAAAGAGTACCGGGTACCCGAAAAAAAAGGTTGAATTTCGGTTCTGCTTATCGGTTCCTAAAAGAGATATAAATCTTTATTATTGCAAACAAAGGCTATATGTCTGCAAGGACGTGGCGGCTACCTGCCAGGACGTTTAAAAAAAATTAAAAAAAAACATTTATCTGCCAGGACCTGTCTACGTCACGCATCAACGCAACGTGTCCATTTGTTTTGATACGAGCTAGCGGTTAGCATGCATGTATAACTTATACATGTCAGCAGTGTGAAAGATGGACCGCGGTAAACGGTCAAAAGTTTGGCTTCACTTTGTAAAAGAAAGCGACGACAAGGCTAAGTACAGTACATGTGGGAAATGTATTAGCTGCAAGGCAGGTTGCACCTCAAATCTGACCAAACATTTAAGGCAGCACGGCATCGATTTGAAAGAATGTACCGTGTTTGATGTCTTGCGGTCTCCGAGTGCGAGTGTGTCGGCCAGCGCGAGCACCTCACAAGCACCTCCAATCATGCCTCCAGTAGAGCCAGGGACAGCAAGCCGCGAGACACCGTTCTCTTTGGCAATGACGGGAAAAATGACCAAAGAGAAAACTGACGAGTGTATAACGTTGCCTCTATCTCAGGTACTACTAATTTACGTGGTTTAAGTCATTGAGCATGTCTGATAAGGCTCTGAGAGGAGTTGTGACTGTGAATGTGGGTTTCCTTTTGTCTACCTTAGTTTAATTAACTGCTCTAGATTAATCCTTATCTATTATTTATTTAAGATTTTTTTTAATGCACGTCTGTGGATCATACGTTTTTATTGTATGTATTTACTTTGTTAATGATCAGTAACGGTTAAAAGAATAAAGATATTTTTGTTATCTAAACATTTGACCTCTTTTTTTTTTTACCATATTGGAATCGAAACTCGGAATCGATAAGAACCGGAATCGATAAGCAGAACCGATACCCAACCCTATATCCTAGTCAATAGAAATAACATGGATTCTACATTGAGTAGTATCCCCCTAAAGAGACAATGAACTGATCTACTTCCAGCTGGATGAATTGTGAGAATAAGCTGTTGCTGCATTGCCTGCATTGTTAAAGAGAGAACACGGGCTTTGATGTCACTGCAGACACTCAGTGATAGGGCCACCACCCAACAAAAAAGATACCATTAACAATTCAATCTTGTCAAAATCAATAACTCTGCCCTGGAGACTGGGACATCTGCATGGGGCCGGGGGAGAATGTCAGCAATGCCTTGGCATTGTACTCCAGCAACTCTATCTAAAGACATAACAGTGCTTTCAGAATCTGCTCCGAGAGACTCTATTCTCTTAATGTTTTATTAACTCATTCTACTCCATCTTCATGCCTTTTTTTTAACCGAGTTGATTAAAACTTTATCCCAGGTAATTTCACCCCTTAATTAAAGATGTTATCAAAGAACAACTTTAATTTAGAGAGAGAGGTGCTCGGTTTGCAAGCTTTGCTAATTTAAAAGATTTCCAACAACAACTGATCAACTGCCCCTGCCCCTAATCAACTCAGTAATACCTAAGCATAGAGAGAAGGGAGCTGTTGGGTGCCAATTCAATGGCAACAATATGCTTTCACTCTGCACATGTGTTTATACTGCACTTTTAATGTACTTATGTTGCCTTGAAATGTCTTATATATGATATAATATATTATATATGATGAATGTTCTTTAATGGTAGTTATGTAGGGTATTGAGCTAGGCAACGACAATGTAAACTTTCACAGCAGCAGCACATTTGCTGGGCAGTGGGTGTGGTCTTAGGCAAGTAAAAACAACTAAACAGACGTGAAAAGGAACTGAGGACAATGACCTCATTCTTTCTTGCTGCACCGCACTGCTGCTGACACTACACTTCTGACCATTGCTGGGTCATCTAGATGACCCCAATGTAGGATTGTGTCATATAAATAGTTAAGTACACAATACACTAATCTTGCTAGTCTAACATACTTCTGTGTCATATGTTGAGTAGACACACAAAACAGGTCTTTGAAAATAATATATTTAAAAAGAAGCATAAGCTACTTATTGCAAAGCAAACATTTCACAGCACTCATATTCTGCCCTAAATACGAACTATGGAGATTTGTTCGAAAAACTGCAACAAAATCAACATAGAAGACTTATAAAGTGGCTTTATAGATACACCAATAATAATATTCTAACATTATGCAAAAGCTATGATATTTTGAGGAATGATGAATAATAATAATGGATAATACAGCCTTAGCCAAAACATTGGTGTGAATGTTTGCTCTCAGTGCAGTACAATTTCACATTGTGGCATATGGTAATACAAACCCTGTGGTCAAGAGAGTTGAAATTGATGTGGCAGGCATACAGACAAGAGAGCTACAACTATTGATTGCTCTGTGTTGTTTTCTACTGCCTTATCTCCCATGTCTTGAACATCAGCATCAAACATTTGTCTAAGGGTTGGAGTGAGAGAAGGCAGCAGAGGAGAGGCAATGCTGTTCCAGTCAACGGCGGTACCATGGCTACCCTGAGGCTCTGCATCTGTACAACAACAGGGGATCCATGGTGTTCAGCCAATATAGCTTCCTCTCCCAGGAGACCGGGAACACAATGCAATCCTGACTGTCATTGATTGTGTAGCCTTGCCCATAAATTACAGCTTTTCCTAATCCCCAGTGACACAAAATACAGGCTATAAGCTACAAATGACCTAACTGAACCTAAGTATGCAGGCGATTATGTGCAGATGGCTATTGAACACTGTAAATCTGCATTATAAATTGAAGAATGAGGAATAAGTGATGTGACCTAGTGATTCTTCACTGGATTGTCTGCAGACAATGTTAGCCCTTTCATCTATCCTGCACCATTATCCCAATGCCCTCCTAAAATACAGAAGGGCCAACCACAGCACACCACATCGACCCCATCAGATTGTTTGCAAAGAATTATGAAGGTATATAACAAAAACTATATATGGTAATTCCACAGCACAGGTGGGAATGGCATGTGTAGTCAAATGAGGGAAGGGAAGACGCAACACCATATCCCAAATAAGACTAACTATGATATGAGCTCCTATCAGGAATATGGTGTGCTTTTCCCTTTCACTGTTGCCTTTCAGATATGCTCTGCATAGAATGTCTGCAGTGGATCGAAACAACACATCCATTTCAAATCGAATGCAACAAGGGGTAGTCAGTGGGTATCCAGTAGAAAATACATATGGTGAATAATTGTTTATCTACATATGTGATGCTTTGTGCTACAACCCCACTGTGAAAAAGTAGAACAACCACACAGGTGTGCTGCATTGAAAGAAAAGACCATTGCCTTACATTACTACCCTAATGAACAAATACGCCTTGCAAAAAACCTGATCCTAAACAAATGGACAGACGGAGATACACATATGCAGCTAGTTCCCAAGGGGAAGAGAAGAGTGTTCATGCTTTGCAGCCCGCAACCGTGCTTCATCCTCTTTCAACTCTTGCCATGTCCCCAAAGGTTTAAACAGCACAAAGTTTTGATCATCAAGTCACTATTTAGGGTAGAAATAACTTTAGTATTGTAGATAGTTTGTTGAGCAGAATTACAAGTAAAAATGTAATTTAGTTATCATGCTGCTTCTCTGCCCAACCAGTGAATAACAGAAAAACTAAAATGTATGCTGTGTTATTGATTGAGGGACAGAACAATGTTTATTGTGCTGTCCTGGATGTGCAACTGATGTTATGGTTATAGCCTGGTAACGTATGTCTAGATTTTAGGAAAGGTCCCACCCACCCATGTTCGGCTACACAGTGCCTCTTATTTATATCTTTACTGAATGATATTCAATGAACTGCACCAAGGCATAGCATCGGTATCGGTAACACTAAAACTTTTAACTAAGACCGATTTTAATTAAATTGTTTTGGCTTCCTCTTGTGCAGGCTGTGCACTCTGGCTAATCAATGGTAGGGGAAAACTACACAACCCACAGAAAGTGAGTCAGTGTCCTGTGAGCATGCCTCCATGCCAATCAAAAGTTCAGGTTCTAAATACAGCTACTATGTGACCCCTGGAGGCCTCTGAGAATCCATATGCAGCTCTGGTTACACGGACCAAATGTAGCAAACTACACTGAGTCGTAAAACATACACACATTATATTTCAAACTGGCAAACCTCTTATCTGTATTTATTATTTAATGTGTTGTAGCTGCAGTCATTGGTGAATTAAAAAATCAAAGCAAACTTTCCATTTTAATGATTGGCCAATAGTAGGCTGCCATATGTGATAAAAGGCAGCCAGACAATATTTACAACGGATTGTCCGCTGCCATATGGCCCAGCTACAGTAGACAGAGGATTTTCATCAGCACTTCAGCTGACTGTTTGAGCTCTGAATCCACGCTATTCACAATGGTTGACACATCAAATTGTTAAGCTTCAATCTCATGGCTAAAAGAGCTAATAGCAGACAAGACTTAGAAAATCATCACAAATGCAAATAGTAGCAGAGGAAAAGGTGAGGCATGGTAGCTCGAGTTGACAGTACTTGGCTTGATAAGCTTTTACCTGAATATGGCTATGTATGCTACTTGCATACCTCAAAATCCTTAAGTCAAGAAAGAAGGCCTAATTAAGAAGTCATTGCCAAAGGATATAATAAATCACCGGCAATTCAATGAGGGCAGATACAGATTGATGACTTTATCCACCCGTGCATAAGAATGACAATTAAACAAGAGGCACCATCGGCAGACAAAGAAATTAAGGAGCACTATCCATGATGAGGAGCAGCATGCAAATAAGAAGCAAATAATCTGTGAACAAATTCAACGGTTCCGATCCAGCTGGTCAAAGATAAGGTAATGTCTGCCTATCAAAGAGAGCCTGTATTCAAGATCGGCGACCGTTATTTTACTAGGATAGAAGTAGCCGGTGTCCATTAGCTTAGCTGCTATACTAGCCTAGCATGCTAGCAGTCTTGACATAAATCAGTCGGAGCAGGCTTTCAGCACCGGGCTTGCTGGATAGCAGTGTTCGGGGTTTAGGTAACGTTAGCGGACTAGGCAATATTAACACAAGGAGAATCGCCCAGCTCAGCAAATCAACGCAATGACTCGCTATCTTTAATGATAGTCAAGTCTGCGATAATATAATAAACTGTAAGTATTCCGATGCGAAGATATATTTACCTTGCTAGCTAAATACAGATACATACAGATGAATGAATAGCCGGACCTCGCCTTAAGCTAACGTTAGCAGCTCAGCCGGTCAGTCAGTGCAGCAAGAAGAATGCTACTTGGTTGCTAGCAAAAACACCCAGTTGACAAGCAGAGCTTCTGATAAACTACGCATCTTACCCGCTTCAAATAACACCTCTTGCAGGTCCACAAAATGTGTACAACGCCTGGTTTCACTGTGTATTCCAAAAAATGGTGTCCTCCGAAATAAACCCTCAGTGAAATCGCCTCAATCCAGACGCTTTCCTCAATCTTGTGGTGCTGGATTTGAGAGTACACGCTTCTGTCTGTGTCTAGGAAATGCTTCTTCCTTCTCCACCCTGCGAAATAATGACCCCTCCCAGCGCTCCGACCACAACCACGGAGAAGGCAGGTGCAGATGGTGCGCTAGGAACGGGGCGCCTTGCAATATAGTGAGCTGTGTGGTATATTCAAGGGTTGTCAAATCAGGAGAGACGCTATCGTCGGCGCATGCGTAGTTCCTTGTATGAGGATGCGCCCTGCCTGTGGCCACATTGACAGGGAGGATTTCTGTGCTTTGCCAAATACTGGGATGCTGCACGCAAATTCCAACTTGGGGAGTATTAACAAAATGAAAGTAGGCTACCCATTACAAAAGCAACTAATTATATAATCCTATAATACATTTTAGGAATATACAATTATTGGAGATTTTTAATAAATACAATAAAGTCAGATAAGGTCACAAAAAACTCACTTTTGAGTACCACAGCACACTATAATTTTCCATACGAATATTATAGCGATTTTCATTATGGAATACATAGTATTTACAGTATTGTGCAAAAGTTTTAGGTACCCTAGATGTTTTTTATATAAATTTGGTCTTAGATATGTATTTGTTTTGTTTTATGCATTAGTGATGTAAAAACATTACTGCTCATTAAATAAGTAAAGTAATTTCTTTGATATTACATGTTTTTACATGTGCCTAAGACTTTATTGACCTGAGGCACATACATTTTTTTAATAAACTATTATAAACTGATGCAGAAAGCCTTGGATACAAATGATCATTACTTAAAACCTGAGGCATATTAACAAACACTATGCTGACACAAGACCTAATGCCTACTGTTAATCAATGTCCAGTTGCATGTCCACTACCCATGTAACACACTTTTACATTAATTGTAACACAATTATAATTAGTGGTCCTATATTGCTGTACATATCATACTCATTTGAAACAAAAAGCATGAGAACCACTACATTTAGGCTACCACATGTTCATGCTATTTATTTTGATAGCCACCTAAAATACTGAGTGGTTAGTCTACTTTAGGGAGGATTAGTTGCTAACTTCATGTCACTGCACTCACTGCTCTTGTCTAGCTGAGGTTAGCTATCTGACATTACCTAGCTTAACAGGTCAGAGGTTGCAATTCACAAAAGAGAATTTAACCAAATCTGTTAGCTGTTCTGTACATCTGTCAACCTAACATCACAAGGTCCACTATTGAGAGTTTTGCTAGCTCTTATGTGATTTCAGCCGTTCTAGTAAGCCCATCAATTTTGTCAGTATAACTGCAAAGAAACGAGTGATTAACATTGTCCATAAGTAGTTCTAAAAACATATCTATTAGTCTTTATGTAACTTATGTATACTTAACGTATTTTTCATGTGATGGACAATTACTGATGAAGAGCATAAAACCTCCAAGTCAATCCCCTAGGTCCATTATTGCACACGCAGCCAAGCCATAATGCTTTATGCCTGTTATTGTTTTGGCCTGTGTAGCTATATAGCTTTCTTCCACAACTATTTGTTGACAAGATGTGGATCTGAGCTAGAGCATAAGCCTCAGCTACAAGACCTAAGAGCCGGGAAAACAGAAGTAACTGTGACCGCAAATTGCTGATTAAGCACTAGCTTAAGCAGATGTGCCTGTCTGATTTTGATAAGCAGAGATCAAATTGACTTGGCATATGCATTGGTAAATGTGTTTAAATACTGTGGGCTGTGGGGTTTGTGCAAATTCCAGGGCTTGACTGACTGATTGACCTATGAATGGTCATCTGTTAAATGTATTAGCCTACTGTAGGCCCTACTGTAACCAAGATTGTGAAGGCTACAATTATTGCCTTCTAGTTTGGTATGATGAACAGATATGCTATGTTTCTAAAGATTATGAATGGCATAAATGATTATTCCAGGATTCAGGATAACATGTTGAATTTCACATCCTTTATGTGCAATCTCCACCTCTGTTTCTATCACTAACTAATCAAACCAATATACAGTTTTTGTCTAGTTAATTGCACAATTCAGAATTCAGAGGATTATAGAGTAACACTCAGTTGTTTAGATAGTTTCAATAGCATTGCAGTTTTGCAGAGACCATTATGAATCACTCATTCACCATGTCAGCTTGCAGGACAGGCTTGCACCAAGATATTTTAATTACAGGGCCTGAAATAAGCAGGTAATCACTGAAAGCCTTGGAGCAGTTATGCCTCCCAAGGAAATTGGATTGCACAGTTTTGTTTGTGGCAGTATATTAGGTCAGTAAGGTATTGCTAAATGAGATGGGACTTTGATACTAGGCAGCTGTGGCAGATGAGCTAATGCTGAACAGTGAAACAGCCATGTCAGAAAGGTATTCCAGCACTATCTCAAATTTAAGACTACAGCATACAGAGGCAGGTAAGGCCTTTTAAATTCTAGTACTGGGTCTAAATCGGTCTAAATAAAGTTCAGGTTTTTTAACAATCATTGTAATGAAATCAGCATATAGTCTGAAAATGATTGTCAATGATGGTTATGGCAACTCATGTGCTAATGATTGAACATTGTTTTTCATTTTAGTATATTGTGCCCATTGTCTTTTGCTCCATCTAGTTTCCATCTCCCTCTTCCTCTGGCAAGAAAAGGGAAGGAACAGCAGTCCATTGTCTCCCAGCTGCTTGTGTTTTTAGCGCATGGCAGCCACTCAGCACAACACCTTAGCAGGCCATTCCTCATTTGTCATATAGGGGACTGTGACCAAGGGATTACTCTAGGGCTTCCGTTGTCTCCCAGTCTCACCCATCCCCTCTTTTGTCTCCGCCATCTGGTTCGCTGGCCTGATTCATCTGGAGCATAGCTACACTGGGAATAAAACTATCTCTGAGTGTGAGTAGCCATCAACTATGTTTCTACTTACATTATATTTAGATCAAGGCATGCACTATAAAGCGATACTTGGTGAGAAGCTCCCTTTTGTTCATAGAGCTAAACAGCTTCACATGGATTTCCAGATTTCCATGATGAATAGTGTGTGTGTGTGTGTGTGTGTGTGTGTGTGTGTGTGTGTGTGTGTGTGTCTGTGCACATTAACTAGACTTGTCTATATTCTTGGGTTATATTAATCCAGCTGGATCCTCCCTTCCTCCTACCCAGAGCCCAGGCAGTCCAGGGACTGCAATCATAAAATGTCCCTGGACTGGTTTTGCAGTGACTCCAGGCCTCAGCCTGTGAGAGAGGAATACTTTTCTATCTCTGTCAACCCCTCCCTTGTTGCATAAGGTCCATTCATATCTATTAAGAATAGCTGAATAATAGCATTTCAAATGGCGTTGCAACCAAAATAATTCCCACCTCTGGAATGTTGTTTGGGGGCAACCCCACTAGTTAGGGATTAGTTCTGGGAGGTGTGCTTCATTTTTGTTTTTTAAAGTAGATGTTATAAGGTACATTAATCCTATGAGAAGACTGAGGTTTCTTATTAGCTCTGGTCTTCTGCATACTGCAATGGAAGAGGGGGAAATTCAGTGCATGAAATGGTACTAATTAAATCTTGGCTTCTCTCACCTTAGCTAAGAAAAGCTGTAAAATAATTTTGTTGCAGGATAAACAACGTTTACAGGCAGGAGAATGGAATATTGAAGCTCCGTCAGCTGGCCGAGATGAGACTGATGTTATTATTCATTCAGTTAGGATGTGGCACTTGTATCCCATAACCCTTTACTTTCAGTGGAAGGTATTTTGAGGTGTGTTGAGCTGTGGTTACAGCGAGGGTGATATCTAGGAATATAGGGTCAATAATAGGTACAACAAAGAAGTGTAAAAGCTGCTTAAAATCAGGCACCAAGAAAAATCATTCCATATGTCAGATTTATGGCTGATCTTCTGTCTGTACTACAGTACAGGTCAAACAACAGTGTATTTATCTTTAATCCTTCCAATTCAAAAGTAACAAATTAAAGTGTGAACAGGCTTGGGAAACTATTAGAGCTGCCTATGACTTTTATTCTTATGCCAAAGGTTGCTGCAAAGAGTTTCAAAGCTGATAAAGCAGCATAACACTAACTTTTTCACCCACTCAAAATTGGAATACAAAAGGTGTAAAAAACAGCCCCAAAGCCTCCGTAGCTCCTTAATGTTAAATATCACGTTCAAACTATTTATTTGATCACTAGTGATGAATAACTCACTGATATGTCGCTGAGGAAATGTTTCCTGGTCAACATTGTGCCAAGCATAACCGTCTGCTAACAGCTCCTTAGACCCACTACTCAAGCCTACCAAGGTACCAATCAATAGATCTTGCCTATGAGGCTGTGACAATCATTGGGGTCACCAAATGGGATAGAATACAATGAGGTCAAACTAAAAACTATGGGTGGGAGCTCCCAAGCCTCCTGACTTCACACGTGAATGTGGTTGACTAAAACTACTGGAGTCTGAACAAATCATATACATTTCACTGTCAGTTATGGAACCCAGAACATAGACATTTTGATTTTCAAGAGGATGTAAAGTGGAAAGTTGGAGTCAAATAGATCTGCTCATTTTTCACTAGGGCCTATAACCCAAATATGTTCTGTTGTGCTTCACTCCTTACTCAGCATGTGCCAAGCCAATGCAGTGACAGGGCATGGGCTTACTTTTTTGTCGCAGTCACCACAGAGCCAAATTCAGGTCAGAAAGTCAGGATGAGACACTCATCTATACTGAGGCACTATCAAACCTCATGATGATGTGGTAAAAAACATCTGTCCTTTATTCAGCAGTATCTAATTATTGAAGAAAGGAAAAGTTCTATCAATGTGAAAATTGAACTTTCTTCTCCTGAACCCCCGAAATCGTCTTCTGTGCAAATGAATATAGAAGACGAGTCACACAACAAGTCACACTTGTTGGTTTGCATAGAAAATATGCTGCTCAATTTATCAAATTCATAACTTTGACCAAGGCAACTTAAAGACTTAAGAAGAATGACTGGTAGATACCAATTCCATAAAGCTCTGCACTAACGAGACATCCCGGTTACCTAAGCTATTTATCCACACAAGAGCTGATCATTTGCTCCTTGTTAATGTTTGCGACCGAGACTTAATAGATGATTAGTGGCTTCAACAGACAGGGAGGTAGGCTGAAATGGAATGGCACCAGAGCTTTAGTTTCCCAGGAAGTATGTTATGAAAAATATCAAAAAATCAAATAAGAGACTACACTCTAAAGACTCAAAGAGTTTCACATTTATTTCAGATACTGCTGACTTTTCCAAACACATTATAAAATAAATAATAATATAAAGTATAAGAAAAATGTAGAGACAGTCAAGAGTAAGCAGACAATTGATTTATTTTGATCCATCGACTTGTTTTCCTCTGTGTCCTTACTACACACTCGCTCTATTTTCCTTTGTCATGGTTGGACAGATTGCTTTCTTCCATTGTATCAGCATGTGTCTGTTGTTGAAGTACTACACAGAATTTAAGCTGCAATAGGCGAGAACAATACACCCCTGATACTATACCTCTTGTAGAAACTGACAGGCTGCGGGGGAGGGGTAGCATTGTTTTATAAAGACAGCTTTAAATCCTCATGCATTACTCTGGGGACTTTTACTTATTTTAAAATGTTGGCTTACCTTATACAAGGTCAATTTCAGATTGTGTATTTGAGTTTATAGGCCCAGGGTGCCGGCGCTGGTTAAATTGGCGCCCTAGGCAAGATTACAGACTGCCCCCCCCCACCCTCCCGAACCATAATAACATCATTATCAACACAACATGTTTTATTTCTGTTCTTTCAAAAACTTTTTGGCATTGCACATAATACACAAAGTAAATCACTGACATTGACTTTACACCCCTTTATCGCCACATCACACATGCATACATACATAATCAGGGCTCATGAAATAAAATCAATCACTGTTATACCTAAATGAGCAACCAATTATTTCCTTATTATAGACAAACATTTTTCACTTTTAACTGCTGCATCTGATAGGAAAGGTGAGTCTAAAATACAGAAGCTGGTATGGAAAAATGTGCTGTACTCACCTGCTCCACACAGTGGTTCAGAGGATGTTGCATCACCAGCAGATATACGTGTGAGGTTTGATGACGTTGATGGGAGGGTGGTTGCACTATAATCAGGGTGTTCAGATGGCAGGCTGTTGGGTGCACTATCACCAAGGTGTATAGATGTTGATGGGGTCTTTTCAGGCACCATAGGATTTGCAGGGGGAGTTGGGCCAAAATATTTCCAAAGTGCATCTAAAAAATGGAGCAAAGTTATCTCTCGTGCCAAAGCGAAAGGTTGCCTAGTACAGCTTTAAGTTGCACGCTAGTTTGGCTTGTATGCAGTGGAGGATTGTGAGCCCAAGTTTAATGAGCTTCTGCGTGACTCCCCACGTCTATAAATAATTCCTATGTTACCATTAAGAGTGGAGCATTAGAAAGATTCCAGTAAAACAGCTGATACCCAGACAACAGATATGTGACATTTTAAATATGGGGGAATTAATATGTTTTGACGTCAAAACTGTAAATTTGAAGTTGAAACGTTTTCATATTCAGTATGTAAGCTAAAAGGTGGTATGATGTAATTAGTTCCTAAGAAGGAGATGACATTAAAATATGGAAATAAATTGTGAATTGAAATTGAATTGAAAGCTCCCCCTCAGGGTGCTCAGGAACTTCTACACCTGTACCATAGAGAGCATCCTGTCGGGGAGCATCACCACCTGGATGGGCAGCAGCACCAAGAAGGACTACCTGGCCCTTAGGAGGGTGGTCCGCTCAGCTGAGCGAACCATCAGAACCACCCTCCACAACCTGCAGGACATCTACACCAAGCGGTGCAGGTCCAAGGCCAACAAGATCCTCAAAGAGCCCAGCCACCCCAGCAACAGACTCTTCTCTCTGTTACCCTCAGGAAGGCGGTATCGATGCCTGAGGGCAAGTACAGAGAGGATGAGGAAGAGCTTCTGTGCCTAGCCCCCCCCCCATTCCACACTCACACCCCCCCCCCCCACACACAGACACACACACGCGCATTGCACTTACCTATTGCACTATGTGTACAGTCAATTTTTGTGTACTACTAATCTTAATCTTAATTTTATCATTTTATCATTATTAAATTGCTTGTTTTATGTTTTTTAGCCGGAATAGGTACTCTAAGCATTTCACTGCGCATTGTACTCTGTATATTGTGTATGTGACAAATAAAATTTGAATTTGAATTTGATTGAAATAAAAGAAAAAATTCAGTGTGAGGAATCTGTAGTGTGTTTTTCACTGAAACCACGTACTGAGAGGACAATCAAGAGATCAAAGCAAACCCAGTGTGTCTAAATTGTTACACTGTTTGCAGTAGCAGTGATGGAAGCTCTTTTTGTTAGGATTCATGGCCATGCCCACACCTGAATCCAGGCAATTACCCTTTGGTGACACTATAAATCTCTCAGTTAACAAGAACATGTGCACCACAACAGGCAATTCACATCTTTGGAGATAGATAGAATGAAAAGAAACTCATTCTACTTATTTTAAACTGTAGCTACCGATGATTTCTCCACAGAGAAGGATTCAAACATAGCTGTCGCAATATGACTGAAAATGACTTGTAAACTCTCTGACATAATGTCGTACTACCCAGTATAAATAAAAATTCTACCTAAAATTGAATTTCCATAGTCATGCCTTTGATCAAAAGTTTCGGTTTCAGTAATACTTCACTGTACAATGGGCTTATTCAAATGTATTAACTGGTGTATTAACCTATGGGAAAGACATGTTAGTACACAATGACAACTAAGAAAGTATACAAATGCAATGTAGTAAAACAAGTACTTACTGTACAAAAAGCACTCTGGAAAAATGAATAATTTTGGACAACCATTTAGCTAAATTATTTCAGTAAAGAAAACAGCACAAACTTTGAACATCCTATAGCAACACTGATGTCAGGTGATGGAACTGCTGGACTTTCTAAGTACTCACAGAGTATTGTGTACGATACTGTCTGTTCCATAGGTTAATGCACCACTTAATGCTCCAGAATGTGGCCATTGTAAAGTGCTGCCCAATCTTCTCCCAAAGGTGGAAACCAAGCCTTTAATCTGTGATATCATGGATCTGCTTCATTGACAACAAGCTTGCTTTTGGATATTTTATGCTTGTTTGAGCTTTTACATTACAAATAACTTTTATCTTCACCCTGGGGGATTTTCACTAACTCATTGTCAATGAATCAGCTCCAGAATTGCCTCTTGATGGCATTATCAAGACCATCAAGACAGTCTACAGACGTGTACGTGTTCATAAAACTGACTGAAGAGAACAACCACCCTGTCCTCATTACTGCTAACTTGTTCAGGCTCATCTTTTCATCCAATTGAGATATAATTATAGCAGCAATCACCATCTCATCTCAGCTCTCTGTTCTTTTCATTCAACTCATTATCATTATCCTCATACCAACCCAAATGTACTCCCATAGTCTCGGGTATTGAAATAGTTTGAATTTTGCGGGAAAAAAAACATTTGCTCAATGTTTCATAATCAGATGTGCTACATAAAAAGGTCTCTGGTCTGTGTCAGATTGCCTTCAAAACGGAGCGAAATAAGAGTGAGATTGATAACATTTAAATGAGTGCTGCACTTCACATGATGATTTTAGTGAGGATACGCTCACGATTACCTCGTGCTTTCATTCAGGGACACTGGAAAGAGAAGGATTCTTTTGGAGGAAAATGTCTCATTAAAAATGACATTCTGGGTTGGTAACCTGGGGTAGGGTTCGCCGTTCGGACAGATTCTTTGGCAGTTTTTAACGCAGGAGGTCCATCCCTGTGATACCTAACAATGAAAATGATCCCTAGGTAGTTGAATATAATCTACTCTGGAATTTTTCTCTGCAGACCTCTGTACCATACCTGAGTCATACATTAAAGATTGCTCATGATTTAATACATGAGATGAAATTAATCATTTAAACCACTGTCAGGCTTGAAATATTACTTTGGTGATTCGATGGCTATCTTTTATCCTCTGGAGGGTGTGTGAAGTCATTTCACACAGTCATTCTATGGAACATGTATCAGTGGAATCTTTACTGCTACAACACACCATTACCTGCCTGCACATACAGCATTACTGCTTGGCTACTGATAAAGCCACCATGGCAAATGAATTCCATGTAACACTGTGAGTGTTTTTTGTTTTTGCTTTTTATGTGTTAATGCTGGAATATTCATCTGCTGCTGAGGCTCAGCGTGTTTTGTGTTCTATTTAGAAATGCATAGAGTTAGAATGGTTCTGGCCTGTCATTTTGTCTTTCTGTGTGTCTGTAAATCCGAGGCTTCCACCACAAACACAACTCTCAGAGAAGTTAACCATGTGTCAGGTTTTATTCAAGCAGATATTGTGATTTTTAACATAGAATGTTAAGGTGATTTTATTGAAACTATTACGTGTATTCTGTTGTGATAACTATTCCAGTCAATATTTGCTTTATAATGTCTACAATAGATGTTTATGGTGACCAAGATGGCATTGATGTCCCTGTACCAGATCTTTATTCATATTCTGTTTATTTTGTGTATTTTGTTTATGTTCCATTTTGTTCCATCAATAATTAATCTTTGTTTCCCCACTGCACGCCTAACCGTCCTGGAAGGGGGAACCTTCTCTGTGAGGTGCTTCCCAAGGTTTCCTCCATTTTATTCTTACTAATAAGGTTTTCATGGGAGTTTTTCCTTGTCCTGAGTGAGGGTCTAAGTTGAAGGATGTCGCTTTTCCTTCGGCCTTTCCTTCCTTTATTACGCTAAAATGTGGGCATGTGCAGCCCTCTGAGACAGTAACTGTATACAAATAAACTTGACTTGATACTCGGCTCTCCTATACACCAGTGAAAAAGAGATTGTGACAATATCATTGTCCAAATGAAAGGTGAAAGGTCATTGCAGCCTGGAGATTGGAGACTATACATCACCTTCAAGTCAGCCCTGCCTCATCATCACATTGCATGCTGTGGGAAGGTAGATGTGTACGCAAGGGCCCAGGGAGGTGTAATAAAGCATCAGGAACCAATGCTTTATGGGTGAAGCATTTATTCATCATGTGGGTGAATGTGGTGAATAATGAAAGATTTTTCTTTTTTTTAAATGGTAAATGGAATGGTAAATGGACCATTAAACTGTCTATGAAAAAGATAAACTTATACAAAAACAATATTAACAATATTAACTCTCTCTCACAATTAGGTCTCTCTCAGCAGGTCTCAGTGCTGTCTCAGCAGCACCTACCTCTCTCCAACAGGTAAAACTGAACCCCTGATAAACAGAGATCTTGCAACGTGGTAAATAAATGCTTGAAATAAATATATGTGTTGTGGTTACATTTAACAAAAGAGTAAAATGTAAAATAAGCTGCGCACACTCAATTACATGACGACAAACACAAAACACAGGGCATACAATTCAAAGAAGAATCACTAGACAAAGAGCGGTAAAAGTTATGGAGAGGAAAGAACACGTGAAACGGTATTGGTGGAAGGGGAAATTAATAAAGCATGCGATGTTGGCTGGAAGCCGCATCGTCACACATGCACACGCATCACACACGCGTGCATGTGTATACACAGATGCAGAGCTAAACACACATAGCTGTTACGGCATGAATGATTCATGTTTTGGTGTTGCTCAGGCTCCTTGAGGATCTGCATGGTGACCTTCACAGATACCACTACGGTCTGTGCCAGAGAGCCTAACACAATGTGACACCAGCAAAAAAAGAAAAGCTAGTGCTTGAAAGTCATTGGGCCTCTTTCACAAAACTTTTCTTAAATTATTCGTAAATTATTTGTATATATGTGTGTAAGAAAATACCAACGTGGGATTCATGAAACGTGCGGGAAACCTCGATTTGTTCGTAGAACAGGTGTATATTTGATGAATGCCAATCGTTCGTAAATTGGATGCGTGTGCCTGTTGAAGCCGGTTTGCATAGGTAAACGTTGTTCAACACCGTAAAAGGCTGCAGACTGAAGGGTCGTGTGCAAGTAAACCAGGGGAAAAAAGGGAAAAGAGGAACTTGGCGGAGTCCAAAATGGAAGTGTTGCCTGCATGTGTGCATGAGGAAAAAAGTAAAGCATGGCAAGAAATTATTAACGCTGTCAATGCTGTTTCAGCAGAAACACACACCGTTGCTGAGGCAAAAAAAAAAGAAACAGTTTGACATGAAAGTAGATTGAGTTGGACAGATCAAATACAGCCTGCATCTTCATCAGATGGTAGGACTATGTTATTGTATTTGTAAGGCATCCATCCAAGTTTGATAATCTTGTATGGCAAATACGCCATTTCAGGCCACTGAAACATCTTGTTGGTAATGAGGTTTGGCACTATTATAATTGATTTTTCATAAAGAATAAGCCGTTCTAAGAGCCTTCCCGCATGTTTCCAAAACACGAACAAATTCCTGCATGTTTCCAAACACACGTAGGATTTGATCGTACCAACGAACAAATTCAGATACGAACAAAATGATGAATCAGACTATCTTCGTAGAAATGTTTGTATGAACGCTTTACGATCATATCTGATCTCACGTACGTTTCGTGAATGAGGCCCAATGTGTCATTCTTTCTTGTGTAGTGACAATACCTATTCCATTCGAGAGGGGTTGAGTACTGTAGAGTGATTAATTGGTATCCTGCTGAAACGTTCACAGTCAAGAAATCCCTCATAAGAACTGACAAACCCTAGCACTCAATGGAGAGGAGGAGCCTTGCCGCCTCATATTCTTCATATTCGTGTGTGTGTGTGTGTGTGTGTGTGTGTGTGTGTAAAATGCCTTTTTACAGGCTGACCATAGCATGGATTAGTTCCTCACAGCTGTCAGGAACAAAGGAATACCGGGTAGAATGCAATGAACAAGAGGGACAATAACAGACAGAGAGGAGTATCAATTACTCATACTTCCTAGGTCCATGCAACATATGGAGGATGCTCATCTCCATAAGACTGTTTATTAGTGCATATGCTCAAACTAGAAACTTGTACCATAGCAATTGTTGGGTGTTACTGGGCACAGCTTTATTTTCTCACAACTTTCTCAGAGACTAAATTCAATACCACTTTGAGTAAACACACCAACAAGGCGACATGTGAAAGTGTTATAATTATTCAGCTGGCTTTTGTCCAGGCAGTGTGGTTCATTTTCCTCCTCGAAGCACTAAAACTGGAGGAGTAACTTAATTGTTTCTGGCCATTTCATCACTCCCAGTTCACAAAGCAAAGCAGCATGCAAGCATTTGTCCATTTCATTCACATTAGGGCACCAAAGTCTATAAATATAACACACATGAATGCACAAACTGATGCAAGGACACACACACACACACACACACACACACACACACACACACACACACACACACTCCAAAATAACAAGAGTTTAATCAGCGTTTTGTATATCCTTATGTGGCAGATGGGGGTGTGTGATTGAGGCGTGCACTGGATGCAGGAGAGAATCAAGCTAGTGGGCTGGTTCCCTGCATCCGGCACCAGCTGCAAACCCATTAGGGCCAATTGCCGTCGGAAAGGATTTGAACATGTGCTTGTTTTCCAGTCGGGGAGAGTAGACAGAATGGAGCAGAGTGAGTGGGACCAGCAGCGGTGGCCAACCTTTGTGCCTGCAGTCAGTGTGATTCCTTTTTCTGTCAGATCCATTGACTGGCTCCCATAGTTGCTTCAGACATGTCCTTCACTGCCTGCTTTAAGCTCCGCCCATGAATGGCTAATTCACCTAGTAGTCTTAGAGTAGACATGGCTGCAAAACCTCAGCATCCAATCTCCACAGGGCATAGCCCTGGTTTCCATCCATGTTAATCCACCTCTGGCCAGTTAGTGGTCAGTATTTCTTGTGGGATTATAAACTTTTTCCCCAAACCTACTGCTTTTGCCAATCTCTAACCACAGGTAGCTTTTGTACTATCTTCACCTTGACACCTCAAGGTGCCACCTCAGCGTGAATGAGATGTCCTATCCGAGGACCCTAGCCCTGGATAGGCTCCAGGCTCCTAATTTTGCATCCTGGCAGAATATGTCTAACTATGTCTGAACATAGGGGACTGAAAGGGTCCACCCCTACCCATTGACTGAGATTTTGGGGAGATGATACTATCTCATAGGTTGCAAACATAATGAATGTAAGTCGGTTTTCCTCCATATCACACAACTCTCCCCAGCCAAGTTTCTCTGTCTGCACGCTTTCCCAATTCATCCACTGGCCCTGTTTTGCCTGAGAGACAGCCTTAGCACATTGCTGCTTCCTCCTGATGCTTAATTTGGTCCATATCTATCTTTCTTTGCCCCGAGCCTATAGCCTTAATCCTCTCCGTCCAAGTTGGACCTGCCCTACGATAACCCTATGGCTGAACGCTGGCTGTGCCTGCTGAACTGCTTCTTTTGGATTGCAATTCATCATAAAATGCAGATGAACCAAGCAATACCTGATCAAACTCAGGATGTACTCATCTGGTCTTGTAACACAAGACATTGTAATCTTAGATAATTTCCCTATGCCTGAAGCCCTTCAGCATGTGTTACATAGTTTTATGTGCCAAAATACTTGATGTATTGTGCCATTATAGCCATTAATACTGAAACAATTATTGATACAGAAATATCATTTCACTTTGAATGCAAAATGGCATGTTTGGTCTCTTTTGATAGATAATTTCATGAGAAAGTAATTTCTGTGCATTAACAGATACAATGTTTTATGTTTTAATACAAATCCTTAGGATTGTATTAAAATGTGAAAGCCAATTTGTATAGCTCCCACCCACCCTCAGACAACAACAGAAAAAACACTGTCCCTCAGGATGGGAATCCAAGCAGGAGTCTACCAAGCCATTAAGAGCAGATTCAGTTAAAGGGCCCTATTTTGTTGGATTAGGAGGAATAAACTGTCAGTATGTGTGGTACCGAGGTGGCATCAATCATGGCCAATCAAATAAGCTCCTCTCATTCCCTTTAAAAGCAGTGCGTTCCCCATGGTGCACTGACAGTATCGTTATGGATGAGAAGAGTCCAGACTGGCAGAGCCAAAAAAGCTCCTCCCGAGAGGAAACAATGTCCTTATCCGGGAGGTGCAGAGTCACAAGAAGGCCGAGTTATGCTTCTGCGTAGATAAACGTCTCGTTATGAAGTTAGAATATACTTTGAAAGTGCCCATCACCTGTGTCTTACTCAGCACAGGTGAACTTACTTTAAGTGTCCAATCATCATCAGCTGAATTCTGAATGTATGTTACAAAATTATATGAAATTTTCAGTCTTTTGGTCTGTGATAAATTGGGTATCATCACATTATGAACCTTATGATTACAATAAAGTAATGATTACAATAAAGTAATCATAAGTGAAACTAAACAAGAATATTGTTTCCTCATGACTAAAGCCCACAGGCATTAAAGGGTGCAACCATGTGCACAGCAATAACATGATTCAATAGAGGATGATGGGCCACCCACTGTGAACATGATTCGCATTACATGATTGCACTATACTGTACATGTAATGTTCCCTAATAATGTTCCCTACCCTGCAGGACGGACATGGAGAACATAACACAAAAGCATTGTGAAACCAAGGTTAGAGTTGAAAAGTTTGGGCTGCTGTAAAATGTTGACTCAATTATAATGTGAATTGTTTATGTGGCAGAATAGGAGCTGGTGTGCTGGTACTCCATGTGTCCGGCATCGGAAAGTTTTAATATGTTTTGTCTTGGAGCGGAGAGAGAAAACTGGACCGGCAGCAGGCACAAGGCTCAGTACACATTCCATCATGGGCTTGAGGAATATGTTCACTTTACAAAATAAAATAAAATGAAACAATATGTAAGTATTTTAAGACAACCAAAGACTTGATATTGGATCATTAATGGACAAGTCATTACAAAATTACTTTACCTGTACAGAATTGAAAAATCAAATTCATTGTGATCATGACATCAAAGAGTGTATAGCTGTAATAAAAGATCCTAGTACACCTGCCTGGCTGAATCTCATGCAGGAAGAGTACAGGATGAACCAGTGTCTCTACTCAGGGCTCCTGGAGGCTGAAATGACAGATTTGCAAGAGATGCATTTACCTCTCAATAAGTGTCTTGTGTCCCCAACCTGCCATTCTTAACTCAGGACAACAAGCACCCTGAAGGAGATAGCTAACTTCAATTGATGATGCTGCATCAGCCATCATCTGTCTTTGCTGGAGCATCTGAAACAATATGGCAAGAAAATTGGCCAAGTGACTTCATAATCTTGATTCATTGATGTCATTTGGCTCACTAAGTGAATCTCTAGCTGACTAAGCCACCTAAAAACAAGTTTAAAAGAAGTACTGACTCACTTTGTAAGAAGCTTCACCAACTGAGTGACTTTTTTTCTGCTGGTATGTGTTTGTCTGTGTGTCTGGGTCTTACAAAACAAGTCTCGTTCCAGGCCTTTTCCTGGTCCATCCGGGCGTTTAGGTTTTGGAATGCTTAAGTTGAAAAACATATTTAGTCTATACCAATATTATTCTCAGTGGTTATTATTGTTGTACTGTATTCTGATACTGTTATACTGTTAAACTGGCGTAAGGTCAGCCATTTTACAGTCTCACAATGCTTGTTGTATTGGTTAAAGTTGTTGCTGTGCTGCCTAATAAAGCCAGCAGCAAATAAAAGCTGAAGGACAAAGACCATGTCAGCAGACATCCTACATTGGAGGCCACATAGCCTTGAGTACAACAGACTGCTTTATGGTGTACACTGGCACTGGATCTGAAATATACACTGTTGCAAAGTCACGCTCAATGACTCCCATCCATTAATACACATTACAAATCTCCTGGGAGATTCTCAAAGAGACTAATGCAGCCCCACTGCTGTATGTTGAACCTCTCGACAGTTTAACTGCTAGCCTGTATGCTTCACTTGCAAAAAAAGACTGCAGTGCTCTTACTATATAATATGAAAATGATGAATGCCTATGGAGGCTAATGCACTATGTTCACTAATACAGTAAAATATATGTTTAAGGTGCATCAACCAGAAGGAAAAGTGAAGAGATTCCTTAAATCCCCTCAAGGCCCATAATTGATAAACAGCACTTCCTCTTGATCACACCCACAAGGGACAAACTTGAAGCTTTATGATTTATCTTGATACTACAAATGCAAGAGGAAGATGATATTACTCAGAAAGATACAATTTCCTCCCCTTTTCTCTTTTTCAACAATACATAACTAAACAAATGAAGATAGATGGCTCTGCAGCAAGACTGAATGGCAGAACTCTTGATCACTGTCTTGGCGGGGGATGGACGTATTTCCTCTTCCTGGAGAAGACATAGATTTCACTGATGCATACAATTCTATGAAGAATTATTTACTTACTTTCCTTTGTTCCAGATGGCGTATAATGCAAAAAAGATACAAGGCCTCATTATTTGGTCCCTTACAAATAAATAGTATATAAAGTAGATGCTTTACAAAGAAAAAATGTGCAATACACATTTGCTTTTCCTGTTGATGAGGAACTTTGCCATAAAAATACTTTGATTTCAATCATCTGTTAGGATACAGGCATTAGTGATTTGCCCACCAAGATAGATTAATTGTGTATGATGGAACACTAAAGAGTAAAAGTAAGAAGACAAACTACAGATTTTGAACATATTATTTTTCCCAATATATTGCTTGGTCCTTATCATGTCCTTGGGCTTCACTCCCAGCAACATATTGTGACTGTTAAATGGTACTGGTAAATTGAACCTCAAAAGCAGTGTGGAAAGGAAATTATAAAATATTGTAAGACAATAGCTCACTGGGGCTGCAGAAAGAAGTGCCCATCGATGGTCATTATCACAATTCATCTGTCAGTGATATATTTAGAGGACATATAGTGCCTTTAACGAGTTATAGACTGTAGCTATTCTGTATAGTAGAATGTAGATTATCTTGCCACGATCTGAAAAACTGCAAAAAATACAAGGGGCCCATATGTTAATCTTTTTTTTTCCAATTTTAAAAATGCCCACGGATACAGTATAATGATTGAAAGTCTTGTTTTCACATCCAAGAGCTATAGACTGAATATGATGAAGCCTCTCAGTGGCTGACATTGACATTAACATCAGGTTCATGTTAGTGATTAGGGGTCTAAGGCCGCTAGTCCACTCCGTTTGTCATTCTGTGAGAGAAATGATGTTCACAGACCGAACTCTAATCAGTGGGTGCAAACAACCTGTCTGTCCTCTGCTGAGAATGCACACATCCAGACACACACACAAATGCATGAACTCATGCGCACACAGACACTGATTACTATTATACAACACATACCCATGTGCATACAAAGGAAGGGGTTAGTTTATTATTCTTTTCACTTATTATCCTTTTACTACCCATTACCCACCTCTTTGACTTCAGCCTCTGCATCCGCCATGCTTACTTAAATGTTTCTCTCTTCTGTCTTCTCCCTTAACCCTTTACTCTCTCTCTCTTCACTCCAGTTTGCTATTGCACAGAGCTCTGGCTAGCTTCAATTTGCTTAGTTGAGGCAAACACCAGCTACACTGAGTTTCACCACATTTAGTCCAGGGGCCTACGGAGAGTGTAGATCATTTTCTCACCTATAGTAGTATATGGCCCGGTTCAGACTGTGAATGACATATGCTTTGCATACGGAAAAGTCCTTTTCCTGTTCCTTTAAAGCAGTGGTTCTCAATCCAGTCCTCAAGGACCCCCTGTCCTGCTGGTTTTAGCTCCAGCTTTACTCAGGCACACCTGAACCAATTAGAGGCTCCGTGTTTCCATGATACTGAAAACATGGATCTGCCGGGAGCGTGTGAAATACAACACCCTCTTCAACAGCTTCACCACAGTGGTGTTCTCTCTCCACACTAATTTTTCTCAGCTGGAAAAAATTATCTGCGCTATCACTATCATTGTTTTTGGATTTTTTTGGATCCTTGTGAACAAAACCTTTACATTTTGGTAAACTTTACTATTTATATTGATGAATTCTACAGAACGAAGGCCTGAGGTAAATGGCTTCCCTATTAGGACTGCTGTCCATCAGGTAGACTACCACCTCATAACTCTGATTAGCATCTTTATCTGTGGGTTGGCTTACCAGGCAATGACTTCCAGGGAATGGCAGTTCCTCGCTGTGGTGTGTTATTACTGGCAGGACACTCAACATTGTAAATCAACAGCGCTTTATGCTATTATTCCCCACTGAAGCAGAGAAGTAGTGGAAGTATCCTGCCATGTGTTTAGTGTTGTGGAAGGGTTATGCATGTCTTCCACTGCGTGTGTGTGAGTGAGTGAGTGAGTGAGTGAGTGAGAGAGAGAGAGAGAGAGAGAGAGAGAGAGAGAATGAGATTATAGATACTTAGGAGCAGTCCAAGTATGACATATTCTCCAATGAATGTCAATTGAGAGGATTTTTTTAGTCTAGGAATAGGCTTAACCAAACCTGCTGCTGAATGTGGCTGAATAATGTTATCACAGACGTAAACTGCACCCTGAGAATAAGAAAATGCCTGGGCCTACAATAGTACTAAAATAATAAGAATATGGATTCCTTAGCACTGGCGAAATGCACATGTAATACTGATAGTAAAAATGTTGTGGACTGCTTAGAAAAGCATGAAAGACGGAATGAAATCATCCGAAGATTTCCACACCTCACATGGCTTCTCTTCAGCACATCACTGTAAGTATGGCAAGTGTCCCTCTTTGTGCAGTGATGAAGTATGCCAACTGGCCTTTCTCTTACTGCTGTATCACATCTCTCCTCCTTAGAGCGCTTCTCTCTCTTCTCCCTCTCTCCCTCTCTCCCTTGTGGCTACCTGCTGACTGTAACACATAGCCCCAGCTGGGAGTGTCTGCATTCAATGTGCCATATGTTACATTATATTACCCTGTAGTGGTGCCTCCTATAGGAAATCCAATTATAATTCCATAACAGCCACGGTATCTGTCATTAACAGACAGCAAACAAGTGGTGGGGTCTGGCCACAGCAGGGTAACTCACAGAAGGGAGGTTAGACTTTATGGGTTAATTTATTCTTTCATGACATGAAATAATGTCACTGCTGTATCCCGTTATGGACTACATACACTGACTTGGTAGCTGACATGTTGTAAAACAACAATAGAAAATAGTGCTGTATGAATAGCAACTGAAGTTTGTCTGCGTGGGACTGATTTCTTAATCTTGCTCCTACGAGGGCTCATATTGCACTTGCCGGCTCACACAATTATATTAGCAGAAACTCTCCCACCCCCGCAACGTCAAAATGACATATTTTCAAAAAGCATTGAATTTAGGCCCGTTAGATCAGCCATTTTATCCCTAACAAAAAAATTTACCTAAAATAACAAACATTTGAAGTTTATATGCTCTAGTCTTTTTTGTTAGAAGATAGGATTCCATTAGGCCTACTTAAACATAACATTAACCCTCCTGATGTCTTCACATTCTGTATACACCTCGTGTCCTCCGGGTCAAAATGACCCGCCTTCACTAAACCCCCAAAATAAAGCAGCTTAATTGAATTTTAAACACCAAATCTATTTTGCCTGAAGAAACAATTTGTCATTCACCACAAATTGTGTGAATACCTGAGTTTAACCTCTTCACATGGCAGAAAGACTGCATTTATTCAGGAGACACCACTCGTTTCTATGACACTGTCAAATGTTTTCTTTGTATATTATTTTTTACTGTATATGTGGTAAGCAATATTTGTGTAGTATTTCTATAGCCTAACAAAGTAGCAGAAATGGGCAAAAAGTAGTTTTGAATGCATTTTTATTTATCCCAATAAGTCAGTTATTTTATTTTATTTTTTGCCAGTGAACAATGTAATAAAATATACAAAACAAAAATGTGAACATGTGAACCAAACAACATAACTCAGTCAGCTAATTAGCACATGTAGGGCAGTATGCAAGTGCACAGCCTTTGCAGATATATCTCTTACACCTGCAGCACACAGTATGTGTTTTACAGTCCTTCTTTGGCTTCAACACAGAGAAAATTTGGGGTACTGTCATCTGCAGCACCTTTATAGCCTCTGATAGGGCCACACAGACAAGGTAGCAATATTGTTACATTTCAATCACGAGAGCCTGTCTGTTCCCGCATTTCTCGACACTCTCATCTATAGTGCCACCTCCTTGGGTCAGATCCGGTCACAGGCAGTGCACTCCGCCAGTGAAGACCACATGTCTTGTCATGTTTATGTGTGCTACTGATTGATCTTAGACAGAACTAAAGCATTCTCACATTTTTGTGGTGTGTAACTGACTCAGTCAACTCATTTTGACTGTTGGGTCATTTTGACCCGAAGACAATATTAGTACATTTTTTTGTACAGCTTACATGGAAATATGAATAAAGGCAACATTTCACTTCTTCTAATGTTGGGGTCAATCTAGGAAAAGTCATCAAATTTCAAGTTGAAAAAAAATTATTTTAGGGGATTTTTCTCTGCTGTTAAACTCAGTGGCGGGTCATTTTGACCCGAAGACATCAGGAGGGTTAAAGACTATGTTTGCTATATAAACTTTTACTTGGATAGAACAGTGTTTTAGTCGACCAAAGTAATAATTAATAATATAATAATAATTAATAAATAAAACCATTGGCTATAAGCTATATATTTTGTCTTGCTATAATTTAAATTGAATTCTTAATCTTTGCAAAATAGCAATCTCATTTCTTAAACTCAGCATATATGCTTTTAGCAGTTAAACCTTTCACAGTAAAATTGTGGTTGCGGTTGCAGGACACTGTCAGGTCTGGATGTGTGATATGGGTCCAGTTTGACAGTTTGACAGTTACAAAGTCTCTGTCAGGGAATCTTCTTCACGAGTGAAGGAAGATCTGCTGTCAAACTATGTATGACACTTGCACGGGCTGTGTCATTTGGTAGCATCTTCAATAGATGCAGCTTGAGAGTGAGAAACATTGCTATTGTAAATAGCATGTGAAGAGACTTAAGCTCTTGCAGGCGAGATACACACATCTGCTCTCTCGCACAATACCGGCTCCAGACGAGCTGCTGCACAATGTTCCATTAATCTCACAGAGAGCTGGATGTGCTGGAGGGCGTGATGTCCAACTCTAGGTCATTTGTGGCATCTTGAGTGGCTTGAGAAATGCCACTACAGCTAGAGTGTTCACATCCATACACCCAATTGTATCATATTGATTGGCCTCCAGTAGAATTGTTGCAATATCGTCATACGCCTATTGAAGAATCCAAAATGTCAAAGTACAAGTTCCACCTCATCTCTACAGATTGTTTCATTGATTAGCTTAGCTTTCCCTGCTGACTGGAGTGATTGAAGAAGGGGACTATCTTCTTCACATCAGTAGTTAGATTGGCTACTTCGGGGACTACTTCTGCAGCTTTGCAAGGTGAGAAAGCGCTGGGCACAACTGCATTGAGTATGTGCGCATTGCAGTTGAGCCTGTTGTAACTGCTCAAGGCTGGCATGATATTTGCTCCTCTGTCTATCACGAATACCAACTTCTTCCCCATACGAGCAGGGTCTATTCCAAATTCTTAATTTTTGGACTTGCAAGTTGCGTCAAATGTAATTTGTCTGACTGACTGATGAATCATATGATGACCTGACATTCATGTTTTCATGTTAATCACAGGGGAATTGAATCAGCATATTACTGCTGTGAAATAGTTTGCATTTTGCAGGACCAAAAAAAACATGCAATATTAGTTGGCTGACTGCCCGAAGCAGGAACCAATCCGCCCACACCACACACTTTCCTTGTGGGTCTCATGGTTCCCACGGAGGTCCTGCAGGAATGCAGACTCTAACTGAAGGGCAACATGCTAAATTCCTCAACCACGGGAAACAAAGAATCTGTGAAAGTTGTAAAATGAGATTTTCTATGCAGCTGAGTTCTGCTATCAGTAACCTCAAAATATGTCAATTCTCACCATAGCATAGGTACAAAAGCATATGGGTGCCTTTACCTGAGTCTGTGGTTAACGCAACTTTAGTAGTTCTGAATGATTGTTGTTGAAACAGAATTACTGAAGTGGACATAAAACAAAGTTTACATTAAATGCAGTTTTTTTTCTCACAATCAAACATACAAAGAACAAAACCCTTGTAAAGGGATAAAAGTAATTATTTTTTCATTTAGGGATTTGTAAGTTTATTATGTTCAAAATGACATACTTTGCCTCATAGCAGAGTAAAACATCCTGCCTTGGGGGCCCCTTACACGCATGGCAGGACCTCATCTACCTTCTGATAGGCTGCCGGGCTTGGACAAGAGGAGTGAGTTGGTCAATAAAATCCATTCAGCTCCTCAATTATTTACAACTTTGCTGGGTCATGCCAGGAAATTACAGTGTGTATATGTGTGAGAGAAATAAAAACAGATGAACTGTAGAGAGAAAAGACAGATGATGGACAATTTGTATTGTTTGTGTGTGTATTTTTTGTTTGTTTGGGTGTAAGAGAGAGAAGAACTGAGAGAAGAATCAGAAGCCATATTTTAAAGCAGAGTTGTCCATGCTAGATGCTGAATCTTCACCTTGTCATTCCTGGTATTTCTGGGGAAACACACTTCTTTTTTGTTGGTACAGCCATATCATATAATTGACATCAATTTACAAAATGTACATCTGAGCACACGCACAAAAATCTGGACATATCATCTCTGCACACTCTGAGCATGAGGTAGATACTATACATAACACAGGAGCACAGCTGCCCCCCTCTGTGTTACTCTGGCATTGCCCCGACCACAGCACAGAGTGAGGAGAGGGACAAGCTCATGCAATGAAACCAGGGTTTATCAAGATCATCCATTTATCATCTAAAACTATGTGTTCACTCCTCAGAGTATCTTGGATCTGCTGTAATATACCTGCAGTGTAACTGTAATTTGTGTGTCTTAGTATAGTATCTCCATAATGAAGCAACAACCACATGAAATCATTTTCAACAACTGAAGAAAAACCTCTGTGTTTGCATAATCTTTCTGAGCTTTGTAGAGTGCCACCTAGTTCTGTTGTCATGGTGATGTTGTTACCCAGTATGTGACAGAGAGATATGCACGGGCATGTTTTGGCTAATTAGTGCTTCAACATAGATAAGGTCACTGGGGAAACCAAAAAGGTCACAAATAATCAGAGCTTTCCTATTAGAGTATCCTATGTGGGCATTCCATAAAAGCTATTCAAGGATTTGTATATACAGATATAGATCTACATGTATATGTATAGTCGAAGGACTGTTTGTTGTCATCATTTAAAGACCCCTAAGGCAGCAGCTAAGGAACTGCAGGCATCTCTTGACCACTGCTCTACACAAAAAAACATTGCTGCCTATCTCAAGTTTGCCAAAGACCACCGACAAAGCTACTGGAACAATGTTCTGTGGACAGACGAGAGCTTTTTGGCAAAAGGGCAACAACACTATGTTAGAAAAAACACTACATACCAACAGCAAAACCCTCACCCCAACCATGAAACATGGTAGAGGGAGCATCATGGTTTGGGTCAGCTTTGCTGCCTCAGGGCCATCATATCTTGTTTCTCCTTATTGGCCAGGCTGGACAGGGCAGGAAAGTTTCAGCCATAACAACTTCTCCCTTGCCACCCCAAGGCCCATGGTGCGCCCACGTCCCTGGACAGCCCCCCAAGAGGTACGGAGGATAAGATCAGTTGTGACACAGATCTCCTCCCACACAGTAGGGTTAGGGGATGAGGAGGATGCTGCCTCAGACCTCCTTGCTGATGATCTTGAGGATGACGATGAGCACGCCATCATGTCAGCCTCCGTTTGCCAGTGAGGTGAACTAGGGAAAATAAGCCAGCAGTTACCTAAATGCCAGAATGGAGAACAATTATGGTTTTGTGTAAGCCTAAACATTTCAACATTTCCCATCTCCGTTGCACACCATGCTCATGTGCCGTACATGTGTTTTTGTTTGGTTGCTATGTTCTTCTACATTTACCAGATTTACCTTGAGAAATGTGCACATTTACCATATTCACACATTTACCATCACATATATAAATAGAGGAAACATTGAATTCCTATAAAATGAGACCTGTAACTTCATACAGTCCTATGCAAACTATTGCATGGCTATACCAGCTCAAAAAATGTCCTATACCCATATTATTTTAATGAGGGACATTTTTCTTTTTAGGAGCCAGAAAGCTGATTAACAAAAGCTGACAAGGAGAAATGGAGGCTGTGGGGTGTACTATTGCATTCCTCTTTTGTTTGCTTCACACTCTAGTTTGGAGTGGCTTGTTATCTTCCCACTCAATGGGAGTTAATGAGTGTCAAGAGGGTTTCACTAAACAATCAGGCCATTCATCCATCACAACTCATGCAATGGCTAACTGGCTTTCAGTTAGTAAAGGAGGCTGAATTTAAACTATGAACATGAACTATGAACAAAAAATACAAGTCAAGGGTATGGTATATTGATTCTTTAGAAGGTTGATATGTATGCTTGTTTCGGGTTGTCTATAGCATGCTAGCTGACATTGTTTGCAGGTAGCATGGTGGTTACTGGTATATTGATCCTTTAGAAGGTTTATATGTTGCCTTGTTAGCTGTAGCATTCTGGCAGATGTTGGTTGCTAGAAGATATCATCTTATGACTAAGACATTTGAAAAATTATAAATATTGTATGACTAAAACCAATTTAGGATTGCTAAAAGCTATAAGGGGAGAAAAATTAATTGAATTCACAAGGGAGAGAGAGAAGGGGGGGGGGGGGGGGGTCACTTGTATTGGACTATTTGACAGAAAATGACTATTCACTACTAACTATTCAGATAATTATTAGCTCAATACACAGAAGATGATTTCGAAATAGCCTGATAAGATAGATTAATTCCACCTGGAAAAAGACTTCACTTACTCCATTAGTATGAGCCTCACTGCTAATACTCTAGCTCATTAGTAATTTGAATTAGCTCTGATAATGGACTCATAATTCTAGACGTCCTTTCAGTAGAAAATTACCCAGGAAATGAGTCTACCCATTTAGAATGCCTGCAAGACCAGATCCTCTGTATCTCATCAGTTAAAGAGCCTTATCAGTGGTGAACTTTTCAATCAGCCCCTGAGTGGCCTAACACTGATATTGTAGTGTTACACCACCACTACATATACAGTTGTACTGTGTCAGTCCACTCCATTGGTTTGTGATGGGAGCTTATGGGAATGCAGCTCCTCCAAGAGAAATTCAATCCATCAATTAAATTAAAAATCTCTGTTGTTCATCAAAAGCCCAAGAGACGTGCTGCAACAGTGGCATTGCAAACAAAATGTACAAATCAATCTATGTACAAATCAATCAATGTAACTGTGGATTCATTGGTTACTGGTTGCTGTGGTAGGTGTTTCACTCTTTCAGAGATCCATGCAAGAGCAGGTGCCGCTACACTTATTCCTTTCCTGCCATTGGTGTTAGGCTTCGCTGATCACTGTTGAGAGGTATGTTTTGCTGTGTAGCCCTTGTGGCATCCTTCAGGTGTTCTCGTCAATAAGTAAAAAAATATAGATTCTATAACCATTGTTGTGCTTCACCAATAGACTGCGGTAGGAGTGTGTTGGAGATACAGCGACTGTTTCTTTCCATCAAGGTAACCTCCGGATAATGCATTTGGCTTCATCCCCCGTCCCAGTGTAGTAACCAACTAACCAATTGTTTTGGTGTTTTTTGGGAAGTCTGCTACTGCTGCCATGTTCTTGTTTTTAATATTTGCTGCCTTTATTAACAGACAAACTGCTTGTGAATGTACAACGTGGTGTTCACTGATCGCCCCAGAGTGATGCTGCAGTTTTAGTTTCCATCTGTACTAATTGCAACTGTGTTCTTGTAGTGGGTGGTTTTCCAGAATAGTGTCCTAATGTGCTTATCCTGTCAGTCTTCTTTGCAGTGTGTGTGGTGCTTCCCGGGCATGTGTGGTGTTATAGATTGCCATTAGTATAAGCAATACCCCCCACTGCAGTCGGCATGCGGCCCTCCATTTTCCCCTTTGTACCTTTTTGTTGTATTTTAAGACAATTGAAATATTGATTAACTTATGTATACAATATATGTAGCCAATCCTGTCCACTCATTCAGAGGAGACACACACACACACACACACACACACACACACACACACACACTCTGTTCTGTTCTGTTATGCTATTCTTTGTTCTCTTCTGTTTTTTTTCCAGAGACTTGCTGTGATGGAATTATTGTTCATTGGTGCACACACACACACACACACACACACAGATGTGTAGTCATGTGGAGTCAAGAAAAAATTCTGGACAGGATCTTGCCACAAATAAACGTGGCTATTTACAGTGACTGGTAATAAAGGAAAAAATTCAAGAAAAACTAAAGAACGTACACACTTGTCTTCAATGGCTTCAATATGGCATTAACAAATCAACAAACTATGACACATGGTACAGGCCCTTCTCATTGCACCATTCCTGCATTCCCGACCCCTCGCCCTGTCTTGGCACATATATAACACAGACAGACAGCCCCTCCAATTTCGACCGGCCAATCGGGGAAGGATCCTGCAATAAGACTCAGAACAGGTTCCACCTTCACTTGGGTTTAACAATTATTATCACAAATAGTAATGACTCTTTTTAATTCAACATCAAACAGTCATCCTGAAAGTAACACACCCATAAAGCCAATCTTAATTGTATCTCCTCTTGCATCATACATCCTTGAGCACTGATCCGCCTACTCACTTCTTACTGTATACTACTGCCTGAGAGAGAATGTACACCTTCCTCTCAGCAGATAGGATCCTGGCTGTTTAACAACCCTACAGGATGTGTGAGCTAGTTAAAATGTGCAACCTGTTTTTTAAGTGCGGACCATAGTATCTGTGTTGGTTGGTCTTCTGTCTTGGCCTGTGCACTAGTGACTGGCTAATAAAACTATTGAACAGAAAAACACAACAGGCCCCTTCTCCTGCCACAACTCCTTCTACAAACGTAGATAAATTGAACAGGCGCTCAGCTTGGGAGGCTCTCTGCAAATGTCTCAGTCCTCTTTTTGCGCAGTCATAACAACCTGCAATAAAGCTACTCTATCTAGATTTTATTATAATGTATTGCAGGCTTATAGTATAAGACAGCTGTCAGTGGGGTTAATGAGCTATTGTAAAAATGGATCTATTCCAGCACGTACAAAATGTCAACTTAGAGCTTCAGCAGTAGCTGGATGTCCAGGCTCACAGTGGCTTACTGTCAGAATCGCTAATCGCTTTTTCTCATGACATTTTGACATTTATTCTGTCAAGAGAAGATGCTTAAACCATACTGGGAATAACAGAGAAGTAGCATACGTTGAGATAACTTCCCATTGCGTGCCTCCACACAAAACAGTTCAAGTAATGGCATTTTACATTGTAAAAACTGTGGTCTAATAAGAAGATGAGCCCGAAACCTGGGGCTCAAGTTTAAGTGGAAAAAAGCAGCTTGCCTCTCCCTGGGGTCCTTATTAATGTTACCCTGTTTCCTTAAATAGGATTAAAGCCCAGATACACACATTTCCTGTCTGTTTCTCTTTTTACCATTCTTCAATGTATTTTGATACACATCCTTCACTTTACATGTAGAAGATGAGATATAACAAGAAAGTGCATTTCAGGTTCCTTTATTGTATCAGTAAAATGTGGCCTGGGATTCATCATTCAACATTCCTATCTGTAGATGACTCACTGATTAGAGTGAAGACGATTCTTGGGCAAATTAGTCTGTTTCAAATCCAATACTACCTTCATTATCAAGAAGGGATGATTTGTGCTTGATAAATCAAAGCCTGCAAATGTGACATGTTAGTCAAATCTAACCTAAAATGATTATGAACCATGAGGCATTATACACCATTATACATAACTTTAACCAGAAGAATCAGGGGCTTCCTCATGAAACTACAGACAATATCCTTGAATTTTGTTTTAGATGTGGAAATACCATTTAAAAAACAGATCCACGTGATTGATTGATGTGTGCAAGATGTTGAGGTGTTTTGGTGGCTCAGTTGTCTAAGGCATATACCATGTAACCACAATGTCCTGGGTTAAAATCCAGGCTGGGACCCTTGCCACATGTCATCCCCTTCTCTCTCTCTCACAATATTACCTGTTTCTCTTCTCACTTTGAACTATCAATAGGCAAAAGGCAAAAATGCAAAAAAAAAATCTTGTGTGCCTGATGGAACCATTTAAGCATTTTAAAAACATTTATTTATGCTACTAACTATGTATATTCATATATACTTTTTTAGCCATATATATATATATATATATATATAGTCTATTCACATACTTACACATACACATCTTTACTGTAATAGTTTAGTGTAGACATTTCATATTGCCACTAGGTGGTAGACTATTATCAAAAACAAACACTACTCCATTTAGAACGTCAACTGGTGATGAAAACAGAAAGTCTTCTCTGAAAAGTTAAAATAATTATAATTATATAATAATTTATAATTATAATTAAATCAATTCTAAAATAGTTTCAGAATGACAGAACCTGCTTTCAAGTCATGAATCCTGTCCATTGTATGTTGTACAATTTCCCCATTACACATATGCAGTATATATATACTGTATATTATATACTGGCTGTATATATTAACAAGCTATTGAAATATAATTTTTTGTTGAGTTCATAAGAGGACCGTAACAGCTGATGCCTCAGTGTTGTAGGCAGGGCTTCAAGCATTCAAGCCATTTATTGATCTCAAGACCGGCTTCAAGTACAAATATCTACGATCTTGGTCTTGACTCAGACTCAAATTAATCTGGTCTGGTCTTGACTTGGACTCATTAAGTTGGTCATGACCACAGCCCCTTATTATAGGGTGAGTTGTGATGATTTGCCATGTCATTCATTACAGACATAGCAGTATACAATATTTCCCCGAAGGACAGGCAGGGAATGAGTGATAATTCCATTGACCTCAAATGGCTCTACCCTCCCTCATCATCTTCTGAATGATTACTTTAGAGCCTCTCTAGAACAAAGCCAATAAACCACTAGACCCTTTTAGGTCTAAGAGTCATTTCAAGAAAAACAGCTTCAACTTTTTCAAGGTTCAATCTGAGCAGGCTAAATCATGGAGTCCTTTATCCAGCAGACAGGCAAAACATAGGCTCCCGTTAGAGGGGAGTGTAATAGATCATTGTGATAAATCACTGACATTACACAAGAGGGCAGGAGAGCTTTACCAGAGTCTAGTACAGGGCTATTCAACCATGTGTTATGGAGGGCAGAGAGCATGCAGGTTTTCATTCCAACCAAAGACTATAGCAGGTGATTTCATTGATGAGTTCCTCCTCTCTGGTTGAAGGTGTGCTAATCAGTGAAATCACCTGCTGTGGTGTTTGGTTGGAGTGAAAACCTGCATACGCTCGGCCCTCCATGACACATGGTTGAATAGCCCTGGTGACAGAGGATATGAAAGCTGCATGGATATAAGACCATGACATACATTCATCCTGGGTGTGCTAACTTCCAGTGCTTTTTTACTCCATCTTATGCTATTTTATAAATGGGTGTAAATGGAAGTAATTATATATTTTTCTGAACATATAAACAACAAGAACCCAGCACACGGATACTTATATAATGTGACTATAGTCAACTATTTTTGCTTCCATTTTTCAAGCTATGCCAAGTTTATTTATATAGCCCTTTATGACAAACAAGCCTCAAAGTCAATCATATGACCGATGTTTAAAAATGTCATGATTCTATACTCGTTATCTTATTGTTTACAGCGAGATAGTTTTGTCTCGGGAGTCTCGTTACATTCGCTTAGACTCATTCTAGGTATTGGCCAATGGACACTGGCTTAGGGCAACCTCTTGATTGGCCACATCAGCACAACTGATTGTCTGCCTGTGTGCTGGTGTGTGTGGTCAATGTCGAGTGTGGCTGTATGTGTGTGTTGGCTGTGTAATCTCTTCTCCACTGAGGCACCTGCCGCAAACAGTGACCCTCCCTGGAGGTGGATTTGGGACGTGGGTGCTGGACCCTGGCTAATCTGGGACATGGGTGCTGGACCCTGGCTAATCTGGGTCATGGGTCCTGGACCCTGGCTAATCTGGGTCATGGGTCCTGGACCCTGGCTGATCTGGGACCTGGATGCTGGACCGTGGCTGATCTGCAATGTGGGTGCTGGACCCTGGTGGATATGAAGTGCTGATGCCGGCCCCAGCGTTAAGTGGGATGTGGTGTCAGCCCCGGCCGGGGAGAGACGCATGATTTTATCACCCCATCTATCTACACCCTTCATCTTATTAAACATCCAAACTACAAAGTAATATCTAAAAGAAGAATTGCTCTATCACAAGGAATCAAGACAACATTTTCTAAACTGTGACTTTTTGCATACACTTCAATATAATCCATAAACAAGTACAGATTGAGTTCATTCCAATAATTCATAATTCAATAGTTTTAAGAATTTGTCATATTTTTGTATATGATCTCAACCAAATCCTTTTAAACACACAAAAGATCAATTACAATGTTTGTCAGTGTGTCCCATGCTGCTTTACAACCACCCACCAGGAACCTTGACTGAATAGGTGCAAGATTAAAGGAACAGCAAAGTGATGGTCGTCCTGGTTAGGCTCTGAGTACTGTGTATTTGTAGAATGGATTGCTCACACTGCAGAGGGGCATTGGTAAGGCCTCTCACAGCACCTGCCAAAATGGAGCAATTCTGCAAAATTCTCATAACAAAACTGAAGAGACAGATTGTTCTGTCATCTAATAATTGTTGCATCATCTTGCTCTTATGCTCTTGCTCTTATGTCCCCTTCTGCCATGTATCGTAATAGACAAAGAAGGAGTTCAGAGCTGGGAGTCTAATAGATGTTTTGGCTGTCTAGTGGTACCTTCTTGAGCATTGATTCAGACACTGTCAGTGTGCGCGGCTGACTTTGCACCCCAGACAGAGAGCTCAGGTGTTCACTGAAACTCATCTCAACTCTGATTATGACTAAAGAGCCTTGAAATGTCTTGTCAGCTCCGGTGTATGTCAAACCAGTATTTGGCAGAAGTCACAATCAGGTCAGGTACTAACGAGTAGATATGCCAGCAGTTAAGGTGTCAACACCCACTCCCATGTGAAATGCAATCATTGAAACCTACCCATCGTTTGGATACACTATGTGTGGATATATGCATGGTATTTTATGGATTTATGGGTAATGCAGTTAGTTGAAACACATCTCTGTTGCACAAATACTATTTGCCTAATTCAAGAATGTGCTCTGTCATGCTGGCATGTCCAGGATGGGTTCAAGACTAAGGCAAAGTATAATTTGTATGGATATAGATGGAACATTAGGGAAGAATGGGAAGAAATACTATCCTCTATTTCAAGATCACACTTTTTAATTGAATTTGGATCTGAATCATGGTCATCTATCAGGCTGGCAGTGACTAGTGGGTTAAACATCTGCTTTCATGCTTCTCATTTCAGCATCTCGACTGTGTGACATCTTCTGACCTGTAGCATAGAATGTTATATTTATGGACATCATATACGGGCATCATAGTGGTCAAATTTTTCACTGCATGCAGTAATAAATTATGTGCTTTTGCATCACCCTAGAGATGAACTTTTCAGCCCACAGATGAAGGAAGAAATGCAGCATCAAAGAATTGTGCAGTGGAAGGAATTATCTGGCAACAAGGTGACATACCGAATGTATCTCCAGATAAAGAGTGATAAAGATGAATCTGGATCAGATTAATCACAAGACCCCTTTGTGTTTGAAATTACATTTTACAATGTTATGGCACATTAGGCACAATGCTACATTAGTGTCAACATGAATAACGCCACAAAAATCAACAATACTCTTGATCACACCTGTGCCTGTTCTTATAATGGTTATGCTAACCACCACCAATTACGTGTACAAAAATGTACTAAAGATTCCTTGTGAAACCTACAACATGTGAATGTTATATTAAAAATGTCTGAATTAAATTGAACAGAAACATGTCCAGACATTTCTCAAAGAGCAACTATAATGCTGAGATATCCAGCCTCTTGAGTATATTTACTTAAACTGAGCTGGCTGGTTGGCTAGACTTGTTGTTAACAATAAAAATGAAGAACACACATGAGAAAAAGGAATAGGAACAGAGAAACAATAATGCATTTAAAAAGTGAAAGACAAATATTAAAAGGGTTTCAGTAACTGTCACAGTGCCATGTTTCTGCCAAAAGTACTGGATTGGAAACAATAAAGGTCCAAACCACTAATCTGGTACCAACAGATTTGACTACATTTGTGAAACAATGTCCCAATTTATATTAGGCTCGGGATTTCTTCATGACAAACTATGATGAAATACTGCATATGAATCATGCTTCTTCTGAAAATGTGTGTGCAGTCCTGTTGTCTTTTTGTGTCAGTATGTACCTTAATACTATGTAAGTTCTTGATATGTCTCAACATCAATGTCAGACCTTTTTTTATTTTTAGTTGGTTTTAGTTTAGTTGATTCTGATTTTGATTCTGACAGAGCTCCCTCCTGCTCGCCGTGCAACAGACAAACCACTGTGTTGATGTGTTCAGCGTCAACATAATATAGATGCTATACTACAATCTATACAAGCCTAGACTACAAGTATAAACAGGATCATCTAGAAATGGAGAGAGTTCTTTCTAATTCAATTCACACACAACATTTCAGTTCATGTCCAGATCAAGTCTCCTATTCTTACAAGGCAACAGGAGAACTGTTATTTTCTGAAGCGTCTTTCCATGTCCTGTGTGACTTTGTTCTGTGGAGGAAGGCGGAGCTTACATCTTCTCTGACATCACAGACTCAGGTGTTCTGTTAGACTCTCTCTGCCCTTTCTTGCGTCTGCTTCCCCATTTACCCTTTTCCCTCCCTCGCTCTCTCTCTTTCTCTCACCCCTCTCCACAACTCATCTTTCGCTGACAGTTCGTAATTCACTGTTACGTGTGATAAAGTATCTCAGGTCAAAAGAGAGAGTGAGAATGGAGAAGGACCTAAAGGAGAGGGAGATGATGAATGAAGTAAGGGGGGGACATCAGGGCACAGGGTGATATCATTTCACCATTTGTGCCTTACATCTGAAGCCAACATCTCAACAAGATGAAATGTCTTTTTATCTGTTAGATTAGCATTATACTCACTAGTGTCAGTGATTCATATATTCTTTTGCTGTCTTCAAATGCAGACATCTTGACACAGCATTTCCAGGTGAGACAGGAATTAGATAGACAGCCATTTATAAGAGATTACACTGCAGGAATACTTCATCTATAGACTAGAAAGAAAAGACATGCTGGTGCGGTCATAATTCGTGTCTTGGCATGGGCTGAATAGAGATTCAAACCACTCATCACTTCAACCATTCATTGACTTGAAAGTAATTTTTTGGTAGCTGTGCACTTAAACTCACAAAGCTATAAATGGCCCACAATTAATCCACAGCAATAAATGATTTTGTGATTTGGATGAGTAGTATGAATAGCAGCGTATTTTTATGCTGTTATGGATGAAGCATAATCATGAGAAGAACAGTGGGTCTCTAGTTTTTAAAGGCCTGATTCAGACTAAAGTAACATGAGTCTTTCTGTAGATTGAGATAAGCACACGTGAGCTCTTCCTGTTGGGACTTTTCAATGTGTGCATTGAGGATTTTGGGCATGCCTTTGCTTGTGTATGGGCTAATTTAAACCTTAGATTATTTGTTCTTCCCATTGGTATAGAGGAAAATCGGGCTACAGACTGGGACTTGGGACATTAATTGGATAGGAATATAATAAAATATATGTGGCAGGGGGGTGTGGTTGTGGCAGCAGCTGTGGGCGGAGAGAAGGGGCAGTTCATGGTGTGCTTAAATCCCTCACCAAAAAGATCAAAACCTCACACCACAAGAACAGTTTCTTCCCATCTGCAACTGGCCTTATCAACAAGGCCCGGGTCCCCCACTAACATGGACTCTCATCCCCATCCCATGGACACTACACGTTATATTACCGTAAAGCCTCCACATCTGTCTCAATGCGTTACATTAACGCACAATGTTTGTGAACTTTTGCACATACCCTTGCACACATACTGTATATGGCACATATTCTTTTTATTTTATTGTTAATACTATTTTTCTTATCTCTTATAATATCTTTTCATATATTTTAGTGTGAATGCTTCTATTTTATATTGTATTCTTGACCTTTGACTTTTACAGTACTTGGTTTTATTCTTGTTTTTTATTCTATGTTCATTGTTATGCACCAAAACACCAAGTCAAATTCCTTGTATGCGGAAACATACTTGGCAATAAAACCGATTCTGATTCTGATTCTCACAGTGAAGCTGGGTCGGCCGCCGGCGACGCACAAGAGACAGCTGCTGTCCTCTGCCTGGAAAAGGCTATACCGGGAAACGGGCTGAAAAGTCTAGAGATTGTTGTGTTTGTTTGTATGCTGGCCGATGGGCCCTGGTTTTGTGAAACCCAGTAAAGCCTCTCTCCTAACCCTCTCTGTGCTCGTTCCATCCGTCAGTTCCCTATCGTGACAAGACAGTTGTCACAATATACTTTCACTTTTGTTAAGTGTTATGTGTTAAGGCCATGTCTGCATCACATCTGATGCTTATGGAATGTTTCCTTTTCCTGTTCCTAGAAATTCATTCTAGTGACATATGTACAGTCAATGGCACCTATGACATTTGGAAAGTCCTCGATGGACACAATTCAATCTCCTTCAGTGTCACTTTCTGGCCAGTATACATATGTTTTGGTGCATCTGCTCATTGCCATTAAGAACAGAGCCAGGCAGCGGGAAACAGAGGCCCAAGATATTCCCACAACATCCCGTACACCCTGTCTGGATGACGCAGTACCTGTTGCCAGGATGGAAAGGGTGGATGTTATTGAGTAGGGATGAGAGGGATGTCGGCTGTGTGATCTGACTCACAATTGACACACAGTTCAGTGATCAAGGCCTCTGCGCTTAACTCAGCATATTTCAATGATTTCCTGACATTCTCCATGTGCCAGGGTAGTGCTATCATCTTTGATTCATTAAATGTCAGAACACATCTTGTTGGCTCTTGGCCAGTTGTGGAGAGTCATCACATTGCTTTGAATACCAGTCCACTTTTATTAACCCAGTTGATTCAACTCAGTCACCATTGCATCATCTGCTAATGACGCTGCCAGCGATTTTGTATTATCATCATTCTTTCTCTTGTTGAAATAGCAGCAGTATCTAAAAACATTAATATATTTTCATAAAGTAAAAAAAAGCATCTGCAGGCTGACTTTGCCTGCCATCCAATAACATTTCCGAATTTGATTTAAAGTGTTCAAGAGAGTGGGTAAATATAGAGTTCCTGTTCATTGTTGTTTCACTTGATTCACTTTACTTGATTGATTGATTCAGCAGTAGGGAATGATCAAGGACTTGTTTGCTGGCTCTTTGAGACTCTTGCTGGCACAATGAGAGTGAATGAGTTTGTGAACACCCTTGTTGGCAATTAACTCTCCATGTACAGTGTATTGTGTGTCCCGATGTGTCCGAGGGCAAGCCCACCAACTCCACAGGGAAGTCATCATTGGTCACAGGGCTCATGGGCTAGGTTGTGTGCAATGCTATCATCCATAACACAGAGAGAGGTCATCCAGCACTTCTGGCACATGTATTCCAAGACTGTGCAGCTTCCAGAGAGACAGAAAAACAAATAGCATTATGAGCGTACAAATTGGTTGTCAGGCTTATTTAGCTAAGCTTGAGACCTATAGGTCTACCCCTAAAGGTAACCTGAATCGAATGTGACATCTTAGCTGAAATCTAATTTGGTATGTCATTATATGCACAATATATAATGTTTCTGGAGGGAGGATATTCTTTGGGTGAAAAGTGTATTACTGCCACAGACTACTAGTATTTTTTTCCGATATCCTGACTGAAAAGGTCATGGGGTTCAATTAAATGTCACAGTCCATTGACCTCATTACATTAACACAGCAGCTTAGAGGATGAATGGAAGATGAAAAAATATGCCCAAATGTAAGCCACACACACACACACACGCGCGCGCGCACCCACTCGCACACACATACACACAAATGCATGCATATTTCACTTGTCCATTTAAATCAAAGTGATATAAAAAGCAAGGTCTAATCCTTTAGGTTTTTAGATTTGTGCAAAGATGTTGTAGTTCATTGGTTCTCCATAGAAAAAGGCTAGTTTTTACAGGACAAAAGATCAAGTGGATACCTCCCTAAACAAACAAAGCAATCATACCGTTGACTGGAAATAAGTACAAATAGTTTTAGCTCATTGACAACACAAACTAGCCTGTGTTTTTCAGTTATAAATCATTGTGTCTGTACTGCTCCTCATTATGCAACACAATCTGAAACCAGGGCCAGACTGGAGTAATAATTATAAATAATAAGACATAACCTTACACACGGGGACCACAAAAAACTGTAGCCTCTATTATAGTATATTGACGGTAAAAATCCATTGCAAACAACCCACACCACAAGAAAGGACAAAGGTGATGCCATTATTGCAATACCTTTGCCTACCAAAGATGTATTATCCTAATCAACTCTAGCCTAAATACTGCCAGTTTTTTGTTTTTTTGCCTGTTTATAGACACACACACACGCTGACCTCCTGTACAAGTAATGGAAATCCATTTTCTCTTTTTCTGACTGTGACTGTCCATCTTCTTATACAGCTGCACGGTGCACGTTGTCAATAGGTACGTTGTCAATAAGTATGCATTGTATAGAATCAAACCAATAGGTGGGAGACAGGACAGGACAGGCGGGGGTACAAATATCAGTTGACTGGCTGCTCTGTGCTGTAGCCTAAGTTAATTAAATATTTCCATTTTTCATTTTAAAGCCATGACTGCGGGTCAAACCAAGCAGGCAGGGAGTTCTCCCAGTTCTCCTGATTGGCCAGTCCGGGCCTGTCTGTAACCATAGCTTGGCTACCATGTGGCTGCAGCGGTAATTAAGTATTGATTTGCCATTTGACACAAATGCACTAATTTAAACTAATGGAAGGACAGGTGAGGAGAGTGGGATTAAACTACTGTGGTTGTTGGATGTTGAAAAGTTGGAGTTCTGCAGAGAGAGAGAGAGAGAAAGAGAGAGAGAGAGAGAGAGAGAGATGCTGGACTGGAAGAAAATGATGACATTACAATTGTAACTAAGCAGGTAAATGCATAAAAAAAAAAATGACCCTACCCTAAATTACTTAAAAATACCTTTGGTATAACTCATCATTTACATCAGTTGTATTTGTCACAGGTTTAGGATGGTTAAAGTTTTATGCCATAATTCATAGTAAATAGCCAACACTTTCTTAGAAACACCTTCTCTATTACTGTTCTGCCAAACAACTAATGCAATTGTTTCTATGTATACTATGGGAATTATACTGAACATGATCTCACACAAACTCTGACAAACACTTCCTCTAGTTTCATGGTACATTTTCTTAAATAATTAATTAACAGGCACCCATTATTGGTCATTCCCACTGCTCTTGAATTTCAACATCCTTCAACATCAGTACAGTTTTAAAAAAGAGTCTGAAAACGATGAAAATAATACGTTTTCTTTTCTGCAACAACAACGTAAAGATCACTGTGGCAGTGGGGTGTAGTTTAGGCATCAGCTGTAGGCGGGGAGCAGGTGCAGTAGCTCAGTGGGGAGGTAGACGTTCCTATGAGAGTTTAGGCTGATTAGCAGTCAGCCTTTGTTCCACCAACTAACCTGTCACAGTGAAGGTGGGCTGGGACTGATGCTTACCTACTCTGTGACAGACCGAAGACAGACCAGGCCTGCCCTCTGTCTGAAAAGGCAGAATGGAGAGAAGACTGAAAAGACCAGAAGCCAGCATAGTTTGAGTTCTGTTTTTACTTATTTTTTTGTTTAAGTTACACTATATGGCCAAAAGTCAGTGGAAACTTGACCATCACACCTATATGAGCTGCTGGACATCCCATTCTAAAACCATGGGCATTAATATGGAGTAGGACCCTTTGCGGCTATAACAGCCACCACTCTTCTGGGAAGGCTTTCCACAAGCTTGGGAATTTGTGGGAATTTGTGCCCATTCAGCCAAAAGAGCATTAGTGAGGTCAGGCAGTAATGTTGGACGAGAAGGCCTGGCTCGTAATCGGCGTTCTACTTCCTCCCAAAGGTGTTCAATGGGGTTGAGGTCAGGGCTCTGTGCAGGCCAATCGAGTTCCTCCACACCAAATTCGTCTAACCATGTCTTTATGGACCTCGCTTTTGCACAGGGGCACAGTCATGCTGGAACAGCAAAGGGCCTTCCCCAAACTGTTGCCACAAAATTGGAAGCGCCCAATTGGCTAAAATGTCTTCGTATCCTGTAGCATTAAGATTACCCTTCACTGGAACTAAGGGGCCAAGCCCAAACCCTGAAAACAGGGTGGCTGAAACCTGAACTCAATAATTAGTAGGGGTGTCCACTGACTTTTGGCCATATAGTGTATCAGTAAACTGTCTGTCTCTCTGTCCCAGTGACTTTTCCGTCTAACCCAGTAGTGGCAAGAGCGTCTGACACAATCACTTAAGAATCAATCATGGAATGCAACTCTAGTGGGTGTCCTATTAATGTGGGTGGCTACTGTATCTTATATTGGATGCACTAGCTAAATAATTTGTTTTTACATGAGATTAGGCAAATAACGTCATTACACTGTTTTCAATCTTTTCAATCTTTTGAAACGACCTCAGGAGGGTATAGCCATTGATTGGTGAAGGTTATGTAGCCCAGATGAGGGGAGTACACTGAATGAAGAAGCAATGTGCTGTCTTTATTGACCAGTTGAACTAAGCCCAGCAGGTAGCACATCACTTCAGTGAAACCAAATCGGCCATGAAAATTAACCTTCAGTGAACCTGAAATAACATACACCCAGACAGAAAATGAACGGCAGCATAATCCCTGAACTCTTGATACTTCAGGTTTTTATTACAGTTCACATTGATGTCGAAAAAATGGGATACAGTAGAAAACAGCTAATAGTCCCAAGCTATAAATGCACATTCAAATGATCTCTGGTAAACAATACAATGTTATATTAATAACTCAGAATTTATCTTTCTAAAGTCACAGGTATACATACTAATATGACCATCCATGGAATAACATTTCATTTAACTATTAAATATTTTCATTTAATATTTCTATCATCATTTCATAATTTTCATCATCATATTTCTGTAGAATCCTGAATCTTGACCATGACTATTATATTGAATGCAATCTATTTTTAGGAACTAGATGTAAATATTTAAAATGATGGCTCTAATGGATGCACAGGAATATAATGACTCTGATGATGATAGTAAATTAGATGACCACAGATGAATGTCATAGGATAACATATACCTAGGCTCTGCTTAATGCAAGATCATTATTCTGGGCCATGAAATTGCATTATAATTAATTAAAAACTTTTTAGAATTAAGGACCGTGTCTCAACTAGCAACAAAGATTATAGAAATGTTCATTTTCACATCTGTAGCTCCATGTTAAGATTATATATAGCCATATATATATATATATATATATATCATGATTCTTTTTGCTGGGTCGATGTGAACAGAGCAAGCACATCAAAGGTTGTTATACTATCCCGACTAGAGAAGATAGCCTCCATGCTTCTCCACATCAAATCCCACACAGATGACTCCTGTTGGATGTTCACTCCTGAAACCAGTGTAGCATCTGGTCAGCTTGATCTGTTAACATTCTGCGAACCAAGGATTTGCACTTTGACTATGCCAATGGAAATCTTTCTATATATATCATACATAAGGATCTAGCATTTTCGTAGCCCAAATAAGACAGGGGTTATCATCCATTTAAACAATGTTTAAGTAGTTTCAGTAACAGACAACAATGACATTTTGTTTTCCTTTCTTATCAAGATAAGGATTATCATTCAACAGAGTTGCAGACTGAGTTCCTCATAGCCACCAGATCTTAGTGTAGGACCTACCGCTGAAGAAGACTCCAGTACGGTCTGCAATGGGATCTGAGAGGAAGGGAAAGCATTGCTAAAGATTAGTTCCCACAATCTTTGACTTAACCTCCAAACTCATATGATCCCAAGGGGTTTTTGTGGGCCAACTGGGAGGGGAGGACAGGCAAACCAGTGGGCAGGCAACAAACACATCAAGACAAACTATTAGTCTTTCTTTGCACATGCAATGAGCGACCATGAATCACCTTAACTAACAGAACAATGTGTCCAGGCCAGTCCCCTGGAGATCAGGATAGAAGTTGACGAAAATAAATGGTGATTCAGCAAGCTACTGTGTCGATCTCTTGATTTTACAGAGTTGAGACAAGGTCATGTAGCGTACTAATTGTTTTATTATTTGAATACTATGAAAGTACAGCTGTTATCTCTGAGCAAGGCAGTGAACATTAAGGAATCATAAAAAAATAATTGAGATGTAGTTATAGAAAAAAAATCCTAGTGTAACAACTGCACTTTCCACAGTCTGTTGATGTTCAAAGGCAGATGACAGCAGCATGGAGGGAACTGGGAAAAGAAGACTCACGAAAATACACAAATATATGATATGATGAATACAATTTAAAAAACATTCACAAATATAAAAATGTCTTTAAATCTGCATTTGTGATTCAAATTTAATTTGTAACGCAGCTTGCATTTAATTGTGGATTTTTGAGACTTTTGTTACACCTGTAGTTGCCATGGAACTTGCCATGGGACTAAATTAACAAAAAGTGAACATTTGTATACCCTGGTTGTGTATTTTGCTTAAATATCATTGCATTAGCAGACTTTTGAAAATAATTACAAAAATACTGAGCTACAATTATTGCATGGCTCACCTGAAACCTATCTTCTAATTAATTTCTAATTTGACCACTAGAAGATAGGTTTGTATTATTGCATGTGCCATAGTTGTTCATTGGAAACAGTAAATAAACCCAATCCTGAAACTTGAGACACAGTGACAAAAACCTGACACTCATGTACCAAACCCTTAAACCAATTCTGCAAAAATACAAGCACATTTTCTTCTCTTCACTCTAAATCACACTTTTTGCAAAACAATACACACAACTCTGTATATTTGGCACACTCTTCTTAATTAAAATGTATTCTCTTGTATTCACGTGGACAGCACTGCCATTTAAAATGCTGAACTGAAACTAGACTAGATACATTTTACATTCATTTTCTAAAGAAAATGTGAATGTGCTTGCTGTCAATGCAACAGTGTGTGTGTGTGTGTGTGTGTGTGTGAAGAAACTGACATACATATCAGTGATGCAAACACGTCAGGCTCCTTTCTTATGTCCGACACGTCGTGTGATCAAACATATGTATATGTATTTGTGTGCTTTCGCACGTGTGTGTGACACGCATTGCAGACCGCTACTCCTTGACTTTCAATTTCACAGAGCTGCTTGTGTGCGTGTTTGTGTGTGTGTGTGTGTGTGTGTGTGTGTGTGTGTGTGTGTGTGTTCACTCTGGTCCAATCACACAAAGCATTGTCATTGCTATGACAAAGATGTCACTGTCTGTCAGTCAGTCAGTCAGGGACCTGCGAACGTTATTGCTAATTTCTAATTCTGGACATTTTGTGCCCAGGTTCAAGGCATTGGTTAGAGGCAAACAGTAGCATTTCTCCCACTGATTCAAGCTACAATACTAATTCCTGATGATCTAAGGTTACAACAACACTAAGGAGTAACCATATCACACAACATACTGGGTGTTTGGCACCAATTATTAATTATTTACTAAGATCATGCATATCTGGAGCCGGGATGTTGCCAATGTGCAGACTTGGTCTTTGTGCTGTAGGTATGTGCTGACCACAGCAAGGTAGCAAGGTAAGTAGTAAGTGGCAACGTTAAAAAGGTGCTAAATTAGTAGCTGGTAAACGGTTTAACCAGGTGTTTTGTTTTGAGTGTAAAATGAAGGAGGAAATGTTGAATAGCAGCAACCAGGAATTGATAGCAATGATACGCTGAGTGTTGATACATATAATGAAGACCATTGATAGGTAATATGGCGTCACTGAGATAACATTTGTAGGAAAATAGAAACATAGATCCAAAGGAAGCAGCGGGAGACCAGATGGAGTCTGTTGGTGAAGTTGAAATGTGGCCCGACATCAGCTGTCTTTGTCTTTACAATGTGGACATGTTGACACATGGAGGAGGTTGCCCAGGAGGTTATTTCAGAGGGCCTCAAGAGGCAAGATGACTTCAAAAGTATGACTGACGGCTCAGAGGTCCAGGGGAAAATCAGGTCAGGTCCTGACAGAGTGGCACCCATGACAACCACCAAGTTGGAGGGAAATGTTCTGCTCTTTAGTTTGAGGGAAAGTAGTTTCCTAAAATTGATCATGCAGGAAAAAAGGGTTCCAAGTAAGCTTATGCCCGCTCTTCTCCCATCTCCTCAACAAGCCACTCTACCACTATATCTCCCTGCTCACCTCCAGCCATCTCCACAGGCTCCTCCATCACCTCAGCCTGTTCATCCCCAGCCCTCTCAGAGACCACCTCCACCATGTCATCACCAGCCATTTCCCCATCACCATGCACCAGTACCATGATCTTGGCAGACCCATGCGCCACAGCCTTACCAGGCACTTCTGTCATCTCTCCATCTACTGCACCACAGAATCACTTCCTGAATGCAATGGTCTGCAAGCCATCTGTTCCCCTCAGCCCTCCCTCAGTTTCCTCCCTCTCTCCCTCGCTCAACTAGATCTCTAGACATCTAGACATCAACTAGACAACTAGACATCTTTCTGCATCTGAGAAAGATAACTATTCAGTGCTTGGAGATTAGCCAAATTGTTGAGCCCCGCTGAAGCTAGCAATCCTTGGCAACTACAGGCAAAATAAAAGTCTCAAAAATCCACAAATGCAAGCTACATCACAAATGTATTTTGATTCACAAATGCAGTCAAAAATACATGACATTTTGACATTTGTGAAACTTATTTTTATTTTTATGAATCGTATTTATTTGTATTCATCCTATCATATATTTCTGATTACTAGACCACAATTCCCTCCATACAACCATTACATGGACATTTTCCAAACTAGGACTTCACAAGCCATGAGCCAAGGCATTTCCACACATTACAAGGGTGGTTAAGGGACATTACGTTGAGGAAAGAGGTGAGCGGGGCAAGGTAGAGGCTTTGGCCCTCTTCTTGCTTGAAAGATCAAAGTGAGTCTCTCTTTGCATTGCCAGAAATCCTTTCACAGCAAGAAAAGCCTTTTCATTTATTAAATTCTGCGACTCCATTAGCTGCCTAATGTTACCATCCTGACACATTCTGCTTCTGATTTGTGCACCGCTGTAGCAGTATTATTTAAGAATAAAACATTTTGTGCACTGTTAATAATTCAGAGTAAATGGGCTTAAAATCTGTATTTCAAAGAACAATATCTCTCAAGTGCTGATTTGAGCCTGCTTTGATTATATCTGGAATATAGTATCCAAACAGAGCATACACCATAGTTTTTATTGGCTCATTTACTGTCTAAGAGGGCTAGCAGATTAAAGCATGCAGATAAAAAATGTATTACTTTGACTAAGTATATTATGGGAAACATTCCTTCTATTCTAGGACCTAAGCAGTCCTTGTGTGTCACCAATCTCATTGGTTGTTTTACCGTGATATTGTCATTCTTATCATTTTATAGAAATATCATATTTAAACAATAGTGTTGGAACTGAATACCTCACTTTATGGAACAGCATAAAACCTTGGGCTAAAAGGCTTAGAAATAATATCTGTAGAGTTGTAGTAAGAGTCAACCGACTGCCCCTGCAGCTGAGCCCCCCTGACTTGCATTCCACTGACATAAATTTTTCAACTACTGGCTTTGTTTGCCAATAATTGCTTCAACTGAAACTAGTTTCAGGGTTATTCAGCTACACTTGTTTATTCAATTTATCCAAGGACATGACACACTGCTTTGGATCCTTTTGGGTCTTAGCAACAAAAATGTATTTTGCCACGGGTGCAAGGACACCAGTGTTCATGGACAGGTTCTGTAGAAAGAGGTTTGATCTATAACATGTAGTACAACTTTCACAAGTGATGTAGGTATAAGTCAGGGAACTCAATGCATAGAGATCAATGTGAGACTTTATATGAATGTCGCATGCATTTTCCTCTGATGATGCAGCTTTATAAGTAGGATAAATGCAAAACACTCATCCTAGAATTCTAAAGATACCTGCCTATAGCTGGAGAGAAGAGGATTACAGTACCTGAATTCAGAGTTTATAAATAATTCAGCAATCCACATGGAGCTTGAAGAAGAGCTTTGGAAATCCTACGCTACTATTTATCCACCTTGCCTGTAAAACCAACAACAATAAAGACAAGAGCTTTATTATAGATAGAGAGTAAAAAAGCCACGGAAACAAATACAATTATCCATCCAGTGCTCTTTGAAGAAGGCCTTTTTTATTTCTACACTGCTGTGGATGTAAATAAACCTTCTAATCAGACACCACAGGACTTGGTAGGAGCCCTGGTGTGGTCACATGCCATCTGTTTGTCATGAAACTTGGCAGATTGCCATTACAATCTATCCATGGATAACTCTTAAGCATTAATCTCATCTGGAGACAAGAAGACAGCTCAATAATGTTTATCAGGAGTGGCAACCAGCAAGTGGATGCCATTCCTAATACAGTCATTGTACCAGTATGAATATTATATACAAAGTGACATCACATGTTGAATATATTTTTAAGGTCATAGGTGGTCCTGCAGGGTCGTGCTTTGTATTTTCCCTTACCCCATTTTCACACCGGACCAGTGGGAAATACATGGATCCACCCATCAGTATGGAAGAGTTGACCTGGGTAAATTCTTGTTGTGAACAGTCATACAGACACCTTCTCCTAGCATACTGGTATCATTCCTCTACTATTCCATACCATATATTCTGTACCATATTTATATATGTCTCCATGGATTCTTCATGTCCTTATTTCCAAATCACACATTCCTAATGTCTTTATTTCAATTTCTCTCTTTCCCATTTCACATCCTTTGCTCTGAATTTCTCCTTCTGCCTCTTGATCTTTTCATCATTGATTTAATTTCCTTTCCTCTTTGTTTCTTAGTGTCTCTTGCCTTCCAACTGTTTTTCTGTGTGCATGTGTGAAGGTCAGAAGTGATAGAGATAGCTGCCGTCCTCTGTATTGCTGTTAATTGCTGGAGAGCCTCATTCACACAAGTGGACTCTGAGCTGTGGCAGACTGCTATCAGAAGAAGCTCTAATTTGGCAGAAACAATGGTTTGAAAGCCAGGGCTTCACATTGGATGCTTACAGCGGCTCCAGCCTGGGACACATTCAGTGTGAAAGCAATACACATTCATTGGTATTCCAGGCCAAGTGCATTTGGCCGGCTTCTCCAGTTCACATGTCGAAGTGTCCTTGGGCAAGACACTGAACCCCAAATTGCTCCCGATGGTCAGGCCAGCACCTTGCATGGTAGCTCACTGCCATCGGTGTGTGTGTGTGTGTGTGTGAATGGGTGAATGAGAGGCATATACTGTAAAGCGCTTTGGATAAAAGCGCTATATAAATGCAGTCCATTTACCATTTACCATTTACGTACTCATGTTGTTGTGTGTTAAAGTATAAGTTTAATAAAAAGGATTTGCAAATGAGTGGTTTGTAGCTGACGACACTGTAGAATCATTACAGCACATTTTGGTCAATGAATCAGACACAGAGAATTATATATAGCAAATACAGAAATAATGAGTAAAAATTACTGACTTTTCACTAGCTTGTTTATGGAGTAGTGATTAGTTTGTAGTGTGTAACAGCCCCTACATGACGTCAACTGAGTTATGTGGAATTCAACTGCTATTCTCTATTTTGGCACGATGATGTATCATGTCACCATGTCCCACACTCCTTTTTGAAGGCTCTGACATCTCCCAACTGACATTACAAATATCAGAAGGGTGTCACACATGGCTGCTGAAGTCCACAGTCCAGGGTAATACAAATAATAATTACTAGTTATTTTCACACTTGCACGCTTCTGCACAATTGACTCTTTTTATGTTTAACTACCTGCTGCAGTGCGTTTGGTTGACAAAACAACTTGTTACTTGTGCTTGTAGGACTGAATGTGTGAATGCTTCCCAAGGAGGTTATCTAGAAGAACTGGAGACAGTATAAGAAAATGTCCACCCATTCATTTCAACAAAGGTTGCTCACACAGTGCAGTCTACAAAGCTAATGTTTGGGCTTTTCCTTAGCAAGCTGCCCTTACATGCACAGAACCAGACCACCTAAAAGCATAATATTGTAAATTAGCAAGTGTATTTTCTCATTGATTGTATTTTAGGTCTGTGGGTCTGACAGGCAGAAGTCAAGAGTACAACATTGAGTTCAGGTTCATAGTGGCTTGACAAATATGAATTTGACTCTCTTCAGTCTGAATGAAGAGTTATAGAAAGGTATGACAATGGTGATCCACAGAGACTCACCCTTTAATCTCTTTTTCAAAATGAGCCAGCTGTTTCCAGCAATAACCTTTATTCAATCAAGATACACCGCTGTAAAAGGTTACTGGATTTATTTCAGCTTCTCTCAATTTTCCAAAACTCAAGGATAGAGTTTGCATTTTTTTGCATGCAGTATACTATTATGAACTAATGATTGTTCACTAATGATAAGCCATAATATGAGCATAACCTTCATTTGAACGAAAAGGTCAATGCTGATAATTATTACAAGTGACGTACTCCAAAACAGATAAAAGCTAATGTGCATTTGTTTTATATTTTATGCATGACTGAAGTAAGGATTTAATTTCTGTGCATGTTGACATTTTCCTTCATATTCATATTCAAAAATGTCATAAATCCTGTGACCTTGAGACCTTGAAAACAAATTGTATTCCCAATAGAGATGTTTGAGCATGATGATGATTACATGGTGGTTCTGTGTCAAAAGCAGTTGCAAAAGTCATTAACGTTACCCAGCTGGTGTCAGTTAGTCATAAAGTAGCTGCTGAAGAGTTACCACATTTAAGTGGGATCAAAGGCTTTTCTTTATTTTGAGTTCATCAACAGACACAAAGGCTGGGCATTTGACAAGACAAGAGATAGGCATTTGATAGAGACAGGGATTGTTTCTTGTAGACACGTCATCGCTCACCGATTCTAATTTCAAAATACTTCAAACTATTTGGTCTGTTTTGGTCAGGATCATGGGATAACACATGCACATTTTATGTCATTGTTCAACAGTCTAATATGGTCTACTATCCTACTAATTTTTTTTAACTAAGTATAAGTACATTTTATGACCTTTTGCTGATTGACCAAGTCCAGGTGCATGGTATAATAGTTAAGAGACTCCATGTGATACAACAGTTTAGTCATCCGATTATGGAGGACATCTTGGCCAATCATATCTGGAAAGAGCAGGTAATTTGGCAGTTGAAATTAGAGCCATTTTCTGGAAACAGTAAGCAATCACTGCCTATTACACACATCAGAGTAATTAGGGGGAATATTGAGGAGAGTGCCAGGACTATGGCTCCCTTTCTGCATCGGTTAGGGCACTTTTGTGTTTTGGTATACATTCAGGTAGAGAGACATTCAAATCATCACAGGACACTCTTGATGAGGAATTCAGTTATGAAAAGGCGCTGTGATGATCCAGGAGACTCATCTGGTGAGGTGAAGACAAAGTAACAACTGCTGGGATTTTATTTCAAAATTCAGCTATTAAATCAAATAACATGGGATAAAATAACTATATTGTCTGTGAAAAAAAGATTGACACAATGTTAAAAACAATCAACAGAAGAGGCTTGTTTTTCTTGGGTCTCCAATGGGTGCCAATTTACATTTTGAAAACAATCAAATTAAAGCCATTGAGCAGGAATATGTCTGTGTGGTTTTGTAAATTGAGCAGACTTATTCTAGCGTGTCGACACTCATTTGTAATCCAGTGGCCATTTAACAACCACTGGCATATAACATTCAGAGCAGCAACCAATACAACCAAAAATAAAAAAAATCAGCAAACTCTTGTGACTGCTGAATTTCTATTTATCCAAGATGTATTTCATTTCAGGTAAAGTCTCACCAGCCTACTCATTATATTCATAGCAGCTGGGTGCAGTGAGGCACGTGACAAATAAATAACATGGCAATAGCAAATACACTAATTGAATTGATTGAATTGATCATTCATCAACAGCATTATTACTCTCACATATGGGACCAACATCCTTATGGTATAATATGAGCAGAATCATAGAACTGACTTCCTCTCATTACGCACAGTATGCTACAGTGACTGACAGGCCTCTATTTCAGATCAAATCAGAGGCTATGGGGTGAGCGACAAAATGGCATCTGCTCCTCCTTTTCATTCTCTGTTAATGAGTCCACTCATCTGACACCATTATTGCCACCCATTCACTGCCCTCACCTCCTCATCAGGACACATCCATCTTCCTTCCATTCACCTCCATCTGCCTGCCATCCAGACCCCACCATCAGTCATGTGTAGATGCCTCGGATGTCGACCTCCACCCTGACATACACAATGACGTACAACCCTGCTCCTATAGCCAGGTCATACTCTGCCTCTAACATAATCTGAAAATGACATTCTCTTCTCTGACACTGTCTGGCTATATGCCTGCCAGAAGGCGAAAGAGGTTCCGCAATCGCTGAACAATAACTGAACATCCTGACGGAAATGCTGCCTGTTGCAGTAACTAGGAAACACATTGTGACAGGAATAATAGTTCAAGGATGGTGGTGATGACCGGGATGGCTGGTCCCTGTTTGGTTTGCCCTGAGTACTACATAGAGAATTGTATTGGGATTCTACTTGTTCTTTTTTCTGCATGGAGAAATGTGTACCATCTTTCCAGGGTTGAAGACAAACAAATTACATGTAATGTGATTCAATTAATTTAAAATGCTAACTAATCTGTTAGTTACAATAATAAAATCTGATTACATATACATTTCAAAAGTAGCTTATTAGATATTGAATTACTCACGAAGATAATTGAACGTGGTATTTTTCCAGGTATTTTGGACTTGGGTAGTGATAAATTATTATATATTCGAGACTTAAATTAAATTAAATTAAATTAAATTAATAGATTTGGTTACTGGTTACAATTTTAATAATGCAATCTGTATTGAGTTATGAAGTAGATGCATCTATTGATGGGGGATTGCAGAAATAAACAACATAAAAAGTAATGCTTAGTTTAACTGATATAAAATCACACATACCAGAAGTTAAGGTCTCAGAAATAGAATTGCTATAATAAGATTAGAACAAACACGAAGAGTCCAAAATCCTTGGGAGGCTAAATTCTACTCTATTTTTGGATGTAATATTCGAGATATCCAGGAAACATGAGTTGAATTATAAAGTAAACATACTTTTGTTTTGTTTTTACAAAGTTAGAAATGTTATTTCGCAATGGTAGCAAAACATCAATTTATTTTGTTCATTTTAGCATTTGGAAAATGATCAGGGTTGATGTATAGTCAGGTGCAATAGCTAAAAGCACACACTTTATCTTCAGTGTCACACTAATCATTGATTTGATTTCAGGCATGGGGAACAGACCCACTCATCAAAAGCCTAGCGGAAAATGATTTGGAATGATCCCTTTTGATTTTATCCAGATGTTAACAATTAGCTCTGAATATTTGTGTTAACAATGCATCATATGGACAAGAACATTTTTGTCTATGTGCTCATGAAGCTAATTACTGTGATGGAGTTTCTCTGGTTGCATCTGACCCTTAAAAGTGTTCCCAGCCAGGGGCCAAATGTATAAAACTTTGTATATATTTAGGTTTAGAAATCTGTGTACGCACAAAACAGGTCTTTTTGTCAGATTTATAAAACCCTGCGTACGCCTGTTCATACGTGGTTTTTCCTGACAAATCTCAATCATCCTGAAATTGTGCGCACATGCACAAGCCTTATGACCACGCCCACAATTTACTATAAATAGCTTCCAACACAGCCCCAATTAGCCTGGTTTACATATAAAGCCATTGTTAGTTTCGTTTTGAGGAGAAATGGCGGAAGCATTGGTGAAGAAGTGCAAGAGAAGAAGACTATGAAGTTAAAATAATGGTTGGAAAAAATAGAAAAAAGGAGGCCTCAGCTCTGGCATTACAAACTAAATAAAATATGTTGAATGGCAAAAGGTGACTGCAGCAGTAAACGTTGTTAGATCTGAGCCCTGGACCTGACGAGGTTAAGAAGTGGTGTGATTTCAAGCATGAGGCCAAGAAGCGCATTACTGCACACAGCGCTAGTATGCAGGCCAGTGGAGGAGGAGAGGGTACGCCAGTGGAGGAGGAGAGGGGACCCCAGCACTCCCTCTGTGGCTTGTATCATGGGCCAAACTGCCATCAGTGGCTTTGTGTCTGATGACTTGGGAGACACAGATCCACCTGCCCAGATGGAATTTGGTATGCCCAGTTTGAATCTTATTGTAACCAGATTTTGTGCTTTGTTACAATGTAGCCTACTTTTATTAACAGATTCTGACGATGAAGACCCTGGTGCCTCCTGCGAACAGGTTGAGGTTTGGGGGAGAGAATCCAGTGCCTGAGCGAGCCATTACGCACGGCTACAGCCTTTATATAGTGACGTTTTAACAACCAATCACACGTGAAGGTGTAGGCTACTCTTATTCCCCAGTAATACATAATAATAATAATGACAATAATATAAATAAAGACTATCATTCTCACCGCCTGTGTTTTTTTGTTAAACATGAATCCTGCGTGGAAAGTGGCGTATGCACACTTTTTGCACGTACGTATGGTTTATACATATGGCCCCTGGTCTCACTGTCATCACAGTTGTCACTTTGCTGCAATTCCAGGAGGAGAAAAGCATCACTTTCATCCCATTGACCACCGTAATAGTTGAGTCCATCTGCTCAGGATCCCTAACGATGTACAAAACCTTTTATTGCACTATGGCCGGTCATGTCCTACTTACACTATTGAATCACAGCTTAATCACCACTATCTTGCAGCACATAGTGGTCCCTAAAGAGTCATGGTGATATTTGGCCTCAGAGGTTTGCATGGCAGTGGAACCAATAAATCTGCCTCACAGTTGCTTCACACGAACATACTGGGCTTTTGTAGAAATGGTCACGGCAGCTAAGGGGGAATTTATCACAGAGATTAGCAAACTAGATCAACCTGGCAAAACCAACAAAGAAAACAACCAAGTCATATGATATGACTTAATGAGATTTCTTGAAGTTTCTTGAACCCAAATATGTTTGTATCAGTGATTGCTTATCTGTTCTGCTCAAAGCCAAGTTACAAATGTACCACAGAGAAGTCTAGATGAGTTTAATCTTTGGGCCAGTTAAGTTTCTGTATAAAACGATAGTCCCTATTCCTTGGTCTTCCATAAGCAAATTCAACTGATACTGTGTTGGAGCCTCAACTTCCACACCATCAGCAAGTTCATTAGTCCTTTTCCCCTAAAAAGTTTTGACTTTTCCTGCCTTGGCTTTAGCAGAAATGTAAGCACTCAAACACTCAAATATATAATTTGCTTGTGCAATCAGGATGTGAGTAATGTGGAGTCTCCAGCCCAACAGAATTATCTAAAAGACTTTACATGTATAATAAGAACTTACTGCTTTTCACCAGACATTGCTCAGGGATTAGATTTCTTAAAATTGCATTGTAAATATCTGCCACAGTCCAAATGATCTATAGGAATGCTGTGCTTGGCGAAGACACTCACAGTTACATAATAAATCGTTATTTGTGGTAATTGGACGACTATGGTCTCAAATACTGTAGACTGTGTAATATTCACATAAGAGATGCAAGACTTTAAATATCAAATTGATGATCAATGGCATGATTATCGTAATACAACTGAGACTACAAATGATTTGGACACTTTTTTGGACCGACTCACTTGGTGTCACGTTTTAGTTTTTCTCTGCTCTGTGTGCATCCTGGCTCAACCTATGCCAAGTGAACCACAGCTCCAGCTCTGAAGAAAACTAATTATTACCAAATGAAACCTCTCATGGTTGGTCAAACTAAGTGCCCTCTGGTTGTGCTCTTTAGTATTGCGGTGGACTGTTGGGAGTAACAAACAACAACACTCGGTTGCCATAGTGATGTGCTCCAACCAGGTTGGGCTGAATGGTCCGGTCTGTGTCGATCCCCATGGCAGCTCATTCAACATACACACAAATATCCATGTATTCGCTGTATGAAGATTAAATCATCACAGGATCCAAGCATACTTTCTAACACACAGTCTTATCCAAACATTTATATGAGATGGAAACCACAAGCCACAGATATACGGAATGTCAAGAAAAATAGCAAAGAAGGTGCCTTTCTTGAAAAGTTATACTTAGAAATCTTATGGCTAGACATTTCTGGGTCATACAGCAAAGACTTGAGAAAATGAAGACTTATCAAAAATTGCAGCCTTATTTGGTAACAAAACCTGCTTATTGCCTACTTCAAGTGGGATGATTTTTTTTATTGCTTCTTCTTAATCCCTTACTGCCTCTTGTAATCTGTGGTATGATTAAGAGCCAAAGCAAAACTTTGGAATGAAAATCAAAGCAAGGATAACACCTTTATCCATGGGATGGTTGTCTTCTTTACTCTTCTTCCTTCCAGGCTAGTGCAGTGAAACAGCACAATTTTCTTTCACTGCATCAACTGGTAAATTTGTTTCCTTTCTTTTCTCCTCCACTCTTAATGAAACTCATTATTTCTAGTCTCAACAGCACTGCTCCTCCTTTCCTTTCCTTTTACCTTAACCACCTTGCTGAAAAGGTGGTTAATTTGTTTTGCATACGTTTGTTCCCTTCCTGGTTTCTTCCAAAATGTATGTGTTCACAATCCTCATCTCATTTGAAAGCTTGATTGCAATGGGTGATTGTAATAGCTGCTTCTCTGTAGAGGATTCTTTCTTGGTATAATGCAGAAAACCTGCATGTCCTTTCAAGGTTAAGGGGAATTCAATACTGCTGCCATTAGCATTAGCAATATTAAGCACATTAGCATGTAAACACTTCTTAACAGCAAGATCAGCGGAAACAAGTGGTTATCTATGTATGCTGTGAAGGGGCTTTGCTCAGCCCAGAGGCAGTTAGAGAATCATAGTAGGGGGTAGGGGGGAAATTCCAACAGCAAAATGCATCAATCTTTGACGTGAACCTACAAAGATCTAAATGCAGCAGCATAGTAAACACTTTGAACAGCAGTCTGGACAGGCCTACAGTCATATATTGTACTGTGCTGTCTGTCTCACCTCTCCTCTCATTCTGAATTCTTCTCTTGCCTCCTGTTATTTCTCTATTACTCTCATCTCTTTGTCTGTGATACACAATATATGCTCATCACTCATCTGTCTCCCACCTCCTTATCTCCTGCTGTGGCTGTTGTCTCCTTTTGCTGTTTCTCTTCTCTTGTCTCTCATTGCTCGGGTAATTATAAATGTGAACAAACAGACACAGACATAATGTAGTGCTTAACACCCCTTTGGAGCAATAACCCATTTTGGAGCAAAAAATCTTCCTGGCCTAGGATCAATTCTGCCAGTGCTTCCCCTATGCCTTATTGCTTTCAACTTTCCAGCTATCTCAATAAAAAGAAGAAATTACTTACATATATGGGCTACAAATTCAAAACATCTTAAAATTTAAAATAATATAGACGTTTCATGTGGAGAGAAATATTTTATGCATTTAGTTCTACTCAAATTACATGCCATTAATTGGAGCTCCCCATCCAAATACAGACAGACATACCAAGCTGACAGGCGAGCTCGATTTGTGTCCTGGTATGTAACGTTATCTTGACGCTCTCAAAACTGGATTATAAAGCTGGCTCACGTAAAACAACCGACCCACTCTGAATTGTAAATCGAATTTACCCCACACTCTTCAGGACTCTGCAGATCTCGCTGATAATGGAGCAGGATGGTGTGGGGCAACACATGTTTTGAACTATGTGAAAAATGACTCAAAAATATTTGGGGGTAATCCTAAAATAATCCTAAAAAAAAATATATATGTATATATATATATATATATATGTTAAACCCCGAAAGAAAGCCCTAGTCGACAACACTGATGTTATGTATTCTTTGCAAATGTCTTTTTTAGTTTATTCTTGGAAAAATCTTATGAAAAGTTTGAGGAAAAAGCTGGTTGGGCGGTCCAGTAATTTAGAGGTTCGATATTCCTGCATGTCGATAAGTCACCTGCTTAACTTCTGACTCATAGGCCTCCTCTTATTTCACATCTCTTCTCTCTCTTTCATGTTTCCAGTGCATGTTGTTCAAATAGAGAAGACAGCACACATTCCTTCTGCATTTACAATATTTACCTTGAGAAATGTGCACATTCACTGCCCTGCGGGTATTGCAAGAGCTGCAGGGTATCATGCAATGTTTTTAATCCATTTTCATATTACTTCTTTTTGGATGCTCTCTATTATCTGATATAGTTACAAACAAAATATCATTTTAGATCAGTATCATATGTAAACATCACCACGTTTGCATTTAGAGAGAGAAATATATTTTGTTTTTCTGCTGTTATTTATTTTAAATACAACTTGATAATAGTAAACTAGTCCAATTTAGTAGGATTTGAAGACCGTATGGAGATTGACAGACAGTTCAACAGAAACACTACGAATGCATGATGAATATATATGAAACAGGACTATGGCTTTGTTTCTGAAGCTCTCAAAGAATCAACCTCTGCAAGTAATCAAACTGTGAGAGAACATTGAGGTATTTTCAAATTTGCAGGGCCATTGTTAGGTTTGGCATAAAACATTCTTTGAATGATGAAAGGTTTATTTCAATAGAGAATTAAACAGTACATTAAACAGAGTTGACAAACGAGTCTAGAAAAAGATGGGGGAGGAATGTGATTTTATATTAGTATTAGTCTGTCAATGTTGTATTTGAGAGATAATATTAAGTTTTAATAGACATCAAAAATAAACCAGTCTGCTTGTGTCTCCATCTTTATAATGTCCATTGTCAATTTCTCAGACTGGTAAAGGAGGCTGGTCCTTTACGATGGTCGGAGGCTAAGCCTCAAACTTGAGGGTTGTTTATTATTTTGGCTGACACTTTCTGTGCTTGGCCGGAAGGAGGTTGCTCCCCTAATGACATCCTAAGTATTTTCCCACAGCTGAAGAACAGGGCAGTCGCTGGATGATTCTCTTTCCTCTCATATGTTTGGAGTGGAGGAGGATGAGGCTTTGTCCCAATGCTCCTGTCACCTCCCTGTCTTGGAAGTCATCGCTGTGGTTTTTACCAAAACATCTTTATGGCCTTGTGAGGACTACAGCGGAAAAAGTATTCATCAGCAGTTTTCAGCTCTTCACCTGCTGAATCATAGCAGAGAACATGCACAGTATTCAGTTAGATAATTATCAGGATGTAGAATAGTTTCAGACAAAATAGGCCAAAACAGGTTAAGGACATTGATGTTTCAAGGTTTTCGAGTCAAGTATATTTGTATACCACTGAATCCCAGTTATAGTCTCAAAGGGACTCACAACACCCAGAAACAATAAATTAAAATAATGTCTCTTAAAAATAAAGCAGTCATTCACATATAGACAGTGCTTTGACCTTTACTTAAATGGGAAGTAGTAAAGAAATCTCGTAAAATACTGATACGGATTATATTTTACACTTTTTATGGATAAGATATAAGAGACATCAGGAGGGGATCATCATATATGAAATACAATTTCATGTTATCAAAACCTAATTCTTCAGGTAGGTTTAACTGACAGTGGGAAGCTTAAGCTAGCTGTTAGGGTTAGGATGACAGATGCTGGGACACAGTCACTGGATTGTTATTGAGGTGGTGTTCAACTGAAACGATTTGTTTTAACACATTTTACACCAACCATGTGACATGAAGCTGGACTTGACAACCAAAAATGATGTCATTTTTCAAACTAATGATTTCTTATATAGCTCATGAAGTTAACTTTTTTTGACTACAGAGATATTGGTTGTCGCAACATGCTCAAAGAAAATGAATAGTGTTAAGCGAAATGTTTAAATATGTCCTCAGTTGTTATATATATAAATAGATTGTCTATTCTGTACCCAAGTTCACAGTAGGGATGCAGTATTATTATTGTACCACTGTGAGGCGCTATGTAAGGACGCAGGCTTGCGTCATATGTAAATGAGGGTGTGTTCACCTGATGTACATGTTCAGATGTTTTATGGTCATGCTAAGCTAGCTCGGCTGAGCGTAAAGATGTACAAGTGGTGTTGAAGAAGTTCATCGTCTCCGTCCCAACTATTTCTCTCCGAGTGCAACGTATGAGGAAGCTGCCATCCTTAACGTCAACAGGTTATGGGCCCAGGAGTCATTCAGGGAGAAGTTTAAGGATTTGTCACCGTCGGAAAGTCGCAGCGAACCGCGTGCTGACGGGATAGCAAGACAAGCTAGCATGGATCATCGAGGGACAAGCAGGTTGGCTCGACTGATGTTCGACGGAGATGAGAATAAGTATGAACTGTGGGAGACCAAAGTGTTAGGACACCTTCACCTATTAGGGTTAAAGAATACGATTCTAAGAGAACCAAATGGTGATGGAGAGAGAGCGGCAGACGGCAAGAAAAATGCCGACGCATATGCTGAACTAATACAACTTTTAGACGATAAAAGCCTCTCGCTAATTATGAGGGATGCGCCCGACAATGCAAGAGAGGCCCTGAAGATATTAAGGGGATACTATGCTGGTAGGGGCAAACCCCGGATAATAAACTTGTACACCATATTGACATCGCTTCAGAAGGCGAACAGTGAAAGTGTCACGGACTATATCATACGGGCAGAAACCGCCATCACCGCGCTACGGAACGCAGGTGAAACGTTAGGCGACGGCCTACTGATAGCCATGGTCTTAAAAGGACTGCCTGAGGGGTTTAGGCCATTTGCAATACACGTGGCACATAATGATGACAATATAACATTCGCAGAGTTCAGGACAAAACTACGGAGCTTTGAAGACACTGAGAAATTAAGCACGACGGAGTCGAGCGATAACGTGATGAAGACTCTAGCGAGACCCGGACGGCGTCCCGCCAAGCAAGGTGCATATGACAGGAACAGTGACGACGCAGATATTGTGTGTTTTAAGTGCGGCACCAAAGGCCACCGAGCGAGAGCATGTCGGCGAAAGACATGGTGTAGTCAATGCAAAAGTGACACACACAAAGACGCCACGTGCAGGCGTAAAGACAGACAGGATGGCGCGAGAAAAGTCTCAGAAGAAGATGGCGGCGGCGATGACGCAGATTATGCCTTAAGGATAAAAGTCGGAGAAACCAGGGTCCAGCGGCAGCCAGCACGCGGCTTCCAGGAGAAGGGCCTGCTGGTCAACACAGGAGCCACCACGCACATCATCACGGACATCACCAAGTTCAAAAACTTCTACGACACGTTCAAGCCAGAGACGCACAGCGTAGAGCTGGCAGACGGTACCCGGTGCAACGGCGTCGCTAAACGCAAGGGAGATGCAGAGGTTTACCTGGTTGACAGTGGAGGACGACGACATACCACTACGCTGAGAAAGGCGTTGTTTATACCGTCATACCCCCAGGACATCTTCTCAGTGAAAGCAGCGAGCGCCAGTGGAGCCACGGTCGTTTTCAAACAGGAAAAAGATGCCTTGATACACAAAGACGGTACCAGGTTTAACATTCATGTGTACAACAGGTTGTATTATTTGCACACTGAAGGTGAGAATAGTGACAAGTGCAGCGCTTGTCATGATGTACAGACGTGGCATGAGATACTAGGCCACTGTAATTATGATGATGTACTAAAATTGCAAAATGTGGTTGAAGGTATGCAGATCAAGGGCAAGACAGATAGACCCAACCAAGAATGTGAGGTATGTATTCAGGGAAAATTTGCACAAACCAGAAATAGAAACCCTGATAGAAGAGCAAAGGCTCCCTTACAAATGGTACACACGGACCTAGCCGGTCCGGTAGCTACAGAGTCAATAGATGGTTACAAATATGTACAGTCATTCACTGATGACTACTCAGGTGCAGTATTTGTATATTTTCTAAAAACTAAAAGTGACACGGTACAGGCAACGGAAAAATTCCTAGCAGATACAGCCCCATACGGGAAAGTGAAGTGTATCAGGTCCGACAACGGCACAGAGTTCACATGCAGGGATTTTCAAACGTTGTTAAGGAAAAACGGGATTAGACATGAGACGTCGGCCCCGTATTCACCCCACCAGAACGGTACAGCTGAGAGAAGCTGGCGTACTCTTTTTGAGATGGGTAGGTGTATGCTAATCGAAAGTCAACTACCAAAACAGTTATGGAACTACGCAGTCCAAACAGCAGCTATAGTACGTAACAGATGCTTTAATAGGCGTACAGGACAAACACCTTTCCAGATGTTGACAGATAAAAAGCCTAACGTATCTAAAATGCAGAAGTTTGGGTCTGTATGTTACACATACAAACAGGACAAGGGAAAATTAGATTCCAGGTGTGACCAGGGACGTTTTGTGGGTTATGACAAGAACAGCCCCGCATATTTGGTCTATCACCCAGATACTGAGAAAGTACAAAAGCACAGGCTAGTCAAGTTTGTGAACAAGGTAAATGTGGAGAAACAGACACAGACATTTGGGCTAGACCCAAATGATGACAATAACAGTGTGAGGCAGCCTAGGGCTAGCAGGGTCACACAGGAGGTAAATGAGAGTACAGAGAATGCTCAAGAGACTAGTGCACAAAGTCCAGTAACTATGTCTGACGACAGTAGCCAAACGCAACCAAGTGTGAAAAATGATGAATCTGAGAGTGGGAGGTACCCGACTAGAGACAGGAGGAAACCAAGTCACTTAAAGGACTTTGTAACTGAAGACAGTGATAGTGATGGGATTCATACCACCATAGACTACTGCTACAGAGCAGTATGTGGCGTTCCACAGACATTTAAGGAGGCTATGACGTCAGCTGACTCAAAGGAGTGGGTAAAAGCCACGGATGACGAAATCCAATCGTTAAACGACAACAACACGTTTACCCTGACAAATCTGCCAAAAGGCAAAAAGACAGTGGGGGGTAAATGGGTTTACTCTATCAAAAGTGATATTGAGGGAACTGACAAGTACAAAGCAAGGTTTGTGGCCAAGGGCTATAGCCAGAGGATGGGGATTGACTATGGAGAGACTTTTTCTCCCACGGCAAATTTGACGAGTGTAAGAGTGTTGTTACAGAAAGCAGCACAGGAGGACTTGCTACTACATCAGATGGATGTAAAAACGGCGTACTTGCACGCTCCTATAGATTACGAAATCTATATCGATCAACCAGAGGGTTATGAAGAAAGAGGTGAAGGTCTAGTGTGTAAACTAGAAAAATCTCTTTATGGTCTAAAACAATCCGGTAGAAATTGGAATAGGATTTTGCACGATTGTTTAACTGAAGATGATTTTACACAGAACCCAGCAGACCACTGTGTCTATGCCAAAGAGACCGATGATGGGAAGGTAATAATCATCATCTGGGTCGATGATCTGATAATTGCAGCTAGCAATGACAAAATACTGAAGGAAGTGAAAGAGATGCTCTCGGCAAAATTTAAAATGAAAGATTTAGGCAGGCTAAAACACTTTCTGGGTATCGATTTTAATCAGTCTGATGGATGTGTAAAGATGTCACAGGAAAAGTATGTTAACAAGATACTGGAGAGGTTTAACATGCAAAACTGTAAACCCAGAGAAACACCCTGTGATCAAAAACTTGACTATACAGAAAATGCAGTAAAAATGGATGATGTCAGGATGTACAGAGAGGCGGTAGGCAGCCTTATATACCTGACCACATGTACGAGACCAGACTTAAGCTTTGTTGTAAGCAAACTATCACAATATTTTGCTGAGCCGACAGAGGAGCAGTGGGTAACTGTTAAACACGTGTTAAGATACCTCAGAGGCACTACAGAGAAAGAGTTGTGTTTCAGAAGAAACAACAGTGAGAAGCTAGGCCTACTAGCCTACAGTGATGCCGACTGGGCAGCTGATACCACCGACAGGCGTAGTACCACAGGATACTGTGTAAGCCTCAGTAAGAACAGCTCTTTAGTCTCATGGAAGAGTAGGAAACAGCCTACGGTAGCACTTTCCACCTGTGAGGCAGAATACATGGCTCTGGCCTCAACTATACAAGAGTGTATATATCTAGAGCAGCTATTGGAGGGTATTGATGATTACAAATATACACAAGCAGTAGTGTATGAGGACAACCAGGGAACAATCGTCCTAGCCAAAAACCCTGTGAGCAGACAGCGGTGTAATCACGTAGATATAAAGTACCACTTCATAAGATCTACTGTAAATGATGGGAAAGTAACTCTGGTGTACTGCCCTACTGAAGAGATGGTGGCAGATATAATGACAAAACCTGTAACTAAGCTGAAACTGAAGAAGTTTGCAGGAATCGTTTTTGGAGTTTAAAATGTGTGAGGAGGTCCACATTGTTGCTTGTTAAAACAAAATTTTTTGGAGTACAGCAACCTGAGTACAAGTGGGGGTGTTAAGCGAAATGTTTAAATATGTCCTCAGTTGTTATATATATAAATAGATTGTCTATTCTGTACCCAAGTTCACAGAAGGGATGCAGTATTATTATTGTACCACTGTGAGGCGCTATGTAAGGACGCAGGCTTGCGTCATATGTAAATGAGGGTGTGTTCACCTGATGTACATGTTCAGATGTTTTATGGTCATGCTAAGCTAGCTCGGCTGAGCGTAAAGATGTACAAGTGGTGTTGAAGAAAAATAAAGAGTTCATCGTCTCCGTCCCAACTATTTCTCTCCGAGTGCAACGTATGAGGAAGCTGCCATCCTTAACGTCAACAAATAGCCATGTAGAAATTATTTACGAAAAATGCCACAGTATTTGCTAAGCTTTAAGCAATTTAAGGTTATTCTTGTGTTTTTTGCTATTTTGAGTGTTGCTATTTTCTGCTTCTCTGCTCTTCACTCCTTTTTGACTCCTGGGGCCTGTTCCAAGAAGCAGGTTCAGCAAACTCTGAGTCTAACCCTGCACTCTGAGTTGATTCATTCCGAGATGGCCAAGTCTGAGTTTTCGGTTCCAGAATGGCTGATTTGAGTTAGTTCAATCAATTTTGAGTGTGTTCACCTTGAGTTAAGTGCGTGCGCGACGACAATAAAAAGCCATCATCAATGGAGGTCCGATACTACGATTCACCATGGCAACCAGCAAGCAGAAGGGTCGTAAAGGAGAGGGAATTGGCGTGGGAGAGAATCGCTGCCCGAGTCAATGCGTACGTTTGAATGCAGTAGTGTATTCATTTAACATTTAACCACACTTTCTTATAATATTACCTACATCTGAGAAAGTGGTGGAATGGTATTGGAAAACAAATATTTTAATTTAGGTGCAATCCCACGGGCGCAAAGCGCACTTGGCAGCAGCTGAAAATGAAATATAAAATGACCAAATGAAAGGTGTCTTTATTTGACTGCTCGGGGTGGTGGTAGCTTAATCCGTGAGCTGTAAACGGCATATTATATCTCGGACAGCTCTTCCATCCTGGACATAGAACATCTAATCGGGGTCTCAAAATCCTCTCCCGACATACGGCTATGCGAATTACTTCCGCTTGAATATCGATCGGGTTACCGAGGAAAGGACACGCCATGTCCGACAGCTGCTTAAGGTTCAGCAGAGGGAGGAGACAGGGAGAAAGTCAGGGTTTGTTCAAGAAAACCTGCCAGCGAGCAGGTTAGGTTCACAGAGTCAGTTACCATGGTAATTGACTCAGAGTTTGAGTTACCTCTCTTTCTGGAACGGAAAACCCAGAGTTTCCCTCATCTCAGGGTTAACAAACTCAGAGTTTTCACTAAACCCGCTTCTTGGAACAGGCCCCTGGACAAAATGTATGAGAGGTGGAGGTGTCACAGAGGGAACACTGTGCCATTTGATTTAGTGGTTAGAGTTGCTGTGTTTTCCTTTAGATTGATATCAGTTACTTTTGCTTGTGTGCAGTTATTTGTGATTTACTTGATTTGAGTGTTACATTTGTATTTGATTTCAGTGTTACCTTTGCTGTGTGGGCAGTGGTTTATTATGATACGGATTGTTGTATAATTAGTGGACATTGCATGGATAATTAGTGGACATTGGCTGCACCAGTGTAGCTCTCTGGCCACCTCCCTCTCCTAATTACACCTGCAAGGCTATTCGTTCCCGACTAGTCCTGCAGCCCTATAAAAGACTAGATGGGACATAACTTGGCAGGACCTCCCGCCGTGCTGTGGAGGCCTTTGGTGGCAGCAACCGGTTGATGCAGCTCGTAGTAGGACGTGGACAGAAGCGACCGGATCACGGACCCAGCTTGATGAGTAAACGGAACGCTAAGTAAAGGGAAGTCGTCAGCACACATAGGTGTGCCTGAGTCACTTTGTCCTGTGCCAGAGTCCTTTCTAATCCGAGGCATTCCCCTCGCTCTTTTGATTTCAGCGCTTCCTGCACTGTGGGAGAGACGCGATCGGCACATCGCAAGACACGGAGAGGATCGAGTGGAGTGGACGGCCTTCACGTTGAAACCCCCGGAGTAGATGCACGGAAAGGATTGAGCCCGGGACCTTTTTAAGTGTAGACTCTTACAGGCATAGACTGCATTGGGGAGACTGTTTAATTCCCCCCAGTAAGAGTTGGGGGGGGGGACTCAATATAGGAACAGTGCATTTTAAATTGGGCTCTTGACTTGAATCTCTGAGATATTGGAGAATAAAGATAAACCTATTTTTATACTTACCTCTGTCTCTTGTGTCTGTGTTGGTGTGGCCTGGGATCCTAGAACCTGGAAAAAGAGGTGTCATTGGGTACAAACCTGTGACAGAGGCAGCATGCTGATTTCTCAGACTGTGCTGTAGACATGTTTTCCTTGGTGTCTGCCTACCTGTGTCTGTCCAAGACTCTGCTAACATTGTAACCTAGATTACCTTGGCTGTGTAGAAGGTTGAAGACAGACTCTCCAGGGTTTAGGTTCCCCAAGCATGCATATGAAGGCATAGGGGCAAAAAAAATATAAATAAACTAGAACCACATGGGTTTAAGCTTTCACCTCTTGCTGCAACTAAATGAAGCCCATAGAGAATCTCTGTTTCGGGTTACACATATTAATGGAATATATAACACCGAGGCGAAATGATGCAAATGTATGCCCCATAAAAGGTTTGAATCGTAGTACATTCAGTCTGTTGTTTTGATGACATACCAGAGATGAGGGAATGGCTGCGATCATAAATGATGTATCTCCTCTCATGTACTAGACCGTCTCCATGCAGCAGCGGAGGGTAGACCAGGATTATTCACTTCTGAACAGGAGCAGAGTCGATCTGAGTTAGTCAATTGTAGATCTCGACGGCTACAATTGAATAACCCAATTGTAGGTCTGGGGGGCTACGCAGAGACTAAACAGATTTAGCTCGATAGGGAAGGGCAAATTAAGTGAGTAATTGGTAGACAATCAAAGACGTGCCATTGATTCTTTTTACAGATGTATTTAAAATATACAATGCTATAGTGCTCGGGAACGAGAGCTGGAAAAATGTTGGCGCCTGCATTGAGAAACAAAACAGAATTGGGATAATCAAGAACACTGGTACCTTGACCCTTAGTTTCTGCCATTTCTAACCACCCGGATATATCACATTTTATGTTTAATAATGCAAGTATTAAACAAATCATAAATCTATCATCTATATATCTATCATCTATAAACTCATACCACAATGAAACAAATGAAGCAATTATGAGAACTGTGTTGTACAAATCTAATTATAACTAAACTCCATATATCTAAATTGATCACTCTGATATTCATGTTTTCATGAATCAAGTTGTATTAACCTGGAGCTTTATTTTGGATGGAGGGTTGGTGTAAGTAGCAAGCCACGGTCTGTAATTCACTTCAACATCCTACACCACAGGGGACACTGTGCTGTAAACCCTCAGCTTAACCTGAATCCTCCCTGTGATTATTCATTTGTGCAAGTGAAAAACATGCTCAGATCATAGTCGTGCTGGATAAAGACTTCAGTTTAAGTTATGAGACACAAAGAAAAGGAGAATTGGTGTGTAGAAATCTCATTATTCTATAAGACTATTCTTCAGCAATCTCACAATTCATTTGCCTTGAAGAACTTGGGTTAAGTACACAAGCGGGACTAAGGCTGACTAGGTTTGGTCGTCTTTGGGGCAGCTGAGAAAATGCAGGCAATAACAGAAAATGCAGGCTCATTGTCCATGCTGTCAGGGAGAGAGCACATTAGGTCGCAATACCCTCCCCATGTGTCTCCAACGTGCCTCGCTGATTTAGGAATGGACAAACGGAGTTGACATGCTGGCACCAATAAAACGTCTCATTTTCTCTTCTGGTACCGCTGCCTTCTTACTACCTCCCTCTGTTGGCATTACATCTTCACTCTGTTTATCTACTACTCCGTGCTTTTATCCTTTCCTCTCTACTTTAGCGTTTCAAAACTACTGCTCATGCTTTGCCTCCATTAAGATAAGAAAGAAAAAAGAAAAAGTCTTGATGAATGTAGAGGAGATGCATTTTTATCCAGACACAAAGCACTGGAGACTGTTAAGGAGGTGTCCTTTTCAATCCTAATCATAGCAAACTGCAATCAGTATGACAGCACTTTGCTCAATACGTTTGTGAAGAAATTATTCCACCTGAAGTTCTATAATAAGCACCTCTTAAATATTTTGTTTGACTGAACTCTCTGACTGTATTCATCCGAGACAATAAAAATCAACAACAGACTATTCTCTTTGTTGAGCACTTCAATGAACAGAGATACTGACTCTCCACAGAGCTGCGTGAGGCTGTTCACCCACTGTATACTGACCTTGTCTTAACCATATACAGGAGGAGGCCCTTATATACCAAAGATATACCAAATAACGAAGAAATGAATATGATTTAATTAATTCTTTAACAAAACTGTTTTATTTAACAAAAACTCAGATATCCCTGTGTGCAAAAATATGTGACCTCCTTCAATCAATAACTTGTGGCTCCTCCTTTAGCAGCGATGACTTGGAGCACATATTTTTGCACCTGCACTAATTTCTTTTAAACAATTTATTTTACTACATGGAGAATTTACTCTAAAAAACATGAAATTGGTAAATATATATTCTTTATTACACTTAAGAAAATAAATAATTTTGATTAAATAAGGAGTGCATGGTAACATTTCTATAATTGCACAAGGGGTTCAAACACTTTCCAGTATGACTGTACTCACCTGCGTAGCACTAGTCACAGTTCAAGCCAGGAGAGACTAGATTTGTAAGTTTGAATACAAGCTTTAATGGATAATGAATCAAATGAACGTTGGCGGTGGCTCCAGTTGAAATCAATGTTCATGGGTTAAAGGAGAACCCTGTGAATCTTGGATGAGTGGGAAACTCCCCCCTGTAGACTGCTCTTCCATTGGGCAGAATGGATCCACTGACGACAAACTGGAGCCTGGCACTGGTGGTGGTGGGGCGCAGCGGCGACACAGCCTGAAATGACAGAGATACGGATGGGGCAGGTATATATAGGTCTGTATATATAGGGATGTGGCGGTTTGTCATTGGTTCCCTTGGAGGGAGGAAAGGAGTGTCAATGCTTAATGGGCTGATTGAATAACAAGCGAGGCCGTTGCTGTCAGAATACCCGGAGCAGCAATAAAGTAGATATGAGCGAGGTAGTCTTCCTGATTGAACTCACGCTAACCTTCATATAATACTCACATTTGTTGCTCACACACACAAACTGAGGTAAACTAGTTCAGGGACAATAACAGCTATTGTCACTGTGACAAATGCACTAATCAAAATATAGTATAGCAGAACATTGTTTATATTGAGCCCTTGAGAACAGAGGTCATTCAGCAGAATGAAATGTTTGGAGCACTGAAATTGTTTGCGAAAATGTGTATCAAAGCCTGTCCATAATAAGAAATATGCATGCATTCTGAAAAGCTCTGTATTGTCTCATTTGCAGTATATATAATTTCAGGTGTTTGTGTTAAGAGTTCCATTCAATTATTTTATATTCTTGCATTGCAACATTTCATACTTATTTTGACTGTTAAGATGTGTAAAGTTTTAATAGTTGCAATACAAGAGAGACTTTTTACTTTTCTTACTTTTCTTTTCTACTTTTTTTAATACAGCAATACAGCAAGAGAGTCATGTCAAACTGACTACAGATCCTCACATCAACAGAGGAATGGGGGCTCATTGTGGTTGTTTCATATTAGCTTCCAAATAACTGCTGAAAAAATACTATATGAACAGGGAGACAGAAAAGTATTTATTTCAGGGGTCAATTGTGCATATCATAACTGTCCATGGTGCAAAGAAAAACAAAAATGTGTCCATGATTCCTGAAAATAAATAGAAAATATAGCCGCAAGCTACAATTTGCAGGTTCAAACACTTTTGTGGTTAGGTGTTAGGGTTAGCGCCAGAAACATACTATACTGTAAGCCCATATGGAAGATTTGTGGCACCCCCTATTGGCCAATTTTAAGATCATTTTACAAACTTAGTTCAACATAAATATCAATACCAAGTTTTGTGATGATTGGACAAACTCATTGATTTATGGCACAATTTGCACCAGGCCCACGCCCTTGTTTGGCAACACTGTCACCCCCTATTGGTCAATTTCGAAAACATTTTGGGGACATGTTTCAACAGCTTAATTAAAAATATCCACCAAGTTTGGTGATGTTTGGACAAACTGTCATTGATTTATTGCCAAATTTGTGCCAGGCCAAGTTTCATGGTTTTAGCTCATTCCAGCTCACGGCAATTTGAGCCGCAGCATAGGAATAATACACCAACAGAAAAACAATAGGGTTAAAACCCCTATGGAGTTTGAAACCTAATGAAGCAAAACAGATTTTCCCAGGCTAAACAAAACCAAAACATGCCTTGCAAAGATACTCAGAAATACATAACATGGTGTCAGCTACCATTCAAAATAGAGCAACGGGAGGTGTAGTTATGATATACACAGACAGGAAATGGCAGGAGAGGATGCATCAAAACAGTTCAGTAGACACAGCTGGGCATCACAGAAGGGCTGTGAGACTGCAGAGGAACACATATGACAACCACATCTTTTATTGATAAAGCAAGTCAAAGCAAAATAAGCCTAATGGACTAACAGATAAAAAAAACATTGGCACGGACTCAAGTTTGAAGTTTGGACTTTGGAGTTTGAAGTGTACCCTGCCCCCGTAGCTGAGAGGTTCATGGAATATCAATACCTTCACATCATTTATTCAAACTTTGCCCACAGCAGGAGGCCTACCTTGAGACATGTGATATCCACTGAAAATAACTGAATTGCATATTTAATACCAAGCTTATATTCAGTTATATTTCATTTAGAGTTCAACTGGGATACATTTGTGTACTAGTGTTATTTCATGCGATTTCTTGAAGTTCAAGAAAAAGTGAAATGCTCATAGATTTGAAACAATACAGTTTTGCAAGGCAGTCCTCAAAACACAACACATCCTATTTCCCACAGTCTAGCAGCAGTTACTGACAAGCATTTTTGGTAAATCCATAGATCAACTTTGCTTTTTTTAACCAACTCAAAGATTAATGGATCCCCTGGATTAGAGGCAATGGTGTTCATTCTGTTAATACCATCATCCTCCTGTGTTTCTCCTCCATCATCAGTATTGGTCATCGGTTATCATTGGTAGCTCTCCAAAGAATTTATGGCAGATTTTATTTCTGGTTTCAGTTGGTTCTAACACTAAGATCACAAAAGACCACTGATATCACACCACACATGCATAATGTAACGGGAGACAACGATAGCTTGAGCATGTTATGGTATTACTGTCTATTATTACTGTATACTATATTGGGGTTTTTTCATGTGGCTGCCCACCATCTTTGTAATGCATATGGCCAAACACATTTTTAAATGAACTACCTGTACCTTTTATTATGAACATACTATTTAGTCTTTGTTCTCATTTTCGCGCTGTGGAGTTTTATTTAATGTTCACTTGTATGTCGAGTTCCACTTAAACTCTCCTGAGCAAGTGGCTTGTTTGTATTTACTACCCTGTGTGATTGTCATTTATCATGTTTCACAGCAATATTCATTTGCACTGATTAGAGTCATTTGGCTCTAACTGTCATGAGATTCATTTGGGAAGATTTTATTGTGATAATGGTTGCCTCATTGTGTGTGAGAGACAGAGAGGGAGAGAGATAGATAGATAGATAGATAGATAGATAGATAGATAGATAGATAGATACTTTATTGATCCTCGGGAGGAAATTCTGGAGACAGAGAGAGAGAGTACCCAAACATGTCAGTTTAGGGTTTAGTCGAGAGGATGAACTAATGTTTTGTTCATTGCAACGCAGAGGTTGTGTGTTAATGTCTGTCTGGACTCGTTAGCCCCCTACTGAGACAGACAGAGACAGGAGGCATTGCTTCTTATTACTGTCTGACTGGGTCTCAGGTTGTGGGCTTATTCAGTAACATCTTTTCTTCTGTCCTGGTTTTGCTTCAGCTCTCATTTTGCCCCTTCTGTTCCACTGCCCCCTGTCAAATTTGATTCCACCTCATTTATTTTACTAAATGTCTGACCTATATTCCTTCACACTCAAGCTCTCCTCGTTCTTCCTATTTATGAATTTCATAGGTGTCATTCATCGTTTCATGGTTATGGTTATGTCATGCAAAAATTATAATGCACGACATCTCTAGTTCCTGCTTCACCGTTACTGTAAATATGTTTATATAATACTGTAAAGAATTAAAAAAAACACAGGTTCCAAATGCAATGAGGTGCACAGATATCGAGATTATTGGTGTTTCATTTTATTTCATGCACTCTATGCAATAGTACAATATGCTCCATTGTGGCTCTAACACTGTGAGTTACTGTGAGGAAAATTGCTTGCAATATCAACTGTGTCTAGAATGTGGAGATTACATTAGAAATCCTGTGGTACCAAACGTGATGGTCCACAGGTTCACAGAGAAGTGCTTTAAATTCAGCTATAGACATGCAGTACCTTATTTGATTGATAGTATTGGAAGGGTTTCTTCAGTCATGCTACAGTATCACACTCATCCTTCTAAGTAACAAGCTTGAAATGCATACAAATTTCTGGCCTATTATTTTTGTGGTCAGGTCTCGATTATAGTGCAGAGGCTGTGAGATGCAGGGATCAGTGCAAAAGAAGTAACTTCCTGTTTCAAATACGGGGTGATTTGTGACAAACAAGACAGGTAATGTTATTTTCACTAATCATTCAGTGTTTGTCAGCTTAAAACACTTTGCACTGTGAGTATTGGTGGTGATGTGCGAAGACACACTTGCACACAGTATCTCTTACTTACAATTAAAATATTTGATCGTGTTAGAGATGGTGATAGAGAGGCAAGACTAAACACTCCGTCAACTTCCAAAAGCAAACTTGAATAAACTTATTAACAAACTTATTACTTTCACAAGTCTTCCCAAACCTGGTGATACTATATCGAATTTACTTGACTGTTCCTGTGCATTCCAGTGTGCAGCTTTGTCTCCCCAAGTAGCCAAAATTTATATTTTATTATTAACATGAAAACGTATTCCATGCTTGCATAATTCTGGTTATAAATAGTCATGTTGTCATTGAATCTGCATGACTGGAGCTGGTGGTTCACATCAGCCCAGTCAAGGAAAAAATATATCTTGTGCCAGAAAAGGCTGCCTACACCTTGCCTAATGAGAGATTGTCCTAAGGATAGTCACAGCCTCATGAACTCCCAAACAGGATTCTACATGTACAGATGAAATCTTTGTGTCCATACTGAGGTTTTGTTCTGTTGTTAGCTTAGTATCTTAGTATTTACTGCATCTTCTATTTGCCAAATAGATGGCCTTCTATTTGCCAAATAAAATAAATATAGCAAATTAAGGAAACATATATATATATAAGGAAATATATATATAATATATTATATATATTTTGGGCGAATTTGGGCTGTGACTACGACAGCACCTTGTACCAAAAGGATTCTGGACAAATTGAATGAAAATTGAAAGTTAAACCAAGTAAATCAAGGAGAATATCCACTGTCAAGGGGAAGCTGATAAACAAAAGGTTTTGTATAGACAATGTATGGAAAATGGATTCTTAAACTATCTATATCTAGCCTAACAAGTGTGCAAAGGTAAGCTTAGATTTGACATTAACAGAGTCTAAAAATATAAAGGTTAGGAATGTAGGGCCGGCTGTATCAGCAGGGCGAAAATGGAATCCCAGAGAAGCAGTTCAACAGGCACAGGCAACACTTGTAGGGCGAAATTGTAGGGCAGGTAAAATAAGGACAGGGATGTTAAGGGCTTGGCACAGAGCAACCTTTGTGGAGTAGAACTACTCCAACACTGAGAGGGAAAATTATTATAGAGCAGATACATGGGCAGGAGAAGGCAATGAGGTCTGCCAGGGCAGTTTCTCAGGCAAAGCAGGGTCCGTGGATGAATTGGGAAAGTGTAGAGAGGAAGAAACTTGGCTGGAGGGAGTTGTGGCGTATGGAGGCAAACCAAATTAGATTCATTATAGGTGCAACCTATGATGATGTACTACCATGTGTTGTGTTAAGGTGTCTGGCAGCAGTAATTGAGAGTAAGTGGTTGGAAAATAATTCTTCAGCTCATTGTTTCGTTCGGGCAGGAGAGAGGTTAAGGAGTGAAACATATGTGGGCAGGCATAACAGCGCAGAACCAGGGACTGTACCCATCTGGACTGTACCCAGCTGGACTGTACCCAGCTGGACTTAACCCCAACGCCACCCCAATCCTATTTACGGTAAAGGGACAACCTGTACTTTCAGTCTTACAACCTGTGCCCATGAGTTAATAACACATACTCTCAGTTTTAAAACATGTGCCCACGGTTTAAAAATCTGTGCTGGAATTGCATCATGGAATTGAAGGACATGGCTGTGTCTCTAAACCTCAGCTGAATTGATCGGACAATTCAGCTAATGACTGGAGCTGCATGGCTCTCATCTGATGCTAAAAGCATGAAAGACACCCTAATGAACGAAGAACTTTAAGAGTGACTTTGCCAGTGTAACCATTTTCCACGTTGCCTATCCATTTTTCATATACATTAGTTTAAATGACTGTCCCATCAATAACACTAGCAGTGACATGGTGATGGTATTTAGTCATTAGTCATTAGTCATTTAGTCATTTTGCCAGTCTCCCATTGGCAAGTCCTGGCCTCTTGCGGAGGTTTCGAAAAAAGATAATGATGATAATTTTATTTCGTCATGCGGCTCCCATTATGTCACAGACAAAAATCATGGAGTATCATAATTTTGCCAGTCAGCCAATCTCTCTTTGGGTTATTATTTGGAGCAAATACACTAAATGATATATATAAACATGCTTTGGCTAACAAAAAATAAATAAATCCATACCTAAGCTGGTTGAAGGAGCACCTGACATGAAGATTGAGAGAGAGGAATTAGAAAAATAAGAAAATCATCAGAATATCAGTGAGTAATTGCACCGTTAAATATTCAAATCCGTGTGATTCATCCACTCGGCTAAAATGAACACTGTATAATTAGGGATGCTAATGATCAAGGAGAAGCAATAATATGAGTCTGAATACCAAACTGGTTATCAGAACTGAGGGAGGGAAGTGCTTATGAAATAAACAATTTAGTACACATAAAATAGAAATGCTAATAACATACTGATGAACACGTTCTCTTCTTTCATGACGATACTCGGCCTGTTTAAAGGACGACAGAAAAAAACTGCAGAATCTATCATTGTCAAATATATGTATCTTTATTGGTTCAACATACTTTTACAGATTCTGATGGTATTATCTTGAAAATTAGATCCAACCCATGATGACAAACAGTGTCGGCCTCTAGAGAATGCTACTTAATCAAGATGAAAAGCAATGATTATCAGTAATCAACAGTGCGTTATTGAGAAGCTCTGCTGGGATGAAGAGTGATATCAAGCAGCACAGATACAGATGAAAACTCAACACTGTATAGCCAGACAAAACTATGAGCTGCTACAACAATACTTAAGCTCATGCTTTATTTTGCACTCTTTCTTTATGAGCATGTGAGGGAGCTTGAATTGGTATCATGTAGTGGTGTCAAGATCGATTCTTTTAAGTAACTCAATACTTTGGGCTGTCCAACAGTAGTGAATCGAGTCGGGACTTGTTTTTTTTTATTCACCTTTGTAAAAATTACAATTTTGTAGCCAGTAGCACTTTACCACCACCATGCTCCATTAAAACAGTATTTCAGTATTTCACAGGAGTGCTTGGAAAATTTAAACTTCATTGTCTTCAGTTTGTATTTTTTTTGCCAGTGACTCTGCCTCTCACTGTGATTGAGTATACTGTAATTATACAAAGTGCTGTTTCATTATTGTTTCTGACGCAGAGATGAGATGGATTCTTGGTAGAGATATTTCTCTTCTACATTCTCCATTATGGTTGGGGCTGTGCCATATGGAATTTCAATGAATGGCCCATGCTATTTTTAGATACACTTTGACTTATTCGTCTTTGCCACTGAAGTGTAACAGTGAATTACGCACACACACACACACACACACACACACACACACACAGGGAACTGCCAGCTTGTCTGCCTGCACAGAGTCACGATGCATCGGCAATTACCTGCCACTACTTATGTAGCTGATGGACCCAATCCGTCTCACAGCATATGGACGAATACAAAAGGGGCCGTGCCACATAATTCATCCTGTCGCTTCTGTCGTCTCTCCCTCTATTCTTTCAGTCAAGAAGACAGCAGTGCCTTAAACAGAGGAGACAACCGCTACTATCATTCTCTGTTCTTGCAAAGAAAACAGACAGTAAGACATGCTCTGTCAGTCAATGAAAGCAGCAGAGATGTAATAGTGTCAAAATCCATGAAAATGTCTTTACAACTACACTGTAAGTATTATGTCTGAAATTTCAACACAGGTAATTCTCTCCGGTTAAAGATGGATGGATGCTGTAATGCTAAGGTGAAATTTGCCACAAGCTCAGATAATGGAACCAGGGATAACTGTTTATTCTGGCAGCAGCTGTCAGTGGCACCCAGATAGAGTCGCTGCATCCACTTCCCCGAACTTTCCAAACGGACTCATAATGATAAGTGACAAACACACATTGCACAAACATAGATAGCCACATGTGGTTTCTGCTGTGAGTCTCAGCCAGAGAAACATTTTACTGTTTGGGTCCTCTCCACAAAACTGAGGTTATGTGAACCGACCTGTGTAAAAACTCCATGGCCAAGAGATAGAGACAACAAAGGCTTTCTCAGTAGGGCCTGTGCAGGCTGAGGTTAGGGTGGGTAATTACTGTGTTTGTTGTTGTTTATGTTGTACAGCAGATAAAAGCAAACTGGAGGGAAATGAGGAGGAGGAGCAGTGATTTCTCAAATGAAGGCATTATTATTAAATGTGGAAGAGTTGCCTTCCTTTAGGTTGCCTCCCTGTGGATACAATAGCTGATCTTTCTATCAATGGTGTCACTGACAGTATTCAACAGTTTATTTGCAAGATCAGCCAAGCAAAGAGGCTCTTTAATACTAAACATCAGCATCAAGAAGGACCAACAATATATACTCATCGGTCATTAGTCCGCGAGCTGGGCCAAAGGTTGCTGTTCAACAAGATAGATAAGCCTAAATTTCACCTTAGTTAAGCCTTAGTGTTTTGGATACGTCAAGTCAAGGTCTTGACCTAAATCCAGTTGAGATGCTGTGAGAGGACCTGAAGTGGATGTTCATGTGAGACCTCAAACCTCACTGACTTCACCAAGGAGGAGTGGGAGAAAATCCCTCAAGGAAGATGCCAGAGACTGATCAGTCCAAGTCATCGCTGCTAAAGGAGGTGCCGCAAGTTATTGATTGAAGGAGTTCATATGTTTTTGCACACAGGGATATCTGAGTTTTTGTTAAACAACGAAAGTCCTATTTATTTGTGCATTTATTATTTGGGATATCTTCATTAAGATTTGAGGTTTAGATAAGGAGTTCTCCAGGTTAATCCTCCATAAATTATGAAATAATGACCCACTCCTTGTTGTGTATAGCAAGTAGACTAACAGAATCCCATCAGTCATGCAGAATGTGTGATGGCAGTGATAATATTTGTTAACATGTAGCACATACTTTAATAAGAAGTCTTGGGTTCCGTTAGCAGTATTTATAGTGTGTGATTGGAATCCATGGAGTATTAATAGAATATCTGCCCGTGACTGTCCACCATTTTTAACTCTGGGCTCTATCCTGTCTGCAAGCAAATGGGAAGGTTTCAATTTTCAGTGGACATCGCAATCCCATAACCACCATGACTTGTTACACCTGTCACTCTTCCACTTTCTGCTCTGCAAAGGTAGGCGAGCGGAAATTCCTTAATTACCAGGATTCACCTGAACAGTGAACCAGACATGCTATGAATTCAAATACATCTACATTTAAATTGAATCATAACATGGAAAGATGCACTCGCAGATGCAAAAAGGCACTGACACTTTTCTACAATATAAATTCAATTATTAAATAAGACTTACCAGGCCAGACATCATAGCTGTAGTTTGTGGGTTCACTGTTAGGTTGTCTACTTCAGGCTTTATTTATCAGGCCTGTTAATCTTCAATAGACTATCTGAAGGACCAGGTGTTGAAACAGCAGGGGTGGATTTGTCCATCTCATCTCTCCTAACCACTAATTAGTGAACAACCAGAAATCCTTCTTCCTTTCATTACAGTGACCTTCTCGCTATGTCAAGTCAAGCAGTGCAGATTTTACAGAATTCACATCCGGATATCAAAATACCAGAGATATCTGGGTTTTAATCCTTATTATTTCAAGAAGCCTTTATTATGAACAAGTATGTATGAAAGTATGTGTTAAAGCATGGTGAGGGTGAGGGAATAAGGATGTGGAGTTGTATAGATATACTGTTGTTTGCTGGCCTCTGGCTCATTCCAGTGGACAGTGGCAGTTACAGTGGGCATATGCCTTCTCACCCGTGCGGTTGTTAAAATGTTTCACCTGCTAGACATGCACACTCAGTGCTTATATTGTGCCTTGTGTATTCTACTTGGAAAATTGTGACGCAATCGCTAAACTGGAGACAGCTGCACTGGTAGAAGATTAGCTTTAGTAAGCTTTAGTTAGTAAACACAGCATCCAATCTCTGTCCCTCTCCTCCTCTCCTCTGCCTTCTCTGGCTTGCAGTTTATCTTTCTCTAGGCACATTTTTCTGGATCCTAGCTCTGTGCATTGCCACTTGCCCAAGGCATTCTTCAACATTCTTTTCCTATCCATCCCTCTCCTCACCCAAGTCCTCTTGTTTTGTTGCCCCTCTGGTGAAATGCAATACATGCATGTGTTTCAGAGGGAAGGTTGAAGAAAATAAAGGACTAATTAGCCAGTGTCTATTTTGGCGAGTGAGTGCTCCAAATTCTAACATTCCTATCCCATACCAAATCTCCTCCTCTTGTATTAGGTACCAGATAAGGTGCCTAATACATTCCAAAATACTTCCACCCTCTTCCCTAAGGTATACTTTCTGAAAGAAACCGGTCCTACACAGGACATGAGGCATATGAAATTTAAATACATACAACAACCAATGTATCTGCTGGCACTGAGCAGCAATCTCACGTCCTAAAAATGAACACAATATTATATTTATTGTGGAATAATTGTTGTGGAATAGTGCAGGTACTGAGGACCATCTCTATTAATATGCTACTACTGTTGCACTTGGCTCTGCTGAGCCTCCACAAAAAGGAGTTGTTGTTTTCCTTGTCCCCAGATATATCAGCAGATACAGGTTACGTTTGGGTCAACTTTACACTATTTGGTAATATTTAGAACGACTCAGAGCCATACTCTAGATAGCTTTCTCTCTAGTGTTACCTCCATCGCTGTCTTAGCCCGGCTTACACAATTTTGGTCTGTTGTTCAGCACAGCAACCAATTATGTTTTCCACATGTGGCCTTCTTAAGATAGACTTTAACCTGTGGATGAACTTTAACATGAGGTTGTGTGGTCGTTTCATTCAGCCGAAATTAAGTAATGAGTGTGGGTTTCTCCTGGGTTGAAAGAAACAAAAGAAGTCCTGTTGTAACCGTTTATTAAGAGCATGCAGTTTTTATGCACGTACGCACACAATCTATGTAAGCCCAGCTATCACTGTAATTTCCATTAACTATGAAAGAGTTTGCTTGCAAATGTACTAATAATGCTTACTACACAAAAAGTATAGGAAAGTAGGGGGAGAGAAGGAGAGAAAAAAAGTATTAGATTAGCTCACTCTGACTCTGTGCAGATTTACCCATCACCATTTTTATAACCTTCCGAGAGGAGTTGACACGTTATTCAGAGCATTTTCCTGGGTGTCTCCAGGCTCCGGCTTAACTTTGCCGTCATGCAACATGACACACTGTACACCACGGACCAGGATGGATACATGCACGTGCCTGCGCGCGCACACACACACACACACACACACACACACACACACACACACACACACAGAGGCACTCTGCACTTTTGTTCAGGTGTCAGACATGTCAGACACCACTGGACGAAATTTGGAGGGATGTACTGGTGAACTATGAGGGAGGATGCATCTTGGTGCTGCGTTCTGGCATTGAAGGCAGTATAATGAAATGGTCAAAATTGTCCAAATTTTAAACACGAATGTGACAATTTTCACAAAACTTGGAGGGATGATGCATTTTGGTGTGGTGTTTTTGGCCTGGTGTTTAAAAATTACACTGATTGGCCTGATGGGGGTACTATGAATGAGGCTCAAAATAAATTTCAGTTTGAGTTTGAAAGTTTGAAAGGCCATAACTTCTGACTGACACAAAACATGCTACACAAATCCAGCAGTCCTGGGCTGCTATAGTTAAAGGTCAAAGTTTTTTAACTCAAATGTGTTATATCAGACACCAGTGGTCCAATTTTTATGAAATTTGGAGGGATGAGGCATTTGTTGCTGTGTTCTGGTATTTACAAAATGACACAGATTGGCCTGCATCATTTGTGGGGGATGACATGTTTCACTTGTTTATTTCTATTTTTGCTTAAAACATGCCTGAATACACACAGTTGTTTATTTCGGTTTTTCTAGAAACATGCCTATTCTTTGCTAGAAACATGTAATGAGCAAAATCAAAGATCTTTGAAAGCTTCTTCAGAGATCCAGTTGTAATAACAGCTTAATAACAACACTAATAAATGTGTTATTGAATGAAGGTTGCTCTGATGTAGACATACATGCTTCAAATTTCTTCCTTCTCATCTGTTTCATCGTTTCATTTTCCTCCTATCCTCTTTCCATTCCATGTATTTCTTCAAACCCTGCAATTTCCCTCCTCTCTGTGCTCTCTGCAGTGTATTAAGATCTGTAATTGGCAAACTGATACAAGTCATATTGCATTTCCAAGTGAGCTTACATAAAAGTTCCCCTTATAGCCTCAACACCCTTGCTATTGCAAACTTGACATTTTAAATTTAAGTTGTGATCAACAAGACTGGTGAACATAAAATGGTTTCTATGAAGCCAGAAGTTGCTTATCAAGTCACAAATTCAATGGACATTTATTGTAGAAAAAGCAACACGGAACCATTTTTAAACAGAAGTAATACAGGGAATTTTTTTTTTTTTAACCCCAGGCAACGTGACTGTGTTTTCAAAGAGGTAGGAAGTGTGAATTCTGATGATGGAGGAAGTGATTAAATCATCAGACAAGACTGTAATGGATGTAATAGGAGTTGATGAAGAGAATGAGCCCCTCATCACAGTGTTCACTCTGTCATCAACATGCTTGACTCAGAATGCAGAGAGCACACCCGTGGAGAGTTGTCTTAGTTAACTGGGTCGATGGGTAGCAATCAAGTCAGATTTACATAGTATGAAACAGAGGCCAAGAGGAAGAGCATGTGTGCCGTATTGAAGTGTGTTTTTGTGGTGAAATCTATATCAGTATTGGCTTCATCTGACCATCTGACACACTCACACACACACACACCCGTAGAGCAAAGCACATGTAGCGTGAGAAAGGAGCCTGCCGGGTCCCCATGCTTTAGAGGACACCCAGAGTACACAGAGCAGATCTCAGGAGAGTAAACTGGGTCCATGGTGAGCAATCAAGTGAGATGTACACAGTGTCAAACCGAGGCCAATAGGAAGTGCATGTTTGCCGTGTCAAAGTGTTGAGTGTATATTCAAGTCTGTGTGTGTGTGTGTGTGTTGTGTGTGTGAGAGATTTCCATTAACTGCCTTGCTTTATAGTGAAAACACTGCCATTGTCATCTATACTTGAATTATACAATTATAATGCAATACAATAATACAATAATACAATAATACAATTGTTTTATGGCATTTCTGCTTAATGTGATAGTACAGGGGGTGGACAAAATAACAGAAATCTATGAATATCATGTACCCAATAAGAAGTAGCATCACCTTTTGCCTTCAGAACAGATTCAGTTATTCTTGGGATGCTGTCATACAAGTCCTGAACTGTGTGTAATGGGAAGATGGTCCATTCTTCAAGACGAGAAGACTTCAGTTACTTGAGGGATGAAAGAGACCGAAATCTACAGGGGTTGACAAAACAACATAAACACCACATGAAAAGAACTTTAAATTTCAGGTAACTAAATCACAATTACAAAGGCAGCTACACAGGCAGGTCATATTAAGATGTATGCCAATTAGCTGAACGTGGCAGCTTTAAAAGAGCTTTGACAATAACCACTATTATTTATGAGTTTTCAAAGCAACATGAGGCAACAAACAGAGTTCCTGAGGCCAAATAGTCTGTGCCCAAAAATCAGTTACAAAAAGGGGAACAGTCTCCAAAATCATCGCAACATATGCCAAACAAAGACAAACTGCAGCCGCAAAGAGGAACAGTGGTCGAAAGTCAAAGCTAACCCACAGGGATAGACAGACCCTTAACAGGATAGTTGCTGAACGCCTCTAAAAAAAAGGCCTCAAAACTGACCCTGGAATTGAACACCTCTGTAACACCGTCTTAAAAACTGTACATTGTAAATTTCACCAAGCTGACATTTATGGCAAGGTACCATTCAGAAATTGTATGCTTGCATCCAAGGCCAGTGATAGATATAACCGTAACAGATATAACCTTGTGTAAAGAGCACACAACCTGGACCCCGAAGCAATGGAAAAAAGTAATTGGATCTGATGCGTCGTCTTTCACAGTTTTTCCTACATCTGGACAGGTTTACATTTGGAGAAAGCCGAAGCATGTCTTCAAACCACAAATGTTTGTTTCCAGCTATGAAACATGATGGTGGATCTGTAATGGTATGGATGGATCTCGTCATTAAGCCCGATGATTGCTTTGCATGGACGTGTAACAAGGGTTTTTGGTGACTGACAATCATGGACATGGATTGTGCAGAATGGGGTGCAACTCAACAGTAGGAAGGTGGCCCTAATATTTTGTACACCCTGCTAAACAAATTCAAGAGTAGTTTCATGAACACCAAGATGAAGTCAAATTCCATCCATGGCCTCCCCAATAACCAGATTTAAACATCATCGAACAATTATGGGAAGTTCTGGATTGCAGAGTGTGAAGTGGATTTCTACCTCCCTTCAATGCGGTCCAATATCCCACTAGAGTTCAAGCTGTTCTGAAGGTAAAGGGTGACACTACACCTCACTCGCCTGATATTCATATATTGTTATTATTGTCCATCCACCCCCCACCAACCCACCATTCATAACATGCAACAAAATGTATGAGCCTGACTTTCTGAATATTTGGTGCATGCCATCGACCAGCACATGCCCTTAACTGTAATTTTCAGAGTGTATAGATTCACTGCACATCTCTAATATGTGAGCCAAAATGTTCACCTGCATAGCTGCCGGCATCGGTCTAATCTAGATGGAAAATCTCATACCTTGGTATCTGACAGGGCAGAGCTGCCTCTCAGGAGTCACGAAGCATAGTGCATTATTATAGTACAGTCCCACTGGGCTAAAATATAATAATTATGTTAAGCTTTTCCATCTGAGATCACAGAGTGTTGTGAGCAGGTTAAAAATCAGGTTGAATAAATATGAAGAAAGACCATTTTTGAGATTTTTCTTTTATGGGAGTTCTGTATTCATGTTTTCTATGTATAGGATCACCATCATCATCATATCAAAGCTGTTGCCTAGTTTGGGTACAAGGGTAAACAGAAAATGTGAATGAAATACAAATGTTAATATATTTTCCTTTTGCCATTATTACTCAGTTGGATATCCAATTGTGAAAATCCTGCAGGTCCTGAAAAAACCTTTGTGTAGAACAATGGTTTATATTCTATAAATTAATATGAATGAAACACTCTGGTGTTTTTCCAACATTTGAATGGAATTGTTCATAATCACCCACTCTGGGATACTTTCAACAGCCCTATCCCTAAAATAAAATACAAAGACATATGGGGTGGCCTTGAAAAACAAGGGCACAAAACAATATGTGTTCTTTGAAGAAAACAGCAGTGGAATTTGCGATCTTTGAGAAAACATTAAAATGCGAAGAGAGTTCACGTTGTGGTGGGTGGATCATGCTGGAAGGAGTAAACAACAAGAGTCAACAACAAGAGACCAAAATCAACCTTGACAAGAGAACCTGAATAAATATGTACCAGTACCTACAGCATTGTTTTCCCAGTTCTTTACTTCTTTGAAATGTGCTCATGGCAGTTAGCTGTTAAATTGGTGCTGCAAGTTTCTACTTTTACTTTGCTGTTTTGCCTTTCTCCCCCTGTGTGTATTGTTTTGGCCAGTAGCATCTCCAAGCTGTTTGTGTTGAATGGAGCGTCTCCAAGTAAACAGATCTCTAGTGCTTAACTGGCTTATCTCCCCACCCAGTGTGCATCTCTCCCAGCCCAGACCCAAGTCCACTCTCTAGAGGCAAGACGTCTCTGGTGGTGGTAGTCTATCTATCTATCTATCTATCTATCTATCTATCTATCTATCTATCTATCTATCTATCTAAGACATGGATTGAGATGTGATGAGAACCTAATCTATATCTGATATCAACCCTAATTTCTAAATCAGAATAATTCCAAAACAACCACGACCAACGAGCCTCTGCATCGCTGTTGTCATTAGTGCTACATAAAAGCAAATTTAAGCTATAGTTTTGCTGCGTTTCTCCAAGTTCCTAATACCTTAAGATCTCCATTCTTCTCATATCTCCAGGATCTGATCTCATCTGTGATGTCATAGAGTGAATATCTGAAACAACCTCATTGCTAATTCTAAAAGTGTCTCAGTCATTCTGTTTCTCCCCTGTGAGGGTACTGGTACTCTGGTCTATCTCAGGCCCGGTGCCATGGCTTCTAGGACTCTTAGACAAATAGAATAACCTCAGAACATGCCAATCCAACCAATCATAATATAGTTTGCATTCCACCTTCCATTACAGCCCGAATCATATTTTTGCACTGCTTTTAGACCTGTGGGTGCAAAACAAAAAACATCTCAAATCTACAGCTTAGGCTCACATAGATATCCTGAAGTTATGAATTAGCTAGTTTTCCCCCTTGACCAAAATTAGTATTGTTATTGTAAAATTTGTTTGAAAATCCAGTGCATAAAAGTGCAGAACCCCACACTGATTTGCAATCTTGTAAATGTATCACATGCTAGAAACAGAATGAATCAAGATTAAATTTTGAACTGCTCAGAGATTCAGTATGAGTTTCCCTATTAAAATAAATATACCAAATCACAAAATGGATAGCTTTCTCTTGATGACAGGTAGCGATTATACAATACACCCCTGATGACACTCTTCTTGCCACCCTCCTCCACCTGGAGATAGATGTCTTTTCCTACTGGCATTAATGAAGCAGTAGGAAAGTGTGATATATGCATCCATTTGCACACTGTTGAACAAAGCAGAGTGCAACACATTCTTCCCATCTGATAAAAGGGCTCTTAGAGGCAGAGATGCAAGTCATAACACAATGCTTTTAAATTCCAAAAGGGTGAGAGGCATATCATTCTGCTAGTGATTTACAATGAGATGCAAGTGCCTAGATGTGTTAAAAGGCAACAATTTCTGTTTTCTTTGTATCACCTTGAAGCAAAGTGGTACTAATTCACAATGTTTAAAAAAGGTGTTTTCTCATGGGACATGGATGCCCTCAAATTGCACAAACAACAGTACAAATAATATTTGACAAGTTCTGAACGTGCATTGTATTGGTTTTCAACACATACATACATGCAGACATACACACTCACACATGCATATGCAGCCATACACACAGTAAGCTATGCATGCATTTTCCTGGACAGTTGTTTTTCTGGGAGACCTGACATAAGAACCGATATGAGAAGGTTCTGACTGTCTGACCTATAGAGACAATTGAGCATCTGAACACTCTTATGTGAAGTGATGTCACAGCACTATGTGACGATTTCCAGTGCTCTGTTGAGGACTGATAAGGTGGCAGACAGTCAAAAATCTGGGGCAGGGGATTACCATATTGAGTCTGAGGGGAGAATGTGGGTTGGATGGATGTGTGTGTGTGTGTGTGTGTGTGTGTTGCATGCATGATTGTCTTTGTGTTTGTGTACATAGTGTGTGTATATACACCATGTTTTTTATATGACAGCTAGTGCTCTCTTGTGTTGTGCTCACAAGGGGAAGAGCCGTATTGTAAAAGTTACACAGGAAAACATTAGATGGCCACTTTCTTTCATTCGGATTTCATTAGATAGTGAGCTTGACCCACACTGCTGTATGTCAGCTTCGTTCCCTTCAAGTCAGAAGACAATATCCCCCTGAAAATGTGGTGCATCTATATTCATTATTTCATATTTTAAATGGAGAGCTAGTGCATATATACTGGTATTCTCATTGTTATGCCAGCCATGCCATTGAGGGAGACCAGTTAAAACTGACATGGCCATGAGCCACTGAGTAGCAAGAATGAAATAAAATCTAGTTGATGTAATTTCAAATATCTGGATTATCATTGGGAATAAAAATTGAATTGGGAGCACAAATGTAAAGAGGCAACTTCAAAAAGCAACAGAATGCCCTTCCTGCTCTTCTTTATCTACAAAATAATTTCTAATAGGTAGATTGAAAACTTTGCAAACATAGCAAATTCAATTGGATAAGGATTTAAATATATTTTATTTTATCAAATTATTTTCCAAAATGGTCACATCACAAGAATTAGAGAATAAAATAACATATTTAGAAATCCACCGGCAGGTAAATTAAATCCAAATGGCTGATATTCTTTTTCCACTGGATTTCTGCCATACATGCAGATTATCAAAGGAAATACCAGGCATTCTGATAGAGGCCAAAGGCTGTTGGGCTGAGTGCAGCTGACGGGGCTGTTGTGTGTGTTACACTCAACAGAGGAAATTACATGACCCTCTTAGTGGTTTACATGTCAGAAAATTGTTAAAACATGGGAATTAACTAATGTGTGTTCCTGCAAACTGCATACTCATTAACCTGTTTTTGTTCTTTAAATTTTAAAAAAAAAGAAATCTAAATTAATGTGAAATTATACTAGAAACGGCAAGTTGGACTTACTATAGCGATTATCATCAGCGATTATATATTTCCATGGTTGATGGAACTTTAGAAATAGTGGCAATCAGAAGTGTATATTAATATTAATAATATAATTAATATTCATATTAATATTAATATTAACGTTAATATTAATAACACACAGTACTGTGCAAAGGTTTTGGGCACATGTAAAAAAAATCTGTGAAGCGAAGATGCTTTCAAAAATAATGAAATGAAAAGTTTCTAAATATCAAAAAAATTGACTATATAGAGCAGTAATGTAAAATACTAATGCAGAAAACAAAAAAAATAAACTACCTTCACAGGCTTGTTCTCATGTACTGACTGATCGATGGTTTAATTTGTTATAATGTCTCGCTTTATATTCATTCATTTATATTTTAAAAATCTAGAGTGCCTAGATCTAAGGGAGTGTTTTCTTATTCTTAAATGTGAATTACTGGGTCAGTCTAAATATACCATCTTACTAAAGCAGGCAGCCAGCTAACTACCTTGTTTGCTGGATGGGCTTTAGCTTGATATAAAATCAGGCTAGCCAAGAAATCATTGATAAATAAGACATTCCCAGATATGCTAAGTTCCATGCAGATGGCATTAGCATTAGAAAGAGTTAGCTTCCTGGCTAAGAACGAGTTTGTTTAAAGCTAGCATGCTAAGATGGCTAACACAGTTGCTTGGCTTGAGAAGAGCACCAGCCTCTTGGGGGCGGGACAAGCCTTCCACGCTTGCAGCCTCAGTTGACCATGAGGGTAAAAAAGACAGGCACACATTTTTGCGCTGTGGCATACTGTTAAGAACATCTGGGACATGCAAATGATAACAAGGGGGTGGTGTCGCAAAAATACAAATTGTTAAACTGACAATTGGTAATTCACGTTTATGAGTAAGAAAACGTTGACACCTTGACATTCTCAGCCCATAACTAATGCTAACTAGTGAGTTCAGGGACAACACTACTCAAATACACATAGAAAGCATTTTGACACAATCCATAGGAACTGCATGAGGAGGAAGGGAGGTGGGAGAGGGCATCAAAACAGTAAGGAAGATCACAGGCTGTGACCTCTTGAATATCAGCACAATAGCTTCAAGTGGGTCAGCAGGGATGAAATGATGATTGCAGAATGGTCACAGCCTGGCTCTGCTCTGTTTCAGTGGCGGCCTTGAGGTAAACATACTGTGGTACCTAGCCACAAGGTCTTCTTGTTAGGTTTCATTTATATAAGAACTCCTTCTTCCCCACACCAATAAGAAGTATAAACTCTGTACCTGATGACCACACAAATTAACTTCATAGGCTGGATTGTTCTCATGTACTGACTGATCGATGGTATAATTTGTTATAATGTCTCTTCATGCAAGCACTTTATCTATGACTTGTGACAAAGAATTACATAATATGATGTGTGAGAAGTATAATAATCAGTGGAAATTTTAAATGTTGTAATTGGGGACATTACCACCATCCGCCTCTAAGTACAATTTATCCTATGCATATGACGTTACAGAGAAAACATAGATCTATTTCTGACAGCACCATATTGTATGCCACCAAAACATCCCTCCCTAGTGGACGGTGTAGCCTGAAGCTGAAATGCATGACTAGATTTGCCCCTTATTTAGGAGTGGCAGGTGGGTTGGATGGATGTGTGTGTGTGTGTGTGTGTGTGTGTGTGTGTGTTGGGGATTGGGAGATGCAGGGGGGTCCGCTGGAGCCTCAGAAACCTTTTGGCTGGATTCAATAATGAGGATGTGCTTCTGACAGCTGAGCAGACCCACAGTGAGTAGAAACAGAATTAGTGCCGTTCACTGCCAGAACACTGACTCCATATTAGGCCTAATTTGCTAAGGTATCCTGTGTACGTTTTGAAAATAGGAAAAGTAATATCAGATGATTAAGATGGAAGCAAACAAATCTTGTGGAAATGTAACAAACCTGTCTTTTATTGACCTTTGTTCTGTTTCAAATGGGCAACAGAAATATAAGTGGGTTTGGAGAAGTCCATAGGTAACTGTACCATACGACGGGGACTTTGCTACGTAGAATGGTCCAATATTTCCTTAAAAACAGAGAGCATGTTGAAATGAAAACTTTTTGACTATGAATACATGGTTGAAAAAGTTATTTAATGTGAGGTTTTGGCCTCAGCTGACAACTTGATCAGCTTGAATTCATGTGTGCTTTATGAAGAAAGAACTGTCCAAAGCATATTTTGACAGTTCCTCCTTGACAATTCACCTGGAAAATATAATTTTGGGAGAAAATCATCTTATAATATTTGTTGTTTGTGTTTCTAAATAGTGAGCGCTCCCATCTTTGAAACCCAAGATAATGCTGATGTTTTTTGATGTTGTAAGTTTTGAACATACGCTATTACTGGAAATCAATAATTCAAGAAAGTTAGTATATCCTTTTAATTAATTTAATAGATGGACTGTATGAGAGTCACAACACAGCATGCATCAGCAGCTTCTACTTGCTAATCATGGGCCTTAGTAGGGATTTGGGCTGCAGGATCAGGGAGAACTGTTTTACACAATGGTAAACCAACCAGCTTTCACCAAAGTAAGGGTCTGTGCTCAATCAAAATCTCACTCAGCAGTTTATTTCCTTAATTACTATGTGATTAGTATAGTAATGGATGTCAGTGGGAGACGTAAATTTGCAAGGAAGTAGAATGCTTAATAAATTGCACTTGGGTAATTTGGCCAATTCTGACCAGATCAAACAATGAGGGATGATTTGAAAGCCCCAATCAGTAGCAAAATATTGTACACAATAGTAGTCCAGCCTCAGCAGAAAAACACATAGTACTCAGTTTTCTGAAAAATTCTGGCTTTGCATTCACTCCATTAGGTAATCTCAGGTCAACGCAATTGCTTTTTCACCATTGTACTTTTGAAATTCATCATAAAAAAAAAAGATGGAGCTGGATGTTAGATGTTGGAGCACAGTGTGTCACCAGATTTGACCACAGCAGTGTTTTTACATCCTTGGCTGATCTGTTTTCCCAGAGCTTGTTTCTCCGCTGTGTGATTCTGCCTCTTAACCTTTCCGCTCTTTCAGTCTCCCTGGTGGTAAAGGCCAGGGCCTCCGCTCAAGCTATGCACGCTAGGCCTGGGGACGGCAGCTGCAGAGTGTCACTTGGAAACTTCACAGCTCTGCCTCGAGGCATTCAGTTTTCACTCAAATGGTCACAGCTGGCTTGGTGCCTGGTGGCAGTTTTGATGATTGGTTTGATGCTGCTGTGTCTTGTTTATGTATTGGCGAAGAAAGGTTGTTTAGGGTGGTTCATGAAGAAGGTCTTTTTACTTCACTTTTACATTAATGAATTGATACCAGTCAGGTCTGGCAAAACCATTCATAATCATACCTATTGATCTAACCATACGTACAGATGCACACACCCCTGGCATTTTATACCTTCATAAAATGCCATTTACATAAAGACCAAGTTTGATCAGTGTGCCATTATATGTAGGCCTGTGTCATTTTAATAATATTTTTAAGTCTATCATAAAACTTTCTTGATGTTATATACAAAGAGTAATTTGGAGAGGCCCACTAAACGCCAGAGGCAAAGTGACGCTCTCTTGTGGAGACTGTGAGCGCAACAGTCAATGTGTGACGCGTCGGGGTGGAGCTGAGTTCAGACATGCTGTACCAGCTCTGACTATGTGGTCAGATGTGGATTTGTTTCAGAGGATGCCACCAATGGAAAACCGTCGGCTTTACGAGTTGCATGACGAGATTAATTTACTTTACATTTTTTTCCAGTTGAAAAATACTTTTACTCCCTCAAGAGTGAAAATGCCAATTGTTGTTTTGTTTTCGTGAATTGAATACTAGTTTTTAGAAACATCAGTTTTCTAATCACGCATACATTTTCTCCTGTCTTTGTATGTGATTTTTTTCTCCAAATATCCCGGCCACCACTGGACCTGTTGCAAAATGTGGAGACGTCTGTGAGGGAACATGCTTGAATGTAATTTGTCCAGACCTATTAGTATGAGAGAGCATTGAGACTGAAACCAGTATGCCCAGCACATTGTTATATTTTGGAAGCGAAATTTAAAGTCCGCTTATGGAGTTTCAAAATGACATACTCAAACTTGACGAACGAAAGCAACGATGGGATCTATCTCGCTGAAGCTTTCAACTTGTCTCTTTTATTTCCCAACGACAGCAACACCACGACCTGCACGAACTTCACGCTGGACCCGCAGGTTGTCGGGGTTGGGGTTTTTCTCTCCGTTTTTATTCTGATTGCAATTGTTGGGAACATCTTGGTTATCCTGTCTGTGGTGTGCAATAAACACTTGCAGACTGTGACGAACTTCTTCATTGTCAACTTAGCCATGGCAGATCTGTTTTTGAGCATTATTGTGCTGCCCTTCTCTGCGTCTTTGGAGGTCCTGGGATGCTGGGTGTTTGGACGGGTTTTCTGTAACATCTGGGCAGCAGTGGATGTGCTGTGCTGCACCGCATCCATCCTCAGCCTCTGCGTCATCTCCATAGACCGATACATAGGTGTGAAACACTGCCTCAAGTACCCCACCATCATGACGGAGAGGAAGGCAGGAGTTATTTTAGTCGTGGTGTGGGTAACATCCATGGTCATCTCCGTTGGACCGCTCCTGGGTTGGAAGGAGCCGCCGCCTTTGGACGAAAGCATCTGCAGCATCACAGAGGAGCCGGGCTATGCGCTCTTCTCCTCGCTCTTCTCTTTCTACCTCCCGCTCATGGTCATTCTGATCATGTATTTCAGGGTCTACGTGGTGGCCCGCAGGACTACCAAGAGTTTAGAAGCGGGCGTCAAACGAGAGAGAAATAAGTCGATGGAAGTGGTCCTCCGGATACACTGCCGCAGCGCGCCGGAGGATGCGCGTCCTGCCAGCTCAAAGAGCAGCAAAAACCATCCGTTTCGAAGTTCGCTATCAGTGCGCTTGATGAAGGTTCTCCAGGGAGAAAAAGGCTGCTAAAACCCTGGCAATTGTTGTTGGGATGTTCATCGTGTGTTGGCTACCTTTTTTCTTTTTTCTGCCGCTGGGTATGTCAAATTACTTTCTGTTATATTTCTGTCCTCTGTAGCCTATAAAATGCGATCCAGTGTGTCCGGTGGAGTGTTAAGCGGCCCTTGTGTCTATTTTACGCGTAGACAATTGTAGGACTGCTACTTTGAAATCATCATCCCTGTCAGCATTGTTAATCTCAAATGACATCAGTCTAACATTTGTTTGCAATCGTTTAACATCTTAAACATGTAGTACTGTAATTTAATGTATAAACGTCTCAGGCAGCGATAATCTATAGGATGATTTGTTATGTGTTTGACATTTTATCAATTAATTTCTGTTTTATTTGTATTTCGTATACATTTTATATAGTGATTTGAGGGTTATTCTGACAAATGGTGCCACATTTAACGTGAGTAATTGGCTTTTCGACACCTTTGGTATATGCAGCTCACACTTGAGAAATATTTTGGTGCAGATAGGCCAAACAGACCCGCGTGGCTTTGTATAAACAATGAACCCACTTTGATGCCAAAACACCTACCTATTTTGAAAAGTAGTAGCATACTTGCTATATATCAAACCAATATCATAATACAGTATAAGAGAACATACACTGCCACTACAAAAAAGACAACACAGAAATAAAGCAATGCATATGAAGGACGAAAAGTATAATGACAATGAAGTTGAATTGAATTGAATTTTGGAAGAAAAAAATACTAACTGGAATTTATCAGTAGTATTTCAAAAACAAAGATGATGTTAACGTCAAAAACAACTGTTTTTTCAGAAAAGGTCTTTAGATGACTCATAACTGCAGCCATTCATTTGCTTCACTTTCATGCCAGCAGTCATTTTGTAAGAGTATAGGTGCCTTTTTTTTCAGATCATTTATTTATCTTGTTTAAAAGAACAGTCCTAACAGATCCATTATTATTCTTCAGTAATTAATCATCTAATAGTAATGTTCAGAGCTATCACAGTATTCCCCAATGAACCAATCCAAGTGATACCTCCAGTAGGCTACCTGTTCTAGCACAAAATTTAAAATTAAATCATGATAAATGGCCACTATATTTGATTGTTTCAGATGAGCGATGAGACTAGATGATGGGGTTTTTTCTCACTGTCTTTGCAGTTTTAGTTGTGAGGGGCCACTGCAAGACGAAACACCTCATTCATGTTCTGCATGCAAATTTCCTATTTGATGGCACATGCAAGATATAATCAGAAACTGATTTCTCTCCGTTCTCTCAGTTGGGATGGCCCTTGAGTCATTATGACTTCACATCAATTAAACTGAATACATAAATGTCCGTAAGGATGTACTTACAGAAACTAATGTCACACACACACATACTCACACGGTCATTATTTTATATCTTAAGTATAATTCATCTAATGGATTGTAAAAGTCATTACGATTTTTGCTACAGCTCTAAATTTTATGAACAGGATATTAGAACACACCCTCTGGGAAGATGAAGGGTAATGGGTGATTGTATTAATAAGTGTGAGTGGAAAGGGGGCACATTTATTCTTGCACTATGGCATCTCAGAGTTGTAGTCTTTTAGGATGGGTAATTATATAAATATATAAAAATAAATGGGAAATCATTTGGTGCCACATGCATTCAGAGTAGAGAACAGCTGAAAATGGTTTTCACTTTGAGCATTGTTCACATAATTAGGGGCAAGGACAATAACATTAACTCTAAATGGGGGTGCACATTCACAGTTCAGGTTCTATTTGCTTATTGATTATTTTAAAACAAGTCAAGGGTTAGGGTTTTGGATTTTGGATTTTAAATGGCTTACAGAGGTATACATAGACCAAATCTCATCCCAAACGAATAAGCCCTATCCATAACACCAGAGCTGCATAGTTTGATACAACTCTTATTACATTGTGTAATAAGTTCTCCCTCCCCACTTGTTATTGTGGATGCATGAAGGAAGCCTGGCTGATAACATTGCCTGGTAGGACATCAGCACACCCAGAGAGAAGCCAGGAAGCTAGCAGCCCCTGCAGAGGTCCAATAGCCATTGTTTGACCAGCTCAACCCCCGTCTGCTTCACCTACTCTTCCCTACAGTCCTCTGGCCTGATTGCCACAGTAATGAACTGACATTAAAGAATTGGCAGTTTCCTAGTTTCCTTCTCACCCAAATCACAACAGTGTGCCCAAATATCAGGAGGAGGTAAGGAAGGTAAGATGAGGCAGAGATGGCCCAGTCCACACACTCTCTTTAAAAGATCAATGTAGTGAATGTTGTTTTGTCTTGAGTCATTTGTGAATCACAAAGACAAAAAACGTTGTTGGACTAGGTACCTTTTAATAATAATAATAATAATAATACATTGGACTTATATAGCGCTTTTCTAAGTACCCAAAGACGCTTTACATGGAGGGGAGAACAAACAAAACAAAAAAGAGCAAACAAAACAAAACAAACAGAACATTTTAGTAAAAAAGAAAACTAGAGAAGCTGTACGGAACAAGTCATGGAATGGAGGGAAGGGAGAGAAAGGGAACAGGGGTTAGCAGGTGAAAGCGAATTTGAAGAGGTGGGTTTTGAGGGCTTGTTTGAACGATGGTAGGGTGGGAGCCTGGCGGATGTGGATGGGGAGGGCGTTCCAGAGGGAGGGTGCAGCAACTGAAAAGGCCCTGTCACCCCAGGTCCGGAGCTTGGTCCTGATGGTCTTGAGAGTGTTTGCATCGGCGTACCTGAGGCAACGGGTTGGGGCGTGACGGGGGAGGAGGTCTGAGAGGTAGGGAGGGGCCAGGTTATTTAGGGATTTGTAGGTGGTGAGTCATATTTTGAAGTCAATCCTGTATTTGACCGGGAGCCAGTGGAGGTTGTGGAGGACCGGGGTGATGTGGTCACAGCGACGGGTGGAGGTGAGCAGTCGAGCGGCAGAGTTCTGGACGTATTGGAGTTTATTGAGGATTTTGTTGGGTGAGCCGTAGAAGATGCTGTTGCAGTAGTCCAGTCTGGAGGTTATGAGGGCATGGATAAGAATTTCGGTGGCGGCAAAGGACAGGGAGGGCCGGAGGCGTGCAATGTTCCTGAGGTGAAAGAAGGCAGTTTTGGTGATGTGGTTGGCGTGGGGTAGGAAAGAGAGGGTGGGGTCGAGGATGATTCCGAGGTTACGGACCTGGGTGGAGGGGGGTGACGTTGGAGCCATCGATGGTGAGAGAGAAGGTCTGAGCTGAGCGGGTGAGGGAGTTTGGGCCGATGATGAGTATTTCTGATTTATTGCAGTTGAGTTTGAGAAAGTTCTGTTGCATCCATGATTTTATATCAGTGAGACAGGTGGTGAGAGTGGAGTGGGTGGCTGAGGTGATGGTCTTGGAGGAGAGGTAGAGTTGGGTGTCATCAGCGTAACAGTGAAAATGGAGGCCATGTCGACGAATGATTTGTCCAAGGGGAAGGATGTAAATGATGAAGAGGAGGGGACCAAGCACGGAACCTTGGGGGACAACATGAGTGACTGAGGAGGTGGAGGATTTACAGTTGTTTATGGCGATGAATTGACGGCTAGGCTACGCCGTCATAAATCTTCATAACTCTATAGACCCACCAGGCAAGCAGCACTGTTACAGCACACTAACACTAACCACCTTAATTGAAATTGAAAGGGTTGAGTGTGTGAGTGCAGGTATATCAAGTTGGGTTATCAAGTGGGCACCTCACATCACAAATTGTATAATTGCTCAACAGTGATCTCTGGCATCCCAGAACCACCACCATTGGCAGCTCTCAACAACAAATACAGCTGCAGTCACACACTCAACCCTGTGATTATACTTAGACCGATCATTAGTTTCTAACATTATATAATAATTTGTGTGTGTGCACGTGTGTGTGTGTGTGTGTGTGTGTTGTGTGTGTGTGTGTGTGTGTGTGCTATTCATGGGGTAAGTAACTTCATGACCATTATGTATAAAGCGTATTATGATACAGTTTCTACATAATGCATCAGATGGGTATAGTTTTAATGCAGATCCATGGCAGGAGATGTTACACACATAAATAATCCAATATTTTAGACAATATGACAATAATATATATGCACTTGAAATACAGGCCTTGCAGGCAATCTGAAACCTTTGCAGAGTATTTAGTTGATTGTAACAAGCAGTAGCTGATGATAATGTTGTATTGAAAAATATCTTATGACAACTTTGTAATTCTATCAGACCACCTCTCCTGGGGGAGCTTCATTCAGGTCCCTAAGTGTAAGAGATTCCTCGACTTTGAGTGCGTCACAACATTGCACGACAAATTAGTTTTTATACTTTTTCCCATGACCCTGTGAATACCACCATCACAGTGGCAGTATTCAAATGAGAGGGGAAAGAAGAGCTCTGCCAAAGGAAATAATTAGCCAAGGAAAATAAGGCCTGATGTTATCTTTATGAGTTTCTTTCATTCTTGGTAGATGGTAGGGGCCTTTAATCAGTATGAAGGATATCACATCATTTCAAAGATCTTTAGCATTACTTTTTTTCATTACTTGTCGGATCTCAGCTATTGCCAGTGTGTCAGGTTTTAGTTGAAACAGGTTTGTGCCCTAAGCTAAGGTACAGTGCCTCCTTTATGAAGTAGAAACATCCCATAGTGTTCAATCAGAAGCAGTTGATTTTGGAACAAATACTTTAGGATGCTAATGAACATGGCAATGCGATTGTTAAAATCGTGGAAAACTCAAAACCCTGTAGGACCTCTACTTGGATTGTTTGATTCTGATTGGTTGTCATCTGCCCTGCTGAAGTGTCCTTCACTGAATCTTACCAGCTTCAGGCATGCTGTTCTATAACTGACCCCCCACAGGGGTGAATAAAGAAAAAAAAGAAAAACTACAGAGTGATTCGTATGCAGCCTTAAGTTGAGGGTTGAGGGTTAAATAGCAAAGCATCAAATCTTGACCTTCACATGGAACGTCAGACCTCAAGGAGAAAGCTCTGTAACTGTTGACAAGATGTCTGTCTGCTCACACAAAATATCTGTCAGATAATGTTGTCTGAGAGGATGGAAACGTCCCTAGACTACCTGAGTGGCTTTCACGTGTAAAGTACTACATATTCAAAGCATTCATTTTTTGCTTGAATGCATGCATTAGGCTGGGTCTCTGAACCTATTCCAATTGCCATATATTTTTGAAAAACATATCTCAAGAAAAGGTTTAAAATGGAACCCATATAGGAAAAACCTAAAAAGATACTGCAATCTCAAAAAGGCAGACAAGGACAAAGAGGTAAAAATATTGCCTGCTGTCATGGTATTATGGTAGTATTATGGTGGTATTATGGTTCACTACATATCTAGATTAAATGTCAAGTCACAGTTCCCACATGCCAGAGGTCATTATCAGTCACAGTAAGGTGATGTCATTTCAGGAAGAAGAATCAATAGAGAACATCATTTCCTTTGATTACTAGATCCATCTTAATCCTTCACTGTGTTCAGTCAGAACTGCTTCACAGATACAGAAACTATGGTGCTTCCTGCAGAATAAAGGAAAGGTTTAAGCTTTTCAGAAGTCTTCTCTATTAATCACAAGACAAGGCCCATCTCAGGATATCCAAAAAGATTTTATGCCAGAGTTTCTGTTTGAGTAATTGGCACAAACCTCCTGTTAGCATTTGTAAGTTTTGTTATTGCTAGTCATGTGATTACCATTACTTCACCTTACTACATGCAGATTCTGACTCTGATTAAAGGTGATTTGTACACACTTCCCTAAACTCTGCAATGTGTCTAGTACTCAGTCCACCAGTTTCATAATATAAAACAAGAAATCTACATACTAATAAATACTGACAGCATCAAATACGATATAAATTGTAACTAAACTAAATGTTTAAGCAATTACCAGTATCATTAAAATGAGCTAAATGTTAAAAAATACAATAACGATCTCAGTCCAATAATTCCTCCATGGAATGCTTGTATCCGCTATTACGCTGCCTTCTCTCTTGACATATTCCTCTGATCCACATCTATGCTGAGTTTGACAGACACCCAGGGCATCCAGGGATTACACATTGATAGGGCCTCAATCACTGAGCGGTGTTTTTCTTTTTTTTTAGGTGAATACAGAGCTAGATCTTACATCCCTCTCTCTTAGTCTACTGCGTGAGTGGGAGAGGGTGTCTATACTGTAGATGTATGAATATCTGACTCCTGTCTCCAGCTGCCTTGCATATTTTTTGATGGCAATGAGCTGACCGAGGAATATTAAGTATATATGTTGGCATGTATGTATGTATGTATTGCTTTAAATTAGTTCTTGTGGGCTTGGTGCCCATATAAGAGCACCAACTAATTTAAAGCAAAGGACAAAAGAACATTCCAAGAACAATCAAATAGCATTTCATGACCAAAACAAATATTTGCACAAAATTTCAATGCAATTTTCAATGCAACTGGAACTTGGCTTGTCGATGGGTTGAATAGAAAGCAGTTGTCAACTAATCTTTTGATTTAATACCTAATCTTATATATTCTTTATATGCAAAAAATCGATATAGCCTAAATGGCTTCAGTGTGTTTTATTGTGTTTGTCCAATTAATATTCCAAGGGAAAGTTTCCAATTGAATCTTTGTGCTTCATCATCCTAAAATACCTGAAATAAAGGTGCATGATATTTAAAGGCAGTCCATGGCCTGATTTTTCACAAAACCAATGGGAAGGACAAAGAAGGCACGGTGTTGAATAAACCTGTGTTCAAACCTGTCCCAAATCCTCAGTGCACACATCATAGTCCGAGTCTGAATAGGAAGAGTTCAACATTTGGATCTCAGTCCACATTAGACGTATGTATCTTTTTGCAGTGTGAATCAGGCTCTTTGTAATTTCTCAAAAACAAAAACACCTTTTGACTGAAGATCAAATTCCATCATGTGATGAATAGGTTAGGCTTTAAAAGGCCTGAACCTTCCCTTTAAGGCTTGTACAGAATATAGATGTGTATACAATACGTTATTTTCCAATGCTGCAGAGGAAGAGAGATGTACCATGCACAACAAACTGTTTAGTGGTTTTATTTTATATTATATTTTATTTCTTGGCACTCTCACATCTAGTTGTTAATACTGAGAACAAGAAAGCACTGTATTGTTTAAAGCCGTGGTCTCACCAAGGTAAAACAAAATGTTGACGGTCTTCATCTAATGAGTGTGGGATTCCTGTAGGGCCAGAAACAACAGTAGTAATGGTGTCATAAGGCACTCAACAAGGACAAAGACATTTCCTTTCAGTAGCAGCTAAACAACCTGCCTAGAGGGAATGGTACCATATAATCACATTGCAATTTCAGATCCAAAGGAACTTGCTTTCATCTGAGAGATGAGACACCCAATTACTGTGCCACTGACCAAGAGAACAAGCTCTAGGTGCACCATGTCCAGAACCTCAAGAAATCCAGGAGTGCATTCTCTCATCCTCTCAGAAAATGCATCTTGTGTAGTTATCATGTTGGTTAAACATCAGTTGGTCTCAATTAGTGTGCTGTTGAGCACAGTGTGCTTTGGAATGAGTTCAGCTGAGCCTTGAAGGTGTATTCAAATGTAAAGTTAAAATACTTGACACTTTCCTGATCACTCATATTCTCCTCAAGTGATTGCATCATTTTCTATTTTTTTATTTCAATAATTAGAGCATGTCTACACACTGGGGGCTCCTGGCTGAAACATATAACTGCCTGGTCCATTACTTGAAATCCATGCTCTGTCCCTATTCATAAACATTACCTTTGCTACTGTATGATACATCTCTACCATAATGCTGTAAATGTCCTGCTGTCATTTGAAGGGTTGACAACTATATAGCATAATACTGCGTGCATTTTTTGTACTGTATGAGTCAAACCGACATTGGAGGACTAGAGGCTTTAAAGACACCAGCCATTCCCCTTAACATCCCTTTCCTATATTGTTCCACAATGAGATGAGATGAGAAATGTGACATCTATGAAAATGATTGATAGCAAAAAATTGAAACAAATTACAAACAAAGTACTTTTTGAAGGTTAGTAGGTAACTCAAGTCCTTGGTTGGCAAAATTATATTTTAGAGATATTGAATGAGAAATAATACATTTCTGTCAATGTGGAAATATATAGTTTTTGAATAGAACTCTTCATACCTACATTTTGGTTAACCAGGGATTTGTGGTTCTTGGTTTAGAAGAACTAAATTCTAAGAAATTGCATCAGTGTTTGGATTAATAATGGAACATTGAATGGAATAGTTTAAGTTTACTCACATATCTTACTGATGTCTCCATCTCATTCCAGGTTCCTTCTTTCCAACACTAAAGCCACCCGGAAGTGTGCTCAAAGTGGTCTTTTGGCTGGGCTATTTTAACAGCTGCATCAACCCCATAATTTACCCGTGCTCCAGCAAGGAATTCCAGCGAGCTTTCACTCGCCTCCTTAGGTGCCAGTGCCAGCAACGGCGGAGGGTCTTGCACCGCTTCTACGACCACAGGTGGCGGACAGCTGTCAAGGGCATGACAAGGGACCGCAGGGGGGACTACAGACCTGGCTTTGCCATACATGAACCCTGTGCCAACTCTTTGTTATACAAGGGGAAAGGGCGCCCACTAAGCTTCAAGGGATGGAGCTTGTGTCCACCATTGCAGAAGTCCTCCTTCCAGCTTAAAGAGAAGGTGAACAATCTGTCAAATAAAATCAAGGAAGGAACAGGGAAAGGCACCACACCTGCAGTGGGCCGGACTGATATTGATACCATTTCTATGGGGATTTACAATGACTCTGAGCAGAGCAGTTATCAGTTCTATGACCTGACAGAATGCTATGGCCTGAAAGAGACTGACATTTAGAGGGCCAGCAGAGAATTTGATTTCTTTTCATGGGGCCATGTTGGACCTACATGCAAGCAAGACTGCGATCGAGCATAATTTTGTATTCAGAAAGTATCAGAGAATCACAAAGTGTTTATGATCAAAGTTATGGTATGGAAATGAGGACTTTGATCTGAGCACAAACTGGTCTAACATATTATCTCAATCTCTCATGTTTATTTAGATGGAAACTTCTCTGTGGACATAAACACACGTCTTGGGCTCTGTTTAAAAGCTGCCATTGGAAGCACTGCGCACAAGATGGTCCTTGGTCCACAGTTGAGAGGTGTACACAGTACGCACACCTTTGGCAAGATGATTAACATCTGGTGGTGCCATTATTATGTTCAGAAGTCACTGCTTTCATTTAGCATTATATCAGTCAATCTCTGTCAATTTAATAATCCAAATGAAACTATCTCATCATAATGAATGACAAATGCTTTGTTTGATATTCAGTTGGTTTTGAACAAAAATCTTATAACTGTAACATTAAAATAATTGTTTTGAAGCTGTAGTACAGGAAGGTTAAAGTGGGCCATAAGTGCAACTGGTATTGCCACTAGATTGTCTGAATTTGTAGGAAAATTCATTCATTCCTACAAAATTGTTTGTTTATTGTGTTTGGACAAGGCATTGTAGAAATGATGCCAGCTAAAAATTATGATATAGTCCAGTATTTGCTATTACTGTCCATTTTATAAGGAGGGGACACTTGCAAGGAAAACCATGACTCTACTCGGCCTAACTGCCTGTAATCCCCATTGTCAAGTGATTGCGAAAGATAAAGATGCTTTGTTTGTTTGTATTGCTGATGTTATGATGTTTGTTAATGTCAAGTGTGAAGCAAAATAAAAAGGAAAGGAAACACTCAAGCCAGTGATCTTGTGTTTGTCAGCCAGATTAAAACTGGATACTTTATTATTGATTCATCAATTAAATAAAATCTACACCAGAGTACCTGCCATATCCAGCAGATGTCACTGTTGATTTTGACTTTTATTTCCGGCAACTACTCAATATTAACTTACATAAGCATATCCTTTGGTGTGTTGAAAAACAAATGTCAGTGCAATTGCTGAACATAAATCAATGTTTGAAGGAGTCAACCAAGGTTAGTCTGGCAGTCAAAATCCCTACAGAAAGTCAATGGATTTTAAGATTTGGGGAATTTAAAGAGAAAGAGTTACACACACAAACACAGACACTGGTGAGAGCAGAAATGCAGAGAGTGAGATTTGAGGCAGAGAGAGACAGAGAAAAAGAGAGAGAGAGAGTTAACATCCCTTTATTGACCAAATAAAGGGACCAGTTTCCTCTCAAATACATAAGGCAAGCAGTAAGTTGAAGACTGGACCAAAACATACACACCAGAACAAAACCAAAGAATAAACAAAACTAAATATAAAAAGAGCAATAAAAACCAATAAGCTGTCAGCCACCTCCCATCACCCGAGTATTCAACCCAAAATGTAACTCCTCCTCCGCCATTGCTTTGCAGCAGACAAAATCCACTTTGAGCCTAGCTCTAAAACACCTCAATTACATCCTGATACTACTGTAATTCCACCATGCATCTCAAACCTTTCCTTGATCTAGGAGAAAGTTAATCAGCTGACACTTTTGCTTTTTTTCTTTGTAATGATGTCTAAAAATTAAACCAGACAGAAAAAACTCCCCGTGGAAAGACGTCATAGCCTCTGACACTCAGGACAGATAAAAGCTTTCACGGCAAATCCATGGTGCTATGTGGAGTGCCCCCAGGCTGGGGTGCTGTCCGTACTTGCCCCACGTTTTTCTCTGTCCATTTTTCATCTTGTCTTTGTCCAGGTCTTTAACGCATGCCCTGTAAAACATTTTTCCTTTAGTAGACTCCGTCTCATACATTTCTAAAGCAGTGATGGCCAGTGTAATCCCCAATTTAGGGAAAGTATCCCTGGAGTCCGCCTGCCCAGTCCTGCCCAGTCCCCTGTCAAGGCCCCCCTGTACGTCTACACCAAATCTCATTGACCACTACCACCTGGGCTCCGTAAAGCAGGTCCTGCCCGTTGCAGCAGCCCTCCCAATGTGGTGATGTTGCCGTACACTATGGAGGACAGGGAGGCTGAGGGTCCCAGTCTTTGTGTTCTCGTGAGGCTCCATACTCTAAGCAAACCCCTGTGAAATGGTGACAGGTTATTAACAGACACTTTGCAGCCCTCTGTCAGGAAAAAATCTAATCTAACTTTGAACGTCCCACTTGGCACAAAATAAGCCCTGTCACTGCCTTCCATTTTTCCTCCCCTGTTGTCATAGAGAAACCTCTGTACAAAGTGGGGATGGAAAGCAGCCACCCTACTAATCAGATGTACTAATTATCCCTTCCTACCCTCCTCCTGACGCAGAAAAAGAAGACTTTGTGGCACCTGGTGACATCCAGATCCAGAAATAAATCAACTAATACTGCCTGAACCTTAGATAAAGTCTAGATGGTGGGTCTAAACTTGCTATCAAATTGTTGCAATGAGTGTGTGCCCCCTGAACCATCTCTAACACTCCTTTCCAAATATTTTGCATGTAGTCCTCATCGTCCAAGTAAACACCCCAGTACTTGAAACATCATTACATTACATTTTACATTACAGGCATTTAGCAGACACTTTTATCCAAAGTGACTTACAATACAATGCATTCAACATAGGTAGGCACGAGAATTACTAGTAAAAGTGCAATAAGTTACCTACCTACTTTTTATTTAAACAAATGAGACAAATAAGTGAAGCACATCCTTGAATCCGACTAAGGGCTTGGAAATGAAGGCCCTCCCCCACCCCAATCTCAGTTAACCTTAGCTGAGGAAATAAGAAATAACACAACAATGGTCATATGATACCTTGAAGAAACGTTATACACCTTTGATTTATGCAATACCTATGTATGGGCAGACCCTGTGCATGTGTCAAAATCAAATAATACTACTGCGGTTAAGGTTAGGCAACTAAAACCTTTTGGTTAAGGTTAGGGTAAGGTTTTGGTCATCGTTAAATAAGAAAAACAGAAAGATTCTTTGCCTGAGTTGGGATGGAAGTCATTGGAGGCCAGGTCATTGGAGTTGAAGGAAGGTGTATACACCCATCCACCACCCTGACCTCCACACCATTACTGTTCAATTACTGCCAGTTTCAGTCACATGAGCGCCACCTCCTGTTTTCATTTCAATAATATCATATGAAATTATGGTGCCATTGGTTTTTGGACCTATAATTAATTGAGAACAGACTGAACAATTTCACTGTTTGTACATATAAACCTGGTTATTTAATATAAAAGAAAACCATGTGAAAGAGAAACAGATGCTTGAGGCTCCAGGTGCTTTATAATCAATCCTTGTGCGTGAATTCTCCATTATACTGTATAGTATAGGGTAAATATACTAAGAATAAATAGTTGAGTGTTGTGTGACCTGAGGGACTATGAAATTAACCAACCATGAAAAAAAAAACATTGTGATAGACAACATAATGCTAGTGTTTGGGCTTCAGTTTGTTTTTAATGTATGTTGGAATTGCAGTACAAATGGTTCAAGGGGCCGCACCACTGGTGGGGGAACAAACATTAGATTTTCCCGTGGTCCTGTGGCGTTATGTCAGACAGCAGATCTAGATGTCCTTGCTGCATCCCTGTGAAAGTTGGTAAATTTAATCTAAGTACAAATCTGATTATTCATATGTGACAGTTTCAGAGAATATGGGTAGGAAAGACAACAGAGACTTACTTCTGCTTCTCTCACATATTTTATTCGGCACCAAAAAAACAAAACAAACCAGAACAAAAAATCACTGTTCACAGTCCACAGGGATCCATTTGACATTAGACACTTGATTTGCAAACAGACTATGAAATGTATCTATAGCAAAAGTACTTTCTTCAGTAGTGCCCAATGAGTCTGTGACGGAAATCATTGGCAACGATAGCCTGAATGTTAGAGAAATGGTGCCTGTAACTGGAAAGTTGTCAATTCGTAGCTGTGAAAATCCACATGGGTGAAAATAAGTTGAGCATGACACAAACTGCTCAGTGGCTTGAAGTACAAGAGCAGTTCACTTGAAGAGAAATGAACGGAACTGAACCCAGTGTCCTTTGCAGGAAATTATTTTTGTGTCATCATGCAGTACCATGCCACCTGAAGACAGTGGAACCCATATTTATACTGGGCACCTTTCAGGTTTGAGTGTGTGTGCTTGTGTGTAATCCTCCCTATACAACTGCTCCAACAGGCCATTGTTGCTTACAATGTGTGTCCATTTTTCTGCTTATTTAAAGGTTAGAAAACCAGAAATTGGATATGTTTGTGATCTTACTTTTATACTAATAATAATACTAATACTAATAATATTCTTTATTTATATAACACCTCTCAAAAATGAATGTTACAAAGTGCTTTACACAAAAAAGAAACAAAATACAATGCCTAAAATACAGCAATAAAAGACATCATGGAAATAAGACAAGCAAATGAAACAAGGCAAATAAATTAATAGTACAATTCAAGGTTATAAAAGTGTATTTTTAGCAATGACTTAAAAACATGAACTGAGAGAGCTAGCTTTGTATTTGGATGTTATACACAAATAAGAAAATTACTTATTTCATTCTGAACTTGAAGTTTTTTTGCATTTTATTAAATTACATCATCTTTTAATTCTATCTTTAAAATGGCAAGTTAAATGGGATATGGTTTTGTGTGAAATATGACATGGTGAAATTAGAAATTTGATTTGTCCTCTCCCTCCCCTTCTGAGTCACAATATCCGGAGGTCCAATCTTACTTTTTATTATTTTTAGTTGGTAGTTTTACCCGCCCCGACTCTGGGACATCTTTAGGTTTTAGTTGGTGTCTGTCTGCCTTAAACAGGAATAAGTACCGTAAGTACCATTTGAATAAAAACATAACCACATTATATATTTCTATTTTTCCTCATTTTCAAAGAAGTAATATCAGCTTATTATTACACTCTGGTCACTGCTTTTTAACAACTAATCACAACATTAATGATGCTGATCACACCTTGCTCTTGTTACAAACAACCCTAATTTGCCCTTTGCTCATCTTTCATCTGTAGCTCAACACAACATTTTAATCACAAAGGATTCCATGTAAAATAATAATCCTAAATTATGCAAATCTGTGCACAGACAAACTTTAATTCGTTTGTTGTGTGTACATTATCACACCAGAATACAACATACTCACACATTAGATGACAAGCAAGTCAAAAATAGCATCTAAATACAGAGAAAAATATACTGAAAATCGGATTTGGATTTGTACTTAAAAGGACAGAAAAACAAAATAACATTTCATAGTTTTACAGTATTCTCACATTAATGTCTCTAAGATAACCAATATGTTCCTTTATACAAGTACAATGTTGTCAAATGCCTTTATCACAAGGATACATTCACAATTTACTAGTCTTTCTTTGCCTACATGAAACATAGATTTTTTATAGAAATTGTTGTCACAGAATAGTTATTCTATTGTTGTTCTGCACGTTCATTTCCCTCTTTCCTAGTATGTGATAGGTCTATCCCAGGAGACGATCCGGACAAACATATCCTACAGCCTATGATCATGAGGAATGCCCTACGGAAAGAACGGTTGAAGAAACCATACAGGAAGGGATTTAAAGAAGAGTTCATATATCCTAGCCACAGGAACACCTCCCAGACTACTACGGCTATGCTGTATTCGATGAACGGGTCTACAATATTGACTGTAAAGAAGGGCAACCAGAATAGCAGGAAAACTCCCATGATGATGCCTAAGGTTTTCGCTGCCTTTCTTTCCCTCCTCATACTATTTCGATGTTTTTGCTTTTTGCTAGAGTCCTTGCTCACCCCAGCAGTCATCTGGCTTTCCATGGCGCTGATCTGCCTGGCCTGCCGTTTGGCTGCCTTGTAGATCTTCCAGTAGGCGATCAGCATGGTAACCATGGGAAAGTAAAAGGCCACCAGGGAAGCCATGACAGCATAAATGCGGTTGACCAGGAACACACATATATCTTCGGGCAGCAGGATGTCCACACCAGTCACATGGAGGCCTAGCATGATGGGACCGAAGGACATTAGCATGGGAATGGCCCAGCATGCGATAATGAGGCGAGCCGCCCGACTCTGGGACATCTTTAAGGAGTAGACTAGGGGGTTGCAGACAGCATAGTAGCGGTCAAATGCAATGCAGCTAAGATGGAATATGGAGGCAGTGCAGAGCATGACGTCTAAGCTAGAGTGAAGCTGACAGAACAGGGCCCCAAAGTACCAGCAGCCCTCCACAGTCCGAATCATACTATAGGGCATCACTACCAGGCCCACAAGGCAGTCAGCCACCGCTAGGGACATGACAAAGGAATTGGTGGATGACTGCAACTGCTTGAAGTAGGCAATGGACAGGACTACCAGGAAGTTGCCCACCACTGTGCAGATAATGCCTACAGTGAAGAAGGCATACAGGAACATGCGGGAAGTCTGGTTCCTCATTGTGGTACAGGATTGAACAATCTGGAGAGAGGTATTAGCAACCCCATGCAAGTCCAAGCTGCTGTTATCCATGGTCTGATCAAAATCTGTCAAAACACACAGATACAGTCTTAATGAATGTTTTGGCCTGGCTTTGCAGTAAGTGAGGAATTTCAAAGCAGTCTGCTTATAATCCTGTACGGTAAAAATAACAGGACAAAGATAAACAAACCACCCAGAATTCTATTTGTTTCAGACCCAATTCCCGGTCCATGGAAATTCTTCATTAGCTAATTTCTAAACTGTGTGTTTGACATGAATTACTGTTATTAGAGACCAGAGAGAGTGAGACCATAACCCCTAGCTCTGGTGCTGTTGTCTTATCTAGGCTGCCATCTCTCTGCTTGATACGTTGAGCAAAACCAGATGCACCTTTAGTCTATACAGGCCTCACTAGTTTGAGGAGAATGACATGTGATTACTTTTTGCATGTGTAATCTGAAGCAACACAAAAAACAACTGAAGAGTCAAAAATGCCATGGGCGTCAGAGTCAGACGTTTTGGAAAACTGTCTAGTATAGCAGGATAAAAGTTTACATGACCGCTCTCTAGGTTGCTGTGGACCTTTAGGGAATTCTCCCCCAGAGTCGACTGTCATCAGGTCTGTTGGAGTGGAACTTGTCACCAATGTGATAGATCGTGACCAACATACATACAGTGTCTTACAGAGCTCTTTAGGGACTTGAAAATTGCACAGTGTATTGCAGTACCCTTTATTTAATGATGTTTGTTTGTGTGAGAAATTTAGGGATTAATTTAATTTTACCTATCTGTTTTTCCTACATTTACAGTTAAGTAAACAGTAAATGTTAGTCCACTGTTAGACATATCTATATGGTTTTCCATAGTAATGTCAGGAAAAAAATAAATAAATGAATTTAGAACATTTTAATTCATTACTACATAACCATAAAACCTACCACTTTTAATGCTTTCTATTCTTTCTATATGCTTTTGTCATCATGATAATCAATGCTTTTGACATTTTGATCACTTCCGTTATCAGTAGAAGCAGCTTTCCAGTTTCATGGTAGGAGGAAGACTGGGAAAACATTTCCTTGTTCTAATGTTAGTCAACATAATTCTATCAGTGATGCGTTTTAGTATTTACACTTACCTTGCAAGTCATACCACACAAGTCATACCACACTGTGAATACTACTAACACTTGTACTGACTTAGCATTAAGGTAAAAGCTAAACAGAATTCTAGATTTGACATTGAGAATGTTTATACTATTAATAACAAGGTATTGTAATGACACAAGCAGATCAAAAAGGACCGTCACACTCAGTGTTTATATTGTAGTTCTATTTCAGTTAGTAAATTAAAGTTGTATAAGTGAAAATATCACTTTGAAAAATCGCTCTGAAAGGTTAGAAAAATGCATTCCAGAATTGTATCAGTATGATCTATTTTGAATTCAACATCCATATATGGATCCACTACAGACCAACTCAGCTAAGGACTATCTGTTAGCTGGCTCTTGCCAGGACTTGATGGCCCTGACACGCAGGGTAGGACAAAAAGTCAAAGATCATGACCTGAGCAGAAATGCCACAGCAGGATAATTAGAGGAAAATCTGTGTTTACCACAAACATGTTCCAACACCACAGACTGGCCAATGTCCACCCTCAGGCTCCGGTCCTGACCTCCCTTATTGATTGTTGCAGTGTAGTGTGTCTCATTAAGAGCAGAGGGTAGTGTCCGTATGTCAGTGTGCCTGCCTGCTTGCTTTTCTGTCTGTCTACTGACTACTTGTGCTTGCAGGTATGCAGAGACACAGCTGCCATAAATATGCTGTTTTTATTAAAAAAAAAATATTTATGCTTGGAATGATCTCTGTTCTGTCTCTTACTTTGTCATTGTGTCTTTTTGTGTAGCTTAATTTTTTTCACACTCAGACTATTTAACAATACTGGCAACAACAATAGCAACAAAAAGTTCTTTAGTCTCTACCCTCAAAGTGCAAAGCAAATGTTGGACATCTCCTTTATGTTGAGTTTCTCCTTAGCTAATTCGTACCAGTTCTGACAAGTTCTGCTAGAAGGATCACATCTTTGCAAGAACCATATGATTGTATTAAAGTCTGTTATTTTTGTACAATCCCTCTCCTGTGCCATTATGCAAAAGAATCATCTTACTATAGTTAACCTGGTGATTCATACTGCCAAGAGAGGGGGAGTATGCTTTGACTTCCCGTTTTAGAAATCAGGAGTAGAACTATACCTTGGGCAGATCATGTAGCAGTATATTTATCAATATGAGCAGATTATTATTCTTCAGTATGAAAGCTTTTATCAGTGCCCTCTTTTCAAGTTTATAAACTAATATAAAAAACTTTATTCATGTTCATAATAATAATTGATGCCTGGTAATGAATATTAGAGCAAATTGACTCAAATTCGTTAATTTGAAAATTAAGTATTTCAAATGTGATTTGGTTTTAAATATGTCACCTTCCCATCTGATTAAAATAAACAAATTCAGTTCACATCATAGGCTATACCATAAAACTGTAAACCATGGCACTCACCTGCAAAGAAGAGAGAGATGATATTCTGTCCTCATGTCTGTATCATACTGCAGGTCTATGATCCTTCACATTCGCCTCATTTTACATAGTGATGAGAGCGATGGGAGGGATGGAAAGTGGGCTGTAATGAATGAATGCAACAATAATCACAGTAACAAGAAGCAGTCCCCTGCCATCCAACACAACAAATGGTGTGTTGTGTTTATGTGTGCGTGTCTGTGTCTGTAAACATTCATGTGTGCATAGGATCAAATTAATTGTAGTACTAATGCAAACAATAATCTTAGCTGACTTTTGACCAAAGCTTTTGGTCAAAGCTTAATGATAAGGGATAGTCTCACTGAAAGTAATCAGGCATTCGACTGTGGCTGAACTGACTCCCATTCCTTGAAGATAAGAAAACAATGCATTTTAAGTGTATCCATATAATTTATTCCAAATTCTTTTTAAAGTGTACATTACATGAATTTAAAAGCGCATTTTACATTTTGGCTACGGCTGACATGAAGGTGGACATACATTGGAGGAAAAAGGGAGTTTCACCTGCCGGGCTGCAGCCTGTTATTCAGACAGCTACCACTCAGGTTAAACCAGTAGAGGAGAATGTGTTGAAGAGCACAGTGGGTCAGTTAGTACACTACTGTTTCTCTCCCAGAGCATCTCACCCTACACTGAAACAAATCATACTTAAAGTGAAGTTATCACTTACGTCAGGGAACTTGCAGTGTAATGTTTCTATGTACAGTATTCATGACAATAAGGTACCATATTTGACTTATTTAAAAAGAAGATGTGATTTAAAATTTGTTAATGGGTGCAACTGTTACTTTCTACAGTGTATATACCCCAAGAGCAGCTCTGATCATTCCCTTTCATGTGACTCAGTGTGCATTAGAGCACAGCCAAGTGCCGCCTAGCCTGAATACCTTGGGCCTCAGCCAGACGTATCTCAAGTGTGGCGGATGTGTTCTAATTAAACATGGGGGGATTTTTAATGAAGGACGCAATAAAAGGCACATTGGCCCTATGACTAGTGTTTTTCCAGACCAGTCATTCATATGTGTAATGCAAGTGTGCTCGACAGACAGGGTAGACCGGGTGCACATCTGTTCTTTTGTATCAGAAAGAGGAGTGAGCAGAGGTTGATTCCTGGGCTTTGTTGCATTTACTAAGGGGCAAATATAGCAACCTCTTTGACATGATTACACATATCATTATGAGCAGTATGTTACTTGAATTCTGTCATAACTTTATATTAACTTTTTATTGCAATAAATTAATTAGAACTAGAATTAGCTAGTTTTTAAGAATCTGAATATCCTATCATTATGAGTAACTTAATTTTATATTAAAACTTATAGTTAAAGTTTAATTTGAGTTTAAATAAGTTTGGACAATTTATGACTAATCTAAATGAGCTTTTTCCACCAAACATGAGTGACTTCCCTGTAAATGACTGCAACATGATGTGACATGGCTCTGCTCATGCAGTGAAGGAGACCATTTATTTCCCTCAGGATGACTGTGCTCTCAAAAACAAAACATGATTGATCACTATGCTCACAGAGGCATTGCTCTTGGCCTATCACAAAATCTACCTTTGCTATCTTTAAATAGCTCCTTTTGAATGATCCATCGCCTCTGTGAAGAATCGGTGTGTCTGTCCGTCAGATACAATGGATATTCTCTTGGGTCATTGTTTGAGAGCCCACTGAATAACTGGAGCGCCAGGGAAGGGTTGCCTCAACCTGTTATCCAGACCATCTGCACTTATGTTAGAATCTGCTGAATAGCGTGATGAAATGGCATCTGTCACGTCTTGCAAGGGCAAGCACTCAAACTCAAGGCTCAAACTAGGAAAAGAGAGGGTTCTCACTTTAGCCTTTTTTAGCAAAGCACCACCAACACTTATACTGTAGAATTTAGTGTCTGATATCTACTGTAAACTAAATTACTTTCTGATAAATACCAACGCAAAATCCATTTCTTTCATCTATTTTGTGCCCCATCATATAGGCCTACAATAACCAAAGTGATATGAATTTGGAATGCATTTGTAGGTTGATTTTTTCCTTTGCAAAAATGCCAGTAACTCAACTGAGGAGAATACCATACAAAATAAATGGAAAAAGTGAGAATAAATGAAATTACAATTTAAGTGAAACGTTCAAGACCAGTGAGATCTGTATCACTAAATATTTTTAGGCTCTCAATGAGCAGAGTGCACTAATAAGCTTTTAGCACTGATTGCTAAGCATATAGGAAATTTATGTGGGGGAAGTAGACTTTGCGGCATGGAGCTGTTGACATGTCATTGTGCACACCAAGATATGTTGAAAACTAAAATGATCATCTTACGACTAGCCCCTGAATCCCTGGACATATACATGGTTTTGCTAGCTTCTCATGGTACACCCAGATTAAAGCTGTCAATCAGCATCCTTTTAGGAATGGGTTTCAGGTTACAAAACAGTACAATGTACAGAAATAAGTCATCTTTGTGATGAGCATCTTCATAATGTACAAAATTAAGTTGAAGTACGTATTGCATTCTCAGACATCATGCAAGGAAAGACACAAAAAAGTGCAACAAAACTGTCCAACTGTCAATTAGGGGCACTTGCTTTGGTATTAAAAAAAATGTTTGATAAATATTTGTTCCATGAACAAATAGAACCTTTATAATTGCATAAACAATAATGAAAGTGAAATACAAAGGAAGAATATTTAGCAAATGTTAAGCATTTCTTAGATAATCTATAACATTTTATTGTTTCCTCACAATTCCTTTTCCCTGCAGAGAGACAGACAGAAATGAACAATTTGATAGTGGGAAATTACCTTCAATAACAATCTGTCAAAACCCAAACAATTTCACCTCACAGTCCATCTAAACCCAGTCAACTAAAATTGTTACGATCGTGTTCAGGACCCAAGTGCAAAACACAGAACACAGAGATGGAGTTAGGAACAAACCAGGTTTACTGGGAGACAGTATACACAGGAAGCAGGGGTCCAGAAGACAGACAGGCGGATGGGCGACAAGCAGGGATCCAGGAGACAGACAGACAGGCAGGGTAGAGGAACGGTGGGGGTGTCGGCAGACGGGCGTAAGGAAGGAGACTGGATCTAGGCAAGGAAACAGGGTTAGTAAGCAGGAAGGGAACCTTGAGAGAAACTCTACAAAGCGGCCGAGAAACGATACTGACTGAGAAGTACAAACAACGATCTGGCGATGAGTGGATGGAAAGCCGGGGTTTTTATACTGGTGGTGATGACTTGATGGATAGCAGGTGTGCGGGGTAGAGCAGGTGATCGGGATGAGGTGATGATGCAGGGAGGAGCCGGAGACTGGAGCCACGCCCGCCAACACATACACGCACACACAGACAGAGACAGACAGGTAGGGACTGCTAGGAGGCAGAGGTGGAGGGCGTGACAGTACCCCCCCCTCTACGGACGCCACCTGGCATACGCCTGGTCCCAGTTGGGTGTAGCCGGTTGAACTCCTGGATCAGGGACGGGTCCAGGATCTGGGCCCGAGGAATCCAGGAGCGCTCCTCCGGACCGTAACCCTCCCAGTCCACCAGGTACTGGTACCCCCAACCACGGCGGCGCACGTCCAGGAGTCGCCGGACAGTGTAGGCAGGGTGGTCGTCGATCATTCTGGGAGGTGGGGGGGCAGGAGCAGGGGGGCGACAGGGGGCTGGAGGAGACAGGCTTAATCTGGGAGACATGAAATGTGGGGTGAACACGAAGGGAGGGGGGGAGCTTCAGGCGGACCGCACAGGGGTTAATAATGGCCTCAATCTCGTAGGGCCCAACAAAGCGAGGAGCCAGCTTCTTTGAGTCCACCTTTAGAGGAAGGTCCTTAGCCGGGAGCCATACCTGTTGCCCCGGAGTGTAGATGGGAGCTGGGGCGCGGCGGCGGTTGGCCTGGGTCTGGGACCGGGTGGACGCCCGGAGTAGGGCAGTGCGGGCACGCCTCCAAATCCCCCGGCAACGGCGCATGTGGGCCTGGACCGAGGGTACGGCGATCTCCTCCTCCTGAGAAGGAAACAGAGGGGGCTGGTACCCAAGGGAACAAAGGAACGGGGACAGACCTGAGGAGGCATTGATGAGGGTGTTGTGGGCATATTCCACCCAGGGAAGCTGGGAGCTCCAGGAAGATGGGTTGGTGGAGGTGATGCACCGAATGGCAGCTTCCATCTCCTGGTTAGCCCTCTCGGATTGCCCGTTGGTCTGTGGATGGTACCCGGAAGACAAGTTGGTGGTGGTGCCCAGGGCCTTGCAGAAAGCCCTCCAGACTTGTGAGGTGAATTGGGGTCCCCGATCCGAGACGATGTCGGTGGGGATGCCGTGGAGGCGGAAGACGTGGTTCACCATGAGGTCTGCGGTCTCCCCGGCCGATGGTAGCTTGGTGAGAGGAATAAAATGGGCAGCCTTCGAAAAACGGTCAATGACAGTGAGGATGGTGGTCTTACCGTTGGACGGGGGAAGGCCGGTGACAAAGTCCAAGGAGCTGTGGGACCAGGGACGGGCGGGGACAGGCAGGGGGCGGAGCAGGCCGGCGCGGGGCCTGTTGGATACCTTACTCCGGGCACAGACCGAACAGGCTGCGATGAAGCCCCGGGTGTCAGTGTCCATGGAGGGCCACCAGAAGTGTTGGCGGAGGAAGGCGACGGGTCCGGCAGATGCCAGGATGACAGGTGGAGTGAGCCCACTGGAGCACCTGCGAGCGGACCGAATCCGGGACAACGGTTGGGTTGACCGTTACCTGGGTCAGGTTGTAGTACCTGGGCCTGTCTGACCTGAGCCTCAATCTCCCAGGTAACGACAGCGACAAAACAGGAGGGTGGCAGGATAGGAGCCGGAACCGCGTTGTCCTCCCCAGCGGCGTAAATGCGGGACAAGGCGTCGGCCTTGGCGTTACGGGAGCCTGGGCGGTAGGACAAGGAGAAGTTGAAACGTCCGAAGAATAGTGCCCAACGGGATTGGCGTGGGTTCAGTCGTTTCGCTGTCTGCAAGTAGGTGAGGTTACGGTGGTCCGTCCAAACGACGAAGGGCTGGGCAGCTCCCTCCAGCCAGTGACGCCACTCCTCTAGCGCCCACACGACGGCGAGGAGCTCCTGGTTGCCCACGTCGTAGTTTCTCTCCGCAGGAGAGCTTGCGGGAGAAGAAGGCGCAGGGATGAAGCTTCCCGTCGGGTGGGGACCTCTGGGAAAGCACAGCCCCTGCCCCCGTGTCTGAAGCATCTACCTCCACAATAAATTGCAAGGTAGGGTCGGGCTGGATGAGGACAGGGGCAGAGCTGAAACGGCGCTTAACCCTGTAAGGCCCACTGTTGCAAAATTACATCAGTTTTAGCTATCCTAAAAAAAAAATCGGCAATTGTTTTTTTTTTAAAAGACCACATTTAGATAGTCAATGGGTCCTATTGTTTAACCCTGCAATGCTATTGGATGGTAAATGTGTTTATAGGTCCGGCCATCAGGCCATGAACTCACACAACCTGCAAACTTTTCTTCAGACTCATCTCTTTGTTTTATTGGACTGGATTTGTCAAGATTCAAGTAAGTAAAATGCCTTAAATATTTTTTTTTATGATGATTACAATGTCTATAACATGTAGATATTTAGTTATTGTGGAATACATTCATCAAATGTGATTTTGAGCATGTTATGTCTATGTTGTAATTCTACATACCTGGGTGAGGGTGGTAGTCAAAATAGCAGTTGCACCTTACACATTACATGGGGACATGGGGATGCTCGTTGCATTGTTCAGGGACAGGTGAGAATGTTCTAGAATGTGGGGATGTGAAGTGTTCCCTTTTAGTATGATAAGTAGAGAGCATAATAGGCTATCCAGACACTATTGTGTGAATTTGGTGGAATGTGAAAGTAAGATTAGGATACATTTGAATTGAAATTATTTAGCCTGGAGAATATATGCTCATATGTATTACTTACTTACGTACATATTTATTTATTTGTTTGTTTTACTTTTTCCATTTCAGAATGCCACGAGCAAAGAGAGGTGTTCTTTACAGTGTGCAGGATGTGATTGATGCCATCCAAAATGGAGACAGTGATTTTGAGATGGAATCAGACACTGATACGAGTGACGAAGAGGCAGATGAAGATGCCGGTGAAGTGGACAAAGAAAATCTACAGCCCACTGACTGCCCAGCTGATGATTATGTGGACATTGAGCCCCAAACTAACAAACACACCATGCCCCGTGACAGGTATCGTTGGCTGAAAAAGGATTTCATCAGTCCCAATACTGATTTTTCTGGTCTGGATATCACCAATGATGCCGTTTCCAGTACAAGTTCCCCATGAAATCTCACCGCTGGTACACCTACATCTTCTGGCACACCATCATCCTCGCTGTGATCAACGCCTGGCTCCTCTACAAGCGGGACTGCAAAGCTCTCAATATTTCAAAGAAGGAGATACTGAACAGGAGACAGTTTCAGGCACAACTAGCATCCTCTCTCATCCTGGTGAATACAACACTCAACACACCAAAGAGAGGGCGACCATCTTCAGGCAATAGGAGCCCAGAAACGCAGACAGGGACATCAAGGAGCCCCTTGAGTGCTCAGAAGAGACCATCAGGTGATGGAAGTCCATCAAATGGGGTCCCAGCCAAAAGGTCATCTGCACACCCCCCGCTGGATGTACGCAAAGACCTCATTGCCCATTTCCCGGTGAAGACGAACAGAGGGCGCTGCAGACACTGCAATACAGGATATACCAACACCCTATGCAGCAAGTGTAATGTTCGTCTTTGCTTTTCAGAGGAAAATAACTGTTTCTGGGACTATCACTGCAAATGAACATGGCTGAACACTGGGACACTGGGACTTTGAATGCTCAGAAGGGATTTTGTAAATTTTGAGTTTTGTAAATACAGTTTTATCTTTTTTTTTTTATTAATAAATGACTTATTATTCATGATATAGACTGTTATGGGGCAACATAAGCACTCAACCCTGCAAATGAACCCTTAGTTGTTTTGTATATTTGTTCAAACAATGTGAGTATAAACACAGAAATTCTGCTCCCAACTAGGGCCAACGTTGCAATATTACAACATGTCCCTAAAAACTTACTAAAACATAAAAACTTTGAAAACCCTTTAATTTCTGCATCAGAGGCCCCCTACAACAACATCTGAGAGGTGAAAAAATGTTTTGCTCATTTTTTTCTATATTTGGGTTTTACAGGGTTAAGCTCACCGAGAGCGGTATCCGCCTCCGGGGTCCAGAGGAACGGGATGGAGGTGGAGGTGAGAGCAGTGAGTGGGGCTGCGATGCGGCTGTAGTTCCGGATGAACCTCCTGTAGAAATTGGCGAATCCCAGGAATCGCTGCAGCTGCTTACGGTTGGTGGGTGCCGGCCACTCAGCCATGGCGGAAACCTTGGCCGGATCCATGCCGATCTGGTTTCGGGCGATGATGTAGCCAAGGAAGGACACACTGGAGACATGGAATTCACATTTCTCAGCCTTTACGAACAGCCTGTTCTCCAGGAGGCGCTGGAGCACCTGGCGGACGTGCTGGACGTGCTCCTCGAGGCTGCGGGAGAAGATGAGGATGTCGTCAATATAGACGAACACGAACCTGTTGAGCATGTCCCGGAGCACGTCATTCACCAGGGCCTGGAAGACGGCGGGGGCGTTGGTCAGTCCGAACGGCATCACGAGGTACTCGAAGTGCCCCAGTGGTGTGTTGAATGCCGTCTTCCACTCGTCCCCCTCCCAGATGCGGACAAGGTGGTAAGCGTTGCGTAAGTCCAGCTTCGAAAAGATTGTGGCACCCTGGAGGGGAACGAAGGCAGAGCTGATTAGTGGCAGCGGGTATTTATTTTTCACCGTAATATTGTTCATGCCCCGGAAGTCTATACATGGGCGCAGGGTCCCGTCCTTCTTTCCCACAAAGAAGAACCCTGCGCCGACCAGAGAGGAGGAGGGACGGATAATGCCTGCGGCCAGGGAGTCCCGAATGTAAACCTCCATAGCCTCGCGCTCAGGTCTGGACAGATTGTATAGACGGCCACTGGGAAGGGAGGCACCCGGGAGGAGGTCGATGGCGCAGTCGTATGGACGGTGAGGCGGCAAAGACACAGCGTGCTGCTTGTTGAACACTGGGGCAAGGTCGTGGTAAGCCTCTGGGATGGAGGACAGCTCGACGGGCTCTGGCAAGGACGGTGGTTTGGCGTGAGCTGGGGCAGGGGCAGAAAGCAAACAATGAAAGTGACAAAAATTGCTCCAAGCAGAAATCTGACCTGTGGACCAGTCCATGTTTGGGTTGTGGAGTCGAAGCCAAGGGAAACCAAGCACCAGCGGGGAGTGGCAGCTGTCGAGAACGAAGAACCTGATGGTTTCCTGGTGATTGCCGGAGAGCAGCAGCTTCACGGGGGCCGTCTGGTGGGAGATCCGGGCCAACGGTGTCCCGTTGAGGGCCTTGGCCTCCAGGGGGCACTCCAGAGGCTCCGTGTCAATGCCCATCCGCTCCGCCACAGCCTGGTCCATAAAACTCTCGTCAGCTCCGGAGTCGATGAGAGCTGAGCAGGTCAGGGACTGGTCGCGCCACAAGAGAGTGGCCTTAATCTGGGGACGCGAGAGAGAAGCACATGCAGCTCGGCTCGTCAGTATCTCTCCCATTACTGACGAGCCGGCGCTTTTACTGGGCGGAACGGACAGGAGGATAAAAAGTGTCCCATCTCCCCACAGTATAAGCAGGCCCCGACACTAACCCGACGAGCCCGCTCCTCGGGGGTTAGGCGGGCCCTGCCCAACTGCATGGGCACGGGTTCCTGGCGAGGTTTGGAGACTCTCGACGGAGGAGGAAGAGGAGGAGCCGCCCCTTGTAAACGCCGTCCACGTAGCCGATTGTCCAACTGAATGGCTAGGGAGACCAAGGCTCGGAAAGCCGCTGGTTCGTCCCGGGCGGCGATCTCGTCCTGTAGTTGTTCAGCCAACCCGTTTAAAAACGTTCCCCGTAGTGCCCGATCCCCCCATCCAGCGTCCGCTGCCAGGGTCTTGAACTCCACCGAGTAGTCCGCCACACTCCGGGCTCCTTGGCGAAGATTGGTAAGCCGTTTGGAGGCGTCTCCCCAGTGGTCGGGGTGATCGAACACATCCTTAAACTCGGAGATAAAAGTGTTAAACGAGAGAGTCATAGCTCAACTGTGAGTAGGCGGCTTCGGCCCATGCCAGGGCCCGGCCTCTCAACAAGCCGATTACGTAGCGTACCTTTGAGGGGTCGGTGGGGAACGTCTGTGGCCGCTGGAGAAAAACCAAGGAGCACTGAAGAATGAACCCACGGCATCTCCTAGTATCCCCGGAAAAGGGCTCAGGATCAGAAGCGTAGGACTCCCGGGACGGAGGAGATATCGGCGACGGAACCGGGACGACGGGAGCGGCAAGCTGGGCTGCGGAGACTGGCGGGATCAGGTGAGCGGTTAGCAATGCTACCTGGTTGGTCAGCTGGGATATCTGGTTGCTTATGGCCTGGTTGCTCTCAGACAGGCTCCGGAGGACCTGTTCGTGTTGGCCAAGGAATTCTCCCTGGCTGGCAATTGCTCTCCGAAGCATGGCAGGCTCCGGTTCCGGGTCTGCTGGGTCCATAATGGCCAGATCGTACTGTTACGATCGTGTTCAGGACCCAAGTGCAAACCACAGAACACAGAGACGGAGTTAGGAACAAACCAGGTTTACTGGGAGACAGTACACACAGGAAGGTAATGCAGGGATGGCAAGGGGAAGCAGGGCTGGAGCAGGAGCGGGGAGCAGAGTAGGGAGGCAGGCAAACAGGTGACAAGCCCCCTGCTTGTCACCTGTTTGCAGGAGACAGACAGGCGGATGGGCGACAAGCAGGGATCCAGGAGACAGACAGACAGGCAGGGTAGAGGAACGGTGGGGGTGTCGGCAGACGGGCGTAAGGAAGGAGACTGGATCTAGGCAAGGAAACAGGGTTAGTAAGCAGGAAGGGAACCTTGAGAGAAACTCTACAAAGCGGCCGAGAAACGATACTGACTGAGAAGTACAAACAACGATCTGGCGATGAGTGGATGGAAAGCCGGGGTTTTTATACTGGTGGTGATGACTTGATGGATAGCAGGTGTGCGGGGTAGAGCAGGTGATCGGGATGAGGTGATGATGCAGGGAGGAGCCGGAGACTGGAGCCACGCCCGCCAACACATACACGCACACACAGACAGAGACAGACAGGTAGGGACTGCTAGGAGGCAGAGGTGGAGGGCGTGACAAAAATGACCTGTTTTACAAGAATGTTGTTTACAGCCTAAGCCCTAGTATATCCTTCCTAAAATCAAACCAACTTGAGAAAAGGACCAACCTCTTTGTTCCGTCTGATTCCATTTGTTTTGTCCCCCTCAGATTGGACAGGCCATTTGTAGTTACCTAGCAGGTGACAAAGCAAGATCTGTACACGTCATCAGATTATATTACGGTAATATTATATTATGAACTTTGAGTTGCTAATGTGGCACATGTGGAATTTGGAACTGTGTCAGACCCTTTAGTATTGCTAAAAACATCCGGGAAACCTCATGATCATCCCCATTTCTGATAAGTAAACCAAATAATACTATATAGGCATCTCCAATGGTCTCTACCTGAAAGGAAAGTAAAGACAAATTCTGAACCTAGAAGTTTAGATCTTTTTATTATTAAGAATTGTAATTTTGAATACAATATATGGTGAAAGATTAACAGAAAATTGTTAGTTTAGCTTATACATACCTTATAACATCATGGTTGTCAATGATATTGTCAAAATATGTGTACAAGTCATTCAGTAGATTCACCACCTGAAGGAATTAAACTTATTTCAATATAATTTGCTTTTTATAACACACTGGTACAGATACAGATTATGTACAGGCACTGGATATAAAAAAAATATAGATACAGCAACTGTTGGGTCAAAATAACCACCAAATTGGGCCATTGAGTATATTGTCCATTTTCATGTGGTGGCCAATGGGTTTTTGGAAGAATGAGTGAAGATTTAAACAACTGTGTGGATTCTGGATTTAGTGTTGGATGCCTCTTTTGGATTTTGTTCTAGAGCATGAGCAAGGAAAGGCCTGTCCCCTGGAGAACAACAGTGGAACGGACACTACTGGACTCAGACGCCCTGGAAGGGCACCCAGCCCAAGTCTCACCTCATTTCTCCCTTCAGCCAGCCCTGGATAAAGGCTTAGATTTAAGAGTTAGATTAAAGCGTTGACAGAAAAAAGATTTTAGTATTTACATTTTTTTATATATTATTCAAGTCTCTTGGAAGAAAAAAAACATGTTGCAGCGAAATTCTCTCAAAAATTCTATGGATTCATTTATCAAATGTCCCCTGTAGTGGACATCAGTTCTCTGTTCGTGTGAAAATGCAGATGCAAACATGCAGCTGCAGATGCTTCTGGCAGCTGCAGATGGTCCATGTTTGGGGTCACTGTTTCTCTCTCCCTCCTTTTCCTCTTTCTGTATTTTTCCAGGTGTTCCCAGTTGCCCTAATCAGCTGCCTTTTTGGCACCTTTGGGTGATGCTTATAAAAGCCCCCCTGGGGAATGACAAAGGGAGACAGGATGCCTAACCGCAGTACTTGTTTTTGTTTTCTGAATTTGTATAACTCTTTGTACAGTCCTTTTCTTTCCCCTCTTTTGTTTTGGAGAAGGGGGTTTGGGAGTCTACTTTGCCTTGTTTCCTAGTTTATATTTTGGTAGTTTAAGGAGAGGCAAATGTGTCAAATGTGTTGTTGGCCCATGAGGTTCCACCTACTTTTTTCTGTTTGGTTGGACCTCCTATTATGATTGTATGATTGATGGAATTTTGTATTTGTTAAAATTAAGTTGTTTTTGCTGCTTTTGAACTCTATCTATATTGTGGTCCTCCTGTGATGGAGCCACGGTCTTGAGGTCATAACATCCTCCAAGGATGACTCACCTGGCAACATAATGAAGTGTCTAGCAGATGCAAATTCGTCAGTTGATAGTAAGAAAGAAATTACCGTGAGGGAGAGAAGATTAGGAGTGAAGCATTTTTTGGGTAGGCATACTGTAGGCCAGCTAAGGGAAGGCAGATATTGGGAAATGGGAGCTGATTTGGCGAAACAGTTGATATTCACACGGGAAATAGGACTCGGTAGATATGAGATATGAGCTCTAGCTGTGTCTTTCTGTGTTATTTCCAATATGTGTTTAACAGCATATGAAATGATTTTATGGCTGTGTCACAGAAGCCTGTATTACAGTACATTATACCAGCCACTCAAGCCATACACTGAATACCATGTTTATCACCCAACATCACACCAATAACACCCAAGGGAGGCTTCAAGCCATTGCCTGTCATGCTTCACAGCAGCTGCAGTCTGCGTGCCACAAAGACACAGGACTCAGCATAGCCTTTGTATCTTTCTGGCTGTCAGCCAGATCAGCATGATCTTCGATAGCTTGACCATACACCATTTTGGTGGTTTTTGATAATTGTACTATATGGGAAGGGAAGAGAAGTAGTTCAACTTGTGCTTCATCAGTTTGAAGGAAAGAAAGGTATGTGCCCTGAAGGTAGGGAGTCAGCTGGTCACCTGCAGAGGCGTGATTCTGGCCGACATGGCTGTGAATCCCTCTATGTCACTGAAATAGATGGTGACACAATCGTAGGTTTCTGCCTGCACCGTCTTCCCAGCAATGAACTGTTCAGGTCATTAGATAGAAAAGGAGATATAAGAACCAAGGTCATTCTGTAGGCAGAAGCAGATAAAGAGGCATGCAAGAAAGAAAGAGCATACAGATTAGAATAAATATATATAAATATATATAAATAAAGAGAAACAAGACTGTGTGGCGAAGAAAGAGAGACAGAAATAAGAGAAAGGATAGTCCAGTGCCTAAATGCATATTTGTATCACCGTGGCAACATCTGGTGAGCTGGCCCTCGGCACACCTCTTCTCCTCCAGAAATTGAGCTGTGCGTTCGCTCACCACCTCCTCAAGATTGGTGGCATACTGCTCCAGAGACAAAAGGTTGTCCAGAATGTTGTCGCTTCCACTAATGACACAACCACACAACCACAAAACAGGCATCAAACTTTATTAATTGTTGTTAATTAATTTATTGTTGCCTTATATAATTTTGTTTGTAAATAAAACATGAGGTCAAAGGTTGAATCAAAAGATAAAGAATGAGGAGTTTCATAAGTCATCTAAATTATGACCGGAATCAATAATGATGGAGGAGTATTCACTGTGATGTGAGAAATTAATCGTTTCAAAAATCAGGTGTATCTTTATGTTGTCTTCTCTTCTTTCCATTATATCTCACTTTCTCTATATATCATCTCACTGTCTCTCCCAACACACATTTCCTCATCTTTCTATTTATTGTCTAGATATTCTATTTGCTTCTCACTCTTGAATCCCACTCACACCCCATTCTCCCATCTGAGTTCAGGCCCTTCATAATAGAAGTTGGCAGAGGCTGTCCCCAATGGATGTGGACAATGGCCTCTTCCTTCCTTTCTCTTTCTTTCTCCCTCTGCCTTTCTCTTTCTCTCAAACGGTCACGTCTGGTCTTGCATGTGTAGCCCGTGTTGTTGTTCTACTTGTTTACACACTCAATAGGACTGCTCACAGCTCCTAAGGCATAATAAGACCTGTATTACAACAAGCATGATCACACAAAGTTAGCCAAGTATAGCAAAGGATTTGGGTACTTTAAAAGTATTGAACCTTATTCCAATGTGGGAGTTTTGGTATATTTTGCACAGTAATATAATTGTGAAAATGTAACAAATTGTAAACTCACATAATCCGTATAGAGAATTAACTATTTGTATTCACAAAGAATACACTATGGGACTGTACAGAATCTGGACTTAAATTCAAGAGTTCACGTACTGGAATTTTCTTTACTGAGCCTAGCAAAAAGACATTTTCTAATTGTAACAGGGAATAAAACTTTATGAGGTGTGATTTCTAGTTCCTCACCCAGTGGGGCAGAGCCTCTTCATGGTGAGGTGGAGGGAGGAGAAGTCACGTCTATCAGCGGGCCTCTCGCTCCAGCAATAAGGTCATTAGAGTCTCCACACTGTCTGAAAACTGGCTCTCATCGGTGTAGGGCCGTAGAGAACTACAGCCACCTGCCTTCACCGTCTCCGCTAACTCTGTGAACGGTGGGGGAAGGCTTAAAAGTGGACGGGACAAAAAAAACAAAACAGCTGTCTAAATATTGTAGAGTATGTGCAAGTGTGGGTTTGTGTGCATGTCTAGGTGTGCACGTCAGTGTATAAGAGAGAAATAGGGTGAGAAGGCAGGAGACAGAAACAGATCATCTCCAGGCCCCCAGTGTGTAAGGTGTGTTCTCTATGTCTATAAATATACAAAAGTGCCTCTGAAGACACACTATCACCACCACCCCATATGAGAGTTCACATATTCCCATCACTGCACACAAACGCACATCAACAATGTCACATGGGAGAAAACACACAGACACAGACAGAAATAACAGGTCCACCTTGTGCCTTGAGCTTGCAGTTTGGGATATAGAAGGGGCCACAGCGGTAGACCACTTCTTGAACAATGATACCAAAGCTGTAAACGTCTCCCCTTTGGGTGCCAGAAATGGGCATGTTGTTCCTGCATCTCATGTTGTTCCTGCAGGGCTGGGGAGAGATGCAGGGAGAAGGGAGGCAGGAGGATACACACCAAGTTTTTTGTATAAACTTACTTGTTGTTGCACTAACATGGTGATGTTCTGTATTACACTAACACTTTGAACTGGGGTAAGACAGTTATTGTGTACGAACACACATGCAAACAATGATAATTCTCTTACCTCTACTTTCTGCCCTCTATCCTCACCCTCTTTTAGTCCCCTCTGCTCACCTTCCTTTATTACTCTACCTCCCTCCATCCACCCCTATCCCTGTCTACTCACTGGTCCATTGCACTGAAGAATGCTCCAAGGTCTCTAGGCTGGGTAGTGATAAATTATTGTAATCGCAATCCTAGCCTCTCATGATCAAACTAAAAAACCCAAGAATAACTTCCTGATATCTACAAGCCTCCATTGCTGCATCTGATGTGATTGTGGGATATCAGCAAACTCATGAACAGACCACCAGAAAGCTAAAGCTGGGCCGAAAGTGGCTGTTCAACAAGACAATGATACTAAGCATTCAACCAAATCTACCAAAGAATGGCTCAGGAGGAAGAATTTAGTGTTGGATTGGCCAAGTCAAAGTCCTGACCTGAATCCATTGTGATGCTGTGACAGGAGTTAAGCTGAAGCTGAGTTGGCTGAGTTCTGTAAGGAGTGGGTGAAAAAAGGAAGATGCCTGAGACTGATCAGTGGCTCTCAGAGATGTTTACTCTAAGTTTTCTGTTAAATAATAGGTTAAAAAATGGTTTGCACTTAACCTTTTATGTTTTCATTATGCTGATTTATTTTTTGTAAACATATTGAAGAAGGCATACAGCCGAAACATCTGTGCATGATTTTTTCTTTTGCATTTATTTATTACTTATGCAAAAAATAGGTCAGCATAATGAGAACATAAACAAAGAGAGAAATCTGTTTTTTAGTTTGAACCATCTTTTTTATTGAAGAAATGTGTGTGTGTGTGTGTGTGTGTGTGTGTATGAAGTGCTGTATAGAATATAGTTCAAACTTTACCTTGTGCAAACTGTGAAAAAAAAAAGTGTTTTGCTCGTTCACACCACTGAAACCCAGGAGAGGCGACTGGAGTATCAGCAGCAGCTTCTTCTTCATCCAGGCTTTTGTTGGTCCAGAACTGAAAGACTTCTTCATGGGTGGGCTGACCCCCATGCGAGGCGAAATTTTCAACACTGGCCAATTCGTGTTGGAGTCAGGATTTTTGTTTACCAAGCGAGAGCTTTGACGGCGGGTTTGGGTGTAGGTGCAGGTGCAGGAGACGATCAAGCTAGTGGGCTGCATCCGGCACCAGCTGTGGCCAATTAAGGCTGAATGGCCGAGTGCAGCCAAGATGGGTTTTAAAAAAAATATTTAAAGTTTGCTTAAGAATTTTGATGTATTTCAGTACCAAGCACTAAGAATATGTTGTGGTGCAATTAGGACAACTCCAGTGGCAGCATTACAAGTTGAAATGGGAGAGACCCCATTGAAATTGAGAGCTTAGCTCTCATTGAATTATTGGGTGAATCATGGATTACTGAACATAAGGCAAGAGCGATAGAAATAAGTGAAAATATAGCTGGAAGCAGCAACAAAGGTGGCATGCACAAGATGCACAAGATTTCTCGCCTTTCCAAAAATGTGTCACCGTAACAGAAAGAAAAGATGAGGTTAAATGAGTAAACATCCTCTTAATTTTTACAATGAATTTTCCCATTGTAATGAACATTTTTAAAAATGTATCCAGATTATTTGCAAGTTATAGTCATTTAAATATTTAATCAAAGACTTTATCAGTTTCATATTACTTGACTGATTTAAACACAACATCCACTTGCACATAATAGTAGATTTTTAATTGACTACATAGCTTATTTAATTATTATTATTATTTTTTTTAAATATCAGGTTTTAAGGTAGTGACTACACTGTTGAGGAATTGACAACTGTTGTCTGTTTATCTTAACTCTAATTGATAACATGCCTAATGAGGGTATAATTAATTAATGTAAACAATGGTTAACATTTCCACCATCCATTTATTTGTATTATGTAGGAATATCATTTTAACTTGACAGTAGGTTAAAAAACTACATGTTTTAACTTGAAGCCAAGTTATTTAGATTAAAATAAAAACTCAAAAGAATGAAGAAGGCATTATGCAAAAAAAACGGGGCCGGCCCTGGTCAAATTGACGCCCCTTGGCCAAAATATAGTTCATCTAAAAAAATGTAGCAGATGTCAATATTATGAATTACACAGTAACAGAGCCATTTACAGTTAAAATGATTTCTCTTAACTCAAAAAATATAACTTATAGCTGGTTGTTTTCACTATGTTTCTCTCATAAATGGATTTCAGAAAGACCTTCAGTGTCACCTAGAACTATTATAATTTACAACAATTAAATTTATAATTAAATTATTTCCTTGCAACCCTTGCAACCCTTCTCCTTGCAACCCTTCCCCGGGAAGAACACCAGCTCAGTCTTGTCCAGGTCGAGCTTCAGGTGGTGCATCGACAACCACTCCGAGATGTCTGCCAGGCATACAGCAATGCGTGCCTCAAACTAAAACAGGCCGGTAACCCACGTTTATGAATGACAAAACACGATACCGCGACGGTGCCCTTAACGCCGCGTTAAATCGGGTGTTGTGTTTTATGAATCTGGCCCACTATGCTGGCCTAAAATCCAAAGACCTACTCACTGCGCACTGCTTTTCTCCATAGGGAGGGATGACCCTCCTCTGGACACCAATGCAATGGCACACCATTGGCCTCGGGGCTTGCTGTACACTTTCTCCCCTTTCAACCTTCTCTATAACCTCCTGCAAAGGGTTCAGGTGGAAGAATTAGTCTTATCCTGAACTGAACTGACCCCAGATGATCTGCAGGCTCCCTTTAGGGCAGTATTCTGTAAAAAGAAAGAGCTCTGGGGTCTCCAGATAAGTACCAATGAAGCTGCAGATGTTTGGATGACTCAAGTCTGCTCTAAAACATGTAGTGGCAAAAAAAGGTTGTTAAACTATGACCTCTTCGGTGATCATAAAGCAAATCAAAAACATAAAAACAATTAGCAAATGAGGAACCCTCTACCACCTACCTCCCTGAGAACAAAAGCATGCATGCATGTACAATGTGCGCAAGTAAATACAAATACGTCACTTATGGACATACACACACACACACACACACACACAGAGTAAAGCAATACAGAGTTATATTATACACATAAAGTATACATAGAATAATCGCAGGTAGTTTTTTCAAGCTTTTCTTGTTTTTTGTCTCACTTGTTTCAGCTCACTAAGTAGCTCTGTATTCAGACACACAGTCTTCACAGTCAAAAAACTTACCCAGCGGATGCTGTCCTGAAATAGCAAAGACAGAGATGTTACAAATAATAAAGGATCTTAATCACAACAAATAAAAGGCACTGGCTGGCACCTAATCAGCATGATAAATCAAACAGGAATAGATGGTAGGAAAACTGCATTGAAGATTTAAACATCAAAAGTACTGTAATTTTAACTCCTTGATGTGTCACAGCACCTGAGAAAAACCTAAAACACAAAATTACACTGGCAGCTGTTCTTACCTGAGTGGGCTGTCCATATATAATCAATATATGAGAGACATGTAATAAATAAGGCAATACAACGACTGAACAATGCCAATGTAACACACTTAATATAACACTGTAAACACCATTTGCAACTTTATAAGGGCCCAGATAATGTTTATGTTGTAAAAATCATTTAACTTGTTAATAATTTATTAATATTTACTTTAGGGTTTCCCGTAGAGCTTTATAGGCAAGGTGGGCCGCCTTCACAAGAACTTTCGACCGCCCAGAAAGTTCCACAATACAATAAAATATTGTTATTGTATTCATTCATTTCATTGGGACCAAACTGTCAACTGAGTTCCAGAGTGAATACAGCGGTCATCTCCGAAAGCGTCACTGCAAGTAGAGGGGAACATTATTGTTATTAGTGATGATATAGCTTAGTGTTACCAAAGATCACCCTCAACCTCTTTGATCACACCAGTATAAGTAAAAGTTGGATAAACTGAAATGACCATGACACTATACAGCATGAATCTCCAATTTAATTTAATTTCATCATATGTGTGTAATATTTTGTGATATTTTAAGAATTTTACGAATGTATCTTGGCGGTAAACAGCCTCCTTTGCTTTTATGCAGTTTATTTCCATAATCCCCCATTATCTTTAATTAAAAATCCAAACATGACCCTGAACATGTTTCAGGGTCATCAATATTGAGTCATGACTGTCAAGGAAAACTGAACACAGCAACAAGGATATCATTCCCAGGGCATGTATCATTATCTATCAACTAATTCCACTCAAAAGACCAGAAATATAACGGAATAAACAGGAATAAAACTCTGCTACACAATAATCTCTGATAGGTCAAATTTAAAGCTGTGGGGGACAGCAATAAAACTAAAATAAAAAAAAGAAACCCATAGCTCAGTTCCAAAATTGGTTTCTATTGGCCAAACAGATAAAGATGAAAAATGTAGTAAGTATAGTCCCTCCTCTTGTCCACCTCTTTTCCTTTCTTCTGTCTTTTATTTGTTCCTGCCCTTATCATCCTATCCCTGTTTCTCTTCCATTTTCTATCTAAAATTACTTTTTCTTTTTTAATCTAAGCCAGGTCCATTGCCAGGGGTGATGGGCTATATGACCTTAACAGAGCACACACAGGAGCAAAAACAGCCTTGCAGGGCTGGAAGCATTAGACACAAACAGTTTTGGATAATGCATGGGGTAATGCAGCCCTCTTCTGGTGTCTCATTTTTATTGCATTTACACTGTGGAAACATGGCATGCATCTGTAAAGAGGATTGTTTTGCTCAGTATTCAAATGTAAAATTATGCTTTATTTATATATTTTTTTTATTGTAGGAACTAGGAACAATCATACTAAAAAAAGTCAAAATGTAAACTGAAAAAGGATAATTGAAAAGGTTTCATTCAGGGCCTGTGCGTACAGCCAAACTGAATCATGAGCGATGCCTGCCAACACTGACACCTGCCATAAAACAATCACAAATCAATCTCCAAAGGCTCTCTCTTTCTGTCCAAGATGCTATTTGGAATGCTAGTATAAATAATTGCAAGATTTGCATTAAAATATACTACGAAGAGTTATTGAACTTTGTAAAACAATAAATACCTTTTGATATCCTATGATATTTTCTATGAGCTATGTTCCTTAATTTTATGTTACCTGATTCCTTCGGCTGGTATTGTCCAGACTGGGCCGGGTGCCTGACTAAAGTGAGAGTGAAATACAACTATTTATTACGTTTGATAAACGCCGGTGTTTATAAACTGCAGCTCGGAAAAGATAACCGCGTCGCACGTGAACGTGCCTTCAAATGTGCACGCACGAAATGACACTCGCGCTTTCCAGCAGCAACCTACGAAGCCAAACTTCTTACACATCTACACAAAGAAGGATCCCATCTTGGTGAAGGGGCCAACGATTCGAGTAAGAGTTTGATACCCCTAAATTTTAAATACAACTTTAATGTTACAACTTCAGCTGGAGGCCCTTTGCACAAATCCACTCTTCATTTAATTTAATAATAGGAATTTTAAAAAATTTCAATTTTTTTTTTTTAAATTGATCAAAAAAAGTTAAAAAGTTCTTTAATTTTAAGTATCAACTGAAAGAGCGGCATCAACCCCATACTCAGACCCAAATGCAGTGAGTTATAAACAATATTTACTAGAACCATCAGATATTTTGAAAAAAGCAATAAAATCAGGGTCTAAAGCATGTGTACCAAATTTCATGAAATTCTCTCAATCATACATTAAAACATGTTCAAATTGACTCCTTTTTCAAATTTCTAAATTTCAGCCCTACTGACTGAGCTGTTCGGGCCGGACCAGCTCATCCTCCCTCTCAGTTAGGCTTGATCACATCCTAAAACTGTGAGCTGTGTACTTTGAAATGGCATCTAGCCTGATGTAACCAGCATCTGTAACGCCGCCACTGGTGTTGAAGAATTAGACAGTGAACGCAGGCAAAACGCAAACAAAAAAACAATGCTGATGTTCACCTGTTTTGGCCGTGTCTGCCACATGTATAGTTTTGCTGCACTTTCTTTCTTTAATGGTTTCCGCCATTGTTGTTGCTGCTATGATTTTACTGCGCAGTGGCCACTAGGCTCACCTTGATAGCCACAACCCAGCTGGGATTTATGCATGTACACGCAGGGTCACAGACAGACACAGACTGATAATGCATAATATATCCTTTGTTAGTTTAATGAGAAAAATGCTTGTCAATAAGGTCACCAGTCCATCACAGGGATAACATAGATACACAGACAGCGACTCACATTCATACATACAGACAATTTAGAGCTTCCAATCGACCTGACTTACATGTCTTTGGAGTGTGGGAGAAAAGCAAAAATCATTCAAACTCCACACAGAAACAGACAGGACTGGGAATCAAACCCCAGTCCTACTTGCTGAGATGACAACCCTAACCACTGAGCTACTGTGCCACCTTGACAAATCATGTAAAGAAGATGCTTTTAATTGCAAACAGATATTCAATTTAGTTTCAATTAGACAATTTTAGAACACAAATAAAATAAATTCAGACATTTTTAAACATTGTAAACCGCAATGCATCTTGATAAATGATAAAAATAATTTCAAGAAAATTGCAAGACATGAAGTAAGTGGAAGATCTACACTAATAATTACATTCACTATTCAAATATATTATTCCTATAACTTATGAGGTTCAGTCTTGATTTGTGAACATACACAAATATTTCCCAAACCTAGAGACAACACTACCAAAACTCTCTTGACAGCATAATCACAAATTATGGAGCTGGTCCAATGATAGTGAAATGAACTTTGAGACTGTACTGAACATGTACTGACTTTGAGACAGGAACAGTAAACAAGGTTATTTTAGGGGAGCATGTTTTATGACTCTAAACAGTGAAATAATGGTAATTTTATTCCAGATTCAGTCTATGTTAATGCCAACATGTTGTTTTATGTCTTGATTAAGTCATGATTAGAGGCTTCTTCCTCTGGTTTCTAGCTTTGAGAGAGAACTGTTCATGTTAACAAATATTGAAGGTACTGTCTGAGATCACAAGAATAACATAGAACAACTTTTTAGTCTTTTAGAACTGACTTTTGCTTTAAGAAGCAATTCACCTAAATAACGTTAAATGGACTTAGCTTAAATAATAACCAATATTATAAAATAACCAAAATTTAACAAATATGGTTTACATAATATATATAATACATATTGCATTTCTATATATATTAAAGACAATAAGTAAGGTTTTTACTGACCCATAGCACAAAATGGCCATAACATATCTGTGGAGGGTTGATAGGGTTCTTGATCAGTACTAATGACTCAGTGATTACTTTGCGCTACGTGCTGAGATTTCTGGATTTCAATACTCACTTTAAGGCCCATACTCTGTTTGGAACAATAACTCTCCACACACAAAGTTTTGACACTTACAATCTACTTCCCCACCATATGAAAATGTGATGAAGATAGGAAAACCTCTCATAGATATGTCTTTACGTGCTCCTTTGTTCCTGCTGGTGTGACCTATTTATATTGGTGCTAATTGTGAGACTGCAATAAAAACCTTTATAAACTCTTACATTTCCATTAAATAAAATGGCAATGAAAGTGAAACAAGTGAAATTGACATCACATGTGGAAAATGTGAGACACACTGCACACATCTTTTTACCATATGACACTGCATTGGTAAAATTCATTATGCACATTTGTTATTTCATTTGTTGTATTTGGTTCATTGGTGTAGCCTGTTAGTTTTCTTCCAAACTGGATAGGACTGCAAGAGCTATCGATGGGGTCCAATCAGTGTTGGCTACAAGCCAGACAGCATCTGTGCCACAGCAAGTAGTGTAAGTGGCAAAACTACCAATGTGAAGACTGTGGGCCGAGGAGGACTGCCTGATGTTGTTGTTTCTGAAATAGACATCAAAAAGAAAAGCAGAGTAAATGAAATTCACTAGACTCATCACAATTTCATACTAGGCATGTCATTTGTCTGATCTCCCTACAATGTGACCCCACATCACCCCTGGCAGATGTGAACGGCAGCTACCAATCTCTTTAGCTCAATAGCCTTAATCTCAATAGTCTTTAAATTTAGTCAGATTGTATTTATCTGATTTTTTTTTTCATATTTATTAAATTTAGTCAGTTATTTACTGACTAAAATAGTCTATGATTTTAGTCAACTAAAACAATTACATTATAGTCAATGAAAATACAACCACTTCAACACTTCAATTTAGAATAAAACATACATAATTTAAGCATTTTTCTATTTTTGAACGCTACACACTTTTTTTTCTGAGAATAATGTCAGAAATATACAATTTAAGGGCTGGCCAATTGAAATTATGCATAATGTATTCCTGTAGTTCTGCTCAAATGACATGACAGTGAATGGCATTCCCCTCTACCAAATACACCACAGAGATAACAAGTGTAGAAAGGTGAGCTCAATTTGTCCTGGTATGTACCTCGACGCACCCAAAGCCAGGTTTTAAAACACCACACTTTTGTGCAGTGCCAAAACAATGTATCTCAAATAACAATGTACGGCTGGTATGAGGTGACAGCTATCTACAATGTACAATGTGTAACACAATGGGATCAAAGATTACAACCTCAGATTAACTACTTAAAATACACCTGCTCTAAACCAGTTTAAATATTGAATTATGCCTTCTTGCATAATAAGGACTCATCATTTGGTCCAGAAATTCATTGATCTTTACGCTAAATATCTTCCAGACAGTAACACTGCTGACTAACTTTGTCATTTTAAAAACTCTGACTTGGACAATGATTATCGAGCCTGAGCATATTTTGACTATTGTTAGTTGACATATAATCACATGCCATCTTTTTACATCTGTATACGAACAATGATATAATGTTCCATATAAATCCTTATATTCTATGATATAATGACATTGTAACATAACATAAATTTTGAAGTCTCAAAAAACTTACGTGCGGTAATGCTGCTGGGAGCAGCAGTGGGAGCAGCAGTGGGAGCAGCAGTGGGAGCAGCTGTTGCATTGGGAGCAGCAGTGGGAGCAGCTGTTGCATTGGGAGCAGCAGTAGTGATGGGAGAAATTGCAAAAAGCCTTCGTCAACATTTTAGTTATTCATTTTGTGACAAGATTAACACTGGATAGATTCATTTTCAGCCCTAAACATTTCAAAATAGGACATAAGGTGAGCATGAGCATTAATTAGTATGCTGTCTGTAGGTTTCTTTGCTATCTACAATGTACAATGTGTAATACAATGGGATCAAAGATTACAACCTCAGATTAACACCTGCTCTAAATCAGTTTAAATATTGAATTATGCCTTCTTGCATAATAAGGACTAAACATTTGGTCCAGAAATTCATTGATCTTTACGCTAAATATCTTCCAGACAGTAACACTGCTGACTAACTTTGTCATTTTAAAAACTCTGACTTGGACAATGATTATCGAGCCTGAGCATATTTTGACTATTGTTAGTTGACATATAATCACATGCCATCTTTTTACATCTGTATACGAACAATGACATAATGTTCCATATAAATCCTTATATTCTATGATATGACATTGTAACATGAAATCTTAGCAAATGAATAAAATTTGATTTTGAAGTCTCAAAAAACTTACTTGCGCTAATGCTGCCTGGTATAATGTTCAGGGAAGTAGAGTTGTTGGCAAGCGCGTCATTGAGAGCCGAGACTGCACTGCTTGGGCTAGGGACTGAAGTCTTATTTTTGAACACAAGGGTCATATCAACATTGACTGATCCGCTCCTATAATGACAGTGAGAGAAAACAGAACTCTGAGATGGCAACTCAATTCCAGAGTCCTAGCAAAAACTTGCAACTGATGGAAATTTAGTCTTACGTGAACCCGTTGACAATGGAGCGGCTGAAAGATGAAAATCTTGTCTGATAAACCTTGTTAATCTGAAAGAGAATTAACAGTAGTAGTTGTCAATTGTTAAAGGGGACAACAGAATAGCCCAATTTGAATGTTGAGGAAATTTACTGCACTGTAGAAAAGGTTTAGCAACATCAGTCTTCTTATTTTCAATGTGCTGCTGATCTGAATGTTTTCAAGTTAGGTGTTTTTTTCAGAGTGCCATTCACGTTTTGGATGTTTTGGACAATCAATCAATCAATCAATCATAGCATGCTTTACCATTAATTGGTATACAATGGAAAGTTTCAGTGGCTTTTGGAATTAAATTGTAAGCTGTTTTTCTGTTACATGGAATACTAATTTTACTAAGCAATAACTCACTTTTAAAAGTGAAAAGCCCACTAATTATAGTATGTGGATATCTTACCTGAGAGACGACTGATGCAGCCAAAGTCTTAAATGCTGTTGAGGATGAGTTCGAGAGATCTGCAGTGAACGTTTGATCAAGACTAAATTTAAGACCCAGGGTGCCCTCACTGGATGAAGGAGGATTTGTTGATGCTGTAGTGGCTGCTGTTGTTACTGCTGTTGTTGCAGCAGTGGAAGAAGCTGTAGCATTGGAAGCAGCGGTAGGAGCAGCTGTAGCATTGGCAGCAGCAGTGGAAGCAGCTGTTACATTGGGAGCAGCAGTAGTGGTGGGAGAAATTGCAAAAAGCCTTCGTCAACATTTTAGTTATTCATTTTGTGACAAGATTAACACTGGATAGATCCATTTTCAGCCCTTAACATTTCAAAATAGGACATGAGGTGAGCATGAGCATTAATTAGTATGCTGTCTGTAGGTTTCTTTGCTATCTACAATGTACAATGTGTAATACAATGGGATCAAAGATTACAACCTCAGATTAACACCTGCTCTAAACCAGTTTAAATACTGAATTATGCCTTCTTGCATAATAAGGACTAAACATTTGGTCCAGAAATTCATTGATCTTTACGCTAAATATCTTCCAGACAGTAACACTGCTGACTAACTTTGTCATTTTAAAAACTCTGACTTGGACAATGATTATTGAGCCTGAGCATATTTTGACTATTGTTAGTTGACATATAATCACATGCCATCTTTTTACATCTGTATACGAACAATGATATAATGTTCCATATAAATCCTTATATTCTATGATATGACATTGTAACATGAAATTTTAGCAAATTAATAATATTTGATTTTAAAATCTCAAAAAACTTACTTGCGCTAATGCTGCCTGCTACAATGTTCAGGGAAGTAGAGTTGCTGGTAAGCGCATTAGTGAGAGCCGAGGTCGCACTGCTTGTGCTAGGGACTGAAGTCTTATCATTGAACACAAGGGTCATATCAGCATTGACTGATCCGCTCCTATAATGACAGTGAGAGAAAACAGAACTCTGAGATGGCAACTCAATTCCAGAGTCCTAGCAAAAACTTGCCACTGATGGAAATTTAGTCTTACGTGAACCCGTTGACAATGGAGCGGCTGAAAGATGAAAATCTTGTCTGATAAACCTTGTTAATCTGAAAGAGAATTTATAGTAGTAGTTGTCAATTGTTAAAGGGGACAACAGAATAGCCCAATTTGAATGTTGAGAAAATGTACTGCAATGCAAAAATGTTTAGCAACATCAGTCTTCTTATTTTCAATGTGCTGCTGATCTGAATGTTTTCAAGTTAGGTGTTTTTTTTCAGAGTGCCATTCACGTTTTGGATGTTTTGGACAATCAATCAATCAATCAATCATAGCATGCTTTACCATGAATTGGTATACAATGGAAAGTTTCAGTGGCTTTTGGAATTAAATTTGTAAGCTGTTTTTCTGTTACATGGAATACTAATTTTACTAAGCAATAACTCACTTTTAAAAGTGAAAAGCCCACTAATTATAGTATGTGGATATCTTACCTGAGAGACGACTGATGCAGCCAAAGTCTTAAATGCTGTTGAGGATGAGTTCGAGAGATCTGAAGTGAACGTTTGATCAAGACTAAATTTAAGACCCAGGGTGCCCTCACTGGATGAAGGAGGATTTGTTGATGCTGTAGTGGCTGCTGTTGTTACTGCTGTTGTTGCAGCAGTGGAAGAAGCTGTAGCATTGGGAGCAGCGGTAGGAGCAGCTGTAGCATTGGCAGCAGCAGTAGAAGCAGCTGTTACATTGGGAGCAGCAGTAGTGGTGGGAGAAATTGCAAAAAGCCTTCGTCAACATTTTAGTTATTCATTTTGTGACAAGATTAACACTGGATAGATTCATTTTCAGCCCTTAACATTTCAAAATAGGACATGAGGTGAGCATGAGCATTAATTAGTATGCTGTCTGTAGGTTTCTTTGCTATCTACAATGTACAATGTGTAATACAATGGGATCAAAGATTACAACATCAGATTAACACCTGCTCTAAACCAGTTTAAATACTGAATTATGCCTTCTTGCATAATAAGGACTAAACATTTGGTCCAGAAATTCATTGATCTTTACGCTAAATATCTTCCAGACAGTAACACTGCTGACTAACTTTGTCATTTTAAAAACTCTGACTTGGACAATGATTATTGAGCCTGAGCATATTTTGACTATTGTTAGTTGACATATAATCACATGCCATCTTTTTACATCTGTATACGAACAATGATATAATGTTCCATATAAATCCTTATATTCTATGATATGACATTGTAACATGAAATTTTAGCAAATTAATAATATTTGATTTTAAAATCTCAAAAAACTTACTTGCGCTAATGCTGCCTGCTACAATGTTCAGGGAAGTAGAGTTGCTGGTAAGCGCATTAGTGAGAGCCGAGGTCGCACTGCTTGTGCTAGGGACTGAAGTCTTATCATTGAACACAAGGGTCATATCAGCATTGACTGATCCGCTCCTATAATGACAGTGAGAGAAAACAGAACTCTGAGATGGCAACTCAATTCCAGAGTCCTAGCAAAAACTTGCCACTGATGGAAATTTAGTCTTACGTGAACCCGTTGACAATGGAGCGGCTGAAAGATGAAAATCTTGTCTGATAAACCTTGTTAATCTGAAAGAGAATTTATAGTAGTAGTTGTCAATTGTTAAAGGGGACAACAGAATAGCCCAATTTGAATGTTGAGAAAATGTACTGCAATGCAAAAATGTTTAGCAACATCAGTCTTCTTATTTTCAATGTGCTGCTGATCTGAATGTTTTCAAGTTAGGTGTTTTTTTCAGAGTGCCATTCACGTTTTGGATGTTTTGGACAATCAATCAATCAATCAATCAATCAATCAATCAATCAATCATAGCATGCTTTACCATGAATTGGTATACAATGGAAAGTTTCAGTGGCTTTTGGAATTAAATTTGTAAGCTGTTTTTCTGTTACATGGAATACTAATTTTACTAAGCAATAACTCACTTTTAAAAGTGAAAAGCCCACTAATTATAGTATGTGGATATCTTACCTGAGAGACGACTGATGCAGCCAAAGTCTTAAATGCTGTTGAGGATGAGTTCGAGAGATCTGAAGTGAACGTTTGATCAAGACTGAATTTAAGACCCACGGTGCCCTCACTGGATGAAGGAGGATTTGTTGATGCTGTAGTGGCTGCTGTTGTTACTGCTGTTGTTACTGCTGTTGTTGCAGCAGTGGAAGAAGCTGTAGCATTGGAAGCAGCGGTAGGAGCAGCTGTAGCATTGGGAGCAGCGGTAGGAGCAGCTGTAGCATTGGCAGCAGCAGTGGAAGCAGCTGTTGCATTGGGAGCAGCAGTAGTGGTGGGAGAAATTGCAAAAAGCCTTAGTCAACATTTTAGTTATTCATTTTGTGACAAGATTAACACTGGATAGATTCATTTTCAGCCCTTAACATTTCAAAATAGGACATGAGGTGAGCATGAGCATTAATTAGTATGCTGTCTGTAGGTTTCTTTGCTATCTACAATGTACAATGTGTAATACAATGGGATCAAAGATTACAACCTCAGATTAACACCTGCTCTAAACCAGTTTAAATACTGAATTATGCCTTCTTGCATAATAAGGACTAAACATTTGGTCCAGAAATTCATTGATCTTTACGCTAAATATCTTCCAGACAGTAACACTGCTGACTAACTTTGTCATTTTAAAAACTCTGACTTGGACAATGATTATCGAGCCTGAGCATATTTTGACTATTGTTAGTTGACATATAATCACATGCCATCTTTTTACATCTGTATACGAACAATGATATAATGTTCCATATAAATCCTTATATTCTATGATATGACATTGTAACATGAAATTTTAGCAAATGAATAATATTTGATTTTAAAATCTCAAAAAAACTTACTTGCGCTAATGCTGCCTGCTACAATGCTCAGGGAAGTAGAGTTGCTGGTAAGCGCATTAGTGAGAGCTGAGGTCGCACTGCTTGTGCTAGGGACTGAAGTCTTATCGTTGAACACAAGGGTCATATCAGCATTGACTGATCCGCTCCTATAATGACAGTGAGAGAAAGCAGAACTCTGAGATGGCAACTCAATTCCAGAGTCCTAGCAAAAACTTGCCACTGATGGAAATTTAGTCTTACGTGAACCCATTGACAATGGAGCGGCTGAAAGATGAAAATCTTGTCTGATAAACCTTGTTAATCTGAAAGAGAATTTACAGTAGTAGTTGTCAATTGTTAAAGGGGACAACAGAATAGCCCAATTTGAATGTTGAGAAAATGTACTGCAATGCAAAAAGGTTTAGCATCATCAGTCTTCCTATCTTAAATGTGCTGCTGATCTGAATGTTTTCAAGTTAGATGTTTTTTTCAGAGTGCCATTCACGTTTTGGATGTTTTGGACAATCAATCAATCAATCAATCAATCAATCATAGCATGCTTTACCATGAATTGGTATACAATGGAAAGTTTCAGTGGCTTTTGGAATTAAATTTGTAAGCTGTTTTTCTGTTACATGGAATACAAATTTTACTAAGCAATACCTCACTTTTAAAAGTGAAAAGCCCACTAATTATAGTATGTGGATATCTTACCTGAGAGACGACTGATGCAGCCAAAGTCTTAAATGCTGTTGAGGATGAGTTCGAGAGATCTGAAGTGAATGTTTGATCAAGACTGAATTTAAGACCCACGGTGCCCTCACTGGATGAAGGAGGATTTGTTGATGCTGTAGTGGCTGCTGTTGTTACTGCTGTTGTTACTGCTGTTGTTGCAGCAGTGGAAGAAGCTGTAGCATTGGAAGCAGCGGTAGGAGCAGCTGTAGCATTGGGAGCAGCGGTAGGAGCAGCTGTAGCATTGGCAGCAGCAGTGGAAGCAGCTGTTGCATTGGGAGCAGCAGTAGTGGTGGGAGAAATTGCAAAAAGCCTTAGTCAACATTTTAGTTATTCATTTTGTGACAAGATTAACACTGGATAGATTCATTTTCAGCCCTTAACATTTCAAAATAGGACATGAGGTGAGCATGAGCATTAATTAGTATGCTGTCTGTAGGTTTCTTTGCTATCTACAATGTACAATGTGTAATACAATGGGATCAAAGATTACAACCTCAGATTAACACCTGCTCTAAACCAGTTTAAATACTGAATTATGCCTTCTTGCATAATAAGGACTAAACATTTGGTCCAGAAATTCATTGATGTTTACGCTAAATATCTTCCAGACAGTAACACTGCTGACAAACTTTGTCATTTTAAAAACTCTGACTTGGACAATGATTATCGAGCCTGAGCATATTTTGACTATTGTTAGTTGACATATAATCACATGCCATCTTTTTACATCTGTATACGAACAATGATATAATGTTCCATATAAATCCTTATATTCTATGATATGACATTGTAACATGAAATTTTAGCAAATGAATAATATTTGATTTTAAAATCTCAAAAAACTTACTTGCGCTAATGCTGCCTGCTACAATGCTCAGGGAAGTAGAGTTGCTGGTAAGCGCATTAGTGAGAGCCGAGGTCGCACTGCTTGTGCTAGGGACTGAAGTCTTATCGTTGAACACAAGGGTCATATCAGCATTGACTGATCCGCTCCTATAATGACAGTGAGAGAAAGCAGAACTCTGAGATGGCAACTCAATTCCAGAGTCCTAGCAAAAACTTGCCACTGATGGAAATTTAGTCTTACGTGAACCCGTTGACAATGGAGCGGCTGAAAGATGAAAATCTTGTCTGATAAACCTTGTTAATCTGAAAGAGAATTTACAGTAGTAGTTGTCAATTGTTAAAGGGGACAACAGAATAACCCAATTTGAATGTTGAGAAAATGTACTGCAATGCAAAAAGGTTTAGCAACATCAGTCTTCCTATCTTAAATGTGCTGCTGATCTGAATGTTTTCAAGTTAGGTGTTTTTTTCAGAGTGCCATTCACGTTTTGGATGTTTTGGACAATCAATCAATCAATCAATCAATCAATCATAGCATGCTTTACCATGAATTGGTATACAATGGAAAGTTTCAGTGGCTTTTGGAATTAAATTTGTAAGCTGTTTTTCTGTTACATGGAATACAAATTTTACTAAGCAATACCTCACTTTTAAAAGTGAAAAGCCCACTAATTATAGTATGTGGATATCTTACCTGAGAGACGACTGATGCAGCCAAAGTCTTAAATGCTGTTGAGGATGAGTTCGAGAGATCTGAAGTGAACGTTTGATCAAGACTGAATTTAAGACCCACGGTGCCCTCACTGGATGAAGGAGGATTTGTTGATGCTGTAGTGGCTGCTGTTGTTACTGCTGTTGTTACTGCTGTTGTTGCAGCAGTGGAAGATGCTGTAGCATTGGAAGCAGCGGTAGGAGCAGCTGTAGCATTGGGAGCAGCGGTAGGAGCAGCTGTAGCATTGGCAGCAGCAGTGGAAGCAGCTGTTGCATTGGGAGCAGCAGTAGTGGTGGGAGAAATTGCAAAAAGCCTTAGTCAACATTTTAGTTATTCATTTTGTGACAAGATTAACACTGGATAGATTCATTTTCAGCCCTTAACATTTCAAAATAGGACATGAGGTGAGCATGAGCATTAATTAGTATGCTGTCTGTAGGTTTCTTTGCTATCTACAATGTACAATGTGTAATACAATGGGATCAAAGATTACAACCTCAGATTAACACCTGCTCTAAACCAGTTTAAATACTGAATTATGCCTTCTTGCATAATAAGGACTAAACATTTGGTCCAGAAATTCATTGATCTTTACGCTAAATATCTTCCAGACAGTAACACTGCTGACTAACTTTGTCATTTTAAAAACTCTGACTTGGACAATGAGCCTGAGCATATTTTGACTATTGTTAGTTGACATATAATCACATACCATCTTTTTACATCTGTATACGAACAATGATATAATGTTCCATATAAATCCTTATATTCTATGATATGACATTGTAACATGAAATTTTAGCAAATGAATAATATTTGATTTTAAAATCTCAAAAAACTTACTTGCGCTAATGCTGCCTGCTACAATGCTCAGGGAAGTAGAGTTGCTGGTAAGCGCATTAGTGAGAGCCGAGGTCGCACTGCTTGTGCTAGGGACTGAAGTCTTATCGTTGAACACAAGGGTCATATCAGCATTGACTGATCCGCTCCTATAATGACAGTGAGAGAAAGCAGAACTCTGAGATGGCAACTCAATTCCAGAGTCCTAGCAAAAACTTGCCACTGATGGAAATTTAGTCTTACGTGAACCCGTTGACAATGGAGCGGCTGAAAGATGAAAATCTTGTCTGATAAACCTTGTTAATCTGAAAGAGAATTTACAGTAGTAAATTGTTAAAGGGGACAACAGAATAGCCCAATTTGAATGTTGAGAAAATGTACTGCAATGCAAAAAGGTTTAGCAACATCAGTCTTCCTATCTTAAATGTGCTGCTGATCTGAATGTTTTCAAATTAGGTGTTTTTTTCAGAGTGCCATTCACGTTTTGGATGTTTTGGACAATCAATCAATCAATCAATCAATCAATCATAGCATGCTTTACCATGAATTGGTATACAATGGAAAGTTTCAGTGGCTTTTGGAATTAAATTTGTAAGCTGTTTTTCTGTCACATGGAATACTAATTTTACTAAGCAATACCTCACTTTTAAAAGTGAAAAGCCCACTAATTATAGTATGTGGATATCTTACCTGAGAGACGACTGATGCAGCCAAAGTCTTAAATGCTGTTGAGGATGAGTTCGAGAGATCTGAAGTGAACGTTTGATCAAGACTAAATTTAAGACCCAGGGTGCCCTCACTGGATGAAGGAGGATTTGTTGATGCTGTAGTGGCTGCTGTTGTTACTGCTGTTGTTGCAGCAGTGGAAGAAGCTGTAGCATTGGGAGCAGCAGTGGAAGCAGCTGTTGCATTGGGAGCAGCAGTAGTGGGAGCAGTGGTGAGAACTGTAGTAGGAACAGAGGTAGGTGCAGCAGTTGCTGTACTGATGCCTGTAAAAACAAAAAAAATATAAACTGGTAGCAGTTGGAGTAGCACTGGGAGCTACTAACTGTAGCTAACTGTAACTTTTGGCCATATAGTGTATGTTTATTGGTGAATTTGCATTTGCTTCTTGTGAGATTGAATTGACTTCTGATTAAGTTAGAATGGTTGGAAGTGAAGTGTATTGATGCATGGTGAAGTTAAGTTACCTAGTGGTGATGTTGTGGTAACTGTTAATGAAGTTACATTGATTGGTGGTGAAGTTGTATTGACTGGTGGTGAAGTTGCATTGACTGGTGGAGAAGTTGCATTAACTGGTGGTGAAGTTGCATTGACTGGTGGTGAAGTTGCATTAAATGGTGGAGAAGTTGCATTGACTGGTGGTGAAGTTGAGTTGACTGGTGGTGATGTTGCATTGACTGGTGGTGAAGTTGTATTGACTGGTGGTGAAGTTGTGTTGATTGGTGGTGAAGTTGTGTTGACTGGTGGTGAAGTTGTGTTGATTGGTGGTGAAGTTGAGTTGACTGGTGGTGAAGTTGTGTTGACTGGTGGTGAAGTTGTGTTGATTGGTGTTGAAGTTGTGTTGATTGGTGGTGAAGTTGTGTTGACTGGTGGTGAAGTTGTGTTGATTGGTGGTGAAGTTGTGTTGACTGGTGGTGAAGTTGTGTTGATTGGTGGTGAAGTTGAGTTGACTGGTGGTGAAGTTGTGTTGACTGGTGGTGAAGTTGTGTTGATTGGTGTTGAAGTTGTGTTGAATGGTGGTGAAATTGTGTTGACTGGTGGTGAAGTTGTGTTGATTGGTGTTGAAGTTGTGTTGAATGGTGGTGAAGTTGCATTGATTGGTGGAGAAGTTGCATTGGCTGGTGATAATAATAATAATAATAACTTCATTTGTATACAGAAACAATAAAACATGAAAAGATAAAAAGAACAATAATACATTAAAAAATAATTAAAAAGGAGTAACGGAGTAAAGCAGCAAAAAGGGCACAGAAGGAGCCAATCGACTACTTAAAAGCCAGTTTAAATAAGTGTGTTTTTATGCTCTTTTTAAAGGTATTAGTTGAATCAATTGCTCTCAGGTTTTCTGGAAGAGAGTTCCAGAGTTTAGGTCCATAGTGGCTGTAGGATGATTCTCCACTAATCAGACGTGTTTTGGGAATATACAGTAGACTGCTGTTTGCTGACCTGAGGGATATATTTGGAGCATATCTGACAATCGTGTCACTAATATAGGCAGGAGGAAGGTTATGAGACATCCACAGAGTAATTTCATTGACACACTGTAGTAATGACGTAAATGATTGTTTTGGTGTCTGGCCCGAGCGACATAGCTGAGAAAAAAATCGCCTAATGCAACATTGTAGTCCAGGCCAGTTAAGTAGGACCTGAGCCAGAGAGGCCAATCCATTTGTGTAACCTGTCAAGTAGAATCACATGATCAACCGTGTCAAATGCAGCACTGAGGTCAAGGAGCATAAGAATGGACATTTCCTGAATCTCTATTTATTTCCAGGTCATTTAAGACCTTCAGAAGTGCTGTTTCAGTGCTATGGTAAGCTTGAAAACCAGACTGGTATAATTCATTCATCATTTTTGGTAATGTAGTCATTTAACTGCATGCAAACAGCTTTTTCAATTATTTTACCAAGGAATGGGAGGTTAGAAATTGGTCTGTAGTGACCAGGCATACAGGGGTCAAGATTACCTTTCTTAAGTAAGGGTTTAACAATAGCTGTTTTTAGACAGGCAGGAGAGATTCCCTGTTGTAATGATTGATTCACAATGTTTAGGACATCAGCTAATAGCATGCTGAATACTTGTTTAAAAAAGGCAAGAGGTAGGGGGTCAAGCGGAATGCTTGCAGAGTTCGGAAGAGACATCATTTTTGTAAGTAAGGGTAAGTCAATAGGTGAGAAGGTGGTCACGCTACAGTTTATGTTTCTATGACTTGACATATTCATTATCCTGTTTGAGATGGATTATTCAATGCTTGCTCTTACAGTGGTGATTTTATGCTTAAAAAAATGCAAATTGATTGCACTTCTCAGTTGAAAGTAAATCTGATGGTATTTGTGATTGTGGGTTGATTAGTTTGTCTATAGTAGAGAACAGGAATTTTGCGTTGTTTTGACTGCTAATCAATTCTGAGAAGTAAGATATTCTTGCCTGTTTCATTTCTCTGTTAAGCAGTTTTAATTTATTCTCATAGGTGTCATGCTGGACTGTTAGTTTAGTAAGCTTCCAGAGCCTTTCTACATTCTTTTTATAGTTTTAAGAGTGAAGTTTTGTTTCTCCATGAGTCTTTGTTCTTGCCAGAGATGGTTTTGGTTTTTAGTGGGGCAACTGTGTTAATACATTCACTGAGGCTCTAATTGAATTTCTGAGCCAGGAGGTTGCATGTGGAGACCATTAAAGGAGGTAGGCGAAGCATGAGGTCGTATTGACTATAGAATAAGTTGCATTAAATGGTAGTGAAGTTGCATAAACTGGTGGTGAAGTTGAGTTGACAGGTGGTAAAGTTGCATTACCTGGCGGTGAAGTGGAATTAACTGGTGGAGAAGTTACATTGACTGGTGGAGAAGTTGCATTGACTGGTGGTGATGTTGCATTGACTGGTGGTGAAGTTGAGTTGGCTGGTGTTGAAGTTGCATTGACTGGTGGTGAAGTTACATTGACTGGTGGTGAAGTTACATTGACTGGTGGTGAAGTTGAGTTGGCTGGTAATGAAGTTGTAATAACTGCTGGTGATGTTGCATTAACTGGTTGGGGAGAAATTGTTTTATTGATGATGTTTCATTTACTCCAAGTAAAGTTCAACTGATTTTGATTCTAACTTGTTGACTAGTGGTAAATTCACATATGTTGGTGGAGTATCATCGATTGGGGATCAGGTTGTATTGACGAATGACTGGCCAATGACTGGTAATGACATTCTCAAGACTGGTATTTAAGTTCCAATTTTGGTGAGGGTTGAATTTTATTTGCTTTTTGTAAAGTTGTGTTGATGAATGTTGAAGTTAAACTATTCAGTCAGCATTCAGTTTAATTGAGTGAATTAAAATTCCATTGATCGGTGTCTGTAGAAGTGGTAATACCTGGTGGGGAAGTGGCCTTGATTGATGTTGAAGGTGCAGGTGTGGTGGGAGCTTGAGTTGGTTGCACAATTCCTGTAAATTAAAAGAAAAACATGTAAATATCTTTTAGCCTTAATGCATACAGTCACATAGAAAATTTCCAGTTCATTACAACATTCATATATATACATTACTGTGCAAAAGTCTTGTAAACAATTTTATGAATGTCAAAAATTGTACTATAAAGAGCAGTAAAGTTAAACACTTGCAGAAAACAAAACACATCTAATACCAAATTTAAATAAAGAAATCTAGAGTTTTTACTGTACTGTATATAGTAGTATGTATTTGTCGTATGTAAAGTCTTACTGGTTACAACAATGGATGATGTGTTCACAGAGAGGGAGAAATTAGAGCTGGATGCAGCTTCCACCATAGTTTGAGCCACAGAACTGGTATTTGGTAGTGAATTTCCTTCGTTGAATACTAGCTCAGCATCTACCGCGACTGATCCTTGACTGCAAGAGAAACATTTTAAAAATACTCAATCTTCAAAACTTTTACTCCAGTTTGTTTGGATATGTTAAATTTGATTTCATCATGGCTCCATCAAACATATTACTGAAATATTTATTAAAGAATGAACAAATCAATGAATGTGGTTAAAAATATAAATACCACTGTTTCATACCTGAAGCCTTTGATCACAGTTCGATTAAAACTAGATCCAAATTTTGCTTTATAGACCGTATCCAGCTGTGAAAATAGAATTTAAACAAATGTGGCAATGTCATGAAAATAGAGATAAAAGAAACACAAAGTAATTTCCAATATTCCTATGTCATCATTATTATCATTCCCTGGCATTAGGTAAAAACAATTTCATATCAAATTCATTCATAGAAGAGTCTTTTACGAAAATGTAGGGGTTATGCATTTAAATGATTAAGTCCTCAAAAGCCTCCATTTATTTCTTGCCAGATTTTATTGGCAGACTTACCGCTGAAGCTACTTGAGTTGACAAGGCCTGGAATTCTGGTGAGGATGGGTTTGTAAGTTCTGCTGTGAAGTTTTGGTCCAGTTTGAATTCCAACTTGATCTTGGGTTCTGGTGGTGGGGGAGGTGTTGTGGTTGCAGCTGGAGCAGCAGTTGTTGTGTTTTGTGGTGGTGGAGATGTTCCATTCATTGGTGGAGAGGTTGCATTACCTGGAAGGGGTGAATTTGAAGTGATTGATAGCAGAGTTCAGTTGACTAAAGATTAAGCTGAGTTGACCTGTTGTTAAGTTGCATTGGATGTTGGTGAAGTTGTATTATGTTTTAATGAAGCTACATTTTCAGGTGGAGAGGTTGTATTACCTGGTGAGGGTGATGTTGCATTCACAGGAGGTGAAGCTGCATTAGCTGGTGGGGGGGAAGGGTGTTTTTTTTGGTGAATTGGCATTTGATTCCAGTGAAAATGAATTGACTGATGATTGAGTTAGAATGACTGGAAGTCAAGTTTACTGATTGATGATAAGGTTGAATTACCTAGTGGTGAAGTTGTGTTAACTGGCAATGAAGTTGCATTGATTGGTGGTGAAGTTGCATTGACTGGTGGTGAAGTTGCATTGACTGGTGGTGAAGTTGCATTAAATGGTGGAGAAGTTGCATTGACTGGTGGTGATGTTGCATTAACTGGTGGTGAAGTTGCATTGACTGGTGGTGAAGTTGCATTAACTGGTAGAGAAGTTGCATTGACTGGTGGTGAGGTTGCATTGACTGGTGGTGAAGTTGCATTGACTGGTGGAGAAGTTGCATTGACTGGTGGTGAAGTTACATTAACTGGTGGTAAAGTGGGGAGAAATTGTTTTATTGATGTTTCATTTACTCTAAATAAAGTTTGCCTGATTTAGATTCTCAATCTGACGAACATCAAATGGATTAGTAGTCAAGCATCATTAACATTAGTGAGGTTGTGTTGACGGGTGATATAAATGTATTAACAGGTGCTTGAGTTATACTGACTGGTTATATATTTGCACTAACATGCCACATACTTGAATTGATGGCTGGTGAATTTGTGTTGACTGTTGTTGAAATTGCATTACCTGTTGTGGTAGGAGTGTGTTTTTTGGTGAATTTATATTTGCTTTGAGTGAAACTGAGTTGACTGCTGATTTAAAGTTGACTGGTGGCAAACCTCCATTGACTAGTAGTGAAGTTGTGTTGACTGGTGGTGATTTTGTGTTGGCTAATGGTAAATTCACATTAGTTGGTGGTGAAGTGTCACTGACTGGAGATCAGGTTGTATTGATGAGTGAAATACTTGCAGTGACTGGTAATGACATTCTCAATACTGGTATTTAAGTTATAGTATTGGTGAGGGTTGAGTTGTAATTGCTTTTTGTTAAGTTGTGTTGACCAATCTTGAAGTTAAACTATTCAGGTTAAAAAGATGTCTATCTCTGTAGCGATCCTTTCCGTAATGTTGTCAGACACTTGTCAGACACACAAATAACAATCTGAGCCTGTCAGTGACAAAAACAAGCACTTTTAGTGGACGTACTTTGATTGGCGCACTTGCCCCTGCGGATTACGTTGCAGCCATAGCAGCCCGTTTCACGAATGCCGACTGAGGGCGATCTACCGGAGCAATTCCAAAACTTTTTGTAGCTATTTTGCGGTATAAATGACGAATTTGTACACAGAGCCCAGGTTTAAAAATACCGGAATTCCCCTTTAAATTGAGTGAATTAAAATTCTGTTGATTAGTGTTGAAGTGGTAGTACCTGGTGGGGTAGTGGCCTTGATTGATGTCGATGGTGCAGGTGTGGTGGGAGCTTGAGTTGGTTCCACAGTTTCTGTAGATTAAAAAAAAAATCATGTAAATATGTTTTAGCCTTTAACGCATACACAGTCAGATATAAAATTTCCAGTTAATTACAAATATATTTATATGTCTATATAGTAGTATTTGTTTGTCGTATGTAAAGTCTTACTGGTTACAACAATGGATGATGTGTTCACAGAGAGGGATAAATTAGAGCTGGATGCAGCTTCCACCATAGTTTGAATTGACTGATGATTGAGTTAGAATGACTGGAAGTCAAGTTTACTGATTGATGATAAGGTTGAATTACCTAGTGGTGAAGTTGTGTTAACTGGCAATGAAGTTGCATTGATTGGTGGTGAAGTTGAGTTGACTGGTGGTGAAGTTGCATTGACTGGTGGAGAAGTTGCATTGACTGGTGGTGAAGTTGCATTGACTGGTGGTGAAGTTGCATTAAATGGTGGAGAAGTTGCATTGACTGGTGGTGAAGTTGAGTTGACTGGTGGTGATGTTGCATTAACTGGTGGTGAAGTTGCATTGACTGGTGGTGAAGTTGAATTGACTGGTGGTGAAGTTGCATTAACTGGTGGAGAAGTTGCATTGACTGGTGGTGAGGTTACATTGACTGGTGGTGAAGTTGCATTAACTGGTGGTGAAGTTGCATTGACTGGTGGAGAAGTTGCATTGACTGGTGGTGAAGTTGCATTAACTGGTGGTAAAGTGGGGAGAAATTGTTTTATTGATGTTTCATTTACTCTAAATAAAGTTTGCCTGATTTAGATTCTCAATCTGACGAACATCAAATGGATTAGTAGTCAAGCATCATTAACATTAGTGAGGTTGTGTTGACGGGTGATATAAATGTATTAACAGGTGCTTGAGTTATACTGACTGGTTATATATTTGCACTAACATGCCACATACTTGAATTGATGGCTGGTGAATTTGTGTTGACTGTTGTTGAAATTGCATTACCTGTTGTGGTAGGAGTGTGTTTTTTGGTGAATTTATATTTGCTTTGAGTGAAACTGAGTTGACTGCTGATTTAAAGTTGACTGGTGGCAAACCTCCATTGACTAGTAGTGAAGTTGTGTTGAGTGGTGGTGATTTTGTGTTGGCTAATGGTAAATTCACATTAGTTGGTGGTGAAGTGTCACTGACTGGGGATCAGGTTGTATTGATGAGTGAAATACTTGCAGTGACTGGTAATGACATTCTCAATACTGGTATTTAAGTTATAGTATTGGTGAGGGTTGAGTTGTAATTGCTTTTTGTTAAGTTGTGTTGACCAATCTTGAAGTTAAACTATTCAGGTTAAAAAGATGTCTATCTCTGTAGCGATCCTTTCCGTAATGTTGTCAGACACTTGTCAGACACACAAATAACAATCTGAGCCTGTCAGTGACAAAAACAAGCACTTTTAGTGGACGTACTTTGATTGGCGCACTTGCCCCTGCGGATTACGTTGCAGCCATAGCAGCCCGTTTCACGAATGCCGACTGAGGGCGATCTACCGGAGCAATTCCAAAACTTTTTGTAGCTATTTTGCGGTATAAATGACGAATTTGTACACAGAGCCCAGGTTTAAAAATACCGGAATTCCCCTTTAAATTGAGTGAATTAAAATTCTGTTGATTAGTGTTGAAGTGGTAGTACCTGGTGGGGTAGTGGCCTTGATTGATGTCGATGGTGCAGGTGTGGAGGGAGCTTGAGTTGGTTCCACAGTTTCTGTAGATTAAAAAAAAAATCATGTAAATATGTTTTAGCCTTTAACGCATACACAGTCAGATATAAAATTTCCAGTTAATTACAAATATATTTATATGTCTATATAGTAGTATTTGTTTGTCGTATGTAAAGTCTTACTGGTTACAACAATGGATGATGTGTTCACAGAGAGGGATAAATTAGAGCTGGATGCAGCTTCCACCATAGTTTGAATTGACTGATGATTGAGTTAGAATGACTGGAAGTCAAGTTTACTGATTGATGATAAGGTTGAATTACCTAGTGGTGAAGTTGTGTTAACTGGCAATGAAGTTGCATTGATTGGTGGTGAAGTTGAGTTGACTGGTGGTGAAGTTGCATTGACTGGTGGTGAAGTTGCATTGACTGGTGGTGAAGTTGCATTAAATGGTGGAGAAGTTGCATTGACTGGTGGTGAAGTTGAGTTGACTGGTGGTGATGTTGCATTAACTGGTGGTGAAGTTGCATTGACTGGTGGTGAAGTTGCATTGACTGGTGGTGAAGTTGCATTAACTGGTGGAGAAGTTGCATTGACTGGTGGTGAGGTTACATTGACTGGTGGTGAAGTTGCATTAACTGGTGGTGAAGTTGCATTGACTGGTGGAGAAGTTGCATTGCCTGTTGTGGTAGGAGTGTGTTTTTTGGTGAATTTATATTTGCTTTGAGTGAAACTGAGTTGACTGCTGATTTAAAGTTGACTGGCAAACCTCCATTGACTAGTAGTGAAGTTGTGTTGACTGGTGGTGATTTTGTGTTGGCTAATGGTAAATTCACATTAGTTGGTGGTGAAGTGTCACTGACTGGGGATCAGGTTGTATTGATGAGTGAAATACTTGCAGTGACTGGTAATGACATTCTCAATACTGGTATTTAAGTTATAGTATTGGTGAGGGTTGAGTTGTAATTGCTTTTTGTTAACTTGTGTTGACCAATCTTGAAGTTAAACTATTCAGGTTACGTTGCAGCCATAGCAGCCTGTTTCACGAATGCCGACTGAGGGCGATCTACCGGAGCAATTCCAAAACTTTTTGTAGCTATTTTGCGGTATAAATGATTAGTGTTGAAGTGGTAGTACCTGGTGGGGTAGTGGCCTTGATTGATGTCGATGGTGCAGGTGTGGTGGGACCTTGAGTTGGTTCCACAGTTTCTGTAGATTAAAAAAAAAATTTGAAGTTGCATTAACTGGCATTGAAGTTGTGTTGATTGGTAATGAAGTTGCATTAACTGCTGGAGAAGTTGCATTGACTGGCATTGAAGTTGTGTTGATTGGTGGTGAAGTTGAGTTGACTGGTAATGAAGTTGCATTAACTGGTGTTGAAGTTGCAGTAACTGCTGGAGAAGTTGCATTGACTGGTGGTGAAGTTGCATTGACTGCTAGTGATGTTGCGTTACCTGGTGGAGAGGTTGCATTGACTGGTGGTGATGTTGAGTTGGCTGGTAATGAAGTTGCATCAACTGGTGTTGAAGTTGAGTTGACTGGTGTAGAAGTTCCATTACCTGGTAGGGGTGAATTAGAATTTATTGGTAGCAGAGTTGAATTGGGGGTGTCCTGGTGGCTCAGTGGTCTATGGTGCATACCACATAACCACAGTGTCCTGGGTTTAAATCCGGCCTGGGACGCATGTCATCCAATCTTTCCTGTCTCTCTCTACTGCTGACTGTCACATTGTTTTAAAGCATATGCAATGCATGAGTTTAAATGTGTGCTCAGGGGAATAAGAAGAGACGAGCAACACCCAAGATAGTCAGGAACTCATGTTTATTCAGAAAGAATTAAAAAAGTAGATAAATAAATTGTATGGCTGGCTGGTGTCATACCGTACTACTTACCTTATGATACATAACATAACATATCATTAGCTTTCAGTTTGATGGCTTGGTTTTTTGTTGAGACAAATACGATATAAACGCCAGTTCTTTGAATTGAATTTAAAGTCTAGATAGCTAAACGTAGCAGCCTTGAAACCTTTTTGACAGTCTTGGACTTGTGTTAATGCTTACACCTGAATTTGAGTTTACGTCTTAATTTAATGCCATATATCCTAGACCGGCATGTTGCCTTGTATTAGTTACAGTACCTGATATAAAATGTTCACTGGCATGTTCTATGATGTTCTTCTAATAGCTTGCAACCAGAGGTGAATATGATTTGATTCAAATCCATTTTTTTGATGTTGTTCTATAAAAATATTCCCGATTTCAACTCTTTCTGTTTTGAGCGCCAACAGCGCAACAGGACATTTTTATATTGTTTATCCAAGTATTTGTCAGTCTTAACATTACTCCCGCCGGTCTTTTTGCAACCACTTCGAGCGGTGATGTAATCAGTGACGTTGACAAAGGATTGGTCTATAACATCCGTTTATTTGTGATTAGACAATACAATTCTTCTAAAGTATTAACACGTATTCAAGTATCTGTGAATTAGTATATAGTGCTTCAATTCTATTCCCAAAATATATTGAAACGATCTCCCATACGTCTTCCATATTTACATTGTAACTGATTATATTTTTAGCCACGCTACAAGGCAAGAAGGTTATCCTTGTCACCATGGCAACTGTAAACCGAGGCTGCCCTTGCTCCTACTCAGCGTAGTTTAACCCAAGGCCAAACGAGTTGAATTACAACACAATAATTTATATAACATCATGAACCACCACACCACACACTCCATATATCTGGGAGTCAAGCCACATTTTGATGCCAAAATGGCAAAAAAAAATTATAAACTACTATTTCGCTAGCGAATGGCAAACATGCTAGCGCTACCTTTAGTTTAGCCTATAGAAAGAGAAAGTGGCAAATAATAAATTGCGGACATTTCAAGAGATGACAGCATGGTTAGCACCATTACTAAACTAAATAACATGTTTGAGTAATCTCGCCTTGGGCACCAAATGAGCCAGGACCGCCACTGCTCCTCCACTTAGAGCTACAGGTTATTTTGGGCACAAAGGACTTTTGTTCCTTGAGTGACAACTGGAAGGTAGCCGCCTTTGTCAAGGCTGCCAACAGTGGGCTCGCCCAACTATTACCACTCAATTATAACCACAAGGAATGTGTACACTGTGCCTTGCTCATTTTGTCATCCAATGATCAATCCATGATTAAGCTTTATGCTGGTAGGTAGCTCACTTTCATGGTCACAGTATAGTTAGTAAGTGAAACATAATCTGCAATAAATTGCAGACTCGGTATGTTTCGAGCTTGATACTGATTTGTTCAAAATGGTTTCCTTGTTTTTTTTTACCTGACACTAGTTGACGTTAGAGTGAGACAGGAAGGATTAGGGAATGACATGTAACAAAGGTCGCAGGCCGGATTCAAGCCCAGGATGTCGTGCTTACAGGGTACGTGCTTAGCTTCCAGGAGGCCCCCTATTTGGCTTTCTAATTGCTGGAAAGGTCCCTCTTTAACATATTTTATTGTATAGACTGCCAAAACCAAATCATATTTTTTATTGAAGAATTCTCTGAGCTCCTTTCCATTATTATGCCAGTAATATGCCTATGACAGAGTACAGTGATTATGTTGAGATAAACATGGTAGATAAGATAGGTGGAACTTAGAAACTGAATCCTGAAATATTTTTTTCAGGGGGATACTGTATGTATTACCTGTTGCTGCAGTAGTAGTAATATTTGATTGTTGAAGTGTTGTTCCCACTAGTCCTGCAGAAGAAAATGTCACAGTGCTCAAGTGCAAATTCTAATTTCTGATCCAATTTAAAAGAACTACATCTTATTTTTGTGAGTACTGAATTGTAAATAATCTCTCTCTTACAAACACATACACACATTCAGATGCATGCACAATACCTGCTAATAGGAGGAGTATGAGAGGTTCCATCCTCCGTCTCTGGTTCCTGTGAAAGTAAACATTAAGTACTCTTTATGAATTAATTTTGAATACACAAAACATTTTCACACTGATCAACTCAATGTCATGATATTCACCCACCTTAACTTTTATACATTATTAAAACTAAAATGCTAACTTAGGATCGCAACTCGGCAATATCAGAACAAAAGTGCAGTAGACTTAATGACACTTTTGCCTTGTAATTATGTTCCTCTATATGGCTTTGATAATGTGATAAACTCATGCCCATAAATCAATATGGGTGCTAGATATTCCGAATCTGGAGAAACAAGTTTGGGTTATCTAGGTATTTCTAGGTATTTATGAGTACGCTTCGGGATGAAGCCAACATACCTGCCATACCTGCTGGTTTGTTGCACTAAAACCCAAGAAACATGTATGATCCAGCTAGACTGGATTACTTAAGGATTGGGTTGGATTTTGTCTGTTTAGATTTGTGTCATACACAGAAACCTTTATGTTTTGATATCTAAACAACTCATTCGAACTTGAATGCTAATGATATTTCTTGAGGTTACGCAAAATAGGCTCCAAGATAAAATTGTGGTTACAATAAAAGCATAAAAGGAATGCAATATTTATTATTACAGTTATTTCTATGCCCTTGGAGATTAAGGTCTGTATTTGTAGATATTTACCACTTTTCCTTTATTATCAGAAATTAGAGAAAAGAGTCTGTCTGGCCCCTAATTTATGATGTCCAGCTCCATAGAGAATGACATGGATGAAATGCCAACGATGACTGTGACAGTACCAAGGATAATTTTCATGGTTTCAAGGTTATATTTACTGTGTCATTATCCAATGCTTTTGAAATAAAATCAACATGGTGTCTCTTCAGCCTTCCCAGTCTTTCCATTTGAATGTAATATCGATTGTGAAGTTCACATCTATATTCAGACATGTCAAGTTGGGCCATACATGTAATCTAATTTCACACTTATCCCATTATGTAATGCAAGCATTCCTTATAATTGCCATACAAAAACAGAATAGAGAAAATGGGTTATATTTTAATATTACATAAGCTCACCTAACCAGTTTAGAAAGCCAAGACCACAAGGCAATGATCATTGCAAAGGAATGAATATTTGATACCATTATCTGATAGTTATAATAAAGATATGTCATTATATTAAAATTGAAAGCAGAATTTAATTAGTTAATTCAATAAGTTAATTAATATCAGACAAGCAAAATTTCAAGCCTTTGTGAACCAGCAGCGTAGCTGAAAAGTCTTGGGTGTGTGGGCCTACATAAAATTGTCTGAACCAAGCTTTTAGCATGCACAGTCAAAAATCAAAAGTCAAAAGTGGGGGAAAGCACACAAATTGTATTTACCATACAACTACAACTACATGGCTTGCCTCTGACATTTACCATATAAACTCTATAAACAAAACCTTCAGAAATCTAAAACGTAATTAACCAGTGTAAATCCAAACTGTCAATTTGTAGTGTAGAAAACCACACAGCCATCATTTAAAGTGATAATTTGTGGAATCACTTCCACAATTTATACCATATGATTATTGGGTGTGGCTATTGGGTAATTTTAATTTTGAATGCTACTGAAGCAAAATTGTTCACCATGAGTCCCCTCTCAAATGGCCATGCCTAGGTGCCTGCTGTGAACTTTCTACAAAACCTGGTTATACAAAACTGCCAGCCTTTCATTTTATGATAATGTTGAACTCAAGGGTGTGAGTAATTCCATTTGTGAGTTTTGAGTAATTTCTATCAGAGCACCGTGCTATATGGAATTTCTCCAATTTGAGCCCATCTTCGACTTTCCTTGTAATGAATATTTGTATTTGTCAGATAAAGCCGCTGTCTCTGTGAGGGATGAATTCATACAAATCCACAATAGACAGACTCAGATGGTATGTGCAAGTCTTCTCATTGTATTCCAGTTGAGAGAGCATTAGGGTGCTAAGAGAGCAGCCACACCTTGAAAATGCAGTGTTATCCTTTAACGTTTAGTACACATACCCATGTGTGTATTAGCCTCCAGAATGAAGGATTGCTTACATTCATACTACAAACCTCACATTAGAAGAGCATTTTATTTGAGCAAGACATTTCATAAACAAACAATGTAAGTCTGATCAAACAGCAGCAAAGTAAATGTCAACAAACCTATGGCACTTGAAGCAAAAGAAGAGCATACATTGCAGACCCTGACCTTGTCTCAGAGTTCAATTCACAGTGGAAAAAATGAGTGCTCTGCATCACACATAGTGAAATATATTATTTGACTGATAGAAATTTAAATTATATTGTGAAATTAATTCATCATAACTGCTGTTGTCCACCAAGTAAAATCTTGTGACATATAGACTTGCCATCCTGTTATTGATAGCCTATCCCTTTTTAAAATAATGATACCCTCTTTAGAATCAAAAGTACAGTCTGTGGCTCATTCACAGTCCCCTTAAACATTCTTGTTTCAAAATTGTTGCAAAATGGATGTTGCAAAATGGTGATTCAAAATTTTTTCTCCCAGTCTGTCAGTCTTTTCTTTTTTTTTTTTACAAATTCCAGTAATAGCAGTGTTAATATAGTATGAATATTCTTAGGCAGTTTCTTACCCCAGTGTAGTCCCAAATCCAAGTCACCAGCGATATGCAGAGTAATCAACTGATGTTCAATGTGAGCTGATACCAAGCAGACACCATGCACCTGGCCCTCTTCAGCAAAACATATGAAGTGAAGATGTACCAGTGTGAGTGGTTTTTGTGAGAGACAAGAAATATTGGTTTTTTTACCTATGGGCAACTAACTGGCTGGACTTGTTATGCTGATGTCGTATGTCATTTCTACATCAAACAGATAAACAAAGGTTCACAAATCCAGATGCACTCATTCAGTCCCTGTGGCAGACAGAGGGAGTGGACATAGTGTAGAAAGATGCAAATGATACTGCAGCCTGACTAACGAAAGCATCCTTGTTATTTCAAACATGCTATAGGTTTCACAACATAGTCTTACTCCCTGATGTCCCTGATGTTGGTTTTCAGCAATCAGAATAAGTAGGCTATTGTGTGGACAAACAAAATGCATTTGTTAGACATAGGCTGATAAGCTTTAGCATTTATTGTTATAATAAATGATCATTGTAGCCTATCAACTTCATTGTTTCAACCAATAAATGTATGTAACATATAATAACTGCAGATGATTTGACCAATTAACTTTTTACTTAGGCCATTTTTTTTCTTTCCAGCAAATTTATACCTATATTTTCCCATCCATTTACTGATTTCAAATTTGGATGTTTCAGTGAGAGTGAATCATCCTTATTTTCAGTCCATGCAAGGAAATCGATTCCCTTCAAAACTTTTAATATAATTATATAAGGATTGACAAATCAAATTAAAAGGAACTGTAAAATGCTTAAAAATTGAAATAAATACCTGTTTTGTCATTAAATTACATTCTCGCAGGAGAATACATGTTTGGAAAGGGCACACAAAGACACATATTCAAGCCTTAACTCCATATTAGCAGAGCTTGTGTCAAAATATAGCAAAAACAAAACCTAGGTAAACACAACTAATCTAATTTTAGACCCAAATTCCTTCCTTGTTTGCTATCTGCGATGACGTGTTGCTGGATTTAGTTAGCACTCTCAGCCCCTGTCATTAACTGCCCTCTTTCATTCAAAGGTGCATTTGGAATGTATTCCATGACGTAGACAGTTACAGAAGGAAAATAGTATATGATTTGGTTTACTGCATTCAAATGGTAATTTTGTTTTGCTTTACGTTTGCATGCTATAAAGAGTAATTAATATTAACTTTGTACAAAAAAGATGATATGAACTGTATGTATTGTGTATTGAATTAATTCCATAATTCTCAATCAATGTGCTCACATGCAATAAGACAATAATATTTGGTATTCTCAAGTGTAATATTTTTTGAACTGGCATGTACAAAGATATAGTAACATTTTAATGAAGTCCAGTCATCCATACAGTAACTCCGTTTCTCTCTCGTTTCACTGTCACTCCCCATATTGCAGGGGTGTTGAACCACGTGCCATGGAGGGCGATATGAATGCAGGTTTTCATTCCAACCAAAGACTACACCAGGAGATTTCACTGATTAGTCCCTCCTCTCTGGTTGAGGGTGTGATAACCAGTCGAATCACCTGGTGTATTGTTCGGTTGGAATGAAAACCTGCATACTCTCGGCCCTCCATGGCACATGGTTTGACACCCCTGCCGTATTGCATCCCACCAATGCATTGTGGGTAATGTAGTATTTGTTATTAAACACATAACAACACAATAATGATATAGCTTTAGTCCACTCGCTCTACCTTTATCATCATCATCATTGTCATCATCATTTTTTCTTCTAGGACAGCTGACTGCCACCTTGTTTGCACATGAAACATGCCGGTCAGTTGAGCACATTTTGTTGCATCCTGTTGCAGTACTTGCCTATTCAGCTCCCCATTTCTCTCCATTTTGTGTACAATTGGATCGAAGGCTGGAATTCTTGAATTAATCAAATCATCATTAGCTGACTATTCAAACAAACCTGCATGACCCATCTGGGAGAGGGGCCACTAACCCTACTATCATCATCATTATGATGGTACGTGTCAGTAACAGTGAGTGTGTGTACCAGTCTGACACACTCAGAAAAGGAAAGAACCTGGTGAAATCAGCGGTCAAGTTGGCCAATTTATAAAACTGTGTCAAACTGGCCCACACACTTACCAGGCCACTAAGATTCCTCCCGGTTCTCCCGATTAGCCAGTCCATGTATGTCCTATTTGGTATTCTGTATATTCATGTGAGGATATTTTTGAGTAGGATTTGTCTATGCTTGTAACAGCCCATTGGGTCAGCCCTCCCTTTAGGCTGTGGTAGTTGGTACAGTTTGGCTTCTGAACTGCTAAGAGGGCCATTTCAAGCCAGAGGGGTCAGCCATCTCTTTAACCTAAGATTGTTCATCCACTTTGGTTTGGGAACTGACATTTCAAATGAAACTCATATGCAATTAAAAGGTCAGTGATGTAGCGTGGTGCCAGATCATCTTTTAAATCACTTCTCAAAACTCATTTTTATTCACTTGCTTTTATGTAATGACCTATTGTTTTTGACCTCCCTTTAATGATTTTGGCCTTAGTATTTCTTACTTTGCTTTTATTGCTTTTGCTGTTGATTTTATGATTTCTTAAGCCTTTGTAAAGAGCTCTGCAACTGTTCTGAAAAGTGATATATAAATAAAAATGATGACGATGATATTATTATGAGTCATGGCAGCAGGATTGTCAGTCCCCTTAGCCTATTGTTGAGAGTATAGTGAGGTTCAGAAGGTGCTTTCACAAATAGGACAAAAGATACATCAGTTACAACAGTTCTAGTGTTCACTGAATGCATTTAGGAATTTCCCCTGATGTTATCAATGGTATTTCAGTGGCATAATATGTCATCAAGACTTTTGGTGCCTATGACGTGATAAGACAGACAACACATTTGGAATCTTATGGCTGGGGTATTATATGTGATTTTAAGAAAGATTATTTGGTTTAGGTTCCAAAAAGTTTTAAGCTGAACCATACCACCAAACATAGAACCCATTCTCTATTTTAATTTAGTCTATAAATTTATAGATAATAGCTTCAAATACACACAGACAGATAGGCAGACAATGAGTCAGACAAACTAACCAATCAATTCAACGTCCAAGACACAGAAAGATATGAGGCACAGAGAGACAGAAATTTCTCACACTTCCTCAATCAAGCTAGAATTGCTATTGATGTACCAAAGGGAGTGGCATCAAAAGTCTATTGCATCTTCTGATCAGAATTTTACATTAACATTAAGCAACACTCTATCAGTATGCTTTAAAGTAAGCATTCCAGAGATGAAATGAGAGCTGGCAGACAACTGGTTGGACTAACTGGATACCTGCGTGGGAAGTCACCACTTTCTGACTGGAGTCATCATAGTTATGTGGAAGATCCTGACGCTGAATGCTATGACGTTTAGCCATAACTCATACCTTATCGGTTCATTGAGTATGTTTGCATTGCTTAATCTGTTAATTGCTCTGACGTATCCTTATGTGTATGGTGCCTTTCATGATTCACAAATGACAACCCAAATATCAACACTGATATTACACTGTCTCTTTTTCTATGTTTCTATCTTCAAAGTAATTAGAAATCGCTCTGTCCTTCACCATTGTCAAATAATTGTTCTTTCTTTCTCTCTCTCCCCCTCTCTCTCTAAGATGCAGAAATCCGATCTGTATGCATAGGTGAGAAAGAGGGTGTGAAAGGGAACCAGGGTCTTGTAGAGAGTTTGTGTTCCTGCTGATCTAGTCTATGTTATTGAACAGTTGAATTGAAAACTTGAATTCAATAATTGAATTTGTAAAGCATAACTTTAAGTTGAATGCAATGGCTTGAAATTGAATAGGATTATTGAATGTAACTTTAAACTATAAAAATGTGGTTTTCTCAGTTCAGATTGGGTTTTCTGAGATGCACATCAGGGCACAAGTCATGTCAGTCAAAGATTGAGCCGTATTCTTCCCACTTGACAAGCGAGTTGCAAATCATGCCATTTTTTTTTTTTATCTTAGTAACATCAACCAACTAACATATCAATTTGCTAAATCAAGCTAAGGCATGTGGTAGTTAGCTGCTAGCTGTTGGCTAGGTAGTGGCCAATGGCTACCTTGCTGGGCAGCTAAATGTTTGAAAAAAGTGATAATTTACATGATTTCTCATTATTTATTGGATTTTGAGGTATTTGTGTGCAAATCAGTGATGACTAGATGATACATGCGAGAAAGAAGTATAACAGTTGTGTCTATCCTGTGTAAAGTTCTACTGTGGGCGCAAAATAATGACTCGTTAATTGACTGATAACTCTGGTAATGCTGGAAAAAAATCTGATTTGCATGTCTGAGAATCAGATTGAGACAACAGAATTGAGACACTTTTAGCTGCAGTATGAAAGTAGCCTAAAGGCCAATTATTGTTGTCTTGTCCGTTTATAACAATCAATCAGTCAATCAATTTTGGTGGGCAGAAACCGAACAAAAACTAGCCTAGTACAATATTCTTCCGTATTTTTTGCTACTTCCTGTCCATTCCACTTTAAGTGAGACTTTTCCATTTTTGCAATCTATCATCCATTGTGAGTGGAGCAGCTTTTTTTTTAATTACAGATTAGAGTCTTGGCTCGGAGTGACAGCAGGAAAAAAGGAACAGAAATTCTTGTCAACTGGTAATGAGTGTCAAGTGTCGCGTCACAAGTGTCGCTTGTCAGACTTGTCAGTCAGCTGACATTCATATTCATTTTTATCACAGTTTCTCCTTTGAAGTCAGACCTTCCATGTCAGACTCATTTGTTCCCATTCATTCTGACCCTAATTCTGATCCCATGGAGATCACTACAGCATGAAATGCAATTCATTTTGAGACAGATAGCAACCGCTGACAAAGCCTTATTCCATTTAACTACTTTGGTTTGTAGCTTTAAGTGAGACTTTTCCATTTTCACAACTCTAGATTCAAGAGTCGAAAGTTTAAATAAAATGTAAATCTTTAGTGAGGCCACCTTTTTTTGTACTTTATTTAGAATTAGTTTCATTCACAAAAGCTGTAAAACACATTGACTGGACATGCACCAAAAATACAGATTAGAAAAGGTAATGTTACTTTAGGAGGCCATAACATTCTGAAGAGATAAGTTGGGTGTCACAACTTATCAACACTTGTTTTGAGAACAGAAATAGACAAAACATTCCTTATCTAACCCAGGCTTTTGATGGGCGGCATTTGCTTTCGAAATGCATTCACGTCACAGTTCTAGAGATCAGAACGACGCCCAGAGACAAAGCACTAGCCACGAGTCTTGCCTCTAGGGAAGTTACCACTGAGGCGTCTTAACATACTGGCATATTGTTACGTTACTTTGTAGAAAGGAGATGTACCGCATTCCCAAAATTGTACCGCTCCCTCTCTCCTCCCTCAACTCTGCTTGGTGAATGGTTTCAGTGCATACCTGACAGCACGCAGGAAGAGCATGATCAGGTACGAACATCCAATCCTGTTGCACAGTGCAGTTGTTTATGCTGCGTGTACATAAGGATGAAAATATTTTGGCAATTAAAGCAGGAAATCAATTTGAGCAGTCCAAGCAAGCCTGACAAGATCGCTGTTCACTTCCAAATTAGCATTGAAACATAATGGGGCTATGGATCTACATTTCTATTTTGCATTTAGTGCATTGAGAGTCAGTTGGACAAGCTCATCTAGTACAGACAGTACATTTCTGACATTCCTTTCTAGTGGTGAATGCCTAAAGCTCTGATAATGGAGCGTGGACAGTGTCAGGCGACAGATGTTTTGAACTATGTAAAACCTGACTTGTATTCATCCCTTGATCAACAAATATAGGTATATTTAAGAAATTGAAAATAATAATTTTAAAAAGACCAAGTGATCCTTTTCAAATATTACTTCAGTGTGACCTTGTGTGACCTGACTCCAGACAGGTAATATCAGTCTATCAAGCCTACTTTTAATTTAATCAGTTCCGCATGACAGCTGATCTCACAATAATCCCTGACAGGGAAAAAGGTCTTTCACACGGCATTGTTAAGGCGGGTGTGAACAAGTAACTATAATAACTTGGCCCATGGCCAGCTTGCCATGACCTGTAGATGAGGCATTTGAATTTGATGGCTGTCCCTATTTATTTGACCCAAAGGATCTGTTTCACGGCTGCCGGCTGAGGTGATCTACTGGACCAATTCCAAAACTTTTTGTACCCATTAGTCATTTAGACCCCAAAATATGTAAAAAATAGGGCCCAGGTTTAAAAATAGCAGAATTATCCTTTAATGCTTCATGAAAAACAACTGTGTGCAGGACACAAATAGAGAAAAGAATGTTTATTCAGACAAACCGTATTTAATCTTCCAAGCATCATACCCATTAACCCCTAGTTGGCTGTTAGTTCAGTTAGAGAACATGGAGATGGGCATTGCTCATATCAGTCTATGGTTGCTATGTGCCCTTGGCTCTAGCGAGGTGGGAAGCCCCTATGTGGCCCTCCCCTACCCCTGAACCCTCCTCTGTCTCCACGGAAATTTGGTCTGTTCCTTTCACGGCCCCTGTCTCCGCCCCTCCCTGCATTGGGCCCACCACGTCCCCCCCTGGGTGCTCCGCCGCCACGGTCCGACTTCAGCTTGGCAGGTGGAGATTTGGGACGGAGCCTCTCTATTTCCTCGGTGCAACCAGATAGGTGGGAGCTGGGAATGGCAAAATGGGAGGCGTAGGCCTCTGCATTGAAGTTACTGTTTGTCAGAGTGGGCCCCACTGTCAGCCAGCCTTGAATGAGTTGCAAACAAAAAAAGTGAGAGAAATGGTATTTAAGAGATCAGAAGGGAAGAGAAATTAAACAAACAAACAAAAAAACCCACTTTTAACAATAAGAATTCAATATGCAGTTATCACTACACATGGGATGAATATGATGACACGAAATAAAAATCCATTGCATGAACACCATATAGAGTTTGTAAAATATTAGGATCACCTTCCTAGTTCACCTCTCTTCCCCTTGATCTACTTCTCCCCTTTACTACTGAAGGGGATGTGATGTAATAAAATAAAAAGATCATAAACCAAAGGCTCATATGTTCACCTGCCTGATCAAAAGAGTAGGACGTCCTAATATTTTGCACACTCAAGTGTTTGATGTCACCAGTATATTCCTCTGTTCGTCCATCTCACCTGGTCTGATGGTGGAGTCTCGTCCAAACAGGTGCAGCCTCCTGCGGCCCAAACAGAAGTGCTCAATGATGTGAAAGATCTCTACGGGCTTCTCCACATTTCCCATCTCTGGCTCCTCAGTGATGATCAGGTCAATGTCCACATTGGCATGGATGAAATCCCCGTCAGTACTCCTACGCACTGTTCCTTTAATTCCCATCAGACAGTGTTCCTGGTAGGAAGGGGATTTGTATATTACATGTACAAACGTATTGCTTCATCACAATACTTATAAGATGTAGTCCATATATATTATTTTTAATATTAGATTCCCTAAATAGGTACTTGACAGCAACATAATCCCATATTTAGGTGTACAATAGTGTAATGATGAAATTAGGACTACATTATTTTATTATTATGCATTTGGTCAACAGTATTTTTATTTAACTTCACATTTGACAGGTTTAAAACCGATTGTTGATTGCTCTCAACTCATAATGGTTTTGTTTATCATGGTTTTGGTTTTAACTTTTTGGTTACAATAATTTTTGTTTTGTTAACAACTTTTTGTTTTTCAACTCAGAAATATTGGCCCTGTTTTGACCCCATAGTGTGTGTGTGTGTGTGTGTGTGTGTGTGTGTGTAAGGTACCTTGGTCCTCTGGAATACTGCTTTTGGGTCCAGTGCTTTGGTCTTGCCAGGGTTGTTCTTGTTGGTCTTGATCCAACAGATATCCTCACATCGTCTAAAGCCCCACTTCCTTAGACACTGAAATGGGTGTAATTAGATGCATACGGTAATTTTGTCCTTGTTGACTATTCACTGCGTGGTCGAGGAAAGGTTTGTGAAACCATTTGAATTTCCTGCATTCATGTATCATTGGTTCCTAAAGTGTGGTCAGAAGTCATAAAAATAGATAAGCAATGTGATTTAACAAATAAACAAAATGTATATTTTTACATGTCTATTGAACATATTGTTAAAACGTTAACAGCTTGGATCGGAAAAAGTATGTGAACCATGAGATTTAGTAACTGGTGGAACCTCGAATAACCAAACATTTCCTGTAGTTGTTGATCAGACCTGCACAATTAGAAGATATTTTGGACCATTCCTCCTTAGAGAACTGTTTCAGTTCATTGATATTTTTGGGATGTCTTGCATGAATGGTTTGCTTCAGGTCATGCCACAACATTTCAATAAAGTTGATGTCAGGACAGAATCCCACGTTGGTATTTTTGACCGGGGCATATTCCACAAGTACTCGTACTCAGATCAGCAGATTAATCTGTTCCGATATCATGTACAGATGTCATGCTGCCAAAAACGTTTTGTCAGGAGGAAAGATTGGCAGCAGTATTGTGATTCACAAGATAGTAAAACTAGCTAATTGCCAGCTGTGCCAAGCCAAGGTATCTTGTGTCGGTCCATATGAAAACTTTCAATACAACAAATTTGATACAACACCGTGCACGGTGCACCTCTAATTTAAATTTTACATAACATAACACTACGTTGTCCGATACACACTGAGCTAGAACGCCAGTGACATTCTGAGTGTATGAAAGTGCCTGGGGCTGTCTAACAAATAGGAAGAATGACAGCTGATGAAACCAGTAAACGATTTCAACTAGATTTGTGGCATATTAGAGGGACAGTTTGTGTGCTTTTAAATGAGCGGGTGACAGTGTTACCATTCTGCCCAGGTCCAGGCCTTCTCCAGAGCCACACCAAAGAAAGACAAAGGAACGTAGAGCTGATATCTCCTCGATCTCCAGCTTCATGATCTACAGTTACAGTGAGCAGAGGAGGCAGGGAGGGAAGAGTGAACAAACACGAAGCCATAAGCACAATACTTGCAAACTAATTATATCATTCATTAAACATTTTCATTCTTCCTTACAATTATATATTGACATGTAATAGCACACATGCTGCGAACTACAAACATGCCGAGTATGCGTTACATACATCGTCCCAGGTCCAGAAACGTTCGGTGTGGCTGATGCCTGATTCTCTGTAGTACTCCTCTAGTGGAGCCTCAAGCAGAATCACGTCAAACTTGCACTTCAAATCCCGCAGGTCAAAGTGTTCTGGGTCAGCCTGGAGGTACCTACACACACCCACACACACCTTAAATAGAGCCACCTCTCCTCAACACAGCTAATGCCTACTTGAAAAGTCCAGTGTCATCGCAATTCAAGTTGCTTCCTCTGGGCAAAAATCGGCCAAATATTTCTTCTTGTTGTTGATCTGAATTGATATGGACAGAGGTCTTGGCTACTTAACCGTTATGTTATCTGTTAACATACATTGGAGGGGTGTTGGTGGTGGAGATGAGTTCATCCTTCAGTCTGATCAGCTCTCTCAGTTTAGGATATTCCTCAAATCGGTCGGCCAGACCTAAACCACATAACACATGGAGGTTAGAACCCCTCCACACACACAAACACATACACAAACACAAACACACACTCACCAACATCTCTGATGAAGTTTTGTGGTCTGTGTCCTGTATCTACAAAGTGCTGGCAGTAGTCATTGTGGGGGTTCAGACTCTGGGTGCCCTGAATAAAGTAAAAAAGTGTGTAACATTGAGCATGATGACACAAATATCACAAAACCTTTTTCAAACTTGCTTGACACAGATATTTTTTGTCGTTAAAGAATCTATGCAATAAATAACAAAAGTAATGCTGGTGAATTAGAACATTGCCAAGTGTGTTTTTTTGTTTTCATCTTAGGATGGCATTAAATATGGCCAACAGTGGCTGATATGGAAAACAATAACAACTTACCCAGTACTAATCAATTCTTCCAAAGATTTTTTTTCCATTTTCTTGTAGATGTGTTTTCTGACGTATTTTATACCTTCAGGATGGCTGTTTATTTGCTTCAACTGAGCTGATGGTAACAAACCTAATTTGTGTTCCATTTATTGCAACATTTCAAAGTTTGAGTCAGAGAGAAAAGGTAGAAAGAGAGAACGTTTGGATGAAACAGACAAAAAGTTTCCTAACCTTAAGGAAAGTACTTGAGTCCTTGTACACCTCCTCATAAGGGTTGCTTTCATCTGGCTGCTGCACCTCCACTTCATCCTAACTCACACACACCGCACACGCACACACACACACGCACACACAATGAACATGCCTGTAATTCAAAGCTTTGCCATTGTGTACTATGAACAGAATCTTTCTACAGTATGTGAGGAGTCTGTATAACAGGCCTGGAAAAAAACTGCAACATCAAATTCCTGATTTCACTGTATCACTGCAAAATTTAAAAAAAAAGGCTGTTCCTTTTCATTAATGCCAGAGGGACTTTTTGAGGGACTGTCTGAAGCGTATGGTATTAGGACTTTTCAACCATTTATTTCTGGGGGTTTTTATGTGGAAAGGATTGGACATGGTTTTATCTTTAAAAAAATTGGAAAGATTGTTTGGAGCTATAATCGTCAAAGGGAATCAGACTTCCTAAAAAACAAAAACAAAACAAACAAACAAAAAAAAAAACTTAAAACCCTGCCACCTGACATACAATGGGGTGGAGTATTCTTTTATGCATGTAGATTCATATTTTGTATTAATATATGATTACGGTCACCTTTTGTTCCTCCACATCTTCCTCTGTGTCCTCTCCCTCCGTCTGAGCCTTCCGTTTGGAAGATGGGACCGAAGTGTCAAATGAAGCCCTGAAAAACACAAATAGCCTAACTTAATAAATTGCTTAGCTCATTAAAGTCTATTAAGTGTAGTTTTCCTTCACCAAAAATGAGGGGTTTGCACACTACGAGGACACAATATTGGCAAACCAGAAGAATAAATGTCTTCAAAATTGTCTCACCTGCATGTTTCTCTCGTTTCCTCTATCTCCTTCAGCTCGTCTTTACTGTTTAGGACAGCGCCGATACTGTCTGCGCTTTCAGCTCCCAACTGTAGATAGACACTCTTTGTTATATAGTGCATGTCTATTTTTTCAGACCTCATACGTAACACATTGTGCGTGTTTTTCCACTATATTTCTGTGACACAGTAGGTGCTACTGCTGTTATATTGTACACCCTGTATATATGCTGTAAATTAATTCCCCCCCATTCATATACATTTTAGCAAAGTCCATTTTTCTACAACATTCAACATTCAGTATTATCCATACTTAATACAATACTAACATTTACCGTTATATATCAAGTGCCATTAAAGAGAAAAGCGAGGGGCTCAATGCTAACATAACGTTACCTGTTGAGCTAAAAGCTGCCGCCTCAGCTTCTGCCGTTCGCGGATCTCTTGCAGTCGACTGTTCATTTCTTAACTCGTATCGGTTTCAATTTATCTACTGTATGCCCTTTACCGCTGGAAACATTACACCAAAAAGTGAGTTAAAAGCTAACCAACAATTGAACAATTGGCTAGTTGCCGCTATGTGTTTGAGCGGACGCCGCTTGATGATGTCATCGTATCCGACGCTGTTATTTTACGTTATCGTCGTTTCCTCCAATTGGAGAACAGATACACGGAGGCGCTTGGTGTTTTTGTAGGCACTAGAGGCACTATTTAGCCTCTGTCTGTCTGTCTGTCTGTCTGTCTGTCTGTCTCTAATACACGAACAAACAAACAAACACAAAAATCGCTGTAATTTTTTATTTCATGTAATGTAATGTAGTGGCCGGCTACTCATTTCATTGCTCTGATATCAGTTGCCTATCCCTCTCAGTCACCATCACTGGTGTATCAATTTAACTATTTGATTCAAACTCCAATACTAGCGACCCTATAATACATTTTAGAAAGACACTATGCAAATATCACAGCATCACCGTGAACCCATATAGCAATATTTTAGGGTAGCCTATAAATATTATTAAGGTAAACAGCCAACATTAGAAACAAAAATCAAATTTTTTTAAGAAAAGCATTACTTTTTCATTACTGTTATACTACTTTCTATGATGTATCCTATACTATGGATTTAAATTAGCCTAAAAGGGTGGGTAAACTATTCCGCTTAGGTAGAAATATGGGTTTAGGTGGCTTTACTCTCCGCTACATCCACTATTGAGTACCACAGAAACACCAATGAGTACGATAGAAACACTGTAAGACCCTATAGAATTATTTTAAGAATATTGTGGTGATACCATACCATAAAGCTCATAAATACTATACTACTATACATAAATACTATAATACTATAAATTCACTAGTGCGTAAAGGCATACTGTAACTCCCTGCGGGAATATTAGAACATTATAGTGAATTTTCGTTAGGGGCCGCCTGCCTGCTAGCCTGGGACCCACGCAACATAGGAGTTTCATTGATCCGCGTCTCTTTTTTCCTTTTTTCTTCAGCTGTTCTCACCCATTCCCGTCCCACGGTAGGGCAATGAGGCTGATTGGAAACCGTCTCCTCAGCTGATGATACCAGCCGGCGTACTGACATTTTAGTATAACTGACTCCAATAGGAGACTTAACATGCATTTCACATTTCTAACTCTGACTGCTGCGCTTTTGGCTGCGAATAGTGGCTGTTGTTATTCCAGCAACGTCCCTTCATTTATCATCACTGACTGCGTCCAGAGCCGTGGGAAAGAGGGTTTTTACCGGGGAGCAATCGACGTCACCGAGTCGGGCGCCCGGTGCATGAACTGGAGTGAGGTGGCGAGGTTTAAGGAGCGCTACCCGGGTAAAGGGATAGGGGAGCACAATCACTGCCGCAACCCCGACGGCAGGATCCGACCCTGGTGCTTCTTTAGAAACCACAGAGGCAGAGTGGACTGGGGATACTGCGACTGCAAACAAGGTAGGCACACAGGCCTATAGAAGTATAGTAATCCTTTAATACATTTTAGAAGGATCCTATACAAATATCACAGTATTATAGGCATATTATAGGAATATATTACATTATAGCTTACACTATAGCCTGATAACAGAGATAAAGAGCCACAAATTATGGTGGTTGTTGTCGTTATTGCGGTGTGCATGTGTGCGTGTGTATGCGAACTCGTGTTCATACCATTCAGTTGTGTTCAATAGCTCATAAAGTCCATCAAGAAGTAGTTAGACAGGATAGACCTGCAGAGCCCCAGGTGGTGTGAGTGACGGCAAGTCCAAACACATTTTGCTGTAATGACTGCGGGCGTGTTTGGCAGACACAGTCCAATGAATCACCAGCATAAAGGAGTTGGGTAAATAAGACAACTTCCTTGAAGACTTTTGATGTGGAGGAAAACACGACATAAGTAGTGTAGATAACCTATCAAATGTTGTTTGACTACAGCAATGCTCAAAGGAGAACAAAAAATAGGACATGATCAGAGGAGAGCTGTGTCACACCTGGAGACTCACATATCAAAAATCAAACAACATTCCCTTTTGATTTATAGGCACATTTAACAGATAAATGCATTTATGTATGTTTGTTTGCCTGATGTCTTTACAAAAATGGCATGCCATTTCTCTTTCTTCTGCTTTTCCACATAGATCACTCTTTTCCTTTCCTTCCAGCTCTGCACCCCAATCTTTCACTTTTATCTTTTCCCTTTTTTCTGCTCCCCTTATTCTCTCTTTCTCTCGTTCACTTGCTCTCTCACTCTTTTCCCCATGTTGTTATAACCCTCTTATCATCCCAGTCCATTGCTCTCCCCCTCTCTCTCTCTTGAATGTGGTTATATTATAATACATCTATGGTTTTTCAACCTTCCCTCCTTCCACTCCCACCATTCCCTTCCCAGGCTCAGTGCGTCTGCAGGGAGGCCGGTCCAAGCTGGACGGCAGGGTGGAAGTCTATCTGGGGGGAGTGTGGGGGTCTGTGTGCAGCGATGACTGGGGGCACGAAGATGCTGCAGTGGTCTGCAGACAGCTGGGCAAAGGGTGAGAGAGCACATGCACGCACACCCACCCACACACACACACACACACACACACACACACATGCATGCAGTTAGGCATGCACTATTTTTCCACTCTGTGTAATCACCATGCACCATAGAAACTCCCAATGTGAAACTGCCCTCGGAGGTATGACAGATGGTGAGAGTGTGATGGAAAATTAGAGGGAATGTAAGGGAATTTCATAACACTCCACACGCATGTATATATGCACACACACAAGCACACAGTTTTATTATGATAACTTCAGCTTTTTCTCAGGCACATGCGCAGTGTAAACTGGATGTGGTGAACACTAGTAAATATGTGAGTCTTCAGGTGTGACACAGCTCTCCTCTGATCATGTCCTATTTTTTGTTCTCCTTTGAGCATTGCTGTAGTGAGCCTCTTCTCATCTCTTCTCTTCTCTTCTCTTCTCTTCTCTTCTCTTCTCTTCTCTTCTCACAAACAGTCATTGTATTCTATTCCAGTGTGACCCTTGCATTCCAACCCCCCATTCCCCAGAGGTATTTAAATACCTTTAGTGCTCAGCTATTTACCCCCCCAACACACACACACACACGCACACACACACACACAGGCATGTGTCTGGTGGTCTTGACTATGAGATGAGGTCATGCCAGCAGAGGCACTGATCTGCTGATTTGGGTCCTGAGGGAGACAGGAGGGCCTGTGGACAGAACTTATACAGAGACAGCGCTAGGTGGGGTGTGGAGCAGGGCCCTGATTTCTCGGGAAAAGAGAGGAGGTCTGTACTCTTTGACATGTTAACACACTGGCATGCATGCACACATTCATACAAGAGTCAGTGAAAGTGTGCAATGGAAGGGAAAGACGGCAGATGTCAGCCATATGTCACTTGGAGTGTGGGTGATGAGTTTCAAATGGCCAGTTATTGACATTTATTGGGTGTGCAACTGCAGACTGCATTGGCCCTTGAATTATGGACATACTGATGGCTCGGGGTCACAGCTACAGCTCCAAAAATGTCTGATTTTCTCTTCATTCTTTAATGGGCTGTCATAGTCTGGCTGCCAGATCTATCTCACAAGGTGTGAAAAAAGAATAGCAAAACACCTGCAACTAGGCTGCATTTCTCTTTTATTTATTTTAAAAACTAGTGAAAATTCACCTCTTATTGGATGAGTTTGGGTTTGCTTTGGTAATTGGGTGATAAAACACATGGAATACTTTTTAGACTGGTGCAAGCAGTTAACACAATGATGACATAACGCACTGATCTTAATTCAGCTGACATCAAGTCCCTGTTCCA